>OX637313.1:16497482-17825250 GCA_951799385.1 Hyppa rectilinea
TAGTGCTCAAAGTATATATTGCAGCTTAGAAAATATTTATAAGTAAATACTTAAAATTAATTCCAAGTTTTTTAATGCAACTTTAGGCATTGCGTCTTTTGTACATTATGATAACATGTATTGAACATGAGAAGGCTTCCAGCATTAAGACATGATTGAGGCCCATCGTCCACGACGCTACTCATAATTTTAAATCATAAATGTGTAACCGGAACGTCGCAGCACTTGGTATAATACGCGCCACGAAATATGAGACATGACAGACCAATTTTTTTATCTTATTATTTCGTAATAAATATTATAATATTGTTAAGATTTTTTTTGTTAGTTTATTAACCACACGAAGAGAGAGGAGGTAAGAATTTTTATCAAATGTCTTCGAAAAATCCTTGAATAGATAATATACAAATAATGGATAACTATTTCGTACTTGCGTGAGGTACGTTTAGATGGGCTCACTGGAATCAATTCTATTTTATTTATATTAAAAATAATAAAATATTTTACATTAAAAGTGCCTTATAATCTATGTTATCCTATCTATGTTTTTGAAATAAATGATTTGGCTTTGTAACTGGTTGCTTTGAGTATTGCCCTGCCACAGACAAAGGGTTTGTAACTGCAAGCGACGACGACAGATTAGTAACAAAAATGGGAACAATAATTAATTGGCGACGCCATGTCTTGTCACTGTCATACATCACATAATTATTTCGCTTTGTCTCACAAACGACTCTTCTCTAGAAATTATGTGATACATGACTTGTCGCTTGCTTAGTAGACTAATTACTAAGCAGCATGACTAGGCACGCGACCATCAAGTTTGCGACCGCAATTTAAGCAACCGCGACAAGGCACAATAATAAAACACAACCTATGACCCATAATTCATGTTGGCAAGGACATCGACGCGTAGTATAAGACTCGCGACCGTTAAAAGTACGTATTTTTATAAACATAAACATTACAGTCATCACCACAATAAACAAGAGAGTCTTCACTGCTTTTTTTTTTGGGTGTGGGACATCATTAGTTACCCTTTCCGCTCTCAGAAGAGCGGAAGGGAGTGGCAGACTCTTACTGACTAAAATACATCCATGTTCCTTCCTTAGCCCTTTATGTTTAGGCGGGAATGTCCGAAATGGTTACCGCTACCCCGGAACATAAAGGGCTAAGGAAAGAACATGGATGGGTTTTAGTCAGTTAGTGTCTGACACTCACTTGCGCTGCACCCAGAGCGGGAGAAATCATTGGATGATTTCCCAGCCTCAAAAAAAAAAGCCTTTTATGTTCCAGGGTAGTGGTAACCCTTTAGGACAATCCCGCTTGTCATTACTGTTGCGACAAGACAAATGTCTCGAATTTACAATGTTTTGGCAGTTTTGTGTCGTAGTTCTAAAACCGAGTGTTAAGTTTTGTCTCACCTCATAGACCGCTCCGAGCGGCATCACAAGGCACGCGACCATCAAGTCTGCGACTGCAAGAGACGCGACCAGGTAGTTGGCTACGTTCTGCAGGTTCCTCTCGATTATTATAGCTGCTATCACGAACACATTACCTGGGGAAAGAAAGGAAAAACTTTATTTTAGGAGATAACTAGCAGCCAGACCCAGTTTCGCATTATACACTGTAATCTCTAAATAATGATGAAGACTGCCTCAAAATCTGTTGCGCTGTTTGGAAGTCCCAAAGATAGACACGAAAAGGGTGGGATGGGATGTATGATTGATAATGTATGATTTGTGCAGAATTGGCAAATGTGAGTAAACAATAGGTAATTTAGATACAACATGCAGGAATATGTTTGCTTTGGAATAACAAGTAACCCATTGCTATTGTTCGTTACTAGTCAATGTCAACGCTCTAGTTATTGAGTAAATGCGCGTACAAAAGTATCATATTTTTGACGATGGGTAGGTTTTCTGCCTAAACAGTAAACACCCATTTTTCATAAATGATAACTAGTATAATAATAATTCATTGGTTTGATCATTTCTTTCATCTCCCAACCGACCGTTTCATCGAGGTCGGTTTGTCCAAACTTTACATTAAATATATTCAAACTTTGTTGTATCCGAAAACTTATTTGGGGAAAATATCAGAGGTCTGAATAATTCAAATTTTCCTAAAAGTAATAAATCATTCGCGACAATGGCCTCTGGTACAGTTTAGGTAAAGTTTGCCAAAAGTTTTATTTTAATAAAAAAATCTATTCCTGCGTGTTCGAAGTTTAAATCAAGGACTACTTTTTTGAGTTGGACGAATGTTCAAGTTGACATTTTTGACAGATTCGTATTACAAAAATGTTGTTTTGTTAAGTTGCCTTTCCGAATACTTTTTGTCGGATTTTTTTCGCTCCAACATTTTGAATTCGGATCGATGATGTAACCAACTTGTTGTGTACCTATACTAATTAATGGGTAAATACTATGTTTTCATTCCATGTTGATTGCCATTGCCTTCGATTTATGTAGACAAGCCAATAATTTGAAACGATTTTTTTTTATCTAGAATTCTTTTTCATTTCAGGAGTTTAAAGACAATATCGTTATAAACATGCTGTAAGTATATATAGGTACTAATTGACCGGTGTAGTGGTCGCCAGCGCATCAAGTTATACCAAACTGTCAAATTTCTCCAAATTATTTTAAACCTTACAACGTTAACTGTTAAGTTCAAAATCGATTGAGAAAATTGTACAGACTGTACAATGTTATTATTATTCTAAGCTGAATTCCTTAAATTAGGTTAGACAAGACGGAAATTATTACAATCAAAAACAGCCTTATTTACAGACTATTATTTATTCTGTGCCTAGGGACACAAAGATACATGCAAAGAAATGGCAATTCGTTTATATAAATATGCTTTACGTTTTCGTCGTAGTTACATTTAGTGTGTTGGGGTGTTGGGTAATTGTAGTCACATTTAGTGGACATGGATTTGCGATACTTCCCCACAGTGAAGTCGTGTTCTCCACAACAAGAAATTTCTCGAACTGCATGCAATTGGCGTGGTCTTAGTGGTAGCGATACGCTTTTACAAAAATAGGTGATGTGTGATAGCTGGACGTGAATATACCGTTTGGTCCTCAAACACACTTCCATCAAGTGCCGTATCATTCTGTTACCATCATCTGCCTAGCCGTTTCCTAACAGCCCATCTGACCTCCACAACACAGTAATTGGCCGATACGATACCCCTTGGTAAGACTGGCTGTCAGAGTTTCGGGCTTCTGACGACCCGTAACGACTGTCAAAGATGCACAAATGACAGCCGGGACCAACGGTTTTACGTGCTTTCCAAGGCACGGAGGAGCCCGTAATGTCCCACTGCTTGGCAACTATCAAACTTCTTCACACACGTCTGTCCACTGCCTTTGCGGGCAATAATACAATGACGGAAGGACTGGTCAAAGGCCTGCCTTTGCCCAGAAAAGTGACAGTGTAGGATAACAAAAAAGGACGGAACAAATTTCCTTGAGCTTCCAGGTTCCCATGAAATTCATTTCATCTATATTAATACCCATTAATTAGTAAACGTTAATATTAATTACAGCACTTATTATTCATGGTGCATTTGGCTCACGCTATGAGGTAATCGATTTATATCTGAACCATTGGATTAAACCTTTTCCGAAGTGGTCTTACGGGGCGCATTTATATTTAGGGGGAAACAAACATTATGGGTTCGAATATTGATGTTTATTTCTACAACCCCTTCCATTTGAGTGCTATTTGATTGTTTTTGTTATTGCCGGACCACATGCATGTTTGTTTGTTTGTTTTGTTGCTGTGGTTCGCAATAGTTTGGGCGAGATTGGTACAGAATTTTTGAAATTTGGATGTGGTTTGGTGGCATGGGACCAGGGTTTATTGCTTGCAATAGTGGAAATCGTCGCGCAATTAGATACTTTACTTAGACTTGATCTCTGTGGGTGTGTCGTACTTTCTTTTTATTTTTTTCTGTGTGTCTTGACTCTGTGTGACTTGGTCTGTGTGTGTCTTGATTTTTGTGTGACTTGACTGTGTGTGACTAGGTCTGTGTGACTTGGTCTCCCTGTGATTTCGTCATTGAGGTCAATTCTTTCACATTTTTTAAACTTTTTTAGAAATGGAAGGTTTATAATTCCTCGCTTCTAAAGGCACCGCGCATTAACCCGACCACCCAGTGATACGTCGGTAGCGACTTGACCTACTCACAACAGATTTTGCACTTAACTCCCTACGGTTTACGTAGAGCGGTGTTTCGACCGGCTCAGTGCGATTGTAGCGCGATGAAGTGCTCTCCGAGTCGCTGATTGTAGCACTGGGATGGGACTGATTATTTTACGAAATAATTAAAAAAAAAGATATAATTAAAAATACCTTAGGAAAGATACAAAGAAACTTTTAAGCGCAGTGAGCCGCTGCTTGTTAATTAGATAATTTAATTCAAATTGCTTTCAGCAAGAGCTGGTGACGCAGTTATTACGTCCCCGGCTTACGAGTTGTAGGTTGTGAGTTCGAACCCCGACAGGTGCTTTACTTTGTGTGAATAATTTTATCACTACTGCTGTCAAAAATGGTGTCGGAAAACATTGTGAGAAAAACCGGTAGGTATGTCCAGAACCAAAAATACCAAGACATGTGATCCAGGCACAACCCGCACTTGGCCCACGTAGTGGATTATAGTCCACTGCCTCTTGAAGAAAGGAGGCCTATATTCCAGCAATGGGAACATTAATAGGTTGGTTATGCTAATGCTTATTGCTTTTTAAAAGGCGATGGTAGAAATAAATTCATTATACCACATCATTTTTCATTTGGTCTAAATTAATTTTTATGCCATAATTATGAGAAAAAAATGTCCGTTTCCACGGAAATTCCTGTTCTTATAAAGTTTATTTGATAATGCGGGAAACGGTATTTTTGGGGAAAAATTGTTTAGGTTTTGTATTTCGTTGGCTTTTCAATAAATCTTAATTGAAAAGACTAGATAATTGTATACTATGTAGATTGTAGTCATTTTAGTACAAATGATTTAGTGTTCTTATAATGTAAAAATGACACAAAATCTTCCGACTAAGTTGTCACTAGATTGTAGTCATTTTAGTACAAATGATTTAGTGTTCTTATAATGTAAAAATGACACAAAATCTTCCGACTAAGTTGTCACTACGTAGGTTTTAAAATTTGCTTTCGTTATCTATCGATTTTATTTATTTATTAACACTTAGAATAAAATCAACTTGCAGACTAAGATTTACAGTTTTTGATACTACATTGAACTTATTGCCACCCTTCTTTTTTCAGTTTTTAACCTTTCAAAACTAAACTTTTCGAGAGAAAATTGTAATTCTTGCTTAATTTTAATAACTTAAGTCAGAGTATTTTTTTATCGATCGTAAGTCGACGAAAATGAAAAATTAAAAAATTCTTAAGTCTAAAGTGAGAATTGCTCTCAAAATATTAAAACAGTCTAGCTATTACAATTACAATCGCTGAGCTGTTTCAGGATCTTGATGAGGGTGTTTCAGGATCCCTGATAGTTTACGATTTTGTTTTGGACCTTGTTTCATACAGCACCCTGTCCAAAAACGTTGCAAAAACATAAGAGACGTCTAAACGTCAAAAATGTATGGTAAGTCAGTCGCTAATCATTACTTAACTTTAAACAACGTTTATAAATAAACCTCACCGTCTTTACCTAATGAAGACATTCCACCTAACTGGTCTTTCATGTAATATTTAGTCATGTTCTATTTATATACTAACGGTTAATATATTAATAGAATGGCAAAATAGAAACTAACTTCCGCACCCGCGAGCGTCCATGACACAACAAGCGCCTCAGATAAAGATAATCACAATTAATGGTTCTGGGTGTCGTTGCTGTTACTGTGACGGACAGGCGGGCCGATGGTAAATGATGGTGTTAACAGTATGTCGACTTCAGTAAAAACTCGAGCTATAATAGGTATATTTAGCAATGTAATATACAAAGGGAAAGGTTTCGAGACTTAAAGATACGTACTTAACTAGGCAGACAGGTAGGTAGGTTCACTGTCCACGAAGTCGACACAATAGAAAAGTAAAAGAAAAAAATAAAATACGTTTATTTGCGGCAAACATACAAAAAACAAGCAACAAATAAATAAGTTGTGAGGAAAAATGCGTCACATCCGCGCAAAACGGCCATTGCTCAGCATAATGCTACTACCTCATGCGAGATAGAGCCATAGCGTTGATTTTCAGCGACAGCCGGCGTTGACGTGATGACGTGAAACCGGTGCAGCATGTGTTAAAAATAAAAAATAAATACCCTAGAATTAAACTAAATAAAAATTATTTACAAAAGTTTACATTTCGGGCAACGAGTCACGCGCTGCCTTTAAAGTCTATGCGCGCAACTGTCATAAAATTGAATAGGATACTCTTTTTTACATAATATGCCATAAAAATATGTACATAACAGTTAAACAATAAATAGCTCCACAGTTCAATGACCCACATATGGTTCATATGTGGGTCATTGAACTGTGGAGCTCGTGGCTAAATACTAACAGTCGCACAGGTCGAACCATCAGGTTAAGCTATGCTTGCCGGGGTTGGCCGTGGATGGGTAACCCTCTTTCCATAACGAGAATCCTCCGTGACTCACAAAGCACGTGAAGCCGTTATTCCCGGCTGTGATTTGTGCATCTTTGACAGTCGTTACGGGTCGTCAGAAGCTCGAAAACCTGACAGCCAGTCTTACCAAGGGGTTATATTTCCCAGTTACTGGGTTCTGGAGGTCAGATAGGCAGTCGCTCCATGTAAAATACTAGTATTCAGCTGCGTCCGGTTAGACTGGAAGCCGACCCCAACATAGTTTGGAAAAGGCTAGACAGATGATGATGTGGCCCATTGAACAATGAATGTGTTAAACTGCTGAAGAAATAAATATCAAACTGCATTAAGATACATATTCTTTAATGGATGTGCACGTAGCAATAACTAGTTCTATCGCCACTTTGCTGGTACAACTTCAGTAGGAAAACCGTGGGGTTTTAGACAGTAGTAAAGATAAATCTCAAATTTGTTTATTTATAATCAACTTAACAATAAAACGTAGGACAGTGCCCCCAAACTAGGCATTTGCTTGTATCTTCGGGATCGGAACTAACATTTTAACATTTAGGACGGAGTACAATATTGGTAAACATGAACTTAAAAGACTCTAAACTAAGAGAATTATTAAAATATAAAAAAAACACTGTCGTCAGCGTGAGATCAGGTAAATAACAAATCTAATAAAACTCTGTTTTCCCCAGATGGAGGGTAGCTGGTATAGTATAATAATTTCGCCGGAATAAAAAAAGGTTCTCTCGTTTTACCAATTAATTGTTTACCACTCGTAGAGGCTGAATTTTAGCGCAACCAAAGTTATAACCACAGCGATAAGTAATTATTAATTAATTCCGAATACATTCCCGTATAAACCCAATAAATGTGTCACCCAACATAATATGGCGGGATTATCGACACGGGACTTAAGCCTGTAATATTATATGGTACTCATTTTTGAGCTTCATTGTCAGCTATTTGGTTACTGTCGAGATGTTGATATTGTGATAAATATAAATCAATTTCTGTCGACTACTAAATATTAAAAGAAAATTACATATATTTAGGTAAACGTGATAAAGTTTAAATACTACATATTTACTAATACATAAGGTGTTAATCTGACAGCCAGTCTTACCGAAGGCGTATTGCCTAGTTACTGGGTTGTGGAGGTCAGATCGGCAGTCGCTCCATGTAAAATACTGGTATTCAACTGCATCCGGTTAGACTGGAAGCCGACCCCAACATAGTTGGGAAAAGGCTGGGTAGATGATGATATAAGGTGTTAAAAAAATTAACTTAAAGAATTTCGTGGGAGCATTGTGGGAACAAAAAATATGAACTTTTCGATACATTTATGCACACGTAATTCAGTAAAATGTATGGAACATACATTTTACTGAATTACGCATAACATAATAACAATATTTTTTTCGCGATTTCAGGGTTTATCCCATTGTAAAAGTTGTTCGTAACGATGAGTAAGATGCTCCCACGAAATTCTTAGAGTAATTTTTTTATATTTATAATTATAATTTGCAAATACTTCTTACTTCGTCGGTAAATATCAATTTGTCGCATTAGTTGTGCCCAATAACAATACAATCTTACAATCCGACCTTAAAGCCTAAAATTACAACTTAAGTTGAGAAGATGATAGGAAAGAAAAATCGAATATCATCCATTAAACTGTAGCAAAAGTTGACTACTGTTGACTAAATAGATTCAGATTGCTGTCGCATAAAGTTTTATATTCTAGTCTGTACAAACAAACCAAAACATGTAAAGGTTGAGGTTCAGTGGAAGCTATAATATGTACTTCAAAGCTTAGTTGCGTTTCATTCAAGATCCAGGTACGTCTATTGTGCTGCAATCAATTATACAAATAAACTGTTGTGGAAACACGACTGCAAAGGTAAATAAAAATTGTGGCAGGTAAAATGCCGTGGTATGATTTTATTGTAAGCTGAAAGGTGTAATAACCTCCTTCTTCTGACTAGATTCGGCTAGAATTCGGCTTTGCAAATGTTTTCCATAGTGCAGCTGTTTAAACATAAAGAGCACAATAAGATGTGAGGCATCAAACTCAAAGTATTTATTTCAAATAAACCAATTACAGGCACTTTTGAATTGTTAACGGGTCGGTCAGTCAGAAAGATGAACTAGTTGCCCATTCCAAAGCAGTAGGTACCTATGGAGAAGAACGGACAAGAAACTCCACGGACACTCAATTAAACAAAATATTGGTTACATAGTTCATATTATTATTATGCATGTTCGCATCGTTTGTGATATAGCTCTACTGTCGTACTGTGGCTCATAGTATTACCCCCACGTGACTAAGTTGTACCTGCCTGTAGTTGCACCTGGCTTCTTAGTCTGTTAAGAGATTTCCAGAAGGGCTATGGTAGTTGGTAGTTAATAACCTCCTAGAGGGGTCTATTCGCTTTCCTGCTAGTGCAGGGAATTTGTCGAAGCTCCTCATTCAACCTTGTACAAACTTAATTAATATAATCAGCGGACGGCAGGCAGGATAGTGATAGTGAATAGGTCAATTATTAAGTAGCCCTCAGTAGGCGGCAGCAAACTGAACTTGACCGGTTTGAATAAAGAGGACACCACCCTTGGCATTTCTATCCTTCGTCTATCTAGGTCAGTTTTATCGATAAACAATTCATCTCAAAGAGATCAGAAATATACTTTTCCCAGCCCCGGCAAATGGAAATTACCTTACAAGGGAAATAAAAAAGGCTATCAACTCAAAATGCTGACAATTCTAACGTATAAAAACGTTATCAAAACATAAATTCGGACCTTTTCGGGTGCGCTTCGAGATAAAATGTCGTCGCCTGCGTAAGGTTGGGAGGTAGAGTTTACATCAAAAGTTACTTCGTATGGGAAAATGTGGACTTGCTTCAATTTGATTATTTTATATATGTCCAAAAATTCAGAAAACTGAACTCGTGTAGATAGTTACATCGTAGTTTACTTTGTAACATTAAAGGCCGATTTTTCAATCGCTTTATATTTTTTATCTGAAGAATAAAAATTAATGGCGGTTTGTCATATTTCCTATGCAAAAGCTGTCAAACTGTCACTTTTATTCCTCCAATAAAAAGTATCTGACGATTTGAAAAATCATCATCATATTTTTTTTTGAGGGTGGGAAATCATCAAATCTCTTCTCCCGCTCTTGGTGGAGCGGAAGGGAGTGTCAGACTCTTACTGACTAAAACCCATCCATGTTCCTTCCTTAGCCCTTTATGTTCCGGGGTAGCGGTAACCTATTTGGACAATCCCGCTTACCCGGCAGGCTTGGCCCTGAGGGGCCCCTGCATATGCTGACCTGCTGCTGATCTCTTTGAGTTCAAGTCTAAATTGGGTCAAAAAATATATAGACAACTCCTGCAAAAATGTCCAATGTCTAAAGAAAGCCATATTTTTTGAAGTGGCGAAGAATCAATTTTCCGAAATTTTCATCCACTTTTATTGCGCACCATTTGTAAGTAGGTAGGTAGTTGGTTATCATTTTCGCAGCATTCCAAAATTCTCCGATATAAATTATAACTTTCCTCTCAATGCGACATACTTATGTGATATATTATTATTCCTTCGATTACTCGTATATAAGTTTCTTTTTATATAAGTAATATATTTGCAGAAGGGTGAAGTTTGTTCAGCCAAGCTTATAATGATCGGTCCCTTCAAAGAAAAACTTTTTTAGATGAAACGGCTATCTGATGTCCACTTGAGCATCTCGTAATAGAGGACTTGAGGAAAATATGTTTTTTATAAAGAAAAAAAATATATATCGGGAGCTGTAAAAAATACTTCGCTCAAATATGCTTTCGTAAATTGTCTGGTTTTTGTACATATAGTACATATTATGTGGTGGTTCTTTAGATACGCGAACTCGGATAAGTTAACTGCTCGATTCTTGGCAATTATGGTTAATTAGGCAAGGCAGTATAAAAACAGTCAACATGTACGGAAAGTGCCAAAAAATCCACAATTTAGATTTGGATGGGTTTATGTCCAGGCTTAAACTCACGATGCGCTATCATATCAGGAAAATAAAATACTCCTTTTACTGGTTCTAAGTTACAGCTTTTACATCGCATCGCCTAACATCTTACACTGGACCAACATCTTTTGACAACAGCCCATACATTGTTAGTACCTCCAATTTGGCTGTCAGCCAGTATATAGAGCCAGAACCCGCTTTCATATCATTTTGATTAGAAAAAAAGTGAACAAAGGACTTTATTACAATAGAAATTTACACGTTGTTTCCTCCAGTAAATTTTCTCGAATTCAGACTCTATCTCACTCAAAATAAGGGTAGTAATCGCCTGCGCATGATGGATGTTCCCAAAGATTCGATCTTTTGAATAAAAAGGCTATTTATTTCGTATTTTCGGTTCTTTAAAAGCGTTTGATGTGTGTGTTAAGTTGTCTGGCGAAGAAATGGAGATATATTTTGCTACTGTTGAGGATCAATTTAAAAAGAATTTGATACTGCTCACACTGCAAATATAATAAAGAAAAGACGTTTAGGATGGAAAAGTTCTCAATATCAAAGAATACAGTAGTAAATTATATTTCTTAGGGGGAATTGGGCCCAGTGGTATCGGCCTCGACTTACAAGTTGTAGGTCGTGAGTTCGAACCAAGGTAGGTGCTTTAATTTTTGTATTTTTCATCACCTCTGTTCTCAAAATGGTGAAGGAAAACATCGTGAGGAAACCGGCATATCCTAGAACCATAAATTCGACATGCGACATCCACCAACCCGCACTGGGCCCGCGTTATACGTATGGCCCACACCTTCTCTTACTGCTTATGCAGCCTAGTGGTGTGACGGCCGGACTGCCAAGTCATAGGTCTCGAGTTCGAACCCAAGACACGCACCTCTGATTTTTCGGATTCATGTGCGTATTGTATAATTATCACTTGCTCAAAATCGGTGAAGGAAAACATCGTGAGGAAACCGGCATGCCCGAGAGATATTTCTCAACAGCATGTGATGCTAAGTCAGAGGTCCATGGGCAGCATTAAAACTCTGACACCAGGTTAGTTACTAACCACACGAAAAGAAGAAGACCTTCTCTTAGAGAGGAGCTCTGTGTCCCAGCAGTGGGGACATAGGCTGATTTTGTTATGTTATAGATTCTTCTGTTCTGTAAAGAACCCTTCTTGACAGTCGAGGTACTGCCCTCGTGTAAATGCGTCTTTACCCAATCTTTATTTATAGAAGAACAATTTTTTTTTGGTTATTTTTTTCTATCTTGTTTAGTTTTTACTAACGGAAAAGGTGTGAATTTGTCACTATGATTCATACCCAGAGCAAGATAGTAGATTAAAAAAAAAAAACACAAATTGTGAGATGTAAATGCCGCGTAATTACTGGTACATATCGGTCTTTACTGGTACTGGACGAACGGTCCGTCGCGTAATTTGAGCAGATATGTTGATATAAAGCTATAAATATACATAGATAATACGGGCTCGTGGCTAAATAATAACAGCCTCACGGGTCGATCGAAAGTTAAGTTACGCTTGCCGGGATGGTGACCAACCAATATATACCGAGAGCCTTCCGTGCCTGGAAAAGACGGTAAACCGTTGGCCCAGGCTGTCATTTGTAGATCTTTGACAGACTTTACGAGTAGGCAGAAGCCCAAAAGTATAAAAACCGGAGTATTATTTACTAGCAGCTGCCAAAGTCTTCGCCCGCGTGAATGTCGGAAATTATCCCCAGGGAACGTACTACCGGGATAAAAAGTATCCTATGTGTTAATCCAGGTCATAAACTACCTCTGTCCCAAGTTTCATCCAGATCCGTTCAGCCGTTTAAGCGTAAAGGACGGACAAACAAACAAACTCACACACACACTCACAAACTTTCGCCTTTATAATATTAGTGTAATTCGTGGTATTATCGTTTTAACTTATTACTGCATTGTGGGAGTCAGATTGGCAGACATTCTATGTAAAAATATTGAAATTCAACTGCATCCGGTTTATAAAAACCAGGCTGATGACGATGTTGACTTAGAACCATGCTTTTCTCACTTACCTACAATAGTAGCAAGAATGATAAGAGCTAGCACCACGGAGGTAACCGCCATGAGGACGAACGACGTGACGTCAGTGGTGGTGGAGTTAGTGGCGGTGCCGTTGATGGTGGTGTTGCAGCCCCACGACACCGCGTCCACCCACGAGCAGTTGCTGCCGTCGAACCATTCCGATGACGTCGGGTAGGGGACATCTTCTGGAAAGATGAACGAGATGTTAGAATATATGGGTATAAAATTATATCGGTGACCACATTGATTAGGTAGGTTGACTCTCGAACTGAAACTCAAAGTATTAATTTCAAATAAACCAATTACAGGCACTTTTGAATTGTCAAGGTGTCGGTCAGTCAGAGAGATGAAGCTAGTTGCCCATTCCAAAGCAGTAGGTACCTATGGAGAAGAACGGGCAAGAAACTCCATGGACACTCTTTTAAACAAAATATGGTTACAAAATATTGGTTACATAGTTCATATTAATATTATACATGTGAGAATGATGCAGAATGTTAAAAGCATCCGAAATAAAAAATGTAAAAACTATTCCAAAATTAAATTAAAAACGTATGCATTAAATACGATAGAAAAGGGTATAGCTTAATTCTTCCAGGCACCCTCATCATCATAATTATTTCATCTTAAAGACGTCCAATGCTGGACATAGGCCCAACGACCGCCACTTCGACTGGTTCTGTGCTTCCCGCATCCAGCGGATTCCTACGCACTTTACAATTTTATCGGTCCAGCTCGTTCCAGGCCAGAAATAACTCATAAAACGGGTCATTGAAAGACTGAGACACCTTTTTTTTTTGAGGTTGGGAAATCATCCAATGACTTCTCCCGCTCTGGGTGGAGTGTAAGGGAGTGTCAGACTCTTACTGACTAAAACCCATCCATGTTCCTTCCGTAGCTTTTTATGTTCCGGGGTAGCGGTAACCCTTTCGGACAATCCCGCTTAAGACTGGACACCTAATACAGTCAATCAGTCAGCTTTTCGAGTAGGTAGTTTGTCATATATTTATGGCTTTGGCATTTTTATTGACTGGACTGTGACACCTAATACAGTCAATAAAAATGCCAAAGCTATAAATATATAACAAATTAACTACTCGAAAAGCAATAAGTTTATTCAAACTACAAATCTATACAGCGTAGCTAATCGGGTTCGAATCGCAGGCCGTTAACATAACTTCCACCAAATCTAATAAGTATTATGAAAATATCTGAGAATACTCGGAATATATAAAGAAAATAATAGGTTCGGAAACTTTTGTATTCGTGGAACGGTGAAATTTTAAATTGGCTGAGCAGTGAAGTTAGTTTGCTTCCAGGGGAAACTTTCGCCAGATTTTATATGGATATTGTTGCGAACGGGGCAGATGATCAGCTTGTGTATTTTTGAAAAATAACTGTTTCGTTGGCCTTTGAAGAGTTTTTTTGCAGCTGGGTAGTTTAAACCAATTAGTTCAACCAGGTTTCAGGCTGCCTAAAGTAGATTCATCTTTCATGGGGTACTGTTTAAAATGTTACAATAAAATACCTTCCCATATTCTTAAACTTAATGAAACAAAATTAAATCTTGTATAAAACGCTCACTATGCAGCCAAGCATATTATAAATTGGGAGATTACATCGCTGATAAAAATGCTTGGGTCAATGCTAGTCCTGCTCCACAAGGGCACATCGATTATTTTATTAGACTTCTTAAAAAACTGTTGGAGCTGCGGAAGATCAACAACAAAAAAAAAACTATCTTTGCATTGTATAAATTCAACCTCTTAATATTGTATAATTGTTTAGCACATATGTGAGTACTATGTCTCTACTATAAAGCGACCATTTACTGGGTACGTCCTTTGACTCGAATGTGCTCTGGCGGCTGAGAGTATGCCATGCTCACTTTAATGTCTCGCTGATGGTGGCGTGTGTGTTGGATCATTTAGCTCCCTTCAACGTTCGTGAACGGGCGCTGTCAGTAGAGACTGGTCATCTCCAGATATTTAATTTTTGAACTGTTTTTACATATTTTATATCGGATGCTTTTAACGTTCTGCATCGTTCTCACATGTATAATAATAATATGAATTATGTAACGAATATTTGGTAACCATATTTTGTTTAAAAGTGTGTCCATGGAGTTTCTTGCCCGTTCCGTCCCTAGGTACCTACTGCTTTGGAATGGGCAACTAGCTTCATCTTTCTGACTGAACGACCCCTTGACAATTCAAATTGCCTGTAATTGGTTTATTTGAAATAAATACTTTGTGTGAGTTTAAAATTGGGCATCATCCCTGTTTTGTAATCAACTTGCAAACCGAATTTAAATCCGAAATCGTTTTTTATTATTACGGCGAGGGTAAGCTATTTGATTGTTTGTTTTACTTCTTATCTATTTTTTTCCTGCCAAAAATGTAGGATGGCTATGAAGCGAAAAATAATATATCCACCTAATGGCATAAAAATAATGAAATTATAGAAAATTCATTGTTCCCACATTATATAAATTGGATCACATCAGTACTAACCACATTGCAATCATCCAATAATGTTTCCTACCGTAAAGATATTACGGATCAAGATCCCATAAACCATTTCAAAACTCCCTACAGCATTGATGGGCAAATTTACGAGAAAAAAATGGAATATAACATCCTCAATACCTCAATTTGATAAAATTACCCTTGAATGGAACCATATTGGACACGATCGGATCCCATAAGTTCTGCGACGTGCGGAAGAAACCGCGGAATAATATCACTAAGTAATTTTATAAAGGATACCTTAAAATATTTTGGGGACTGCTAAAAACAATAATCTGGCATACGTTCATAGAAATAATATTCCCCGAAGAGTTAGGCAGTGTTTACTATTAGAGATACTATTTATTCCAAAAAGGTCAAAAGTCATACAATTCCATTTATTATTCTTCCATTTTTTTTGCATACTGGATTAATAAATTAATGAAGGGAGAATAAATGATTGCTGAGAAAGTGATTGGACGTAGATTTATAGTAAAACTAAGCATGAATGCACAAAGAAGGTTTTATTACTTTGGGGCACTGGTTTTATTACACTGTGATTGTTATCCTGGAATGTACGTGATTGTAGAAAGAAGTAAAAGTATTTGTCCTTAGAAGTTATATCATTGTACCTATTTCGGTTGAGTTTGAGAATTTGAGTGCCCATCTAGTCTTTCCAAATGAACTTAGATCACTAAAACATGACGTTTCGTAATGTCAATTACTGCTTATACGATAAATGTGTCAGTCAAGTTCTTCCAACTAAACATTCAGCTGTGCTGCTGGGGAGTTTGTTGCGCCATTTCTTTTTTCCAGCTACAGCACTAGGAAGTGTTGAAGGGTGGGCGTTTTTGGGCGACTGTCTTATGTAATTTTGACTTTCAAAAAGTGCTGATTTTCAGACTAGTTTGAATAAATGACTTTTGATTTTGATTTTTTGACGTGTTTTAATATTACGTACAAAGTGACACGACATACTTTGAAGAAATAACCCTATCTTTGCCGTTGCGCAGTAGGTTAAAAAGGATTAATCAAAGCCCTCTTTAACTTCTAGATCCAATATTTAATTACAAAACTTTTGTCTAGAACTCTCCGCTATACCGGCCATCGCTGCATACTAATGTACTGCATTTAAATGCAAGGTGCGCACACTTTGGACTGGCGAATACTAAGTACAAGAGAACCAGAAGAATAGTAACGATTTGCTTTCAAGCCTATTCTTTATTCTGTAAGGTTTATTTTCGACAATTTAATAACCAACCTACTTGTTTTTTCGACATTCCCAGCAATGTTTCAGACTAAATATTCCAATGAATCGACGATTTGGGGTCGGATTCAAAAACATAAGCATATTAACACGTTGAACGCCAACGCGGTCACCGTGTGTCCGACAAACAATAGTTTTTCTATTGTGTCTGCTGCGTGGCAGTCAATGCCTTAAGTATTATTATTATTAGCATAGCAACATCTTATGATACTTCATAGGTGGAAGTTGAAGTAGTATAATACTCTGTTTATTTCAGTACTCGTATATATACTACTTCTTCTAAGCGTGTCGATGGCAATCTAAATGTACTCGGCCCAGAATTCGGCTACGTGTTTGGCGGCATCACTAGCGTCCATCAGTTCCTGTAACGTGCATACGGCAGGACACGCAGGACACGAGATACAATATAATATACTACTCACAATATTATATTGTAATAGCTACTGAAAGAATTTAGCAGTAGACGATGTAATAAAATTCCGAACAAGATGCGACGGAGTTTACTTGCAGCTCATCATCATTCTCCTGCCCTTATCCCAATTTATTTGGGGTCGGCGCAACATGTCTCTTTCTTCCATACTTCTCTATTAGTCGTCATCTCGGTAGTTACTCCCTTCCTAGCCATATCATCTTTCACACAATCCATCCATCGTTTCTTTGGTCTCCCTCTACTTGTATAGCCATCCACATTCATACTCACAACTTTCCTGACAACATTTTCCTCATTCCTCCGCATAACATGCCCGTACCATGACAACCGATTTCCACACAACTTTTCAGTCATCGGTGTGACTTTCAGACTTCCTCTTATATACTCATTCCGTATTCTATCCATTCGGGTAACACCACACATCCCTCTTAGCATTCTCATCTCAGCTGCATGCAATTGTCTTTCATTCATTCCTTTTGTGGCCCAACACTCTGATCCATACAAGACGGCTGGTCTAACCATGCTTTTATAAATCTTCCCCTTGAGTTTAAGGGGAATGCGGGAGTCACAAATTGTTCCCGTGACCTGCCGCCATTTCATCCACCCAGTGTTAATTCTATGCTTAACAGTCCGATCTATTTCGCCATCGCTTTGCACAAGTGAACCGAGATACCGGAAGTCGGAGCAAACTGGGAGAAGCGCGCCATCAAGCGCTAAGACCCCAGAACTGGAGAGACCGCCGAAATCGCAGAACATGTACTCCGTTTTGGTTCTACTGATTTTCAGGCCAACAATCTCCAGTTTCCGTTGCCATTTCTCCAGTCTGCTCTGGATCTCAGGTCCATCTTCACCGACAAGAACAATGTCGTCGGCAAATAGCATGCACCATGGTGCCTCTTCCTGTATGTCCGCCGTAAGTGCATCCATAATCAAAAGGAAGAGGTAAGGGCTTAAAGCCGACCCCTGGTGCAAGCCTACCGCCACATTGAACTTGTTGGTGTTGCCAGCATCCGACCGAACGTATGTACGAGATTAGCTGTACTTAGCACGAATTAACTCTACATACTTCCCGGGCACACCTTTCTCTTTCAAGGCCCACCACACGACATCCCGAGGTACCCTATCATACGCTTTCAGTTTACTTGCAGCTATAGAATACTATCTGCTGCCAGCGGCTTCGCCTGCGTAAATGTCAGAAATCATACCAAGGAAACGTACTTTCTATGTTTTAATCCAGGTCATAAACTGCCTCTGTGCCAAATATCATCCAGATCCGTTCAGCTGTTCGAGCGTGAAGGACGGACAAACATAGGTAACAAACTCACACATACTCACGAACTTTTGCCTTTATAATATTAGTAGAATGTTTTAAATGCTAGAGCATATCTATTCAGAACTAAAATATGCACAACATTTAAAAAGCTCAGCTTCTAATTTGCTTGCAGTAAAAAAAGTCCGGAAACTGGAATCTCACAATAAAGCCAGACGGTGGTATTTAAACGCATTCCCCTCCGATTCACTTTTAATTATATTTTCGCATTTTACTAGGCGCGGCAATTACGTTCCGTAGTTCATATGCAGTATTTCCTGTAATAAACCTTATGAAGGAATTTTTGAGAACAGATCAACAAAAAATGGGTTGGCTAAGCTGTTTGTGCGTGCCCATGTGACGGCAGAACATGTAGAGCTACTTCTATCACAACATAGTACCTATTTACCCATGTTTGCAAACAAATAAATGATTTGATTTGTGTTAGAAGAGTTTTCAACATAAATAACCTGATATGAGCTTGATGATGATGTCACAGATGGCAAAGTTTTAAAATATACCAACAATACATAAATAATAGTAAGCTATAAAATCATTTATGGTTACGATCATGTAATGAGAAGTGATTATGAAAACTCCGTTAAAATAAGTAATTTTGAATTATGAGAATGAGACTAGCGCCAATATTGAATAAATTCACGCCAGATGGTGTTTGGTAACAGCAGGAGTTAATGACTCAAACCGAAGAGGAACAAGCAAAACTCTTCCTATGAGGAGGCTTTAAAACCACCTTAATAGCCATAATATCTTCAACATAAAGAAAAGTAGCTAATTTCATAATGTTTGTTATTCTTTTCTCAACCGATTAGCATATAAATTGTTCAGAGTAAAAAGTAATTAATCCCAAAAAAAGAAACAAAACACAATCAGAAACGATAAATTAAAAGAGTTCCGTCTTTCGCCAAGAACGAAATTTTCTCCAAAAAAGTTGGCAACATTTTTGTCGGAGAAATCGCTCGACCACTTTTTTAAGAGTAAAATTCACGCTCTGGCTTCAATATGGCGCTATCGACCGTTCTTAATGCCTGATAAAGGATGGCTATAATTCATGATTACAGCACCAAAAGCATCTTAAACCTACGATTAAGGTTCGTAAAAAAATCTTATATGGATTAAGATTTTTGGGAGCTGAAAAAGTAGAGATTTTTAATAAAATATTTGAGTAGCAAGCTTTAAAGTGCTATAAAGATTACAGTTTGAAGTGTTAAACATTTTAATGTTGCGATAAAGGTGTTGTGAGGTGCTAGGGTTATTATTTACTTACATATTTACATGTCAAAGATTCTAACCAAAGTAATACGAAGGCGTTTCCACACAAATAATAAAGAGGTGAGAATGGACTTCGGGAAAAGGCCGATAATTAAGTACTGTCAACGGTTCATGAAAAGGCGACCTTATGTCGCAACTCTCTGTCAAGGGAATTTGAAAATATAATAATGATTAGGTTTATATTTGACGAAACAACAGTGTTATAGTTTGTATGTAAAAAAAATATACATATAATATAATATTGGCAGAATTAAGATTCTAAGGGCGAATTTCTCCAATGAAAGTGAACGCGATCAGTTTCATTCAATTGATTGGTGCACGTTTGTATGTAAAAAATATATATAATATTGGCAGAATAAAGATTCTTAGGACGAAAGTGAACGCGATCAGAGCGATTCATTCAATTGATTGGTGCATGTCTAAACCACATAGAAGACCTAATCCTCAAACCGGGTTTATGTGTTGATCGCGTTTACTTTATTTGGTGACGTCTCACATCTGCCTTTAGAATGACAAAACTTCCGTTTTTTTAGACTAAGAAGAAAAGAGTAAGAAGTTGCTTTCTTATACATACTTCTACAAAAAAATAAAGATGTTTTTCTTTCGGTCCCGGATCAGGGAGAAACTTGGAAACGGAATCCCGAATATCCGAAAATGTTGTTAGGAAATGTAAAAATTAAAACTTCGCCCAACGCCGCCCTACCAACTGTTGTAAATGATTCATAAAAGAATTTGTTGAATTAATAACTTTTGGAAGTTTGCTATCTCGATCCAATTGTTACAATGTTACGGGCGGGTCAAGGATTTTTGTGGGAGAAAAAGACTTTTATTTTTTTGGGCACATTCTTGTGAAGAACCTGTTTTGTTGGAGATATTTTGGGCATCTTGTTGGTTTAGTGCTGGCGAGAATAAAAGTGGGAAGTATTTGTATTCAGAAATTCTTATCTTCAGTTTATTTAAAATTTGGTAATGGTGGTGCTCTGCTCGTTTTTAAGTAAAAAAACCTTAACTCAATCTTAAACCATTTATTTTAAACTAGCTGCTGTCTGAGACTTTGCTCGCGTGGTACCTTTTAACTTGACTTACTCCTCATAACATCAGTCAGTTAAAGTCCCGTCGAAATCGGTCCAGCCGTTCGGGAGATTAGACAGAACAGACAGACAGACAAAAATAAAAAAATCGTTATAAGTATCGTGTATACTATCCAATGCATTTAAAAAAAAAGTATTATTATGTCATTACAAACAGACACTTCAATTTACTTACTTTTGAACAGTCAAGGGAACAAATTGTTTGACTAATCGCTAATTTATTAAATTGAAGTAAGACACTAAGCTGGTACGCACGGTTTTATCATTGTTCGATGGTTATTATAGTGGACTCTTTGAATATTATCAATGTCATAAATTACCCAAAATGTTCATGCCCCACACCAAGTCGACGGTTAAAATGTGACTTTATCACTATCATTATCTAGGGTCTTAGTTATTTATTTAGGATACGATAAACATCGTAAAGGAACTTAGCCTGAAAGGCCTCGTTCACCCAGAGGGACACTAACCCGCTGATATTACTAAAATAGGCTTAATATGTTACTTTAAGAGGACAGGTACCCTAACAGTCTTTAACCAACTTTACGGTATAATCCTTTTACCGCATACAGCACTCATGGGATGTAGGCAAGTGATTTATGCATACCCAAGAGCGGTAGAACTATTAATAGCCAAACTAACGCATAATTGGGTATTTATATCCGAAGAGTTAGTAGGTATTAATCAGAATTTTCCGTTGAAAAGTTTTGAAAGCTCCCAAATAGGGTATCATTATCGTTTTTGATTACGGTGTGGGGTCGATTGAGATTTTCCATGAATGGCGGAACTTAAATTTACAGAGGCGGCGCGTCTGTGGTAACAATATCAGTAGTCAGTTTCTTGACACCTAAATAAATTCTGCTTAGCCTTTTTACAACTATGTTGGGGTCAGCTTCCAGTCTAACCAGATACAGCTGAATATTTAGTATTTAGTATTTTACATGGAACGACGGTCTATCTAACCTCCACAACCCAGTTAGTAACTGGGTAATACGATATCCCTTGGTAAGACTGGCTGTCAGACTTTCGGGCTTCTGACTACCCGTAAAGACTGTCACAGATCCACAAATGACAGCCGGGACCAGCTTCACGTGCTTTCCGAGCCACGGATTCTTGATATGTAAAGGTGGACACCCATCCACGAAACTACCTCGGCAAGCGTAGCTTAACCTGATGGATCGATCTGTATGACTGTCATGACTTAGCCACGAGTTCCACGAATTTTCTTAAAGCTACGCGCACAAATTATTATGTCGACGACACGCACGCGTTATTGCTGACAGGACGGAATGTTGCAATTTTAATTATTATTATTTAAATTATAAAAGTTGTAATTTCTTTTTTCGTTGCATGATGTACCGGTCAACGTCATCACGTTATTACTGGCTGTCACAGTGCTGGGGCTGTGTCTCGCATAGGGTCGCAGGATTATGCTAGAGCGATGGCCGTTTTGCGTGGATATGACGCACATTTTTTATTTCTCCAATTTTTTTTGTGTTGCTATTGTTGTAATCAAAAGTATTTCCTTTCGTTTTCGATTTTTGATTGGAAATATCTTTCTTGCGTAAAATAAATAGTGAATAAATAATAAATAGCCTTTTTAGTACCTAGTGGTTCTCTCATTTTATTGAAACTCCTTACTACGCTAGGCCAGCTCTAAGTCAAAGTGTTACCATCGACGGCGACTTGTGAATTCACGAATCTTATTAAAATTTCATTAATAAATAAATGTTTTATCTATAAACGTTTGCAGCCATGGTCCCACGCTAGTCTCCACGCTACTATTATGCTGACTGGCTAATATTAGTATAATCAGCTTATAGTCTTCACACTGCTGGAACACATCCCTCGGTTCTCATTGAGAAAGTGGGCTGTAATTCACTACGCGGGTACTGGCTAATATTACTAAAAAGCTATTATTACTTAGCTCTTGATAGCTATTATTACTTAGTTAATGCTAGGGAAAAGGTTGAAATATTAGTTTTTTTTTCTGAAGCAAAGCCTTATTAAGCAGAGCCTTGTTTAAACACATAAGTAACAGTTTTTTTGCCTAATGCTGCGTCACTACATAGTATAAAGCACAGAACAGATAAAAAACCTCTTTAACTGTTCTGTGGTATAAAGCAAAGTCGCTTCCCGCGTCACTGTCCTAATGTCTGTATGTATATGCTTAGATCTTTAACACTACACAACGGATTTTGATGCAGTTTTTTTTAAATAGATAGAGTGATTCAAGAGGTAGGTTTATACATTCAGTCAAAAAAGTATCGGGAATGGATGATTTGTTTATGGTTCCAAATTCAAATTTTTGTTTTTTTGTAGTTGTTAGATTGGCACAACTGTTTTCCATTTTGGCGCGGAGTTTGAGTTGCATCTGTTATTTATATTAAATACAGTGCTGGTTTTAGTAATATCATTTATATAGTGTGTATTGCGAATTTCATAATGGACAAAAATATCGAACAAAGAGTTTGTCTTAAATTTGGCATCGCCAATGGAATTTCGTGTTCGGAGTCACTGAAAATGTTACAGAAGGCTTACGGTGAATCGACTTTATCAAAAACTCGTGCTTATGAGTGGTTCAAAGCGTTCAAAAGCGGTCGAGATGAGATGGAAGATTTGCCTCGCTCTGGTAGGCCGTCAACGTCTGCAACTGAAGTTAACATCGCAAAAGTGAAGAAAATAGTGATTGAAAATCACCATTCAACTCTGAGAGAGATAGCCGCCGAACTTTCTGTATCTCACGAGTCGATCCGTACCATTTTAACTAATCATTTGGGTATGAAACATGTTGCTGCTCGGCTAGTCCCAAAAGATCTGAATTTTCTCCAAAAACTCAATCGCATGAAAGTCGCTGAGGACATGCTAGAACGAGTCAGTTCGGACCCAACATTCATGAAACGCATTGTTACTGGTGACGAGACGTGGGTTTACGAGTTTGACATGCAAACTAGTCAACAAGCTTCGGAGTGGCGCCTTCCAACTGAACCGAAACCACGCCAAAGTCGATCAAAAGTCAAAGTCATGTTGACTGTTTTCTTTGACTATCGCGGTGTTGTGCACTCTGAATTCTTACCGGAAGGTCTAACGGTAAATAAAGAATATTATTTGAGTGTTATGCGGCGTTTAAGAGAGCAAATTCGACGAAAAAGGCCAGATTTGTGGAAAGAAAATTCTTGGATTTTGTACCACGACAATGCGCCTTCGCACAAGGCTATCATTGTGAACGAATTTTTGACCAAACACTCAACAAATACCATCCAGCAACCACCATATTCACCAGATATGGCTCCTGCTGACTTTTTTCTTTTTCCTAAACTCAAATTACCACTTCGTGGCACCCGTTTTCAATCGATAGAAGACATAAAGGAGAATTCGCGGCGAGAACTTAACTCAATTCCGGAAGCAGCGTTTAAAAAATGTTTTGATGAATGGATTATTCGTTGGCGCAAGTGTATCGTTTCTAAAGGAGCATACTTTGAAGGTGATAAAATAAATTTGGATGAATAACAGACATTTTGTGTATTATTGATCTTTTCCCGGTACTTTCTTGACAGAGTAGTATGTATAATATTACATGCTTAATATATTAGAGAACCACTGATAATTTCAAGATTTCTAATGCGAAGTCGTAAATAAACACAGGGAAAGGGAAATTGTTTTACTACGATTAGAACGCGTGCAAAGTCGCGGGCAAAAGCTAGTATACTCTATAAGAGCAATTTGTCACCATTTTCGGCATGACCAGAATCTCAATAAAAAAGCGTTAAGTTAACGTGACGTAAATTCTTATGGTTATTTTTATTGAAAATACAAATACATAATATACAACATTTTGGTTTTATTTTGCAAAATGACAATGAGTAGGTGTAATCGGACCTTTGTCTTAAAACTAGATAAATATTATGTGAAAATCAAGTATTTTTTATTAAAAATTCGTACTTTGCGCAACGTTTGCTCCGGGTTTGTGCTAGGCCTAGATCGTTAGGTGTTATGTTATATTTTTGATAATGATGTATGTAAGAATCTTTGAGCGATTTTCTAAAGAAGGTTGAATGACTTTCACAATAGGCTGTCACTTTGAGTAAAATGCTGTTATTCTATGCCACATGAAGCGAACCCTACAATATTAGGAGCAAGGCTAGGTTGAAGAGGATTTGGTATTTTGGAAAAAAGGATGCGATATTTAGTTTGTTGGTAAAGGTGCTGCCACACTGCTGTTTAAAAATGTTTACATACATTTTCTAACACTAATACATTTACTAACCAATGTTAGGAATTGTTACATTCTGTTTGGAATTGTTAAATGTTAATGTTAAATGGAAAATGTTTACAAACATTTATAACATTTTAAAAATCGGCTCGCTTGCAATTCGGATTTAATCGCACTCTCCGCATACCCTGCTGTGGCCTGGATATATGTTTACAAACAAATGTTTACTAACTTTTGTAAACATTTTAAACAGCAGTGTGGCAGCACCTTCTTATATAAATTTACGCGAAATAGGTATGCCAAAAATGTGAGAGGTCCAAATTAAAAAATTCGAACGACCGGCCATTATCAAGTTTTAGCAAATGTCAATCTGAAATTAATTTCAAAAATAAATTTAATTAAAAAAAACGAGCTTTAAATGCAGTAAGAATCAAACTGACCATTTTTATAATGACTTTAAAACTCAGGCTCGTATTACAATCGACTGAAATACTCTTTGTTGCAACATTGTGGTCACAAACGATGTCGATGTATTGTGTTTTTGACAGCGCGGATGTCTTTACACCGGAACGCGACTTTCATAACGTTTTTGTTGTATCATACAGTTTTATTTTAACGCTTTAAAGAATGAATCAAACAAGCTACTACTCCCTATTTTAACAAAGATAATAAAACTTAAGCTTGTATTCCAAAGAACTAAAATGCTCTTCATTTTTACAGGTATTCAAAGGTGATGTCGATGTATTGTGTTTTTGATAGCTTTCATATGCGATGTCGATGTATTTTGTTTTGGGCAGCGTGGATGTCCTTTCATCACAACTGTTTGCGACTGTCACGCGTCTTTTACAACGTGTTTGTTATTGAATGATACTTGTAGTTTTCAAGTAGCTTTTTGCCTCAGATTTACTAACATCCTAGCGACTAACTATGCATAAGCTCTTTAATTAGAATTAAAGGTTTTTTTAAACTACGCTACTCTTCAACCGGATTTCGTGCAACCAAAGATTCGAATATGGTAACCGAGACAAACGACCTATAACTGCAGTTGATATTAAATAGGTTATAGATAATCTGAATAGCATTGTTACTTCGCTAATAAACTATATTATTACTAGCTTTTCACAGCGGCTTCACCCACGTTTATGTAGGAAATTATCTCACGGGAACCGTATATTTTTCCAGGATAACTAGAAGCTTATGTGTTATGTTAGACTATAGTCTATCTCAGCGCCGAATTTCAAACAGATCCGTTCAGTATTTTTTGCGTGAAAGAGTAAAACACATCTTTTTTTTTTTTGAATCTGGGAAGTCATCAAATTACTTCTCCCGCTCTGGGTGGAGCGGAAGGGAGTGTCAGACTCATACTGACTAAAATCCATCCATGTTCCTTCCTTAGCCCTTTATGTTCCGGGGTAGCGGTAACCCTATTGGATAATCCCGGATAATAACACATCCTGCATCGATGTTTTCTTTCTTCATCACAAACTTTCACGTTTGTAATACCTATTAGTCTTCGTTCTTTTTTTTTTAATTACCAAAGACGGTGGGTCTTTCGTAATTTACCATCATCTAGGGTCCACCTCCACTATCCAGAGTCACCAACACCATCCCCCTCCACCGCCACTGGTTTACCTCCATCTAGAGTCTTTCATTATTTCACCATACCGTCATCCTACCTATTAATACTACCTTCATTTCGTCCTTTCTGTCGAATCACCGTACCTTATACGCAAGATATATTATGAGAAATAACTCACGGCTGGTGTCATTGAACCCAGGCAGCCGTGACGCGTTCATATTCTCAGTCGCTCGCCCTCCTGGAAACAAAAGAAAACACGCTTAATAGATGTTCCTATGTGGCCTTTAGTTTTGTTGAGAAGTAATATTGGAGGGATTGTTTAGGACAATACACATTGCTAAGCAAAGAGTATAATAACACGAAAGTTACTAAGTTTGATTTGGGTTGACGTCCAGAAGAGACTTGCTTCATGTGAAAGCAAGCCGTGTTGATAGTTATAACAACTTGAAACTTTAAAAAATTCAGCTTGTGACGACCACTAGCAAGTTATTGCCTTAAGGTGAAAGCGCCAGGTTTGCCCGCGGATTTCAAATTTCCTAAGGCCGCTTTCATATTAGGACAGTAGCGTGGCAGAAGCACATGCCAAAGGAGATTGTTCTACGCCCATACATTGTTCGCCCTGGAGCCAACAGCATAGAAAAAATCATTTTCTATTTGTAAACTGCCCTTAGAAGCCCAAAATAACAACGTTTCTTGACGGACACTTTAGAGAAAAGATTTATTTAAAGAAAAGGAACAGAATTTGAGGTTATTTTTAATAAAAGAAAACTTAAGTAATTCCTTCTAAAATCGCTATTTATGTTTTCTACAAAGCATTAAACTTCAAATACAGTAAAATATTACCGTAAATACAGTTGTATTATGCCTTTTAGGTACAGTTATTATTTATTGGTTGAAGTTTACTTTAAGCAAAGTCCGTTATCCGTTGTCAAAATGCTAAGGTGTCGTGGCAGATCACAGAATCAGTTATTCGAAGCCAGGTCACGTTGAAAGCAATCCAAATTGTAGTCCGTTAAACTGAAACAAAATCAAAAACGCCAAAAGAAATTGCCAATGTAGATATTCACAACAACACAACACAGCCACAGGCACCGACTGACGTAGTGACGTAGAGATGCTCTCTTGAAGATCAATCATTGTATATCGATCAAAGAGCACCTATTTCATCTGTGGTTTTAATTTAGTAGACCAAAATGACAGATCAATATGTCAAATGTAAATTAATTTGTTCCGTTTCAAACATAAACACGTTGTTGCTATGATTCTACTCCAATTAAATTAATGCTAAAATTAAATGTTTTGTTCCCAACGAACAATGTGTAACGTTTTAGTTTACGACATTTAAAAATAGAGTTTAAGTACTTAAAAAGTAAAATTATGGCTATTGAAGTCGTGAAATGGTTATGAGAACAATTCACTAGAGTTGCGCCGTAAATGACATTTCAATCGTTAAATGAGAGATTTTCTGACAAGTGGAAAAACATAGTTCAATAGATGGCGTGGGTAAAAAATACGTCTTTGTTTTACTGGCTACTGATAACAAAAATAAGATCCGCAAATAAGAAAGCTTATTTGATGTCAAAAACCTGAGACAGTGACGTATTTTTTACCAACGCCTCTTTTGAACTAATATTTTCTCACTTGTGAGAAAATCCCTCATTCGACTAGTAAGTACATTTTGTGAGTTTGTTTTGTTCATTATATTTTCATCATAATCGTGCTAGGCCATATTCATCATAAGTTCCATTAAAATGTTCACGGAACTAATTCCATGAATAAAATATGCATGAAAAACTTTTATGTTGCACATTTTCAATGTTTTGGAAGTAATAAATATCGAACATCCATTATTTATCACTAGATATTATGGACATCGTCGTCGATATCGATATTTATGTAATATGAGCGAGAGCGACACTGACAAATCTTTTGTGACATTCACATTGACAATTCCTCGAAAGATGGCGAGTTCAGTTGGTAATAAAATCAATGAGGTCACTTTTAAAAACCTATTAAGAATTAAACAGTGTCCGCTTGAATTTATTATTTTTAAAAAGCATATTAAAATATAATTTAAATTAACGTACACGTCAAATGTTTGTTGGTCATAGGGCGGTCTAGAACAATCTCCTTTCAAATTCTTATCCTTAACAATAATTTCGTTCAAATTAGACGCTTTAAACGAAATTATTGTTAAGGATAACAGAGGCCGGTTGGACAACCGGCCTCTGCGATGAAGGCATGTTCTTCTGCCACGCTACTGTCGCGCTGCTAACATCCTAATGTTAAAGCGCCCTAAGTAATTATTAAATATTAAAATCATCAATATAACCCCCTAAGTACTACATACTATGCAATGACTATTATATGAATTCATGATATTTGAGATCAATTCTAACTTAGTATTGGTGACTCTCTAAGTCGCTACTGCCATGTTGGGTATCGCTACTGTAACACGGAGAAGCCTGATTAGTACTGCCAGTAGGAAAAGTTGAAATATATCGTACCTACTTAATATTATTTATCAGTGAAGGAAAACATCATAAGAGAGATATAGAGATATTTCTCAACAGCATGGTGGAGCTATGTCAGAGACCCTATGTGCAGCATTGAAACTCTGACACCAGTTCAGTCATTATCCACACGACGAAGAAGATCGTTCATATCGTTTTATAATGTTAATAACTCGTGGCTAAGTAATAACAGCCGCTCGGATCGATCCTTCAGGTTAAGATACGCTTGCTGGGGTTGGTCCGTGGATGGGTAGCTTTACCTATCGATACTCCTCCGTGTCCGTGGAAAGCACGCTTAGCCGTTGGTCTTGACTGTCATTCGTGGATCTTTGACAGTCGTTACGGGTAGCTAGAAGCCCGAAAGTCTGACAGCCAGTCTTACCAAGGAGTATCGTAATACCCAGTTACTGACTGGGTTGTGGAGGTCAGATAGGCAGTCGCTCCATGTACTAATATTGATATTCAGCTGCAACCGGTTAGACTGGAAGCCGACCCTAACATAGTTGGGAAAAGGCTAGGCAGATTAATCAATATTAAACAAAGTACACATGGCAGAAATATTGTCATATGTCACGTTTTAAAATATCCAATAAAACAGCGAAAAGTTCGCCATCTTCAGATACCACAGCAAAAAAGCATTTATTCAATGTATTATTCATTAATTTCCACGTATACAGGTGCGATAAATACGTTGCCAGTAAACAAAACGTAAAAACAGTTTTCCACAGAGAATAATAACGTTTTAAATGGTTTGTTGACTCTTAATGTTGTTACTGAGCCACTCTGCCGCGCCGACATTTTGTAAACGAATGAAAACCGTTTTTAGGAGTAAATAGTTTAAATTGTATTCAGTATTGTTGGGGCGTTTTCAGTTTTAAATGAGTGGTGCTCGAGTGAAAGTTGTATAAGTGTTGTTGTTTATATTATAACTTAAAATGATTTAACTCTTGAGCGTGGAAATATAACACAAATGTTATAAGTACTATATTTTGGCCGTTCCGTACTTAAAGAGTGCCAAAGGTCTACTATTAAGACTCCGCTGTCTGTCTGTCCGTCCGTCTATGGTCTGTCCTGAGACGGACTGATGGGATAGCTTTGGAACCCTGATAGGTAGACACTTTAAATTTCCACAGAGTGTTTACTATTATGTCCGCTATAACAACTAATAATAATTTAAAATAGTACTGTTAAATATTGTGCGTACTTTACCCTTCGTGTGCGACTCCAATTCGAAAGTTTGTCCTTTTTAATTTTATACTGTCACACTGTTTTTTAATTTATTTAGGGCATAAACAAAATTAAACACTCTTCTTTTTGGTAACGCCTTCTGATTTTTATTATGAGTGCAAAGTTTGTTTTTGGATCATTATTTTGTTTACTTATCAACTTTTACACGTAGCGTGAACCGGGTAAATACGAGAGTAACTTACAAAATAAGCGTGGATAATAATAATGGAAATTAGGGTTTAATTATTCCTGTTTTTCATCATTGATATTATACGGCTTTTCTCTCAAAATGAGCTGTTTTAATGTAAAGTAAGGTTAGTGGGTTAAATACCACGTGTACGTTAGTTTATCGAACATATTATGATGTAGAAAATATTTTGTACACGTGTTGGCAAATAAAAACAAAAGCTTGTTGTGTGAAAAACGCTGTTTTTCCTTGTTGCTAGGTTCTATGTTTTTGTTCGTTTTATGTAAAAGGTGTGGTCTATGTATGATTTTATTAGATGGGTTACAAAACGATGGAAGGTTTTCATAAGGATTTAATAACAAACTGGCAACCCGCCCTAGCTTCGCACGGTTTTTACGCCATTATTTTACTTGTTACATTAAATATTATAAAGAATCCAATTTTCCTTTAAAAAATAATTATAATAAGCATTTTTATCGCCTGCGACACAGTTATATCCTAGTGCAGACATATTTAACATTATGCTACCAATTGTTTTTCCTAAGTTTTATTTTCGTATTCTGCCACTTTGCTTTTTGAATGAATTATATATATTTTTTTATTGAAATTTCTTTACTACATGTAAATTGAATATAAATGTAATAAGCATAAAATCTTCCGTAATAAATTGTCTGAATGGTGGTGTAAAGAACATCTCAAATCACTTGCGCAGATTACACAACAACAACGCGGTCATACAGACTGACACGAAAAGCGACTTAATCCTAATTAATACTATAAATGCGAATGTATGTTTGTTTGTTACCTTTTGACGCCTAAACCACTGAACTGATCACACAGAAATTTTGCTTATACGTGATCAGGTGTACAAAAACAGACATAGTGTACCTTTTATCCCGAAAAAGAGTACTGGGGGCCTAGACAAAGTCACATTTTCATTAACGATAACGAAATTAGATAAATCCGAAATGTATGGAATTGACATAAGCTTTCGAAATGTCACGTGATCAATCGTTTTCGATCGCTAAACAATGTCAAATTGTGTAATGAAACTCGGTTAATATTCCCATATAAACGCGTTGACAAGTGGCGTTCTTGACAATCCGAATTGTTCGATCAACGATTTTTGAAATCGAATTGACATGGAGCGATTGACACTTGTCTAGGCTGTTCTAGAGTAAAACAACAATAACGTACGTGATATTAGTTGGCGCCACGTCTCTTTTGAATCATGATTAATTATACATATATTATTATACACCCGAATTTATTGTCAAATTCTAAATTAACGCGAGCGATCAAAAGCTAGTTTTATAATATTTATAGGTGCTTACGTGTTTTAAAGAAATATAAATATTGGTATGTATGTTGTCCTTTTTTTTTTTTTTAAGGCTGGGAAATCATCCAATGACTGCTCCCGCTCTGGGTGGAGCGGAAGGGAGTGTCAGACTCTTACTGACTAAAACCCATCGATGTTCCTTCCGTAGCCCTTTATGTTCCGGGGTAGCGGTAACCCTTTCGGACAATCCCGCTTACCCGGCAGGCTTGGCCCTGACCCCCTTCATATGCTGACATCTCTTTGAGGCGCGCGTGGAACATATACGCGCCGTACGGCACGGGTCTGGTGCTGATCGGACGGTGAGTCACCCATTACTCACCGTCCGCAGGCCCGCGCCTACGGTGGCCGGGAGTCGTCATGTGGCTCCCGACGCCCGGGGCGTCTCCTGCGGCGGGTGGGACGGGAGGACCTTTCTCTCTCCCATCCCGCCACCTCCTTCGCGAGCATGACTTTTTCGCAGAAGGAGGTGACTGCCTCCCACTCCCTCTCGCCCCGGACCATGGCTTGCACCAGGGCCGGGCGCGAGAGGTCGCCGCCGCCGATCGCCTCTACGAGGACACGGCGCTGCTCCGCCCAAGCGGGGCAGGTTTGCACCGTGTGCTCTACCTCTGGGCGATCCTCGCAGTGGTGACACCCGGGCGTTTCCTCCCGCCTGATGATGTGCAGGAACCTCCCGAAACATCCATGTCCGGTGAGGACCTGCGTCAGGCGGTAGGTGAGGGCGCCGTGACGCCTCTCTAGCCACTCCTCAAAGAGGGGCCTTACCGCCACTATCGTGGCGTGCCCTATGTATGTTGTCCTAAGCTAAAACTTTAAAGACATTGATTAACCTAAAGTCACGCTGAAAATCCCGGAATTAGAGGCTGGAATGATGAAAAACTAGAGTCATTTTTGCAGAAGATTGGGTTTAATTATAATTATCTGTCAAATAAGTTATATTACAGCAAACAATTGAAGTTTAATACAAAAACCCTGTAGGATTTTGGGTAACGGAAATATTTCGGTTACAAAGCAAATTTTGAAACGATTGATACAAAACAAAGTTGAGGGATTACTACCAAATTGTAATTAATAATCTATCTTTGTGCTGATCCCTGTCAAAATAACAATTAAAACTGGATAAAAGGTTTTTGTTACTATGAACGATGAAACCTATTACTGATTGATGGAAAATAATTAATTCGACAGAAACTGCCTCGGTGGTCTAGTGATCACAAAAGCTACTGCTGAGCATAAGGTCTTGGAAACGATTCTCAGATCGGGCAAAATGTTATTAGTTCTTTCTATCATTATTTTTTCTATTTTCTTTTCGTTTTCTACCATTATCAGATTGGGGTCTGATTTAGTGCCCGGTTAATAGCACATAGACGTATTACATGGCCCGAGAACATAACTAAGGAATTCTGAGTGTACTTTAGGTTCGACTCCGCCTAGCCCTTCAGGGATGGCTGGAACTTCTTCCCAAAAATTAAATTCGATGATTGATGTTTATTTGTACATGTTGGTAAACATAAATTGTTTAACAATACATGAAGAATTAATTACTTACTATATTATACAATCTAAAACTAAAAAATATATCCATTTTAAACAAGTGGTAAAAAAGGGAAGAGCTTATAGGGCGTCAAAAAATTCATCCCCATCGCTGTCAGTGGGAAATGTGCCCAAAAGGCTGGCAGCATTGCCACGTTGGATGGCAATGCTGATTCTTTAGCCTTTTGGTCCATCCAATTGACCAGCCCTCAGGTCACGTTTAGAGTCGACCAACCGCTGGGCGATATCCCGAAATACTCGATGAGCACTCGGACCCCACCTGCACCGGCCCAAGTGTTTCAACCCCAAACGGCTCGAACATATAACTTCCAATAAGGTTGTTATATGTACTTGCGCCGTTTGAGGTTTTGTTTGTTAGTAAATAAATGAAAAAACATGCAAAAAGCAAAGCAAAAAATACTCAATAACAGGCTGGCATGCTGATGACACCAATAACCCTCTTCATAGAAGAGCGTGAAAGAATGAACGATAGATTGACGACCTAATTGGCTCAGTGCCTAAGCTCTTGACTTTGTACGGGTCACGAGTTCGATCCCGGCGGGGTAAATGTTTGTCATGCGCTGCAGATTTATTCAGTCGGTGTAGTTTTTATTTGAGTCGGTTAAACGCACAAAAAATAATGAAAAACGTGTTTCTGACGATTTTCAATTAATCTAAGACTAGCTTCTGCCAGCAGCTTCGCCCGAGTGGTCATTGGAAATATCATCCCACGGGAATCGTACATTATGCCTAGAATACTTTTTGATTTCTGATCTTTCTGATTATTAAATATACATACACACATCAAAAGTGTCTAGGGATCAACATATATTTTTGCAATAACTTTTCTCTTGATTGATATTAATTTAAATTTTCTTTAAGGATTCATCAAATAAAGTGTTTTCGTTTGTCACAGTAACGATAAACCAAGTCACCTTTGCATTAATAAAGAAATTTGCCATTTTCCTAATAAAGGGATTTTTGACATTTGAACCACTAACATTAAAGTTCGAAAAAAAGACTGAAATAACAGTTTTCTTTAAAATTTTATTGGGTAACTTAAACAATTAATAATCCGTGTTTCTACCGCGAACACTAACAACACAAGAACATCGGTTTGGCATACTCAAAATGAGTTCATCCAAATCACGCTGTGGAATGGCCGCCCATGTTCGTTGCAACAACAAAAAAAGGTGTTATCAGTCGACTTTGGACACGTTACCGAAGCACTGGTACCGTGGCTGAGCGCCATGAAGGACGGTATCGCTGCACCACACGGAGACAAGACCGATACATTCAAATCTTAACTCGAAGAGCTCCAACAATAACCGCCATGATGTTAGCCGTGAGGCTTCATCACTCTTCAGGGAACTTAATTAGCGACCAAACAGTCAGAAACCGCTTGCATGAAGTGAACCTTCATTCCCGAAGACCGCTACGGGTACCACCTATAGCAATGCACAATCGTAGGATTCGATATCAATGGGCTCTTGAACACAGAAATTGGGCAGAAGAACAATGGCGTTTCGTGTGCTTTTCTGATGAGTCTCGTTTTGGTATGAGACCGGATACAAGACGTATACGACACTGGAGAACCCCTGGACGCCAACAGCGATTAAAATCCTGCCAGGAAGTCCATCCTTATAGTGGTGGAACCATCATGGTATGGGCGGGTATTTGGATCGGCGGAAGAACTGAGTTGATTTGGATCAGAGGCAACCTCAACGCTCAAATTTATGCTGAGACGATTGTATCTGACGTCATCGTTCCTCTACAAGTGCAAATCGGTCCCTTATTTCAGTTAATGCATGATAATGCACGACCGCACACCGCAAGAGTTGTAAGACAGACTCTCGCCGCAGCTAACATCAATGTCCTGCCCTGGCCTGCTCAGTCGCCAGACTTGAACCCGATTGAGCATGCATGGGATATGCTACAGAGAAGAGCTCTGCCGAATATGGAGGGTATCCAGTTGCAAGAAGACCTTTTTTTGTTGTTGCAACGAACATGGGCGGCCATTCCACAGCGTGATTTGGATGAACTCATTTTGAGTATGCCAAACCGATGTTCTTGTGTTGTTAGTGTTCGCGGTAGAAACACGGATTATTAATTGTTTAAGTTACCCAATAAAATTTTAAAGAAAACTGTTATTTCAGTCTTTTTTTCGAACTTTAATGTTAGTGGTTCAAATGTCAAAAATCCCTTTATTAGGAAAATGGCAAATTTCTTTATTAATGCAAAGGTGACTTGGTTTATCGTTACTGTGACAAACGAAAACACTTTATTTGATGAATCCTTAAAGAAAATTTAAATTAATATCAATCAAGAGAAAAGTTATTGCAAAAATATATGTTGATCCCTAGACACTTTTGATGTGTGTATTTGTGCCAAATTTCACCCAGATTCGTTCAGCCATTTCAGCGTGAAAAGTAACAAAATAGCTACAAATACACACACTCACAAACTTTCACCTTTATAATATAAGTGTGATACTTTGTGTCGGCTGATGGTGTTATCTTAGATAGCTGTTCTTATTTTGGTCCGTTTCATTAGCAATGGTGATAATGATGGTCACCCATCTACGGACCTATCTCGGCAAGCGTACCTTAACCTGATGGGTCGGCCCGTGCGGTTGTTATTACTTAGCCACGAGCTCCTCCGTTGTAGAATACTGACATTACTTCTACTTATTTTGGGCAACCAAAAACAATAGTTAACATAGAAATCGACAGGACATTTATTGATCAAAACCGCGGGCCATGAAAAGAACAGCTTAAAAAAAAAAGCTAGCGCCTACAAAGGAAAACTAGAGAGACTAAAGAAAAGATATAACTTCAAGGAAACTTCCTATTTAACTTACTTCATAAAGTAGTTAACTGATACTAAACCAACTTATCGAAGTAAAAACTAAATGCCTATAAAATATAGATAAGGGTTTTTCACATAGGCAGCGGTGTGTTGTGACATGTTCCATGTGCAAGTTTATCTATCAAAGTGAACTCGCTTTGATAGATAAACTTTAATTAGGGCACTTAAATTGCATAGCTATCGATTTCATCAAATATAATCTCCATTAGATGAAAATGTAAACAAAATGTATTAGAATCTGTGGAGGCCAATAATTTGTAGTGCCATTTACAAATTGTGTGCTTGGAATTGATTATAATGCATAATGTAAACTTAATTCCAGATTTTAATCACCAATAGAGATTAATTTCATGACTTCAATTTTCATTGACAATTTTCCGATTACATTTTGAAAATGTTATTCAAATTACGGATGTTGGAAAAAGTGGTGAGATATAAAGTTGAATGTGTTACATATGTTCATTCCATATTTTAAATGAGTAAAGTTTTTTATTAACAACCAAAAAAAGTTTATTTAGAGTGTTTGCGTAAGAATTTAACATTTAGAGGACGTTGGACGTACAATTAAGTATCACCTCTCGTAAAAGCTATTTTTAAAGCTCTCAAATTAGACGGATTCATTAATAGGGGTCTAAAATTTGCTGACCTAATGGGTACTTTAAACCCATCAAGAGTCAGTTAACCTTTCTTTTACACTTTGTAATTATGTAGGTATGTAGGCATATAGGTTACGCATAAAATCAAATAGATATATGTGTATATATAACTACATAAAACTATTGTTGCTTGCCGAATCTAGCATGTGCTACTGCTCAGCTTGAGGCTCAGCAGTAGAACTGTTGGGTTCGGTTCCCAGGTCAGGCAAAGTGCTAAGGAAGGAACATGGATGTGTTTTAGACAGTAAAAGTCTGACACTCCCTTCCGCTCCACCCAGAGCGGTAGAAGTAATTGGATGATTTCCCACTCTCAAAAAAAAAAAACAAGCACTGCCACCATTTTTTGTGCTATTCTAAGGTCATTGCTTTCAACACACATAAGTGTTCGTGGCAGCGTATGGGTTTACGGGTTTTGCAATTATGAATTTCTCATTAGCAACCCGGTGTCTAGATTTGTGTTCAGAGGTGATGGTAAAAGGCTCATCTCTTACGGGACTTAACATAACTGGATAATCCTTCGGAGACAGGCGTCATGTTACATTGTGTTGTTTTAGAATAAAATACTGGATGTCAACATCGTTACACCATGTGTGATAAATTGCCACATCGACAAAAAAATAAAATGATATTTTTTCGAAAATGGAACTCTCCAATATCGTGGCCTGCTCAGTCGCCAGACTTGAACCCGATTGAGCATGCATGGGATATGCTACAGAGAAGAGCTCTGCCGAATATGGAGGGTATCCAGTTGCAAGAAGACCTTTTTTTGTTGTTGCAACGAACATGGGCGGCCATTCCACAGCGTGATTTGGATGAACTCATTTTGAGTATGCCAAACCGATGTTCTTGTGTTGTTAGTGTTCGCGGTAGAAACACGGATTATTAATTGTTTAAGTTACCCAATAAAATTTTAAAGAAAACTGTTATTTCAGTCTTTTTTTCGAACTTTAATGTTAGTGGTTCAAATGTCAAAAATCCCTTTATTAGGAAAATGGCAAATTTCTTTATTAATGCAAAGGTGACTTGGTTTATCGTTACTGTGACAAACGAAAACACTTTATTTGATGAATCCTTAAAGAAAATTTAAATTAATATCAATCAAGAGAAAAGTTATTGCAAAAATATATGTTGATCCCTAGACACTTTTGATGTGTGTATTTGTGCCAAATTTCACCCAGATTCGTTCAGCCATTTCAGCGTGAAAAGTAACAAAATAGCTACAAATACACACACTCACAAACTTTCACCTTTATAATATAAGTGTGATACTTTGTGTCGGCTGATGGTGTTATCTTAGATAGCTGTTCTTATTTTGGTCCGTTTCATTAGCAATGGTGATAATGATGGTCACCCATCTACGGACCTATCTCGGCAAGCGTACCTTAACCTGATGGGTCGGCCCGTGCGGTTGTTATTACTTAGCCACGAGCTCCTCCGTTGTAGAATACTGACATTACTTCTACTTATTTTGGGCAACCAAAAACAATAGTTAACATAGAAATCGACAGGACATTTATTGATCAAAACCGCGGGCCATGAAAAGAACAGCTTAAAAAAAAAAGCTAGCGCCTACAAAGGAAAACTAGAGAGACTAAAGAAAAGATATAACTTCAAGGAAACTTCCTATTTAACTTACTTCATAAAGTAGTTAACTGATACTAAACCAACTTATCGTAGTAAAAACTAAATGCCTATAAAATATAGATAAGGGTTTTTCACATAGGCAGCGGTGTGTTGTGACATGTTCCATGTGCAAGTTTATCTATCAAAGTGAACTCGCTTTGATAGATAAACTTTAATTAGGGCACTTAAATTGCATAGCTATCGATTTCATCAAATATAATCTCCATTAGATGAAAATGTAAACAAAATGTATTAGAATCTGTGGAGGCCAATAATTTGTAGTGCCATTTACAAATTGTGTGCTTGGAATTGATTATAATGCATAATGTAAACTTAATTCCAGATTTTAATCACCAATAGAGATTAATTTCATGACTTCAATTTTCATTGACAATTTTCCGATTACATTTTGAAAATGTTATTCAAATTACGGATGTTGGAAAAAGTGGTGAGATATAAAGTTGAATGTGTTACATATGTTCATTCCATATTTTAAATGAGTAAAGTTTTTTATTAACAACCAAAAAAAGTTTATTTAGAGTGTTTGCGTAAGAATTTAACATTTAGAGGGTTCAATTTGCACTTTAATCAGTTACTTTTTAAACAAACTGTACGTTAATATTGCTTGAAAATTAAGATGTACAAGACTTGCTGTGTTACGCTACCAAACCAAAACACATTGTCGTCGCCGCACAGCATATCGTGTGAACAACCCCTTAGAGTTTATTTTCTCGTCGCCGACTAATAAACATTAACTAAAGCAGCATATGAGTCTGCATCAACTCCAGACTGGCCGCAATGAAAAGTTTTATTCAAATAAAACTTTATTTAATGAATACGGCTCTAATTAGAGCAACTTTGGATGTTGAGGGGTAAACTACTAGAGACCTCTTTACGTAATTTTTAGATGAAATACACGAAAACATCATTATGGGTCAAGCGGGACTATGTAGTGAACACTCATTTGGGTATAATATCCTCTGATTTTAAGGTTCAAACCTATTTAGTTGGAGAATCATAGATCCCGCCTTGGAGTGCAAATTGTCTAATCCCTAGACTAAATAAAATAGCAGGTAGTTACATACATTATAAAGAAAAAAATTCTTACCATATTGGTAAGAAACGAAAATTAATATTATATTGACATATTTACTTCTTGAAGAATAAAAGTTACAATATCTAAGTAAAGATTTTCACCTATACTAGAGCTACTCAAACCCTAATTGGCGAAGCACTAGACGCGTGCGAACACTAAAGTGCTATTAACGTGACGTCACGTAACGGCTAGTGACGGTAGGCACTCACATAGTCTGACACTAAACACTAGTGTTTGATAATTTATTTATAAGTAGGATGAGGGAACTAGGCTCTTAAACATACTTTTTTTAAGGTCGCATTTCCTGTTTTGGGCTATTTTTCATGCTCATCAGATTTGTTAATCCGGTTCATTGTTTATTGCATTGAGTAATTGAAGATATGCCTAAATCCCACAATGTAATGTTTAATTTTTAAAACCAAAATAGCTGAAGCCTAATAAAAATAATAATATAATTATAACCCAGTCAGCAATACATGTAAATAGCATATATGTAAAGGGCCTGACTACCCGAGGTGCGTTGGACGTACAATTAAGTATCACCTCTCGTAAAAGCTATTTTTAAAGCTCTCAAATTAGACGGATTCATTAATAGGGGTCTAAAATTTGCTGACCTAATGGGTACTTTAAACCCATCAAGAGTCAGTTAACCTTTCTTTTACACTTTGTAATTATGTAGGTATGTAGGCATATAGGTTACGCATAAAATCAAATAGATATATGTGTATATATAACTACATAAAACTATTGTTGCTTGCCGAATCTAGCATGTGCTACTGCTCAGCTTGAGGCTCAGCAGTAGAACTGTTGGGTTCGGTTCCCAGGTCAGGCAAAGTGCTAAGGAAGGAACATGGATGTGTTTTAGACAGTAAAAGTCTGACACTCCCTTCCGCTCCACCCAGAGCGGTAGAAGTAATTGGATGATTTCCCACTCTCAAAAAAAAAAAACAAGCACTGCCACCATTTTTTGTGCTATTCTAAGGTCATTGCTTTCAACACACATAAGTGTTCGTGGCAGCGTATGGGTTTACGGGTTTTGCAATTATGAATTTCTCATTAGCAACCCGGTGTCTAGATTTGTGTTCAGAGGTGATGGTAAAAGGCTCATCTCTTACGGGACTTAACATAACTGGATAATCCTTCGGAGACAGGCGTCATGTTACATTGTGTTGTTTTAGAATAAAATACTGGATGTCAACATCGTTACACCATGTGTGATAAATTGCCACATCGACAAAAAAATAAAATGATATTTTTTCGAAAATGGAACTCTCCAATATCGCGGCCATATTGGATACGTCAGATGACGTCACTAATATCTCGGTCTGTCATGACGCTCGGTGAAACTATTTGGAAACCATGTTGCCACGTTCACGGCCGATATTCAGCTTTGAGGATAACGCAATTAGGTAGATATTGGGTTTTATTGCAAAAGTTTTAAGATAAACATTAGCGTGCTTGTGTTTTTATTTAAGAATTCGGAGTTTAAGATTCGTACCTATTTCTTATTACGGTTAAAATAAATTATTAAGGTGTTAACAGCGCCGTAAACAAAATTTAAAACTGATCATTAAAAAAAGAATCTAAATTAGTTGTACCTATTATGTATTTATCTAATTAAATGCAATCTTAATCATTTTATTCCTTCCCAAAAACAGAAAGAGGGGCAGACTAACTTCACTTAAAATGAATTCTGCTCATACAAAATGTAAAAACAGGCGAAAAGTTAGGCTACATTACATTAATTACTTAAAAAGTTAACCGAATTAACCACTTTGGACCGTCTTCATTTAAAACTCCATTCGAATAAGCTGTCAGATCGCTGACGGTAAGAGGTCCTTTGCGAGCTCAGGTCTTGCCAATCTTTTAGATTATTAATTTAATTAATTAATTTTAATGTGTTTGAATTTTCCTGACTTGGATGTTTGTGACGGTTTTATTTTTTGTTTTTTTGAAGAGTTTCATGCGACGAAGGACTTCATTTAGATCACTGATTTCATTGGCACTTTACCGAATGGCATTGTGGCTGTTCCACTAACTGCACCGATACAACATTTTGATAGGTGTGGTTCGGTGGAAGTGTTTTCATTCCACCGACGGCACCTGCATATAGATTGTAATGATGGCTCGTATGTATTCTTTGCTCAGAACATTACCAACTATAACGTACGGCCGGGCGGCTATACAGCCAAGTGCGTTTTCTATTGCTTTTAAAAACTGCAAAAGCGGATTTTTGAAAAATTAATATTTCAAGCCAGGAATTGAACTCGTTGATTTTGAAAAAATACAAACACACTGTATTATTACACCATTCGATAGTGTCGCTTATAAGGATTGAATTCTGGGAAATAATTGTATACGGCAAATTAAAGGAAAGAACGAGGAAGGAAGGCCATTTTTAAAGCTGAATAATTCGCTTTGAAAATTTAATTAATTAATTTTAACATCGACGCGAGATGAGAAGAATTGAAGAGCCGAGTAGTAGTCAGTGGTTCTGCAAAATGGCAATAGAACACGGTTCAGCCTAATTGATTCACTTTGATTGAATTGCACGAAAATGAAAGGTACGGCAGGCATTTAATGAATCACTTTGAAAGTCATATGTGAACCGTGTAACCTGGTCATGATCCATTGGCATATGGAATGAATTTTTGGCGATAATAAGAGCTCGTGGCTAAGCAATAACAGCCGCACGGATCGATCTATTAGGTTAAGTTACGCTTGCCGAGGTTGGTCCGTGGATGGGTGACCATCTTTACATATCGAGGCTCCTCCGTGCCTCGGAAAACACGTTAAGCCGTTGGTCCCAGCTGTAATTTGTGCATCTTTGACAGTCGTTAAAGGTCGTTGGAAGCCCAAAAATCTGACATTCCTTCGGGCTAAGTCGATCATGTGGGCAAACTCCTAGCATTACCCTTTCCATTGCTATTTGGGTGACTTTCACCCTTCTAATAAAGCCTACTGTGAGCGACCCCGTTTCAGTGCCATGGATCACCATTGCCCTGCCCACTACCTGTTTGGCAGTTTTTTAGGCTATGCCAGTTACATAAGTCCTCTTTTCCCTTGAACATTTACAACCAGAAAACATCTCCTCTCTTAAATATTTACAAACAAAATTGCAGAACAGAGATCAAAAACATACTTAACCAAACTATACTTAATAGCTCGTCGCTCCCTGGATACGGCATTCAGCTAGTTCACGTATACACAGGACCATTTACTTTGTCTGTTTATTTGCATATTCTTCACGCAAACACTGCTCTGGCTTGAATTTAATAGTATTTTCATAGAAGCCAGATACAACTATGCTTTTGTTTATAAAACTGTATAACTTGGTTGGTCGAATTGGAATTTAGTGCATGCAATATGTTTTGCTGGTTCGAATGGCGTAGTGATATGTGGTTTTGTTCGGGCATAGTGTATAACTGCGGCAAAATATATACTCACGTTTACAAGGTGCTTTTAACAAAATAATAAAACTTCAACGTTGCTTTTTATTCATGTTTTTGTTGGGGCTAAGTTCGGGATAGATTCATCATCATCATCGGCCTAGCCTTTTCCCAACTATGTTGGGGTCGGCTTCCAGTCTAACCGGATGCAGCTGAATACCAGTATTTTACATGGAGCGACTGCCTATCTGACCTCCACAACCCAGTTACTGGGTAATACGATACCCCTTGGTAAGAATGGCTGTCAGATTTTCGGGCTTCTGACTACCCGTAACGACTGTCAAAGATGCATGTTGCATGATGCAAGATTTATGCTTTAGATAACTCAATAACTAATAGTTATCTGTGATTTTGAATAAAACGGACAACTTCTTTCGTCGTATCAGCCCGAACTACCAAGAATGCCGTTGTCAAAATTTAAGCTAGCCGTCAATGTGTCAGCTGAGCTTAGTTTCTAAGGGACGTTGGGTATCGGTAAAGGCTATTTTAATGCCTGTCCTCAAACACGGAGGTCCTTAAGGTTTACCTCCCCCTTGCGAATAGCGCCATCTAGCGATATATCAGGAAGACGTCTTTATGAGGTCTCTGAGGCGCGATAACGGATAATTACATAATGTCCTTTCTATGTTTATTGACTACCCGGCTCTCACTGAGTGGCTGTAGATTGTTGACGGATGAATTATGGTAATACTGTTATTTCCATCTAAACGTGAGGTGATTAGGTGAATCCAGAATCTAGTTATTATCTCAAAAGTTATTCTCGTGGTCCTGGACGCGACTGTAACTAAGGGTGGGTAAACTATTTTACTCATTATCATCTGCCTAGCCTTTTCCGCCTTTTTAGCCGATGCAGCTGAATACCAGTAATTTACAAGGAGCGACTGCCTATCTGATCTCCACAACCCAGTAACTGGGCAATACGGTACCCCTTGGTAAGTCAGTTAACTGGCAGTCAGACTTTCGGGCTTCTGAAGACCCGTAACACAGTCGTTACGGGTCTTCAGAAGCCAGAAGCCAGCAAAGACGCACAAATGGCAGCCGGGACCAACGGCTTAGCATGATTTCCGAGGCACGGAGGAGTCTAGGTATGTAAAGATGGTCACCATCCACGGCCAACCCCGACAAGCGTAGCTTGATCTGATGGATTGACCTGAGCCACGAGCTTCTCCTAACTAAACTGGAAAACTAAAGGGTAAACTATTTTAGTATCGGTCACTAATGCCTGTTCCCAACGTGTCTCATGAAAGTGTAAACAAAGTGCGTCCCGATTAAATTCTAAGCAAACATTCACTAAAAGGTATAGTATGTTACACAGTCATCTGTATTTAGTAGAATTCAACGTTATATCTCACCACATTTTCCAAAAAAAATTGTTTAAATAACAACAAATTGTAATTAAAAAATTATCGACGAAAATTAAGGTAATAAAATCAATCACAACCAAATACAAATATTACATAACAGGTCAAATATAACATAAAACATCTTTAAAATGATTTCAAATTAGAATTTAGCAATACACCCAGTATTCAAATAATAAAGATTCTGGTTAGTTAATTAACATTGTTATCAGACACTTTTGGAACGGATCACAGTTCCAATGCTTAAAATTTAAACTTATGTACAAACTAGCTTTTGCCAGCGGCTTTGCCCGCATGTATGTAGGAAATTATCCCACGGGAACTATGCTATAACTAAGCTTATATGCTATTCCAGACTATACTGCATCTTTGTGCCAAGTTTCATCTAGATCCGTTAAGTAGTTCTTGAGTTTATTTGGTACAAACACACATACAAATCTTTCTTCTTTATAATATTAGTATAGACATAATAATAACGCTAAATCTCAAATCAAAGCTCATTACAGTATTTAGAAGTTGCAAATCCCCTTTTTTTTTTTTTTTTTAAGGCTGGGAAATCATGCAATGACTGCTCCCGCTCTGGGTGGAGCGGAAGGGAGTGTCAGACTCTTACTGACTAAAACCCATCCATGTTCCTTCCGTAGCCCTTTATGTACCGGGGTAGCGGTAACCCTTTCGGACAATCCCGCTTACCCGGCAGGCTTAGCCCTGAGGGGCCCCTTCATATGCTGACATCTCTTTGAGGCGCGCGTGGAACATATACGCGCCGTACGGCACGGGTCTGGTGCTGATCGGACGGTGAGTCACCCATTACTCACCGTCCGCAGGCCCGCGCCTACGGTGGCCGGGAGTCGTCACGTGGCTCCCGACGCCCGGAGCGTCTCCCGCGGCGGCTGGGACGGGAGGACCTTTCTCTCTCCCATCCCGCCACCTCCTTTGCGAGCATGACTTTTTCGCAGAAGGAGGTGACTGCCTCCCACTCCCTCTCGCCCCGGACCATGGCTTGCACCAGGGCCGGGCGCGAGAGGTCGCCGCCGCCGATCGCCTCTACGAGGACACGGCGGTGCTCCGCCCAAGCGGGGCAGGTTTGCACCGTGTGCTCTACCGTGTCCTCTGGGCGATCCTCGCAGTGGTGACACCCGGGCGTTTCCTCCCGCCTGATGATGTGCAGGAACCTCCCGAAACATCCATGTCCGGTGAGGACCTGCGTCAGGCGGAAGGTGAGGGCACCGTGACGCCTCTCTAGCCACTCCTCAAAGAGGGGCCTTACCGCCACTATCGTGGCGTGCCCTGCGCTGGGTTGCGACAGTCGCTGATTCCAGGCCGCCATGAGATCGCGCCGGAGGTCCGTCCGCTCCGCCGCAATTTGCTGCGGAAACGGAGTTTCCCCCCGGCTTAGTACCTCCGCGCGCCACTCATACAGGCGCGCGAGGACCATCGCCTCCAGATCCCACGGCGGCAGTCCGGCAAGGAGGCTCGCCGCCTCGCCCGAGATCGTGCGGTACCCCCGGATAAGCCGTATGGCTACCACCTTTAGGGGCGCGTTCAGATAATGGGCGGCTCGCCGCCGCAGTGAACGCGCCCACACCGGGGCCCCGTAAAGGGCCATGGACCGCACGACTCCCGCGTAAAGCCTCCGGCAGGAGGCGTTTGGCCCCCTCAAATTGGGCAAGAGCCGCTTGAGGGCGGCCCCAGTCCGTTCCAGCTTGGGGGCCAAACGTCGGAAATGCTCCACGAAATTCCATCGGCTGTCGAGGACCAGACCCAGGTATTTCATCGTGGTCTCGACGCCGATGTGAACCCCTCCTACCGTAAGTTGGGATCCCGATGGTGGCCTATTCCGAGGCCCATGAAAGGACATGGCCTCGGATTTGTGCAATGCCACCTCGAGACCCAACTGCCGGATCCTCTCAACGACTATCGCAACCCCGCGTGTCATCGCGTCGGCCGCCGCCTGATACGACCTTCCCTGCGCCAGAACCAGCGTGTCGTCAGCGTAACAAATTACGCTGACGCCGTCAGGGAGGTCGGCCCGCAGCACCCAGTCGTAGCCGATGTCCCACAGGTGCGGCCCCAGAACCGATCCCTGTGGGACACCGCACGACATCTCTCGCCGGTTCCATTCCCCATCGCGACCGGGGTAGATGACGGTTGCAAATCCCCTGAGATGTAAACAGAGCGCGCAATGAAATAAATAATTGCAACCTCCAACGTTTGAAAGAGCGTGAGCTATTGCCTATCTAACTTTGAAGGTAAGCACTAACCAGGTCCAATTAGTCGGTGAAAAAACTTTTTAATAACATAGTAAGGCTCTTTATTCGATTTTTTATCCGATTTGGTATGACGTGCCTGCCAACAAGGTTCCATGGTGATTTATACAACACTGACAGCTGTACCTCGCGGCAAAATGTGTGTGTACCTACTGTAGAAGATTGAAGACCTTCTACTGTGGGGGCTCAGTGGTAGAGCGTGTAATGTGTGTATTGGGTCTTCTAAGCTATCAAAGCAAACTCACGGAAAGTTCAACACTTCATATATTATCTCTTGATTATAACGAATACATCTGTCTAGCTTCGCCGCCTGTGGCCAACTCTCAAATGTACAAAAGGCCTAACTAATTTAAATTATTTTAAAGGTTCGAATGCCGTCCGATTATTACCGGCCATGTTCAACATCAGGTTTTACTCCAGCCATGTTCAACATAAGGTTTTACTCACAGAAATATTGGTTCTACTCCAGGGCTCTACAGTAAAAAGGTCCTAACTGTCAAGTTCTTTTTTTAAAACTGGACTATTGAAAGTTTAATAATGAATAGTTCGTGTATCTAAAGAGGCGTTGAGGAGTGTGAGGAAAGTTTTGAGATGAATGTGAATGGTTAGGAAAACGAGAAGAACCAACTATGTCAAAGTCGAATCATTTATTTAAATTGGCAGAAGAAAGGCACTTTAGAACGTCAAAATGAACATGAAATATAATTGATTGTAGTCCCCCTTCCAAAAGGTAGTTTCGTTTGGAGTAGAATAAGCAAGAAACCTATGGATGGACGGTGTGAAATAACCTTGAAATAACATATAATTAGAAATGTTGTCTATTTTTCTTTTGTTTTTCGTTCCTAATGTGTCCATTACATTTCCTCTTTATAAATATCAATCGCATAAGAAAATGTTTTCAATTTGTCTGTTTCCTTCTGGTCACCTATACATTCTAATTTATTTAACGAAATAATTGTACTCAAATAAAGTAAGTTTTCGTGTTAAAAAAACATTTACCAAGCAATTTGATTAACGATCGTAAAATTACTTCAGCGGTTGTTGTAATAAAGTATAACTCCTCTAGTTTTTATTAGCTGGCAATATTTTTTTATTACGATATTTTAACCGGGCTATCAATTTTGAGTTTAGTATTCAAGATAAATGGTCTTTAACTTGTAAAGGGTGCATAATTTACTGGTTTTATCGTTTCAAGTTTCTAGGTTTTTTTTTTTTGAGGGTGGGGAAGTCATCAAATGTGTCTTCCTGCTCTGGGAACGGAAGGCAGTGTCATTCTGACTGACAGACTCTTTCTGACTGAAACCCAGCCATGTTCCTGCCTTAGCACTTTATTTTTCGAGTTAGAGATAACCCTTTCGGACAAACCCGCTGAAAGTTTTTAGGTTGAAAAATCAGTTTCCAAAAAACAATATGGTATAAAAATAAATAGCTGTTTGATTTTATTAGTGTGAGAATGCTGCTGTTCATCTTTATGACCTAGAGGTTGTTTGCCAGTGGCTTATTAAGGTGAAAGCGCCAGGGTAGACCCCTAAATTCACCGACCCAATCCTCTAAGTTCATAGGTATAAGAGGTTTTGGTGCAGATTAGCGCCACCAGAAGTTCGCAGAATTGTAGTAAGCTACAGTGAAACAGCTCATATGGTTTCTGACAGAAGACAACCTATGCACGACCATATCCTTGTTCCACAAAGGCTGAAAAGCCGAAACAGTTTACTAAAGTGTATCGTACCACTCCACTAGAGACCGATCAAAAGAAAGACCGAAGCTGTGGCAAAACACCACCCTATTCGTTCCACCTGCTCAAGGTCTCCCGCGTGGTTATGAGTTTCCTTGGCCAACCTGGAAGTCTTTAAAGAGACCCCGGTCCCAAGTTGGCCGAAGCATGGAACACCAGCCCAGGTGGAGATTCATAGCCAACTCCGACTTGTATAGCAATAGTAAAGAAAAACTGCGTATGTGCACATAAAATTAGTATCGTACCACCCTGTTTCTAACGTAAATAAATGATCTATTGTTTACACCTACGAGCATTAATATACACCTACCAATATTTAGAAGCGATTTTCAAGTAAAATAACTATTTCAACTTAGGGATACATGTTCGGTAAACCTATGAATTCATGTGTGTGTCAACATACAATTTCATTCAATACTTATTGTTTAGGTATATCTACAATTTATTCCTTAAAATGGTATTAACAATATATTATAATGTAACACTAAAATAATCATATTATTTACATTTAGAAGCTAAATAATAATAATTATAATAATAATAATGTTTATTTCTCACCGCAATATACAAATACAACAGTTTAGAGACAATTACATAATTATAAAGATATAAAGATTAAGTCATATATTGCGGGAGACTGGTGCCTAAGCTAGGCTCATGGCCTGTGTTTCAGGACATCAGGTCCCCACCCTTTAACATTGACAATATCTCAGACTTATAGTCTAGCGCTGACAAATGCAGTAAGAAAACATTACAGAATTGTTAGTAGATCAAATAATGTGTAGTGTGTTTGTGTATGAAGTTAGGTGTGTTTGTGCGCGTGTGTGTAAGTAGGTAATGTGTGCGTGAGTGTGGTGAATATTTTTCGGTTGGGGGAATAAGTAGGAAAGCATTATGCTTATGATATAGTAGTTAAATTTTTTTCGGTTTCATCAAACTCAAACTCAAACTCAAAGTATTTATTTCAAATAAACCAATTACAGGCACTTTTGAATTGTCAAGGTGTCGGTCAGTCCGAGAAATGAAGCTAGTTGCATCATAATATGTATTTAAGTTTAATAACCAGTCAATCAGCCTCATAATAATATGTTTTCGCTTTAGAAATTAGTTAATTTTATACATATTTTTGCTCGTACAATTTAGAAACTAAAAGTTAAGAATGAACATAATACCGTACAATTCCACCCACAACAGCTTGCGAACCGCGATCACAATAAGATACGCAATCACTTTAATCAAACCGTGTCAGGGTTGCGACGCCATTCAATACAAAACCATAAACAGACACATAAAATACATTTATATCCATGCATTTTATCCCTCTGATATAAAATGAAAGTCATTCTGACTCGGAGAGTTATCAGCGGCTCTTATTAAGCCATCTTCACAGTAATCTTAGTGGTGCATTTCCGAGTTATTGATTTTGCAGTTTTACAGCGCTTCATAAAGCGTTAGCTGGACGCATTCAGCGATTTTTATGCTGAATATTTTCCCGTTGAGCGTGGTGAAGTGGTTTTTGTATTATTTATTACGGGCTTATTCGTGTTTTTGCATTTGTGGATGGGTTTTTGTCGGGAATACAATTTTTCAGTATATTTTTTGAATTTAACTGTATGTTTTGGTTGCTTTATTCAATAGTTTATTAGGGTTCCGTACCCAAAGGGTAAAACGGGACCCTATTACCAAGACTCCGCTGTCGGTCCATCTGTCCGTCTGTCACCAGGCTATATCTCATAAACCGTGATAGTGAGACAGTAGCAAATTTCACAGATGGTGTATTTCTGTTGCCGCTAAAACAACATAATACATAATATCCATGGACATTTCACACATATAGTCCCAAGCTAAGCAACCTATTGCTTGTGTTTTGGTAACGAGATGGCTGATAAACTACTTATATACTTTTTTTTGTTGTAAATGCATACATTTATAGATAACAAGACATACACCCAGACCCAGAACAAATACTTTTAGGTCGTATAAATATTTGTTCCGTGCGGGAATCGAACCCGCGACATGCTACCACTGCGCCAACCGTGTCGTCATAATGGTACGGAACCCTTCGTGAGTCTTGGCCGGTTAGCAGGTTAGCGGTAGCATAAGCCAAACAAAAATAGGCAAAAATACTATAGAAGAAGGGTCAAGGGTCAGGTTTACAGTTGTTCGGCTGTATAAAAGTACCAAAATGTGTAGGTACTCTGATCATTCTATGATGATTGGAATGCCTAATTCTCACTTTAGAGAGTAGCTTTAGTAATAGAAATATATTCCATTTTTTTAAAGCAATTGCTAATTGTAAAAAAGTTATCATATTATTGGTAATAAGCTGTCATATCTGTCTACAAAAAATGAACATAGTATAGTAACTTCATAGTAGGTTAGGTTAGCTACAAAACTGGATTAATACGGATACTTTTACGTATCATCAAAATAGACAAAAAATATTCACACATTATGTTTCATCATTTCATTATAATAGTTAGTAGTCAATATTTTTTTGATTTTATTTCTTTTCAGATTCTAATTAAAACTGAACTGTTAATCGACTTTTGTCGCTGACCTACACATCGCATAAATAGGAACCATAAGCGCCACGATTACATACAATACAAAACAAGATCAAAACCGAACAATGAGAAAGACCACGAAAATAAGCGTCGTGGACAAAAGCGCCTAAATCCGTCGCGGTAATTCAGTTCTGGTTCACTCAGTCCGGATTAGCGACGCCTTTTTCCGTCATGACGATATACAGTAGGTTGTTATCTACGGGCGTTGGTGCTTTTTGCATCTGACGAAAGTGGAGTGTTTAAGTGGTATCAGTGACAAAGCTTTGTAGGGAAGGCTGTAGTTTGAGCCATTTCGAATGATCACTTTGCGCTGTGCGAATGCACGGTTAGTTTCAACAAAGATGAGAGAGAAAGATAGAGGGAGTGAAGATTCTTATGGGTTCTGCTTGGTAGAAAGACGTTTTTAAGGTTCTGTACCTAAATGGTGGACCCTATTACTAAGCCTCTGCTGTCCGTCTGATTGTCACAGTGCTGTATCTTTTGTACTATAATAGGTAGACCCTTTAAATTTTTAGTCTGTACTTGTATGGCGACTATAATAAGTAATAATAAATAATATTTATTTCTGCCGACTGCCTCGTTGGTTTAGTGATCGCGGATTGTCCGAAAGGGTTACCGCTACCCCGGAACATAAAGGGCTAAGGAAGGAACATGGATGGGTTTTAGTCAGTAAGAGTCTGACACTCCATTCCGCTCCACCCAGAGCGGGAGAAGTCATTGGATGATTTCCCAGCCTTAAAAAACAAAAAAAGAGCGCTAAGCATGATATGCTATTCGTTGGTAAGCGCACGACTTGAGAACGGCAGGACCAGTTTGGCTATTGTTTATTTTAAAATTCTCGTAATAGTCCCAGTTACGTTTTTACGGACAGAAAAACAATAAAACGTGCCGTGAAAATGGGATAATTCCGGATTCCAGATGGAGTTTTGTATGAATTATTGAATAGATAGTACAAAATCTGTCGGGTCAGCTAGTTTCGTAATACAAGTCAGTCCTGTGTCAGAAATAAGACAAACAAAACATCTTTATACAGTACTCAATAAAAATCAAGTTCCATCAAACATTACCACTGTACTATAACATTCAGTCATATCCGAGCTTTATCGCATCGTTGGGAAGAATAATAAAACTATATTATTACAATGTATCGTTCATTGGAGCACTTAACTTGGCATTATGACAATGAGCCGCCCCAGAAGGCTCATGTTTTTGTTAAAGCTTCGCGAAAAGATTTTTCCTGCTCTGCGAGTGATTTTGCAGACTCGCTAACCATATTGGGGTAATGTTTTTGGCAATTGGACAATATTTATTACGTTATTTATGTTGCCGTGTAGATGAATGAACAAAAAACCTTTAATACAGGATTGTGAGAATTTAGAAAGATAGTGAATACATGTTAGAAACCTTTCCTGGGGGCCTAGACAAATGTCAACCGCTCAGTGTCGATTCGATGTCTAAAATTGTTCATGGAACTATTCGTTATCTCAGCGATTCGGATTGTCAAGAACGCCACTTGTCACCGCATTTGCATGAGATATTTTTCGAGTTTCGTTACACATTTTGATATTGTCTAGCACTTAGCGACCGAAAACGATTGATCACGCGACATTAAATATGTGAGCACCATGTACTTATGACATAATTAAGTTTACTTGCCACTGCTACATGTGTTTTTCTTTTCACCCTTTGTGGTGTATTGTTTTATTCTGGGTGCATCTTCTTCACATATAATGTTATAATACATGTATACAAAACATTGTGAAACATTTTGAAAGAGCAACGGTAGAGTTTCTTGCCCATTGTTCTCCACTCGAAACTACCTTTTGGAAGGGGCGACTAGAATCAATTCTATTTCTTGTTCATTTTGACGTTCGAAGTGTTCGTTCGTTCAAAAGTGCCATTCTTGTGCCTATTTGAAATAAATGTTTTGACTTTGACTTTGACATTCCGAAAGTTTCTGCCAATTCCATACATTTGGGATGTATCTAATTTCGTTATCGTTAATGATAATGTGACTTTATCTAGGCGTCCTGGAGTGGATACCACGTATCGACAAGCATAGTGTTGGCCGCCTCCCAGCTTGATGTGCCCGATGGCCCAGAATTAAGACGGTGGTTAGGACGGACTGTATACGAAAAGCGGATGACAGGATGTTGTCGTACAGCCTAGGAGAGGCCTTTTTTTTTAAGGCTGGGAAATCATCCAATGGCTGCTCCCGCTCTGGGTGGTGTGGAAGTGAGTTCAGACTTTTACTGACTAAAACCCATCCATGTTCCTTCCGTAGCCCTTTATATTCCGGGGTAGCGGTAACCCTTTCGGACAATCTCGCTTACCCGGCAGGCTTGGCCCTGAGGGGCCCCTTCAAGCCTAGGAGAGGCCTGAGATAGTAAAGTTGAATGTTCCGCCAGAGACAGTATAAACTAAACCTTCTGTAAATACTATACTCTGTATCAATACTAGGCATTGAACATAATATATTGAATGCCAAATAACGCGTATATGGCGTACTCACAAGACACATCGAGTCAAGGATTTAGTGTTTAAGCTTAACACTAAGAAATCTGTCGGAATCCAACCTAGATTTTGTTGTCGAAAGGTGTTATAAAAATATATAAGTCTATAAAAAAGGTTCATGAAATCGAACCTTAACTCGCGCATTAATTTACTGGTGAGTTGTAATACAGGTTCTACCTACAACAAACACCAGTCTTTATTAAGTTTTGATTTTGTACTGTATTTGTGATTATGACAGAACAATAAACAAATAATTATTTTATTATTGTTTGATGAAATTTTAAGAAAAATTTCAGTGTGCACTTGCAGTATTTTTTAAATATAAGAGCACTATGTTTCTATTGACGTAATTAATTAATTAACTTAATTTTTGATACTATGTACCTCTTATGTAGGTTTATATTATTATTTTATTCTTGGCGTCCTGTTATTTCTGCCAATAAGTGTTTTCATGGGAAGAAGGCGTGTATTTGCGTATCGTATTCATATATAGTTGTAATGAATGCATACAAAATATTTTTGATTAAGATAAGAAGAGATAAGAAGAATCGAACCTGTTTTCTTGAAAAAATTTAATATTAGACTTGGCAACAATTTTAATAAGACCTAGACAAAAACTAACACGTCATACATTAAAAAAAAAGGATTGTGTGGTTTTATGAAACCACGGTAAAAGTGAAACTTTTTTTCACATTAAAGACATTTGACACTATAGGCGCCGCCATATTGGCCTTGGTTGCTCTGACGAGCGACTTTCACTTTATCCCTACTCCGCGGCCGACCGTCACGCGACATGCAACACACAGACGAAAAAGTTTGAGACGATGTAATAAAAGTTTCACTTTAAAACTCGACAAAATAAAAGACAGTTGTACCCACAACGTTACAAAACATGACTACCGAAGTACCTACCGACTACCGCCGCCGGCCGGTTGGTTTCCGCGCGTGTGCGCAATTTTACAACGGACGCGCAAATCGTAGCACGGATGATAGAACTTCTACGTTTGTATGAGTACGGTACGGGTTTGAAGAGTTGGGCCGCTGCAAAACCTTGTTATGTCGGGAAGGATAGAATTGTTGTAAGGCATTTTTTGGCTTCGTAGCTGAGTCGTGTGTGTAAGCGATGGTTTTTAGGAGCAAGTATTTAAATAGCAGCTAAATACGTCTACGTTTTTGGATCTGTGAGCTGCGTCTGTCGGTTAGCCTAAATATGGTTACAGTACAAGGGTAGCTCAGTGTCTTCCTTTAAAAATAAACATAAAGAAAGAGGTAGGTCTAGTAGTCACAAGCGCTGTTTGCCATGAGGTGCTAGGTTCGATTCCCGGTTCGGGCAGTGTTATTGGGTTTTCACGTCTACAATTTCTCAGTAGCAGCTTGCAGTCTGGATTTGTGCTGTTTGATGGGAATAGGCGCTCCGTATTACATGTTAGTTAACACAAAACCCGCGAAATAAGTACATCTCTGCCTAACCTTTCGAAGAACACCAGGTGTGATGTTTAATAACTTTCTCCTTGATGTAACTGTATAGGATGTGACTGTGTTATTTAATATTTTACAGCTGGGTAGCAGTGATAGCCTAGTGGTGTGACCGTCAGACTGTCACTTATAGGTCTCGAGTTCAAACTCATGATAGGCACCTCTAGATCTACCTCGGATTCATGTGCGTATTGTATAATTATCACTTGCTTAAAAATGGGTGAAGGAAAACACCGTGAGGAAACCAGCGTGTCTGAGAGATATTTCTCAACAGCATGTGAAGCTAAATCAGAGGCTTATAAAATCTCTAACCCCAGTTTAGTCACTAACCGTATGGAAAGAAAGAAGTATACAAATTGAATGATTGACTGATTGATTTGTTTTCATGAATGAAAGGTGAGTAACAAAACAAGACAATACGATTAGAACCGACGAGAGGGGACCCTAGGAGTACATATAGTGAACAAACTGGAGATGTTTTTGTGAAAGGTCAGCTGTGTAGTATTCGCAACCAGCGTGCGTGTATGACCAGGTGAATATAACGTGAATATAAATGAAGCAAGGTGCAAGGATGTTCATAGCAGGTGGCGTACTATGGATTCTGCCTACCCCCAATTGGAGAATGCGTGTGTTTATGTATGTAAGAAAATTATTGTCATTCAACTTGCATGACATCAATCATTACAATATAGAACAACATGTCCTCAATAACCTAAATATTAAACCCGTCTGTTGTCATAGTCACATTACCTAATAACATTGTATGTCAAAATATGCCCTGCATGTGTGCCACAAGTGTGGGCAATTTCACGGAGTTCGCGTAAATCCGTTAGATTGCACATTACACGTCGCCGGCTGCGCATACATACATAAATGTTTCGCTGAGCTAGAAGGCTCTGTGGCTTTTAATATGATGGTGGGATGATCTTGAGGATTTAACTCAGGCAAATAGGATTTTTTTTTTCTAAATATTACTATTCCTTCCTTTACTAAATATACATACGTATAATAATGATCGTTCATAGAGATAGTACCGTAATATTTAACTTGAATAGAACAGTGAAATCTCGTGTCACCACATAAGTACCTACATTGCACACAAATGAAGTCGGGGTTTAAAGCCGTTAGGTATATTTCATGAAATTATCTATTTTGATCGATTTATAATCCACTTATACACTGACTCTGCTTATTGCAAAAAAACGAAAGAAAATTTGAATTTCACAGGCTGCCTTTGACCGTAAGGTTGTTTGTTAGTAAGTACAAACCTTTATTCTTAGATTGCATGAGAAAATGTCAACTTTTCTCCTGTATTCAATTTCTTTTGACTTGTTTGGATAGCGTTACCAAGCGTATCAATTTAAACAGTATCAAAGCTCTTGGTTCGTTTTCGGGAAACCCTGAAAGCAAGAAAATAGTAAAAAATCAGAAGGCACATATTCTTATACGAATTTAATAGGACTGTAGATAATATAAAGCAATATTCTCTATTATATATCATGTGGAATGATTGAGTAAGCGCAATTTTTCTACGACAGATCGGAATCGAGATATGGGTGGTTTATTCTGCCAAAAAACGCGCTGGCGAATCATTTAAAATGTTTTGCTTATGTTATTTTGCGTCACTGCGTAGAGTGATGTGCAACTTTAAATTAGTAATTTAATTAATGCAAATAGGGTATGTACGGATGTACCAACGCATCGAGTTATACCAAACTGTTAAATTTTGCCAAATTATTTTAAACATTGAGACTGTTAAGTTCAATATCGATTGACAAATCTTGACAGTTTGTGGTAACTAAATGTGCTGGCGACTGTTCCAATTTTTTTAGGAAATACACAACCACATGCTGAGAATTTAGCCCCAACAGGCGAAATTTTGTGAAGGGAAAGGAAAAAAAACGTGAAATCTTTTAAAACTGAGAACTAGAAATACATTTTCATTTCGCAACCAAAAATTAACGGACTAATTAATTAAATTTCAACATTTAAATATCACACCACCCAAAAGTCACATCAAAAACCGCAAATTAAAAGTAAAACGTAATTTAATATAATTTATTTTCGGCCTGCGTTGTCCCACTAATTTAATAAAATAACTGTATTGGACAATATTGAAATTCCCATTGAATATCCAATATTGAACACCAGTTGGGAATAAAACAAAAATGTTGATAGGAAAATTCCCATCGGCCCTAAAGTGTTTTCCGAACGATATTTTAAAATATTATCCTACCTCCCGGTGGGTTTGTGGTAATTAATTTTATATCCACCACATTATTATCGCCTAGTGATAATGAGGCTATTAAAATATGATATTAAATTCGGTTTCTATGTATTATAATCGGTATTTTTCGTTTTCGTATTTTACCGCAAAGTACTATAAAATAATAGTTTTATCGTAGGATGATGATATACGTATTTATTTTTAATAATAAGCAGAAACCTATACTCTGACATTTTGCTAGTTATGTTTAAGTCCCATGTAATAGGGGAGCCATATTGCCATCAAGCGGTCACAAATCTAGACTCCAGGAACATGGATGGGTTTTAGTCAGTAAGAGTCTGACACACCCTTCCGCTCCACCCAGAGCGGGAGAAGTCATAGGATGATTTCCGAGACTTAAAAAAAAAGGCTGCTACTGTAACCTTCCAGATTGAAAACCTTTACAACATTTCCTCGATACGGTAATCAAACCCAAAACCTCGTGCTCGGCAGTCGCGCTTGCTACCACTTGACCAAAGAATCGGTTTGTTTTTATGTAACAAAGATAGTTCTTCACGAATGTCAATCAGTTGCTAGCAATGAACTAAGATATTAAAATAATACTACACTACATATAAATGAAAAGAAATATTCTCATCACTACATAGTATAAAAGAAAGTCGCTTTCTCTGTCCCTATATCCCTATGTATGCTATATATATCTTTAAAACTACGCAACGGATTTTGATGCGGTTTTTTTTAATAGATAGAGTGATTCAAGAGGAAGGTTTATGTGTACAATTTGTCGACATATTTTGCGGGCGAAGCCGCGGGCGGAAGCTAGTTTTACTTATAAACAAGAAAGAACATACCTACGTTTATTTGCGACACTCAACAAGTTGTGGGAAAATATGCGTCACATCCACGCAAAACGGCCATCACTCAGCACAATGCTGCGACGCCTATGTGAGGAAGACCCCCAGCGCTGGTTAAAGATCCATAGCTTATATCACAGTTTCCTGTTCAGTAGCCCAACTCTTATAGTTGGTTAGCTGTAAGGGCGGATTTTCAGTGAAAGTAAACGCGATCAGCACATGAACCACGTTTACGGGCTGTCGGTGTTATTATTTTCTATGGACTATTGACGCTGACAGGTCTTGTACTTAGTTTAGAAGCATTAATCGCGTTCAGTTTCATTGGTGAAAATAGCTTTTAATCCCTAAACACTCCGCAGTAGATTAACGCGTGCATTTTCCATTGTTTCGGTCGCACGAACCAAGAAGCCGATCAGTTTGTGACGTCACCAGGATATGTAGGTTGTGCTGTGAATGCAATTATAGTTTATTGATTGGGATCAGATGTTAGGAAGTGAATAACCTGAGGCTATTTTGGGGTCTGGTTGTTTGTGTGTGTGCGATTGAGTGTAAGAATGTTGGGAGTTTGCGGTATACGGGAGCTAAGTATTTTTGACGGGTAAAGTTTTTATAACTAACTAACTAGGCTTTGCATAATCAGCTTATAATGATCTCACTGGGGACACAAGCAGGGGTCTCTATAAGACCAAGTGGGCCATAATACACCAAGCCAGGCCCAGTGCCGGTTGGTGGATGTCAGACGTCTTTGAATTTTGGGTTCTAGGACATGTCGGTTTCTTCACGATGTTTTCCGTCGCCGTTATGAGCATAGTGGTGATGAAAGTAAATACACAAAGTAAAGTGACGGGCTTTTTTTTTTTTTTTTAAGGCTGGGAAATCATCCAATGACTGCTCCCGCTCTGGGTGGAGCGGAAGGGAGTGTCAGACTCTTACTGACTAAAACCCATCCATGTTCCTTCCGTAGCCCATTATGTTCCGGGGTAGCGGTAACCCTTTCGGACAATCCCGCTTACCCGGCAGGCTTGGCCCTGAGGAGCCCCTTCATATGCTGACATCTCTTTGAGGCGCGCGTGGAACATATACGCGCCGTCCGGCACGGGCCTGGTGCTGATCGGACGGTGAGTCACCCATTACTCACCGTCCGCAGGCCCGCGCCTACGGTGGCCGGGAGTCGTCACGTGGCTCCCGACGCCCGGGGCGTCTCCTGCGGCGGCTGGGACGGGAGGACCTTTCTCTCTCCCATCCCGCCACCTCCTTCGCGAGCATAACTTTTTCGCAGAAGGAGGTGACTGCCTCCCACTCCCTCTCGCCCCGGACCATGGCTTGCACCAGGGCCGGGCGCGAGAGGTCGCCGCCGCCAATCGCCTCTACGAGGACACGGCGGTGCTCCGCCCAAGCGGGGCAGGTTTGCACCGTGTGCTCTACCGTGTCCTCTGGGCGATCCTCGCAGTGGTGACACCCGGGCGTTTCCTCCCGCCTGATGATGTGCAGGAACGTCCCGAAACATCCATGTCCGGTGAGGACCTGGGTCAGGCGGTAGGTGAGGGCACCGTGACGCCTCTCTTGCCACTCCTCAAAGAGGGGCCTTACCGCCACTATCGTGGCGTGCCCTAAAGTGCCTGGCTGGGTTCGAACTCACAACCTACAACTCGTAAGTCGGGCTGCTACCACTGGGCTACCACTGCTCTGCAACTTGGCTTAAGTCGTGTATTCAGACGTCCATTCTTGTTTCCAATAATGTAGAGAATAATACAAATAAAAACATCACTCCCGATAGAAAAAAACTGAAAAATTACAGTTTAAAATAAGATTTTTATGAATTCAATTTTGAATATTGATTTTTACAGTTTCACATGTAATTTACCATTTTTTTAAATGTAATTCTTGCAAAATTTGTAGAAGGTATGATCTGAAGCTGCAAATTTTTCTAGTTTTTGTAATAAAGCGCCACATAATAGTATAAAAAGTTATTCTTGTATTTTCCTCATTTCCGTATGATAGATATAAATATAGCTATTGCGTCAGCAAATGATGTAACTTTGTACAGTAGTTGCTGAAACATGTGCGGAAAATGGATCATTGTTGAAATTGCTACAGAGAGATGATGACGTTAATTGTAATCAAGTGCTTCTTTGTTAGTGACAATTAAAACAACGGAAAAACCAAATTTTTGAGACCTAACAAATAGATTGACTGCCAAATATTTGAACCACACTCGGCACGTGGCGCGCATACACGTCCCGGACGGGTATATAACGGTCGAGCGAGCATCGGACAGCATCAGTTTTCGTCGTCGATTCGAAGAGAGAGGTTTCTACTGAACATTTCAGTTCAGGAAATTTGAGTTGTTAAATAAAAGTGGTTCGTTTGTGTTTTAATATTTGTGATACAAGAAGTGGTTATTATCAATAACAATGGGGCATCCTGCAGAAAATGGTAAGTAATTCGTATTGTAGTTGGTTTTCAGTTACACAAAAACAATAAGACTTCCATGAATCGAAAGTATTTTAAAAAAAAAGATAAATTTTTGGACAGGAGTAAAAAAATTTCGGGACGTACAGATACATAGATTTTTGATGTTTCAGGAATCAATCAACGAGATCCGATCCAGGATGCAATGGGTCGATTAGGAATATGGCAACTAGTAATTACAGTAGCACTTTCAATAGTGGATATGCCTGCAGCGTGGCATGAACTCGCAATACCTGTAATTGCTCCAGGACAAGACTTCACCTGTATTTCGCCGGCGCCTATTAATCCCAGCGACTCGATGCTAAAAGCTTGTTATGTCAAAGTGAATGAGAGCTTGCCAGAAGTCAAATGCGAGAAATTCAGTTACGATACCTCTGATTTCAAGTCTACCATCATAAGTGAGGTAATTCGATTTACGAAATCTCGAAATCGAATAACGATTCTTTCAACGATTATTGATAATACCAATACTAATATGATAACTGATTGTATCAATTTAATTTTCCAGTGGGACTTGGTATGCGATCGCAAATTGCTCCTCAGCTTGGTTCAACCGTTAACGCAATTAGCTATTCTCACTGGCAATTTGATCTCTGGAATAGTTGCTGATAAGTAAGTACATTAATAGTGAGAGTAATGATCAAAAGACGAAAAAATTGACTGGCCTCTAATCGTTTTGTAATTTATTATTGTCAGGATTGGCAGGAAAACACCACTGATGTTTGCACTATCAATTCAAGCGCTAGCAGGACTTGCAACATCGTTCATGCCGACTTTTGAATTGTTTTTGATTTTCAAATTGACAGCAGCCGTTGCTACAGGTGGAACAATGCTTATTGGTTTTTCAATCGGTGAGTAAAGGACATAATATGTGATATCATGTTCATGCAACAAATTAGACATTTTAATACCTAACCAAACAATTTAATTTCAGTTGTCGAAATCGTCAGCGTTCATTACCGTTCGAGCGTCCTCATTTTCTACCAAATTTCCTTTGCACTCGGATTTTTAATGGTACCTGGATTTTCATATCTCACAAGGACTTGGGATGGATATTGGCGTATGATCGCCCTTCCATCATTTTTCCTACTATCCTACTACTGGTAACCCATTTTTCTTTAGTCATTGAACATTATTAATCATTACAATTCAAGGAAGTACATCACATTTGATTTGAAATCACATGAAATTTTGTTCCCCAGGCTGATACCCGAGTCTCCACGTTGGTTGTTAGCACATGGAAGGGTTGAAGAAGCACGCCAAGTACTGCTAAAAGCTGCCAAGTGGAACAAAATATCCCCAGAAACAGTAAACGCAGCAATAGAAAGTCATGAAAAGTTATTGACAAAGGACGCTGAAAGTATTGAAATTGAAACCAAGGGAAGGAGTTATGGAATTACGGATTTGCTCCGAACACCAACTATGAGGATGAGGACGATGTTTATTGCATACAATTGGTTCAAAGACGGCTTGGTATTCTTTGGCTCTGAATACTACCTTGGCCGCATGAGCGACAGTGTTCTAACTAACCTCGCAATCTCAGGTATATTAGTCTCTCAAAAGTGTCCTATTATCCTTAGATTTCATGTGAATTTGAACTAGTTTGTCCTGATAGACTTTGAAAAAAAAAAAAAAATGCCAACACAACCTTAAATTTTCAAGATCGATTTTCCAACCTTTTTTTCGTTTGTTTCAGCGCTTTCTCAATTCCCTGCACTAGTATTGGCGTACTTTTTGACACCCCGAGTATCTCGTTTGAATGTTATGGCTTATTCCAATGTCGTGGCGGGAATAAGTATGCTGCTGATCATCCCATTCTACAACAACGATATGGCTAAATTAATAGTCGTTTCAATCGGATCAACTTGTTTGACGCTCAGCTTCCTGACAGGCAACTTATACACTGGAGAACTGTTTCCCACAGTCGTCAGGAATATTGGATACGCCATCTGCAATGTCTCATCTAAATCAGGCAGCATGATTTCACCGTTCTTAATCGACTATGTAAGATACCTTTTTCCTTATTATTATCAGTATTATTAAAATTATCCTCTTGCCATGCTTGATAACGATGATTAATGAATAATTTACTCTGTTTCAGGTCAATGAAATAGCCTATTGGGTAGTTCCATTATGTTTCGGTATAGCTCCGATCCTGGGAGCTGGTTTTTGCTACTGGTTACCGGAAACCATGGGTTGCAAACTACCGGAGACTCTCGAAGATGGTGAAAACTTTAAGAGGTTGGTATTAAAGCAAGCTGTTGAATTTTCTCTTATTAAAGTCTGAATAACAAAAACATATAAAGCATTTTCACTGTAAAGCATCACTCTAGGATCCGTCCAGCATCGACATATCAGACAAATTATATTGTATATTAATGAAATTTATTTTGTTACAGGAGGAAAAGCGAAGGTTCGGACGACGGTCTCATATCAACTTCTTCAAACGATAGTTGATGCGATATTCTTATACAAGCTATTCGCGAATACTCATTATGAAATTTCCAGTAGTTTTTAAGATTGATTTCCCGTATCTGAAAAGTTACTACTGTAAACATCCGGTCTGAAAGTGATAGTATAGTTATTGCGGATCAAGGACTAGAACAGGACACTATCAGACGAGAGCTCTTAAACATCCCTAATACAGTCGTGTACTTTACAGCATATTCTTCACATGCTCTTGAAAAGATTGTGATAGGCAGTTTTCAACTTTGTGAAGCAAGACTGAAATGATGCCAACGGTTGATACGCTTTAATTCAAGCGATTTAAGATTAAAACCTATATTAGGTATAATAATTCTAGTTGTTAATTTATTTATAATTTGTAATATATGTTGATTAAATAAATATTTTTTTTTCAAGAAACGTTTATCAATCTACCCTATAAGTGATCTTTGATATTACTTAGACACCCCTCAACTATTCCCTTCTTCACATTACTTTAAATATCCTGAGCATAGTTCTAAACCTAAGAACAAACGCTAATAGAACCAAAAGATCACACCATAATATTCATTGCATTTATTGTAAGAAATAAAAACAATAAAAAAACACTAATGTTCGATCGTAAAGCATTATCTTATGCTTCCAATAATGAGACTTGCAATTACACTCAATCAAATTTATGTACAGGCCAGTTTAGTTACTTCAGTAACTCATAGGTACTCAACACATTACTGAGTTTGAGGCACCTAGAACTCCTGTTAGCCTCTAATTGGTCTTACTAAAAGAATAAATAGATAATACCATGCACAAAGCACAAACATCATCATCTTAATGCATAGGACTTGCATCTTCAACCTCAGATACCCAACTCAAAATTTTCTATGCTCTTGATTCCTGTGCAAGAACCACACTCACTATAGACTTATCAATTCGGCATTCGTTATCTTTTAGGAAGTTGTTTCTTTTCATTCGAAATGATCTAGAATGTTCATCACTGATATACGCAACACAAACAATAAACCATCTATGACTAGACTGCACCTTGACTTTGTACAATATAACCGTTGGTCGTTTTCATACGATAAAATTTGTAACTTTGGCTACCCTTAAATGAAATTAGAAACGTCACTCTTGCCAGCAACTGTAGCCACCTCAAAGCTAAAAATGTTACCATTATACCCTAAAAATAATTCACCGCGTCTAAACTTTTTGTAGCAAATTCGCTGTGACATTCGATACGAAATTCCATCTATAACCCTCAGGAACAACGGACTGTCCCGCACAGCGACGCAATCTGTCTGTGTCAACAGTGGCTTCATATATTCCATACAGTAGGCAAGTACCTAATGTATGGAGTATATGAAGCCAGTCTCTGAGATGTCATCTGATAAAATATCGACGTCTGCGGACGGCAGTGCCTTTATATATTATGTCGAGTATCTATTCACTATCTTTAGATGCTTGAAATTTGTAGAAAGGAAAAAAAATGGTCTTTAATTTTGGACAACCACAGAAACTACAAACAGTATAAATAAAAGTAGCAATTAAAACTAGCACCGTGTGAACGTAGATAGCGCCGTGTAAAAGTAGATAGCACTGTGTGAACGTAGCCAGAACCGTGTGAACTTAGACGACGCCGTGTGAACATCTGGTCTCTGTATGAATAGCTCAGAGTAGTCACCGTTGAGCCCTGTATGTGTGACTTTAATAGGAACTAATACAATGAGTGATCACATTTCTGTCTGACTTGTTCTGTTCTGTGTTTGAATTTGTGTTCTGTGAGACTGTTTCTGCCTACCGTGATGAGTAGCGCCAACACCGCCAACTGCGTTTTATATTTAACGTTTCGCAATTTTATACGCACCACTGCAAAAAAAAACACTGTTTAGTTTGAAAATCAAATAAGATAAGAGTCAATCGGACCTCGGTGACCACGCTATGACCATGGGCTGGCCTAGTGAAGTAGGAAGATTCAGGAGAATAAGAGGCCTGAGAAATATCTTCTTCAGTACGAGAGAAAAATTGGTTTAATTACCACTGAAACATGTACAGACGCCAGCACACACGCCAGCACATCAAGCTATCCCAAACTGTCAAAATTTCCCAATTGAAAATGAACCTTATTCTTCTATTATCTATTATCTATTACATATAATAAAACAGTAAAAAAACTGTGTCTGTACATTGAATATATTAAAAAAAAAAATAATTGAGGGGGGTTTAGAAACAGTGATAGAGCATGAATCCAAAAAAAAAAAATTGTCTGTTTGTCTGTTTGTTTGTACACGCTAATCTTCGGAACTACTGGACGGTTTGGAATGATTTTTTTTTTGTTGTATAGGTATTAAGTCTGGGCAACATATAGGCTATAATTTATCTTGGAAACTTGAACGCCTGATGCAGAACCGCAACAGACCAGCTAAACTATAAGAGATACAAAAATGATACCTTAGCAAAAATTGTTCCACGGGATTAGCATTTTCTGTTGAGAGAATAAATTTGAAGATCTGGAACACCTGATGTGGAACTCCAAGAGCCCAGCTACACTGTAACATATATAGGAATGACGTCTTAGCAAAAGTTGTTCGGTCTGATGGGCATTTCCTGTTGACTTATAAAAATCGAAGATCTGGAACACCTGTTGTGGAACTCCAAGAGCCTAGCTACACTATAACATTATATAGGAATGACGTCTTAGCAAAAAATGTTCGGTCTGATGGGCATTTCCTGTTGACTTATAAAAATCGAAGATCTGGAACACCTGTTGTGGAACTCCAAGAGCCTAGCTACACCATAACACATATAAAAATGACGTCTTAGCGAAAGTTGTTCAGCCTGATGAGCACTCTCTGTTGATGTATAAAAATTGAAGATCTGGAACACCTGTTGTGGAACTTCAAGAGCCTAGCTACACCATAACACATATAGGAATAACGTCTTAGCACAAGTTGTTCAATCTGATGAGCACTCTCTGTTGACTTATAAAAATCGAAGATCTGGAACACCTGTTGTGGAACTCCAAGAGCCTAGCTACAACATAACACATATAGGAATGACGTCTTTGACGTCTTTGTTGTTCCATATGATGGGCATTTCCTGTTGACTTATAAAAATCGAAGATCAGAAACATCTGATGTGGAAATCAAAGCTATCACTAATTTTACTGTGTAATTATAAAATAACATAAACTGGGAGTACCTGCACGCGGTGAAGGCGGTAACAGTTTAGGACTGATTTTCGATGACGATGGTAGGTATATCATTGAAAATTTGACTCTACTGGCCAAAACTCCTATTTATTTTTTTATTTTATCGTATGAATATGCCTTCGGGCTTATGTTGTTTGAGTGTTTAATTTCCTTTTCCATTTATCTTCGTGACACTGTAGCCTACCCGGTAACGCAGGGAAGCAGTCATTTTAATTTAGATTTTTATTGATCAGGTATCTTCACAATAAAACTATGACCATGCCTAGAAAGAGGTCAAATCTTTCCCAATGTTCCAAGAGAGCTAAAAGATTGAGGATCATAAAATCCCAAGAATCTACCGAAGAGCGTCAGGAGAGACTTGATGTTGTTCGAGAACATTAGGCTGCAACTCGCTCCGTGGAAACCTCTTCGGGTCGCGAAGCACGCCTGCGTTCTCAGCGTATTCATTAGGTCTCTAGAGACCAGTGAAGAATATGATGCGCGACTGACCGCTGATCGTGAACGTCATGTATTGTCTCGCGAGTCAGAGACGTTCACGGAAAGAGAATTACGCTTGAGTTCCAAGCGTATCTACGCATCGACTTCTAGGTCTCTAGAGGAGGAATATAATAATGCGGTTACCAAAATGAAAACGATGACAAATGGACTGTATGTTTTGGTGGTTGTTGGAATGAAATAAAACTAAAGCTCAGTGTGATAAAAGATTTAAATGGGAAAAATGATAAAAAATAACATAAATGGCGACCCTGTTGTCGCTGGCATAAGCAACAGGGTCCGCGTACGAAGTCGCGGGCAGAAGCTAGTTTGTAATAAAGTTCAAAAAGTATCAAAGAAATTTGACAGATTGAGGTAACTTGATGTGCTGGCCTCTGTACAGTCGTGGATACAAAAAGATAATCAACTCGGGTATACAAATAGATAAATAAAACAAAATAAATCAACATAATATAATCATGAGCACAAAACAGAATTAGACTGGATTTGTTACCACGGCCTGCGGTGCCTATATAAGTCCTTATATTTAACTGTCTTCTCCAAGTGTTTTATGGTATTGAAATTGAAGGAATTGGGCCCGATAATGGCCGCGTTTAGGCTGCAATAACGATAAGCAGAAGATGAATTGGTTATAGGCCCATCCTTTTTTACATGAAACCTAAGTTTAATGGCGTCCTAGTGAATTATAGGCAATTTCAGGATCCTGCTAAAACATATATTATGCAAAATAGTATAGTACGGCCGACCGTATCTTGGCGGTCCTGAAGTTAGCTGTTTGGCTGCGCAATAGATCTTCTGGGAACAAAATTGTCCACTGCGCAGCTGATCGGCTGACTTCACGACTGCCAAGATACGTCGGCTGCCGTGCAGTAGTTTTTCGCAAAGTTTGAGGACCAAGTTGAAATAATGGCATTGTATTCATTTGCTTATTTTGTGTATTTTTTTTTCTTTATGTTTAAAATACTACTGTTGCTTTGCATGTTAATGAAATTAAGCTATTAAAATTTTCAGAAATGAAATTTTATAAAAATCTTAAAAGTTACTGCATGGAATAAAAGGCTTTTTTATTTTATTATTTATTTATTATTCATTGGCTACCTCTTTTCAAAGCAAATATTGTACGTGACTGTTCATGAGTTACCAAAAATTAAATTCAGTTTTTACATAGATTCACACACTCACGATTTTTCCCATCATGGAGGTAGGCAGAAACTACCGAACGCCATCTGCTATGATCCTTGTAAATATTGCGTCGTTTGCGTTTAAAGATTGTAGAGGCCAGCACATCAAGTTACCACAATCTGTCAAATTTCTTTGATAGTATTTCAACTTTATTGCAAAGACATAAGGTTCATTTTTAATTGAGAAAATTTGACAGTTAGGGATAGCTTGATGTGCTGGCGTCTGTACCTTGCAGAAGAAAATAAACATAATTGGCGCCCCGTACCTTACTTGAGTCATACTGTTCCGCTAACCCATGCAGAAACTTTTAATTTGTCCCAAAATTAAACTATATACGATCTAGATTGCCCTTGATGCCCACGTACACCACAGGTGATGCCTTTAGCGCGTAGACGCTTAATTTTTAAGTTTTATGCCCTGACTCGTATAGTCCGCAGGTTCAAACCCAGACCAGCGCCTTACTTGGTGTAAATAGTTTCATCTCCACTCTTCTCAAAACGATGAAGAAAAACAGCGTGACGAAACCGGCATGTCCTAAGACTAAAAATTAGAAGACATGTGACATTTACCAACCCGCACTTTTTTTTTTGAGACTGGGAAATCATCCTATGACTTCTCCCGCTCTGGGTGGAGCGGAAGGGAGTGTCAGACTCTTACTGACTAAAACCGATCCATGTTCATTCCTTAGCCCTTTATCCCGCACTGGGCCCGCGTGGTGGACAGCGATACACTCCCTCTCACAGAGAGGAAGCCTGTGTCCCAGCAGTGGGAACATTATAGGCTGATTATGTTTAAGATACCCTGCCTCGAGGGTTTAATTTATTGAGGCACTCACAGGCAAACACGTTTAAGTAAATAAAAAAAAGGGGTAAATATAATTTGTAGAAGTACAGACGCCAGCACATCAAGTTACCACAATCTGTCAAATTTCTTTGATAGTATTTCAACTTTATTGCAAAGATAAGGTTCATTTTTAATTGAGAAAATTTGACAGTTAGGGATAGCTTGATGTGCTGGCGTCTGTACGTTAAAGAGTAACCTACCCGAGCCGAGCAAAGACTTTCACAAAAAGCTTAATAATTTCAAATTCCTAAAGCCAAAATAACAAAAGTTCCCACAATAAAGTTAGGTACCCCTTAAAATATTACAGACACTACTCGTAAAATGTAAACGGTAGACTTTAGAAACAAAATAGCTAATAATATTGTTTAGGACGAGTTTTTAACGGCGGTCATAAAGTTGAGATTGTCGGAATATTTTCATGGCTCTTCAACAGATGTACTTTAGCTGCTTAAACCTTTACATTGAAAGATAACCAACGTTTATCATATTTTTACATGAAGTCAGATTTTGTACGTAAACTTTGGCAATTTTTTTTATGACTGATATTAATTTTTATATTTCTGTTCGGCGGATTTTTTTGGATTAAAGCGAAGATGGTTGATTTAAATAAGTATTTTAAGTAATCACTTAACTATATATTACTGAAGGTGTTCATTTATAACTTTGATTTACATATTTTTGAAACACAAGTATCAAGTTAATCAGAAGTAGTGCAGAATCGAACTTGAAAGCCGCTTCCTACACTTGACGCAATCACTCATAGACAACTTTCATATCTCTACATTTAAAACTTACAGCTGATAACTAACTTCTTTACTAAACAACCGTGAAGAAACTTAAGAAAAAAAACTCTAAAAAGCCACTTAACACAAGCCATATTAAACATCTTATACTTCGTACCCACGTCCAAAGAATACTAATCCTTTTTCAACGCGAAAACTTATAAATGGCGGAAAACCGCGGAGCATCAAAAATTCGATGTGTTTCCGGGCCTCGATGACTTTCTTTCTACGTTTTCCTGTATCCCAAATTAAATGGCGTTGATGTTTTTTTACAACGTACGTGTTCAACGGGGTTTTGTTTGTGGGTCAGAAATTGGCGGAAAATTTTCATTATAGCATGTCATGTTCGGGCTTATGTTCATGGGATTTATAAAAAATATTGGGCAATGTTACTTCAAACTTCGTTTACTCTTAATATAACAAAGCTTCGAGGTAATCAAAAAATGGTTTTTGGAATCGAGCCATCCGAACGCGACCCGCGATGCCACAGACATAAACACAGATACTCAGAACGACACACCCGTCTAACTTCTTTGTACGTCTCGAGTTAACAATGCAAAATCTTTAACCACAGAAGTACTTTGATAATAGTAATTCCATGTTCAAAGTTTTTCTTGCCTTAGTTAGACTTGAGCATATCAACTCTAACTAGCTTACCCATTGACCGCTGTGTAGTTTATTCTCATATAACAGGAATAAAGGTAGAAGTAGCTTCATATTACTGAGTTAAAGAAAATAGAGCAGCTCGTGGCTAAGTACCAACAGCCGCACAGATCGTTGCATCAGGTTAAGCTACGCTTACCGAGGTAAGTTGGTACCATGCAAAGGTGACAAGTTTTACATACCGAGACTTCTCCATGCCTCGGAAAGCAGGCTAGGCCCGGAACATAAAGGCAAAGAACATGGATGGGTTTTAGTCAGTTAGAGTCTGATGCTCCCGTCCGCTCCACCCAGAGCGGGAGAAGTCATTGATGATTTCCCAGCCTCAAAAAAAAAGGCCGTCGGTCACGGCTGTCATTCTTGGATGTTTGACAATCGTTGCGGGTCGTCAGGATCCCGAAAGTCTGATAGCCAGTCTTACCAAGGGGCATTCATACTGGGTTGTGGAGGTCAGATAGGCAGTAACTACTAAGTACTACTTGTAAAATACTGGTATTCAGCTGCATCCGGTTAGACTTAAAGCCGACGCCAGCATAGATGGGGAAAGGCTAGGCAGAGTTTATAGAAATAAAGGATCTCTCCAAGAACCGAAACAAAATCCGAACTTTTTCCATCTCTTCAGATGGGAAAAGTTCGGATTTTTAGAAGTAAAAATCAAAATAAATACAAATGGTCGCAGCTACTTATCTTGTCGCGTCGTTTGTGAAGTCGATAGGAAATGGGTCAGCTGTGCAGTCGTGGCGAGCGGCCAGTAATATGTCACATGACTGGTTATCAATCGATCTACTGATACTACGATGCTGGGGGTTGTTAATTTATGTTTGACTTGCGTTTGATATGTGAGTCTCCAAAAATTACGTGAATTATATTATTGTGTTTCTTTCTATGGTCTGTACAAAAAGAACCTAATTAAAATGTTAACAATGGATCAGAAAACGTTTCTACATATACATGCCAAATAACAGTGCCACTTACAATTTTAGTTCTTTGATTTGATTATTTGAATACTTAACCTAAACACTTAACTTAACAGGTTCACTGTTCACAAAGTAGACACAATAGTTAAACAATCATCATGAACCATATGATTCATTGGACAGTGAATGGGTTAAATTTGAAATCATCATAAAGATGGCTTACATTTGACAATTAAAGTCAATTTTATCACCTTAATTTTTTTTAATAAGTTTAAGTCACAATTTGATAATGTTGTTTAAACAGTAACAGTAATTGTTGGAAAATATGGTCAAAAATTATGTTAAAATCATCTTAAGCGCGATGAATGTGTTACTGATTTAGTGAGTGATTGCGTAAGAACTAAACCTGATTAAGGTTTGTTTACATTTTCATTAGATACTTTTGGAACAAACCTTAGAGAATAGTAAATGGGACTAAACATTAGATCTTAATATTGGATATCATAAAAACTGATAAGATAGGAAATGAACACAGTAATATGTCGGCTGAAAGAGTTTCTAATTAAGTGTTAAAATATCAGAATATAATTTTTATCTGAAGGTGATTTTGTAAACAAAACGTAGATTAAACTTTGAACACAAGAGTATTGGTAGGCTTCAGCGCATTTTGTATAACAAAATCTTTCTTAAGAAATAAGTTAAAGAAGTGAAGCTAAATCTAATACAGTTTTCCATATTAATAATCCTGTCATCTTCTCTTGTCCATTGCACTGAAGTATAGTAATTTGCATCACAATTTACGTTCCCATCATAGTTGCTTTTATCTACTATACCTACTATATTACCTATAAGTACGTTCCAAGACCTTGGTTCTGGCTTAAAATTTGTCTGCCAGCAACTTGTGCATGTTTGTCGGTGTCTCACGGATAGATACGTCCACTTTTGTTTCAGCTAGCAGGCGTTGTCCACGAAATCAGCGGGGAACAAATCACAACAGAAACGCAAATCATTTGTCTGTCATCTTTTCACCACCCTTGATTGACGGGTAAGAGAATGCTTAAGGCGGTTAAGTCCACTTTTATACCATTCTTGTGTGCGAAAAGTTTAAATGTTCAATTGAACCATTTACATGCACTTTGAAAAAAAAATGATTTTCTCATTACAAACAGACACTTCAGTTTTATTTTTGTAAAGAAGACGTATGTATGTAGCTATTCTTTTATCATTCAATTAGTTATCATAGATGAAAACTATTGAAAACCAGTAGTAATTTGGCAAAGTATATTTTGTGTCCACAACCAAGAAATGACTACCCACTTAAGTGAAAATTATCACGAAATACACATATCAATACAAAGAAACAGATGTTACTTAAGAACTTTCAGCAGTGGACGTACCCAAAATTGACAGTATATACCAATGAGCTATTAACAATTTGTTGTTTCATTTGTGCATGTTTACAATAAAAATTGCTTGAAGTAGCAAAAAAGATTTACAAACGAAATGTTAAATACAAATATTCACTGTTAGACCTCTTTAATTCCGAAACACAATACTGAAACCCGGTAAATTACTAGCAGAAAACAATTGACCGAAATAATTGAACTAAATTCAATCAACGACAAAAGGATTGTTTTCAACAAATTTAAAAGACAAAGGGCTTTTTTTGAAGACTTGCTGTCATTTGCAGATCTTTTTTGTAGCAGTGAATGAAACGAAATGAAAATAATTCGCTTAAAGAAATATCTAGGAAGGCATTTTTAGCGGTTGTTTGTTTTAAACGGCATAAAGGAACGAGATCTTAAGGTGAGCTCGATAAGGCCGTCTTATACACGGTCGTTGTTTTATGCGTTCAAATTAAAAAAGAAATGATTTATCAGACCAGGTTAACTTAATTCGAATGAGGATGCACAACTTGCCTAGGTATTATTGAACGCCACCTAGTAATCTCAGCATGAAAAGTAAAACGTCATGGCTGAAGGTCATTTCTTATCTTGGTCAAGGTCAAGGTCAATGTAACAAACTGTTTATTTTAGCCGTAAGTTTATACTATTATTTCTTTGTTTCAGATAATTTGTTACGGGTCATCGCTCAGAGGTATTGCACAAGCACCTGTACAATATTTATAAAAAAATTACGTAACAATCATGCATCGCTTTGCCCGCTTATTTCCTAGCCACACACACACTCGCTTGGAAAAATGCTATGTTCTCTCCCATTTCGAGCAGAATTTCGGAACCTATTTGAATGAAAGTCGTTGTTATTATACGCTGATACATTCTTGCATATTATACGTCGCGCATATTGTACCCACGTATTTCGTGCATTGTTATTTTGTGCTCTTGAACCTTTTTGTTCTTGATATTTTAAGCTGAACGAATCTAAGTGTATTTTTAGGTAGTTCTTTTTTTTTCGAGGAATAGGTTTGTTTGTTATTTTATGGCATAATGATTAAAGGGAATAGTTGAAAGGGAATTTTAATTGTTTTTGATATGTTAATAGAACTTTTGGAACTTTGTGGCCTCATAGTTTTTATTGTTTAACTACAGAATTATAATTTAGTAAGAAAATAAAATATTATCCATATAAAAGACAGCATGCCTTAAAAAAACAAGTTATCATACAGAAATTAAAATGCCCAATGTCGATGATATTTAACCTGCTTAACCACTAATGCGAAGACCACTCCTTGTAAATGCTACGCCGTTGAATAATGTAGATACAGGAATCATATTTTTGATTCACACTAATCCCTGTATTGGTAGTTGGTTTCGCCTATTCATTAGTTTCCAATACATAATAAGCATTTAATTTTAAATTACCGGTACAACTTATAATTCAATTAAACCCGCCATTCAATCGATATCCCATTCCAATTCAAACAATTCGAACATCGATACTATAATTTCAAAATCCAAAAACACCGAACGCGACCGCTAAAGGCCCAATCACGGCCCGTAATTTGAAATATCGAACAAAAAGTTCTTCGAACCGTTATTCATTTAAGATAAGAGATCTATTTCCCTCTCCGGGCGTGACCTAGAAACTGAATGGCGCATTTTTTTGCATTTCACGGTGCAGAAGGCTTTATTGCACTCATTAGTCCAGAGTTTTTGTATTCTATGAATGTTCTATACTCTATGTGCAGTTCAGTCTTGATGCGTTGTGCAATACGTTTATTAAAAATTGTGGACGTGCTTAATTAGTGAAGGGGACTGCAGTTTTTCTCGCGATTGACGTTTAAAATTTAAAAAAAAGTCGAGAATAGTCGCCGGCTGAAAGGAAGCCTTTTCCTTTTGCTGTATATTATGTATTTATACAGAGTCATCTAGTGAGGTCTTAAGTGTCAAAAGTATTTGTTTTTTTACTTGATACTGACTTTTTCGGGCATAACGCTTTTTCGTTACGTGACAATTTCCGCCGGTTTATTTCTACCGCAAGTCGTTTTCGTTGCGAAATGTTTTCATTATTTCAAATTAAATTTTTGACGCATATAAAGTAGCTGAGTAAACTTACCTTGCGTATCTATACTAATATTATAAAGCTGAAGAGTTTGTTTGCTTGAACGCGCTTATCTCTAGAACTACTAGTCCGAATTGAAAAAATCTTTTTGTGTTGGATAGTCCATTTATCGAGGAAGGCTATAGGTTATGTAACATCACGCTACGACCAATAGGAGCCGAGCAGTGGGGAAAGCGAAATCGCGCGGGAGCAGCTAGTTTTGCATAAAACAACTTATATTTTAATAGCTAGTATAATTATTTTAGTTAATACTTGCTGCTGTCATAGGTATCGCCCGCGTGGATATCGAAAATTATCCCAAGGGAACCTACCGGGATGAAAAGTATGTGTTACTATGTGTTAATCCAGGTTATAGACTACCTCTGTGCCAAGTTCGTTCATCTATATCCCTTCAGCCGTTTGGCGTGAAAAAGAGACAAACATACAAACACACACACACTCACTCACAAATTTTCGCCTTTATAATAAATACTAGTTTTGCCAGCGGCTTCGCCCGCGTATTTGTAAGAAATTATCCCATGGGAACCATACATTTTTCCGGGATAAAAAGTAGCCTATGTGCTATTCTAGACTATAATCTCTGTGCTAAATTTCATTCAGATCAATTCAATAGTTGTTGCGTGAAAGAGGAACAAACATCCATCCATTCATCGTCACAAACTTTCGCATTTATAATATTAGTGCGATGCGATTTTATGTTTCGCATAAGTTTTCGGCTCTTCTTCCCGCAATATTTCTGTGAGAATAGTAACGTAGTAATTAATTCACTCCATAGTATCACAGGTAGCCATTATGACTTGACACATTTATTGCTACAGTAATTAATTAATTCATTAATTTATGCGTAGGTATGTAAATATCTTATGTCATAATTCCGTTTACGTTTAGGTATTAAGGTCGTTTTGTAGGTATTATTGTAAGGTTTTGGGGGTAGGTAGACGTATGAAGTAGTAAATATCTGAACACTGTTGTTCTGGCTTTAGGGACTTCCAGGTATATAATTTTATAATTCATGTACCTATACAAAAAAAAACATTTTAAAAGAGTAACGGTGGCGTTTCTTCCTCATTCTTCTTCATACGTAACTACTTTTTGGAAGAGGTGACTAAAATCAATTCTATTTCTTGTTCATTTTGACGTTCCAAAGTGCTTTTCTTGTGCCTATTTGAAATGAACGATTTGACTTTGACTTTTTTTTTAATCTTTGGATTAATGCCCGGTTGATGACCATAAACTCCCCCTATTCTATGTGTTCTACCCTCGCTTCAAAGAGATGTCAGCATAATAGTAGGGCCCCGTTAGGGCCGCCGCCTGCCGGGTCAGCAGGACTCTCTGAAAGGATAAACTCTGCCCAGAAACACATAGGGCTAAGGAAGGAACATGGACGGGTTTGGTTCAGTGAAAGTCTGACACTACCTTCCGCTCCACCGACAGCGGGATCCCTCCCGCGCACTTGATAATTTCCCATTCCACCCCATCGTTTAAAAAAATCTTCTATTAAATGTGTATACTGGTATTACTGGTGACTACTCTGCCTAATCTTTCGGGGTAACTAGGCGTGATATTATTTTAGATATATATTGCTTTGAATGGACCTTTTGCGTGTCTGATTCAGTTTATATTAGCAATATAGCGCAGATATGACATGCATACGTCACACTTTAGAACTGTAGTTGACGTTGTTACTGCTCTTGACTTAGAGTGGTACTGAAATGTGCAGCTGTGGATATGCAGGACTGATAATATCGTTGTTGATGCCAGATTCTGTTGAAGATGAATAAATGAACAATATGGGTATGGAATCGTAGGCACAAACGCCAGCACATCAAGCCACCCCGAATTGTCAAATTTTCCCTATTGAAAATTTACCTTATGGTTTTATAATAAAGTTGAAAGACTCTCAAAGAAATTGGACAGTTAGGGGGGTAACATGATGTGCTGGCCTCTGTACCATAGATTATAAAACGAAGAGAAAAACTTGTTGATTAACTGCAAATATTTTATACTGTAGCATGGATGTTCCACGAAATCGTCGGCAGCATACTGTAAATAAATGCGTCGCGCATTGCATTTGTGGGAGATATATATTGGGTTCACACGGTTCGATTTTAGTTGAACAACTTTTGTAGTTCAACTAAAATACTTGGAATTTCAAATTCAATTTGATTAAAAGCCTATTCGGACGGTGCAATTCGCTTTCGATTTACCAGTTGGTCAACTGAAGTTTAACGCTGTGATCCCGGCTGTAAGTAGCATTTCGAAGCCCCAAACAACCTAGACTTAAACAAAATACTGAATAATTAGTAATTACCCAACCGGTACACAAAACGAACATAACATTGAATAAATAAAATACAACTTTATCAGCATAACAAACCCGATCCCTCCCGCAAAAAAAAACATATCACAAAATAATATTCATATTGCAAAAATGTAGTACCTCAAGGTCTGTGGGTATCACTGAATGGAACGATACACGAATTTGAATTTCAAAACGGCCGCGACGTTACTATAAATTTGGTTATCTATGTGCAAGAGCGTGAATAGACGGAGTTTCAAGGCCGTTCCTTAATAGAATATGTTTGGTTGCTGCTATATTTTTAGGCTGTGGCAGTTTGAGAATTTTAGTAAAGAGAACTATCGGTACATTTATAATCTATATACTACCAACCGCACGGCTGGTACGTGGATGGGTATCATTTTTGCGCGTAGTACATATAATTATCGATGTTTTTGCGACTCTAAAAGCACGTTAAGCCCGGCCCGGCTGTTATTCGTAGATCTTTGACAGTCTTTAAGGTTCATCAGAAGCCTGAATTTTTTACAGCCTTACCAAAGGGTATCGTATTAGTCGGTCCATGTAAAATACTAGTATTAAATTGCATCCGGTTAGACTGGAAGCTGACAGCCGCATAGTCGGGAAAAGGCATATTGATGGCATATCGCTTTTCGTGTCTGTCTGACCGCGTTGTTCTTCTGAACTAGGCAACGGATTTTCGTGCAATTTTCAATATAATTTAAAGAATGAATTCCCGAAGACTTGCGTGGATATAAAACTCACATACTTTTACTATTATTATAATGAACTAGTATTCATGTAAATTTTCCGAAATTGCAATGTTTTGTCAAGCCAAAGGAACCGAGCAAACCCGAGGTGGGTTGTTACTCTCACAATAAATTACATGAAATTAAACGAATCATTAAAATGGCTATTAGTGCAATAAATCGAGGTAGATCAAACCTATACTTACCGCAAACGTTCGCGAATATTTTCAAACTAATCGGTGAAATGGTAGAATTTCGCGGAAAAGAACTCGTTACCTTCTCAGACTGATTAGTTGTTCCCAAAACTGCTTTATAAATCGAAAGTTTATGGTCAATGGAAGTTTTTTTTATCTAATACCGCTGCAATAGACACAACATAACATTATCAGCTTATGATGTTTCCACTGCTGAGACACGCGCCTTTTCTCTGTCATCATCATCATCATCATTATCAACCTTTCCCACTGCTGAAACACAGGCCTCCTCTCGGTCAGACGGAGTGGGCTGTCATCCACCTCGCGGCCCAGTGCGGGTTGGTGGAAGACACATGTCTTCTAATTTATGGTTCCAAGACATACTGCTTTCTCCACGATGTTTTCCGGCACCATTTTGAGAGCTTTGGTGATGAAATGATTTACATAAAGAAAAGGGCCTGCCTGGTTCAGAGGGCAGTGTGCTAACTGCCCACTATTCTCATTCAGTTCGTGACAGAAAAATAAAACTTAAACAAGTTTCAAAAGGATAACTATTATGAAATATGTCAAGAAATGCAGCCAAGGATATAGTTGAGCCATTTTACGACCCTCTGGCATCGTAAACTGCTTTCTCATAGCACATTTTATGACGCAGACGATCCAACTCCCAATCCACGCGAGTTAGCACGTCCGGTTAAAAGGGTCTACTTTGATTGTGTTGGAAATGTTATTGTGTTGTGCAGTTTGTTTCGTTTTTGGAATTGAAATGTTTATTGCTTTAATGGATTTGTAGATAAAATCCGGGTTATTAGGGCAATAATATATCTATATCAATAAGTATAGACAAATCCATTAGTGGTTGACAATATGGAACACTCAAAATTACTAGTTAAACGTTTCATATGGGGCTAGCCTGTAATTGACATAAACTGGACACAATAATTCTACACTCAATGCTACTATTCTATTTTAAAATGGAAAAATTCAATAACTGTTTGACTCGATCAAATCTCGCTCTTATTGAATCGACATTACAATCATACTGAGCGTTTTGCAACTACATACGAACTTTATTGTAAGGATGTGACTACAAACATTAAAATAGTAATTTGGGGGGCGCGCAATATTATCGTAGTTTATATATACCGATATGGCTAGAAAGAACCTCTCAAGAGGTCTCTTAGTTTAACACGATTACTTTATGAATAGTTGCTCTATTCTTGCACCTATCGCTGCACTGTATTACTCGTGCAATAATATATGTAGTTAAGATATACTTAGACACTTAAAACTTTTCCGTATTTCAAAAGTTTGGTGCCTGAAGAAGCTAATAGTAGATTAGCTGACATTATAGACTAGCGTTAGGGGAATTCTTAAACGAACAATGCGAGTCATACTACTTTAAAAGGTTTTACATTGCATCCCTATTCTTTATTAGTCTACAGCGTTTGAGAACGATCTTACCTATAAGTAACATGACCTTCTGAATTTAGTTTCTCAATTAAATGAATATTATTTATTCAAAGGCTACGATCTACCAATAGCAATTTTAGAGTCATCGACAATATAAGCATGTTTAGTTGTCAATTTGTGCAACTTCGTTGCAAGTCAAGTCGCGCTTCGCTAGAAAATGTTCGTGTTGGCGAATTTTGTTGATGCTTCTTCGTCGTACTGTAAGTGAATTTTAAACTATTTCTGATATATTGAATTCCCAAATGGCGTTGAGGTGGAGTATCCTTTTCTTTATCTCTATTTGTATCTTCTTACAAGAAAGACATATTATGTTTTTTAAAGGTCTGTTCCTAATGTATTGTTATACAGAACTGGTTAGTTTAAAAAGCCTACAATGAACAACTTGAATGGCTTTTAGCCAGTAAGAGTCTGACACTCCCTTCCGCTCCACCCAGAGCGTTAAGGGTCATTTGATGATTTCCCACCCTCAAAAAAACCTATTATGTATTGTATTAAAAGACTGAGTCAAAACAGTAATTTGTTAGTAACAAGAATGTAAAGACTATGAAAACAGTGATGGCACGCACATTCGTAAAAAATAATCCCATAATCCTGTAAAAATATTGTACCTTAAAATTGTATTTACAAAACAAGAAATAAGATTCTATTCTGTTGTGTTTGTGATAGACAAAATGGTATTGTTACTAAGTAGTGGCGCAGAGTGTAAATAAAATAAAAATGAAGTTGATTTGTAAAGTTCTGACTATTATGTCAAGCTTTAAAGCTATTAACCCTATGGCCTGACCAACAGTACAACCACTAACATATATTTTTGGGTTTGTTCTGGTCTTTCTTCTCAGAGTAGTCATTTAGGAATCAATGAACTCATCAAGTTATTTAAAACATAATTTTATTTTGGCTATTAAAGACAATTCATAGACACTCTCATCTCCCTCTCCACGCGAAAAAAAGTACCCTGAGAGAACCCTCCTAAGTAAATACCGCCTTACAAACTAAAAGACAATTGCCACTAGCCACCCTTTTCTTCAGGAGTGATTAGCATATAGATAGGTTTAACGTCCTGTACCCATTCTAGTCAATATGTTTGACCCAAATCGTTTTTATGCTCATTGAAATAGTTTCAGAGCTATCAAAGATCAGTTCGGTGTTCAGGGCGAGAAGACGTGACATGGTTTCGATTTTATCTCTATAGTAGTTGATACGAAATACAAACTTCAATAAGGTTCAAATTATATAACTGTCACATAGAAAAATGGACCTAGTGTTATTCTTTTTAGCCCCTTTGTACACACATATTTTTAAACTATGGTTTATTCGCCGTGTGTAGGCATGGTCGCCAGTTATATGGATGTTTGTTGACACACCGGATTTGCTACGGCGTGGTTTATAAGTCCACTGCTGGGCAACGACCTCTCTAATACGAAAGTTAGTCTCGCTTGCTCTCTTTATAATGTTACATCTATTGTTTTCGTTTTTGTTCACTAAGCCAAGCTGTAAATACTATATTCATACTTGTAGAAGACTAATCAGAAATGTCAAAAATGTAGACAGAATAGTCACAATAATTATGTTTTGTACACGCCATGTTTCTGAGAAGTATTTCGCAAAACTTAGGGAAAACAAATATTACAACTTGTTGACGGGTGTAAACACAAGATTACCTATAGGTACGTATAAGCCAAGCATGTAAAACTGGTTGATCTGTATCTACGTAGCCACATCCCAACACGTGTGGTCACGATCCGGTGTAACGAGATGTGATAAATCATTAATGTCTATCTCACAAGGAAGCCACTTCCGTTTGACCCGACAAGCAATTACTGAATAAATCTATAATGTAGTGTTAAGACACCTTTACCATCGCCGGCGATAAGCGAGTAGCAATGCTAGGAACAAACGGATTGACGAGTAATGAGAAGTGAGTGCGCAATCATCTTCTTTTTGTGTCGTAAGTGACTAACCTGGTGTCAGAGTTTTTATGCTGCCTTTGACTTTGCTTCACATGCTATTAAGAAATATCTCTCAGACATGCTGGTTTCCTCACGATGTTTTACTTCACCCATGTTTAAGCAAGTGCGCAATGGCCACTAGGTATTACTCGCTAGCATGCGGATGCACCAAGTGAGTCTCTCAACGACTCCGATAAGCAATCACCGTTGAGCAAGTACTCATGTTGATCGTTCTTGTTGCTGCGACAACAAGTTCTCGCCGACGGTGTTAACATACGGAGATCAATTTTTAATATGTATCTCTTTTACATAATTAAACGGGACCTATAGAAAATCATTGACAGTTAGTCGTCAGTAAGTACTACATTATCAGAATTTCAGATATTGGTATCCTGTGTATAAAAAGGTCATTGATAGATAATTATTTAGTCATTTGAAATAACGTTTAATTGAATAGTCAAAATATAAAGATAGGAATCAAACTCACAGCCTCTCAGTTTCCAGCTAACACCACAATTATTTACTTTGATAATTCGTTGTTTTACCTGTAAGACAATAAAAAGAACATTAATATACTTTGTATAACACACACAATAAACTTATTGGTGTTTTCTTCACCTTCTTTACGATGATTTGATTTGTAAAGAAGGTGAAGCAAAACATTGTGAGGTAACCAAAATGTCCCAAAACCAAAAATGTTCAGACATGTGACATCTACCAACCCGCACTGGGTTCACGTGGTGGATTACCGCTCATTCCTTCTGACAGAGAACAGACCCGTGTCCCAGCACTGGGAACATGATAGGCTGATTACCATCATGCCTGTTTTTCAAAATAAGTAATTACAAGGGAGCTACGTCTGCCAATAAGTTGCTTTGCACTTTGGTAGACAAAAAATGTATTTTAAAAGTCATTATATTTGTGAATAAACACTTCACTAATATTTTTTTACATCTAAGTTAAGTCACATAATTAATGCTACTGAAGGGTAAGTAATATATGATATAACAACAAAATCTATAACATTTACAAGATATAACAACTGAAGCTATAATTTTATTTGATATAATAATCAGTTAACATAATAAACGATTGATATAAATTAAAACGAACTTATTTAAGCATAACAATCAATTAATATAAAATCGTTTGATATACCACTCAAAAGGCATAAAACTTATTAAGCCTAATATGATAATATTTTGTGAACGTTATTGAAATGAAAATATACCAAATGAGTTTCTATCAAATAAGACGCACCCTTACTGAACAATTTAAAGATATTTGCAATCTCATGATGAGTTCATAGAGCATAAATACATATAAGTGATTTGTAAATGTCAAGTCATCCATAGACAACAGCTGAGGATACATACGTATAACATGGCATCAACACGGTTCAACTTTGTCAGTACAATGTGTGTAACCATAAAATAAACCGTTCAAGTGTGTTGTAAGTAGCGAACATTCATTTATGAGGTTTTATATCCATTTTTATGGCAACTGTTAACAGTGGTTGGTGAAGATTGAACAAGAAACGGTAAATGGTTGGGCGTTAACTATCGTTTACATTTTGGATAAAAGTTTCTTCTGATAACCTGACGCTGGGTTTAGTATAACTGTTTATTGATCAATCTTTCTGCCTAGCTTGTTCCGGTTTTTTTTAAGGATGGGATTTTATCAAATGACTCCCGCTGGTGGAGTGTCAGACGCTTTTTGACTCAAACCGACCATCCTTAGCCCTATGTATTCCGGGGCAGAGGTAACCCTTTTGGACAGTTCCGCTGACCTTTCCAACATGTTGGGGTAAGCTTCCAGTCTAAGCGGATGCCGCTGAATACCAGTATTTTACATTAATTTGTGAAATGACCAAAAATTATGTCGTCAATTTTCATTCGGTTTTATTCCACTAAATAACACTGACCTCTATTTTCTAGCTGCCTATGGATTACATCTCTGCCTAGCCCAATGAGGATCACAGTCGTGACGTTATGACAATGTTAAAACAATTGCTGTGTAAATGTTTTGAACTAAAAATCCTTATAGCCATTCTCGTATATACTTCGTGAATATAAACAGAGTGGGAAAAAAATCAATGGGACATGAAGGAAAACTACTTTAAATCCTGAAGATATAATTATTTTAATTAAAGAAAACATTCCTTTATTTTTAAAAATAAACAAAACTACACTCAAAGATTTCTAGACAAGCTTACCTAAACCGGGATTCAAACCAGCTTAAAATTCAAACAATAAACAAAACAGTCAATGTTCAAGATAAAAATTTCTTAAAGTGGTTTCCTTCACGGCCCATTGATTTGTTTCAGCCTGTATATTTTGTATCAATTGAATAAAAAATAAAGCAGTAAAAAATAAATCAGCATATATCGAGCAACATACCGAGTTCCTTCCGTCTCTCGGAAATCATGTTAAACCGCTGGTGCCGAATGTCGGTCGAAGATCTAGTCGTTACGGATAGTTAGAAGCACAATAGACTGAAAACCAGTTTTACCAATGAATATTCTGTTACCCAGTTATTAATGGGTTGTGGAGGTCAGATAGGCAGTCGCTTCATGTAAAATACTGGTATTCAGCTACATTAGATTAGACCAAAAGCCTACCCTAACATAATTAGGAAAGGGCAGGCAGATCATGAGTTTATTAAAACAGGCTTTACAAGCATTAAATTAATTAATAAAAACAAGAAAATAAATAACGTTTCTCAATAAAGACACAACAATTTTCCAATATTAATACCATAAACAAAACCGAATGGTCCGAAATGTTCAGTAAGTCTTAGGTTTAATTAAATTCGGGTGTGTTACGTAAATAAGGTGCTCGAGCCATCTCGAGCCCATTGTTTTGTATTAAGGCTTCAGACTCGAAACGAAAATTGACAACAATAGGGGAAAATTTAGTAGAAAATGGTGTACGAAGGGGGAAGGGGGATTCCAATCGTTTTACCTTTGTAAGATATCATGGGGGTATTAAACAATTTAAAACGAGAGGTAATAATAAACAACTGGATGTATAAAAGAACTAGCCTGAAAGACTAATCAAATATGTGGGGACTTATTTTATAATAAGTCCCCTGGAAATGGAATTTAACTATATTTCTAATCTGTTTATAAGCCAACTGAATTTAGTTACAACCGCACAGAACCGTGAAAAACTAATGAAATCTTGTTACAATGATAAAATACCAAAGCTACCATAGCGCGTCGTAGCCTGCTACGAGGGAAGCTACGATCCACGACGAGTGTCTACGACGTAGCGCTGTCATTCGACATCTTGAAAGCGACGGCGACGTAGCTGTTAAATAAAAATATATTTTGTTTCTTGTAATTTCGCCGCCTTTCCAAGAATTTTTTTTTGTGAAATTAAGCTCCACCTTAATATATTTTGTAAGAAAAATAGGGGATTCCAAAAGTTTTATTTTTATTTGATTGGTATATTTACAATGAAATGAAGATAAGGATTTTGTAATGGTAGATTATATCTTGTATAGTGTAATTGAATTTTGGTTATATTTATGTGATCCCGGACTTGTGTATTGTTACGGCCTTCGAAACTAGTAAAACCCTAGCCTAGTAAAACTCTCGTGAAAGGGTGAATCTTTATCGGATTACTTATTATTGTTAGAGTCGTAAAAATACAAAGAGGTTTATTTTAGGACATAATACGAAAGATGGAAATCATCATAACTTTTTAAGACTTTTTTTTTAACATTTGCCTGCAGCTCCGTTTCGGTAGTTGGAAATTACCCCAAGGGAACTTACTTATCGTCCAGAAAAAGGCTAGTCTTTTTCCAATTATGTTGGGGGTCGGTTTCCAGTCTAATCAGATGCAGCAGACTACTAGTAGTGCAGAATATTAGTATTTTTCATGAAGCGTTTACTACATCTTCTATTCCTACTATTTTTTATTGTACATGGCACTATTTTACTAACTTTTAATACCAATGAGACCAACCTACTAACAAAACAAAGCTTAGTGATTTTTAGGTTATGTTCGTATTTTACAGTATTGCCGTTAGACGATCTATAGCGATTACTACCACTATAATCCAGATATTAGAAGCAACAAATCAACATATATCTCATTAATGTACGCCACATTTTTTTGGTGAGCCTTATTCTCAAATAAAAATAACTATCCTCTTTGTTCAGTAGTGCGAACACTTAACAAAAGTCAATTTCAAGGTCAAATAATTTATTTCAAATATGCACAAGAAAGGTACTTTTAGTGTCGCCCCTTCCTAAAGCTAGTTTCTCCATTCACAGAGATACTTTCTCTCAAAATATCACCTACGAATAATTTCAAAGAATTGTTTTTTTACCCAGGGAATTATGTTACCTTTCCTGGCACACAAATTCTGTCTATCAATCAATATTTATTGTGCCTAGTCCATTAAAGCACCAGCAATCCATCTATAGGTCCTGGACACGTTCCAACATCGGTCGTTACGTCAACGAGTGGAAGGTATTACAGGTTCATGTTACTACATGTAATAAAGTCTGCCTGTAATGGATATCCTGCAGGATAATGGCTCTGCAGTGGGGCAGTTACTGAATAGAAAAGTATTGTCTTAAGTGTGGTACAGTAAGCGGGATTGTTCGAAAGGGTTACCGCTACCCCGAAAATAAAGGTTTATGAAAGGAACATGGATGGGTTTTAGTCAGTAAGAGTCTGACACTGCCTTCCACTCCACCCAAAGCGGTAGGAGTCATTTTAAGATTTCCCACCCTCAAAAAAAAACGCTTCCGGGCACACATGTGACATGAATCCATACAGAATATGTGAAAAGTATTTTGAACTTCTTGTCGATGCGTTGTTGTTTGCGCCGAGCTTTGTACAAAAAGGATTAAGCTACTGGTTATTTGTTATAATGAACTTATGACACTCACTCTTTTAAATTATATTGCTACTATTGTGTCACATTGTTAATGTGTTATCATTATATGTGAGAACTATGTAAAAAAGTTGTATTAGTATATGTAACTAGCTTCATTTCTCTGACTGACCGACACCTTGACAATTCAAAAAGATGTATACAGTAAAAGCATCCGGAGTACAGCAAATAGAAAAAATCGGCCTGTCCCAACTGATAGTGGTCATGATCATAAGGCATGATCAGCTTCAGCACCATTCGGGTCAACCATTTCTAAGGTACTAATAAAAACATTAATTTGTACGGCTGTGAGCGGCTTCATGTATAGAATCGTTATTAGTGTGAAAGGGACATTACACTGCTCATTCCATATGATTAATGTTATCCTGGGGCTTGAGTTATGAGCGGTAAGCGAGTCGGTGCGTGAAATCATTATTCAGATTGTGATAATACGTAATACTGTGCCTAGCCGACTGCGTCATTGACTGTCGCGTCATTGATTGTCCTAGATTTGGTTCCCTGGTTGATCCGAGTGTTAGTGGATTTGTCTAATAGGACATTCCTAATAGACATGCTACTAAATTTTACTTCTGCCAACTTATTTTGAAAAATAGGCGTGATCATAATCAATCTCTAATGAGCCAATGGGCTGTAATTCACCACGTGGACCCAGTGCGGGTTGCTCACATGTCTTACAATTTTTGTTTCTAAGACATGCCAATAACCTCACGATAATTTCCTTCACTGTTTTGAGAGCAGTGTTGATGAAATAATTGACACAAAGTAACGCGCCTGTCAGAATTGGAAGACGTTAGGTTGTACCTATGACTTGTAAGTAGCGACAGTTACCACTGGGATGTTGTTTGCGGTAACTGTTTTTTTTTCCAAACTCACCCAATCCGGGGTTCGAGCTACGGAGCCCTCGCTCAACATTTGTACATGCAACCACAAATTCAATCAGACAATTACACTAAAAAGGCGCGTCTCACTATAAGGCTATAATCACCACTCGCTCACCTCTCCAAACTTTCATTTTAAACGCTTCACAGCCCATTTTATCAACTCGGTAGATCTGAAATTCCGTACCTAATTAGCGGTTTTGCGTATCTACATACATAGCGATGTGTTCTACGCCCGGATGATCGTGTCATTAGGGGTTAGAGAGTGACATCTCAGTCTTGAAACGTTTTTGTTGTGGTGTTCGCTTTGGGGGTGAATATTTGTTCTATAGAGATTCTGTTGGAGGAAGTTTTGTTGTTGGGCTGGTTCAAGGTTGCATTTAAGTGGTATGAAGTTGTTTCAAAGTGCGAGATGTTGCCCCGATGACGTCATCAAAAATAGTTGGCTGTATCCTCAAACTACACCTGAGCCATAGAGACGTGTCGTAAACGTTACGTAATTTCGATCAAATTTTTATCTAAAATATAATAGCACTTTTCAAACTCAAATGCTGATCTAAGTCACATTTCAAAAGATTCTTGATTTGGTTTTGTAGTACTGCTAGTTATATCATAATGTAGTTAGCTGGAGTACCTACTGTCGTGATTTCTTTGGTTTAATGAATTATTTTAATACCTTACAACAATATCCATTGTTGCAACACTTTCAAAGTACAGACGCCAGCACATCAAGCTATCCCTAACTGTCAAATTTTCTCAATTAAAAATGAACCTTATATCTTTGCAATAAAGTTGAAATACTATCAAAGAAATTTTACAGATTGTGGTAACTTGATGTGCTGTCCTCTGTACATTTTTCAAAAAACATTTAATGTTTTTTCACTATGGCAACTGAATGTATTATTTAACGTTGCCAGCACTTTGTAAAGTCGGTTATAATATTATTGTTATTTTTGGATGAGGTAAAACCTACTTTAAATGGTAAAATGTAGTGGAGAGTCAGTCTTCATTTGTTTGTGAAATAGTACTACAGTTATGTCAGAATGAATAGTCGTTTTATTCTAGTAATGTTAAGCAATAACACATAATTATTTTATCGTTGAAGGGTTAATCACAAATAACGTGGAAATATAACCGTGTGTACATTGTTAGGGTCAACCCTACACAGTTCGCTGACAACGCGACATCAAATTGATTGTTGTGGTATTCACGTAATGAGCTAACAATGTCAGTCAACTACCCTACAGTTAAAACTATTTGTTTCACGTTATACGGTGTAATTACCATTTGATGTGTTTATATTTTAGGATACGTACTAGTGGACTGTATAATAATGAACTTAACACGTAGTAAATATTGTAGAGTGGGCTTGGATGATTGCATAATGCATTGTTTATTATTTCTTTGTTGTTTGATTTTTTGTTTTGTTTTTTATTTATCATGATAACATAAAATAACATCTCGCCTGTAATTTCCGAAGGGAAGAGAGAGGTGTGCAAACTAAACTACACCCACAGTTCGCTTGCGTATAAGTTCCATGTACAATAGGGGGCGAGGCTATTGCCATCGACCGGGCACAAATTCAAATTGCGGGCTGCTGCTGATTTCTTTTTTACTGATAAACCTAATAACACAAATATTTTGATGTATGTGAAACAAAGTTAGTGTGATCAAGTCTCTGATTGTAATTTGATCGAAAGCGTTGTAGCACGCCTTAAAATCGTTGAGTCGTCAACGCTCTCGGCAGTGCCCAACACCGGGGGGGGGGTCCTCACCAATCATTCCTTTTTTTTGAGTATGTTAAATCAGCAAATGACTCCTCCCGCTCTGGTTGGAGCGGAAGGAAGTGGTAGGCTCTTACTGACTAAAACCCATCCATGTTCCTTCCTTAGGCCTTTATGTTCCGGGGTAGCGGTAACCCTTTCGGACAATTCCGCCGAACCACTCATTTCTACGGTACAGCGGTTTCGGTGAAACTGCTGTCAAATGTCACGTTAGCTGCTTTGATAGGTTTATACAATCAATGATTATAGCTAGTAGCGGCGGCTGAGAGCATGCCATGCTCACTTTAATGTCTCGCTGATGGTGGCGTGTGTGTTGGATCATTTAGCCCCCTTCAAAATGGTTGAGCTGAATGGTGCTAATATATGCGTCATGTTCGTGAACGGGCGCTGTCAGTAGGGACTGGTCATCTCTTAGCGGCTAAGGCTTGTTTTAATTTAATTATTGAATAGTTTTTACATATTTTATACCTGATGCTTTTAACGTTATGCATCGTTCTCACATGTATAATACTAATATGACCTATGTAACCAATATTTTGTAACCATATTTTGTTTAAAAATATGGTTACAAAATATGGAAATGGAGTTTCTTGCCCGTTCTTCTCCATAGGTACCTACTGCTTTGGAATGGGCAACTAGCTTCATCTCTCTGACTGACCGACACCTTGACAATTCAAAAGTGCCTGTAATTGGTTTATTTGAAATAAATACTTTGAGTTTGAGTTTTGAGTTTAGCAAAACCCTGACCAAATCAAACTAGTTTTTAGAAGATAGTTGCTGTTGAAAACACTATAAAATAGATTGCACTTAAGTTTATTTGTAATTAATTTTCGTTTATAACCGTATTCTATTTCTAGATTTTAAATAGGTATGTTTTTGTTATATATTTATTTAGTTTACTGAACTATATGCAATTAATAATATTTGGGTACTTCATATAATAACACTGCAATGCATAGCCGTATATCATTGCCACACAAGTCCGTCGCAACTAATCAGCCATTTCACACACCAGCTACTCAGAATTATCTAGTCAAAAAACTCTATAAAACGTCGTTCGGCAACGGATGCAGATGAGTATCAATATTTCACTCCGAATGACTTCAGTCGGGCTCCAGAACGATAGTTTTTTTCAATATGAGCCGCAGTTTGAGTAATTTTTTGTCGTACGTCTAAAACCGTCGCCGATATCGTTTGTTCTCATGGCAGTTGGAACCGACGATTTTATACGAATTATTGGTATGGACGCACAGTGCAAGCGAGGCGTGCGCGAGATAGTGTCTGGAAACGCAATGGCTCTTTTTTTAAACGTTGTTTTTAAATTCCTAGTTTGTCAGGCTTAGAGCAGATATTTCTATTGTACAGGGGTGATTTATATATCAATCAATCTGCCGAGCCTTTTTCCAACTATGTTGGGGTCGGCTTCCAGTCTAACCGGATGCAGCTGAATACCAGTATTTTACATGGAGCGACTGCCTATCTGACCTTCACAATCCTGTAACTAGGTAATACGATACCCTTTGGTAAGACTGGCTGTCAGATTATATAAATATATAAATCACACAGGGGCGATTTATATGTACATACAAATGTTTCTTATGATCAAATAACTTTCTGTAGGCCAAAGAACAATCAAACCAATGACTCGTGGGGTAGAATTGCTCAAGCAGCGCGCTATCCGTGCTGCCAAAATGCTTTAGGAGAACTTTAAGTTTAAAACAACAATTTACACCCACGTTGAACTCAAATTCTCTGGTAGTAACATCTACAACATGAAAAAAAACAGTTGAATTAATAAATAGACAGCTAGAGCAGCTAAACATAACAAACAACAAAGAAAAAAAATGTATATTAACCATGACCACAGTCCCCGAAAAAATGTAAATGGCCATTATAACAAAACAATCGCCCACATTATTTAGTTGATGGAACTTGGCGACCATACTGAAGCGTGACATTAGCCAGAGAGCTTACCTACATCACAATAGCTGGACAAATTTGGCACACGATCAAGTTCTGAGTTATGGCTGAGGAACGTCCGGGGCTCATATTATCGTAATTCTGGCAGACTCATTTTTGTGTCACACTCCAGTTTGGGGCCAACCGGTGGTGATAATGAGACATACTACTCGGTTATTACTTACATCTTTGCTCATGATTATGTCTTACCTTTTCTCAATTTGTTAGGATCGGCTACAGTCTAACTTGATGTTTTAATCACACTAATATTATAGAGCTGAAAGTTTGTGAGTGAGTGTGTGTGTGTGTGTTTGTATGTTTGTCCCTTCTTAATGCTCAAACGGGTTAACGGATCTGGATGAAACTTAGCACAGAAGTAGTTTATGACCTGGATTAATACCCAGGATACTTTTTTATCCCAGTAGTACGTTTCCTTGGAATAATTTCCTAAATTAAATAATAGGATTGGAAATGTGACAAATATTACAATGTTGCACTTACTTGAACGTGTCCGCTTTGTGCTCGGAATTAAAGCTAATTAGGAAATAAACAATGCTACAACATAGGAATAGAAATACAAATCTTTATTTGCTCATCAATGATTTGTATTTCATTTTTCACTCCCATTTCAATAGCAAAACAATCAGTGTTGCAATATTACAAAAATCAAAGATTAAAATAATTACTCTATTCAATCACTGGATTATCACAGTCAATTGTTCACTCATTCGATCGTTCATTGATGTCGGTCATTCAAATGTTTTCTCTTGTTTTTCACACAATAAATCGGGCCGTCGGGCAGTGCACGTTTTTTTCTCTTCCTGCTATCCATTGCCCACAATCAGAAATACTGAAGAACGTTCCTCTGAAGTTTTTTGCCACTATCTTCTTAGCGTGTCGATGGCAAAAATAGTAAAAATATTAAAATAATAGTTTAAATAAATATATTTATATTTTAAATTATATTGGCCCAAAATTCAGCAACGCGAATACCGTTCACTGACGCAGCCATTAGGTCCTCACGTGTGCATGTGACGGGGCATGCGGTGCAAGATGGGAGGTGAGCCATTGTCTGTGGGGAGACGCCGCACACACATCGGAGATCTAAGCCATCCATGAACCCCCACTTATGGAGGTTGTCCTTACTGCGACCTACTTGGGTACGGAGTCTGTTTAGGGTTTTCCAAGTAGGCCACGGTAGCTTGTGCCCAGATGGGAGGCTTTCTGATGGTTCAGCGAAAAAATCAGGCGGCTTAAGCAATTCTTGCCAGAGGTCGCATCTACCTGTGGAGGGGTTGCCTTCGGCTGGACTCACGCACCCAATGAAATAAGTAATTTTGCCACTATAAGAAATAAGTAACGCTATCTTTTTATGTGCGTGTACACCTCTGCCCACCATTATGTGGAAACAAGGCGTGATGTTCTTCTTTATGTTTTTATGTTACTTTAATATCGCTGTAGACCTAAAATAACGGGTAAATGATGGACATTCTATTGAACTCCAATTTAATTACATACAACTGAAAATGAAGATAAAAGTACTGAGTCCCATTTAGAGTAAGAGAGAGAGTCCCTTTTTCCATTTTATAAAACTGTAACACTACGTCCCATTTTGCAATAAAACATACGTCCACAAGCTCGTTGAATGCACAAGACATTGCCATTTTATAGATATTATGTAAAATGGAACAGTTTTAAAGAAAAGGAAGCAGCTTCGTAGTCTTATGTCGGCTCATAATTTGCGAAAGTGTTCTTCGTGTAACGTTTCAATTCTGAAAGAATATTCTTGTTATTTGGAGAGTTTTTCAGATAACTATCTCTTTATTTTAAGGTAACATTTATAATGTAAGCGGGTTTATTAATAGCAGCCTGTTACTGTCCCACTGCTGGGCAAAGATCTCCTCCCATAGAGAGAAGGCTTGTCTTGGATGTATTGATAAAAGCGAAAGGTCCTTCATTCACTGATTTATATACAAAATCACAAAAAAATACTGAACCTACGAAGATAAACAGTACAGATGTAGATTGTGAGTAGAAGACGTCAGAAAAGGAAGGATTATAGGAAACTTCGTCCGTAAAGGGGTAGCAAGTTTGTATGATAAAAATTCAGCATTGACGCGGACGAAGCCGCGGGACGCAGTTAGTTACCTACCCACAGTAATGTCCAAGATAAACTTAAGAAGTACATAAGATCTGAAAAAGTGGTTCTTCCCCAGATTTGAACTCAAAAACCCATACATGAGAGGCAAGGTCTTAACCTCTGCGTCATTACGACACGACGATTAAACCGACTCATTATTTTGAGCCGTCCAATTATTTGCGAACTCAAACGAAGCTTTTCTTTTATGCAATGTGGTGGCAAACGAATCAAGTATGAGCGGAGCTCTACATCATCCACACATCAAGCGTAGCAGGTTCATAAATTACCCAGATTATAGATAATCGATTCTGAAAATACATATCCCTTCATGAGCCTATCCCAAAGTGGGTGATAACGGCCCCTTGTGAGCGCTGCAGGCCTAAAGAAGAGCAGTAAGAGACCCAGAATAAATTGGGGTGTCGTGTAGAGGCTTAGGGGGCGATTTGTAATTTCATCTAGATACTGGTTTTTAAGTAGGTGACAAAATGGGGGCACTAAAAAATAATTTATTCTCAAAATGGGCAGTAGACAAAATAAGTTTGGGAACTATACTTAGATGTTCACTGTTTAACGCACGGTATTTAATTCAATAATCTATACATTTCCTCTTTTATACTATACGTACCTGTACGAGAATGCCAAAGTAGCTGTCTCACTCACTGGGGTGAGTACCCTACGAAGATATCAACTGTTAATGCTACGTCAAAAGACGAATATAATATCCTACGAAAACTAGGCATTCTAAAAAAATACTGTGATATATTTAAAAAATAAAAATGTAACAAGTTCACGTTCATGATATAATATCATTACTCTGCCTAGAGCTTCATTTTCATGTCACATTCGCTCTTTAAACACAGCTGGGACTAATTACGGGCCAAAATTGTGACCATGTAATTTTAACAATATTTTTGGAGGTAAAGCAAAATTTAAATATCATCACTTTGGAAGGTAGCTTTTACAAAGGATTTTAAATTGTGTGAGAAGTATGTGCAGGTGGACTAATAATGAAATAAGTGCCTCTAGTACTTATTATGGAATACTTTGTTAGTTTGTTACAATGTTAGGTTTTCATTTATTTAGAAACTAGCTTTTGCCAGCGGCTTCGCTTAATTTCCTACATACACACGGTGTATGTAAAATTATTTGAAATTATCCCACGGGAACCGTACATTTATCCAGGATAAAAAACTTATATAGCATGCTATTCCAGACTATAATAATCTATATTTGTGCCAAGTTTCATCCAGATCCGTTAAGTAATTTTTGAGTTTATTCGTTACAAACATACATACATATCTTTCCTCTTATAATATATAGCGATAGTGACTAATTATTGTGAATTTCTAGATGACAGACACAGCAAATCTCTCCTTCATGTGGTTAGTGACTAACCTGGTGTCAGACTTTTTATGCTGCCCATGGGCCTCTATAATATACTAAGCTTTGGGTTCGAAGTCAAGACCCATGATTTGGCGGTCCGACGGTCACACCACTTGGCTATCACTGCTAAAAAGCTGACGAGCAAATACTTGTATAGTATTTATTTAACAAAGCGACGCGCGCTTTGCTTGTGGTAACCAAGTGTATAAACATGATGTGAATGCGCAGGAGCATTCGGTAGCGTTCTAGACAATAACAAATTTGACTGCCTCGTTGGCCTATTGGTCACAAGCGCTACTGCTGAACATAAGGTTCCGAATCTGATTCCCGGGTCAGGCAAAGTGTGTTGGGTTTTTCCATCTGGATTTTTCCAGTTGTGGCCCAGTGTTGTGGTTTGAGGCTTTTTTTTTTTTTTTAAGGCTGGGAAATCATCCAATGACTGCTCCCGCTCTGGGTGGAGCGGAAGGGAGTGTCAGACTCTTACTGACTAAAACCCATCCATGTTCCTTCCGTAGCCCTTTATGTTCTGGGGTAGCGGTAACCCTTTCGGACAATTCCGCTTACGTGGTTTGAGCCTGGTTGATGGCAATAGATTCGCCCCCTATTACCCATGGGACTCAAAGACGGCGAAAAGTGGGTGTACCAGAGGTACATCTCTTCATAACCCTTTGCAGAATACAGGCGTGATGTTATTTATGTTAATTATATTAATTACAGTCATTTTGCGTGATTGCATAACAAACAAGCAAACATTAACATTTATAATCCTAAAGTAGGAAGTAGGATCACTATAAATATTCTTGGCAGTCACAGTCAATAAAACAACCCCAGATACGCGGAAACAATCACCACATATCACGATCATTCCTTTTAATGTGACCTATATTTTCCGCGTATGAACAATAAAAGCAACATCAAATAACGCTATGGTGATGATAATGACGGTAGTTATGACTGGGAAACGTTTGCCACGGAATAGACAGGTAGAGAAGGTCAGCTTTACAAAATGAGTCAAGAACAGACGCACGCACATATACATAGACCCGTACGTAAGTGAGGCGATTTCAGGTTGAGATACTAAGTGAATATAAATATAACACGATCAGCACCCAGACTATAGCTTGTGGTTTGACCGTAGGACTGCCAAGTCTTCGGACGGTGCGTACGGTACGGTAACGATGGAGTTTCTTGCCCATTCTTCTACATACGAAACTACCTTTTGAACGAGGTGACTAGAATCAACTCTATTTCTTGTTACAAGTTAACTTTCAAAAGTGCCTTTCTTGTGCCTATTTGAAATAAATGATTTAACTCTGACTTTAAGTCCGCCGTTTTAAATATTCAAACTATGTCAACGTGATTGCGAATGCGATATCGCTCATTGTACGCAGCGGACTTTCTGCACATATCTATTATTAGTATAACACAATTGAGGCGTCATTACCGTTTCACGCTGCAATTTAGACGTTCCGTAATGACTATCGTGTCATGATTATTTAATTTTTGAGGTTAACGCTTACGTGACTGGAAAGTGTAATTTTAATGTTATACAGTTTTTCGTTACTATTATACAACGAGTTTTATGTATAGACTAGGGTATGAATGACCCGTGCCGGACGGCGCGTATATGTTCCACGCGCGCCCCAAAGAGATGTCAGCATATGAAGGGGCCCCTCAGGGCCAAGCCTGCCGGGTAAGCGGGATTGTCCGGAAGGGTTACCGCTACCCCGGAACATAAAGGGTTAAGGAAGGAACATGGATGGGTTTTAGTCAGCAAGAGTCTGACACTCCCTGCCGCTCCACCCAGAGCGGGAGAAGTAATTGGATGATTTCCCAGCCTTAAAAAAAAGCCCTTTATTTTCCGGGGTAGCGGTAACCCTTTCGGACAATTCCGCTGACTCGACTGGCATCGGCCCTAACTGGCCCTTTCAGGTATGCTGACATCTCTCTGACTCTTGAGTTTGTTTCACCATTTCTTTTCGGGGTAGTCAGATAGGAAATGTCGCCTCCATCTAGCTTTTTTTTAAAATACGATAGGATAAAGTCATTTCATTATCCTATTTACAGAATAAATAATTTTATTCTCTTTTTATTAGCTTGGTACACTTAAGAGCAAAATAATGTAGTATCGATTCAGATGCGAGACAAAAGATTTCTTGGTACGGTCGGTAGTAAAAGTTGATGAAAACTTTAGTTTTATTTGAAAATACCAGTGTTATTCTGATTCAGTTGCTGTTGGTCAAGGACATGTTTTTTGGGGGTCATTTCAAAGTCTGGAACTATTAAAGAATCTGTATAATTTATAGGCCAAAGACACAGATTTTATGTAGTACCTAGGTATATGACCCCCGATAGGACTCACAAAAACTTTTTACTATCCTCGCGATGTAAAAGTTAGCGAACTTCTTCTTTCTTATCCATAAAGTTACATCTGTACGTTATACTACTTTTAAAATTGCGATTAATTTTATAGCACTCTCCAGGTTTCAGATAGTCAGTATTATTTAAAGCCGTAATTTTTAAGATTATCCGTATAGTTTGCCGGGGAGGGACTGAGGCGAGTTTTTATTACTTTACTATGTAATTTTGCCACTAAGTGTATCATTGTTTCGAGTGTAGAAAGAGAATAAGTGTGCGTTTTAGTATCGTTCGGTTCTTTGTCAAGTGCACTTGTCAAATCAAAGACTGGAACAATCCTTTTGCAGTAAAATTTATTAGATCAAAAATAAATCTGCCGTTGGTCTCGGCTGTCATCATTGTCGTCTGTCTAGATGCAGCTGAATACCATTTTTTACAGGAGTGAATGCCAATCTGAGCTCCACATACATATATATCATATCGTACCAAGTAGCTAAATATGCCTTTGTTAAACTGGTTGTCAGACGTAAGGCTTCCGACTATCCGTAACAACTGTCAATGATCTACGAATGACAGCCAAGACCAACGGCTTAACGTGCTTTCCGACGCACGTTTGGGTCTCGGTATGTAATGGATGGTCAACCATCCGCGAACGAACCGCGGCAAGTGTCGCTTAACCTACCGTGGACAGTATGATATATTGAGTCTATTTCAACCCGAGGAACTAGAAAAGTGACAATCGCTTTCAAAGCGTTGGATTGACAGGAATGATGTAAATAAAATTCATTTATTTCAGGCAAAACATAATCTATAAAGTGAAATGAAATTTCACAACTACTGCCATAGAATAAAAGAATAAAATGCCCATGCTATTAAAAAAAACGAAGGTTACAAAATACAAATTGTCAGGGTCACCGAATTAAAAATGAAATTATTATTTATAATTCTCAAACTCAAACTCAAACTCAAAGTATTTATTTCAAATAAACCAATTACAGGCACTTTTGAATTGTCAAGGTGTCGGTCAGTCAGAGAGATGAAGCTAGTTGCCCATTCCAAAGCAGTAGGTACCTATGGAGAAGAACGGGCAAGAAACTCCATGGACACTCTTTTAAACAAAATATGGTTACAAAATATTGGTTACATAGATCATATTATTATTATTATACATGTGAGAACGATGCAGAACGGTGAAAGCATCTGATATAAAATAATGTAAAAAAAAAAAGTTCAAAAGTTAAATTAAAACAAGCCATGGCCGCTAAGAGATGACCAGTCTCTACCGACAGCGCCCGTTCACGAACATGACGCATGGATTAGCACCATTCAGCTCAACCATTTTGAAGGGAGCTAAATGATCCAACACACACGCCACCATCAGCGAGACATTAAAGTGAGCATGACATACTCTCAGCCGCCAAAGCACATTCAAGTCAATGAAAGACGTACCCAGTAAATGGTCACTTTATATTAGGTACATAGTACTCACATATGTGCTAAGCAATTATACAATATTAAGAAATTGAATTTATACAATGCAAATATAGTTTTTATTGTTGTTGATCTTCCGCAGCTCCAACAGATTTTTAAGAAGTCTAATGAATTAGGTGATACGCCCTTGTGGAGCAGGAATAGCATTGACCCAAGCGTTTTTATCAGCGATGTAATCTCCCAATGTATAATATGCTTGGCTGCATAGTGTGCGTTTTATACAGGATTTAAATTTTGTTTCATTAAGTTCAAGAATGTTGGGAGGTATTTTATTGTAACATTTTAAACAGTACCCCATGAAAGATGAATCTACTTTAGCCAGCCTGAAACCTGGTTGAACTAATTGGTCCCTATTTCTAGTGAAATAATTGTGTCTTTCACCTCTTTTACTAAAAAGATGTAGATTTTTCCTTGCATACATGATGTTTTCATAGATATATTGACAAGGTACAGTCATGATGTTAATAAGCTTAAACCGTTCCCTTAGAGAATCGCGCCTACGAAGATTATAAATGGCTCTGATAGCTCTTTTCTGCAGAATAAAAATAGACTCGATGTCTGCAGCACGTCCCCAAAGTAAAATACCGTAAGACATAATACTATGAAAATAGCTAAAATAGACCAGTCTCGCGGTATCTACATCAGTATATTGACGGATCTTTCTGACAGCATATGCTGCAGAACTTAGCCGTCCTGCAAGAGATGTTAAATGAGGACCCCATTGTAGCCTTGAGTCGAGCGTGATCCCTAGGAAAACAGTTTTATCGACAAATTCTAGTTTCTCTTGATTCAATACTATCTCACAATCACTACTTTTTACATTTGGTAAAGAAAATCTAATGCACTTAGTTTTTTTTCCATTTAATACTAAATTATTTACAGTGAACCAATTCTGGACCTGCAGTAGGGCGTTATTTACGTCGTCAAAATTTTTAGCACGTCTATCTATCTTAAAAATTAAAGAAGTGTCGTCAGCAAATAACACCATTTGCGGTTGTTTTTTTAATAAATGGAGAAGATCATTAATATATACTAAAAAGAGGAAAGGACCCAATATTGAACCTTGTGGCACACCCATTTTTACTTTTAAACCGAGTGAATTGACACCTTTTATTTGAACTAATAATAATAATATAATAATCGTTTATTTATAAAAAGAAGCACATATACAAATGGATTTAACAATTAAAATAGAGCATAGTTGCTTATTGCCTGAACTAGGTTGAACCTGTGTTTCAGGCTATGAAGTGCACTGATACATATTGTAATAAATTAACAACGCTAAAAGTAAAAAGTAAATTAAAACTAGGTAATGAAAATAAAGGTATAAATAACATGTTAGTCATTCTATTTGCAGACAACAAGTAGATCTTCTGTCTGTGTATAAGCGATAGTTAGTAAGTACTTAAGTATAGTTTTCTTACAGCAAAAATAATTTAATTTATAGATACTTAGTTTTCTATTTAACCTATTGTACAGAAATGGGCCTAAGAATGTAAAAAATCGTTGTACAAAGACATATTTAGAGTTTGTGTTAGATGTGCAGACTATATCATTCCGTCTTTTGTTAGTATTGTCAGAACTGTAGGTAAGCATGGTGTGCTGTTTTAATACTAAGTGCATAATGAAAAGTTGCCGAACAGTCAGCACGTTGCAGGATTTATATAGGAGATCTGTGGGAAAGAAAAAGGGATGGAAGTTTGCTACCTTTAAAATTGCTCTTTGTGCTCTTTCAAGAGGAAGTAGATAAGTTTTTGGTGCTCCTCCCCATGATGTGATGCAGTATTGAATTATTGATTGACCTAGGGCTAAATAAACTTGTGTGATTAATTTTGTGTCTGAAAATGATCGCAGTTTTTTGAAAACAAATATTAATTTTCGCACTCTTTTAACGAGACTTTCAATATGTTTTTTGAAAGACAGGGTGTCGTCCATTATTACGCCGAGGTATTTTATGCTGTTGTCTGTCATTTAAATAAGATTTTACTAAACTAAGCGCAAGTTTTCCAAGTCCGTAATGCTCTAGCTTCAACAGCAAGGTTTCGTGATCAACGCAATCAAATGCCTTGGAGAGGTCACAAAAGATTCCTATGGCATCTTGAGCCTCTTCCCACGCATTGAAAATGTGTTTTAATAAGGTCACACCGGCGTCAGTTGTACAACGTCCTTTGGTGAAACCATACTGTTGATCGTTAAGGATTTTATTAGTGTAAAAATGATTAAGCATTTGGTTAAGCATTATCTTTTCAAAGATCTTGCTGAAAACCGGCAGCACGGATACGGGTCTATAATTATTGGTATCTTTATTGTCCCCGGATTTGAAAAGTGGTATTACCTTGCTGTATTTCATTAAATCCGGGAAGATGCCTTGATCCACACATAAATTAAATATTAAGGCTAAGTAAGGTGCTATCGTCTCAATGATCGAGGTGCAGACTTTAGTAGACATTCCCCAAAGATCTTCGGTAAATTTTATTTTGATTTGTTTAAAAGTTTTAATTACTGTTATGGGGTTAATATGCTTAAAGTGGAATTCAGTTAAGCAGGCTGAAACGTTCGCCTTTAGTAAATCAAAAGAGAGGGAAGGCGATGAATTTAAGGTTTCAGTAGTTTTTAGTGGAATACTGGTAAAGAAATTTACAAATTCTTGAGCAACTTCTTTGCTATCACAAATGGGACCACATGACGTCTCCAGAATGTAATCAGAGCTATGCCTTTTGTTTCTGTTCGTTTCATTATTGATAATTTTCCAAACCGTCTTTATTTTATTTTCAGCTGATTTTACCTTGTTGCTAATGTATTTGGCTTTAGCTGCTTTACAAGTGTTCTTAAAAATTTTTGAGTAGGTAGCAACATACTTATTAAAACATTCTGTGTTAATAAAAGGCTTAAGGCCATAAAGCTCGAAAAGTCTTTCCCTACTTTTCCTGAGTCCTTTAGTGGCCCAGTCACTAAATAAAAATTTAGGATTTATAGTTTTAGTGGTCTTCTTAAAACAATTATTAAACTCGTTTTGCACTACCGTAAAGAATTCCTTATACAAAATATTTATATTTTTTAAAGAAAGTGCTTGAGCACTTAACTTACAATTTAAGGCGATATTAAATTTATTTAAATTAACAGTTGTTATGGGTCTGGATTGTATTTGGATTTTTTGTATTGGTGTGTTGGACTCAAAAGTTACAGTTTGACCACTGTGATCGGAAGGGAGATAATTAACGATAGCTTTAACTAAATAGTCGCAGCAACAAAAAACATTATCAATGCAAGTAGCAGTAGACATAGTTATTCGGGTGGGTTCTACAAACACATTTGACAAATTGAATGATTTAAACAAATTTAATAGTCTACTCGTGTTTGAATTATTTTCTAAAATATTAATGTTAAAGTCACCACAGATAACTACTGATTTATTACTGGAAGCAAGTTTTGCCAGAACATCTTCCATTACTGCCTCAAATATTGAGTAGTTCTGATAATTAGGGGGTCTGTAAACGCACACTATAACATGCTTATCCAGCTCAACACAAGACAATTCAATGCTATGCTCAACTGATAGTTCAACTATGTCCTCACGAGTTTTTGATTTAATACAATTTTTGATTAGGATTAGTGAACCACCACGCAGCATTGATTTGCGGTTAAAGCAACTGGCCAAACTATAATTCTCGTAATTAATCAACATTTCGTAATCTTTTAACCAGTGCTCAGTAAAACAAATAATGTCATACATTGTTTTTTCTAAAAACAATTCAATCTCTAATTGTTTGGAAGAAAAACCTTGAATATTTTGATGAAATAATGTCAAGGATTTCTGCTTAGCCCCTTTTTTACAGTTATTTTTGGAGCTAGAAGATACCTTTTTGTTATTAAGCGAAACTATACTGTTAGTGGTATCTCCTGTTGTCTTACAAACTAGTTTAAAGAATGTGAGCTAACCACATTAACATTAGTACTATTACTAATTGTGGTGCTAATTAAATATGACTTCGACATATTACTTATGTCTGGGTTAATATTAAAAGCTAATAGCCTAGCTATTTGACGTCTAAAACTAATGGGCAGATACACAGTATCCCTAGTCGACCTTAATTTCTCAACAAAAATGTTGGTGTCAAAAAATATAAACTTGTCACTATGGTGACTCACTAAGAAGTGCATGTAATTATTTAACTTGTGAATGTTATTGTTCTGCCTGTTTGACAAGTGCTCAAAGTAGGGAAAAGCACACAGAATAATTTTCTTACACTTTAACTTTAATAGTTCAGTGACACTATCAGCAATGTCATATGTTTTAATATTAAAACTATTACCTATAAGAACTGTTATAATGGCATTAGGATCATATTCATTACTAGTTATTGAAGTCATAATTTTTTTGTATGAAGTCTGAGGCATACAAAAGTTTTGAGAAGAAAGACTCAAGTTGTTGCTAAGTAACAAGGTGTGTAGTAACAAGTAAATTAATACATTTCTTATTTATCCGTTTTCATTTTCGCTGACAAAGTGTCACTTTGTCTAGGCTGTAAAGTCAAATTTTCATTGTCGGGCATGCTAATCAAATTAAAGGAGGGATCTTTCCTAATATTCTGTTTGTAAACAGTCGGTGTTAATGCTATTAAGTATTTTAGAACAATGTGTGAGGTTATTGCCTTCACCTGCCTTACTCATCAAATGCCGGGTCGACACTGAAAATGAAAACATGTGTTTCTTTTGTAACCTTCAAAAATTGAGATATCTATTGCAGGTTTGTATTGGGTTCTTTAAATCTCAAAACTTTAGAAATGTTTAAATTTTTCAGTTTATGAATATTTATAACACATTGTGATTAGTTGAAATATTTATGTAGCCACTTACAAAAACGGAAAAAAATACGCATGCGGTACAGTACATCTGATAGAAGCGACATTCAAAAAAATAAGAGAGATTATGTGTGAGAGACAGGGAGAGGGATAAATTTAAATATCTTTTTCTTCTCTCCTGTAACGAAATGTGCCTAAACGTTTCGAATCACCGAAACCAAGCACGGTATATAATATGTTCAAGCGTTTAATATGTCGTGAACCCAAGCTCTCTGCACGCCAGTGTACGCTTACAACGTCACTCGAAAGTGGGTCGGTTATTTGACGTTCGTGTACACTGTACGTCCAGAGTACGAGTACACGTGACACTTAACTATTTGTCCTCAAACGCTTAAGTAAATACGGTACACATTGTATGTACGAGAGGAAACTAGTGTTAGTCATGTTCTTTTACATTTTTCGTTAACAAAGCTACTTAACTTAGCTTTTCAACTTAAAAGTTAGTAGCAAGGAGAGTGCGTTTAGACATTCAGGAATTATTAGATTTTTTCACTATCTTAGAACGTCTCGCGTGTCTGAGAAAGCTGAAAGGAACTTACATGAATCATACATGATATTTTTTTTTATCAAACATGTTGATCCCTGTTGTTTTAATTTAAAAGCTTCTAGACTCTATTCCTATAGGAATGCTCTCCGGAACTTACATTAGCCGTACAGCGATCTGTTTTCTAAACACGTCCAGTCGTCGATGCGTCACGTTTGTGCTAATAGCATACCGGGTATATTGATGCGGTGCGATAAAAGAGCTCTCACGACGTAGCCCGGGCAGTTAATATTTTTATCACACCTTGATCTATACTAGTATAGTTTGAGCCGGAGTAGACAACTTATATTGCTTCATCCGCATATAAGAGGATTTAAGTCAGTTCATCTGCCTAGCCTAACCGGATTCAGCTGAATACCAATATTTTACATGGAACGACTTGTCTGTCCTTTACAACCCAGTCACCGGGTAAAACGATACCTCTTGGTAAGACTGGTGGTCACTTCAGACAGCCATTATTACTGTCAAAGGTCTTCAAATGAGAACCGGGAACCAGCCTGCTCCGAGGCACGGAGGACTATCGATATGTAATGGATGGGACTGATCGCGGCTAGTGAAGTTTAACTTGGTCGACCTGTGCGGGTGTTATCATTTAGCTAAGAGTCCCCTTGTATGATAATTTAGGTCATTGGCTGTAATTATTTTTATTGAAATTACAAAATTAAATATAATTCCAGCCCGTACTGTAAGCGGGTTTGTCTGAAAGGCTTACCGCTACCTCGGTACATAAAGGGCTAAAGGAGGAACATGGATGGGTTTTATTCAGTAAGAGTCTGACTGTCCCTTCCGCTCCACCCAGAGCGGGAGAGGTCAGTGTAGGGAAAAAGCTTCTTCTTACACAGAGAAGAACCGACCACGCTTACGTAGGCCCTCTCCGAAGTCACTATAAAAAGTCAATAGTATACATGTTTATACTCTTGACTTATCATAGTGCTTTCTTAATCGAAATATCTTCCCTGTCGTATAATATTGTCTAGGAATGCTCTCCGGAACTTACATTAGCCGCACAGCGATCTGTTTTCTAAACACGTCGACACGTCACGTCTTGCTCGTCCGTATTGTGTTACGTACGGGCTAGAAATCGTGTTACATAGTATGTAAACGTTATGTATGTGAGGTGGCTTGAATAATTGTATGGTTGTTGATGAAAATATAATTTTTCGTGTTAGGTTTGGTGGTACCTATATTAGAGTAGATTATTATTAATGTGTATTGTAAAGGATGACCTGAAACACAGGTTTTACTACATTACACATAGAAAATTTGTACCTCGCTTGTTATTATGTAAACCTTAATTTTGACTTAATTCTTGAATACATATATTTTTTGAAATGATAAGTCAATTCATTTATTATTTTAACTAAGACATTAATAGATTATTACCTAAAGTTTGCGGCAGTATTATTCGTTAATACTGAAATTCTACAAAGTTAAATTAACCATGATTGATTTCATAATACATAGACATCATCTTAAAAATATTAACAGTAATCAAACAAACTCTATAAAGACAATACAAATCGGGAATTTGACACGAATTATTCAACTTTTACCCACTGTGCTACATTTTAGTAGAAACAAACCTCAACTATAATATAATATTCATACAATAACAGCACAGATCCTTGTAAAATAAAACTCCACTAATGGACATGAAAAACTTTATGGAAACTTATGAAAAATTCGCGCAGAAATTTTTATTTCAATAAAGTTGCAGTATTCTGGGTTCTCTCGAGGTTTTTTACATGCGATTATGCTTTTTGCTTGATCCAAAATTGTTATTACTATTTTGAGACTTACGGGATTTTTGGTGTTATAAAGTTTCTGGGGCTTGTCTATTTATTTCTTTATTTGAGAATTAGAAATTTCCAATATTTTCTTTCGCATTGTTGAAATAAAAGTACTAATACCCATTTTAAGGGTAGACTAGCTGATAGCAAATTCACGCGATCTAATTACAAGATACTAACTTCTTACTTATTACACGATTTTTCAAACAACAGAGGATTTCAAAGATCGTATTTTGGTGATTTAGATCCATTTCCAAATCCTAAAATAGCTTTCCACGCGAATAAAATTAAACTCACACCACGTAAGCCAAACTAAATATCAAGCAACGTGACATAATACAACGTACGTTAGAAACAGTCCTTAAACTGTCTCAATTGAAACAATAAACACGCAATTCCGTCACAGCGGCAACTTGTTATGACATGTTATGACGACATGACGTGACGCCGATACGCGCGTAGCGTGACAGAGACAAATGACGTGAGTGACATGACGCGAATAAGCGACAGCGTGATGGCTTGCGTTAAAACGTAACGTGTTTAACGGGTTGCTTTTAAAAAGTTTCGCGCGTTTAAAGGAATGTCACAAGCCAAACGCTTGTGACATTCCTTTAAACGCGCGAAACTTTGTACGCTTTTACATAGACTTATAATGGTTTGTAATAACTGACTCGCATCAAGTAAGCGTTGAGAGTGAGGCTCATTTCATCGCCGTACGGCAAGGGAAATTGACAGCACGTTTAGTACATTAGGCTACAACGCCATCCCGCTTAAGCGGGATTGTCCGAAAGGGTTACCGCTACCCCGGAACATAAAGGGCTACGGAAGGAACATGGATGGGAATTAGTCAGTAAGAGTCTGACACTCCCTTCCGCTTCACCCAGAGCGGGAGAAGTCATTGTATGATTTCCCAGCCTTAAAAAAAAAGGCTACAACGCCATAATCTTTTTTTAAGGACTAGGCGCTGGCTTATTGCAATTTTTTCAACCTGCACTTTGCACGGTATACAAAAAAGCCCATTTAAGCTCCACCTTCTGTATCGATGCTTAATGCTTAAAGATGAGTATTATCTTTACTTAAGCATAATTCTAATTTGTGATTCGTAACTGAGATCCAGAATACGTGCTCCAGTTACTCAATATCCTATTACCAAGCTTTACACAAATATCAGCAACATGCTTCTCTAATATTCATGTTAAACCATCTATTAAACTCTAAAATGCTTTAACAAGCAGTGTTTGTTCATATAAATCCCTTTATTATCTTTGCAACGTTCCTTGCGAGTGCATTAAGTACGTTTTATCAGGAGTATGCGCACACTCCGCCATAAGCTTGCAAACATGCTTTTTTTTTTTTTTTTTTAAGGCTGGGAAATCATCCAATGCCTGCTCCCGCTCTGGGTGGAGCGGAAGGGAGTGTCAGACTCTTACTGACTAAAACCCATCCATGTTCCTTCCGTAGCCCTTTATGTTCCGGGGTAGCGGTAACCCTTTCGGACAATCCCGCTTACCCGGCAGGCTTGGCCCTGAGGGGCCCCTTCATATGCTGACATCTCTTTGAGGCGCGCGTGGAACATATACGCGCCGTCCGGCACGGGTCTGGTGCTGATCGGACGGTGAGTCACCCATTACTCACCGTCCGCAGGCCCGCGCCTACGGTGGCCGGGAGTCGTCACGTGGCTTTGCAAACATGCTTGATTTATGAATAAACATAAACGCACGCCTTTTCCCAAGGGTGTAGGCAGAAACTATAGAACACCACCTGCTACGTCAGGCACTGGTCTGGCATTTGTGCTAAACTGGGAATGCTGTTTTAAGTCTATTTTGTTTGAGCCAAATATTTATATTTTTTTAAATGTGAGTATGGGTCTGCTCTTGACTTTGACACGCCTGATGGACAGCGATAGATGAGGTCTATGTCTTTTCTTTTTAAGACCGTTCCACACTCCTGAAGATTTTACAGAATACACCGGCTTGTCATTCACGCACGCTGGTTGCGAGTACTACGCACCCGTCCTTCTGAAGAAAATCACCAATAAGGTTAGTACTGTAGACTAGTAAGTGAAACCTTCGGTTAAATCTGGCTGGTAATAAATAAAAACACAAAAATATGAAATGTGAATAAAATGAAATGCTGTAAATAACCAAAGGCATTCGACCTTTAAAAATAAAAGAATAGATTGATAGGTTTTGCTACAAGAAAATGATTCCGTCAGTAGCCGTACTGCTTGACGGATGTATTCGTTACAAAGCAATAATTACGGCTCTTTTAAAATTTAACTTAATTTTGAATTGTTTTTTAAATCTTGTATTATAGACGCTTTTGTACGTTTTGCATCGTTCTCACATGTATATTTCAACATGAATGATGTAACCCAGTTTTTGTAAACATATTTTGATTTAAAACACTCTTTTAAATCAAAATTTGTTGTGTGTGTCCTTGGAGTTTCTTGTCCGTTCTTCTCCATAGGTACCTACTGCTTTGGAATGAGCAACTAGCTTCATCTTTCTGACTGACCGACCCCTTGACAATTCAAAAGTGCCTGTAATTGGTTTATTTGAAATATATGCTTTAAGTTTGAGTTTGAATATAATTAAATAACTGTGTGCTTGTATTTTATAGGATAAGAAATCCCTACAACACATTACACAAGCTCTACCACTGAGCCCCCTAAGTGTTGGTCCTTCTGACTTTCACAGTACATATTATGTCCTTGTCGGGTGTCCTCTCCCGGTGTTTCCGTTCACATTATGTTTTGTCAATACCTTTTCTTCGTTGATTTTTATTCATCCTCTTAACATGACCGAACCATAAGATATTCTTTTTTTTAAATGTTTTGTTGTCTAAACTAAATCTTCTTATAAGCAGCTTATCTTATATATATAACTCTTCTGTGCGTATGTATGTCACTGAACTCCTCCTAAACGGCTGGACCGATTTTAATGAAATTTGTTGTGTGTGTTACAGTGGCTTTGAGGATGGTTTAGATTAAAAAAAAAAATTAAAAAAAAAATTATAAGGCGGAACGAAGTTCGCAGGGACAGCTAGTATATGTATATATAGCCCTTTATTATCGTTGCAACGTTTCCTAGAAGTACATTCTAAGTACGTTTTATGACGAAGTATGCGCTCAATTTGCTTTAAGACTGCAAACAATATGCTTGATGTAAATCGTACGTATTCTTTGGTACTCGAATCTAACGATCAAAGGAATATGTGGACGCTACAAAAGACCTATTAGATAAATAATCCGGTAGGATTCTGCAGCTAGGTACTCGTACAGTGAAATACTCGTATAGCTTAAGGTATGGCAGTGGCTCGTAGGTAAAACAAGCTTTCTATATACTATACCTACTAAATCGTATTTCAACTTGACTGGCTTTTAGCTTGGCCTTAGCATTGCCATACAATTTGGTAAGGCCGCCAATATCTTCAGTACATTACCAGAAGACAGCGATTCCGAGGAATTTTGCGACGCCATATTTTAGTTTCTTAATCGGTCTAATTAGTTTTGGGGTTTCATTTCAATTCTGAATAAATTAAGTGGGTCTTAATTGTTCATCAAGTTATGGATAAAGGCATTATGTTTACAAGTTGAGCTTAGGTCTTTAGGTCTTTTACAAGCTGCTAAGACGCTTACAACATTTTATTGAATACTGGGGTATTGAAGCTCTCTTGCACTGCTGCTAACTGAATGCGTTTAGCATTAACCGTATTTAATAATAATAATAACAATCTTTATTTACCATACACACAAGATTCATGATACAATAATAGTTGTACAAGGTAATATATTATATCTATATAAATCTGACTAATCATGTAATCATTTAAGATGTTGTTTTGCTTCCGTCAAACGTTTGAAGACGACAGAGACAAAAATATGTATTGATTTGTTGTGAAAGTGGCTACAAAATTTGTTCCTTTACTTCGTAATGCCATAGGTCTTTTAGTCTCATATTGTCATAAAAAACTACCTAGCATAAAGTCATACCTTGTTTTCCCAAAGGATGCAGCAGAGCAAAACAACCTACATCCCTTATTATTTTATCTCTCAACCTAACATCAAACTATCTTATAAATGCATAGAATCGCAACCGCATTTACCGGTCACTAGCACGAAACACAGTTGAGCGCCTCCAACTCCCTGTAAAATATGACCTCTATCTATATGATACTATTTAAACTTTTATATAGAGGTATACATCTATCTATATACACAGGTATATAGGGCGAGGGAGCTCTCCCGCGATCGAGGTTAAAACAATGCCCTTTTAAAAATACAGGTGGTTTCCAAGGTGGGATTTTAAAAGCCGGACGTGAAGTTAATGATGTTTCGTAAATAAATTCGGTTTATCCCCGGTGATAACTTTGTATGTACACGGTGGAATTTCGTTTACTGGGATCTTATTTTTAGTTACTTTGCTAACAGTAGGTACCTGAAATGTTAGTTGTGAAAACCAAATAATTATAATTTTTAGACGCATTACAACAGCGTTAAAGGATTTTTGGAAAAATATTCTCGGAAAAGTTTTTGAAAATCAACGATCAGAATACTTGAGTAGGTAGGTATGTCATAGCGCATTTCAGTTATCTTTTTAAGAACTAGGTATGTACAGAGGCCAGCACATCAAGCTACCCCGATCTGAAAAAAATATTTGATAGGTTTTCAACTTTATGACGAAAGAATAAGGTTCATGTCCAATTGATAATATTCGTCAGTTTGGGATAGCTTGATGTGCTGTGGTCTGTACAAACAATAAAATAAAAAGTGGACGTGTTTTTTTTTAAACTAGCTGTTTCCAGCAAACGTGCAATACCTACGCGGTCAAAATGTATGGAACAGCCATTTTTTTTAAATAACATAAGAAAAATTTCTACGTAGAATAATGTACTGAATCCATAGTAACCAGTCGCGCGTCAGTGTGCCTAGCACCCTGTATATCACAGTGTTCGTTGTTAAAGAACATTGAATGAAGTCTTAGACCGCAGCACACTAAGCCCCGGCCTTGAACAGTATTGATGCGCAGTGTGTCGATACAATCACATGTAGTGGGTGCTACTCTGTGGCCTCCTTGAACCGTGAGTTGAACATTGCCCAGGTGCAAATGTGGATGTCATTTGCTTACATTCGAAGTCTTGCTTTTTGGACGTACTTTAGATGTAATATGTGAATTTTTGTTCCATCCGGTTAGACTCGACACAGACCCCAACATGATTGGGGAAAGGGTAGGCAGATTGATTGAAACAATATTAGTCTCATCTTTAGTTAAGAAACAAGTCATAAAACTAAGTAAATACATATAATGAGCGAAACGAGTTTTTTTTTTTTTCAAAAATAGTTTTTGACCATGACAGTCAAGTTCCTGAAATTATTCTCTTAAATACCACTGATTACAGAGAGCGATAATCTCGACTGTTAACTACTGAAACTACAATTATTTAACGTAGGTACAGTCACACTAAAATAACGTTTGTCACTTTAAGATCAATTTTATTTGCCACGTGCTTGATAGAATCTGCTTTACCGCTGTCGTCATCATCATCTTTACAGCCGAAACATAATTATCCACGTTTACTCTGCCGGCTAAGGGTGAATTAAACCAATGAAACTGAACGCGATAAGAATATAAACGCCGTTTAAGGGCTGTCACTATTTCGTTTACTGTGGAATATTGTCACTGACAAGTCTTGAACACGGTTATATAGTAAGATATATTTTACTGATCGCGTTCAGTTTCAATGGTGAAATTAGCCCTTAGTATTATCATAATGTCGATGTCATAACCGTCAGTGTTTCTTTAAAAATGTGAAATTGACGATTAAATAAAACACATTTGTTTTTTTTTTAATAGGCAGTCCAATAATGAAGTTTGAGGTTGATTTCAACGAAGCATTGGTCAAAGGTATATGTTATTTCGATTTTGGTTTTCAAGCTTTAAGATGTAGTTTTTTATGCAGTAGTCTACTTAGTCGTAGCTTCAGTGGGAATTGTGTCCTTATTTAAAAAAAAAATTGAGGGTGGGAAAACCATCACATGAGCCCTCCGACTCAGAGTGGAGCGGAAGGGAGTGTCAGACTCTTATTGACTAAATCCATCCATGTTCCTTCCTTAGCCCTTTATGCTACGGGGTAGCGGTAACCCTTTCGGACAATCCCCTTTAACCAGCTGGCGACTAGAATCAATTCTATTTCTTATTTATTTTGACGTTCAAAAGTTCCTTACATGTGCCTATTTGAAATAAATGATTTGACTTTGACTTTTGACTTTGCTACGGCCCTAACGGACTCCTTCCTTCATGCTGACTGCTGTATGACTTGTTAAATAAATGAATTTGAAAATCGACGAAGGAAATTAGCAACTCGACTGTACGTTTAGTAAAGACTTTCCAGTTAGCGACTGCTTTGACCACCCTCCGTATAATGTCCAGCACAGATGGCTTGCTTTAATTAAAAACTAGGCTGCAGTGGCATCATGTGCCGAGCGGCTTGTCAGGGCGATGGGTGACCGCAGTATATAATGCGGTCACGAATCTGCCCGTTATTGTTACACGGTTATCAAATAACAGTCGTAACATTTTGTAGTGATGTTTTATTGTAGAATTTTGCACTGTGATTTTTTTCGACGACTATTTTTAACTAATCTTTTTAAATAAAAATGAAATGCTGTTCGTTGGTAAGCGTTTTTCACTTGAGAGCGGTTAGACCGATTTAGCTTTTTTTTTGTTTTAAATGTTCTTAAAAGTCATCAATTTATTTCAAATATTAAAATTAAAATTGTAAATACAATATAATTATTATCTAACAATAAAACTAAAAAGAATATAGGTACTATGTAATATTTGAAACCTATACCTAACTAAAATATAGCGTCGAAAAATTCTTCCGCATCACTGTCGACTGGTAATGTACCCAAGATACTGGCGGCATTGCCACGTTGTATGGCAATGCCACTGGCCAAGATTAAAGCCAGACGTTGATTATAATAGTCTGAATTTGTTGGAAAAGTTGGCCTGTAAATTTAAAAAAACTAAAACTCCTTTCAGGATTTGAACAGGACACCGTCGGTTGGATCAGCTAGCTGTTACAATTTTATACATTCAGAGCCATTTTCTCATCGTTTATACTATCAGTCGGGTACATTAAGTTACCTACATAGAAGCTCCCGTCACGTACCGTAAAATTACCTTATCTTTTTTTGTGTCATATGCAGATAAGAACCTTAATATTGGAAACGTGTTTGATATTACTGAATACATGAGCAGATATTGGTTTTATCGGGCTAATATGGATCTCACCCATCCCGCCCATTGTGTCAACCTATGTAAAATTTCTACATTTTTAACTGTAATTTGTATGGTAGATATCTTTGTACATAGATACAGCCAAGGAATAAAAATGTAATGTATAGAGTTGCTGATTGTCAAAATAAAGCACCGTTGAGTTGGTATGACGGTTTATTGATAACTTAGCACTGTACGTTACAATAGATTTATTATCTGTGGCAACCCTAAGTGAGGTGTTGAAAGGGACTGCCTGGCTATCGCCCTTCAAACCTCCCTAAATTCAAATTCATTTATTAGTATGATTTTTGGTACATTTTACATGAGATCTTAATATTATATAGTTCCTCACAAATCTAGCTGACTGATTCCTGAAGACTGCTAGGCTATCGGAGCAGGAACTAGGCTTACTTATGATTAGAGAAGGCTGCGTGGCTACCGAACTCTGAACCTCTAGCTAGTGATCTGTGTCTTACTCTTTTTTTTTTTGGTAAGTGCATCTTGCAGTTCAACCATAGGGTTGTCTACTGTTTAACCGGGCTTGCCTGTGGATGCCACAAAAGAATTGCAGCCTACAGCCAAGGCTTAAAAATAAACTTACAAACTAAGCGACTACGCTAAGGGCACCCCCTGTAGGGTACGGACCTCAGCTTAGGGCGTCGCTGGGGGAGGACAGCAAGGGACAGCTGGATCGGGGGTACGTGTCTTACTCTGATCCGGCGGGGTTTATATACCCAGCCCGTTGATATGTGAGTATAATATCTACACATAATCGTCTGTAGTTGTGTGCTTGCACAGGTGATCACACGATGATCATAGATAGTGTTAGTTGCTTGTTACAAAAGTAATGTGAGGTTAGTTTTCAGTTGCATATTATTATTTTTCCGACTTCACATTGTGTAAGGAAAGGGCAGTTAAAGGAGGTGATGTTGATACGGCAATTATTTGAAAATTGCTTAACATTTTCGCTCCTTGGTTGTACAGTCGCCAGCACATCAAGCTATCACCAACTGTCAAAAATTGTCCCCATTGAAAATGAACCTTATACTTTTGTAAAAAAGTTGAAAAACGATCAAAGAAATTTGTCAGATCGGGGTAAATTGACATGGGCCAGCATATCTGTACATGTATTATTTTTTAAAGATTTGTAACAAAACCTACTCTGTATACTTCCGATATGTAAAGTAACATGTAACAGCCTGTTCCTCAGAAAGTACTCAGCAAATAAATGAAGAGCTTTATTTATAGGGAAGCTCTTTGATCTCAAAGGGCTTCGATAATTTAAGGTGCAGTCACCTGTTTTTTTTTGTGAACGTAAAAACAGTATCAATGTGCGCGTCTCATTTGAAAAAAAATCCTTTTGTTCATAGGCTCGCCACGTTCTCGTATTTTTCCATTAGCAAGTATGAGATTGTAATGTCAATGTATCTACTTTTTAACCGACTTCAAAAAAGGTGGAGGTTATCAATTCAACGGTATGTTTTTTTTTTGTTTGTTTGTTACGCGATTATACCGCCAATTGTGGACCGATTTTCAAAAATTTTTTTTGTTCGAAAGGAGATACTTCTGAAGTGGTCCCATAGTACCAAGTTAAAATCTGATGATTGGATCCTGGAGAAATCGAGGGCAACCCTCAAATTTTATGGGCCCACACATCGTTTTTCGCCAATCTTATGAAGTAATTTAAGTACTTGCGTCTGGTAATTATCACCTCATGTAGCTGAGCTGATGATGGAAGGTACAACTCCTTAACAGTAAGGAGAAGGCATCGACTGATTAAGTAACTTATTATTATGATGTTTGAAAGGGCGTTTGCCATTTTGGTCTCGTGATCATCAGGTCAGGAGGTGATGGACTAACCATAGACGATAGAAATCTTCAAAAAACGACAGCACATGCCTCGCGATTGCTGCGATTGCTTGTGTATGCATAGATATTTACGACATACCATAACATAACATTACGCCAGTTAACTTTTAAGGGCGCTTTAAAATTGTAACAATAATACAGTAAAGGTGTAATTTATCATTGTTACATCTAAATTTTTTTTACAGTCGTAGATATTATGTTGTGTATGTGTAACCTGTCCCTTGAACCAATCTTGAGAGAAATGGTTTTGTAGCTTCATTATTTTAAGAAACGGCACAACACGGCATAAAAATTGTTCTTCCAATTTTGGAAAATTAGTTAGCTCCTGAGATATAGTCGCGACTGTCATTTTATTCCAGAAAGCTGCTAGTGAAATTTTTCGTTTCCTTATATTGTTTTGACAGCGAGAGCATGTTACGATTTTACCCAGACGCACCAATTCTTCGGGTATTAACGTACTGTAAACTTTATAATAAATAGCATGGCATGTCAGCGAAAATGTTAATAGCCTGTTCAAAATCATTTACTGATGATACCTCCTCTATAGACTAGTTTGTCGCATAATATCTAATCGAGTCGCTCTGGATTCGGCAGATTCATTGGACAGACGCTCGTATTGCACGTAGACGACGGTAACTTTGCTCCTCGGTTTCGTGTGATAAGCGCTCCTGAATCAAACCGAGACGATGAGAACGTTGCTCCTCGGTCTCGTGAGACAAGCGTTCATGAATTAAACAGACACGATGAGCACGTTGCTCCTCCCTCAGTCCCGTCAGACAAACGTTCATGAATTAAACCGACACGATGAGCACGTTGCTCCTCCCTCAGTCTCGTGAGACAAACGTTTATGAATTAAACCGACACGATGAGCACGTTGCTCCTCGGTCCCGTGAGACAAGCGTTCATAAATGAAACCGACACTATGAGCACGTTACTCCTCGGTCTCGTAAGATAAGCGTTCATGAATTAAACCGACACGATGAGCACGTTGCTCCTCGGTCTCATGAGACAAACGTTCATGAATTAAACCGACACGATGAGCACGTTGCTCCTGGGTCTCGTGAGACAAGCGTTCATGAATTAAACCGACACGATGAGCACGTTGCTCCTTGATCTTGTGAGACAAGCGTTCATTAATTAAACTGACACGATGAGCACGTTGCTCCTCGGTCTCGTGAGACAAACGTTCATGAATTAAACCGACACGATGAGCACGGTGCTCCTCGGTCTCGTGAGATAAGCGTTCATGAATTAAACCGACACGATGAGCACGTTGCTCCTCGGTCTCATGAGACAAACGTTCATGAATTAAACCGACACGATGAGCACGTTGCTCCTGGGTCTCGTGAGACAAGCGTTCATGAATTAAACTGACACGATGAGCACGTTGCTCCTTGATCTTGTGAGACAAGCGTTCATGAATTAAACTGACACGATGAGCACGTTGCTCCTCGGTCTCGTGAGACAAACGTTCATGAATTAAACCGACACGATGAGCACGGTGCTCCTCGGTCTCGTGAGACAAACGTTCATGAATTAAATCAAGACGATGAGAACGTTGCTCTTGAGTCTCGTTTTATAATCGTTCACGAATCAAAATGAGCCGCTGAGCACGACTTTCTGGACTTTCATTAAACCTTGATAATTTCGTGTTTGCTCTCTTCTGAGAAAGTCTATACGCTCGCTGCTCATCACTCTCATTTGAAATGTTTCTAGTATTTCTTTCCCTGCTTTTCTTGTTAACGTTCTTACTTTTCGTCGTTACTTTCTTCCAAACGGCGTTGTCTCATTTGAGCAGCGCGTTTAGTAGGCCTTTTTCAATTCATTTTGTTTAATATGGGTATATTAAACAAAATGAATTTTCTTTCTATTTAAAATTGAAAAAGATACTTCAAAACTATGAACTATGTACAAACTGAAACTAAAAACTAGAAAATAAAATTATTTTTAAATAAAAAACAAAAACCGACTTCAAAAACCTAATAAACACTAAAAACTTAAAAATAATATGAAATCGAATAACTATAATGAAGAATTATTAACCTAAATAACCTTAGATGCCTAACTTTAATCTACACTATATTTTACAATTTAAAAATTTTTGGAGTCGGTGCCAAGCCTGCACTCACAAAATATAAACCTAAAAAAAAAGAACAATAGCAGCAAAAAAACAAAACAAACTGAAAAAAAAAGTTACAACACAAAACAGAATATCAACTGAAGAAGACAGAGTTGTTTTGAAAACGGTACAACGCCATCTATCGAGCACTGACTAAATTTTTTAACAGCTTTGTAAAAAAATCAGTACCTAATCATATGATATTAATTTACTCTCGTAAACTATTGTAGCAAAAATTAAGGGAAAATATTTTATGGTCATATTAGATGCACTTGGCTTGGCACCGACTTCAAAAACTGTTAAATTGTAAAATATTAGTGTAGATTAAAGTTAGGTATCTAAGGTTATTTAGGTTAATAATTCTTGATTATAGTTATTCGATTTAATATTATTTTTAAGTTTTTAGTGTTTATTAGGTTTTTGAAGTCGGTTTTTGTAACAGAAAGTGTTCCGGGTATGTACATTTATGAAAATGTACGCAGATGGGTAATTTCCGTATTGTTAAGAACGTTTGCATGTCAAACTCAATCTGAAACTCAAATCATTTATTTCTAATAAACCATTATTAAAGGCTCTTTTATAGAGGTCCGTCAAAGAGCTAGTTGCCCATTCCAAAACGTAGTAGGTAGGTATGGGGAAGAACAGGCATGAAAACTGCACAGACACGCTTTTAAACAAAATATTTGTTACATCATTCATGTTGTTGCAACTATACATGTGAGAACGATGCAGAAAGTTAAAAGCGTTCGTAATAAAAAAGCAATATTATATTATTATAATCTTTATTTGTCAGAAATCCCTCCAATTTAATTACATTTGATAAGTTCATTGACATTGGCTGTCGCCGAGATGAGATATAAACCGTTTTTTTTAATATTTGAATTGACCTTCAGGAATTCTTAATCAATTTTATGTCATTAGTCCTTTCAATTGGGTTTCACACCAGCAATTCGATTTTTAAATTGAGTTTTCACTTTCCGACCGCTATCCGATTAGGACACGTTGGCAAACTCATTTTACTCAGAAAATTCTTTTTAGGCTTTTGTTGTAGATATTTTATAAAATGACGTAATAATTCGAGTGAGTGTGAAGTACCTTTTGGTACACCGTCAAAAACACACACGTACGCAATGTAGATTAGAAAAGCTAGTGGCTAAGTAATAATAGCCGCATCGGTTTATCAGGTTAAGCTACGCTTGCCGAGGTTGTATCGTGGATGGGGAACCATCTTTACATACCGGGACACCTCTGTGTTTCGAAGAGCACGTTAAACCGTTAGTCTCGGCTGTCATTTATAGATCTTTGTCAGTCTGTACAGGTTGTCAGCAGCCCGAAAGTCTGACAACCAGTCTTACAATAGGGTACCCAGTGACTAGGTTGTGGAGGACAGATAGGCGGTCACTCTATGTAAAATACTGATATCCCGCTGCATTCATTTAGACTGGAAGCGACCCCAACGTAGTTGCGAAAAGAGTTGGCAGATGATATACATAAGGTTTGGTCATCGCAATAAAGAGTAAAAGCCGATTACGCTAAATGACAAATGAAGTGGAAATAACATTTAGTTAATTCTGCTAAATGTTACATTAATGTAATTAATTAAGAAATGCTAATAAAATCGCTTTGACCTTGATGGGTGGTCCCGGTCCCTCGGGCTTCAGGCATAGCTATTCGTAGGTTTTAAATTGTAGACTAACATCACCATTGCTGTTTTGACTTTAAAATAAACACTATTTTAATATAGCCAAATTAATTTTCCTCCGTAATATTATAATGTATTTTGAATATGCACATTTTATTGTGACACCCTGTATAAGTCTGAAATCGCCAAACAGTCTTGAGCAAGCGCAGTGATTAATTCTTGTGCCCTCTCTATTGGTGTGAGAAGAGACTGTTACACTGCAGTGTGACAATAATAGCTGGTATTATATTGTAACCAATAACAACTATTTAACCGACAAAAGCATAGGATTAGGTTTTCAATTCGAACCGTGTGTTTTTCTTATTAATAAAATTTTAGTAACGACGATGTCGACTTTTGGTTTGGTTAATTCTTTCGCAGCAGCCGTCACCGGTTACGGTGAACAAAGTGAACACGCTATAGTAATCATACATTAAGCGGAATTGTCCGAAACGGTTACCCGGAACATAAACGGCTAAGGAAGGAACATGGATGTGTTTTGGTCAGTAAAAGTCTGACACTCCCTTCCGCTCCACCCAGAGCGAGAGTAGTAATTTGATGATTTACAACCCTCAAAAAAAAAGTAATTATACATACTTCTAAAATAATGTAGTGGACAAAACAAAAGACGAGTTCTTACTTATAAGTAAGAACTCGTCTTTTGTTTTGTCCACTACCGTCATCCGGCTTTTGTTTTGTCTATTATAACATACTGAGGGCAGATTTCACCAATAAAACGGACGCGATCAGCGCTTAAACCACGTTTAAAAGCTAACAGTGTCATTATTTTCTGTGGAATATTGACACTGAATGCTCTTGAATGCGATTTAGATGAGCTGGTCGTGTTCAGTTTCATTGGTGAAATTGGCACCGAATCGCCGAGTTTGGTCGCGGTAGACAAACGAACACCATCACCGGGTTGTCACGTTCGGCTCGTATGATCTTGTTTCTCAGTGACGTCCTGAGAGAAGAAGACTCGTTTCTGATCTCATAAAACACTTTTACGGAGACAAAATGTTTTTCGAGATTTTTTTTTGGACATTACAATGCAATGTAATGAATGTGTATTGTATTGATAAAAGAACCATTTACACCTTTGGCAATAAATGGTATATCACAAACTACATTGAAAAAAAAAAACCTTTAGAATAAATTGAGTCTCATTTCAACCTCTTCAAAGTACCTAGGCGTTTTTGAAAAGATAAACATTTTATAAGATTTTATTGTTAGTACGGTCTGTGTAGGTCATGTTCAATGTCAGGTCTGACGCGACCTATCTTTAGCTAGGACATACTCATTACAGATATTGTTGGACGTAAGAATTTATTTCATTAGTAATAAATGATAAGGTTACTTACAGTTGATCGTAGAATTTCTTAAACCTAAAATTCTTAACCTCTAGGTTAAGACATTCGCAATGACATTACTATAAGGGCCTTATATATATATAAGGTGTTAAAAAATTAACTCTAAGAATTTCGTGGGAGCATTGTACTCATCGTTACGAACAACTTTTACTATGGGATGAACCCTGAAATCGCGAAAAAAATATGAGCTGTTCCAAACATTTTATTGAGTTACGTGTGCATAAATGTATGGAACAGCTCATATTTTTTTCGCGATTTCAGGGTTCATCCCATAGTAAAAGTTGTTCGTAACGATGAGTACAATGCTCCCACGAAATTCTTAGACTTAATTTTTTAACACCTTATATAGTACATACTAATTCCATAGCATTTTAGTCCCGCAAGACAAAATGTGTGTTGTCAACATTTCGAACTGTCATTTTAGGTACTAATTAATACGTGGGCACACTTCAGTCGGAAAATTCGTGAGTTTCATGTGTGCATGTAAAAATTAAATTACCTAGTGAATGTAACTAAACCGTCACGCTAGTCGGTGACGCTGAATCGCGTATACTCAGCTCTAGTCGTAGGGTTTCCTTTCGATCAAGAAGTGCCAACCGATTTTTGACTTTTTTTTCCAATTAACGTTTAGATGACTTATTGGTGATGTTTGAGCTGTTGTAAAAGGAAAACGGATAACTCTTTTCCTCAATTATTTTTGTCATATCAAGAAAAGAATTGAATGTGATGGGAAATAAAAACTTTTTTACAAAAAATAAAACCGACTTCCAAAAAAAACACTACAAAGTGAAAAATAATTTTGATTTCGGAAGTCGGTGTCTCCGGTTTTGTATTTTCATTTTTTGCCACCGACTTCAATCATCAAAATTATTTTTCACTTTGTAGTGTTTTTTTTGGAAGTCGGTTTTATTTTTTGTAAAAAAGTTTTTATTTTTCACTTTTTAGTTGTGGTACCTACACAACCCACCCCCCAAAATTTTAATACCACTACCTGGTATGTAAATTACAGTGACAGGAACTTATTAGAACATCGTCCACATACATTAAGTAGGATTTTTTTTTGATTTTTCAAAAACCGCTTATCCGATTTCGATAAAAATTTTATGGGACCATTTGGGAAGTATACCCTTTCCAACAAAAAAAGAATTTTTCAAATCGGTTGGCAAGCAAAGGAGTTATGCGCGAACAAACATAAAAAAAAAATATATATATATACAGTCGAATTGAGAACCTCCTCCTTTTTTAGAAGTCGGTTAAAAATGGGAGTATTTTTTCGGATTGCGGACAACAACACAATGAAAACATAATAGTTTCAGAAATTCAAGGAGTTTCAAAATTATTTCATAAATACAGAATATTTTCTTACTTTGTTTTTCGTTCAATGTTAAATAGGGTGAACGTGCCAGTAGGCGGTAATTACTATAAACTCTTATTAAGGAATTATTAATTCCTAAATGACATAGTAACAAGAAATAGTGTATATTCCGTAGATTACAATTTAATTTTCAAGGATTATTGCTTTGATTCGATTGGTTTGTTTGTGTGTTACTCTAAAAACAATTGATTATTGTTACATATAATTCAACAATATTTTTTGTTAAGTTTTGTGCCTTAAAACTTATTTTATTGAATGCAATTTTTTATAACTTTTCAATATTGTTTTTTTTCTCCAAGATATTTCTAAATTCAATTCTCTCGATTGCTAAACCCAAACAAAAGTTACAATATTTACCTTCTAAGTCAGGTCTTTCAATCCCGGGCTAATAATTGTTTAGCGGGGGGAGGGGAGGAGGCAATTTAGCCAACTTCCAAGGGTAGTTGGTTGCGTAATTATTATCCTGCTAAATTACAGAGTAAAATATAATAATGAGTCTAATTAGAGGCTGTCGGCATGTTTTGTCTGCTCGAAAATTGATGTTAGTACCTACTTCAAAAGTTTAAATATCTAGTAGGCATTGTTGTTGTTGTTGAATCGATCAAAAATAAAATATGAAATCACATGAAAAAAAGCCCACTCGTTATAAAAACTTCCATCACTGTACAGAAATTAAATAGGTATAATGCGAAGATTTAATTGTAAAATTGCATTTAATGCTAATAAGTATTCCATTTGATTGTAAAAATCTGTGACGTCACTTTGTTATATTTCATACCAATCACGTACAGAGGCCAGCACATTAAGTTACCACAATCTGTCCAATTTCTTTGATAGTATTTCAACTATAGCGCAAAGACATAAGGTTCATTTTTAATTGAGAAAATTTTACAGTTAGGGATAGCTTGATGTGCTGGCGTCTGTACAAATTCCGCGTTTTGACAATTCATAAAAAGTAACGTTATTGACTACCCTTTCAAATACCCAATTATTGCAGTTTTCCTGAATCTAAACTAAGGACTCTTATAAAGAGGTATTACTGTTTACTTATATTTTGTAAGACGTTAGGAAATCAGGTTATTACTTATGTACCAACTAGTATAAGTTACAAGTAAAGTCAAGAAAATTTATTGTTAAACAATTTAATTATCAACCTAAACCTGACCATATATTCTTATATCTAAACAATTTCAATGCAGAGGAACTTATTTATTCTACAAATGAATAACTCATCATCTGCCTAGCCTTTTCCCACCTATGTTGCGGTCGGCTTCCAGTCTAACCAGTTGCAGTTGAATACCAGTATTTTTCTAAGGACGGACTAAGAAAGGAACATGATTGGCTTTAGTCAGTAAGAATCTGACACTCTATTCCGCTCCACCCAGAGAACAGGAGGAGTTGTCTGAAGATTTCCCAACCCCAAAAAAAAAAGACAGGTCTGTCAGACTCTTAGTGACTAAAATCTATCCCGGTGAGATGGAAATCTCACACCTACGCCGGTGGTCACGGGAACGTAGTATCCTTCCACATTACACTAATGTTACATAAGCTAAGTCTTTGAAAAAATAAATTATAACTTACATACAAATGGCAATGGGCATTTGGCAGTTGTATGAAATGGTTTTATATGACAAGGAAAATTGACGTAGGATGACAAACTATCTAAGAAAAATCCCTTACGTCGTTAAGCTTCTGAGCCTCTAGCGGAATAATAATGTTTATACTCTTTTTTCCCATGACTTAAGTTCGCAACGATATTTCGATTGAAACCCTACATACATATCGAAGGTCAGTCAAGGTCATGTCACAGTGATGTCATACGCAATAAAACGAAGTTTTCTCCCGTAACGTTAGGAACTTTTAGACTACATTAAAAGAGACACATTAGTTACTTGTCATCGTAAATGTGTTTTCGTTTTTCCCTTATTCCTAATAGATATTGGTTGAAAACATCACGGATCTGTCATTTAGTGTTTTTTTTTTTTTTCTTTTATTTAGCCTATACTGTCCCACTGCTGAGCAAAGGCCTCCCCCAAATCCTTCCAGACATCTTTCTCTTGAGCCACCTCGATCCATCCCTTGTGGTATGCGTCTAGGTCGTCTCGCCACCTCTTCCTGGGCCGGCCTCGACGGCACCGTCCATCCTCAGGCACCCACCTGTCATTTAGTGTAAAATACAAATATTATGATGCATCTAGATTGTTGACCGATTTTAACGAAATGATTACGTTTTAAGTTGTCTATGAAACATTGGCATTTATTCTGTAAAAATCTCACTGTTAAAACTTAAGTGAAGTATACTTGAAGTGAGCTGTCAATAGCGTCAAAACTCGTTAAAAGGGTCTCTTTTTGTGTAATACAGGCGACACAATGTACATTGGGCACACAGCACAAGTACCATCCATCCCGAAAAAGAACTGCTCCCGCGGAAAACAACAGTAACGTTCATATGATAATAGATGGCGCCACCTGTCTTTCGATGATTCGAAATTGACCCGAATTGATTCTCAAAGAAAAACAAGGGCGAAGTACAGTATAAAACTGACAAACGCTGAAATGTCGGAACGGATTTGGCTAAAACTTGGCACATAGGTAGACCATGACCTGAGTTAGGACGTTGGATACTTTAAATTCCAGTAGTACGTTAGCGTGTGATAGTTTTTGGAATCGAAAATACAAAACAAGTACCTTTTGGTAGTATTTTGCTTAAAATTCAAACTCAATGAGTAGTCTGAAAATTGCGTGCGGAACGAGTATTTCGTAGTAAATTCGGTTCGAATTTACGTTACCTACGTTTAATCCGTAGAGCCGTGCTAGACCGAAGGTCTACACCCGTAATACACTACAAAATACAACAAAATTGTACAAAATTTCAAAATAGTTAATTATTATTATGTTTCTTGCCCATTCTTCCCTTTACGAAACTGCCTTTTGGGAGGTGCCCTCTTATATTATACAGGGTGGAATTTTGTAATGCCCCCTGGAGGGAAAGTACTCTTAATACTGTAGATAGAAAATTTTACTCAAAGGAAACATTCCTTTATTTTTGAATAGAAAGAAAACTGCATTCAAAGATTTCCAAAAAATCGCTTGCCACACCCGGGAATCGAACTGACTAAAATCTGCAAAAAGTACAAACTGTACTTTTATTGCCGCGATCGTTAGTATCAATTATAAGGATGAAATCTCTCGAACAAACTTGATTAATTAAATGATAGGAAAACTATGAAATCTTTAATTATTTACAAAAAATTGTAAACTAATTAATTAGTTGCTCGAAATGGGCTCCATTTTCTTGGATACACAAATTTGTTCTTCTAAATAAATACCTTTAATACCTGGATTGGTACAAACGGCACAATCAGATGGCCTGCGAGATCATCAGTTCTCACCCCTTTAGATTTTTTTTTTTATGGGGATATGTTAAAAACCAAATTTACATTAAATCTTATGCGAATGTAAACGAGTTGAGAGTTGAAGTTCAGAATACGATTTATAATATTCACCACAACACGTTATTAAAGGTTACAAGAAATGAATTTGTTAGAAGAATACATTTGTGTATCCAAGAAAATGGAGCCCATTTCGAGCAACTAATTAATTAGTTTACAATTTTTTATAAATAATTCAAGATTTCATGGTTTTCCTATCATTTAATTTATCAAGTTTGTTCGAGAGATTTCATCCTTATAATTGATACTAACGATCGCGGCAGTAAAAGTACAGTGTGTACTTTTTGCAGATTTTAGTCAGTTCGATTCCCGGGTGTGGCAAGCGATTTTTTGGAAATCTTTGAATGCAGTTTTCTTTCTATTAAAAAATAAAGGAATGTTTCCTTTGAGTAAAATGTTCTATCTACAGTATTAAGAGTACTTTCCCTCCAGGGGGCATTACAAAATTCCACCCTGTATAATAAGAAAAATTTGATTAAATCAATTTTCTTTTAAATTTTGACGTTCAAACGTGCCTTTAATGGCGTGCTTGCAATAAATGATTACAATTTTGGTGTGCACGTTTCACTCTGGTAACGCGTGCGTTCCTTCAGAAACTCAAGTCTTACATGCATAAACAAACAGCCAGACCTAAAGAAACTGGGCCATACAAATATTTCTTCCGGACTGATGTTATGAGCCACGAACCCAGTGTAAAGCTACTTCTCAGTGTCTGTGCCACTGGGGTCTTCAAGTCTCTATAATGGGGTATTTGAAAGGGTAGTCAATAACGTTACTTTTTATGAACTGTCAAAACGCGGCATTTGTACGTGATTTGTATGAAATATAACATTTTGACGTCACAGATTTTTAGACTCAAATGGAATACTTATTAGCATTAAATGTAATTTAACAATTATATCGTCGCATTATATTTAATTTCTGCACGGTGATGGAAGTTTTTATGACGAGCGGGCTTTTTTCCATGTGATTTCATATTTTATTTTTGACCGATTCAAATACTCAATTGTATGCATTATGGGCTCGCTCCCTTTTACAAGTATTTAAAGTATACCTCTGCCTAACCCTTGCAGGATTACAGGCGTGATGTTATGTTTATTTGTCTAGTTTTCATAAAATCACGTTTCAAACAAAGTCGCTTCCCGCCGTCTGTACCGCTGTGCGCTTAGATCTTTTAAACTCCGCAATGGATTGTAACGCGGTTTTAATAAATATATAGAGTGATTCAAGAGGTAGGTTTATACGTACAGTTTAACTAGCTTTCACCCGCGGCTTCGCCTGTATCCACATTGTACCCGTAGAACGCCGGGTGGGTCGCTAGTTAAAAATTAAATCACTTCTCATGACGAAAGGGCTGGGTTTTACCTTGGCCAGAGGGTAAGCATTGGCATACAACGTGGCAGAGCCGCCAGTCTCTCAATACATTACCAGTCGAAAGCGATGCTGTGGGATTTTTCGACACCATATTTTAGTTTATTAACAGTTTTATATATGTACAGAGGCGAGCACATCAAGTTACCCCAATCTGTCAAATTTCTTTAATAGATTTTCAACTTTATAACAAAGTCATAAGGTTAAATTTCAATTGGGAAAATTTGACAGTTTGGGATAGCTTTATGTGCTGGCGTCTGTACTTAACGTATATTATTAAATACTTTTTTTTCCATAATACCTATATTCACGGTGGTTTTCAATTCACTGTTAACCTTTCAGGAGATGAGATTACTTACTCATGTTTATAAACAACTTTCACAATGGGATCAACTACGAAATAACAAAAAATATACATTTATTTCATACAGTTTCATCGATAAATTTGCATTTGAATGAAATTACCGATTTTTTTTGGGATGTCAGAGTTGGTCTCATAGTGGAAGTTGCTTATAATCGTGGGTACTTTCACGACCTGAAAGGTTAACAGTGATTTAAAAATCACCGTTTACATTGCGGAAATAGTTAATATTAATTCTGTACCATACGGCTCATACGGCTCCGTCTATCGTCCAACTTAACAGGCAGCTGTGCCCTGGTGATACATTAGAATTAAATTTTTCATCTGTTCATCATTCAACCTTTGATGGATAAGTGCAGTACCTATACATTTTTTTTAACTATTGAAATTCCACTCGGTAACCAAAGCTTTAAAAAAAACAAAAAACTTTTTTCTAGAACATAGTACGAACGGGGCCTTGGAAGACCATTTAAAGGTTTTAGGAAGAACCTATTAAAAACAATAGACAATCAGAATCAAATAATTATATTTTCTGTCTAGACGTCTTATGGAACTATTACAAGTCAAGGTTGGCATTCATAAAACTTTAGTTGACACTATAGTATAATACCTTTTAAATCCATTACAATCGTTAAATATTTTATAAAGTTCAGGGCAAATTGTAGGTACCAATGAAACTGAACACGATCAGCACATAAACCCCGTTTAATGGCTGTCAGTGTAATTCTTTATTAAAACACTGACGGCTCTAGAACGCAGTTTTGCATCAAATCTCGCGGTTTTTTTTATATATTTTAGTTTGGTTTTTTAATTTTTTTCTGTGTATATCCTGTGCGTGTCGAGATTATAATATTTTTCTTTTCAGTTTAGATGAGCAGATCGCGTTCAGTTTCATTGGTGAAGTTGGCACTCAAAGTGTTCAGAAACACATAATTTAACACAGAGGTTGGGCAGCGAAGTACCTATACTCTACCCATATATCACCAGTTATATTTCAGTTCCATGTAATAAGGGGGCGGGCCTATATTTATCAACCGGGCACAAATCTGGAATGTAATTTTTTTTTTCTACCTAACGATGATTATTTTATTTTGTGTTTGTTACATTTATTGTTAAAAGCACTTTTCGACACAAATTTAAATTTATGTAATGATAAATAAATAGAAAAATTAAATATAATCCAGCCTGGGCCCAATCAATCTATTAATCTACCTAGCCTTTTCCCAACTATGTTGGGGTCGGCTGCCAGTCTAATCGGATGCAGCTGAATACCAGTATTTTGCCCATCTAATATAATTAGGTACTAAAGTTAATTATTGTGTACATTTAAATTAATCCCGCGTACCTAAGGACCAGACTACTCAACTACTACGCCATTTAAAAAAGGAACGATCAAAAGTGTATAAACCTTGAGTAAGATTTAATAACATTAACAAACTGGCTAGATGAAAAAGGTGGAACCAGTCGGTTGTAAAATTAACTTTTTGTGGTTCTTTTGAGCTGTGTTTGGATACGAAGTACTAATTTAAAATCCATTATAGGACGCAGCTGAGGCTAGAAAAAAAGGTAGATTTTATAAAACCAGACAGCTACCTACTCACTTTAGAGCTAAAATATCCTGTCATACAGAGAATAAACTAAATTTAACCCAAGTCTAGCTCACCTGTTTACATAGACTAGAAAGGTTTATTTCCGTAAGTACATCTTTTAGGATACTTTCACTCGTAAATATTTAATTATAAAGCTATATGGCGCCGGTATGTCCGAGCTGTCCCTGAGAAGAAATGCCGTAACAAACTCGGAGGACATAGTCTCTTTTAAAGTTCAAACATATACATATATAAAGATTTTATGTGAGACTAACAATGTAGAGACATGTCTGCTTTTGAAAAAAAGTGCCATTTCAATTTGTAGTTAACTCTATACTAAAATTATAAAGAGGTACAGCAGTGATAGCCCAGTGGCGTGACCGTCGGACTGCCAAGTTGTAGATCTCGAGTTGGAACCCAAGACATGCACCTCTGACTTTCGGATTCATGTGCGTGTTGTGTGCTTAAAAAAGCAGTGAAGGAAAACTTCGTGAGGAAATCAGAGCATGCATGAAACCAGCATGTCTCAGAGATATTTCTCAATAGCATGTGAAGCTATAATGCTAGCTATATGTGTGCTAAGCTATGGGCAGCATAAAAACTCTGACACCAGGTTAGTCACTAACCACACGAAAAGAGAGAGAGAACAGGGCATGCATGAGAGATATTTATCTACAGCATCTGTATCTATGTTAGAGGCCCATGGGAAGCATAAAACATTCTGACATCAGGTTAGTAACTAACAATACGAAAAAGAAAGAAGATAAACAGGATTTGTCAGTTTGTATGTAGGGGGTGGTCTTCGGAACTACTGATCCGATTACGTAAATCCTTCATTAATGGGAAGCTACAGTGTTGTGTTATATTTTATATACAATTAAGAATGTATAAGATAAAAAATAGCAGTGAACGCCCTCACTGCATGTAGGTAATTTAATTTTCACATTTCAAGAACTATAAAAATCCTTAATCTATAAATTTGTATCAAGGTGCATAGCTTAGCTTAGTATGTAAAGATCGTAGCAGGTGGCGTTATGTAACTTCTGCTCACCCTCATTTTAACAAGGCGTGAGTATTCGCAAACGTAAAAACGTAAAACGTACGTACGTTACGTTTTTTCTTTCTATCTTTTCTTCTTTATTCTTCATATATTCAGCAGTAGTTATACTATCATGAAAAATAGTCAAAGTAGTTCTTCAAAGGGTACGGCTTGGTTTTAAACCTTGAACTGAATGCACTGCTACTCTTCACGCCACTAAGACATTGATTAGTTTCATAATCACTACATAGTATAAAACAAAGTCGCTTTCTCTGTCCCAATATCCCTATGTATGCTTAAATCTTTAAAACTATGCAACAGATTTTGATGCGGTTTTTTTAAATAGATAGTTTGATTCAAGAGGTAGGTTTATGTGTATAATTTGTCGACATATGATGCGGGCGAAGCCGCGGGCGAAAGCTAGTTACTTGTAAATATTACTTCACTAGTAAGTTACTTATTTGTTGCTATTTCCATTTTAACTGCTTATTTATGCGTTTCCTTGCCAATATTTAGTATATCAAATTAATAATGTAACAAGAAGTTGCTGTTTATATAAATTTTAAAGAAAATATAAATTGTCAAATTAATGTTGCCAAATAACATGATGGTGTCATTTGCCAATAATATCAAACACCTATCCACTATTAATGAACAATATGAAAGAAAGTTATCTCAAAATCAAGCGCGGAAACTAAAAATCCTTGCTACTGGTGAAATCCTTACTCAAACGACATATTTTGGCTATCTCCGCCACTCCTCACAAACCTTATTACACGTCTATTTAACACTTCAAAAAATATTAAACTAGCTGAGGTTTTAACGTGTTTGTTTTTTTTTAATTAAAGGTATTTTATTTTAAAAGTGTTTGGCAAAACAAATCCAAATCCGCCCCTAAGGCTACCCACTGACCACCAGTAAGGGAATAAAGCTAAACAAAATTAATTTCAAGTGGATTTTTCAATAACGCAAAAGTTTTTTCTTAACAGAGATGAAATTAAGGGATTATTTGGTTCTTTTTTTAAGGTTGAATCCTTTTTTATACGAAGCTGGATTAAAATTAAAATATAAAATGCGAGTGTAGTTTTAAAGGATTACTGTTTAATCTTTATGCTTAAAAAGTCTGAATTTTTAAACAGCTTCATGTAATTTAAAAGTCTATGTTTAATTTTATTAAAATTACGTACTAAAAGAATAATAAAAGCGAACAATACCTGGCAGTAACAGTTCAAATCCTAATATCTTCAATCATTTTATCATCGGAGCGATGACATTTCTGCTACCCCACGTCTGAAATGTACCACATTATTCGCGTAAGCACTGGCACAGGACACTCGAAAATATTTACTAAAATATCCGTTGAATTTAAGAACGCGCGTTTTTTTTTTTGAATTTAGAACATCGGTAAGATGTGTTTGGGTAGGGACGTGCGTGCGGTCCGACAGCACAGGGTACACTGAGGGGGTGAGTTGAGGCGCGCGCAAAACTGTTGAATCCGTCACTGGACCAGACTCGCGAGCTATTTTTTTGAATATTTGGTACTGCATTCGTTTTTACAATTATCGGTCTTTTTTCAAAATAAACGTTTTTTTTATGTTACATTATTTTTTAATACAAGTTGATTTGATGTTCTTAGATTTTGGTGAAACTGCTATAGGCAAAAGAGATTTTCAAACAAGGTCATTAGAGTCGGAAATGCGTCGACAACCCAAGCACGGTGCTCAGGTGTAACTATTCACTTTCTATCAGGAGGCCTTACGTTTTATTTGCTTACGTATAACAATAGAAAACATATCGTTTTTGTTCTCTTTACTCTTTAAATTTTGACCTGCGAAATAGGAAACGTTGCTACGCGCTGTACGTTGATAATTTGGCCCAAGCATTAATGTAATAAGTGTGTAGGATGTACATTATGTACCTGATAAGACTTTATTTCTGCTTTTCCTTTGACGGTAACTAAGTGCCTATTAACGAGCGTAAAATATAGAAGTAGAACAAAATTAATATGAGACGTTTCTGACATTTTGTCGTTTCGAAATTTATTTTCTGTATAATCAAGACACGCGTGTAGCTGGCCCTAACATCTAAAATCCTTAATGGGCTATCTAATGTTATTTTTATTTATCTAAGGGTGAATTTCACCATTGAAACTGAACTCTATCGCATAACCTCCGTCTAAGAACTATAAGTGTCATTATTTTGCTATGGAATATTGACTATGACAGTTCTTGAACGCGTTTCAGATGTATTGATCGCGTTCAGTTTAATTGGTGAAATTCGATCTAAGACTAAGGCCCGCTTGTAAAGTTAGCCTCAAAAAGATGTATACAACGACAAGAATTTATTTGATTGCTAACAATTTGTGTTATAAAATATTGTATCGATTAAAATGAATCTGTTTAGCTTTGTCCCAATTATGTTGCCGTCAGCTTCTAGTCTAACCGGCTGCAGCGGAATATGTAGTCAGCATAGTGTAGTAGTGACACAATGTAAACAGTTGTTTTTTTTTGTTTTGACGGCACGGTTGGCCCAGTGGTTGAGCGATTGACTGCTGCGTAGCATGTACCGGGTTCGATTCCCGCTCGGATCAAGTATTTGTACGAGCTACAAGTATTTGTTCCGGGTCTAGCTGTTTGTCTTTCTATAACATGTATGTATTTAAAAAAAAATCTATATAAGTAGCTTATCAGCCATCTCGTTACCATAACACAAGCATTTGGTTGCTTAGCTTAGGACTATACGCGTTGTGTGAAATGTCCAAGGATATTATTATTTTATTATTTATTGTGTGACTGCCTGTCTGACCTCTACAACCTAGTTACTGGTTAACACGCTACCTTGGTAAATCTGGTTATATGACTTCTGGAGCTTCTGACTTTCAGTAACTGACGTATCACGGCTTTCCGACCAACGGAGAGCTCTCGGTACGTAATGAATAATCGCCCATCTTCATCATCATAAATTATAGTCAAAGTCGTACGTCTCTTTGGGACTGACTGCACTACAAATCTCAATATTAGTTGAGCGCTATTTAATAAATATATTGTTCTGTTTAGGTCATCTTCAAACGATTGACAGATAATAGAACGACGTTTTAGATTTGTTAGCGCTAAATGCGTTTAGTGATAATTTTGTGGTGCAAGAGGGCTTTCAAATGATTAAAATTTTTTAGTGATTAATAAAATTAACTATGCTATGTTATGCTGACGTATTTTTACGATTTCTTAGATTTTGCCCGAAAAATCTATTTTTATGGCACGATTTTATCATTCACAATATGCGGAATCATTTGACTAAAATTCCCTTATCATTTTCGCAATAAAAAACTGTTGCCCATCTAAAATCATCGATATTTCAGCTCAATAGCGATAAAAAGTGGAATGACACAAACGTGTCTGCCAGATATCACAGCCCGCTTAGTCTAACTCCCGCGTCGGTAAGTAGTCAAATCAAAAGGTGGCACGAACTAAAATTGCTGCACAATTCAATACTAAATGTATAGAAACGAACTGGTTTCGTACATAACGATAGAATTTAGACGTGTATCGAATTTTACATTTGAATAAAGCTTCGAAAGTCGTTTTCGAAATTTGAAACTATTGGTTTTGGAACTGTTTTTGGGGATAACTCGGTATTGGTGCTAGGACTTCCAATGGCGTGGAATACTTTTTTAATCTTTAATTTCAATTTGACAGAAAAACTATGGAACATTCAGTTGATGAGTTTTTGCTATCTTATATTTATCTATAACTGATTTTTCAATCACCATGTCACTTGTCTATTGTTTGCTTGCATAAGCTAGTGCATAGTCAGAATTTATTTCTTTTGGTTAATGGGACTATATTGCCAATTAATTGTGCATGCATGATTTCTGGTTCTTAGGTCTCTCTGTCGAAAAATATGGCGTTCTATGGAGCTGGGATATGTACGGAGTTTCTTTGAAGGATAAAATAATAATCGGACCTACCGACATAGATTGTAGAATAAGCAAACTAAAGTGGCTGCGGGCTGGACATGTTTATCAAATGACCCATGTGTGGTGGTACAGGCCAGTCCTTTTTTTTTTTTAAGGCTGGGAAATCATCCAATGACTGCTCCCGCTCTGGGTGGAGCGGATGGGAGTGTCAGACTCTTACTGACTAAAACCCATCCATGTTCCTTCCGTAGCCCTTTATGTTCCGGGGTAGCGGTAACCCTTTCGGACAATCCCGCTTACCCGGCAGGCTTGACCCTGAGGGGCCCCTTCATATGCTGACATCTCTTTGAGGCGCGCGTGGAACATATACGCACCGTACGGCACGGGTCTGGTGCTGATCGGACGGTGAGTCACCAATTACTCACCGTCCGCAGGCCCACGCCTACGGTGGCCGGGAGTCGTCACGTGGCTACAGGCCAGTCCTGAAGTGGAGACCGCGTATCAGCAAGCGTTGTGTGGGACGCCTTCCGGATAGATGGGCCGATGACCATAAAAAGATTACTAAGACAGACTAGATGCGGAAGGCGAACGACGGGGTGTAGTGACGTAACCTGGTAGAGGACCACGTCCAGTAGTAGAATGCGTTAGGCTGAGTTGATTGATTGATTGAAAGATATATCAGCACCAAAATAATATCGACGCAATAATGTAAACTAATACCTTAACTAGTATGTTGGATCAATAATCTTATGACTCGTAACGTATCGGTTTCATTTTGCGTTTAAATTACAACCACAGAACTAGCTCTCACAAACTCAATTATATTTATTCAAACAATATATATATACTTAGGTAACTAGTGTGTATTAATATAATATTAACACGAAAACCGAATAATACGATTGTCAGTGAATCTTAAATATCTTTAGCCAATTTTGATACCTGAATGGGATGGATTATGATGATTCACTGAAATAAATATTTAAAAAAGGTTTATTACCATTACAATAATCATCATCATCATCGCCAGCCTATTGCAGAAAACTTCTAGACATTGTTCTTGCGATACTCATTCATCTGCTAGCAGGCAATTGAGCCCAAACGTTTTTTTGCATAATCATCCATGTTATTTATCTTTCCTTGAACAAACCTACACATCTGCCTACCACTTCAAAGGACGGCGTGAAGTTATACCTACAGTGTACTTGAAGGAAAATATTTATTTTTACGCTGATTTTCCGCCAAAAGTGAATGGATGACCTGTCAAAAACGTTTGATTGAACGTACCTTATTGTTAGTACGAAATAGGATGAGGTAGGTAGCAATGGTGAAATAATACAATCTTCTTTCTTTTGTTTATACGGTACATTGCGTGGGTGGCTGTTTAATTAATTGCTTTTTTGTGTTTGCATGAAAGACTCTGATTTCATAATCATATAGCAAAATCTGGCGCAATGTTCCACCGCTGGGACCTAGCCCTCCTCTCTTCAAGGGGGAGTGGACTGTAATCTACCACGCGGACCCAGTGCGGATTGGTAGATGTCACATGTCTTCGAATATTTGGTTCGTACATAACAGGCTCATATACAGAGAGTAACCGAAAGGGTATATACACACAAAAGCATATGCTACAGACCAGTTCTGTAGCATATGTAGTAGCATATGTGTAGTATGCTCAGTTTGGTGGTCTGTAGCATATCCTTTTGTATGTATATACCCTTTTGATTACACCCAGTATATATATAATATTTACCCAGTGTATTTATGACCCTGTTGTGTCCCACTGCAGGGCAAAGGCCTCCCTTTTGTCCCTTATTGTTTTCTGTCTCTTGCTAAATCAGGCCAGTCCTTTAGATGGGCGTCCTGTTCATTACGCTATCTCTTTCTGGGCCTACTGCGTCGCCGGTTCCTGATATTCGTAAACAACTCAGTGGCAATTTAACCACTTACATTATAAACATAATAGGTTCACGAAATAGTGGTTGAATGTTTTTAAAATAATGAGCTGTCAGAGCTCACTCACAATTAGATGATTCTTCAAAAAGGGATTACTCTTACGTCTAAATTTTACTAAGGGTGATTTAAGTCTAGTTTAATTAATTTAGTCTTTAGTAAATTAGTAACTGATAGCCACCTGTTGCTTATGAGAGGGTTAAAGTGTCAGTCACTCTATTTTATATATCATAACAGCAAGCTTGTTTCGCCGAAAGATTGGGCAGAAGTCTGGGTATCTTTAGTACACCCACGTTTAACTAGTTACGTTTAAGTCTCACGTAACAGTCGGCGAACTGTTTTTGAGAAATTCAAGATAGAAATACCTTATAACTTTGCCCTCAAGCTATACAGTAGTGCTTGCGCCCTAGTGGGCCAACGAGCCAGAGTATTGTAGTATTAAAACAAATTAAAATAATACTGCTGAATTCGTTTAGTACCTATTAAATAAACACAAACAAAGACGTGGTAAGTTTCACAAAAGTGTTTCTCTTGTTTCTTTTGAAAAACTATTTACTTTTAATAGTTACGTAAATTGTGTCATTATCACAAGGGCACCTAATAAGTACACGTGTTTTTCTCTTGTATGGCTAAGTTCAAAATTACAGGTGGAAAGAACCATGACCTCAATTAAATAAAAGTTCTAACGTTAAGAAACCGCCCATAGTGACTGAACAAAAAAATCAAACTGTATAATTGACTATTTAAAACCGTCAAAAATTAAATATGAAATGACGAAGAAAAAAGACCGCTCCGTTTTAAAAACTTCCAAATTAAATATTATGCGAAGATATGATTGTAAAATTGCATTTAATGCTTATAAGCATTCCATTTGATTGAAAAAATCTATGACGTCACATTGTTATATTTCATACAAACCATGTACAAATTACGCGCTTTGACAGTTCATAAAAAGTAACGTTATTGACTACCCTTTCAAATACACAATTGAACAGCCCCAGTTCACTCTAATTTTAACGCGGATTGACCATCTTTTTGTGTTAAATCATAAAGGGTGATTTTTTTACTGGTATCTTTTTGGCAACACTGTTTTTGAAAGATCAAGCGTGAATCGTGTCTTGTTTCATTGTCAAACTTGTTCAGTTTGGTCTATAATTTAACCATGAATCGACTTACGAACGAACAACGCTTGAAAATTATTGAATTTTACTATCAAAATGCATGCTCGGTTAAGAGAGTGCATCGCGCACTTCTTCCAACGAAGAAGTGCTTCTTCTTCTTCTTCTTCTTCTTTTCTTCTTCTTCTTCTTCTTTTCACGTCTAACATTTGGTGTTTACTTTTTTATCGAAAAATTGTGTTCAGCGACGAAGCTCATTTCTGGTTGAATGGATATGTCGATAAGCATAATTGCCGCATCTGGAGTGAAGACCAGCCAGAAACATTGCAAGAGCTACCACTGCATCCCGAAAAATGTACTGTTTGGTGTGGATTATGGGCCGGTGGCATCATCGGGCCGTACTTTTTCAAAGACGACAATGGCCGAAACGTTACTGTGAATGGCGAGCGCTACCGTGTGATGATTGGCGATTTTTTTTTGCCCAAAATGGAAGAATTGGACATGCCTGACATGTGGTTTCAACAAGACGGTGCCACATGCCACACGGCACGCGAAACAATGGCCCAATTGAGAGCCGCCTTCGGTGAACAGTTTATCTCACGTTTTGGGCCCGTCAATTGGCCGCCTAGATCGTGTGATCTAACGCCTTTGGACTATTTCTTGTGGGGCCATGTTAAGGCTCATGTCTACAGGGATAAACCAGCAACGATTGACTGGGAGCCAATATTGAAGCATTTATTCGTGATATACCGGCTGATATGTTGGAGAGAGTGTGCCGAAATTGGGCCTTGCGAATGGGCCATCTAAACCGGAGCCGCGGCCAGCATTTGCATGAAATCATCTTCAAACATTAAATTATATTGATCGTTCTATAGATTCCAATAAAGATTTCATAAAATTTTTCAAATTTTTTGTTTTTTTTGAAAATCAAAAAAATACCTCTTAAAAAATCGCCCGTTATCTTACGTCATTTTTTTAACGTAAAAAAACCTTGTGAGATACAGACTGATAAACTTTTAAACTTTCCAAGTTGCTAGCTACAGCTGAGCATCAGGTCCGGGGTTCGATTTCCAGGCCAGACAAAGTGTTATTGGTTCTCTGTGAGTAGGAATTCTTCAGTAGCTGCTTGGAGTTTGAATCTATGCCCGGTTGATGGCAATAGGCTCGCTCCTATTGTTACATAAGACAAACATAACAAACGAAATGACGGTGTACCTACCATAGGTTCACCTGTAAGGGTCAGCTCGGACCGAGACGCGACGCTGCGCGCACATTTGAGCCACTCAAAATGTAACTTTATTTAGTACACGAAGAGATACTCATTTCATTGCGAGGCATCACGACGCGCAGCGCTGCATGGCGCAACGTATTCTGAATTCTCACAACGAAATGTGTATCTTTTCGTGTAGAAAATACAGTTATATTTTGAATCGTTCTTTAAAAGTGTGCGCGCATCGTCGCGTCGCGTCGCGTATCGGTGTGAGCTGACCCTTATTGTAAACATTATCATTCTTTGTTAACTGTTACAACAAAATACCTTGTGACATAATATTGCAATTAAATGAAAGAAAATTTAAAACTATTATTAAAGGTACACTTTGTTAACAAGCTTATTACAAATTAATGGATTATATCAAATATAAGGATGCTTGGAAACATGCTAGTCCTGCTCCACAGGACAATCTAGAGTATAGACAAAATCAACCTGGTTGCTGAGTAAATTAGGTAATAATTTATAATTTGGACCACACTGTTTTAACATTTCATTTCACATTGATTGATTTATTATTATCATCTTTTAGAATGTTTGTAAATATGTGAGCACCATTTATTTATGACATAATTAATTTTATCTGTCATTGTTAAATTTGTTTCTCTTTTCACCTCTTGTAGTGTAGTATTTTTATTCGTGGTGCATCATCTTTCCATTAAAAAAATTTATAATTCATGTATAGAAAACATTGTACATTTTAAAAGATTTCTGAGGTAGATTTTCTTGCCCATTCTTCTCCATCGAAACTACCTTTTGGAAGTGGCTACTAGAATTAATTCTATTTCTTGTTCATTGTGACGCGACAAAAGTGCCTTTCTTATGCCTATTTGAAATATATGAATTAAATCCGACTTTGTCACCTTGAGCATTCCTTGAAATGCAATTATAAAACCACAAACTCAAATTAAATTCTTGTAAACAAAACGATTATCTGTGATTTCTTCAGGAATCGATATGATTGCCGTTATTAGAGTTGCAAGGTTGCACTCACATTATGTTAGGGTGACCTATTGGGTATTTTATTATTCGTAGCCAATAGGTCATCTAATCATAGCTATTGGCTTATAAGCTATCACTGCGACTTATAAAAAAAATACAAAATTTCACTATTTTTTTTAATAAATAATAATAATAATATAATATAATAATAATAATATTCTTGGACATTTCACACAACGCCATATAGTCCCAAGCTAAGCAACCTAAAGCTTGTGTTATGGTAACGAGATGGCTGATAAACTACTTATATACTTTTTTTTGTAAATACATATAATTATTATACATAGAAAAACACCCAGACTCGGAACAAATACTTGCAGGTTGTACAAATATTTGTTCCGTGCGGGAATCGAACCCGCGACATGCTGCGCAGCAGTCAATCGCTCAACCACTGCGCCAACCACGCGCCTTAATTTTAATCTTACAATTATATTTTGAATGCAATATTCTTTGTAAATTGTTCCGTAGATTTATAAATAGCATGTATATAATTGAACCTCAAATAACGCCCAATTTGCGCTCCACGTTATTAAACTACTACTATAATAAATGCTACTAATATATATGCTCTTGTTGTGGGGTCCTAAAAATACTAAATAGTCAAATAACTGCGATCATCTGTATGATAGCGCTCGATCGACTCGCGCGCAGTTGGTTCATACAAACACAGTTCTAACTTCTTTTTCAACATTTATGGAAAATGTCTTTAAAACCTAACCTAACCCATTTGTAAAGAGTGCATAGTTTTAGTAACTGCGACTAATATGGTCCCCGCGTAGTCGTACTACCCACGTCGTGGGTCTATTCTCATGAGTATCCCCTGCCCAGGGGGCAAAGCTGTCAGTCAGACTTTCAGTTACTAAAACCACCCGGTTAAACATAGTTCAGTAAACAAATCACGCAGAAGACAAAACCGTCCCTCAGAACGACAATCACAATTAAAACCGTTGTCGATAGATTTTTTCAGCGGAGACAATAGAAAGTTGTTCTGAGAAAACAATTAAATGAAATCTTTCAGCTTGATCGCTATTGCGACAGAGTTAGGAATCAACACACTAGTTGCATTTATAGATGCCCTTATCACCTCCGGAGCGCCACAACGCGTTGACCGCACAACTATTGTTACGGATGCAAAGATTTCGATTTATATAAGGTGACTGGTAATTAGTGACCGGTATTTAAACACGTGATTGAACTCATGATTACAATCAACTTTCCCAAAGAAACTTTTTTTGTATACTCAATAGTTTTATTTTTATCACAATAACAATACAACTGGCGCGCGCAAAGTTCAATGATCAGCTGTTAGTAGCTATTGAGTATACAAAAAAAGTTTCTTTGGGAAAGTTGATTGTAATCATGAGTACAATCACGTGTTTAAATATCGGTCACTAACTACCAGTCACCTTATATATTTCATTTGTGTCATTGTGCAAGTAAACGACGATTCTGTGTGCTAACCAAAATCGTCAGTAGCGCGAATATACGATTATGCGATCGTTTACTTGAATTACGACAAATGTGGGGGCTTAGATAAGTGTCAATCGTTCCGTGTTGATACGATTTTGAAAATTGTTGATCGAACAATTCGTTATCTCAGCGATTCGGATTGTCAATAACGCCTCTTGACAACGCATTTGTGCGGGCATATTGATCGAGTTCGTTACACAATTTAAATGTCTAGCACTTAGCGATCGAAACCGATTGATCACGTGACATTTCGAAAGCTTATGCAAATTCCATACATTTCAGTTATCGGTAATGAAAATTAGATTTTGTCTAGACCCCCTGTCTTTGGAAACAGCTGTTGAGGCATTTCCGTGCTCTGTGGCAATTGCTTTTGTGTTGTATCGAAGTCTGTTCTATTGTCGTTGTAGAATAGATCTGATGGACACGCAGTTGAAAGTTCAAGGTGCTGCGTTGTTGTGATGTTAGAATTCTTATAAAACGCTGAGATATATTCGAAGAAGAATATATTGCTATGTTTTGTAAAGTATCGTTGGTCATACAAATATTATTTTTAACCCAAAACTACTTCAAAGTACCTGAATTTGGTACCGGCAGGTACTTGTTTGGTGCAGTACTGGTACCCGTCTAGAATTGGCACTCAGGTACCGAAATGGCAGTTCAGTACCGGTACTTTTGATACCGGTTTCATGTCTCAGCTGGGATTGAACAAATGCGGAAGGCGCAGCCTGACAGAGGCCTATGTCCAGCAATGAACTTTGATAGGCCGAGTTGATTGATTAATAGGTTGAAGCATATTATGCATGGAAGGTTAAGTAATAGATCCTGGATACAATATATTTAATAAAAGTAATTGCTTTACCATATCGAGCTTAAGTAATGTGCGCATGAATTGATTATTGTTAATCAACAATTCTTTCGTTCAGAAATGTTGAAAATAATTTTCTTTTACAAATTACTATGGTTTGAAGTGCAAAAAATTTAAATATTTTCATTAGACTTTTTGCATATTATAATCAAAGGGACCGCAAAGATAGATTAACAGGGCACAATTAAAATTAACAATACCAACAAAAGGACCAAATATGGACAGTGTAACTTACTACACGTTACGTTTCCAACAAGGGCCGTGCACGTTTTGGCGCGAAAATTACGTTTTGTTTGTAACGCGAAAGTGTGCGAAAATGTGCGGGTCACGTACTGGTGGTATCGTGGATTGGTAACTTTGGAATCTTACGTGAATGCTTTAAAAGTAAATGACATATTGGTAACTTTGGAATCTTACGTGAATGCTTTAAAAGTAAATGACATACCTATGTATTCATGTTTCTGTGTAACATCATCATCTGCCAAGCTTTTTCCCAACTACATATGTTAGGGTCGGCTTCCAGTCTAACCGGAGGCAGCTGAATACCAGTATTTTACATGGAGCGACTGCCTATCTGACCTCCACAACCCAGTAACTGGGCAATACGTTACCCCTTGGTAAGACTGGCTGTTAGATTTTCGGGCTTCTGACGACCCGTAACGACTGCCAAAGACGCACAAATGACAGCCGGGACCAACGGCTTAACGTGCTTTCCGAGGCACGGCTGTGTAATATAAAACTAAAATTGAAAGTAAAATTAATTCACAATAAATGACATCTTTCAACTTTCTTAACTTCGCTCTTTGAGAAATATCTAGCAAAATTATCCTAGGAAGTGGTTTAGAGTGGGCGTTTGGGGACTTGTCTCATGTAATTAGACGTCAAAAATGTGCTGTTTTTCAGCCTAATTTGAATAAAAGACTTTCATTTTTTTTAGATACTTGAATTTGGTAACTAGTTTACTCATTTTCACTATAAATTTGTTGAAGATAAATAAGCCGGTTGACTATAAAATCTAGTCATTTTCTGATTTCCAAGATTAACGTGTTCAAGTAGTGGAGGCGAAGTACAGACGCCAGCACATACTAGCCCAAACTGTCAAATATTCTCAATTGAACATGAACCTTATACTTTTGTGATAAAGTTGCAAATCTATCAAAGAAATTTGGCAGACTGGGGTAGCTTGATGTGCTGGCCTCTGTATATTTAGTGTTAATTTCCTCAATTTAACTGAACGCGTTCAGCACGTTTAAACACCGTTTAAGAGCTGTCAGTCACAACAATGATGACACTGACACTTCTTGAACCCAATCTACGCAGTTTCATTGGTAAAGTCAGCCCTTAAACACCTGTAAGAAAATAATCACATGCCAACACTCACCAAACCTACTATAGGATAACGTTCAGAAATTCAGAGGCTTAGAATATTTCCTGTCACCTTTACCCGTTTGATTACAAGTGTAAATACCGGTCATATCACCTGGATTAGCGGGACAATAGGATGAAAGTGACGCGAACAGGATTAAGGGTTTCAGAAATTAATTAGGCAGTGGGTAAACCATGTCGGAAACACACTGACAACAAGTGGGGTACTTTCCCCACTTAGGGTAATAATCTGGGTAAATACCCTAATTATGGGTAAATTAATTGACTTTGACTTGGAATGCTTTGCTTGCTTGGTTTAGTCGTCAGGTAGCCATTGTACTTTGTTTCGTCAATTTATTTCATCACAACTGCCCTCAAAACGGTGACATCTTAAAACTGGCATAATTATATTAAAACATATAGTATTTTTTTTAAATGTGTGTTACTAAAGCCAATAGTGATATCCTACTACCTACTAAAAGTACGAAAATATGTGGCGTCTACCAACCCGCACCGGTCCCGTTCCAGAACAGATAACACATACATGTATACATATCCTGTTAATCTTATAACCGTCTCAGTCGGATTAATACGACAAATGTTTTCATGCCCGTGCCGCCTGTGTCGTGTTTATACGACTGAGAATTTATGTTCGGTTTCTGTTTTGTATGTAATTAAAACCGTGTTTGTCTGAAATAAAGTTTTCTTTATGAGTTAGGCGCTGGGGACGCGACAACTGATATGTAGTCGGGCAGTTATAAGGTTAAAAATATTAACCCTCCTTTAGTTTTGCCGTAATCGGGTAAAAATAATCTCAATCCGTTGGTATCCGCCATAAGTTACTGTTAGTTCTACTAACTCAACAGTTTCAGTGAAATATGTTCTACAATTTCAACTAAACCCTCTTTGCTAACTGGCAGTTATTTCGCACAGTTAGGCGGTATTGAAGTCAAACTTTGAACTCCTCATTGCGAAATAACTCGTTCACATATCTACGATGTGTGGGAACTTTGAAATGTTCATCTTATTTAAAGCAAACGCTTATAATATAGACATCTACGTTTGGTATTTAACTTTAGCTTGAATAAGTTCTGAAAAATATCCTAGGAGTATTTTTTCTGAATAGGAGAGTGATTTTTTCTTGTTTTAAATTGCATAAACGTTCCTTTCTTCTGGATATAATTCTTGAATTAGAATAAGGACAATGGGCATTAGAAGATAGATTGAACCCGTGAATTAATTTGTTTCTATCTACGTATATACTAATATTATAAAGACGATAGATTTGATAGTTTATTTGTTTGTTTGTTTGTATTGAATAGGCGCCGAAACTACTGAATCGATTTGAAAAATTCTTTCACTGTTGGGAAGCTACACTATCCCCGGCTGAGATATATATTTTTAAAACTTACTAAAACTCCAATAATGTAACAATTGCCGACACCCACACGGGCGAAGCTACAGGCAGAAGCTAGTTCACTAATAAAAAAAAGGGAGCTAATGGCATCGAGAACTGGAAAGCGGAATTATTTACTTTAACTAATTGTACAGAAGTCAGAAATGAAGACACACAAATATACACACACATACATAAACATACATTGGCGAGTTTGTATCCGCCTTTGGTCCTACCCGCAATTCCACAGAAGTATTTTTTTACAGTCACAACGCAAAATTAATTAAATTAATTTAAAGCACCTTATGATAATTTTTTACTTACACCTTATTATTTTTCGGACTATGTTATTGCCAACATTTTAAATGAAAATTACGAAAAGGCGGGTTAAGTTGGCAGGGAATTTGCTTGAAAATCGCTTAGTAATATTGCTTCTTGACCATACGGCGTACATACATGCATGTGGTACGAAGCATCGAGAAATCTGCATATATCTGAAGCATTTCACGCCACACGATCAAAAGCCGTACCAAGCTATGGAGTAATTATAACCGGTTATTACCAGCTATTACTGGTTAGTGCCGGACAAAGGCGGCTCCTGGCTTCAGTGCGTGCATATGTCACATAGGTTGGGGCAAGTTATGAGTGGTATATTGGGAGGAATATGATAGGAAGGAACCGTTCCTAAAATTGGTAATGATAGGTAATATGAAATATTAGCTGGTGACGGAATAGATTAATAAGACACGTTTGTTTTGTGCTCGTGATTAGATTGTAGGTCTATTTTTTTTGTGAACCCATACTTTTTTAGTAAATGTACAGTGTGTTAGGTTAAACAAGGAACATTACTTGTTTAACCTAATATATTTATTAAGAGTGAGTTTGTTTCCATAACAGCTTCAGCGTCTGAATTGCATCTCCGTATAATTTCGTACCGTCCACGACTGCGGAAACGCTTGCAATAGTCACGAATTGAGTTGGAAAATTGGAATTTTAAACTGGCGAGTTTTAACTGACTGACTATGTATGCTCTTAATAGTTTCGCGTGTAGTTACCACCTGGGGTCGAGTGTTTAAAAATATTAATCCGCTTAGCCTTTTTCCAACTACGTAGGAGTCTGCTTACAGACTGTAAACGTACTCCTCTCTGTGATGTATTTTTATACCACTATTTTAAATAGAGCGACTGCCTATCTGACCTTCACAGCACAGTTACTGAGGTTACACTGTAACACTCTCAGCCGAACTGCTGGGGAGTTTGTTGCGCCACTTCTTCCCAGCTATAGCAGTAGGCAATGATTAACTCCTCAAATGTCGTTTGAACCACATAGTTTCATAAGAAAAGTTCTCTCAAAACGACAATAATTGTATATAACCGTATAAATCGTTCAGCTCTTATAAGCAAACGGCTTCTAATAGGCGAACATCTAATGGGTTAAAGACGGGCGTTTTGGGGGGCTGTCTTATATGTCATGTTGACGTTCAAAAACTGCTGATTTTCAGCCTACTATGAATAAATAACTTTTCATTTGACAGGTGGTATTTTTTTTTGTTTTCTGGTTACCCGTAATAACGGTAAAACAATCTATGAATGATAGTTGGAACCAACTTAACAGGCTTTACGTGCTTTCAGAATAAATAATTATATCAAAGAAGACTAAAAATAACTTCTGTAATGTATTCATTTTACAACACAACTTGCTTGGTCCGTAATAAAATTGTTCTAGACCGCCCTATAACCAACAAACATTTGACGTGTACGTTAATTTTAATTATATTTTAATATGCTTTTTAAAATAATAAATTCAAGCGGACACTATTTAATTCTTAATAGGTTTTCAAAAGTGACCTCATTGATTTTATTACCAACTGAACTCGCCATCTTTCAAGGAATTGTCAATGTGAATGTCACAAAAGATTTGACAGTGTCGCTCTCGCTCATATTACATAAATATCGATATCGACGACGATGTCCATAATATCTAGTGATAAATAATGGATGTTCGATATTTATCACTTCCAAAACATTGAAAATGTGCAACATAAAAGTTTTTCATGCATATTTTTTTCATGGAATTAGTTCCGTGAACATTTTAATGGAACTTATGATGAATATGGCCTAGCACGATTAAGATGAAAATATAATGATCAAAACAAACTCACAAAATGTACAGGTAGTCAAATGAGGGATTTTCTCACAAGTGAGAAAATATTAGTTCAAAAGAGGCGTTGTTAAAAAATACGTCACTGTCTTAGGTTTTTGACATCAAATAAGCTTTCTTATTTACGGATCTTATTTTTGTTATCAGTAGCCAGTAAAAAATAGACGTATTTTTTACCCACGCCATCTATTGAACTATGTTTTTTCACTTGTCAGAAAATCTCTCACGATTGAAATATCATTTACGACGCAACTCTAGTGAATTGTTCTCATAACCATTTCACGACTTTAATAGCCATATTTATACTTTTTAAGTACTTAAACTCTATTTTTAAATGTCGCAAACTAAAACGTTACACATTGTTCGTCGGGAACAAAATATTTTATTTTAGCATTAATTTAATTGGAGTAGAATCATAGCAACAACGTGTTTATGTTTGAAACGGAACAAATTAATTTACATTTGACATATTGATCTTTCATTTTGGTCTACTAAATTAAAACCACAGATTAAATAGGTGATAATTGATAATCGATATATGTACAATGATTGATCTTCAAGAGAGCATCTCTACGTCACTACGTCAGTCGGTGCCTGTGGCTGTGTTGTGTTGTTGTGAATACCTAACTATTTGGCGATTTCTTTTGGCGTTTTTGATTTTGTTTCTGTTTATCGGACTACAATTTGGATTGCTTTCAACGTGACCTGCTGGCTTCGAATAACTGATTCTGTGATCTGCTTAAACGACACCTTAGCATTTTGACAACGGATAACGGACTTCGCTTAAAGTAAACTTCAACCAATAAATAATAACTGTACCTAAAAGGCATAATACAACTGTATGTACGGTAATATTTTACTGTATTTGAAGTTTAATGCTTTGTAGAAACCAGAAATAGCGATTTTAGAAGGAATTACTTACGTTTTCTTTTATTAAAAATAACCTCAAAATCGGTTCCTTTTCTTTAAATAAATCTTTTCTCTAAAGTGTCCGTCAAGAAACTTTGTTCTTATGGGCTAATAAGGGCAGTTTACAAATAGAAAATGATTTTTTCTATGCTGTTGGCTCCAGGGCGAACAATGTATGGGCGTAGAACAATCTCCTTTACATTACATTTTTAACATTCTACATTTTTTAAATTAAAAACGTTTCCTCCGTAAAACTAATATCCCTAAGCCATAGTATTCTTTCAATTACCCTCCTTGTCACTCTTAATTAATTTCTTCATTAAGTATTAGCTTTATTACTTGCTACACCGTGTTTTTGAGAATTCCATTAATTTTGTTCACATTTTAATGTTTTTTATGGTGTCTGGTGGATTAAAGAGTGTTTTTGAAGAAAGCAGCTTTTGGCCGCGACTCCATCTGCGTGCCAAGCCAACGTACTAGCTCTCGATCAAGAATTTTTGGATAAGTCGTTTTGGAGGTTATTATTCCCTGCATCCAAACATGTAAACTTTACCTCTTTAACTTAAACTCCAATATGACGACTTGACTTTAAAATTACCAAAAATATAATAAACCTACCAAGTCATATCAAGTGAACTATTTTCTCCGTAATATTTTTTAACCTAGGTAAGTATGGCATGGTGGTACACCTCATAATAAAATTATGGATTTACTTACAGATCATTTGTCTCGTCGGCTTTGTAATCACAAGCACTGCTACTGAGAATGAGGTCCTGAGTTCAATTCCTAGGCCGGGCAAAGTGTTATAGGTTTTTTTTTGGATTTTTATATGTAGTTGCAAGCCGGAGTGTGTTCATGACTGGTTGCTAAAAATAAGCTCGCCCCTATAAAATGGGGCAATATAAGATAGCCCTGCAAAGAAACCAGGCGTGATCCTATGTTACTACAGGCTAGATATTTTTTAATACTTGAAAATAACACCATCCAACTATTTTAGGAATCACCGGGCGCTATGTTGCCTAACTCACTCATTCATTTATTTTACCTATCCCATTTCGTGGAGCAATTTAATTACTCTGACAAAATTCGAAACCACAAACACTGAACAAACTAAAAGTGGAATCAAGCATGCATCCTAAAAGTATTAAAATTACAATATGAAACAACACATACCTAACTCACGAATATTAACTCTAATTCTATGACGATAAAGAACAAATTCGTTTGATGGACTATTAACGGATAGATTGGATGTTCCAAATGACTAAGGCCGTTCACCTAAAAATACCGGAATTTTATCGTAACGTACAGAAAACCGGTATCCGGTAGCGGTATCGTAAAATCCGCAACCGATATCCAATCTGTGGATTATTTTAATATAGGTCACAATTTACATAAAAAAGATCCGTATTTCGTTTTAAAAAAATGTGGGGTATACAAAAACTCGTGTTTGTGTCAATACACAAACACGAGTTTTTGTATAAACCCCACATTTCACATAAATAATTTCAGTGTATTGACACTGAAATTATTTATGTGAAGTTTTAACGATAACTACGTAATACTTTTGGTATAGAATGCTATGAAAAGTAGAAAATCTGTCGTCAAATTGAAAACAAAAGAGCTTTTTTTGTGCATTTATAATTTCCTTTAAACTTAAAATATCTAGTTAGATAATGATATTATCATTGTACTCTGTAGCTTATGGCGGATGCGCCATGATATCATGAGACCTTGACATTTTACACCAATTATATTGATGATTCTTATGGTTACTATTATGTTAATACATATTTGTTTTTTTTTTTTTTACTTAGCCTACACTGTCCCACTGCTGAGCAAAGGCCTCCCCCAAATCCTTCCAGACATCTTTCTCTTGAGCCACCTCGATCCATCCCTTGTGGTATGCGTCTAGGTCGTCTCGCCACCTCTTTGATATGGTGGCGAATAATATTTAGATCAAGATACAGTCTGAGAATTGCAAAAAAAAAATCAAGAAATTGGAATTTTGCAGACTACCTTTGTGCATCTTCCTAAAATATTCAAAGATGGCGACAAACAATTGAGCTGCTGTGACCGTTCCTAAATTACCCCAGGCTGATAAAATTTTCGTTTTTCCTAAATTAAGCTACCATAAGTGTTTGGGTCGATTCCCCCTAAGGGGAAGAGCCGCGCTCCGCCTACCGCACGACTCTGTAGGGCTCGTCCCGGACTGGCCACCCTCCCACCGACATAGATTAAATGAATTCCAAAAGTGAAGAAGTCCAATACCTTGTCTCAATAATAGAGCAAGGAAAGGATTGAAAGGAATGGTAAATGAGGCTTAGGAATTCATAGTAATGAAATTGGAAGTGGTTTTAGAAAGTTAACAAGATAATAGGAAATGCAAAGTATATTATTATAGAAACTTGTGAGTAACCCTTACACTAGTGTAACAGGTATTTAGACAAACATTACTCACACGATACCTCGCATCTGCAAGGCGCGTGCTCGTACAATTTTGACTCAATTATTGGCTTGGTATAAAAGATACAATATTCAAGAATTACTGGATAAAAGAGTTGAGAATCTAGGCTCAAGAGTCATTATAATTATAATAGAGTTTTAAAATAAAACGATGTGCTTTGTTTGGAAGAAAACAAGTGAGTAAATATATTTTAAATTATAAACTTAATACTTGACAATTACACAGGTGGCGTTACTAGTATGACAAAGATAATAGATATTTTGTTTATGCTACATGTTTTCACATACCCATAAATAACACCCCCACTCAAAATATCTTCTATAATTGATACAAGAAAACAATAATTATGAAATTGAAATTCAAAAGTTACAATTACACTTCAACAATACCCAATACTTTCATAAATTTTGAATGTTTTACAGAGTTTAAACTTTTTGTAAGCATATCAGCTGGCATGTTTGCTGTACATAAGTATTTAATTAATACAGTCTTCTTACTTATCATCTCTCTACAATAATGATATTTGATATCAATGTGTTTAGTCCTTTTGTGGAAGACAGGATTTGCTGTTAATTTAAGTGCACTCTGATTATCATTATATAAAGTAATTTGATACATCTGCTTAGTAATTTCATACTGCAAATTTCTAAGATATACAGCCTCTTTGCAATCTTCTGAAATTGCTACATACTCTGCTTCTGTACCCGAAAGGGCAATGCAATTTTGCTTAGAACAATTCCAAGATATAACGGATCCTGATAAACAAAAACAAAAACCTGAGTAAGACTTTCTGTCATTGGGATCATTAGCCCAATCGGCATCTACAAAACCTTCTATATTGTTATTTTTATTTTTACAATATTTTAAACCTACATGTTTGGTTTTCTTTAAATATTTTAACATTCTTTTTAAATACAACCAATGTTCATCATCATAACAGTTGTTAAACTGACTTAGATAAGACACTGAGTATGCAATATCAGGACGAGTTAAAACAGCTAGGTACATTAAACTACCTACTAGCTGTTGATATGGAATATGAGTTTTACAAACTTCAGCTTTCTTAATGCTTAATTTCGCCTCCATTGGCGTATCTGATGTTTTACAGTCAGTCATATGAAATCTAGTTAACAACTGATCAATATAATTCTCCTGACATAAAGTAACAACATCATTAGTCTCATTATAATTAACTGACATACCAAGACATTGTTTTACACGTCCTAAATCCTTAATTTTAAAGTTATTGCCCAACATTTCTTTTAAATGTTTTAATTCGCATTCATCATTTGAAAACACAAAAAAATCATCGACATACAATGTTACAATAGTTCGCTTAGAACCTACAATTTTAGTATATAAACATGGCTCTAGTTTGGACTTATTATAGCCATCTGCTATCATACAATTATCCACTTTCTTGTGCCAAGCTCTGGAAGCCTGTTTCAGACCATATATAGCCTTTTTTAATTTAAGAACTTTATTTTCATCTAAACATGTAAAACCTGAAGGTTTCTGCATATATATAGTCTCATCCAGGTCCCCATTTAAAAAAGCTGTCTTGACATCAAGATGCACAACAACTAAATCTAATTGTACTGACAAAGCAAACAATAATCTTAATATTGTATGTCTAATAACTGGAGAAAAAGTTTCTTCATAATCTATGCCATATTTCTGAGAACACCCTTTAGCCACCAGTCTTGCCCTATATCGTACACTATTATCACTATCATTTTTCTTTTTAAGAACCCATTTACACTTGACAACACTAACACCACTAGGCTTTTCTACTAATTCCCACGCATCATTTTCCTTGAAGCTTTGAAGCTCATCCTTAACAGCTTGCTCCCATTGTTCTCTCTCCGGCCCTTGTAGTGCTTCTTCTAGTGTCAGCTCTTCGAGATTACTTCCATTGTTTTCAGTACACATATAACCATATCTGTCAGGCTTCTTTCTTGTTCTTGGTGGTAAATTTACTGGGATCTCATTACTATCACTTATATCACGTTCATTAGTTGCAATTATTTCTCCACTTACACAACTTTCATCAGTTATATTCTCTTCATTTGGTACATATGTTTCATCATTCAAATCTGCATTTTCTATAGAAATAAAAGAGTCACTGGAAAGATCAATATTACCCTCCGTATTCTCCCCCACTAAATCCTGACTTACTGAACTTGTTTCTGGCTTAAATTTTTGTTCCTGCACAGCAACCAACTTCTCGTGATATTCATCATTTTCCTCAATTATAACAACATCTCTGCTGGTTGTTATGGTGTCATTCACTGGGTTATATATTCTGTAACCTTTGATTTCATCAGGATAACCCACTAGAATGCACCTTTCAGATTTTTTGTCCCACTTACGTCTTTTTTCTTTGGGGATGTGCTTCATAACTGTGCTACCAAATATTCTTATGTGACTCAGATTTGGCTTCTTATTGGTCCACAGTTCATACGGAGTACGGTTATTCAGTCCAGTTTTCACAATGCGATTCTGTAAATAAACAGCTGTGTTAACGGCTTCTGCCCAAAACTTCTTGTTTAATTTGGCTTCAAACAAAAGACATCTGGCTTTTTCTATAATCGTTCTATTCATACGTTCACACAGCCCGTTTTGTTCTGGCGTATATGGGTTAGACTTTTGATGAATAACTCCCACATTCTTCAAAAAAACATCAAACTCATTATTACAAAATTCTCTGCCATTATCACTGCGTAAAATCTTAATTTTTCACTGCGTAAAATTTAAAACAGTCAATATATGAATCGTAATTCATATATTGACTGTTAATATGTCCCAACCTACGGTGCCAGAGATGTGGAGACTCCACCACTGCAGCCACTAAACAAGTAGGTGTGTTTAGTTTGTATACTCCATTTGTAAGAGAAGCCACCAAAGTGTTCTTCTTATTACGGATTTCACACCCATCACTCGTAAATAGTACTTTATTTCCTTGCTTTATAAGTTGGCTGACAGATAAAAGATTCGTAGATAAACTGGGAACACACAGCGCATTTTCAACTATAACCTCAAAGTCACTCTTTGTAGTTGAAGTCGTGATTTTCACATTTCCGCAACATAAAACTGCTACTTTATTCTGATTAGCGACCATGATTTCTTTGGGAAATCCAGAATAATGCGCATTGATCACCCAATGTTGATTTGTTGTCAAATGTGAACTTGCGCCAGAATCAACATACCAGTTACTTTTATGAAACGATCCACTAAAAAATATTGCACTAAACGCATTACTGTATTTCTTTTCACTTTCTTGCATATTCTTTTTCTTTGGATTACTGCACTGACTACGATAGTGACCGGTCTCACCACAGCCATAACACTTTACGTGTTGTTTACTTTTGTCATTCTTCTGCGAATTGACGGCATCTTTTCTTACCATAGACTTATTAGTTTTCTTATGTTGGTAACGAAAACAAGCTAGTGCATTAGACGTATTACCTGTATTTTCTGGTTCCATGTCAATCAATTTTGATTTAATGGCGTCGGTTGAAATGCACATTCCAGAATGTTCTATGGCCATTATCATTGGCATATATTTTTCAGATAATCCTGCCAGCATGATTGAGCCGATCCACTCGTCGCTGATGTCGAATCCTGTTCCAGCTAACTTCTGACCCGCTTCCACAATCTGCGTTACGTACGACGTCATCGATGTGCTGTTTTCTAGTCTAATAGATATAAGATTCCTCAATGGACTTATTTTTCTAGAAAATCCGGAGTCATCAAAAAGCGCTTTCAACTTGTCCCACAACTCCTTCGACGTTTTGACGTTTTTAATGTGAACGTAGATGCATGGGTCGATTGTTAATATCAACTTGGCTTTTGTTCTTGCGTCCTCTGTAGCTTCTGGTATTGTACCCGGCTCTGGTTTAATACATTTCACCATTCCTTCCAACACCAGAAAATTCTCCGCAGCGACGCACCAGTCGCTATAGTTTTCACGACCCTTTAGTTTGGGTACACTAACTAAGTAACTTGAACTATTCGTAGCCATGATTTTACAATGTCACACTTGGTTTTATTTTTCACTGTACTATACTGTGCGATCACAATACACAGCACAGGTCTATTGTCCATCAAACTGAAAATGCTGACAAATTCGCTAAAACCAAAAAATTACGGGTCTGGGCCCATAACCTAAAATAAAACGATGTGCTTTGTTTGGAAGAAAACAAGTGAGTAAATATATTTTAAATTATAAACTCAATACTTGACAATTACACAGGTGGCGTTACTAGTATGACAAAGATAATAGATATTTTGTTTATGCTACATGTTTTCACATACCCATAAATAACAAGTTTTAGATAAAACTCTCCTAAAGGTCTAATATTATTGATCTGAGGTGAAGGTGAAGTTAATAGAGTAGATAATTGAAACTCAGTAATAATTGTTATAGAAGAGTCTTGGGATAAAAGATCTAGTAATATTCAAGAATTACTAGTTATTAGAGTAGAGAATCAAGTCTCGAGAATAATCATTATTAATGAAATGTGCTGTGGGTCAACACACAGTCTCGTCAGTGAAAAAGATAAAAGGATCGTTACGCTTGCGCTTTAATTCATTATTTATAGTTACGTTATTTTATTTAATTACAATGTACCCACTTCAGTGACATCGGGAACCATTTTACAACGTTTGTCTCATTCTACGTGTTCTGCTAAACCTGACGCATAGAGCCTCTAACGACCCTAATACGATTCTAAAAGAACACGCTCCCTAGGCATAAACTAAATGTCTTACTCAATCCTAAGGCAGAGTGCTGCGAAGTCCAACCGCATTGAGGAAGACAAGTATTGAGTAGTTCTAAATACAGACTACTGTGAATCTACCCCGTGAAATTACCCTTACGGCGGCCTAGCCGCCTTCTTTACTATTATAGCACAAATCTAGCACAAGCGCATCGTAGACTCAGTCTCTAGCAAAATGCATTACGATCGTACTTGGTGAGCGCCGAAGTGGTAATACATCACCTCACATTTCCTTAGTCTTCCCCATTTAGAGGACGCGGTGCGGCTATTAGCGGCTTTGCATCCAAGTAGCGTGTCTCGCTAAACAGTGACGATTTAGTAATAGTCCTACAAAACAGACGGGGTTATTTTAACGAGACACGATCCTTAGTGTTTTCACAGAGTCTACCAATTCAGTTTGGGGTACTTGGTGAAGCCTACCCCCACTCCCTGGAAATGTGCGTCGACAAGCCTCACGCAAAGCATTCTGTGGCAAGACCTTTTTGGAAGCAGACATCATCAGTAACGTTTGGTTGAATTATGTATCCACAGATTGGCTTTATAGCCTAGTAATGATGATAAACACGGTTCTGCCTTCCAGGTCTGGAGGGTTAGTTAAAGTCAATAGTCAGGAGCACTAGTGCTCAGTGTCAAGTATAGGGGAAGGCCTTCCCCGTTTCCCTATAACCAAACGCAACTGACAATTATCTGTCAAGGTACGGATTAGGAGATGGGCAGGTAATATAACCCTATCCTATCAGCCTAGGATAATTATTATAGTAAAAGACTCACCCAGTCGCACCAACACACACACACACACACGTATACTACGTTAAGTACTTCCTTGGTCTAATCTGGGCCTTTACTTGACTTAAACTTTGATACTCGCTGTCTTGCAACAGCCCACTCGGACATAATAACCTCATGGTATACACCAAGCCGCCTATCCTAACTGCCCAGGACCAGGACGTCCATATCCTATAGCGGTTCAAAACCAACTGCCCTGACTGATTGCATCAGTCTCCTAAATTCCTCCAAAACACCACGCTTAACCCATGTTCCCACACTTTCGCAGGACAGGTTTATGACCGTTTTTGTACAATTGTTTCAAGGGTCCATTTGGGTACCGATTGGGAACGAACTATGATAACCAGATGTGATACAAGTATTGTAAGTGGCGCTTAGAAATCAGATATTTTACTCGTTTCTTTAGAATTTGCTGAATTATTGCTTTCGACCGGCGGCTGTCATTATTCCTAGTTTGCCTGTCATTAAATAGAGAATTTATGCGTTTCTAAGTGTACCGAAACAAGTGTTGGTTTTAAAATAAGTATAATATTTTGTTATTAAATAGGAGTACGTGACAGACAGTCACACTGCCAAGACTGTTGTTTATGAATTAAACAAACTTTGTTTTACATAATAAAACTTTGAATTTATTGCCAATAGTTACAATCAAGATGTCGGTTAGTTTCAAGTTTGCACTGTGATGATTGAGATGTCGTGCGCGCCGTCGTCGCTTGCAGAGTGTCGGTCGGTGCGCGCGCGGCGGATATGGGCGACGCCCCTCGTCCCGCTCTTTCCCCTCGCTCGCCCTAGTGCGGGGCGCGTACATCCTCCGGGACCTTGAAAGTGTGGCTTTCAATTGACATCCTTTTCATTTTTGGTGGCCGGGAGTATGCAAATTTTGTTGACAGCCCTCCTTAGCGTGCCTTTAGATGTATGAACGTCGGCAACTCTGCTAATTCCATCTGTCCCAGGATATAAATCGGTGATGCGGCCAAGTTTCCATTGTAGTGGGGGAAGATTTTCTTCTTTGAGGATCACTAGATCGCCCACACGAAGCTCGTGTTGCCTCGTTTTCCACTTGGTGCGTTGTTGAAGTTCGGCAACAAACTCCCGGCGCCATCTATCCCAGAATTGCTGTCTCAGTTGCTAAATATACTGATATCGGTTGGGATGTTTGCAGGTGATAGGCAAAGATGGTACTGACGCGAGAGGCCTAGGCCCTAAAAGAAAGTGCCCTGGGGTTAGCGGAGAGGGATCGGTAGGATCGGATGAAAGAATTTCAGGGGCGCGAACAATGAAATACGTAGAATACTCAGGTCCAGTCATGAGTCGGCCATTAATTACGCCAATAATGAAGGCATAAAGTTCGTGTTTAGCCCCGCATATTCACCTCACTTTGGAGGTATATGGGAGGCGGGCGTTAAATCGGCAAAGTACCATTTTAAGCGTGTAGCGGGTAATGCTGAAGTTTTTGAAGTTTGATTGTTGGTAATTTTATGGCGTTATGTGAATAATTGTAGCTATTATTAGATGCATGGTCACTATTTTCTTTATCACAATTTTCTTTCTCAGCCTTTTTCTGGGGAGAATTATCTAAGGTGTCTTGGCTCCTTGCTATTAAACTAATAAACTGGTTTTCCAAACTATCTCTTTCTTTAATTTGCTCTGTACTATCAGAATGCAATAAATCTATTTTGTTTTGAATAACCTCAAACTTTTCCATAAGCGGTTGAATTTTATTCAATTTTAATTCTAATTCCTTGTATTGAATAGTAGAAATTTCTTTTAAACCAATTAAGTTATTTAAATAATCTGCAAATCTTGTTAACCGTCCTTTAATAATACCACGCTGTTTGACTAAGTTAGTTATTTCTACCTTGAGCTCTGCTTCATTCATTTTGATAGGTTATAATAATAGTCACCAATAACACAGGCGAACAAACAAAGAAACAATAAAATATGCACTCAAACCCGTTAGAAGAGCAGAGAAGCTCAGGTCCAGTTACTCACGCTGGTGCAATAGCACGACGCGGTGCTCAGGGCAGCTCGCGCCGAGCAGATAGCTTAGGCCAGCAGCGCGCAGCACGTGGCGGCGCACGCGACGGAACCGGGCGGGCGGCGGCGATACCGAGACCGATGCGCTCCACTTCACGGAGGTACGCTGGAATAGTCGGCATATGGTATTGAAATAACGTAGCTAACGTTGTCTTTTGGTAGTTACAGGTAAGGATAGGTTATCTAAGCACCTTATGTGCTGAAATAATAATAAGCAATAAAATAAGCATAAATAAGCATAGAACGAAGTTAGGCTTAGGTATGCTGGCCAATAGGCGAAATGCGTGCATAAAGCGTGGGCACGTGCTTGTATTTTGAGCTTGAAATAATTAAATCCAACGCTGAGACACACGTGCTTGTATTTTGTGACTATACACCATTGAAAGCTAGCATATTATACAATAAACCCAACACTCGAGTAGCAAGTCGGCCATTACACACAATGCGAGAACAAAGGATCGAGAGAATTGGTTAGGTAAGATAGGTGTATGAAAAGGTTAGGAACAGGGCTTACTCTCCTTGGGCTAGACCTCTGGTTCACGAAGTCCTCAAGGCTCCCGAAGCAGCAACACCCAGTCCTTTTCTTTACTCGTCCGGTGACTCGCTGGGTAGGTATTGGTGAATGGCGGCTCCCACGGGTGACGCCCGCAAGCTCGACGCGTTTTATTGAAATTACGAAATGATTTAGATGATTGTGTCCTGTCACGGTCGCCACTTTTGTTTATGAATTAAACAAACTTTGTTTTACAGAATAAAACTTTGAATTTATTGCCAATAGTTACAATCAAGATGTCGGTTAGTTTCAAGTTTGCACTGTGATGATTGAGATGTCGTGCGCGCCGTCGTCGCTTGCGGAGTGTCGGTCGGTGCGCGCGCGGCGGATATGGGCGACGCCCCTCGTCCCGCTTTTTCCCCTCGCTCGCCCTAGTGCGGGGCGCGTACAACTGTCCTACAATGTCACTGCTACTTTGACTGTCTATGCTTTCGTAGCAGTTCAAGCAATCCGCTACGCCATTTGCTACGCCGTAGCAAAAACAAAGCGTACATTTGCATCAAACATGAACCTTCTCACAGCAGACAATTCGATAAGTCCCGTGTTTCGATAATAATCGATTGCCTGTTCCAAATACGAAATCCATGAAAACAATTTATCGTTATAGACCATTATTGTTGTTCGCAATGTATGCGTAGTTATGACAACAATAAATACAAGAACTGCATAAAAAGCGGACTGTAAAGGTTTGTACTCGTACCATATTCCGTACAGTATTTAATCCCATATATTTTTTAAATACTTTGGTATAATAATAAAACAAGTTGCGTATATGAATCTTTTAAATTTTAACTTTTTTTTTTGTTATTATAGCGGTGATAGTATTCCGATTTCCTATTACGGTTCGAAAGATACCGCCCTGTGACAGACGGACGGACGGATAGCGAAGCCTCATAGTAACAAAGTCCCAGCAACCTTTGGATATGGAACCCTGAAAATCAATATTCCTAAACCCATAAACAATACAAATGTTGCAAACAATTTTATTCGTGGATTTATTCTGACGGCTCTTGCTAGTAACGATATAATATCATGTGGAGCGTCAAAAGAATTGTATATTTTGTATCAAATACTGCGATTGTACTTTAATTTTTTGTGTCAGCAATATAACATAGCATCATCCCTATTTTTGTCAAAAGGGTAGGCAGAGAAGTATGGATAGATATAACATTTTAAAAGAGTAACGATGGAGTTTTTTGGCCATTTTTCTCCACACGTAACTACATTTTGGAAGGGGCGACTAATTTATGTTACTGACCATCAATTGATTGATTTGTTCTAGGATTAGCTGTTGCAATGACTATATAAGGATTTGAAATTGCTTTTTTCATAGAATTTTTACAAAATTCTTAATAGGTTTCTTCTTTGTATGAATAAATAATGTTCTTCCATTTATTTTTAATTCATTATATATCCTTCTTCTTTACTCGTTTATGTAGACAGACGTGTTAAAAATACATATTTTGTACTACGAGCTGATGATTCTACACTTCAATCCTAATTGTCCATCTCCGTCCATTGGCCTACCAGTAAATGAAGAATAATAGATGTTCACAATTTCTTTTCATTAGCAGTCAGAATTACTCCTCTGCCCCTCTTAATTGTAAATCAATTAACATTCAATTCACAATTCAATTACTTACCGTTAATTAAAAAACACAACGACAATCTTTCAGTCGCGCGCCTCCAATCAGCGGCTGGTCCGCTGTGGCGGACATTTAATTCAAAGTAATGCTTTGTTCGCCGGCCTGTCCCGGTCATTATTAGAACAACTGTGGCTAGTTACTATTATTTGTGTTTTGTTGATTAAATGTGTCTCGTTTGTATCAAATAACACTTTTTCTTTCTTTCAATAATGGTTTATTGACTTTTAATTCGATTTCTGAATACTTACACAAACTTACCTACGACTTTTTTATTGGAGGTAAGCAGAAGCTACGATTCTTATTTTACTTCTTTTACTTGGTTTTTATTTCCTGAATGATGTCATTTTTTTTTAAATAGCAGACTTTTTGTGTATACCAAGTTTATATAATTCTTTTAAAAAACGGTGACTGCATAGTAGTTGTCACAAGCGCTACTGTTAAGCTCGAAATTCTGGGTTCGATTGCCAGTTCGGTCAGAGTTATTTAGGTTTTTCCAGTACTCATTTCTCAGTAGCAGTCCTGAGTCTGGATTTGTGTCAAGTTAATGGCAATAAGACTTGCACTTAACTGGCGAAATGTAGGTGAACTTACTATAGGTACCTCCGCCTATACCTTCGGGAAAACAAGGCGTGATGTTGTGTTATGTTACGTTTAACAATATGCTTGTGCTCATTGTTATGATTGCTCAAACGAATTAGTTTAATGATTAATTTACGATCTGTAATTGGTCCACCTATCCGTTGTGGCGGACGTTTCTCTTACTCAAAGTATTGCTTTGTTCGCTAATAAGCCACGGTCATTAGGCATCCACAGTTGTTTTTATTATGATTATCGAGCTGTCCGGATATGTTATAACGATGGCAGAAGCTTCGCCCGCGTCGATATCGGAAATTATCACTTAAGTTTTCACGACGACATTTTCACTGAATAGATTGATCGATATCAAAGTGATACTGCAAATTTCACTTATAACTGTCACTGATTTATATATAAATAATGATTTACACTTATTTTCACTTTGTATGTGAATCTAATACAATATACACATTAATGTCCTATTTACTTGTTGAGTACCTAATTGGAAATAGCCTTAAAACAAAATTTAAGATTAAAATTACAAGAACCTACATTTTGACTAATTAGCTAAATGCAACGTTCAAACTGAGTGGATATTATTTACATCCAAATAGCTCAAAATGCTGGTCGCAAATAGCTCAAAATAGAGACACATGGAATTCTTTAGAGGAGGCCTTCACCTTCACTTGAGGAGGGGTTCATGCAATCAAACATTTTACTATTAATTTAAGATTTTTTATATTTTTTTTTTTTTTCTTTTACATATTCTCTAAACCATGTATGCGTTCTACTTGTCTTTAAGTGCATGAAATAAAAGGCTTATTATTATTATATTATTATAGTAATTAACTATTCCACAATATGTTATACTAGTATATTCAATGGCCACTAATTGGACGTAAAATAAAGCACCCAATAGCGCTCATTTGCTTTTAATAAATTTATCACTTCACAAATGGCGGAGTTCCCAGCGGTCTCATGTTTAAATTATTTTGAAAATTTTGGTGACAACCTATATTTTGGTAATGGAATTTAATATCGGATTTTATGAAGAAGGAAAAATAATTGGTGATAATGTTTTGGATAGAAACTTCGCCTTGAAATGGTTCTCCAATCTGTTGGTGACTAAGTTTTAATATCACTTTAACGTGATTGATTTATGCTTGATTAGATAAATAAACAAGCTGCTCTGTTTGAATTTATATTGCCTGAGCCTAACAGGAACGCGGGGAATAAACATAACGTAAATTCAAACGAAAAAAGATCTTGTATCGCATTTTAATATTCGCTGTATAAACGATACTATTTGTGTTTGTCGTATTTAATAAATTAAATGAAAAGGCCTCGAAAAATTCTTCCGCATCGCTCTCGACTGGTGACCTTCCCAATAGACTGGCGGCCATCCTACGTTGTATGGCAATGCTACCTCTGGCCAAGTTAAAAACCAGTCCTTGGGTCCAGACAGTGTCAACCAAACGCCTTTTAGTTTGTAAGTTTTCGTAGGGTTAGGATATTAGGTTTTTGCATTTATTTATTAGATATAAGTTGTTATACCTACATGTACATTTCATTTTAATTTTGAAAAATGCTATAGATAAACTTGTAGCTTTGGTTCAAATTCGTTCGAGTCTGAATGATCTGCGAAGATCTTTGTATCAAATTTAATGATCACCCACACAGGACGGGACCGCACCTTTACCAACGATGGCTTTTGGCTTGCAATTATAAACTTACCTCAGAAGGGAGTCATAGAACAACAAATAAATCAACGCAATAACAATGTTTATTAAAAAATGCTAAATATTTAGTACAATTTATATTCTGGATTACTGATTTTCATCATAATTAAATACATTATACAACACAAAAAAATATATAACAATTTATTCGCTGCCGGTTGCGGTTAAATGGATCAGTTTTGCAACAAAATCATCAGATAGATCAATATATTCAAATAAAATAAAATATTCATATAAAGCAATCTCCAGAACCCGGAAAAAAAACCACAAAGTCAAAGCTCCCAAATACTCAAAGAAATTAATGTAAATGGTATTTTAATACTTCGGAAGTGACGGGCGAATCCAAGTGGTATCGATACTGAGCGTATAAATTATTCATTTCGATTCTTTTATCAATTGAGTTAACGCAAACAATGAGCGGCCGGTCTCTTTATTGGATTCCCACAAAGACCCCGACGCAGAATAGATAAGTACAGAAGGTTGATTCCATGCAACGAACGAAAAAACACGCACACTTACATTGTTATAATCTATACGAGTACTAACATTATAAAGCTGAAGAGTTTGTTTGTTTGAACGCGCTAATCTGTGGAACTACTGGTCCGAATTGAAAAAATATTTTTTTGTTGGATAGCCCATTTATCGAGGAAGGACATAGCCATCCTTACATCACGCTACGACCAATAGGAGCCAAGCAACGGTTGATACCGCGTGGGAGCAGCTAGCTAAAAAATTGCTACAAAATATTTCTTACATCCTTCGTAACGAAATTAAGGAACGTTTTCGAACGTTAAAAGCGTTTCTAATAAAAAAATAATGAAATTATCTTAAAGTAAGCCGTGGCAGCTTTTTCTTAGGATGGACTAGCTTCCGCCCGCGGCTTCGCCCGCATAATATGTCGACAAATTATACACATAAACCTTCCTCTTCAATCACTCTATCTATTAAAAAAAACCGCATCAAAATCCGTTGCGTAGTTTTAAAGATTTAAGCATACATAGGGATATAGGGACAGAGAAAGCGACTTTGTTTTATACTATGTAGTGATAATCATCAAATGACCCCTCCCGCTGTGGGCGGAAGGGAGTGTTTTACAGACTGTAACCCATCCATCCTTAGCCCTATGTATTCCGGGGCAGCGGTTTCCCTTTCGGACAATCCCCTTGAAGCCGTGGGTAGCCAAGATATGACCAGACCGACGCTCATTCACGAACACGACATATGGATCAGCACATAAGCGTTTATGTGTGCGTGACTCAGTCTTCGCTCCTTGTTCTGAGTCAACCTTCTTTATTTACCTATCTATTTTGTGACCCCGGGTACGATTGATGAACGAAGCGAGTATCGATTGTAGGAACATTCGATTTCCGGAATGGATTAGACGTTAGTTCGGTTGGATTAGAATTTTAGGTTGTGTTTAATTGGATCTTGAGGTATTAGAAGATGGAACTAGCGAAATTAATTATACTTACAATGTAGATATAATATAAATATGAAACGGAAATCTCATTTATTTCAGCTTATGGCTTGCATACCAAAAATATCCCGTTTTAGGCAGCTTGTATAATAGTTTTGACACGTTGTTTGCCACTTAAAGCTATGTTTTAGATCGCAGAATATGTTGTCATACTTGGGACCCTTTAATTTCAATAGTTTTTAGTTCCATAAACTATAAAACCTGTTCACAGTAAGTAGGAGAATGTTTCCGATTGAATTTTTGTTTGAAATACATCAAGCCAAAATAAAATGTCTTTCTACCAAACATTTACGTGCCTAGATCGTTGTACCATCTGCCAACCGCGAAACCAAATCAACACGTACTACAAAAAATACCTTTAAAAAATTAATCAGTTCTCTCATACATATTGTATGAAGGCGTTACATGTAAAAATACGAACACATGCCTTCATAGAATAACAATGGGTATGTCAAATACCACGAATATAAAGAATACATTCATAATTATATGTTCAAAGGAAAATCATCACTATGTTTAAAATAATAGAGCTTAAGATGTTATGATTATATTTCCAGTGAACGGGAGGAGAGTGAATTATTAAATTATTCGAGCCATCCGTTATGAGGCTCGTTTGGTTTAAAGATGGGTTACTCGCCTTTTGATGCCTTGTTTTAACATGGAAATATATTAAAGCCTTTTATGTAGAACAATCTGATTCCGTATTGTTTCTTCTATTATTCCTACAAATGATTTGTGTGCGGGGTGAACATTATTTTCCCATGTGCCTATGTTAAACTGGAGTACTTTATGTAATGGAGTATTTACAATAGCTCATAAATTATGATACGTAATTCATATGAAACACATTGTTACAGATTAACGAGACCTGAGCTCCGTGAGCGCCCAGTTGAATTCGATGAAACAAGTTAGTTTTTTTTTTATTTGTTTTGGTTACCTACCTATTTTGTGTAAATCTAGCAACCGTTCGGTTACTCGAACAGCGAGACGGTGGGCCATATATGTAACTTTTATTAAATGTGCATTGTTCCTTTTCATAGTCAAATAGGGTTCTGCCAGCAAGTTATCACCTTTTGTGGTGTAGTGTTTTTATTCTGGGTCATCGTCTTCACATGTAATGTAATTGTAATGTAATGTAATTCATGTATGTATACAAACCGTTGTAAAACATTTTAAAAGAGTAACGGTGGAGTTTCTTGCCCATTCTTCTCAACACGAAACAACCTTTTTGAAGCGGCGACTAGAATCAATTCTATTTCTTGTGCATTTTGACGTTCATAAGTGCCTTACTTGTGCATTAAAGATAATATTCTTCCAACTGGATTTCGGTCACGGCGGCATCTTATGATGCAAACTGCATTAGCTCTGTTTCCTCATTCACTAGTTTCAACACCCACTTAAAACTGATAAAAGTAACTCGCTCCAGTACTAGACCCATTCGAACGAGACTTAATGACACCGCTGCGTACGCACTCATATATCAAGTGACACTGCGTAGAATAATGAAAACGTCTTCAGGGCAAATTTGGAAGCGCCCTGCGACCTTTGTAACACGTTTTTCTTGACGCTCGTTTCCTTTATAAGGTAAAGTTAGACCTTTTCATAAGAAGGTCCCTTAATTTCATAAGCGTTTACAAGTTACCCTTGCAAACGAATGTTTAAGCTTGAATATTTAGATTTTTCGCTTTTTATGCATTCATTAAATGATTTTATTACATTTCTACAAATTAACGACTTATACAAACTTAAACTAATTGACTATCTAACTAAGTATATATGTACAAATAAATACAAAAACAAAAGGGACATTTAGGCGTCGAAGTACTCATCCGCATCGCTGTCGTCCGGCAACGTGCCCAGAAAACTTGAGCTAGAGCATTGCCACGTTGAATGGTAATGCTAATTCTTTGGCCAAAGCAAAATCCAGCCCTCTGGTCACGTGAAGTGTCGAACAATCAGCGAGAAATTTTCTTAAAAAAGGAGTTGCGCACTCGGGCCTTTTGACCCTAGAATTTCGACCCCAACGCATTCATAACATTCTTATTTAGAAGTTAGTTTAAATAAGTTGCATGCAGCTGAACCCCTACTAGAATTTTACATGAAGTAACTGTCTATACTGTGCTCCGTTGCCCTAGCTGGATAAACAAGGTGACACTATCGAAACTCAAGCATCAATCACAACGTTAATTTCGTTACATAAGATGCGCACATAATGTCTACTGTGTCTTAGAGGTGGATGCTTATCGTAACCGCTAGTTGCCTGGTTGAAACCAACCATATAACCCTTCATACAAAGCAGATTTTCTTTACGGTACGCGTGAATAACTAGTTCGACTTTCAACCTGACTAGTAAAAAAAATGTTAAAAAAAACTAAAAAACACGCTTTTTATAGAAAACCGAACTAAAAATATGAAAAAAAAAAAAACTTTTTAAAAAGCGTGGGGTGCATGGTGGTGGTGAATATTATCTTAAAAAGCACCCCACGCTTTTTAAAAAGTAATTTTTTTTTTCATATTTTTAGTTCAAATTTATGTATTGTCATCGGTCCTCGATAAATCTACAAAGTTTGAACGAAATCTGGCCGTTTAAAGTGGGTGAAAATCGCGTCTAAAGGAGTCGGTTACAAACATACATAGGTACAAGTGAAGCTAATATAAAGCGTGTAAAATAAGGATAATGGGAAACTATTATCAAATTATTGCATTGTCATCGGTCCTTGAGACGTGTGCAAAGTTTCAAGTTGATCAGACTTTTAGAAACCGGTGAAAATTAAGCTCAAAGATTCCGTTACATACATACATACTACTCTGTCAAGAAAGTACCGGGAAAAGATCAATAATACACAAAATGTCATTCATCCAAATTTATTTTATCACCTTCAAAGTATGCTCCTTTAGAAACGATACACTTGCGCCAACGAATAATCCATTCATCAAAACATTTTTTAAACGCTGCTTCCGGAATTGAGTTCAGTTCTCACCGCGAATTCTCCTTTATGTCTTCTATCGATTGAAAACGGGTGCCACGAAGTGGTAATTTGAGTTTAGGAAAAAGAAAAAAGTCAGCAGGAGCCATATCTGGTGAATATGGTGGTTGCTGGATGGTATTTGTTGAGTGTTTGGTCAAAAATTCGTTCACAATGATAGCCTTGTGCGAAGGCGCATTGTCGTGGTGCAAATCTTTCCACAAATCTGGCCTTTTTCGTCGAATTTGCTCTCTTAAATGCCGCATAACGCTCAAATAATATTCTTTATTTACCGTTAGACCTTCCGGTAAGAATTCAGAGTGCACAACACCGCGATAGTCAAAGAAAACAGTCAACATGACTTTGACTTTTGATCGACTTTGGCGTGGTTTTTTCGGTTTCGGTTCAGTTAGAAGGCGCCACTCCGAAGCTTGTTGACTAGTTTGCATGTCAAACTCGTAAACCCACGTCTCGTCACCAGTAACAATGCGTTTCATGAATGTTGGGTCCGAACTGACTCGTTCTAGCATGTCCTCAGCGACTTTCATGCGATTGAGTTTTTGGAGAAAATTCAGATCTTTTGGGACTAGCCGAGCAGCAACATGTTTCATACCCAAATGATTAGTTAAAATGGTACGGATCGACTCGTGAGATACAGAAAGTTCGGCGGCTATCTCTCTCAGAGTTGAATGGGGATTTTCAGTCACTATTTTCTTCACTTTTGCGATATTAACTTCAGTTGCAGACGTTGACGGCCTACCAGAGCGAGGCAAATCTTCCATCACATCTCGACCGCTTTTGAATGCTTTGAACCACTCATAAGCACGAGTTTTTGATAAAGTCGATTCACCGTAAGCCTTCTGTAACATTTTCAGTGACTCCGAACACGAAATTCCATTGGCGATGCAAAATTTAAGACAAACTCTTTGTTCGATATTTTTGTCCATTATGAAATTCGCAATACACACTATAAATATGATATTACTAAAACCAGCACTGTATTTAATATAAATAACAGATGCAACTCAAACTCCGCGCCAAAATGGAAAACAGTTGTGCCAACCTAACAACTACAAAAAAAACAAAAATTTGAATTTGGAACCATAAACAATTAATCATCCATTCCCGATACTTTTTTGACTGAATGTACATACATAGATACAACCCGAGCTAATAAAAGCGTGTTAAAAACGAGTTTGACTTTCAACCTGACTACCCAAAAAACTAGTTTGAATTTCAACCTGACTAGTGAAAAACTAGTTCGGTTTTCAACCTGACTAGTAAATAACTAGTTTGACGTTCAACCTGACTAGTGAATAACTAGTTCGGTTTTCAACCTGACTAGTGAAAAACTAGTTTGACTTTACACCTGACTAGTAAAAAACGAGTTTAACTTTCAACCTGACTAGCCAAAAAACTAGTTTGAATTTCAAACTGACTAGTGAAATACTAGTTCGACTTTCAACCTGACTAGTAAAAAACAAGTTCGGTTTTCAACCTGACTGGTAAAAAACTAGTTCGGTTTTCAACCTGACTAGTAAATAACTAGATTTACGTTCAACTTATTCGGTAAACTTGTTTGGTAGAAACTAGTTTGGCACAAACTAGTTTGGTAGAAACTAGTTCGGTATAAACTAGTTCGGCCCAAACTAGTTTGGTAGAAACTAGTTTGGTAGAAACAAGTTTGGGAGAAACTAGTTCGGCACAAAATAGTTCAGCACAAACTAGTTCTGTAAAAACTAGTTCGGTAGAAACTAGTTCGGTACAAACTAATTTGGTAAAACTAGTTCGGTACAACTATTTCAGTAAACTATTTAGTTCGTTAAAACGAGTTCGGTAAAACTCGTTCGGCAAAACTAGTTCGGTAAAACTAGTTCGATAAACTTGTTCGGTAAACTAGTTCGGCAAAACTAATTCGGTAAAATCTATTTCGGCACATACTACACACATCAAAAGTGTCTAGGGATCAACATATATTTTTGCAATAACTTTTCTCTTGATTGATATTAATTTAAATTTTCTTTAAGGATTCATCAAATAAAGTGTTTTCGTTTGTCACAGTAACGATAAACCAAGTCACCTTTGCATTAATAAAGAAATTTGCCATTTTCCTAATAAAGGGATTTTTGACATTTGAACCACTAACATAAAAGTTCGAAAAAAAGACTGAAATAACAGTTTTCTTTAAAATTTTATTGGGTAACTTAAACAATTAATAATCCGTGTTTCTACCGCGAACACTAACAACACAAGAACATCGGTTTGGCATACTCAAAATGAGTTCATCCAAATCCCGCTGTGGAATGGCCGCCCATGTTCGTTGCAACAACAAAAAAAGGTGTTATCAGTCGACTTTGGACACGTTACCGAAGCACTGGTACCGTGGCTGAGCGCCATGAAGGACGGTATCGCTGCACCACACGGAGACAAGACCGATACATTCAAATCTTAACTCGAAGAGCTCCAACAATAACCGCCATGATGTTAGCCGTGAGGCTTCATCACTCTTCAGGGAACTTAATTAGCGACCAAACAGTCAGAAACCGCTTGCATGAAGTGAACCTTCATTCCCGAAGACCGCTACGGGTACCACCTATAGCAATGCACAATCGTAGGATTCGATATCAATGGGCTCTTGAACACAGAAATTGGGCAGAAGAACAATGGCGTTTCGTGTGCTTTTCTGATGAGTCTCGTTTTGGTATGAGACCGGATACAAGACGTATACGACACTGGAGAACCCCTGGACGCCAACAGCGATTAAAATCCTGCCAGGAAGTCCATCCTTATAGTGGTGGAACCATCATGGTATGGGCGGGTATTTGGATCGGCGGAAGAACTGAGTTGATTTGGATCAGAGGCAACCTCAACGCTCAAATTTATGCTGAGACGATTGTATCTGACGTCATCGTTCCTCTACAAGTGAAAATCGGTCCCTTATTTCAGTTAATGCATGATAATGCACGACCGCACACCGCAAGAGTTGTAAGACAGACTCTCGCCGCAGCTAACATCAATGTCCTGCCCTGGCCTGCTCAGTCGCCAGACTTGAACCCGATTGAGCATGCATGGGATATGCTACAGAGAAGAGCTCTGCCGAATATGGAGGGTATCCAGTTGCAAGAAGACCTTTTTTTGTTGTTGCAACGAACATGGGCGGCCATTCCACAGCGTGATTTGGATGAACTCATTTTGAGTATGCCAAACCGATGTTCTTGTGTTGTTAGTGTTCGCGGTAGAAACACGGATTATTAATTGTTTAAGTTACCCAATAAAATTTTAAAGAAAACTGTTATTTCAGTCTTTTTTTCGAACTTTAATGTTAGTGGTTCAAATGTCAAAAATCCCTTTATTAGGAAAATGGCAAATTTCTTTATTAATGCAAAGGTGACTTGGTTTATCGTTACTGTGACAAACGAAAACACTTTATTTGATGAATCCTTAAAGAAAATTTAAATTAATATCAATCAAGAGAAAAGTTATTGCAAAAATATATGTTGATCCCTAGACACTTTTGATGTGTGTAGTTCGGGACAAACAAGTTCAGTAAAAACTAAATTGGTACAAACTTTAGGTAATGTACTACTCAATATTAACATGTGTTTTTTAATATGAGGCATGGCGCCCCAATCCGTACCCGTGATCCATTCAACACTGGCGACCATACACATGATTTATGGACACGACAAAACAAACTGTAGTTTTTTACGGGAACAAAAATGTCTAAAGGGCCTTAGTACACTAAGAACATCTGTGTCACTGTACTAAGTACGTTCTCCCGTTTCCAGCTCTAGCTGTAACTATCTACTAAATATCTGAACTAAGTTAAAAAACTTTTAACAGTTTGTTTTCTCTTTAATACAGGTGAAAATGAACTCGGTCGCACACTATTATGTAATTCAGCTGCTGGCGGTACAAGTATATCTAGTCTCTGCTGGTCTTATTAGTTCATTTTTGATTGTGTGTCGGCAATGTTAAAAGAGAAAGAGTCTCTATCATTTAATAAAGCTTTGTTATGTTTTTAGGGTTCCGTTCCACAAGTTACGGAACATAAGTTTGTATTACTCTTGAGATTTCGATATCTTTATCATTCAATGTGCTTCTACCAACTATGTTGGGATCGGTTCCTGTTTAACCCGATGATGCTGCTGAATACTAGCATTTTACATCAATCGACTGCCTATCTGACCTCTACAATCCAATCATTGGGTAATACGATATGCCTTAATATCTATAGAAGGCAATGCCTTCTATAGAAGGCAATGCCTTCTATAGATATATTCTAAAGATAAGACTGGGTGTCATACCTTTGTGCTTCTTTCTACCCTTAAACAACTGTTAATGATCTGACACTGGAACTTGGGACCAAACGCTTAACGTGCTTTCTAAGGCTCGAAGGGTCGCGACTTTCTTCTCTAATTCATTTTGCAAACATTCGTTCCGCGAGATTTTATTACACAACGAACATTCATTCGCAAATTGAACACTTTGGTAAGTACGTACATTTAAGAAAAAAATTAAACTCTAATAGCTGTACTCATTGTTGAACGTTTGTTTCGTGAACAAAATATACATTCAGTCAAAAAAGTATCGGGAATGGATGATTTGTTTATGGTTCCAAATTCAATTTTTTGTTTTTTTTGTAGTTGTTAGATTGGCACAACTGTTTTCCATTTTGGCGCGGAGTTTGAGTTGCAACTGTTATTTATATTAAACTAGCTGACCCGACAGACGTTGTTCTGTCTTAACTGTAATACCTACTGCCTACCCTACCTACCTAGCTACCTACCCTACCTACCCTACCTAGCCTACCTACCCTACCTACTCTACCTACTCTACCTACCCTACCTACCCTACCTACCCTACCTACCCTACCTACCCTACCTACCCTACCTACCCTAGCTACTCTACATATCCACCCTACCTACCCTACCTACCTACCTACCCTACCTACCTACCCTACCTCCCTACCCTACCTACCCACCCTACCTACCCTACCTGCGTACCCTACCTACCTACCCTACCTACCCACCCTACCTACCCTACCTACCTACCTACCCTACCTACCTACCTACCTACCCTACCTACCTACCTACCCTACCTACCTACCTACCCTACCTACCTACCTACCCTACCTACCTACCTACCCTACCTACCTACCTACCCTACCTACCTACCTACCCTACCTACCTACCTACCTACCTACCTACACTACCTACCAAAAAAATAAAAATGTATTCTGCTATTCGGGGCGGAGACAAATCCAACGAAACAAAAACCATGAAAATTGGTCCAGCAGATCTCGAGTTATAATGGAGGGAACAAACCCGACTTTCTTTTATATATATAGATACAGTGCCGGTTTTAGTAATATCATATATAGTGTGTATTGCGAATTTCATAATGGACAAAAATATCGAACAAAGAGTTTGTCTTAAATTTTGCATCGCCAATGGAATTTCGTGTTCGGAGTCACTGAAAATGTTACAGAAGGCTTACGGTGAATCGACTTTATCAAAAACTCGTGCTTATGAGTGGTTCAAAGCATTCAAAAGCGGTCGAGATGTGATGGAAGATTTGCCTCGCTCTGGTAGGCCGTCAACGTCTGCAACTGAAGTTAACATCGCAAAAGTGAAGAAAATAGTGACTGAAAATCCCCATTCAATTCTGAGAGAGATAGCCGCCGAACTTTCTGTATCTCACGAGTCGATCCGTACCATTTTAACTAATCATTTGGGTATGAAACATGTTGCTGCTCGGCTAGTCCCAAAAGATCTGAATTTTCTCCAAAAACTCAATCGCATGAAAGTCGCTGAGGACATGCTAGAACGAGTCAGTTCGGACCCAACATTCATGAAACGCATTGTTACTGGTGACGAGACGTGGGTTTACGAGTTTGACATGCAAACTAGTCAACAAGCTTCGGAGTGGCGCCTTCCAACTGAACCGAAACCGAAAAAACCACGCCAAAGTCGATCAAAAGTCAAAGTCATGTTGACTGTTTTATTTGACTATCGCGGTGTTGTGCACTCTGAATTCTTACCGGAAGGTCTAACGGTAAATAAAGAATATTATTTGAGCGTTATGCGGCGTTTAAGAGAGCAAATTCGACGAAAAAGGCCAGATTTGTGGAAAGAAAATTCTTGGATTTTGCACCACGATCATGCGCCTTCACACAAGGCTATCATTGTGAACGAATTTTTGACCAAACACTCAACAAATACCATCCAGCAACCACCATATTCACCAGATATGGCTCCTGCTGACTTTTTTCTTTTTCCTAAACTCAAATTACCACTTCGTGGCACCCGTTTTCAATCGATAGAAGACATAAAAGAGAATTCGCGCCGAGAACTGAACTCAACTCCGGAAGCAGCGTTTAAAAAATGTTTTGATGAATGGATTATTCGTTGGCGCAAGTGTATCGTTTCTAAAGGAGCATACTTTGAAGGTGATAAAATAAATTTGGATGAATAACAGACATTTTGTGTATTATTGATCTTTTCCCGGTACTTTCTTGACAGAGTAGTATTATGATCGTTGCGTATGAAATGCACATGCAAGGAATGTTTGCAAAACAAATTTGTGAAACAAATGCTCACGGAGAGTACCATCTTCTATCATTATGGTCTGCGATAACTTATGTGTTGTTCACCTATTGAATTATCTCAACGAAGACTTTAAAAAAAAGCTCTATGCCTTTCTTTTAACTGCATTTATACTGAGATTGCTGTTTTTAACACAATATTAAGACGAACCTATCTACTGTTGACTGTATCCTAGTTAAGGTACAATTAAGTCCTTATTAGTTAATTTTTCATAGAGCTGCGGTAACAGTAGCCAACAAGCAATTTGAGAAAACGGTAAAACTGCTTGTTAGCTAACAACCAATTTTGGAGAGAACAGAAGCCAACAAGCAATTTAAGAGAAAAACTATATTGCTCTAGTAATTGGCTTAACATTATACTTTCTCACTGTAACTGAACAGACTAGAATGCGTTACTGTTGTGATATTTTAAACCGAATTAAGTGGGAAATTCGGGTGGTATAGCATATTGTTAAATAAACTGGAATGGTTATTTAAATTGTTTTTTGTTGGCACTATCTGCAGATACCATTTTCGAAGTTATTGGTTCATGAAACCAAACTTAAAACTTTCGCAATGTTTGGCCTCCGTAATTTCAAACAATATACATAATTTGTTTACGCATACTGTTGTATAATATGATATAGGTATAATACTTACATTATTGCGTAGGAAATTCAATATTGAGGATCAAATAAAAAAAGATAAGCCACTTTATCAGGACTTTAACCACCACTTCCTAAAGCTGTATTTTAATTAGTGTGAGAATGAGACGGAGCTATATAGGCCGTATAGCTCCATGTCTTTTTCAATAAAGTACTATTAAAATAATACTGCTATTACAGTTAGTAGGTTCCAACCCAGACAGTTATTTAACTTAGTGTAACTAATTTCATCACCACTTCTCTTTAAACGGTGGAGGAAAACAATGTGCGGAAGCGGACAAGACCTAGAACCTAAGATTTCAAATACATATGACATCCACTAACCTGCACTCGGCCCGCGTGGGGGATTTTGCCCAACAGTGAGAACATTATAGGAAAATTATGCTTATATGCTTATGCTATTAGAAGTGGTGGTCGGCCCTCAGTATTCTAAAGCGTTTCCGTTTCAGTAATAGCTAATCCCACACCAAAATACTCTTCCTGCTATAACTCAACTTGGCTCAAATGACCCGGAGCACCCACAGCACAGATCTGCGGGCGATATTATGCAAAGATGTATAATACTATTCATTTGTATGTAAATCCAGGCTGCGGCCTGCACGGTTGCATGACCAGCTGTAACCGAATTTGACTGAAGCTAACTGAGTATTAGAATATTTATCACATTTCGCGGCCCCGGCGGCATTTGCAGAGAATGGTGTTAAAATACGAGGTATTCATACAAAAGAACTGATATACTACGTGCGAATAAATGCCTTTTTTACCCATGAAACTAAACGAGATCAGCACATCTTAACCCCGCTCAATATCTCCGTGTCAATATTCTAAAAAAAAGAATTACACCGAGAGCTCTTCAACGGGGATTAAATGTTGATCGCGATCAGTTTCATTGGTGAAATTCACCCTGAATCGCTCGTGACCTATTAATTTTTTTGTTTACAAAGTCGTGAACATGATGATGCTTTTTCCGTAACCTTGCATTACAATTGTCTTCAGGAGAGAAATTTCTTAAAATATGGCTGGAAGACTCCATCATAGTTGAGAAAATCTAGTCAGATAATGAAGGAATGAATTCTTGTCGATGGCATTGGCATATTTTTGAGGCTTTTTATTTTCCTTAAGGATGGGAAATCATCAAATGACTCCTCCCGCTCTGGGTGGAGCTGAAGGGAATGTTAAACTCTTACTGACTATGAGGTCAGGAGGACGGAGTCAGGTAGGTGGTCTCTCTTACTGGTTTCGTGAGGAAACCGACATTTCTGAGAGATTTTTCTCAACAGTATGTGATGCTAAGTCAGAGGCTCATGGGCAGGATTAAAACTCTGACATCAGGTTAGTCATTAACCACACGAAAAGAAGAGACTGACTGACACTCATCCATGTTCCTTCCTTAGCCCTTTATATTTCGGTACAGCGGTAACTTTTTTGGACAATCCCGCTGAATATTTTTGAGACTAAATGTACGTATTTTAATAATCATATTATTTGTGAATGCAGAGTGAGCGCATACTCCTGATAAAACGTAGTCAGAATGCACTCGCAAGGAACGCTGCAACGATAATAAAGGGTTTTATATGAACAAACACTGCTTGTACAAGCATTCTAGAGTTTACTCAATGTTTCAACATGAATATTAAAAATACATCTTGTTTTATTTGTTTAAACTAGCTCAGTAATAGGATATTTACTTACTCAGTAGCAGGCCGGAATTTGTATTTGGCAATACGCTAGGTATTACATGGGACTTAGACTTAACCGGTGAAATGTGGGTATTCTGATGTATGGTTATGTCTGGGGCACTCTAAGTTGAAATTTTTATCACGTCCATATAATTATTTTCCATCAAATCGTTTGCACTAATATAATGTGCAAGAGGAGATGTTCTATGATGTTTTATTTCAAATCTAAAACTTAATTACTTGCGTGATTATGTTCACATATTTTTTTGTATCTGTTAACATTATTTTTATAAACAAACAACATGTAAGCAGAGTCTATTCCCAGCAGACTTGCCAGAGTTTCAATCAACATTATCGCCCGCTGAAAGAAATTTCAGTGAAAACATCTTTAGTACAAGTACGGTTATGTAAACATGTACTGTCAACAAAAGAAATAAGTATGCAGGTAGAAAACTCATTTTTTTACCCATTTTTTTTGTGTGCGGTGTATTGTTAAATTGTTCATAAAGTCTAAATAAGAAGATTATATACCAGTCTACAACATCAATGACGTACGAACTTTAAATTGTTTTTTTAACACTACTAATAATATTAAAATAGCACGCTATTAGCACGCTTTCTTGCTCCGAAGTGTGGTGATTTATTCAACACTGCTGTTATTGGTTTATATATTTAGGGGTAGATTTAGAAGCCCAGATATAGGAACCGAAGCAGGTAAATTGGAGATTTTTTTGAACCATATTTCACCTAACCAATTAGTGTGTGCGTCGCAATAGAAAACAAAGGAAGAGACTAGATTAGAGAGATACAATTATATTTTTCAAAGACCTATTGGCACAGTTATCACACCGCTTGACATAGATAGTGCAATTTTTATTTTTATTTTTTTTACGTTACAAGTTGGGTTGTCGCTTTATTGAATTTTGATTACTGTCTTATCAGCCAACTCGAAATCATCAAAATCGGCCAACGCGTTTGTTCCCTAGAGTACAAAGGAACGATTAAATGCTGATAACCACATTATCATCCTTTAAGTCGTGCAGTTGGGTAAAAATTTGTATCGAATCATAAGTTAGTTAGTACTCTATAAGTAGATCTTACTTAAGAAGGAAGGACAATACTACAACAATGTATCCGACAAAAAATTAATCTTAACTTACTCTATATGAACACCCAATTATTTTCCAAGACAATATCGAAAACATACGGAATACTACGAAAAGAGCCCATCTTGTTATCGTTACATTTCTAACGTTTGAGTTAAGGTTGCTTAGAAACGGGATGTTCTCTGTAGTTAGTACTTCCCGAACGTCTAATCATTTTGTTCTTTATAAAGGCTTTTTTCTTTTTGCGAAAAGAAAAATAAAGATGGATTTAGTGGAGTGTTTCTAATCTTTCAGGAAGTAATATATCGTTCTGGGGAAAACGTGAAACACTTTTTGAGTTGTATTCGTCATACTGGCTTTGTATTGAAAATGCTTAATTGTGTCATCTCTATCGATAAATAAAATTGTAGTGTCTGTTACTATTAATTAACTGCTTTTTCACATTATAAACGGCTCAGCAGATTAACCGACGACCGAAAACATACATTCACACAGTTAGACAAACGGATAGACAGTTGAAGTTACTTTCGGTTTTTATAATGTCAGGTAAGGATTAGTACGCATACTATTATTATTGAAGAGGATTACTTGCGCGGCAGGCCCAGAAAGAGATGGTAAAATGAGCTGGACTCCTGGATTGGCCTACAATCGCTGTAGACCGGGAAAAGTGGAAAGTGAGGCCTTTGCCCTGCAGGGGGATAACAGTGGCTTATAATTATAATGATAATTACTTGATATAGCGGTTTCACATGTCGTTTGGTAGCAATAAACAATAAAAACTGAAAGGATAAGAATAAAGTACGTCAGTAATGATCGATATGTTTTGACGGTTCTACTTACTACAATATTATACTTCTGTAAACTATGTTAAATGATTTGATGATTGAGATTCATTTTAGGATGTTAATTAAAGGACTTGTCAATAGTAAAGTTTTGATAAATACAATTTAGAATCTATTTTACAAAATTGATAATTTAGTGACCGAATTATAGGGAATGAGAGTAAAGTGTGCGCCGCCGGATGCTGGAATGACCACCAGGCCACGCTGTACAATCAACAATCACTTAGATCACTCCGGGCTGGCCGGAAAGGTGAAAGATGCTAACATAGGCAGCCAGTAAAACCACACCGTTTGATTGCCGTCTTGTAGACAGCGATCAAGAGCTTCGATTGCGCGTTGGTGTCACATCACATAGGTAGTGCACTACCTGTGCACACTGCACACAGTAGACGGCATCCTGATACCACGTTCATTTTACTGATGTTGCACGCAGGGCTTTCTTCGCTCGCCAGATTAAGAGGTAATTTAAAGACCGAATGTGCCGGCAGTCCACCATTTAGCAATGTTGCAGCAATTCCAGAGGAAGTCACAGCTAATGCAACATTATGATCCTTGCGTTTTTAGCTAGAAGCAAACTAAGCAAAAAAGTATTGCCTGTAATAATCCCGCATTCACCATTCTCAACTCGTTGTAATATTTTGTGATAAATCTCTTTCTGCTCGGGTTGCAGACGTGGCACAGTTTCGCACACGTGAGCGTCTAATAAGGTGGTATGGTAGCTTAGCTCTCATGAGGAGTGGCTAGAGAGGCGCATCGGGTGTCCTCACCGGATGTTTCGGGAGGTTCTTGCACATTCTCAGGCAAGAAGAAGAAGAAACGCTCGGGTGCCACCATTGCGAGGATCGCCCGGAGAACATAGTGAAGCATACGGTGGAGGTCTGCCCTGTTTAGGTGGAGCACCGCAATGTTCTCGAAGCGGCGATCGGCAGCGGCGGTGACCTCTCGCGTCTGGCCCTGGTTCAATCTATGATACGGAGCGAGAGGGAGTGGGAAGCAGTCACCGTCTTGTACGAAGCGGTTATGCTAGTGAAGGAGGTGGCGGGATGGTTGAAGCACAGAGCCTCACGTCCCGGCCGCCGCGAGAGACGCTTCACCGCCGTCCGATCAGGACCAGACCCATGCCGGAAGGCGCGTTGAGCAGAAAGAGATGTCAGCATTAAGAAAGAGGTCCGTTAGGGCCAAAGCCTACCAGGTCAGCGGAATTGTCTGAAAGGGTTACCGCTACCCCGGAATATAATGAGCTAAGGAAGGAACACGGATGGGTTATAGTCAGTAAGAGACTGACGCTTCTTTCCCCTCCACTCAGAGTGAGAGGTCAGGACACAATATGTTGATTTCGCACCATCAAAAAAAAAAGCTCTGATCAAATCATTTGACAGCTCTCCTTTACGCCGCCGTGGACTCGGCGATGGCGCGTCATTGCCTGGACCCACTGGAGTCCTCGCTGTGCTCTGCGCACCGCCGACTAATAGTGTGCATTTAATGGCGCCCCACTCATATCAATCTTATCGTGATAACTTTTAAACTATTTGTCCAAATTGCTTAGTGTAAAAGACAAAGTTTATCTTCATTAAATACCAAAAGTGATAAACGTATTTAATTCGATAAGAATTAACTGAGTACTCTAAAATGTGCATTGTAAAAAAAGTATCAAATTGAAATGTATTTTTGGCTCACTATTTCGTATATAATGGCTTGCACAGAATAGGTAGACATATGCTGTCGCGGACTTTTACATAGAACTTTTTAAGATCAACAGACCCACAGTACATTACGTTCGTGTAACTCTAACGGTTTAGGCAGCGCACGCCATGATAGCTCACAGAGGACAGACATTTTGCCGACTTGCTCGAAACTTATCATTATATTATGGCCAAATCACGCAAAGACTGTATAAATTATAGCCTATGTGTTATTCTGATGAATAAGCTATATTATTGGTAAATTTCATCGAAATCTGTTCAGCCGTTTTTGCTCAAAAAAGGAACAAACATCCATCCTTCCATCCATCCATCCATCCTCACAAACTTTCACATTTATAATATTAGTAGGATATAATTACACAGTAGGTAAAATTAGTGATAGCTTTGATTTCCACATCAGATGTTTCTGATCTTCGATTTTTATAAGTCAACAGGAAATGCCCATCAGATTGAACAACTTTTGCTTAGACGTCATTCCTATATGTGTTATGGTGTACCTAGGCTCCTGGAGTTCCACAACAGGTGTTCCAGATCTTCAAATTTATTATCTTAGCAGTAAATGCTCATCACGTGGAACAATTTTTTCTAAGGTATCATTTTTGTATCTCTTATAGTTTAGCTGGTCTGTTGCGGTTCTGCATCAGGTGTTCAAGTTTCCAAGAAAAATTATAGCTTATATGTTGCCTAGACTTAATACCTATACAACAAAAAAAAATCATTCAAATCCGTCCAGTAGTTTCGAAGATTAGCGTGTACAAACAAACAGACAAACAGATTTTTTTTTTTTTGATTCGTGCTCTATTTCTGTTTCTAAACCCCCCTCAATTTTTTTTTTAATATATTCAATGTACAGACACAGTTTTTTTACTGTTTTATTATATGAATAGATATAGATAGGCACAAGTAAGGCACTTTTGAACGTCAAAATGGACAAGAAATAGAATTGATTCTAGTCGCCTCTTCCAAAAGGTAGTGTGGAGAAGAATGGGCAAGAAACTCTACCGTTACTATTTTAAAATATTTTACAATGTTTTGTATACATGAATTATATAACAATATATGTAAAGACGATGCACCCAGAATAAAACACTATACACCACAAAAGGTGAAAAGATAAACACATATAGTAATGGCAGGTAAACTTAAGTATGTCATAAGTACATGGTGCTCATAATATGTTAACAAACATTCTAAAAGTTAATAATAATAAATCAATCAATGTGTGAGAAGTTATTTCAATATGTTGAAATTGTATTTTACAAATAATAAATTATTACCTAATTTACTTAGCAACCAGTTTGATTTTGTCTAGTCGTACAAAGACTCTTTTGTAGAGACTCTTCGGCTACTTTTTATAAGTTAATGGCAGTTTAGAGATAAAAATAAGAATGGATTAGAGGAGTGACAGCCATCAGAGCTGCCAAGCTGACAGACAAAAAGATTTCCTAACAGCTGATAATGGGCATCTCAACGACTGCAGGAGAAAATAGTATTAGATATTGAGTAATTGCTCAGCATTATAAACATGACGTTAAGCATATTTGTAACCTCTAAGCCATTGAGAACTGTGGACCAATGCTCATACATTTTAAGAATGTTCGGTGTCAGAGAACCACATTTTTCAGTTTGTCAGAGATAATAAGTTTTTCTTTTAAGTAGTATATAAACGTTTTAAAGCACATTGACAAGACTCTGATCTAATTAAGAATTTAAATTCATAAGCACTTTACTAATCCTTTTTTTTACTAATACAATTGAAAATACGAACATTCTGTTAGTAAAAACCAACATAAATCACTTACAAAATATGTAGAATACATGGAAGTAACAGCATCAAGCGACATTGGCTGTTGACTTTATTTGTCAGATTTCCACTGATCTCAGTTTCATAGACGCCCAATCTAATTAGGCTTTTGCTACGCTCGGATTCGTAGCGGCTACGACTATCGTAGCAACTCGCTACGAGCTACGACTCTCGTAGCGGCTACAAAATCTAATTTTAGATACACGAGGCCTTGTTTCGGTTGTTTGTTGGTTCCTATAAAAGTTTGTTGGTGAATATTTAATTAAGTTTATTGAAAAGGGGCGTACTGAATTAATTTCTGTGTTGGGTAACTAAAATAACAGTGATATAGTATTGTTTGTGGATCTAAGTATTTTAAAAGAAAAGCGTTTTTGGATTAGATTTGCAACCAAGAATAGGAAAAAAAATATCTCAAACTCTATGTTAATTGATGCATTTTCTTTAAATAATTTTATTACTATACGTATGTTGAAAAAGACAGTTTTAAGAAAAATTTATAAAGTGCTTAAAGATTTTAAGAACATTTTTAGGTTCACGTATTTTGCTATAATATTATAGATAATTAAAATCACAATCACCTTGTAAAGAATGCGCTACAAACACGTGCAAAGAAAAGTGTGAATAGAAAATAAACCTATATTCCCTTTATCACAAAGAGAAAACAAGCATTTTCACGGTACATAGCATCGATTGTTCAATCAAAGGAACGATACCAATCGTTCCAGAGCTTAGCTACGCCACTACGCCGTAGCAATCGTAGCTAGAGGCGACGTCGTAGACGCCGATATTATTACTGATATCAAAGGGGACTACGCGGTCTACGTTTACTTGCATTTTATGTAAGTCGTTGTCTATAATTTTTTACTATGTAATTTTTAAAGTTTTACTATAGCAAAATGGTTCGTTTTATAAATTATCATTAAAATTGGATTATCTGAAATCTGTTTTTCAAGATTAATATTAATTGTAATAATGTGAAAGCATTATTATTGATCCTGCTGATGTATTAGTAAGTAATTTTTTATTAACGTTTCTATAAAATACAAAAAATAAAAGCAAAGCAAATTGTCTAAGCAAGAATTATTCAAAAAATCAATTTACCTATTCAATACAGACGGTAACCATAAAAACTGCACTTCCTTTAAAACGATTATTACCTTTTGCCTCCGTTAAAAACTTCCAACTAATTAATAAATGGCCTTTGATTTAACAAACGATTTCCTGATACACCCTTTCATTCAAGAGATAATAAATCCAAAGGGTTCCGTAAGCTGTTTTCTGAACTACCATTTATGAAAATCACCAATTTGTGACGTGTTCACAAGATTGTTATTTTAGTTCAGAAAAGATCATCTTGTAAGTGGTTCAGCAGCTTCAATATCATCAAGATTGTGCCGGAATATAGACGTGACTAGCTAGAGTGACTGACAGCAGCCAGTGTCACACTTATCCAACCTTTTCCGTGATTTCAGTAACTGTGGAAAGAAACTGGGCGGCGCAGCGCCCCTTGCTGCGCCGTCAGTTATTATAATGGTTACATAAAAATGACGTCACTTCATTAAAAAAGCATTAAAAAAAATATCTAACATTCTATCTAAAAATTGTTGTAGCATTGTGACGGAGTGGTTTTTGGTGGTCTAATTTAAATAATAATAATACCTTTTTGACTTACGTATATTAAACTGGAGACAGTAAATATTGCAAGGAGAATTTAGTTTCTTACATCTAAAAGAAAAGTATTTCTGTAATTATGTTACAACTTCTAGCATGAATAGGGATATAAAACAGTTTATGTCCATATGTCAATAAAAATGTTCACAGCCAATCACAGTTAAAAAAAAACAATTCAATTATTGTTTCATGTCCTATCACCTAAAAACTTTCACATTTTTATCGCTTTTATCGCCTAACAGTAAAATGATGTTTCCACATTTTTTTTGTTAGATAATTACGATGTTTTTTTTGTGGTGAATGCTGTGTACGGCTATAATAGCCCAAGTACCAGTAACCAATAAATACCAGTATTTTTATTAGTTTGTTTTGATTTTTTGTATGAAATGCTATTGATGTACCGAGTACCAAAAAAAAGAATGATAAATATATCGCCTCTTACAATTTTAAGTCTTAATCAAACAAATCGATCTCATGTCTCCACCAGCAGCTACAGAACCCAATAGCATTATGTTTGGGCTTGACTATTATTTTTTCATTTCATAAGCTCAAATGCCGGAAATTAAACCTCCTTGTTAATTCCTTGTTTTTTTCACGTTTCAGTTTGTAAAAAGCACTGATGCTGAAATCTTCACTAAAAGGCTGAATTGTAAGTCCAAGTTTGAGTACTAAGTTCTTCAGAAAAACATTATTTTAAGCTTTGTTACATGAAATATTCCTATCTGCTAAAAGGTTCCAGGCTTCACTTAGCACTTTCCATCGTTTTATTACGGAAATTAGCTGGAGGCTCTTTTTTTCAAGGGGTAATGTTTACTGACTCACTACTTACTACTGATTGATGAATCATTATTATATTATAATATGATTTATTATTATAAATTCTTTCACCATTGGAAAGCTTAGTTTTCTAGGAGTAACATAGGCTACTTTTTGTCAAAGTGCTAGTCAATGATAACCATAAAGTGATTAACTTATTGGGATACTAGCACTTTGCCCGCGGCTTCGCTCCCGTGGTCTTTCCCGTGGGACCCGTTATTTTTTAAATCGGTCCAGTAGTTTCGGAGCCAATTCATTTCAAACAAACAAACAAAAAATCAAATCTTTCCTCTTTATAATATTAGTATAGATATCTCGTTGTTTGGTAAATCCTGTCCTGATTCGTGGGTTGAACAGGGTATTTGAAAATTTTCAATAATAATAAGCCATTAGTAGTAGCCTGAAATCTAGGTCTATCACTGACAAACTTGCCTACGCTTTACATTGTCTACTCGATTTTCTATCTATTAAAACTTTATGCAAAAGAAAAGACTACCTACAAAGGCTTACTTAATGCTTGCCTGGCTGGTCATCCTTATCTGTCAGAGAAAAGGTAATCTTAACATCAACACATCATGTATCTTCATCATCTGCCTACTATTTTCCCAACTATGCTACGGTCGACTTCCAGTCTAACCGGATGCAGCTGGATGTTTTATATATATGGAGTGACCACCTATCTGACATCCATATCTGACATCCACAACCCCGTGTACTAACACGATACCCCTTGGATAGAAAAATACGCGCATTGACGTGGAGTGCCGGATATAAACCCGTATTACGTATCTTGGAAAGTCTGGTTGCCAGATTTTTCGGACTTCTGACGACGCGTTACAACTGTCAAAGTTATGCAAATGCCATCTGGGACCAACGGCTTAACGTGCTTTCCGAGCCACGGAGGAATCTCTGTATGTAATGATAGTCCTCAGACCAGCCTCGGCAAGCGAAGCTTAACCTGTGCCTTAACTTAACATCGTTTGACCCGTGCGGCAGTTATTGCTTAGCCTTAAGCCCCTTACATCATCTATCTTATCGTGCGCAATTAATTTTGGGGTCATAGGCGTAAAGATAACGTTATTCTTCCATTTTATTCGCTCAGCACCGGATATTTGATTCTGCCGCTTTACGATTCACCACGTTGTGTTATTATGTCTTTACAATAGACCTTTTTTTTGTTTATAAAATTTAGGGTATTATTATTATTATTATAAAGTTTATAAATTGAATGCCTGATTTTCTGAATAATTCAGCAATGAAGACAAATAAATAAACATTTATTTGATTTGATCATTTGACTTGGTACTTAAGAAACTTAACGTTGATCTTGTGTGTGATTCATTATTTTTTTAGTTTATTTTTATCCTGTATTTTCGGCTGAAGTTAATTCTTGCCTAACAGAAAATCCCCAAGCATTATTTATTTAATTACAATAACATTATATAAATCAAAATTTGACGGGATTCTATGACTTTTATAATAAAGTTTTCATTTAATTTTATTTACAAAAAACTCTTGTTATAAAATTCAGTACAAAAATGAAAGTCTGGGTATACATTTCAATTATTTTCGTCTTAGTGCCAATGATAGTCCTACTGGAAGCTCAAAGGCTATTCAGAAGCGAGGTCAAGCCTTACAAAGGAATCTGACTTATGTGTAAATACTGTGATTAAGTGCTTTTGTATAGATATAATATGGATGGGTAGCTCCTCTTAGTGGTATCACAATCATAACAAAAAAAAATAGTTTTACTTTCTACACAAACTAGTATACAGGTTGGCAGCATGTATAGGCAGGGAAATTAATTGCTAAGCAAATTGACACCCTTCATAGCAATTTCAGACAACGTCAAAAACTTACAGAAATGTTTTTAATATACGAACAATTGAACAATTACACTTTCCGCAAAATAAACACTATGATTGATCTATCAACATGAACCATAATGTAGATTGTAGGTGTTTTGTCTTATGTCTTTTAATTGCAGTATTTATTTATTGGTGACATATTTTTCTTTGATAAAGGTCATTGTACGTTTTAAGTCAGTATTAAAGCTTACGGATGCGGGAGGTAGAGTACAGGGTGTTGTGGCGCAGCCTGGGCGAGGGCTATGTCCAGCAGTGGACTGCGATAGGCTTAGTTAAAAGGTTACCAATTTCGATTTCCCGACTGTATGTCGTAAATAATAGCAATAGATATGTTTGCTGTTAAATCAATATCGTTACTATTATGAATGCAAGTTGGTTCAATGTTAACTCTGGTTGTAGACCTTCCCTAGAGCAAAGATACACGTTCCCAACATTTACTAGTAAATAATCTATGTAGTGAGTAGTGGGGCGCAGTGGTATCTGCACCGACTGACGAGTTGTAGCTCGTGGTTTTGAACCTAGACAGGCGCTTTGCTTTGTGTAAATTGCTTCATCACTGGTCTCAAAAAACGGTGAAGGAAAACATCGTGAGGAAACCGGCATATCCTACAACGAAAAATTAGAAGACATGTGAATGACTTCTAATTTTTGGTTGTAAGATATCATCCGGTTTCATCGGATCGTCATCTACCAACGCGCACTGGACCCGCGATGTGGGTAACAGCACACTCCTTCGCACCGAGAGGAGGTCTGTGTCCCAGCAGTGAGAATATCATAGGCTGAATATGCTTATGAAGCCCTGCCTCGAGCTTAATTTATTGAGGCACCCACAGGCAAGGCCTGTTAAGTAACATCCAACCTTCTGGTAGGTTAGGATAAGAGTATCGGACTATGTTTACATATTTTGCACGTAGAGCACATTTCACACTTAATCATTGCATTATTTACGTAGATAACTTTAATGAGAACTTACCATCTTTAATGTTGTCGACTGTTTCATAGCATCGTCAAAAAAAGGCACACCGGGTACTTCCTCTAACATTTGTATTGGAGATAGATAATATCAATATTCTTCAACCAAATACATCGATTCAAACAAAAATCGTCTTCAAAACAGTAATCTGTGTTCATCACACCTCTCTGAGCAACTGCCATCAACTCCATTATTTTAATCTTCCATTCTGAACCATTGTAAAGATTTAAATTGGACAACAATCTCGTAAAAGCGAGCTTATCTCAAAGCCTCTAAGTTCAGTCAGAAAAAGACGAGGGATCCAGTCGCCAAATAAAAGAATTCGGTCCTTAAAGATAAAAAAAATCTGGTAAAAACACTTGTATGGAGACAAGGCCGGAATTATGTAAACAGGATATGAATGTTTGATAATTTGATTTATTTATTTAATTATTTGCATATAATTGTAAAAGACTTTAATGGCTTCAGATAACGGTAATGTAACGCTCACTGTAACTATTAGTAATAATAATGTATAAAAAAAAAAATTCAGAGAAATTATCTACGGAATTGAGAATGGGTATTGTGTCAGAAGATGTAAAAATCACATACCTACCACCATATTATATGTCGTTTATCATCGTAGAGAAGTAAGTTGACCATTATTTGTATCATTTTATTGTAAATTGAAACAACTCAATAAATAAATAGATAAATAATTACAACTTATGCCAGTCAATTTATTGAGTAAACTCTATACTAACCCCCAACAGTTGAATGATAAGCATTGAATGATAAACATTTCATTTAAAATTTCACTGCAATAGAGCTAACATCAGACTATTCACTGGTAGTTTATTAATACAGGGTTTTTCAACGACAAGTAGTTGTGATAGCCTGCTACTCATTCAGTTTAAAACTTGACACTCAATTCACTAGCCACTACGGCCGCTAACTTCAAACGTTCAAACTCAGTTTGACAGACTTAACACGCTATCGTGACGTTGACGTCGACGTTTGATCGTCTCAAATGAGTGACGTGAGAGAGTCATATCAAATCCACTGGTGTTCGATTTCAAAGCGAGTTATTATGCTTTCATGTGTGAGGTAAGTTAGAAAAATAGTGAAATATTGTGATTGTGTTTAAACTAGTGGTGCAACAAATATTCGCATTAGGTACCCGTATTTGACCGAATCCAGAAAATTTTATCACTATTCCGCCGATTTTTAAAAACAGAAACTGCGTTTTTTTTTGTTTTAACACAAAAACGCAGTAAATTAATCAAGTAACTTTTATTATTGCTAAAATTATATTGCTAGATCGAGAAAACGTAATCGTTCGCTTTACGACTAAGGAGGCTTTTTTTTTTTTTAAGGCTGGGAATCATCCAATGACTACTCCCACTCTGGGTGGAGCGGAAGGGAGTGTCAGACTCTTACTGACTAAAACCCATCCATGTTCCTTCCGTAGCCCTTTATGTTCCGGGGTAGCGGTAACCCTTTCGGACAATCCCGCTTACCCGGCAGGCTTGGCCCTGAGGGGCCCCTTCATATGCTGACATCTCTTTGAAGCGCGCGTGGAACATATACGCGCCGTCCGGCACGGGTCTGGTGCTGATCGGACGGTGAGTCACCCATTACTCACCGTCCGCAGGCCCGCGCCTACCGGTGGCCGGGAGTCGTCACGTGGCTCCCGACGCCCGGGGCGTCTCCTGCGACGGCTGGGACGCGAGGACCTTTCTCTCTCCCATCCCGCCACCTCCTTCGCGAGCATGACTTTTTTGCAGAAGGAGGTGACTGCCTCCCACTCCCTCTCGCCCCGGATCATGGCTTGCACCAGGGCCGGGCGCGAGAGGTCGCCGCCGATCGCCTCTACGAGGACACGGCGGTGCTCCGCCCAAGCGGGGCAGGTTTGCACCGTGTGCTCTACCGTGTCCTCTGGGCGATCCTCGCAGTGGTGACACCCGGGCGTTTCCTCCCGCCTGATGATGTGCAGGAACCTCACGAAACATCCATGTCTGATGAGGACTTGCGTCAGGCGGTAGGTGAGGGCGCCGTGACGCCTCTCTAGCCACTCCTCAAAGAGGGGCCTTACCACCACTATCGTGGCGTGCCCTGCGCTGGGTTGCGACAGTCACTGATTCCAGGCCGTCATGAGATCGCGCCGGAGGTCCGTCCGCTCCGCCGCAATTTGCTGCGGAAACGGAGTTTCTCCCCGGTTTAACGACTAAGGAGGCTAACTATGACTAAATAAACGCCAAAAAATCAACTAAGTACTTACTCAATATTTGTAAATAAATAAAAAAAATGTTTTTAAGATTTATCCTGAATTTAAATTATGAACTTTAAAATTGAATACCTCAATTTATTGTATTTAGTAATCATACTAGAAGTTAACGACACGCAATCTACTGCAACATCGATATTGCCTGATATTTTCTGGAACCTAAATTTTGGTCGAACTTGGCCGATGACACATTTGACATGCGGTAAACGTGCCCAGCCAGTCCCATTTAAGCTGTGCTGCCGGTGTATTCTATAAAATTCTCATCGTGAACTCCACCTAACGGAGTGAACGTGAAGTGAGTTATCGTTCCACCTAATGCTAGGGATTGACACTATTGACAGCTCACTTTAAACTCACCTCCGTTTTCACAGTGAGATTTTGCCAGAATAGCACTACTGGTGACAGCCCAGGCCTTCACTCTGCAGTGGGGCAACGATGCAACATAGGCTAAACTGCCAACGGCTTCGCCCACGTGGAATTATCCTACGGGAACGTACCACCTGGATTAAAAATGCCATGTCCTAAACTATTATGATAATCTATCTCTGTGCCAAATTCCATCCAGATCCTTTCAGTAGTTTTTGCGTGAAAGAGTAACAAACAAACATCCTCACAAACTAAAAAGTCTTATCCACATTCAACACATCTAAGCAAGCAACAATACAGACCGTTGCGATGGCCCATTGTCACGGACGAGCAAGATGGCTGCCGCTTTTTATTTACCCGCAAAACCCAAGAATAAAGATTTTCCGTGTTATTGTTGCGTATTGAGCTTTCAGTGGGTATGAGAAGAAAATAGCACGCCTGCGGCCGATGGCAAACTATCGTAAAGTAAAGTGTTTGTAAATAAAAGAGTATTGGTAATCTTACGCTGTGAGTTGGGAATAAAAGGTAGTCTACGAAGTTTTGTGTGTAGGAACGTGTATGTTGTTGATGTTTAGTGTTTTGTACCCAAAGGGCCTGGACAGTCTTCGTCCGATCTTTTGAACCGTAATAGATAGATATTTAAAATCATAGAGAATCTACTTCTTAAACCTATAATAACAACATAGTTAAAAAATATGAAGATGGACCCTTCATTACATATCCAGGACCCAATGGCTTAGCGTGCTATCCGAAGCATAGAGGGGTTTTACTTGGTATAGCACGTTATGCTTGGCTGTCATTTGTGTATCTTTGACATCAGTTACGAATGGTCAGAAGCCAGAAAAGGACCAGTTCCAAGGCGACCAAGGGGTATCGTGTTACCCAGTAACTAGGTTGTGAAGGTCAGATATACATTCACTCCATGTGAAATATTGGTATTCAGCTGCATATGATTACACTAGAAGATGACTACAACATAGTTGGGAAAAGGCTAGGTAGATGATGCTATAAGGTTTTAAAGTCCTACTTTTGGTTTTGGGTTCACTTCTTAAATTAGATTATCTGTGTTTGAACTGGTTTATTGTCTGTAAGTAGTCGATAAGTCTTATTCATTATTCAGCGTCTAAGATAATAATTTATTTTGATTTATTCATAGATCTGATTTGTGTTCTATTTCATATTCAATGCTGTCTAAATGGAATACCTAAGTTCTAATAGAATAGAAACCACTGAACGCAACTTAGCCCCGTTAGGTATGTTACGTAACTTTTTGATTTGCTGAAACTATTTTTTCTCAATTTTTTGTCTAACTTTTGATGACGTATTTCTAATTTTCCTTGCCACCTCTACTTTCATGAAGTCCTATCATACATTTACTTATTTTGAGAAACACGCTGCTGCACAAATATTTGTTTAAACACGGGCCTTCTCCAGCATAATCAATTTATCGTGTAATTATTTTACTTTTTGCATTTGAATGGGCAAAACAGGGTATTTTTTAAAATATTTCTGAATTATTAAAATTTGGGGCGTGCCAGCGGCACCCGAGGAAGAATTTACGAAAACATGCCGGGCGTGTCGGCGCCAACGAAAGTATACTACAATTAAATACCTTCTGTCTAAAACTAAATGAATGAATATTTAAAACTCATATTAAAAGTACACTTTGTAAACAAGCAAAAATAATTATATTTTAATTATATGATTAATTTGTATAAAAAATATTGTAAATCCTTTCAAAAGCGTAACGGTAGAGTTTTTCCCATTCTTCTTCATACGAAACTACTTTTGTATGGAACAACTAGAATCAATTTTTTTATTGTAATTTAACAGAAACGCCTTTAAATAATTACCTATTCAAATAATTTATTTGACTTCGAATTATACGTATGTATGAAATGGGTTATAAGTCACTTGTATAGTGCAACGTATTTGGAACGAAGTCTACAGAATGAGTTAAATTCAATCCTAACCCTTATGTGGTTACATAAACCAGCTACATCTTTGTTGAGAGTAGGTACATACCAAATGTAATACAGAAATTCCAAGGTCATTCACAAGTACGTTTAACACAATAATTTATAGCCACTTGCTCCAGTCCTACCCATTTCATAGCCTCACCATCAGCTGCAGACAATCTAGGCCCAAATAAATTGTGAGCGCGAATTCCGCCTGCGTCCATTTTCATTTCCTTCTATCCAAAAATTTCTTCAATTTCAGCCTAGGATGAAACCGGACACACTGAGAATTTACATTTTCCTGAGACATTTATCTGGATGAGAATTTTTAGCCTATGGCCAATTTTGAGGATTGAAATAATAATGTCTCTACTTCTTGAATTTATTCAATTTTTATTTTTGCACAAATATTCAACTTTTATTTGAGTAAATTAAAATTATTTAATCCGAGTGCTCATCGAGCATTTCGGGATATTGCCCAGCAGTGGGCCGATTCTACACGTGACCAGAGGGCTGGTAATTTTTTGATCAAAGAATCAGCATTGCCATCCAACGTGGCAACGTGAAGCGTCAACCAGTCGGCCAGTGATTGCGCCACAGCCGCAGCAGCGGCGCCAGTTTAGCTTGCCGTGCTTGGAACAAGAGATGGTACAAGGGTTTCGACACTCGTAGCACACACTAAACGCCTACCCACCTTCCAAGAGACGGACGTCATGCCGTCTGGTCTCTTCGCATCGTCACATACGAAACCGTTTCGTTCTAACCACTGGTACAAAGTACGCCGATGATAAAAGATCGACGGATTGTATAACCTGGACGCGCATTGGTGGACACGCGCGATTGCGACGTTAAAGATCAACGTGTGCAAACGCTGATTACGCCAAAATCCTTCGCAATAACATACAGTTAGTGCGTAGTAGTTAGTTACTTGACACGGTTTTTATTACCTGACAAAATATGAAGATTTATTTATGTTATAATATAATTAAGTTGTATGTTATAGTGTATGATAGCTTAAACCTTCTGGAATAAATTCTCAAAATGATAATGAAAACTGCGTTAAAGTCTGTTGCGTAGTTTAGAAAAACAATGCGCCCTCAAATAGAAATGAAAAACGACTTACAATTTCTAACATGTTTACATAACGTTGTTTAAATAAAGTGTTGGGTAGTAAACATATATTATGTACATACATCTAGGTGGATTAGATCTGTGACCTTTTGGAATTAGGATTGGCGTGACGTCATTTTGGCTCTGTGAAAGCTTTCTGTTTATTTTTAGACTTTTCTTTGCAATTGAATTCCATGAAAGGTATTTTTGGTCAGAATTTGATTATCAACTGTCTTTGGGGTTCGTTGGCTTGAATGCGGAGCAGTATGAGTAATTAGTTTTTGGCTCTTCTTTTAGCATAATCAGCTTATTATGTTCCCACTGCTGGGACACAGGCTTCCTCTCTATCAGAGGGAGTGGGCCATAATTCACCATACGGGCCCAGTGCGGGTTAGTAGATCAGCATTCTCCTGCCCTTATCCCAATTTATTTGGGGTCGGCGCAACACGTCTTTTTCTTCCATACTTCTCTTTTAGTCGTCATCTCGGTAGTCACTCCCTTCCTAGCCATATCATCTTTCACACAATCCATCCATCCGGTTTCTTTGGTCTCCCTCTACTTGTATAGCCAATCTGTATATATTCAACAAAATGCAGATGTTGTAGATTTATTTACTCCAGGACTATTCATTTTTGGTATTTATAAAGTAACTCATCCTTTTTAAATCCCGAATCCATAATATTCAAGTAACTCCCAGATACAACTTCTACAGAACCATCAAAACATCTTCACCAACACTTATCACGAACTAACACACAGCGTTAGATATCTCATTACCCAATACAAATACGCTTAAAACATTTCACGGGCCCCTATTTACATTATTACATTGACAAAACGTTGGTCCCAAACATTGGTTGTAATTTATTCAAGGGCTAAGGGACCCTCGCGCTGCTTTTATGTACATAATAATTATGTGTGTGTGAGTTATAATCAGACTTTGATACATGTTTTCGTGGTAGAACTATGGACATAGAACTCGGGGTTTTGTGGGCACGTCTATTTTTGTTTCGGAAACTTTGTTGTTTTCATATTACTTTAATCGAGTTTTATGAAGCGCAAATATGTATAATAAGTATGTTTTTTTTCTTGGTAGTTTTAATTTATTCCTGTTCTTCTGTATAGGTACTATCAAAATATATTTGAGGTCTTCATATTATGTAGACATCATAATCATTCAATTCATGGCTAATTGCGGTGTTTTTTTATATATGAACAACAAAGAAAACGTGTATTTTACACAAATTACACAAATTAAATACGGTGATACTAAATCCAAAATCCATGCATTTGAAAAACAATTAACATTATATTATTTAAAAGCGCTTTTAATGATAATATTTTTAATAATGAATAAACTTCCTTAAAAATAAATAAAACATATTAATTATTTATTGTAATAATGTATCAGTAGTATCTAAGGTTTGAAATCAGCAAAAAGTAATGACTATAACGCCTCATCTATCTATTAAACTAAGGAACCTAGAGATTTCTTCTCAGTAAAAAAATGCCCAAACCCTGACAATCACAGTCATGACGTACCCTAAGCAAGTCCAACAAATTGTTATTATTTATTTACCGTAAGCCTGCCGGAGGTCTTAAATGTGGAGCTCGGCCATTGAAGGCGACGACTCCGCGTAACGTAAAAATAAATATAAAAAAATCTTACAGCTTTTGTTGATTACAAAAAATACGCATTTGTTTCTGACTTTTTTGTTTTGTGTATTCGTGTTATGTAGCTATTAAGAGTGAAAAAAGGGTTAACTTTGTTTTCATTATGTGTATAACTTTCTTGTTCCTAAATCAAACATGCTCAATTACTCATAGAGAAATATAATTACGGTTTCTTCAAACTTTGAATGAATTAGAATTTATTATTCGAAGCTGTAATAATATTAGGTATGTTTGCGAACTTTTATAAACCCTAATAGTCCTCGAGAATGAATTTCCGCCGTAGCAAATTTAGCGGAGTCCAGACTTGGGCGCGGGAGGTATTATAAGTGCACTCCCTCTTCCCACACTAATCAAAAATCATAATTCGGACCCTAACACTAACTGGTATTCATACTCTTTCAATGCAATATAAATAAATGGGCTAGAAAAATCTAAAAACCTAACAGCCAAAATCTCAGAATATTTACTTACACACTTCTCACCGCCAAAACAAAAATTGACCGCTCTTACGCACTTAGAAGTACATAAGAATCCCCATCTACGTAACATCGCAACGATCCTGCAAATGTCCGTTTTGAATGTTTCTATAACTTGCGCTGGTATATTCCGGTCCATTCGCGTCCATTCGAGTCCATTTCGGTCCATTACGGAGGCTATCAAATGAAATGTAATCACCATCTTGGACGTTTCTTTGTCTTCAGCTACTGCTGAAATCAGTAAATCGTTCGCTGTAATTGTTAGTTGGATATAGCTGTGAGAACAGAGCGGCAATTCTCGTATTAATACGAACGTTTTTAGTTTAATCTCAGTCTTAATCTTAAAAACAGAACATGTCTACATATATATGGATAGAAGACTGTATTATGTACACTATAAAAATAATAGATATAGAACATATATATGAATGTACATATATTGAATTAAGAAGTCTAAGCACCCACACTGCGCCAGTTAGGCTGCGTATCAACCAGAAATTGCGAGGTAGCTAGGCGGTGGCGGTGTGGCAGGACAAAAGCCACCAATAGGATCTCTTCATTTTGATAGCTTTAAGTGAAGTGAGTTAGTGAGCTGTCAAAAGTGTAAATCCCTGGAATTCTTCACGCAAAAATGTGCAGGAACTTCCCATAACATCCGTGTCTGGTGAGGACCTGCATCAGGTGGTAGGTGAGGACGTCGTGACGTCTCTCTAGCCACTCCTCAAAGAGGGGTCTTATCGCCACTATCGTGGCGTGCCGTGCGCTAAGTTGCGACAGTCGTTCTTTCCATGTTTTCATGATATCGCGCCGGAGGTTCGTCCGCTCAGCAGCGATTTGCCGCATTAGCGGAGTTTCCCGCCGGCGTAGTGACTCCGCTCATAGCTTGAGCTAACCTAGTGTTGTTATTGGTGAGCTATACGCACATTCGCCGCTACGCATCTTCACACATATCAGGTGGAAACGCGCCCTTATGTTTAAATCCCATGAAATAGAGGGTGTGCCTACCATTATCTGCTGTTATCTGAGTTCAATTATTTTTTATTTTGGACAACTATCGTGACATTCCCATTTTTTCATCTGCGTATTGTATAATCTGGGGATTCAAACCCCAAAAATAATTTTAAGCTGAATAGTCGCTCATCAAACCACAGGAGCGGAAGGGAGTGTCTGGCTCTTACTGGTTAAAACCCATCCATTTTTCTTCCTTAGCCCTTTGCGTTCCGGGCAGTGGTAACCGCTGGATGAACTTCCAACCATTAGACCGACTTACAAGGCCATGAAAGGCGAAAGAAAATGGTATAGCCGAATGTACCCATACTTTCTGAATTAATCGGTAAAAACGTTGCAAGGAAATGGACTTAATCGTCTAACGCCAAAGAAGTTAATGATCTGAAATCGCCCTTGCGCAGTTCCTTCTTTGTATGAAGCTTAAACATTTGCTCTGCAGCGGAACAAGTTAAGGTTTGATACCTACATAATTACGTACTTATATTATCATGGACAGACGGAAGAAAACAATTCTTATGCTTTTAATAGCTTAATGTAAAATAACGATCTTATACACGGTGATTTTTAATTCATTATTTACTTTTCAGGTCGGTGTGATAATGCACTCATGAATTTGAGCAACTCTCACTATGAGATCAACTCTGAAATATCAAAAAAAATCGTAATTTTCATGCAAAAATGATGTTATTTCGTAGCTGGTTCCATAGTGAAAGAGGTTTATAATCATGAGTACTCTCATCTCCTAAAAGGTTAATAGTGAATTCAAAATTCACTGTCTATTACGTTGGCATTGTTGGTTCGATTAATATTTTCTGTAACAAGGGCACGAATTGAAAATCTAATCTGCAACGAATAAAGATAACCAATTACTAAAAAGCTCATACCTAGAAAAGTGAGGAAACTAGTCAAATCAACAACACTCAATTCCACTCACTATGGCCATGAAATAAGCAAGCGCAGAAGATCCATCTCCAAAGAAGCGAAAAGTGAGCTTCAGCGCTGTGGCTCTATCTCGAATAGGCATCAAAGCATTATGCTGAGTGATGGCTCCCTTGTGTGAAAACATTGCACATTTTTTCCCAAGTTGTTTTTTTTTGTGGTTGCGTTTTTCTTTGTTTTTTTTTTTGTCGCACGTGATTGTCGTCATCATCAACCTAGCCTTATCTCAACTATGTTTGGTAGGCTTCCAGTCTGAGTTGATGTAGTTGTATACCAGTATTTTACATGGACCAACTGTTTAATTGACTACCACTAATCGATTACTAAACGTATTTTAGTATTTTTTTCTTTATATGCCACGGGGGCCCACCATAAAGGTGTGTTCCGGGTTTAAAAAGCAGTTTCAAGATTGACTACAATGTGACAAATAGGCAAAGAGATGTAGTTTAACATAACTCAATTCCACATCATGCTAGTGGTACCACATTTCATAGGAAACCTTCTGACTGCCTAAATTTCAGTTTTACAGAAACTTTTTTGAATTTGATCGCGACGAGTGCGTTCAGTTGCACTCGCCCGACTATTTCCGACTAGAGCCGATCAGTGGCGATGAACACGAACGGATTTTGTGTTTTATACAACGTACGTAATGTACGTAAAAGCTTGTTATATCACCAAAACGCAGAAACACAGGATTTATACATTGAAGTACGGTAAATAATAAAGTTTTGAAATCGTATATTGTATGGTTTTCTTAATTAATCTTGGACTCGGGCACCTATCTCACCGCTGAGAAGGAAACAACTAGTTATGTACGGTCGCCAACACATCAAGCAATATCAAACCATCAAATTTCTCCAAATGATTTTAAACCTTAAAGCGTTGACTGCAAAGTTCAAAATCGATTGAGAATTTTTGACAGTTTGCGGTAACTTTATGTGTTGGCTATTGTACCTACCACTATTTTCTCGCTCAAGAACCGTATCGGTAAAAGATATACCTACATATTAATAGGTTCGTGGACTATTCTGCTGGCAAAAAATATCTGTTGTACAGACGCCAGCACAACAAGCTATATCCCAATCAATCTGCCTAGCCTATTCCCAACTATGTTGGGGTCGGCTTCCAGCCTAACCGGATGCAGCTGAATACCAGTATTTTACATGGAGCGAGTGCCTATCTGACCTCCACAACCTAATTAGTAACTGGTTAATACGATACCCCTTGGTAAGACTGACTGTCAACTTTCGGGCTTCTGACGACCCGTAACGACTGTCAAAGATCCACGAATGACAGCCAGGACCAACGGCTTAATGTGCTTTCCGAGGCACGGAGGATCTCGATATGAAAAGATGGTCACCCATCCACGGACCAACCCCGGCAAGCGTTGCTTAACCAACTATCCAAAACAACAAGCTATCCCATACGGTCAAATTCTCACAATTGAACATGAAACTTGTTTGATGTGCTGGCCTCTGTACGTTTCTCGAGGTAGTTCGTTGTTGCCTCAATATCAAAACAAAAATTGGTCTTTATTAAAAAAAAAAATGACTGTCGTACCTTTTCCGCTCCAACCTCAGAGGGACGGGTCATTCGATGATGTCCTTAAAAAAAACCTATCCACTTACTTTCAAAATTATTATATCTCACTCACTAGAAAAGAATATTGTTACTCTTTAATATGTAGATACTTTTGCAAACTGTGTCTAGAATGCCATTAGAATATAAATTGACTTGTACATTTTACATAGGCTCACAAACTATTACAAAGGGCTGACATTACCATAATTTGAACTTATTCTATACAGCCCTGAGTACTTAAGGGTTTCACAAACAAAGTTCTGTGTAAGAAAACCTATGTTTATTGAAAAAAGAAATAAAGTAGAAAAACTCCTTTGTGTTATTATACTAAAGTCTGTTACAAAACTGTATGTTGGAAATATAAACAAATGCATCTGAAAACGTACTTGTGAATACCGTTTATAAATTGAATGCTGTAATATTATTATTGGAATACATAAACCTGAAATTGTAATTTAAAAGCTGAAGTTTTTTCAAACATTTCCTTGTGTGACTACTCGCTGGAATAACTCTATTAAATAAATGTATTTAAGTACAATGCTGTTGCAATAACTTAATTGAATAGAGGAGCTTACATAACCAAAATAAAAGGAATACCGAAGAAACTTCGTTCACTTCATTTTGCATTCAAGACTGTTACAAGCGAATTTCAGACATATTTGCAGCGAAATAGTTCATAATATTGTGCGAAGTTTGTTTATTGAACAAGGCAAATTATAGATTCTGAACAACTGTTCCGTATATAAACTTCTAGAACTTTCGTTTTGAACACATTGATCAGCTCAGATATTTGATATTGGATGTGAGTTTATACGGTTTGCGAATATCAACTTTATTTCGAATTTTATAGGGTCTAAATTCGTGTGCTTGTTTACTAATAAGCGTTTCAGTGTTACAAATTTTATTATTTTCTTTTGTTTTCTGTTCTCATGGCCTGTTTATTGCCTTGGCTCAAAGCCGGTTTTGCTTCACTTTAAATAACTGAAACTCTTTAAGAGTTTAAAGACTTTTTATATATCTTTTATATATTATCGGTCTTGATTGTCATTCGCATCTTATATCCAGTCAAACCATCATCATCATAATCAGTCTGTAATGTTCCCACTGCTGGGACCCGGGCCTCCTCTCGTTGAGAGGGAGTGGTCCCTAATCCGCCACGCGGTCCCAGTGTGGATTGGTGGATGTCACATATCTTCGATTATTTTTATTTTAAGTTATGCTGGTTTCCTCATGATGTTTGTCTTCATCGTTTTGAGAGCTGTCGTGGTGAAATTATTTACACAAAGTAGGTAAAGCGCCTGACTGAATTCGAACCCACGATCTACAACCCGTAAGTAGGGTCAAGAGCAGTTTTGACCCAGTTACCTCTGGGTCAAAACTGCTCTTTGGTCAAACCATACGTTATTGAAATTACACAGTTGTATGGTAGTCGCTTCTGTTAATAGCTGAGCTGAGCTCAAAATTAGTGGAAAATTTAAGGTAAAGAATCACCCGAACACTAAAGTACTACTGCGAAATCGATCTAATTAATCATTTTGCCAATACAACTTTTTTTTACGCTACCATTCAAAATTGCACCTTTGTCTTCAGTATTAAGGTTCATAAGTAACAAACCTGTATCAGTTCACGTCATTGGTCATTGGACCACATAATTGCTTTGCAAAGTCAGTGAACGACGTCCAAGTTTGTAGAATGTTCGGCTAAGTTCGGCTAAGTTCGGCTAAGTTCGTCAAAGTTCGGCAAGTGACGAATCATGTCGGCTGTTGATGGCGTAAGAAAATATTATCATGGAACATTTGTTCCTGAATTCTTTGGCGTAAAATGTGGCAGTCATTATTTAAGTTGCAAGTTACTTCTTTTATTCTATATTACATCTACTACAAGGTCTATTACAGCTTCTTATAAGAAAACAAGTCATGGGGACTAGAAATATCATCCTCATTGCTGCAGTCAATCGGCAAACACAGCTCCGAATAAAGGATAAATAGAATAAAACATATTTATGGTTCATGAGTATATATCAAAATGATATGCGCAAGGCCTTAAAATAACAGGTAGATCCGCATGTTTCGCAATTAATGGCGTATAAAATAACATATTTTTTGGTTTAGAATATATCATAAATATTTTTTTTTTAAAACGTGAGTTTACACTGCAAACCGAAAAGTAATAAAAATATTCCTAATGCTAATTATAATCTAAAACATAAAGTATTTGAGAGATTTGAGGATCAAATTATGAAACTGTACGGCAATAAAATAATTACCACATGAAACATTACACCTTTGTTTTTCAGGGCGAATTTTACCAATGAAACTGAACGCGATCAGCATATCTAAACCGCGTTCAAGATTCCATATTCCACTAATTTGCCTTTATTATAATCATCTTTATTTTAAACTAAATTTACAACACTCTACGTTACACAATTTGGAATATTCCTAAGTAACTTTTGCATCTATTTATACCAAGTCTGACCCCATAATTAATTTATTTACTTTCCTTCCTTCCTTCCTTTTTCTTCCACTCGCGCCCAGATGTTTAGTTCCGGTAACCATAAATCATTAGCACTTGGATTGTTTGAGAGTGTATAACACAACTTTTATTTTGGTATATTTTCGAGGCGTTTAGAATACTTTTCCTGTTATTGCGATGAAGGTTATTATAAGTGGTCCTTGTTGATTTAGAGTGTTTAAAAAGCAAGTTGTTTTGTTTTTAATTCTGTAGAAAAAAACTGTTTCAGGCCCAGAACCAGAACCGTTCATAAAACTGTTGCGAGATTATGGAATTAACAAAAAGATAATTATTAAAGCCCTTTGTACTGTGAACACACACTACCCGGCGCCTCCACCAAATGTGAAGGTCAGAGGGACCTTCACATAGGGAGCTCAGAGAACGTAGTTGGGAAAGGGGTAAGCAGATGATGATTCCGACATTACTCGGACACGCTAAAAAGAAGAATACTAGCCGGTTCATTCTGTAAAAATCTCAACAACATACGAGAAGTGAGCTACAACAGCAGTGTCTATCCCTAGCATCTGGTAGAATGACAGGTCATTTCACTTATGTTTTCACAGTGAAATGTTTACATTGGAATTGGAATTGATAGGCTGGAACTTAATTTAGGAACCATTTTTTTTTGTTTATGAAGCCAAAAGAGCTTGAGCCGTCTTTCTATCTATGTAATTAATTATAAATTAAGTGACTAAAACATAATATCCCTCATAAAAAAGTTGTTCTTAACTTTAACTGAAAACTTAGCATATTATGAAAATGCCTCAAAACCTGCACATAATAAAGCCAGCATGTGCTGAACTCAGTTTAAAGTTAGCACGTTCACAAAAATTTATCTTTTCAGCCTTCTTTCCATCGCTTGGATGAGAATTATGACAGCGTGACGTAAGACTATGGGAAGGATGCAGTTAAAAATTTTCAGGTTTAAAACTTTTCTTGTGTCAACATGAAATATCGGTGAAGAAAAACATCGTGAGGAAACCAGCATGTCTGAGAGATATTTCTCAATAACATGCGAAGCTAAGTCAGAGGCCCATGGGCAGCATAAAACTCTGACACCAGGTTAGTCACTAACCACACCAAAAGAAGAAGAACATGAAATCCTCAATTTCTTAATACTTGCAGTGTCGGTAATTTATCCTGGAGATATGGAATGATGAAGTGTCAGACGTCCGGCGGATAGGTGGGCGGCATCTAGGTTCTACAATGTCTTATTGCAGGACTTGGATGACGCTGGGGGGGGAGAGCCCTTTCCATGATCCTTCGGCGAAAGGGCTCTACGTCCCTAAAAATAACAGCCAGCTATTAGTGTCTTCACTAATAGCCGACTGTTATTTTTGTGCTACAATAAAATGAAGTGTAAAAGTTTCTTTAAACTTAACAAAATATGAGACATTAAACAGTCGTACTGCGGCTAGTTTCATTCAGCTCACGTAAATATTTCATTTGGCACATTTGGCGCGCGTCTAAGTTTGTTGCACATAATGAGTTGCGAGCTTTCACGTTGAGCGGCCGGTTGTGTGCCCCCAGCTTTGTGATGCATTGAGAGCAACTCGAGATATAGTTTATTCATTACATTTTAATCCTTGAATAGTAAACCAGTTGGTATAATGTCGTGGAACTATTTGTTTATAATGTTAACATCTTAGGATTCAATTATATTAGTTTGTTAATAATGTTATTGTTTTGGCTACTTACATTATATAAAGGATTGTTCGTAGGATTGTGAATAAAAAATGCTGATAATTAAAATATAAACCATGTCCGACAGAGAAAAATAAATAAACGGTTATTATCTTCTGTGTTATAGCTATTAATAGTAGATGCATACTCAAAACCGTAATACCGGAATAAAACGGTTCCAGCGCCAGTATTTTTCTTAGGTTTCGGGTTGGGGGGTTGCGGGTAGCGGTTAGTTAACCCATTCAAGGTTACTCAACGAGACACAGTAGAAGGTTTATTATTATAACTCCTATGCCCGTTTAGTGTCCCTCGAAGTGTTAAGCGCTGATTTTCAGCCTTAAACCTTGATTACGGTTTACAAAAAACGGTGAAAGACAACACCATGAAATGACAAGACCTTTGAAAATATCTTCAGGACAGCTGACATCAGAACTAAATACAGTAAAAATTAAACTCGTTTGTACAGTGGCTAACTTGATGGTCCCAATCTATTAATTTTTTTTAAATAGTTTTTCCAATTTTTTACAAAAGCACAAGGTTCAGTATCAACTGGGAAAATTTGACAGTATGGGATACGTTGATGTGCTGGCGTCTGTACATTTTGTGAGTTAAGAAACATATAAAAGTATTGCCAATCAAATAAACTGCTTTTTAGGATGGAATCTTTTCTTTATACACCTGGATATGGTCGTAAATTAAATCTAATTTCAAGATTCAGTCCGCTGTAGAAAAGGTCTAAATAATTCACAGAAATTAATTTGTACCCACTGTATCCCCTACACTGCACAGCAGTGCTTACTTGGAGCGGCCCAAGTTGTCTTAAAGTCTGCATCTATATTGCAGTTTTATTGCTCGCCAGTGTACACCGGCTTTATTTGAAACAATTTACTGAGACAGTGTGAGAAATTATTTTGTATGCCTACTTCTTAATTGACCTTTACATTCTTTGTTCTAGGTTTTTTGTTTGGCGGTTTCAAAATGCTTGTGGCTAGGTAATTATAGCCGCACGGATAGATCCACCAGGTTAAATTACGCTTAGCGGGTTGTTCCGTGGATGAGTCCACGGACTATCTTCTCATATACCGAAACTGCTTTGTGCCTCGGATAGCACATTAAGCCGTTAATCTCGGCAGTAATTCGTGGATCTTTGACTATCGTCACGGGTCGTCAGTAGCCCGAAAGTCTGACAGCCAGTCTTACCAAGGAGTTGAGGAGGCCAGGGAGGCAGTCGCTCCATATAATTGATATACAGCTTCACCCTGTTAGACTGGGAGCCCATCCAAACGAGGTTGAGAAAAGGCTGGGCAGATTGAAATTGCTTTAAAATAATTGCTAAGTAGTTCTTCTTTATCCATAGTATTGTAATTACGGCCTGCCTCTGCCTAGCCTTTTCCCAACTATGTTGGGGTCGGTTAGCAGTCTAATCGGATGCAGCTGAATACCAGTATTTTACATGGAGCGACTGCCTTTCTGACACCCACAACCCAGTCAGTAATTGTAGTTACTGACAAATTAAGAAAATAAACATTTTAGTACCAAGCGGGAGTGGGATTGTCCGAAAGGGTTACCACTACCCCGGAACATAAAGGGCTACGGAAAGAACATGGATGGGTTTTAGTCAGTAAGTGTCTGACACTCCCTTCCGCTCCACCCAGAGTGGGAGAAGTTATTGGATGATTTCCTACCCAAAAAAAAAGTACCAAAATAACATAATAGGTTATTGTTTATTGTACGCGCAGGTGGATAATAATTAAAGCTGGACAGAATGGCCGGCCGCTATGACGGTCTGATTGTCGACATATATTGAAAGACATTTCACTACTGAGTTGTCATGTAAACGATACGTACACCAACATTTCATGTTGTGAGTGTACGTTTATTTATCTAGATAGTTGGTTTTTACATACATCTGGCAGGTTTTTCATGAGAGACCTGTTTTCAATTGGCGAAATGTTCCACCGGATATTAAGGCATCCTAAAGCTCACACAGTCATACGTAATTCATTATCAAGTCTTCTCACTGCAGCAGACTACAGAAATTAGTCTTATGTTGGCCATAATAAATGGCAACGTGACCGCATGGCAGAAATGTCGCGCGGTAATTACCGTGGCAAACGTGGGGCACTTGACGTATCTGTGCGGTGACTACTCTGTAACCTATTTAGGTACTTGTCATTTTAACTATACTCTTCGTGTATTTTTTTTAGTATTTTTTTACGTTAGAATGTTATTACCGGTAGTTGCCTTACTATCTGATTCTGTAGAATTAGTGTTGAACGAATTTTATCTAATTTTGATTCATAATTGCTTTTAATGTATCACCATGAAAATAAAAATGATTTTCAAGTGCCTGATGAGTGCGCAAATGTATCATAGCTAAGTAACAACCAAAACATAAAAGCTGTCAAGTGCGAGTCGGACTCGCACACGAAGGGTTTCGTACCACTATACAACAATTTAACACTACATTTTCATAAATACTTTAGTTAAAAACATGTATCTTGTATAGTGACCCCCTGTAATTTTAACTTTATTTTATTTTTATTTCTTGTTGTAATAGTGGCTAAAGTAGGACACATTCTGTGAAAATTTCAAATGTCTACATATTACGTTTTAAAAGATACAACCCTGTGACATACGGACGTATAAATAGACGGCGAAGGTTTTTTAAATCCTGGAAATAAAAAATGGCGTCAAATGACAGTGAAATCTCAAGCTAAGCTGTTGAAAAGTGAACATAATAATTTCATTTTATATAACAAACTAGCTTCTGCCCGCGACTTCGTCCCCGGAAAATTGCGATATACTTTAACTGTTTAGGCAGCGCAGGCAAATAATTCTGTTTTCGGAGGTATTTCTTTCCGACTTGCTAGACAAAAATTGCGATAGCTCAGCTAATATGTATGATATAAATTTAATTTATAGCCTATAGCACTCAGGAATAATGTAGCTTTCTATCAATGAAAACATTTTTGAAATTGAAACATTAGTTCCGGAGATTACCCCCTACATACAAAATTATAAACTTACAAATTTTACCTCTTTATAATATTAGTATAGATAACAAACAACTGAGACGTTATATGATATGACTAGAAAGGGGGGTCTACCAAAATGTAGCCTAATAGGTATGGAAGAAAAAGAAATGGGTAGTAGAAATTACGATGAAATACTTTTCTTACAAAAACTACATTCTCCTTTGCAAAATTATCAATTTATTTATTTATTTATTTATTTATCCTTCCACTGGAACGCCATACAGCAATTACACCAATGGAATAAAAATTACTTCATGTGCTGCTTTCCATCCATCCTGTGCGCGCTGGACATCGAACGGGCGCCGATGAATTATCCACGCTCACATTGTCACGCAGCGTCAAGTGCGCCGGGTGTTTCATAATTTCATCCAAATTGCGCTCCTTCTTTGCGTTTTTAGAGGCTTAATGTATTTAAAACAATAAAACATATATATGTATACAACGAAATACAAAAAAAAAACAGAAAAAAAAAAAAATCTTTATTTTCAAATTTACTTTCCCGAAGCCTACCAGATAGGAACAGAGTGATGCATAACAATCAGCCCTTAGGTTTTACGATGGCCATCAATGATATATTTATTATCCACTGATCGGACTGCCAGGCGCAGTTACAATGATTTCCCACGAGAACGGTAACTTTTCCGAGATATTACATCAACTAATTTTATTGGAACATTTTCGATACTGAAACTTTAAAATTAGTTTTCTGGGTGACGGCCGCACGGTTTCATCGAAGGTTATGCTCCGCTTGCGCGGTCGATTCGTGGATGGGTGCCCATAAACTGCATATAAACCCGTTTGCACCTCACGTTAAGCCGGTGGTCCCGGCGGTCTTTGGTAGATCTTTGATGTTCGTTAAAGGAAATTAGATGCCCAAAAGTCTGACAACCAGTCTTACTTAGGGGTATCGTTTTAATCAGTAACTGGGTTGTAGGGGTCAGAAAGGCAGCCATTCCATGTAGAATACTGGTATTCAGTATGATTTAGGGCGACTAGAATCAATTATATTTCCCGTACATTTTGATGTTCAAAAATGCCTTTCTTGAGCCTATTTGAAATAAATGATTTGACTTTGACTAATAATTTTTTTAATCTTTTTCTATTGAATGCAATGTGTCCTGGGACATTTAGATGATGCTTACAGATCACGGTGTGAGGCCACTGCCTCATTCGATCGGTGTTACAGCTCATTCATCCTGGCTGTATTTTGTATGTCTGACTCTCGAGAATTCATTTTTAAAGAATTTAAAAGAAAATATATAATTCAGTACTCTACAAGATCACTTTTCAGCAACAAAAAATAAAGATTCTATTTATGTCTTTATAATGCTGTCTACTTAATAAAAACTCAAGTTCAACATTTAACGAGTTTCCTGAAACAAAAGTTACGTAACAGGAGCTAAACAAAGCACCCCTTGTTATCACTTTGACACCTGTCAGATTTAAAAAGGTGTTCGATTACTGTACCGGTGTACGGAAAAGTTTTCACGAAAAAGTTTGGTAAGGAGATAAGTTTTAATAAAGTGTTGGAGGTGTTATTTTTGGTAAGTTTACTTTTTTGCTGACTGGGATTCGGAGCTAAGGACCTCGTTTTATGCTGGTGAGTGGTGATTTATTTGGAGTCAATGGATGAAAGTGGGTTTTGGAATAATGCTACGTTTGAACTTTATAAAAAGAAATTCACTGCAAGTATGTTTGTACCTATTTTTTTTTTTGAGGTTAGGAAGTCATCAAATGGCCCCTCCGCTCTGGGTGGTGCGGAAGAGAGTGTCAGACTCTTACAGACTAAAACCCATCCATGTTCCTGCCTTAGCCTTTTATGTTCCGGGGTAGCGGTAATCCTTTCGGACAATCCCGCTGATAGCTTGATGTACTTGATGTACTAGTGTCGGTTCCTATAATGAGAAACAAAAAAAAATGTTAGCTTGAACAGTTTTCTTCACAAAATGTGTTGGAAAAGGCAACATTTTCTTACAAGAGTCTGTACAAAGATTGTATCAACAATGCCATGACAGTCTCTATTATCTTAAAAAATAAAGTGCCCGATAAAAAGTATTGAGCTATTAAGAACATGGCTCCCCTATGGACGATGTACTGAGATAGAAAATAATATACTCACGTTGTCTTATCTTGAAGTTTATTTGTTACTTTCAAACTTTGGAAGCAATTTCTAAGGTAGAGGGGCTCATGGCTAGATGAATACAGTCGCGGGTCGATTGAAGAATTAAGCTACGGTTGCGCAGTCAGCTCGTAGATGGGTGACCATACGTAACATATTATTATCGAGACCCCTCCGAGCTTCAGAAAGCACGTAAAACCGTTGGCTTCAATTGTCATTTATAGATCTTAAACAGTCGTGAGGGATAGTCACGAGCCCAAAAGTCTGACGAGCAGTCTTACCAAGGACTATTCTGTTACCCAGTCAGTGAGTTTCGGTGGATAGATATAACGAGAGTATCTCTATGTAAAATACTGGTGTTTATCTAAACAATGATCAAACATAACATAAAAAAAATGTGATGACATTTATATGCCATTCGTTTCAGAATTACTATTTTACGAAATAATAACATTACAAGGTAACTCTACAGCTGCAAATGATAGTTTGATCAACATAATTATAACCTGACACTGACCAGCAAATTGCAAAAAAACTAATCAAAATTGTAATTTCGCGGGCTACACGGGCGCATACCTTTTATGTAAATTTTCTGCATCCATGACGCAATTTTCAGAGAGACTAACTGCATAATATTATCCTTTTCTGTTGTGCCTGTCGGGTAAACGAAAATATTATATTTGCCGCTGAAAAGAGTTCCAAAAAATTTGTAAATAGTAGAAGTATGAATGTGTTTATTTATCTGTTTACCTGACATATTTTAAATTGTTTTTTTTTTCTATTGACATGCTACCTGAATTTTAATTGTAATTTATTGATTGTGTTAGTTTTGTACGGCATACATTGGCAAAACATAGTGCAACCATACCTCTGTTTAATAAAATAAATGATTGATTGATTGAAAAATATAAGCCTTAAGTTTTGAGTTCAGCTGCACGATTTATGAGAAATGCGTGGTTGCCTGTTTGGTTCTTCCCTCAAAATATCATTTCAGAATTTTCAGACACCAACCATGTAGGTTCGAGTCTTCATATGATCTGACCAAGATTATGTCTGGATTAAAGAGACTGTGATGTCTGAATTTGTTTGGGCCTTTCTTCTCAGGGTAGTCAGTTAGGAAACGCCGAGCTCATCTACATAGATTTGAAAATATTATTTACGGGAAAAGTGTTTGTAAAAACCTATTAACAAAAATAAAATCATTCAATCAGGCAAACTTCTCAGACTCCGCAGGAAACCAGATTATAGATTCAAGGTCAATAAAAGTACCGAGACTACCGTTTGACATCGTAATATGTCCCGACTGTACAATTTCGAGTAGTACGTATTACTTTTGTCGAACAGTCTCGCTGAAATGTTTCCCAGAAGTGCGATAGGTTTTAGAGACAGAAAATTGGTAACACATTGGTTGGTTTCAAGATATCGTAGAGCTAAAGTAGTTGAAAGTTTTAATAAATACTCACTGCCACTTATGCCTTTCTCCTATGGGATGGGCAGACAATACAGAACGATTTGTGCTACGATTTTTAGTGGGTACTAGGTACATATATCCGTCCAGGTTTCCACTTATTGTAAAATGGTCTGTTTTCCGTGATGTAGAATTGTCAAAGTCAACTGATTAAATAACAAAATAAATACGTTTAGTTGAGAAAATTTAAGTGAATAACAGCTCACATTAATACCAAACCTGACTAAAACTACTAAGTAGGTAACTAAAAAATGTCGTCAAAAAATTATTCCGCATCTGTCGACTGGTGATGCACCCAGTAGACTGGTGGCATTACCACGTTGTATGGCAAAGCTTAGTCTCTATCCAAATCATAGACCCCACGGCCCGAGGGTTTTACCTCCCATTTTTATTTTCAAACGGCTCTTGTAAGTGGTTTGGGTTTTGGAACCCACAGACAAATAACTTGCTTTAAGGGAATACGGAATTACATGTTAGTTTATTTTAGGGCACCGCAAGTTCATTGCAACTTTTTAGACCAGACCAATATTTCAACCTTCTTTTATTTTTTAAAAGAATGGTAGCAATAAAGAGGTGTCCTCACAAATTGCTACACTTACATTACTGAAGACCGTATATGCAAGATTTTGCTATAATATATATTAACAATGCTTCCTTATATGGCAGGTTACCTTATGTGCCAAACCAATTATTTAAATTATTTAAATCTCAAGTTGACCTAACAGCTAACTTAAAACACCCCTGCCAACCCTTTTGTGGAATACAGGCGTGATGTTAAATTGTTTGGTTTTGTGTACCAAAAACAATACATTGTTATTTTGCCAAAAAAAAACAACTCAAAGTAGCGGTAACTAAGATTACTGAAAATTCTTTTCTTAAAAAAAAAAATCTTAAGTATTCTTCACAAGATCGTTCTAAGCATTCCCTTGTGAAATCTTCAGTTTATCTCTGATTGCGTGTTTATCGTTCTAATTCGTTTATTTATTATTATAATGAACGCATTTCTCACTATCCCATGGGGTTACCATTAAAATAAATTACTAAGTGATTGAGAGACTACTAATTACTAAGTGATTGAGAGACTACTAATTACTAAGTGATATTTTGTTTTAATAAATACAAATTTCTGTTAGTACCCATTTAACTTTTAAGTTAAGACACACAGCAGACACAGCATTTTTGCTTATATTCGAATCTGTTATTATCTGTTCGCATATAAGTATAAGGTGTTAAAAAGTTAACTCTAAGAATCTCGTGGGAGCATTGTATGTACTCATCGTTACAACTTTAATGGGATGCACTCTAAAATCGTGAAAAAAATATGTGCTGTGTCGTACATTTATGCACACGGATAAAATGTATGGAGCACCTCATATTTTTTCCCTTTAACTTTTTAACACCTTATATAAGAGGAAGTCTGAAAGTGATACCGGTGACTTCCGTCCCGACAAGAGCATCGCTTTCGATAGCTCTGAAAAAGCCGAGCTCCTAGCCGACAGTCTCGAGTCCCAATGCTCCCCCAGTTCCCTTCCGGTCGACCCAAAGCACCTCGCCAAAGTCGACGCCGAGGTCGAACGTAGAGCCTCTCTCCCGCCCGTCGAAGATCCAGATGATCCTCTGCCCCCCGTCACCCCTGACGAGGTGCAAGACATCATCAAGGGTCTTCAGGCTCGTAAAGCCCCCGGCTCAGATGGAATTACCAATAGGGTATTCAAACTCTTCCCCGCCCAACTGATCATGCTCATGACCGCCATCTTCAATGGCGCCATGAGTAATAACATGTTCCCATAAGCCTGGAAAGAGGCCTCTGTTATAGGTATCCCCAAACCCGGCAAACCCAAATCCGACCCCACCAGCTATCGCCCCATCAGTCTGCTCAACGTGCTCGGCAAAATCTACGAGAGGCTTATTTATAAGCGTCTCAAGGACTATGCCGAGGCGAAGAGCCAGATTCCGGACGAGCAGTTCGGGTTCCGTACCCAACACTCGTGCGTCCAGCAAGCGCACCGCATAGTCGAGCACATCAGTGCCGGCTTCCAGCGTGGCGCTATGACTGGCGCCCTGTTCTTCGACATAGCGAAGGCTTTCGACAAAGTCTGGCACAATGGCTTAATATAATTATAAGCTATACCAACTCGGCGTGCCCGACCGTCTCGTGCTCATCTTACGGGACTTTTTGTCGAACCGCACCTTCCGCTACCGCATCGAGGGCGCTCTCTCCTCCCCCCACCCGATTCGCGCCGGAGTCCCCCAGGGCTCCGTTCTCTCCCCCCTAATCTTTACCCTGTTCACTAGCGACATCCCTAAGAGTAAAAAAGCCCAATTGGCGTTATTCGCCGATGACACGGCCATTTACTACACGGGGATCAGTCCGCCAGCTATAGCTCAGACTCTCCAGGACTCGGCCAACGTCCTCGGCGCTTGGTTCCGGAAATGGAGAATCGAGGTCAACCCCGATAAAAGCCAGGCTGTTCTCTTTAGGAGAATTCGTAGGGCCCTCCCCAATCCCCCTAATCCGATCACCATGTTCGGCAAGCCGATCCCTTGGGCGAAGCATGCCAAGTACCTGGGTGTCACTCTCGACCAACACCTCAGTTTCGCAGAGCACATAAAGCAGGTCCGCTCGCGGGCCGCTTTCGCTCTCGGTAGGCTCCAATTCATGCTTACAGAACGCAGCAAATTGTCACTCCGGTGCAAACTGCGTCTCTATAAGGCTGTAATCCGTCCCATTATGACATACGCTTGCGTCGTCTTCGCGCACGCCAAACCCAAGTATCGGCATCGAATGCAGACAGTTCAAAACCGGTTCCTCCGTAGGGTCTCAGGAGCTCCCTTTTACGTCCGTAACATGGACCTTCATGTAGATTTTAAACTCCCCACAGTTCAGCAGTTCATGAAACGCCTCTCGAAGCGTTTCTTTGACACTGCCTTAAAGCACCGCAATCCCCTGATTGCGGCCGCCTCCCGATACACCCCGTCCCGCATCAGTAAGGTTCGCCGTCCACGGCATACCCTCATTGCCCCCGACGATGCCACCACTCTCCTCCAGGAGAGCAGCCCGGCTACTAGCACTGTTAGATTAACACACAGATACAAATTTCCGTCGTTCCGTCCTCGCCGTCGAGGCCCGTCGCGACGACCCTGTCCACTATCATCCCCCCGACCCTTGCTCGAGCCAGCCCGCGTTGCCGCTGAGCCAGTAGTTTTAAAAACCCCCGATCCAGCTGTCCCTTGCTGTCTCCCCCCAGCGACGCCCTAAGCCGAGGTCCGAACCCCGCAGGGGGTGCCCTTAGCGTGTAGTCGCTTAGTTTTGTAAGTTAGGTTTAGTTTTTATTAAGCCCTGGCTGGAGGCTACAATTCTTTTGTGGCAGCCACAGGCAAGCCCGGTTAAGCAGTAGACAACCTTTTGGTTGAACTGCGAGATACCATTACCAAAATTAAATAGATACCGGTGACTGAAAAGTTGTGTGGATATCGGTTGTCATGGTATGGGCATGTTATGCGGAAGAATCAGAAAAATTATCTCTGGAAAGTTTTGAGTATGAGTGTATACAAGTAGACGAAGACCAAAGAAACGATGGATGGATTGTGAGAAAGATGATATGGTTAGAAAGGGAGTGACTACCGAGATGATGACTTATAGGGAAGTATTGAAGAAAAAGACATGTTGCGCCGACCCCAAATAAATTGGGATAAGGACAGAAGAATGATAAGCTTCATCGCATAATCCACAGAGCTGAAATTTGTTCACGTGTTGGGGTGTGTTCCTCAATGGAGACCGCGAATCGGCAGACGTAAGGTACGGCGCCTTCAGGCTAGGTGCAGAGACGATCTTCGCCGAGTGGCTGGTAGCAGCTAAATAAATTACCGAGAATCGAGTCGAATTGCATGTGATTGGAGAGGCCAGGTTACGAGTGAACTGCTGTAACAGTAGGCTGATGATGACAAGTTGATGTCGATGATGACGAAGAGAAAGATGATGATGAAGTTGATGATAACAAGTTATGGAAACAACAGAACTACCTCTTATGACAAGCCGCCTTGCGGAACTGTGACCAAATCGTCAGTGGTCATGTATTATGTTGAATAAACTTTAATATTCAATACATCTCTGATGATTACGAAATGTGAACACCTGAACAGGAAGCAAAGAAATCCTTGTATTATAAAACCAGCGTTTTAGCGATTCCGCTGTATACAAAATCATATTTTATTTTCCGTATTGTGATTTCTCACAGGTGGTGCGGGAAACATTACGTCACTAAAACAAATCAAATCTACCATTCTTGATATATATTTTCATCTTTACTTTGACGTAAATAAGGTTCAAAATAGATTTTTGAATCTGTACCAATAAATTTGTAAGGGGAAGCAACGGTCTCCATTGAAATATCGAATGAAACTTGACAAATGAAGAAAGTTCGTTGGGCCACAAATCTTTGGGCATTGTTAGGACGACGCTATATGACTTTAACTTAGAGGCTAACTGTGACACCTAATTTTAACTTAGCCTGGCTGCTAGGGGCTGAGATTTTGATATTTGAGCTGGGCTTAGATTGTGGGTACACTCTTTATTTTAGCATTAGACAAATGATGGCGAAGTATTAACAGTTATTACGTAATGTTATTGAAATTACTATACTTAAGAATTCTTTTTTTATTGTTAACGGTAAATAGACTACATTGCTTTGTACTTATTGTGAAATACGGGGGTAGATTTTCCAATAGTCAGATAATTTTTATCTGAAGAATAAAAATGGCGGTTTGACTTATTTTCTTATTGATTCCAATTGCGCCTTTCAATCAAAATTACATTCCCTTAGTCATGTGCATATTTATTTGTGGGTAATAAAGGTCTAAAATATAATAACAATAATGATTTTTTTCAAATCGTTTTTATGTAGTTTTGAAGATGTTGGCTTCCTGACTGCAGAAAAGTTATATTGACTCTTTGTTATTTTGTAAAGGTGCTGGCCATCATTTTAGCGTCATCATAGTTCCAAATATGAATTCACGAGCATCTAAAGAATAACAGACCTTTATACAAATAATGCAGCTCGTGTGTATGTACGGAAGTGTATTTAAATGGATTGTTTGCATTCAATTAAAATAAAATTGTACAAATACTTCATGATACAATTTATGATTGTTTATAAAAACCACAACAAAAGCAGCTTATTTGACTTCCAAACGTACAAATAACGAATACAATCAAACAAAATTTAATACTACTTACAAAATAATACAAAATATTACATTTTACAATACTATAAATCCTTTGACTAAAATAAATAACAGTAACGTTCTTTTGTTTGATATCAACCGCTTACAATATTGATTGAAACTGAAAATTCCTGAGGCTCACTAAGATACTAAAGAGTTTAATAATTAAAAGCAGAATGGCGCAAGTGTCCAACTTGTCTTGAAGTTGGCCTGTTTTGAAGGATTTAGGCTGTGGTGCTAAATATGAAAGTAAGGCGATACCAATATCGGGCCTGCGGACGATGAGCAATGGGTAGCACACCGTCTGATCAGGACCAGGCGCGTGCCGGACGGCGCGTACGTGTACCACGCGCGCCCGAAAGAGACGTCAGGATTTGAAGGGGCCCGTTACGGCCGAAGCCTTCCGGGTCAGCGGGATTGTCCGAAAGGGTTACCGCTACCCCGGAACATAAAGGGATAAGGAAGAAACACGGATGGGTTTTAGGCAGTAAGAGTCTGACAATCGCTTCGGCTCCACCCAGAGCGGGAGAAGTCATTTGATGATTTCCCACCCTCAAAAAAAATAAGGCGATTTCAATATCATCTCATCATCGTCATTATTATTGTCTGCCTTGTTCCACCCACTGCTGGGTATATATTATGTTCCCTCTCTTTTGTGCCATACTTCATCGATCTGCGAAAGTCTCATCTAGGTCTTCCCGCAAACTCCTGTATTATCTGCTTGTATTATAAATCTCAGTTTGTAACAAAAATCAAATCTACCAGCCTTTTCCCAACTATTTTAGGGTCGGCTGCCAGTCTAACCGCATGCAGCTGAATACCAATATTTTACATGGAGCGACTGCTTATCTGACCTCCACAACCCAGTAACTGGGTAATACGATACCCCTTGGTACGACTGGCTGTCGGATTTTCGGGCTGACGACCCGTAACGACAATCAACGATGCACAAATGACAGCCGGGACCAACGGCTTAACGTGCTTTCCGAGACACGGAGGAGTTTCGGTATGTAAAGATGGTCACCTATCCACGGTGAATCCCGGCAAGCGTCGTTAACCTGATGTATCGTCCTGTGTGGCTGTTATTACTTGACCACGAGCTCTCAGTGTCTCTATCAGTTTATAACAATTAGCCCATAAAAATCCGTAAAAAGCCTTAACTCTAACAAGATATGGGTTCCCAAAATAGTCAAGGATAACATTATTATGTTAATTGATTTTTGGTATTGAATCTTAATTCGATAGCAGACCAAACAATTGGCAGGCACCGACATGGAAACGATACACATTTACTAAATCATAATTTTCCTGTTACTAACCAAGTACATTTTTATAAGTTGAAGGAAGAAGCGAAGATCTTGCCGAGTTCTCATTTAAAGATACTGAAGTAGCAACCGCTTTTACCTTGCACGAGCGGAATAAACTAATCTTCCTTTTGCCATTACATTCTTTATATGTTTAAGGGCAACTCGCAGTTGAACCAAGGAGGTTGCTTGCCTGTTGATACCCCAATAAATTAGGACCTCCAGACAGGGCTTGAAAAACTTGCCATTATAGCTGATACCCTGTACCAATTTATACATTACATAAGTCCTTTAAACCAGCACCAAAAGCACCAACATTTTCATCACTGCAGGAGTCTTGCAGAGTCCAAGTAACACTGGCCAAAGTGTTGATACACAAACATTGTCTAGTCATACTGTGTTTTTAGAAACTGACAGTTTTGTTAGGACGTGTTTTGACTAAGCGTGCCTATGAAAGTTTAAGCTAGCTCTAAGCGGATTCAGCCTGCTTTTGTTTTGACTAAAGTTGGTCTTTAGGCATGTTTCTCTTTGGGTAGATCCCGTTAAGTTTTTGGCTTTCTTTCTTTTGAAAGGACTCTAATACAGAGATTTATCAATAATAGATCGCTACTCACGTCTTGTCTGCTAAATTTTCTTCTATCTTCTTACCGTCTCCTCCGCCAACGTATATTTCCATGGAAGTTATCAAAACCTAAAGCATCAAAATGATTATGATTTAAAGAAAAAGGTTTTAAGCAGTTTTTATGCAAATATACTGGCAATCATTTTTGGTGTCACCAATGCATTGCAAAGCTGTGTCCCAATCTTTAAAAAGTTAAATATATTACCACTACCATCTTTATATATATTCGAAATCTGTATCTTTGTACATAAAAACATAGGATTATTTCATGTGCATAATGATTTTGTTGTAAGAAAAAGTCGAAATATTTACAAACTATGTGCACCCCGACAAAGACTTAAACTGTTCTCAAATAATGTTTACTGTATGGCAATTCAAATCTATAATAAATTACCTAATGTTTTTAAAAACCTTAACCTCATGACATTTAAACAGAAATTATTTAAGTTTTTATTAAACAAATGTTACTACTCAACGAAAGAGTTCTTGAATGACAAATTTAACAATAAATTTAAATTTGATGATGACCTTTGATTAAACAACTGTTATTGGATGGAATCTTATTGTTTGACTTTGTATTTTTTTTTTTATCACGGTCATCTATTTTGACAATTAATTACGTCTGACATTATCTTGGTATTATTTTAATGATTCAACTATAACATATTATTGTAATTGGATGGTATTTTATTTATTTGTTTGACATTTTTTTTTATTTTTTTTTATTTCCCTAATTTGACATTGTGTTTTATTATTTGCACTTTTGATTGAATGATTGTAATTGGATGGTATTTTATTTGCTTGACATTGTATTTTAATTTTTAAATCATGGTATTTCATAATTTCTGACAAATAATGACCTCTGTATTTAATCACTCAACTATGACATAATTATTATTGTAAGTAACTTCAATGACATTTATTTTTTACTCTTATTAATTTCCCTAAATGGACAATGCATTTTATTATTTGTACGCCGGAAACGGTAGAATATAATGGACTTTAAGATAAAATTAACAACTATGTACTACAATATTCTTACAAATAAATGGATTATTATTATTATTATTAATGTTCCAAATTTGAATTAACTACTATTTAAAAAGTCATAGACTGAGTAGCTCGTTTAAGGAGTCAGGAAGTGTTATTTCAGACCTTAGACAAAAGTATCTTATATTTATCTTATCTTGTATCATTTATCCGCATTTTATGTCTACGGTATTCAAGATTTACATACTTATTTGTAATAATTATCACTGTATTGGTGGTTGTGTCAGGTTTTAAGCCCTTGGTCATTTAAAATCTACGATCACTTCCACTTCCATCCTGTCAAATGATGTGAGGAAATTATGGAAAACTATTCTCCTTCTCCATAAAAATCATCATCATCATTTCAGCCGAAAAACATCAAATGTTAGGCATTCTCCAAGAATCGCTACAGTTCTGTGTTTCTACCATCCAGCGGATTCCTGTGCCCTTCACAAGATCTTTAAAAATACAACGGGCTGATTAGGAATTAGTCCGTTGTAGATAAGAATAAGATGGAGGTTTCGTATCGTCTCTCTGATACGTGTGTTACTTAAGTAAATACGTGAGCTATTTAGTAAAATAAATAGGTTTTTAGGTCTAAACATGGAATGTGGAGCGTGAATACCAATGATCTAAGTGTAATTGGAATAATACTTGTACTGTGTATTAGTTTTAGGGAGACACAGAAATCATTGCGGGGATGGAATTCGAATAGAAGTACGTGTACCTTTGTAAGACCTCATAAATATTTAGAAAGATATCTATACTATCTATACTTTACTTACTTATATTATAGAGAGAAAAGATTTGTATGTAAGTATGTTTGAAACGAATAAACTCAAAAACTACTTAACGGATCTGGATGAAACTTATCACAAAGATAGATTATAGTCTAAAATAGCATATAAGCTACTTTTGCTTGCTTGCTGAATTTTTTAATTACAAATTTTGACATGTATGTACAATTTAAATTTTATTTTTTCTTGACATAGATAGTACCTTTCATTTTTGACATTTTGTATGATAGTTGATTAGTGAATTATATAGCTTTTTCTTTTTAATTAAATTCAATTAAATATTTATACACCGGCAACGGTAGCATATGTGAAACTATTTAATATTGTAAGACCTGAATGTAATTACCATATACTAAGAAATAAATTCTATTCTGTTCTATTCTATTCTATTCTATTTGTGTACCGGAAAAATGTACGGTTCCCGTGGGATAATTTCCTACACACACGCGAGCGAAGCCGCTGGCAAAAACTAGTTTTTTAAATATAATATATAAATATTCAGCTTGTCATGTCCCCGCTGCTGGGACATGCCTCTATCTTCGTGAGGGAGTGAGCCGTAATTCACCACGCGGGCTCAGTGCGAATTGGAAGATGTCACTTGTCTTGAATTTTTGGTTCTAGTATATGCTGGTTTCCTTACGATGTTTTCTTTTACCGTTTTGAGAAAATTTACACAAAGCAAAGCGCTTGTCTGGGTTCGACTCCACATCCTGACCACCTAACTTGATACCGGGTTAGTCATTACCTACCCACACGAAAAAGAAAGAACTGCTCCACATCAATTTTGGTGGCCTTTCGTATCTATTTGTCTCACCGTCTTTTTCTGCTACATCACGCAATGGATTTTATGGAAAAAGATTCTGATTTCGGAAATAAAGTTTAATAAAAAAAAAACGCAATTTATACTCAAGTCGAAAAACCGTATGCAGTGAGGACGTCTGTCTAGTCCAAATAATAATTTAATTGACACAATCAAGCTAACAAACACTCGTGGAAATATTAATCCCTTGCCACACGATCCCGACAAATACTTCCATCTCTAATTTATTAGCGGTAGAGAAACTTTCTCTATTATCCAGTAAACGTCGTCGTTTTTCATGCGGACCCGTTATGGGGTCATTAGGGGGTCTGAAGTATCTTCGGTTATCTTTGTATGGGGAAAAAATAGGGCTAATACTGGTAATGGGGTTGTGGACGGAAACGATCTGCAATGGTGGATGTTTGAAGGTTATACGGAAGTGTTGATGGTGGGTTGTCATAGTAAAATGCAATTTAAAAAATTATGAATGTTTAGAAATCTGCCTCGACTTCCTCGTTGGTCTAGGGCAGGGGTTCCCAAACCTATTTAATCTACTTACTAGATTAACACTTGGAGAATAAATAATTTGTTAGCGCCCCCATTTTTTCACGTATTTAGAAACCACTTTCTAGATGAAATTACAAATCGCCCCCTAAGCCTTTACACAAGGCTTGGCTCTGAGGGGCTCCTTCATATGCTGACATCTCTTTGAGGCGAAAGAAGGCGTGAGCATTCAGCGGGATTGTCATTCAAAGGGTTACCACCTCGGAACATGGATGGGTTTTAGTCAGTAAGAGTCTGACACTCCCTTCCGCTCCACCCAGAGCGGGAGCAGTCATTGGATGATTTTCCAGCCTTAAAAAAAAAAAGCCTTTACACAACGCCCCCCTTTTTTTTTCAAGGTATCTTACTGCCCTCCTTTTAGCCTCCAGCGCCCACCAGGGGGCGTTATCGCCCATTTGGGAAAGGCTGGTCTAGAGGTCGCAAGCTCTAGTGTTGAGCATGTAGGTTCAATTCCCAGGACGGGAAAAGAAATTATTGTTAGCAATTTGAGTAAAATAATATGTTACATCAGCATTACATTGCTAGGTATTGTATTAGTCTACATACATACCTTTCTAGAATGTATGACGGCACGACACGAACCCCACGAGCCCCACAATCGCCCCGACACAGAATAATTACGATACAGAAGACCGGCTTCATACAACAAGTGAATACAGACGAACACGTACACACGGATGTATGACGCATTTACTGTATTGATTTCTTGTTTTACAATTTTCGGAAAACTTATTTAGTCAGTTTTGACAAATAGGAGTTCTTCGAAAAAAGTAATTTAATACGTTCACATTCCACATCTCTTGTAATAAAAAAAAAACAATTGTAATTATCATGTGAAACTCTCTCTCTCTCTCTTTCTTAGTCACTAACTAAACACGAAAAACAATAAAAAGACCAGTTTAAAATTGGTATAATATTTTTAAGTAGTAATAAATTATTAATTGGAAACATAATATTCTATCATTACTCACTAGCTAGCGAGACTTTGACACGTTTATATTTGTGCGCGTGTTCGCTCGTTACGATGGAGCCTTCTATACCTGTATACTCTGTGCCCATGAGATTCGCGCGCCTCTGCGAGTTGCCGTGAACTATTCTAACGCTGCACTGCAGGAATTTGGATACAATCCTCACTTAATGAGTTTGTAATCTTATTGTTTTGTGTTTTGGAGGATCGCCAGTAATAATTGCGATTTTGCAGATGTGTTTCCTGCAGTTTTTTAAGCCGATGATATGGTAAATTATTGCAAATAGAATTTTTAAATTACATCTGATACGTTATAATGACTTCTACGAGTATATATCTTACGTTCCAGAATTAACGTGTGTCCGATAAGTCCTTCCCTGGAAGGGAATAAAGATTAATTTCCTTGATCTAGTATAGAACACTGTTTAATTGCATTAAATATGTTGACTCTCTCAATTATATAACATAGCTTTAACAGTTAAGCTGGCTTAGAAAACATTTTGAAGGCCCAATTACCAATTCATCAGTTCACATTTTGTAAGTAAACATTAGTCAACCAAATAAGCCATGACACATCAGAAAGCAAGCCACTTAATCCTTACCCCTATTTAATTATTACGCGTGACGTGACATGCCATTTTTTTGCCCTAATCAGTATTTACTTTGTGTTTCTGTAACGAGGATTTTCTTTTCAAATTTAGGTCGGTTTTGACCGATATTAAAAATACACGATTTCGTTTTGTCCTTTTGAGGTACATACGAAACCCTAAAAAAAGGTATTTCGTTCATATGTAGAAATCGGTTGTGCATATGATGCGAAGGAATAAGGAAATGTCGTGGGGAAAGTTTTGAATATGAATGTTGATAGCTAAAAGAGGATAAGTCATCTTGGAAGTCAGTCTTTAGGGGGTGATTTCTAAGATGACGACGAATAGAAAAGTATGGAAGAAGAAATGAATTTTAAAATTGTAAAAAAAATTAAATTGTTTATTGAAAATGGATTAGTATAAAATAATGTTTATAAATATAGTGGCATAAAACTAGAGGTATATAATAATAGGGTTCTACCTGAACTAGGAATAAACCTGTATCTCAGGCATCACACTCAAATGCTTATACATAAGTATTATCTAGGTTTCCTTAAACAATTAGTAAATAATGGATGTACAGACGCCAGGACATCAAGCTATCCCTAACTGTCAAGTTTTCTCAATTGAAAATGAACCTTATGTCTTTGCAATAAAGTTGAAATACTATCAAAGAAATTTGAGAGATTGTGGTAACATGATGTGCTGGCCTCTGTACTAATAGTGGTGTTATACAATTTTATTAAAATGTTATTAGCTACTTTTGGACCATCGTAAGATATTTTTGCAACCATGTTCTATTTAGATTTTTGCAGGGTAATATTGCAAATGGCAGGAGAGTGATGATAATTTACTCCACTATCTATGTGGGACGAGTTCTCGAAAGTAATCCATCCCTAGTGTCACATTCCCTTCCGTCAAACGCTTTCGTATTCTTGTTTGTGCCTCAGATGATTGGTCGTAATGATTTTATAGGCGGTAACATTTGAGATATTGTAATGACATTATGATCGTCCGGGTGCGCACCGAATTGAAAATTTATTGTTTAGTTAACTTTGTTCAATGGCGTTGCTAGCTAAGTGTTTGATTTCATTGTTGCTTTTGGAGTTAAGACAAAACTTTATAAGGCTTAGTCAAGACTAGTCTGTTCATACTGCCCGCCTTTTGTTGGTCATTCAGCTCGAACATTTCTGATTGGCTAATCTTTCTCAAAACATAAAAGCTCTCAATGATTGTACTACTGACAGATATCCTAGAAATTACTTTTAATTCTTTTTTTCTTTCTTTCGTGTGGTTGATGTCTAACCTGGTGTGAGTTTTTATGCTGCCCATGGGCTCCTGACTTAGCTTCACATGCTGTTGAGAAATATTTCTCAGACATGCTGGTTTCCTCACGATGTTTTTCTTCACCAATTTTTAAGCAAGTGATATACAATACGCACATGAATCATTTAAATCAGAGGTGCGTGCCTTGGATTCGAATTCAAGACCTATGACTTGGCAGTCCGACGGTCACACCACTAGGCTATCACTGCTGTCTCTTATTTGACGTCAGTCAATATAATAACAGCTATCCAAGATACTCGCAGAAATTAATGGGCCTGAGCGCTAATACCAGTCTCTCAGCCAATTTAAAATCAATATACAACTTGACAAACCAACATTGTTCTACCAGTTACTTAGTTTAGCATTCACAGAGTGAACTCTGAATGATTTACAGTACATAATGGTTTTATGACACCGGCACTAAACATAATGGTTCCGTTTTTATAGCGTGCACGATGCGCGGTAGGAATACGTAGAGAATGATGGGTTTCAGATCATCTCCGGATTTTGATTTGTCGGTTTATACTCTCTTAGGTGTTCTTTATGGTCGGAGAATATGGGTAAGAAAGAAATATTTGTGTTTAAGAATTTCTTTTTCACCTCACAGGCTCGGAAAGAGTCTGTTTGTCATTCGAAATCTGAGCCGAAAATCGATTTTTGCTCTCTAGCGTGGAAAGAGTTTTTAAAATTCGAACCTTTCTATTTAATAATTTTCTATACTGCCAGTCCACTGAAAATGCATGACACGGTCTAAAATAAAATATTAAATAATACCGCTCACCTTAAAAACTTCCATCACAGTGCAGAAAATAAATATTTTGCGAGGATATAATTGTAAAATTGGAATTAATGTTAATAAGTATTCCATTTGATTAAAAAAATCTGTGACGTCACATTTGAATATGCCATAAAAATACTACCCTGTCAAATACCCAATTGTGTAGTAATTTAAGTTTAATTTTTTAAATAAAATAAATACTAATATAATATGTTATTTAATCCTTTGCTTGGCAAAAATAAATATGTATTAAATTAGTTAGTTATTTGTGTTAAATTAGTTTTTTTCTTTAATTCTCCTTAGAGTACAAGTAGGATATAGAACAAAATACAGGGTATTTAATTTTGGAGATATTCTATGTAACTCACAAGATACATTGCCAAGTATCTGTTATTTTGTTCACATGAGTCAATGTATCTGAGACGCTCGAACAAAATAAAACTCAACAACACCTGTTTTCTTGCACCTAGCAGTTTCCTCGCTGTAGTGAGGTGAAAAATTGTGTGTTGCGCTCGGCAGCAAAGCTTTTCTGCGTCTCGTACCTTTGAAACCTTCGTTACGCTCAGGATTCTATATTTGAACCACTCGCTTCGCTCATGGTTCAACCCTAGAATCCTTCGCTTACTCAGGTTTCAATAGAAGTTCTCGCGCCAAAAATCAACTTTCCAGCCTTGCATAACAAATAACTATTTATCTTTTTTTTGTTAATATGAAATAATAACGAAGTCAAAACTGTACATTAAATCCAAAGGAAAATCGTGATTACTACAGTTGTGGGAACGAGTCTGATACCAAAAATATAGGTTCTATTAGGATTTTTGTCCGTTTGTCTGTTTGTCTTGATGTATGTTCCGATATATGTGCAAATGTGATATATTGGCATTGTGTTATTGATTTAAACATAACTGGCGAAATGTCAACCTTTCAGGGAAACAAGACGTGATGCTATGGTATGTCACTTATTGAGGTCGTAAATCAGCCATTTTGATTTAATGAAAACAAAACATTTAACTATCGTGCGACGTAGGCGATCGAGAGTCACCTCTTAATGTTAAAATCGATCAAGTCGTTACGATGCTTTGAGGGTATAAAGAATCTTACGAACAACGATACCCGTGAACAGCATATCCTTGTCTTTGCTGTAATGCAGTCAGATAAAAAGGCAGAAAACAGAAAAGTATTTAATGAATTGGAATCGTTAAACGGACACCGATATGTCAGCGGCCATTACATAAAAAAAGGAAAATACAAATTCCCTATTTAAGTATAGTCTCGAATGGTTAATGTTTATTCAGCAAAAAGCTCGCTTGGAATGAATTATTCACAGCCCTTAGGCGGGTGTACAATGAAATCTGCCCTTAAGGTAGTAGGTTGTAATGAGTTTTAGCGTAGTGTAGTTTTGTAAACACAATGAACTAAAATATTCGGAGATTTGTCTAGTAACACTTAAACTGCTTATGTTTGATTGCGTTTGCTGGTTTTTAGGGTTCTGTACTCGAGGGGTGCCAAACGGAACTCTATTACTAAGCCTCCGCAAAACGGCCATTTGCTTGTCTGTCTTCTTCTTCTTTTCTGTGGTAAGTGACTAAACACACGTTTTCGTAAATGTTGTAGTGTAGTGATTTTACAAAATAGGTTGTTGATTTGAAAACATTCCAATCAACGCTAAGGGGGTAACCGTGGAGTTTCTTGCGGGCTCTTTTCTATAGGACTGTGCACATAGCTTCTGACGTTTCCATATGTGCCAATGTTAGTTTATGTAAAATACAATATTTGGATATATGGAGTATCCGAGTCCCATATTACTTAATGTAAGGGACACGTTTGTTATTATTATTAACGTTTATATATTCATGTCATTTTATAAGTGGACTAGATTGGCATTCCATTACCGCACACCTTGAACAGTAATAAATCTGTCATAGAATGGTAGAATGCATCGACATCTCTGTTCTCAAGTTTTCCTATGACCTCAGATATCTATTATGTGTGTCTTGAAGTTTTTTTTTTTTGAGGGTGGGTAATTATCATATGGCCCCTCCCGCTCTGGGTGGAGCGGAAGGAGTCTCAGACTCTTACTAACTAAAATCCATCCATGTTCCTTCCTTAGCCCTCCGGGGTAGCGGTAACCCTTTCGGACAATCCCGCTTACCCGACAGGCTACGGCTTCATGTCATGAAGAATCTTCAAAAGCGATTAATGATAAGAGTGGGTTATAGGATTGAACAGAATACTGCTACAGCTCAAAAAGCTGAGAAACACTTCCTATAAATACTCCACCCTCCAGAATCCCTGGTATTGTTGGAACTAGTATTGATTCAGTTCAATTTGCTCACATGTCATCTACGTACAAGTATTGACTTTATCCGACTCGCTCGCATGTCATTTGCTCACTTTGAATCAGTTCCTCCTAAAGTTACAGGTATTCATGCGAAGTTCGAGTATATCGCCCGGTTGACCTACTTTGGGATTTCAATTGATCTATACTTATACTGTTCCCATATGTAGCAGAATGGGTGACGATATTTGTTTTGTAAGTTACTACTTTTAGGCATGCAGTTCGGCTTTGGCGCTACAAAAATAGTAATTGGCCATTTCCTGCAACAGGGTTTGTGGGAGTATTTCAAGTTATGTTTTTAAACGACGACAACATTCGTAAAACAAAAGTCAATAAAGTTGCAACTTTGACCATCAATATCTCCGTAACCAGAAGATTCTACAAGTATTTGTTTTCGGTCTGGGTGCTTTTCTATCTATAATATATATTAATCTAGTATTTACAAAAAAACTGTATATAAGTAGTTTATCAGCCATATCGTTACCATAATACAAGCATTAGGTTGCTTAGTTTGAGACTTATGGCGTTGTGTGAAATGTCCAAGTTAAAAAAAAAATATAATAATGGGTATAACAAGTGACTCGCGACTTTGTTTAGGGTGTTGTAACACCCTTTACTTATGACATACTCGCTAACCGCTCCGCCTACGCCACAAGAACCTCACCTTGCGGTCCTGAAATGAAATCTACCTGTAAAACCTTTACTCAGAACACATAGGTACGTATAACACATTTTCGGGAGGTTTGTTTGTACATTTGTGTTATGACTCCATATTATGAGTCAAAGGATAACTTGAGTTAATTAATTAAATACTTATAAAGTGGTTATAAGCTTAGCTGTCGCTGTGAACACAGTTTTATATGAATACTTTATTTTGTTGAAATATGAGCAGGTTGTGTTGTTTTTGAGGTTGACTGTGACAAATGAAAACAATACGAGGATTAAAACAATCGAATTAAATAAAAAACTTTTTTATATCCAATAAACACTACACTATAAATTGAAAAATAAATTAATTTTCAGAAATCGATGTCTTTGGTTTTGTGTTTTCGTTTTTTGCCACCGGCTTCCGAAATTAAAGTTATTTTTCAGTTTGTAGTATTTTTTGGACGTTAATTTTTTTAAAGTTTTTTATTTTATTTTTCGTAATGGTTTCAGTAATGGTGTTCGCCATCTCTATACCACTACTTGCTATGTAACCAATAGTAACAAGAAGTATTAAAACATCATCAAGATACAAAAGTAAACTAAACGTATTTTTAGAATCAGTCCATTTCACCAAGAAAACAAAACAGTCTTAAACACCATTCGTCATGATAAAAACAAAATAAAAACGTAAGAAAACAAACGCCCCGTGACTTCTTCGTTACATTAGACCTTAATGAGGAAGTACTTGATCCTAATGAGGGGAATGATATTCCTTTCATTGTGCAAATAGCCGGGACTCACTGAATGAGGACCACGAAATTAACTTTTATAGAGTACGACACGATATTTTTTCATCTATACTAATATTATAAAGAGGAAAGATTTGTATTTTTGTGTATATGTTTGTAATGAATAAACTCAAAAACTACTGTGCCGATTACAAAAATTCTTTCACCATTAGAAGCTTAGTTTTCAGGGAGTAACATAGGTTACTTTTTATCCCGGGAAAAATAACGGGTCCCGCGGGAAAGACTACGGGAGCAAAGCCGCGGGCAAAGTGCTAGTCTTTTATAGAGCACGACTCGATATTTTTCCAAGGGGTGGTTTTTTCTGATGGAATAACAGTTATTTGGATTTGGGACTGCCTTGTTGGTTGCAAGAGCTACTTCTGACCATGAGGTTCGATTCCCAGGACGAGCAAAGTGTTATTGGGTTTTCCAATCAGTAATTTCTCAGTAGCAATACGGAGCCACGGAGAAACTGAATGTGTGCCCGATTGATAGCAGCAGGCTCACTCCCTATGGGATGGGACATAGGACTTAAATATAACTTGCGAAATGTGGGTATACCAGCTATGGGTTTTTTTTAAGGCTGGGAAATCATCCAATGACTTTTCCCGCTCTGGGTGGAGCGACTCTTACTGACTAAAACCCATCCATGTTCCTTCCGTAGCCCTTTATGTTCCGGGGTAGCGATAACCCTTTCAGACAATCCCGCTTACCCGGCAGGGTTGGCCCTAGAGGGCCCCTTCACCCAGCTATGGGTAAACCTCTGTTTAACCGTGCGGGAAATAACGCGTGATGTTATGTTTTGTTTTTAATAACGACAAAACTTTACGTAGGAAATTGGTGTCATACTGAAAAATCACGTACTGCTGCCATGTATATCTTTAGTATTCCTTAAGGGCTGTATCGATACATGAGGGAGGAAGCAAATACGAATAATTAGCGAGGCTTACTCTCGTTCCGTTGTGTAAATGACACGATCTTGAGTCAACGCGGCCCAGCTACTGAATGGATTTACCAAATTAGCTTTACTTAGTCTTTATACGACACGACACGAATACGACACGAGTTTGACATACAATATTTTAATTTAAAACGAGTCCTTTTCGCCATGGGGACCTACCACGCCTTCGAATGGGCAAATAGTTTCATCTTTCCGACTGACCAAAAAGTGCCTTTTGGTTCCGTTACATTAAACGAGCGGTGGTAGCTCAGTGGTAACATTCCCGACTTACGAATTGTAAGTCGTGAGTTCGAACCCAAGCAGGTGCTCTCTATTTTATGTAATTTATTTCATCACCACTGCTCTCAAAACGATGAAAGAAAACAACGTGAAGAAACCAGTCCTAGAACCAAAAATTTAAAGACATGTGACATCTGCCAAACCACACTGGGCCCGCGTGGTAGATTATAGGCCACTCCCTATCACAGAGAGGAAGCCTGAGTACCAGCACTGGGAACCTCACATGCTGATTATGCAAGCCTTCACACTGTGATTACGTAATAGTATGTTTTTAGTAAATCGCACACAGTAAAGGCACGTTAATAATAGTCTTAATGCCACAATTTGGCGGAAGTGCGTCAAAGTCAGCCTAATAATATAATTACAAGCAATAAGGCTTTACGTCACATCAATTTATCGATAGTTAAGCGATATAGCGGTAACTAAACTTGTCATCACTGCTAAATATAGGTCGTTTATGAAAGGGGAATTGATAATGTTGATAAAACTTTGGTTTCCTAAGATAGCCGTAATAACATGCATGAAGGAATTGCTCTTCTAAGAAACTGTAGCTGCAGTGATCGTAAAACGAAAGTAGTCCATTCAGAATGGAGTAAATCCTCAAAAGATTTTATCCGTTCTAGAATCAGGTTTTATATTTTATTCGTTTGTATAAAAAAAATTAGATGATAAAATAATAGTGTCAGTGTATTTTCTATAAATTTTGTTGGAGATCCTAAATAAATAAATCAACAGTGTTGTTAATCTGCATAGCTCTTCTCAACTACGTTGGGGTCGGCTTCCATTTTAACAGGATGCATTTTACATGGAGCGACTGCCTATCTGACCTCCATAACCCAGTCAGTAACTGGGTAATACGATACCCCTTGGTAAGACAGGCTGTCAGTCTTTCGGGCTTATGAATACCTGTAACAACTGTCAAAGATCCATGAATGACAGCCGGGACAAACGGCTTAACGTGCTTATTTGATGGTAACAATAGTAATGATAACAGGTGAAATGTTATGTAAGTTATGTGTCCACTGGTGCATTTGCTTCGGTGTTTCTTTTCAGAGTTCATGCCAACACCAACTCATTCTAAAATGGACTTTGTAAATTAATTGGTTATTTTTATTTACCTACATAACTGTTTAATTATATTTAATTATAAATCAAATGTGTTACGTGTACCTAAACGAGTGCCATTCCTGCCGACAAACTGTTACGCAGTTTGGCAGGTTCATAAAAGGTGTAAAAGTGTTTGGTCCAAATAAATGATTTATTTATTTAATTAAATACCATTATATTTCTTAGTTTAGACAAGATTAAATCACAGTTGATCATGATCTGAGTTTAAGACCTGTTTGTTATGTTTCCTCTGAAACATTTGCAGTATTCAACCACAGACATTAGTTGTCTCCTCCTAACTCAGGCCTTGCACAACAATCCTTTTAATTAAATATTTCACTCTATATTACTTTAGGAACTATGCGAGTAATGATGGTTTAGTAATGAGGGTTATAACTTGATATATATTCGGTGGTTTAATGAAACGCTAAAATATTGCTGTTGTCTGCTAAATATTGTGTCTATTTAATCTATGTTGGTTTAAACCTATTAAAAATTACCTGATTACGTAAATATTATGAATTTCTAAAGTCTCCAGGCAAATCATTTATTCAAATAGGAACGGCATTTTTGAACGTCAGCAAAAAACATGAATTGATTTTAGTTGCCCGTTCCAAAAGTTTCATGTAAAGAATAATGGGCAAACAACTCCACCGTTACGGTTTTAAAGTGTAATACAATGTTTTGTATTACACTTTAAAACCGTATTCTTTTGCTTCGTCTTTCTGTTTTCTTTTGCTGTGCCCAACAGGGTCCATATTATTGTGTCTCAAAAATTTTCACCTACCACATAAGCATGTACATTGTGGAATGCAATAAAGAATTGAGTATTGTATACATGATTTATGTAATCTTAATTATGTTATGATGATGCATCTGGAATAAAAATACTGCAGGCAGATCTCGTGTATCTATACTATAATATTATAAAGCTGAAGAGTTTGTTTGTTTGTTTGTTTGAACGCGCTAATCTCTGGCACTACTGGTCCGAATTGAAAAATTATTTTTGTGTTGGATAGTCCATTTATCGAGGAAGGCTATAGGCTATGTAACATCACGCTACGACTAATAGGAGCCGAGCAGCGGGTGAAACCGTGCGAGAGCAGCTAGTTTCTACTAAACAGTTAAAATAACACACAAAACAACAGTAACAATATGTGAAGCTAAGTCAGAGGCCCATGGGCAGCATAAAAACTCTGACACCAGGTTAGTCACTAACCACACGAAAAGAAAGAATTTAAATAACACACTAATTTGACTTCAAAGTGGCGATATTTTGCAACCGTGTTATCTTTGTACATTCGGTGAATGTAACATTTTTACAAATATCTGTAATAATTATGGTATAAGTAATAAAGAGTATCTATAACTACATAAAAGAAGTAGGTAAAAAACCCATTTCAATCTTAATAAGTAGGTATCCTGCTGAAGAATGGCACAAACTGAAATGAAGCATGAAATCTCACACTCTTTGAGCCAGTTTTTTAGGTCACAAAAAAGGATCTTAGCTCGTTTGAAGAACGCCCAGTCAGTGCGCTTGTAGCTTATATATAGGCTAGTACGTAGTTACTTATTTGCTAATTCCTCGAAGCTTACAGTACCAGATCGTTAATCAAATAGGGGTTTGATTAATTTAATTATTACATTTAGTTAATATGTCGGATCTCGTGGCTAAGTAATAATAGCCGCACAGGTCGATTCATCAGGTTAAGCTACGCTTGCCGGGGTTGGCCGTGGATGGGTGACCATGTTTACGTACCGAGACTCCTCCGTGCCTCGGAAAGCACGTTAAGCCGTTGTTCCCGGCATTTGTGTCATTTGTGCTTCTTGGGCAGTCGTTACGGGTCGTAAGAAGCCTAAATATCTGTCAACCAGTTTTGCTAAGGGATATCGTATTACCCAGTTACTGAGCTGTGGAGATTACCTATTTAGTCACTCCTCGCAGTAAAGTACTGGTATTCAGCTGCATTCGGTTAGACAGTTCCGACAGCAACATAGTTGAAAAAAGGCTAGGCAGATTGATTTAGTTAATATGTTTTACATTAAGGTGAATCCTCCAACCAGCCCGCGAAATTCAAATTTTCTTAAGTTTTTTGCAATTTGCAGGCCAGTGATAGGTTGTATGTTGATGAACATTTGATTCGCGGCTGTAAGGCGTATGTAGTTACAGAATTATAATCATCAAAATCATTAATACAACCCTCCGAGCTCATAAAGGTGTAAAAATGACTTTTTACAAGGTCAAAGTCATTCCGGAACGAAAACTTAAGAAAATTTGAATTTCGCGGGCTACCCTGGAACATCAACCTTAAATGGTTTTCTACCGCTGTTGGAGCTTACAGCACTGAATTGAAAATCAAACGAGGGATTTATTATAATTATTAAAACGTTTTATTTATTTTTTTGTTCCACTGTCAGAATAATCGTTTCTTTTTCAGTAATTATTAATGTAAATTAATCAATGTTAGTATTCAGCTGCATACGGTTACACTGGAAGCCGACCCCAACATAGTTGGGAAAAGGCTAGGCAGATTGTTATTATATCAATCAATATTCGTCTCCAAAACCAGATTACGTTCTAGCTGAGCTAGCATGAGGAAGGTACTGAATTCGATCCCGGGTCGGGCAAAGTGTTTTTGGGTTGTTTCAGTAGCTCGGAATCTGGATTTGTGCCCGGTTGATAGCAATAGGCTCGCAACCTATTGGAACTTAAATACAACTGGCGATATTTGGATATAGGCACTAAAGGTACACCTCTGCCTAACAGCGCCAAGAATAGAGGTGTGATGTTATGTATTACTAGTTACTGCCAGTGGCTTTGCCCGCGTGAATATCAGAAATTATTTCAAGGGAACGTAACATCGGGATAAAATGTATCCTATGTGTTAATCTAGGCCATGAAATATCTCTGTGCCAAATTTATCCAGTTACGCTTAGTCGTTTGAACGTGAAGGACGGACGAACATACAAATTCTCATACACTCGCAAACTTTCGCCTTTATAATATTATTGTAAAGTGTGATTTCTTTATTCTTCTCCATACGAAACTACCTTTTGGAAGGGGCGACTAGAATCAATTCTATTTGTTTGTTCATTTTAACGTTTAAAAGTGCCTTTCTTGTGCAAGCGCCTATTTGAAATAAATGATTTGACTTTGACTTTGATACTTTTCCGGGCAAAATCTTTCCCACAACGAAACTCAACTTCAGATAAGAAGCTAATCGGAATCTTGGCCTTGGCACTAAGATCCACACTAGAACCAATGTCAGTCAGGTCTGAGGCATCACTCGAGCAATCGCGCTAAAAGCCGAGCGAGCGCTGACGCACCTGACCTGAGCGAGCACTAGCTACTTGCTAGCGTAAGGACAGCAAAACAAGAATATTTTATTTTCCATTATTTCTACATTCTATTTTTCCTTTACCAGTATTGACCAGAACTCACACTGGCGACTTGATAGGGTAGAGACAGCAAAAAAAAATCCAATTATCCTAATATGTTTGAGATAAATAAAAATTATATTAAATACAAAGAACTGGTTTACCGAACCTTTTTTTTTTCTGCCACAGCCGATAGTAATTGTTTGCTTTTCTGCAGAAAAAAAAAACGAAAACGGTCGACAGATGATATTTTTGCCGACAACCGACCGAAAGTACTTTCTTTTAATCAAAATGTGTGAAAACTGTTGTTCCGTCTGCGTGATCACACGATTCTGGCATAACGAGAGTGATTGAATGAGTTGTAAGTAGGTGTTGAGTGCCTCGTGTGTCTAGTAGTCGCAACGCTACTACTGAGCTTGAGGTCCTGGGTTCATTCCCAGGTTGGGTAACGTGTTATTGAATTTTTCGATTTGGAAATTCTCAGTAGCAGCCCCGAGAAAAACTTGCTCCACGCGCGCCACAAATATGTGTTAATGGCCGTCGGCTCATCAGCATTAATGAAGGGGCCCGCTAGGGTCAAAAAAAAAACGCCCGGCGAAAAGAATAGAGATGGGTTAATGGCCATCGGCTCACCTCCTATTATAATACTTAAACATAACTAGCAAAATGTGGCAGTACTATTGGAGGAGTTATTGGCACACCTCTACCCGGCCTTTCGGGGAACAAGGTGTATCGCATGTTATGTTATTCAGCTGTCCCTTGTTTCATCCCACATCACGACACGTGCCTAAAACTGCCGTAAAACAAACTTTACATCATTGACCTGCATATTAGTGTGACGTCATAACGGCTCTGTTTGATTGCCTAATGAAAATTGTAAAATGCAATCAACATTTTACGGGCTCTAAAGGGCTCTGTCATAAAATAAGTGTTCTAAACTGTGTTTATGAGTGTTTAACTAACGTAACACAACGCCTGTAATCCCCGAAAGGAAACACAGAGGAGTCTATATAGTGCATCCAAATTTTGCCATACGTCGTCAAACCATCACTTGAAACCACGGCTCCAAAAGGTTGTAGTATTATGGAGAAAAACGTGTTCCACGCGCGCCTTAAACAGATGTCAGCATTAATGAAGGGCCCCCGTTAGGGCCGAAGCTAGCCGGGTAAGCGGGATTGTACGAAAGGGTTACCTACCCCGCTACCCCGGAATATAAAGGGTTAAGGAAGGAACATCGATGGGTTTAAGTCAGGTGAAAAGGAATCAGATTCTTGGGATGCTTGTTTAGGTATGTTTAAGTCTTTTATAACAGGGTGCGGTCTTATTGCTACTAATTAACTCGGCACAACCCCAGACTCCGGACTGTTACTGAAAAAATGCAGATAGAAAAACCCAATAACATTTTGCTCGACCCGAGAATCCAACTCAAGACCTCATTCTCTGCAGTAGTGCTTGCGATCACTAGGCTAACGAGGTTTTTTTTTAATTTAACCAATACGTAAGTTCCTTAGGTACTTCTTTATTTAATTAGTATACATGGATTCAGTGCATGATTCTGAACCTCACTGTAATATACAGACGCTAGCACATCAAGCTATATAAAACTGTCAAATATTCCCAATTGAAAATGAACCGTATGCTTTTGTAATAAAGTTGAAAAACTATCAAAGAAATTTGACAGTAGGTATGGAGTAACTTGATGTGCTGGCTTCTGTGCACTATTTTTTTTTGAGAGTGGGCAATCACAAAAGACCCTTTTCGCTCTGGATGGAGCAGACGGGACTGCCACATTCTTACTGACTAAAACCCATCCATGCTCTTTCCTTAGCCCTTTGTGTTCCGGGACATCAATGTTGCAATACGCCTTGCCTTAAGGTAAAAATACATAAAAAGCCGACTTTACTTTTTTAACTGAACATAGCGATAGTACATATATAGATTGAAGTTGTTTGGTTCTTTGTAATTAATTTAGATTAAACACCGAAACTGATAAAATCACTAATCACTTTACTTAAGTTTAGGTTCAACCAATTGTTGCTATGTGGAATAAGGCTTGGCTTTTAATGAGAATCAGTAATTGTTTTGAGACCACTGAAAACATTTACATTGCCCATAGGCGTTGAATTATTTGTTTAATGGTTATAATTATAATTAATTAATTATTAACTAGCTTCTGCCCCCGATTCACCGCGACGTATCCCATCGCCCGCCGTTCGATTTCACTTTTTCCACGGCTCCAAAAGGTCGTAGCATGATGTTGACTAAGGCGTCCTAGATTTAGGTTTTTTAATGCAATTTTTTACAAATCCATTAGGGTTTCATACATTAGCGTGTTCAAACAAACAATCAAACGTTTATGTGACAATTAATATGTTTGTATGTGTAAAACTATTTGACTGTAATAAAATATAATCTAATTGTTAAATTCTAATCATTCTGACATTATGTAATTTTTGTAATTTGAATTTTCATAGAAACTGATTATAATTATCAATTTAATTTGTACGCTTAAACGCAAAACATAGACGGAACTCTTATTTAATTGTAACACCACTGAAAAACCTATGTTTACAAATAAAGATTTCATTTTCATTTTCAAAAAACTTTTCAGATTCATTATAAGTATTAAAAATACAATAAAATTATAATAACAATTCAATAGACCGTAAGGTGATGCTCACCTAGATATTTTTGTTTTACAAAATACATGCTGGATTAAGATAAAACACAATTGTATATTATATTAATTATGTAAACTACAATTGGATGTCAATAATTTTAATGATTATTAAGCTTTCGTTTTAAATTCTGAATATGTTTCAAAGTCAAAGTCAAAGTCAAAACATTTATTTCAAATAGGCACAAGAATGGCACTTTTGAACGTCAAAATGAACAAGAAATAGAACTGATTCTAGTCGCCCCTTCCAAAAAGTAGTTTCGTGTGGAGAAGAATGGGCAAGAAACTCCACCGTTACTCTTTTAAAATGTTTCACAATGTTTTGTATACATGTATTATAACATTATATGTGAAGACGATGCACCCAGAATAAAAACAATACATCACAAAAGGTGAAAAGAAAAACACATGTAGCAGTGGCAAGTAAACTTAATTATGTCATAAGTGCATGGTGCTCACATATTTACAAACATTCTAAAAGTTAATAATAATAAATTAAATTAATCAATGTGTGAGAAGTTATTCCAATATAATAAAATAATATGGTACAAATTACCTAATTTACTTAGCAACCAGTTTGATTTTGTCTAGACACTAGATTGTCCTGTGGAGCAGGACCAGCATGTTTCCAAGCATCCTTATCTTTGATATAATCTTCTAATTTGTAATAAGCTTGTTTACAAAGTGTACTTTTAATATGAGTTTTAAATTTTCTTTCATTTAATTGCAGTATGTCACAAGGTATTTTGTTGTAACATTTAACACAGAACCCCATAAAAGATGTATGTACTTTTGACAATCGAAAAAATGGTTGAATTATTTTATCTTTATTTCTAGTATTAAAATTATGCCTATCACTTATTTTGTTAAAAAGATGTCTATTTTTTCTTACATACATAATATTTTCATAAATGAATTGGCAAGGTACTGTCATAATATTAATCCTTTTAAATAGTTCCCTAAGCGATTCGCGACGACGAAGATTGTAAATAGCCCTGATCGCTCGCTTTTGCAAAATAAAAATGGATTCAATGTCAGCAGCCCGACCCCACAGTAAAATGCCATACGACATAATACTATGGAAGTAACTAAAATAGACCAAACGCGCGGTTTCTACGTCTGTTAACTGCCTTATCTTTCTAACAGCATAAGCGGCCGAGCTTAGCCGTCCCGCAAGAGTTGTTATGTGGGGACCCCATTGCAACTTGTCGTCTAGCGTGATTCCCAGGAAAACCGTCTGCTTAATAAATTCCAGCTTTTCTCCGTTCAATATGATGTCACAATCGCTACTTTTAACATTAGGTAATGTAAATCTAATGCATTTGGTTTTTTTTTCATTTAGTACCAAATTATTTACCGTAAACCAATCTTGGACCTGAAGAATAGAGTTATTCACGTCGTCAAGATTTTGTGAGCGTCGATTAATTTTAAAGATTAATGAAGTGTCATCTGCAAATAACACCATCTTCGGTTGATTTTGAAGTAATTGGGGTAAATCGTTAATATAAACTAAAAAGAGAAATGGACCCAATATCGAACCTTGAGGAACGCCCATTGTCATTTCCGACCCCAGCGAGTTCACACCATTTACTTGAACTTTAACCTTTCTATCTTTCAGGTATGATCTAAGTAAATCAAGGGCTGTATTTCTAATTCCATAGTGCTCTAGTTTCAGCAGAAGCGTCTCATGTTCTACGCAATCGAACGCCTTAGAGAGATCGCAAAAGATTCCAATGGCATCTTGTGCTTCTTCCCAGGCGCTAAAAATGTTCTTTATTAGGGTGACACCAGCGTCAGTAGTACAACGCCCTTTGGTGAAACCGAACTGTTGGTCATGCAAGATGGAATTTTTATTAAAGTGACGTAACATTTGATTGAGCATCAACTTTTCAAACACTTTACTGAGAACTGGCAGAATTGACACGGGCCTATAATTGTTGGGTTCTTTACTATCACCGGATTTGAACAATGGCACTACTTTACTGTGTTTCATTAGATCCGGAAAGACTCCTTGGTCCACACTAGAATTAAATATGAAAGCTAAATAGGGCGCAATGGTATCGATAATAGAACTACAGACTTTTACAGACATTCCCCAGAGATCTTCTGTTGATTTGATTTTAAGATCTTTAAAAGCTTTTATAACAGCCTGGGGGTTTGTATGCTGAAATGTAAATTCTAAAGGGCATGCCTTTACATTTTTTCTAAGTAAGGCAGCAGAAAGTGCGGCTGAGGAATTTAATGATGAAGTAGTTTTGAGAGGAATATTAGCAAAAAAGTTTTCAAATTCCTGAGCTATTTCTATATCTGAGTTGATGCGGCCATGTGCAGTCTCTAAATTAAACTCAGTATTACGCTGCTTTTTCCTACCTGTTTCATTATTTATTATTTGCCAGGTAGTTTTTATTTTATCATCAGCTGATTTTATTTTATTGCTAATATAAAGAGCTTTAGCTATTTTGCACACACTTTTAAAAGTTTTAGAGTATTTTGCAACATACTGATGAAAGTTTGTATTATTCGTATGTTGCTTGAGGCCATAAAGTTCAAAAAGTTTTGCCCTGCTTTTGCGAATACCAGGAGTCGCCCAATCGCTAAATAAAAACTTTGTGAAAATGCTTTTAGTTTGTTTTGTTCTCCTGATTTGTCGAATCAGGAGAAGTGCTTCTGAATCTGCCAATAACGCTGTAAGTAATTTCTCTCTTCACAGTTCCCTGTCACCTAGTGGTAATTGAGGAGGCCCTATTAATTAACAGGCCCATTTAATAACGAAAATTTTAAAATGAGAATAAAAAACAACTACCCTAGGTAAATCCTGTGGTTATTAAAAAACTTTTTCTATTAATATAAATACTCAGGTGTTAATTCATGCGTCATTACTCCTCACAGGCTCGTAAAATTCCGGGCTTACGTTCATCAAGGTATATAAGTATTCAGGGGTCCAAAGTTTAGGCAAGTGGCTACCATCACTCAATGCTTAATGCTTTCCGACCTTAAATTTAAGTAGGGGTACGTCAGACATTATTAACTAGAACAATCGCATGTCCCAAGCGAGCGATGAGACCAAAAAGTTTCTGCCATAGAGGTATCTATAGCCCGTCGTTAGCAGAGAAAATGTGTTTTAATTTACACAAATCGACCACCAAGGACTGGCCACCCTTTGGCATGAGACTTTTAATGGGTTGCCAGAGTAAATAAATTAAAAATGTTCAGTATTATGGAGTTTATTTATGAGTAATGTGGAGGTGTCAGGCCTTTCTCGCTGAACACGGTTCGTACATTATGGTTTGTTGAAGTTATGGGAAGTTTCGACCGTGATTATGCAAATTGAAGTTTTCGTATTTTTGGATTCTTATAGGTTACTTTTATTTTGACGTGGGTTTTTGGTAAGGCTTTAAACATAGCGGTAATTGCACTATTTGTAAACTGCTCTATTTTAATCTATACTTTAATAATAAAACTAGGGAGTTTCTTTATTTGTTTGTATGTACTACTCGCTGGAACTATTCGTCTGAAAGCTGTAACTCAGTTCTTGAGGTAGTTTTTAAGCGAAAACGAAGTGCGGGCATGAGATGCGATGCGACGCAGTCGCGACTATAACCTATAGTCGCGACCAGAAACAAGTAAATAATGACTCTGAAAAAAAGGACTTGTTTCATTTAATGTACAGACGCCAAGCACATCAAGCTATCCCTAACTGTCAAATTTTCTCAATTAAAAATGAACTTTATGTCTTTACTATAAAGTTGAAATACTATCAAAGAAATTTGACAGATTGTGGTAACTTAATGTGCTGGCCTCTGTACAAAAAAAGTAAGTACTTATATAAAATAATTTACTTTAGAAGCACCGAACATTCTGTTTTCTCATTACTGTCTCCTATGGGTTTACTGCAAAAAAAAATTCATATTTTATTTTAAAAGACGTATTATTTTGGACATTTTTTATTGTTATAAAATTCTAATTGGTAATATCGACCGCGGTTTTATAAAGACCCTTGTCACAAGTTGTCATCACCAAACACTTATTAAAACAACTTTTTCTTATTGAAATTATTTAAATTACAAAACGACTTCTAATTTTAGTCCGTGTTTAAACCTTAGATCCAGGTTTTATTTTTTGACTCATGTTAAAAAAAAAAACATTTTTATTTTTCTATTTGTTTTAAAATAATGACTCCACTTTTTAATTAAAATAAAACCAGCAGAAATTTGTGAAACAAGGAAGTAAAACGGATCGTTTCTTCCGTTCTCTTCTATAACATTATTTACCTAATGAAAATACAAGTACAGCATAAAGCAATTATATTTTTCCTGTTTTGTCTTCCCAATGTTTTCCTTATCTACCAATTTTTGAAATCTGATTTTCCTTATTTTTTCAAAGCCACTCATAATCTTTGTGATTACAAACATGTGTTTTACAGATCTTTCTTAAATAACTTTAACAAGAAACGATTTTTCTTTGAATAGTTTTTCTTATAGTTTTAAGGTAAACACGATTCCTGAAAATATTAACATAATATTTCATGAAAAGAAAAACATAATTCCCGACACTAATTATTTTACTAAAAAAAACTCTCTTTTTTCGCAAAAAATCTCACAAGCGGTTACACCCGGCGATATCCTGCTGAAACCAGTCCAATCCGGATTGAGCTCGTCATATAAAATGTCAACATCATTATCTTTTTTTTGCTGTCGTTACAAGTGGCGGCGTCATTAGACGTATTGTTGAAGCTATCGAGGTTCCGATATCTCAGCCGTCTTGTATGTGGGTTAACCATTATCCTGGCATTCGGTAACTTGCTGAATTTTCGGTAATAATTTTCGCTTTTAATAGTGGAAGGAGAGAGAATTCGGTTTTTTTTTAGCTTTTTGTTTAATAGGCACCTACTTTACTTAATAAAAATAATATTATACATAGTATAGCTATGCATTACCCTTGTTTTCATGTGTATAAGGACTAGTTTTGTTGTATTTAAAATCCCGTATTGGCATTCTCTCCGAGTGCACTATTTATTTATTTGTTTTGGCCGGTGTCCTGCCTTTTCGCAGAAAATTGTTTGCCAGATTATCACTTGCCAACCAACGTTTCGCCGATGTTTCACTTTAACTACTAACGATTAACAAATGTTTTGTATGACAACGTTTCATTTGGTAGAATTATTGTTAAGCTGATTATTATACTGACAAGAAACATTTGGGACATTAATCATTTGTCAACCATTTCACTAGGCCACACAAATATTAGACGAATGACGTTTTGTCAGTGTAACAGTTCCTGGTCTTGAACTTGCCTAAAACAAATAAGTTTTTTTTAATAAGTATACAACAGAAGTCTAGGGTTACGATAGGTTAGGTTAGGTTTAGGCAGTGACCTGTCGCTGCCGGCCGTCGTTAACGCCATGGTCGGCAGTGAACAGGCCTGGGACGCGGTGGTATCCTTCTGCGAGGAAGTCATTTCGCAGAAGGAGGCTGCGGAGCGGGAGAGGGAGATCACCTCCCTCAACCCGGCCCGCAGCAGGCGCACCGGGCGTCGGAGGAGGGCAGACAACGCCCTCTTCCAGCCCCCCTAAATGGGTCCAGGGGCGACGGACGCGGGGCTAGTCCATCGCCCCCCACAACAACATCTGGACCCGAGGCGGCGGCGTAGTGTTCCACGCGCGCCCCTCCAAGACGGTACGAGGAGAGTGTCGTACACCTCACTCCCCCTCGACCGAGACGAGTCCGGCACCACGGGGGTTGCGGAAGTATTTTCAGTTCCCGCGACCCCCGGCGCAGGTGTGAGAGGGAACACCGACGTGGTTTTTAGTCAGTAAGAGTCTGACAGACCCCTCCGCCCTCCCCGGGGCGGGGGACATCCATGAGAATTTTCCCCCCGGATCAAAAAAAAAAAAAAAGGTTCGGTTAGCTTACCCACATAATAATTAATATTACATAACTATTAAACGAAACCCAACTAGATTTGGTAAACAATATACAACTAAATGAATATTACGCAAACTAAAACATTCTGCTACTTAAAAGTTGGCATTTTAAAAAGTGTCATTATGAAAAGCAGACCAAACGTACAGTTGGTAACTGTGAGGCTGGGAAATAAGACAAAATTATATGATAAGTTGGCAAATGATTATTCGGCGAAATAAAATTCTGCGAAACGTTGGTTGGCAAGTGAAAATATGGCAAACAATTTTCGGCGAAAAGGCAGAGAACCGTTTTGGCCATCTTCCATTCAAAAACACTATCCTAAATGAACATCAGCTTAGGTACCCAACAGTTTTTGAACATTGCAATCCATCAACAAAATAGTATTATTATTATCTTTTCATATTATTATTCATTATTATTATATATCTATAGGCAGAGGTGCGCCTATGATGCACCCTTAGCCCCTCGTTCGATAAGCAAGCTGATTCAGTGCGCTAACAATAGGAAAAACTGTTTGTGTCTCATTAATCGCAGTTGAGCACGTTTCGCCAGTTATGTTCATGTCCCATGTCATAAAGGACGAGCCTATTGTCATCAACCGGGCACAACCAAACCCCGGGCTGCTACTGAACAATTTCAGATTGAAATACCGATAATACTTTGGCGACTTAGGAATCGAACCCATGACCCCACCACGCTTAGCACTTGGACTTATGACTACGAGGCCAACGAAAAGCGGTTTAAATGAAGGATAAACCCTCAGTGAGTGCTTAATACAGACTGGTCATAATGAAGTTAAGTTCAGCCAGAAGCGATAACTTTGGTCTTTGTATTGTGAACGTATAGTTATTAGTTTTTGACTCCACCCTTTTGTAGTAAGCCATCAATTTATTTGGAGTATTTCATTTTGCGATGCCTTTTCGCTGTGGAGGCCGTATTTGCAATTTGTACATCTTTAAACTAAAATTATTTTTATCGGTACCGATATCGCATCATCATCATTCTCCTGTCCATATATTATATCAATTGGGGGTCGGTGCAACATGTATTTTGCTTCCATACTTCTCTATTAGTTTAGTACCTAAGCAATTTCGAGAACAAAATTTAGACTTTATCAAGTAATATCAAAGCGTTAAAGATAAAATGATAAAATTCCAGTTGAAAAATAGGCACGTATCAAAAGACCAATAAATTTACGCTTTTCGTAATTCTCATTACGACCATAAAATGACCGCCCACCTTCCAAGACAGTAAGGCTCCAATGCAAATAAGGAGTCTACCTTAAATCTCTTTAATACGAAACTTTGTGCCGCGCAAACAAAGCCAGTCTCGAGAGACTTAAGGCGCAGTTCTATTAGGGCAGTTAATAAGGAGAGATAAGCAAACAAATAAGGCCTCTTGGAAGGGGACCCATAATTCGATTCGGAGTAAAAAAGGAATTAATGCGATTCTCGCTGGCACTTCCCATTGTTTTTCTAACGCTTTTCGACTCTCACCAATTATGCTTTTATTCGGTGAGACAATAGAACTTGATTTTTGTTTTTGTACGTTGATTTGGAGATTTTGTCATTGGTATTATTATTGTCTCTCGGAGCACGGAGACACCTCGGGCGGCGATCCTTGTTCTGTATGTTTTCCAAATCAGTGTCTCACAGCTCATCACTAAAAGCAATGTTTATTTATGCAAAACCATTATTATAATTGTGTTGTTGACTACTTGGCAATAGAGCCCTAGAAAGATGATGTCTTAGTAGGATATAAGAATGGTTGTCTCAGTACGTGCCCTCTGTTTGACCTCAGATACTTTTCGACACACTAATTCTTAGGTACTGCAGAAGGTTGGGGACATTCTACTGAGGGGGCTCAGTGGTAGAGCATGCAATCTGTGTGTATTGGGTATTGCTACGCTATGAAAACAAACACACAGGACGAGAAACACAGATACATAATTATTATAACGAATACATCTGCAAAGCCCCGCGGCCTAAGGCAGACTGTCACTTGTACAAAAACCTATCAACTACTTTAAACATAATTTAAAGGTTCGAATGCCGTCAGATTATTACCAGCCATGTTCAACATAAGGTTTCACTCAGGCTCTATAGTACTGCAACGCAGTAGTGGCTTTCGGCCTTGAAAATAAGAACCCATAACATATGTCTAGATAGATTGTTAAGCCCTTAGTACCTGTCTAAGTTATCTTTAGTTAAATGTGTCAACGTAGCGACCAAAATAAATTGTAATCACCAATCCACCTGCAAAATGTGCTAATTGCAACAATTTCTTCACTAATCATTGTAAATTACAAGCTCGAAATCACAAAGTAAATTATCTTCAACAAGCTCCTCAACGTACACAAGTTAAGGCTTCTCAAATTTACCGAAACCCATACAAGTTACATAAATATATTTGAGCTGAACAAATCCTTTGCATATTTGCCAGTCTCATTTTCGGTCTGATGGGAAATCGTACGCACAATGTAGCGCCTTCAAGCCTGCTTGTCAGTCAAGGCGTCTTGAGATAAAACGCTTGTATTAAAGATAAAATAAACGACCGAGGAATGACTCCCCTTAGGGGTTACGTCGGCCTGCTTGGTGTAATTCAGAAGCGGTTGGTGGAGGATAAATCGAAAAAAAATAATATTTATAAAAATAGGAATTTGTTTTTTGTTTGGCCGCTGCCAATGATGGCAGTACAAGACTTAAACTAAAGACACTTGAGCGAACTTACTTCGCACAAATGTCCGTTCGCGGAAATGTCTTTTCACGTAAGTGTACCAAATCCGCCACTGCTTATTTACAAATTGACATCAGTCTATTGTCATAGTCTCAGGGTGTCATCATCTGCCTAGCCTTTTTCCAACTATGTTGGGGTCGGCTTCCAGTATTTTACATTGAGTGACTGCCTATCTGACCTCCACAACCCAGTAACAGGGCAATACGATACCCCTTGGTAAGACTGGCTGTCAGATTTTCGGGCTTCTGACGACCCATAACGACTGTCAAAGATGCACAAATGACAGCCGGGACCAACGGCTTAACGTGCTTTCCGAGGCACGGAGGAGTCTCGGTATGTAAAGATGGTCACCCATCCACGGCTATCCCCAGCAAGCATAGCTTAACCCGGTGGATCGACCTGTGCGGCTGTTAGTACTTAGCCACGAGCTCCTCATAATCTCAGGGTGTCCAAAGCGTTATTAAGGTTTTTCCATCGTGAATTTCTTAGTAGCAGCCCAAGACCTGGATGATTGCCCGGTTGATGTCAATAGGCTTGCTCCCTATTACAATCATGGCACCTAAATTTACATAGCAAAATGTGGGTGTACTTCAAGTACACTTCGGGCTAACTGTGTGGGGATTAAAGGTGTGATGTAACGTTATTTCTTTTAAAAACTCCCTTATCCCTTGTAACTTACGCCTAAATTATGGGAGGTGCGAAAGGTTACGATCCAAGACGCCTCTTACAAATGATTCCGAGTGACTCCGGATTTACCGTTGCAATGTTCCTACAACCCGTAATATCGTTGAAAAATATCCCTCGTATCGAAAATGTTTCAGGAACCGGCAATTTTATTTTATTGCTATCAGGACTTCGGGATGTTAATTCGTGTTTGTACATTGTCAGGCATTTTTGTGTGTAGCCCTTTTTGTGTATTTTCAAAATTTGTTTTTAATTAATCGTGTGTATATTGGGTTTTGTGTAGGCGGTATTTTTTTAATTGCCTGAGTAATGTTGCTCTTGTCTACTCTTGTGTGCTAGTATGAGTTTTTTGTGTGGAATCGGGTATTATAAGTATATACCAACAGTGCCCTGCATTGGGCACTGTTGGTTTCTTACCAAGGTCTCTTTATTTTTATTTTTGGTGACTCTTTAGTCTTAGCTATTGATGGCCAATTTGGACAGAGTCCATTAATAATATTATTGTCTATTATTGTCACACTATAGGGTAAACTACTCATATAGAGAAGGCACGAGCATCTATCACCACGCTTGCTCGAGACGTGCTGACAATTTCAGACTTTTATTAACTATAAATCCAGGTTTTCTCACGATGTTTTTCTTCCCCGATGTCGTGTAAGCCCACGGTGTACTCAGAAAGTATATATGAAAAATAAAAGTAACAGTGATATTTACCCGGTTTTAAATCTACAATCTAGTGCATGTTGTTCCATTACCAAAATTAAAATGCTTAATAAATCTTTTAACCCTAACAGTTGCATAATTCATTAAAACTCAAGATTATAAATATAAGCTGGCTATCTTTTGATATTCGGTTCTGAAATTCTTATGATGAGATTGAACTCCAAAATGACACACAAAAAAGCTTAATATATTAAGTTAATCCCTGAAGTATATTATTGTAAAGATATGAACGGATTACCGGCTGATCTAATCTCCGCATCTCGGCGATGAGGGCGCGAACGATAATCGATAAGATGAGACAAGGGCACGGCAAAATAATGTTGAAGAAAAGCCTTTGTTGGATTAGTGGAGGGAATAGATAGGAAATTAAGAACATGGGTACATTCGAGCACTCATCAAAACATCTATAGGTGTTTACATCTGATGCTTCTCATCCTATGTAGTAATTTATGATCGAAGTCAGAAGATCGAACTACAAGAATCGAATACTATCAAAATAATTATTTTATTCAGCTTCCACGTGTTGAGATCTTTAGTATTTCAGGAAAAGTAGTAGAGCATTGTTTAATGTTGTTGTCATGAGATGAAAAGAAATATGAGTTGGTCAGGGGAAGTAGGTGCTATAAAGGTTTCATGCAAAAGGCGACCATATGATGTTACTGGCTGGTAGGAAAATAACTCTGGCTGCATTTAATTTTTCAAAGCAAATTTGGGAATAGTTTAACATTAGAAGTTTTTTTTTTACAATTCATTACATACGAACTACGTATCACACTGATGTCACGGAAAATCCTGAATCACGCAAGCAGTGTTTACTGCGCGACTAGCATATAACAATATCCCGACAGTCAATATCAATAATCTCAATTGTTAGGCCCAACCCACCAGACACAACACTTGTCGGGTCGGAGAATCGTCCTTTTTCTAAAGAGGATGAGTTTACTTTACACCTTGTTCCTCATACCTCTTTACCACCAAGTACTTACGAGTATTTTCACCGGACAGGTCAAAGATTAGACCATAAAATCAGCTGATTCATCTGCCAGGTCCCGCCGCGTCCCCTCACGCGACCCTCACGGCTTTCGGCACTCCAAACCAAAGCAAGCCAATCAGTCCTCGGAATCTAAGACTGTTCAAAAATACGAGACGGCCAATTAACTTGGTGAGAGGTCCCTAAACGAATAGCGAGCTCGCACAGGGTAGGACAGGACAGAAGTCTTACTCTTAATGTGAAATAATTGTACGTCGTTGTTTGTGTTGTTGTTGTGTTTATGTGTTGTTGTTGTTGTATGTGCGTTTTGTATGTGCAGAATAAACACTTTTTCTCTCTTTTGTTTCTTTTACTAGGTTTTTCAATAATAATATTAATAATATCCTGGGACATTTCACACAGCGCCATATCATCCCAAGCTAAGCAACCTAATGCTTGTGTTATGGTAACGAGATGGCTGATATACTTCTTATATACATATTTTTTTTGTAAATACATACATATTATAGGTAGAAAAACACCCAGACTTGTAACAAATACTTGCAGGTCGACTGGGGTACATTGTTGCAATGCCGGTTAGAAAATTATAATTATTGTGTTTTATTTATTTTTATGACTAAGAATACATAACATAATCAGCCTATAATGTTCCCACTGCTGGGACACAGGCCTCGTCTCTTCGAGTGAAGTGGAGTGCGCCGTATTCCACCACGCGGGCCTAATGCGGGTTGGTGGATGTCACATTTCTTAGAATCTTTGGTTCTAGGACGTGCAGGCTTCCTCACGATGTTTTCCTTCACCAAGAAGGTTTATGTTAATTTCTGTATTTGTATTTTTTATTAAAATAGTGTGCCTACTTAGTATGAGTTTATGGTTACCTGATAATAAATAAATAATAATAATAGATATTAGACGGCTAATAATAATAATAAACAGCCAGTCTCGCTCAGTCTCACAGACAGTGAGACTTTCGCATTTATTAGTATTGATTATTTAGTACCTACTAGCTTCTGACAGCGGCTTCGCTCTTGTGGATGTCGGAATTCCATGAAAACGTACTACAGGGATAAAAGGTATCCTCTGTGTTAATCTAGGTTATAAACTATATTGTCTTTCAAATCTCATCCAGATCCTTTTAGCTGTGTGAGTCTCAAGAAGTAACAACAGACACAGAAACTTTTGCCCATATAATATTAGTATATTGTGACTAATATTATACAATACGTCACAGCGTGGTTATTATTACAATAGACATTATTATGGTATATATACGAGTAATTTCATTATCAACATCCACAACGCCGTCATCAAGATAATTTCAACGTAAAAACTTCTAACTATTTTCAGTCATTTTGCTGAAATGATGGCCCCCAAGGATTATCACAATGATTGGGCCTTCATTGCCCGCATCAAAGGATTAAACTGAAACTGACCACAGCAAGTGAAGCTTAACTTCCTTTGGCTTTCTGTATTTTCTATCCCATGATCTTGTAACGATGATGGGAAGCATCGTTTATTATAATTTACAACGAAAGAAAAATATTGCGAGCCTAGAGTACGGCTTAAGCCGGTAAATAAGAAATATGGGCCCTAATTAAAGAGGATCCTGAACCGCTGTAAGGATGTTGTTACATAACAAACGTTCAATCTTTTAGAATGGGTCCTTAAGTGGCGTTTGTAATTGCAACTAGACAGAAGTTTATAGGGCTAAAGGGAACTAGATTAAATTGAGTTAATAGAGCTAAAAGGAACTAGATTAAATTGAGTTAATAGGGCTAAAAGGAACTAGATTAAATTGAGTTTCAAGGGCTCAAAAGATCTAAATTAAATTGAATTGATAGGGTTTTACGGAAATGTCTTTTTGACCTAAAGGCGTAAGATCAGAAACGCTTAGGCTGAATATAGATCTAAACAAGTTTGTTAACAATGTTTTTTACGAGACGCTACGTATAGGAATTTATCCTCACTTACATACCGCCACAACGTATAAACAACAACAGTTGAATTTTTGATCTTCTAAACAGTTAGGTTGTTGCAGTCAGCAGCTTGGCTGCTGAACGGAATCTCTATACTAATACGGCAAATGTGACTGTTCACACAAACGGTAGGTAATTTGTTGACTACATTAGACTTCATCACTTACACAAGTAAATCATCAAAGTATTATCTTTTCAATTTTGTTCAAAAACATTTTTAAACCACCATCTAAGCATTCTCTTTTTTAAACCGCATCACTGCCCAATTCTACAAAGGTATTGCTAAAGTTGTGATATTAAAATTTCAACTCGACTCATCCATCACAACCGGCTTAGAGTTACAAAAAAAAGCTCACAAAAACAATGCGAGAACAACTGTAATTCAAAGAGAAGATTTGTTGAAATTCGTTTAAAAATCACTCCGCTCCTAAGACCCGATTGATTTTTAAATTGGATGGTTGAGTCAGACGGGCGACGGATGGAAGGCGCTAATTTGTCACTTTGTTCGAGTTTCTTGACAGCTGATTCCAGTTAATGTTTTTAGTGATTTTCATTGAACTATTGGTTTAGTAATTAACGAATTTATAAACGTTTTAAATTATCGGTCTTTGTGATAACAACAAATTAAGGTATAAGTTGAAAGGCCAAAAAATATGTAAAATACTGCTCAGTATGTTGTGAGTAAAATAAATTAAAAAAAACTCGACTGCACTAGAAGCACTCACAAGTTAAAAAGCAAACGAAAACATTTTACGTTCGCTTTTTTCTTCATAATTTGTATTATACAAAGCCGTTTTAGGACAGCAATACAAAGAAACATACATACGTACGTAAATAAAACAACCATGTCTTCCCAAATCGAAACCGTATGCCGGAAAAAAACACTTTTCTCAAAAACAGAGCCATGTAGTTCCTACAGGGGGCCTAGACAATCTAGTGTCTATCGCTCCGTGTCGATTCGATTGCGAAAATTGTTCATCGAACAATTCGTTATCTCAGCGATTCAGATTGTCAATAACGCGATTTGTCAACGCATTTGTATATTGATCGAGTTTCGTTACACAATTTGACATTGTCTAGCACTTGAAATCGAATCGATTGATCAAGTGACATTTCGTTAGGTATTGTTTATGAAAATGTGTCTACGCCCCTAAAACTATTAAGTGTTAACTCAACAGTCACGATTGCTCCAAATAATCCAACTAGGTGGGCGAGGAATAGAACATTAACGATAATCCTGGGTTCGATTCCCAGTTCGGGCAAAGAGGTTATTATTGGGTTTATCCATCTCAGGGAATTTCTCATTAATAGCACGGAGTCTAATGGCTATTGGTTGCAATAGGCTATCCTATAAATGGGCACAAATACACCTATTAGACTTATACATAACGTCTGACCCTATTGGTTCTGCCTAACCTTTCGAGGAAAACAGGCGTGATGTTATGTCTTGTGTCATAATAATGAACTAAATACATCACAAGGAAAACGCAACCTATATGTTATATTTTGTGTTTTTCTGAATTTTAATTTTATATTTTCTTTTATGTGCCTTTAATTATTGCAAATACCTTTTTTATTAAAGCTATATGAATAACGGAACTCATCTGGCTCCTCAGATTTATCAACCAACTCGATCCACACTAGCTTATCACGTTCTACCGAATCCTGAAAGTAATCGGTAGAACATCGATACTTTAGTACATTCGATAATCGTGTCACGTCTCTAGTACTCCTTAGAGGAGGACGTGTTACTTGGCGAACCCCTATTCACTGAGATTCACTAGATGTACTTACATGGAAGCTGCGGCCTAATATTGAGAATATTTTTGTTTATTTTTAACGCTGAAACCGCTCCTGATTCGCCTGATTTTCGACTTGAAAAAAACTCGAGATTTTTAATTATTTGTAAGTTTAATAAAAATGTCTATACTTCCTACCAATATTATAAACGTGATAGTTTGTGAAGATGTATGGATGTGAATGTTACTCGTTCACGCATAAACTACTAAACAGATTTAGATGAAATATGGCACACAGATAATAGTATGAAATAGTACGTAGGATTTTTATCCTAGTAGTATGTTCCAGTGGAATAATTTTCGGCAAATACGCGAGCAAAGCCGCTGTCAGAAGCTAGTACACAAAAAATTTTTTCGTCTAAATCTGAATAAAATCTGAATTAAAATTAAAGCTACACAGATACAAAATATCAGTGTTTTACGGCTTAAGCATATATTAGTGAAAATCTTTATGGTATTAGTTTTCATTCTTCTTAGTGTGTCGTTGGCAATCTAAATCGTGCAGACGGCAGGACACGGTGTTAAGTGTCCCATCGTCTATGGAACAGCACCACATTTACACTCCCAGGCGCAGTTGTCTATGAATCCCCATCTGAGCAGGTTTTCCTTGCTTCGGCCAGCTTGGGTCCAGACTCTGTTTGAAGACTTCCAGGTTGGCTAAGGCAAGTCGCGCCCTTCGCGTTCACTACGGTGGCGAGCCGCCCACTATCTGAACGTGCCCCAAAAGGTGGTAGCCATACGGCTTATCCAGGGGTACCGCACGATCTCGGGCGAGGCGGCAAGCCTCCTTGCCGGACTGCCGCCGTGGGATCTGGAGGCGATAGTCCTCGCGCGCCTGTTCGAGTGGCGCGTGGAGGTATTAAGCCGGGGGGAAACTCCGTTTTCGCAGCAAATTGCGGCGGAGCGGACGGACCTTCGGCGCGATCTCATGGCGGCCTGGAATAAGCGACTGTCGCAACCCAGCGCAGGGCACGCCACGATAGTGGCGGTAAGGCCCCTCTTTGAGGAGTGGCTAGAGAGGCGTCACGGCGCCCTCACCTACCGCCTGACGCAGGTCCTCACCGGACATGGATGTTTCGGGAGGTTCCTGCACATCATCAGGCGGGAGGAAACGCCCGGGTGTCACCACTGCGACGATCACCCCGAGGACACGGTAGAACATACGGTGCAAACCTGCCCCGCTTGGGCGGAGCACCGCCGTGTCCTCGTAGAGGCGATCGGCGGCGACCTCTCGCGCCCGGCCCTGGTGCAAGCCATGGTCCGGGGCGAGAGGGAGTGGGAGGCAGTCACCTCCTTCTGCGAAAACGTCATGCTCGCGAAGGAGGTGGCGGGATGGGAGAGAGAAAGGTCCTCCCGTCCCAGCCGCCGCAGGAGACGCCCCGGGCGTCGGGAGCCACGTGACGACTCCCGGCCACCGTAGGCGCGGGCCTGCGGACGGTGAGTAATGGGTGACTCAAAATCCGATCAGCACCAGACCCGTGCCGGACGGCGCGTATATGTTTCACGCGCGCCTCAAAGAGATGTCAGCATATGAAGGGGCCCCTCAGGCCCAAGCCTGCCGGGTAAGCGGGATTGTCCGAAAGGGTTACCGCTACCCCGGAACATAAAGGGCTACGGAAGGAACATGGATGGATTTTAGTCAGTAAGAGTCTGACACTCCCTTCCGCTCCACCCAGAGCGGGAGCAGTCATCCAATGACTGCACCCAGAGCTCATAAACAACGCCATCACAAAGATGAAAAAATATTAAAATTTTTATGTAGGTTATAAATAATAAAACGTTTATAATATGACCATGATAGATACAAACAATTTAATGTTTTTAATCAGAATCAATTTACTTAAATGATTCGTGGTTAAGCATTCAATTTTATTCGTTTGTAGATTTATTGCTAAAACGCTGTGGTGTTTATTGTCCAAAATAAGCGACTAATAGTTAGATTGGAAACTAATGAGCAGGCAGGTATAAATACTTTTTTATTTCATGCCTTAATAAGTAATGAAAATAAAATGAATAGCCTAAGTGATAGAGCAATTTGTGCATAACATAGGATGTAGTAGGTATCCATCAAAATGAAGATAAGGGCAAGATGTAGTATCAAGCTAGACTAGGGTCAGTAACGGAGTAAAACTAGGTCGGTAATGGAATAATATATGCTGATAGATTTGATGGTAAGTGAAAATGTATCAAAGCCAACAGACATCCTTCATTAATTGACCGTGTTATAGTCATTTCATACTACTGTGTAAGAATTTATTACAGTATTTGAATGACAATTTAAGATGATTATCGCAATTTCCCTGAATTTACAAAAGGTAGTCACTGAGGTATTTACTTGAAAGGTAAATAAATTGGTAGGCACAAACTTTGCTGTTAATACCATCAAATAAAATATTTAAAACCCTGAAATTCCAAAATAAATAAATCTCCCAAAAGTTAACTTCGCAAAGGAAGAGACTACGCATAAATAATTGTCGCCCGCCGTCTTACACCCGAAGAATTTGTTTTAATTTACAAATAATTAACGAAACGTTCGCTTGCTAGTTATCTCGGCTTTCAGCTGATGACCATAATTATTCGGATCGGAAATTAAACGTCCTGTTTTGTCGTTTTAAGGTCTTCATTTTTGGATTTTCTTTGGAATTTATGAATTGAAAATGACTAATGATTAGCTTCACTGATTTGTATTAAATAGTGAAAAATATTATTTTTATTAATATTTATATTTCTAGCTGTGATCCAAATTATTGTTGAAGCACGTTTTCTTTGTTCGTTGCTGAGAGAGCAATAATGGCCCAGTTGTCACTGCCCCGACTTACGAATTGTAGATCGTGGGTTCGAACCTAGCCAGGTGCTTTACATTGTGTAAATAATTTCATCACCACTGTTTTCAAAACGGTGAAGGAAAACATCGTGAGGAAACCAGCATGTCCTAGACCCAAAAATTGGAAGACATGTGACATCTACCAAGCCGCACTAAACCCGCGTGGTAGATTATGGCCCATTACCTCTTACTGAGAGCAGGCCAGTGTCCCAGCAGTGAGAACATTATAGGATAATATATGATGACGTTGTCTTTGGTTGGTTTCAGTCAATCGATTGAAATTAAAAACATTCTTCGATTTCAAATACAATTCCTTTAACAAAATGCATTCCAAAGATCCTATCTGCAAATAGTTGCCAGATAAAAGTTAATCCAATATAAGCCACACAGAGCTGCTCTTTAATTAACACATTCTTCACTAACCCACGTAATCTTACTCCCCGAAAGTTACTCAGAACTTATGCATCTCTAGATGCATAAATTGCGCTGAGACCACAGAGCAATCTCAAAACAGAGACTAGAACATCATTCATTTTTAAACGACTTCAAAAAAAGGAGTTTCTGTGCTCGTCTATTAAGTTTCTTTTTTTAAATTATGTTCGTCGATATTTTCATAACTTAAAGACAGACTTTAAATAGACCAATTTTATTTTATGGTGTCTTTTACGTCAAAAATCTATGACGTCCTTCTATATTTTAACAATGCTCTGGTGCTTCTTCTTCTATTCGTGTGGTTAGTGACTAACCTGGTGTCAGAGTTTTTATGCTGCTCATGGGCCTCTGACTTAGCTTAACATGCTGTTGAGAAAATCCTCGCTTCACATACCGTTGAAAATATCTCTCAGAAATGCTGGTTTCCTCACGATGTTTTCCTTCACCGATTTTTAAGCAAGTGATAATTATACAATACTCACATGAATCCGTAAAATCATAGGTGCGTGTCTTGGGTTCGAGCTCATGACCTGTGACTTGGCAGTCCGACGGTACCACCACTAGGCTATGGTGCTAAGACACAAGGAAGTTTTAATTTATGCGCATCCACTGTTTATAACACTGCGGCTAAGCCATATTTAAAGTGATTATAAACTACTTCTAAAGCGGGATGTGCTTAAGTAGATCGCGAAATTCTAACATAACATCATGGCTTTGTTTCCCCGAGGGGTTAAGCAGAAGTGTACCCATATAAGATACTCCCACATTCCCCTATAGTAATGTAACAGGGCGAGCCTATTGCCAATAATCGAAAGCAAATCTCTACTCTGGACTGCTACTGAGACATTACTTATGGAATAACTGTTGGGGACCTATCTCAGGACTTCAATTAAAATAGTGGACTGTAGTTAAAGTATAATTAAATCTCTAAAATAGGATTTACAATATGTATGTTGGTGACAATAAGGAGTGCGCGCGCGTGCCGTCGATGGAGATCGGTTGCGAAGTGGTCGTTGGTCGTCCCGCGCGCCGCACGTCGAGTCGCCGAAGCCGATGATTGCCGGAGACGCCCGAACAATAACACTTCCTGGCCTGCGAATTGAACCCAGTACTTCAGGATCAGCAGTAGCGCTTGAGACCTTTCCACTGTTTGTTTAATCATACAACTCGTTTACTCCCACTATCGTCGCGTACGTACCTATTAAAAAAAAATTTCATGAGAATTATAGAGATATCTTTTTAAATATAGCTTTTTTATTTGTTGAAATGGTTTTTATGTTTTGTATGTTCTTTTTTACTCTAAAACAAGGTAACATTAATAATAATAATAATAACCGCCTATGTTATTTAGACATGTTTCCTCGCCCTGTTTTTCTAGAATTATCGCAAGCCCAACAACTACCAACCCTGCAAAGTGGATGTAGCTAAATACCAGTATTTTACATGGAGCGACAGCCTATCTGACCTCCACAACTCAGTCAGTAACTGGGTAATACGATATCCGTTGTTAGACTGGCTGTCAAACTTTCGAGCTTCTGACTACCCGTAACGACTGTAGAAGATCCACGAATGATAGCCGGAAACAACTGCTTAACGTGCTTTCCGAAGCACGGAGGAGTCTCGATATGTAAAGATGGTCACCCATCCACGGACCAACCCCGGCAAGTGGAGCTTAACCTGATGGATACGTGCGACTATTATTACCTAGCCACGAGCTCCTCACATAAAACACAACTATCTTACTAAAATATCTATACCCACACACATACCTATATGTATAAAACAGCTCTACCTCCTCCTTCCATTATCATCATAAACGTAGCCTTAAACACTTAATTCAAATATTTTAATCATGCCCTTAATAAACTAAAAACAAGAAGGGTAAGAACTGCCATGTCGCTTACCGCATCTATAGTGGAAACCACCATTGTAGCTTGACCCCTCACCCCGTTCCTTTGTCATACGACGTTGGGGTGTGAAAGGGGGTGTGGTATTGAAGTTGGAAGGTCTTGGCTAGGTGGTTGAGTAAATGGGGTATATCATGCGTGCTGAGAAATGCGCTGTGCGGTTCAGCAGCGGAATTTCTGTTCAAGTAATGATGTTGTGGTGTAAGTATTAAGCGGATGGTAGGCATAGTGACTCTATTACTAAATTAAATATTAACTCGAAAATTTTGGCAATGCTTTAATTTTTTTTTTTTAATTGGACGAAATCTTTTGCATACAATAAAGGAGTATTTAATAAAGAATCGGTGTTATTGCTAAAAGCCAGCTCTCTGGACAATCAACTAGAAATGAAAGGAAAATATTTAAACGACAACGGGCATTCTGAATTTACGTCTAATCTTCTAGGATTTAATGGCGAAATCGTTGATCCAGTCTTCTTTGCAAGCTTTTCTAGTCATTGAATTGGGAGCGGACTGTCTATGGTCCACTGAATCAACTTCGGAGTATCACCACTCCTCTGATTAAATGCATAACCTAAATTAAAAAAAACACAATAACACAAAAGAGAATGTGTTTTATAAGTGCGCGCACGCGTTAGTTTTTCTTCTTCATTTATACGAACAAGCTTGAACCTTATTTACTTAACATTTACAAAAGTGTGTTTACTCGTGGGTGCAAAAACAAAAACTTGCCAGACAGAATAACAAAGAATCGCGTCCCGGGAAAAGTTCAAATAAAACAAGAAACGAAATGTTCTAGAACGCAGTAACAACAAAATACAATGAAGATTCCTCAAAAAGTTTCACAGGCTTCATAATAACTCGTTAAAGTAAGCGTATGTTTTGTCAAACAAATGTCAACAGATGGTGTCAACTGTCACCTGCCAGGTGAAACAAATGAATAACAGAAGTCTGTTCTAAGTTTAAATGTTCACGTTGAGAACAGTATTTTTAAAGACAAGAGCGATGGAAACGAACCATGGCTCCGAAAAAAAAAGTGTTTAGTCAAGTGTCCAATATTTCTTCAAGCTTTCTGGACAAGGTTTCTTAAACTTAGGATTAGGCAAAATAAAATATACCAAACGTTGGCACCCTTTTCACATCAATTTGAATAAGAAATGCGTAAGAGTTTATCTCATGCAAAATATTGTGTAACATGAAAGACTATTGTCATATAAACGTGCTGTAAACGTTAAGAGACGACCTATATTTTCCAACGAACACGTTAAGACCCTTCTCAAGAAAATAAAACGGCGTGAACACATTAAAAACACCGACCTTTTTTCTCGAGCGATCGATACAAGCGTCTCGGCTCTAGCATAATCAAAATTAACGTTCCGCCGTCAGTGGGACCACTCTAGTGCTCATATATCACGCATAATACACAGTAACGACACTATCTACAACTCTATAGCACTAAATTGGTACTCGTCTTGACTGAAATTATTGCGTCGTAAGTCTTAACTGGAGCGGCCATTTAGGTGAGATTAAACGTTAATACGTCACGCCAAATGATTATAGTTATGATGGACCTTAGCGCGGTTGGTTATGAGGAGCGGACGTTTTATAAATTGGTGGTGGTAGTTATGATCTTTCCTTAAGCTACGGATTAAATCTTTATCAGTCTGCTTGGAGACTATCTGTAAAAGATAGCTTTTAGCGATAAGATCGCCCTTTGTGTCATCCTATGTAAAATTTCTTCATTTATATTTAGTATCCATATTGTGATCTATCTCTGAGGTGAAGCCTCTTGCAAAGAATGCTAGCTTTCTATGTCTCTTGCTACGTCTAAACAGCGTGGTCCTGCTATACGCCCAAAATGAACTTCCCAGCGAGTGTGACGACTTCTTTATCCACGTTTGCCAACCGGTCCCATTCAAAAAGCCGATTTTTGCTTATCTATTGCTCATCATGGCCTGCCTATTTCTACCTTAGTCTAAGTGCGTTTCCATAGGCGGTAATAATCAATTTCTATACGTTTGGGTCGCTGACTTAATAGCCAACCTATAAAATAAAATGTTAGCGCTAACCTAGACGTTTCATTTCATTGGAAATCAACCAATTTATCCACTATTGGACATTTAGGGCCCCAGGCTGCCAATAGCGTAGATTAAATGCCATAATACATCAGACCCAACGATTATGATTATGGGCATCGGAATTGATCCCGGGACATTTAGCTCTGTGCTAGTGTGATTGTCTTTGAAACCTTAGCATATAAAAAGGTTTAATCGTTCGGACTTTGAAGAAAGAGAACTTTTTTAGATTCTTATCGAAAGGATGAATGAAAGAACTGTTTCATACAAAAAAAGATAGGAAGTGTGGGATTGCTTCGAAAAACCGTTTGTTTTTTGTTTTTATTGGGATTCTTTGATCAGTGAAAGGAGACTCAATTGACACTACAAGTGTTGGTATCTCGGCATCAGATCGAATAGGGGTAGACAATACGATTTTATTCTTACCAACGATCTTTTATCGCTCCCATATCAATACTATCTCGTTGTTATAAGTTTTACTGGAGAAGAAACAATAGGAAAAGTATCGATAAAGATATCGTTTCTTATTCGAGACGATATGTTGTCTACTTGTCGATGATCTTAGGCATATTTTTCAAGTATTCTTAAGATAAAAGCAAAAAAATATATTTATACAATTTAAAAGCATAAATTAGGTTATCTAAGTACAGAAACTTATCTATCACTTAATACATATGTCATTAATGTTGGCGTACAAATTATTTTATATGCAAAGGGGTCCAAAGTCTTTGGAAACCATTATCGTTTCCATTTTTTATAGCATTAAATAAATTGTAAAATTTCTCATTTCATTCAGATAACTTTTCTCTTAAATCCAGGTAATATCGCAGCCAAAACATTTTAACTAGCTACTTTTGACCTTAACTCCAAACAAAACTAATGACACCGCATTTGTCTGAATCGGTTACGAAGTTTTGTTTCCAAAATAGTTCTCTCACTTTTGCTAGTTAGCAAACAGGCTGATTATAATTAGCAGACCTTTTCACTAAGCCACAGGATGATTTAAATGGGGTTGTCTTTTCTATCATAATGCAATTAGTGCTAAAGGATTAATCTTAGACAAAAATCAACATCCATTTCCATACTAATATCATTTATTAACAGGCTAAGCTTATAATTAACAGTATTGTATGATACTGTCTGTCTGTCTGTCTGTTACATTTTCACGCGTTAACGGCTGTAAGGATTTCGATGTTTGGGGCGCAGGTAGACCATGTCGGGGTTTAGGTCATAAAATACTTTTCGTCTAATCATCACTTTTTGACGTTCAAAAAGTGATGATTCTTATCATATATACATATGTATGATACATAAGACCGTCCTTCAAGTGCCAGCACTCCACCAGTTCCTAGTGCTTTAGTGCTTTACTTGAGATGAAGAAGTAGCGCAACAATCTTCCAAGCAACAAAGCTTTCTATTACGTTAGAAGAACTAAGACAAAATCACCAGCTGAAAAGAGGAAACACAAACAGAACTTTCATAGCAACAACATCATGCATGATCAATGACAATAATGACAACGCAACATGGACAAACGACCGTCCATCTCAGATTATTGGATTCCGATACCGTGGCTCATCAATCCAAGATGGCGGATACTGATCTTGGCACGATACTTCAATCAGCTCGTATAATTGATGTATTGTTGACATTCATCGAGTCAAATCAAATGGTCCCGTGGATTAGTAGTGTTTAGGGGACAATTGCTTTGAATCATTCTTCATCTGAGAAATGTGATCCTTAAATTATGTAATAAAAATATTGTATTGAACTATGGATAAATGAAAATAAAGGCGCTCACTAAGCGGCACACGACATACAGCGGTATGCTCAAGTCTCCGTGTGACGATATCAAAGAAATGTTACTGCTAAGTGTATGACAGTAAGGATTTTTTTGTTTGCGAAAATCCTTTGCCGTGCATGCCACACCGGTGCACGGTGGCCTTGAAAGATGAATTCTACTCTTTAAGTGGAGTAAGCGTGAAAATACATTCCCTCTCTGACCCCATGGGAAATAGGCGTGACTTCATTTAAGCACTATCATCTATACTAAAATTTGATTGTAAAAGTGTTTGTAGGGGGTATTCTTCGGAACTAGGTACTGATCCAACTCCGAAAATTCTTTCATTATGGGAAGCTTCATTATTTCAGAGTGGCATAGACTAAAAAAATCTACGCGAACGAAGTCGAGAGCTAACGCTAGTCATCAAAATACATGCATCATTAATACAATGTAACGCGCAATTGAGCGTGTAACGTAAGCATTGCCCAGAAAATGGCTGGCCCGTGTTGCAGCATGATAAATGATGTCTATATTTCAGCAATTCGATTCCAAGATGTTTTTCTTGTTTCGTAACTTGGTTATGTTCACGCTCTGGTTCCTTTAGTTTTTGAGCTGCTTTCGGCTTTCAGAATTTATATTAAATGGCTTCTCTGTGAGAGAGTGTTTTTGTTGCCTTTTCTGCAGCAATGTTGAAATTCAATTTCTGTAAAATGTGAAAATGTAATTTATTGCTCAGAATAGAATAAAATGAAAAACTCTTTATTGTACATAAAAAAAAAATTACAGACATAAAATATGCAGAACATTTTACAAGGGCTTTCTTATCGTTTATTTAAAGGTCGCTTACCTTTTACGGACAGCAATAAATACATACTTACATACAAAAAAATATAATATACTTATCTATATATTTGCATATAAAATATATGATGCATGAAAGTGCTATCTAAGTCTTAAGTTTGACGTAAAACACTACTTAATAGGGTACAAGGACTTAGTTGATAAGTTATTTCGCATGTTGTGAACTTATAATTAATCATTTAATGCTATAATAATTATCATGAAACAAGTGCTAAAAATAAAAAGAAAAATGATGAATAAAAAACATAGAGATTTTTTTATCATTTTTATAAAACTGGACAAAAATTGTGCACGGGCAAGAACTTTAAGTGATATATCAAAGAAACTGGTAGAATGCATTGGCATGTCTAGTCTGAAGTTTTCAATGACCTCAGATAATTATTAAGAATGTCATGAAGGAACCTGATACGTTCTTAATGATTGCAGTGTTGTACAGAGGCCAGCACATCAAGTTACCACTATCTGTCAAATTTCTTTGATAGTATTTCAACTTTATTGCAAAGACATAAGGTTCATTTTTAATTGAGAAAATTTGACAGTTAGGGTTAGCTTGATGTGCTGGCGTCTGTACAAAGTAATAGAGGTTTTTGTCAAGTTTAATTGATGTCGTTCTTTTTTTGTGTGTTAAAATATACCATAGGCAATAACTGCTTGCTAAAGCAAAGAAATTACAGGTCACTGCCTCTTTGAAATAAACAAAAAACAAATAAAAGCAACAGTCTTTGTAAGTACTTCACACATTTAATAAAATGCAGCTCAACTCAAATACATACTTTATTGATTTGGTCTCGTTCAGCCAAATTAATAACTTACCTTTTTATTCGTTATGCTTACTTTCCACTCCGAAAGTAATGAAATACTTTAAGTTAAAACCTGTTAATTAAAAATTCTTTAACACTCGCCTTCCGTTATTTTCATCTCAACTTCGTCATGGATATATAGCTCCGTAATTTATCATTGTGAGGACGGAGCGCCATTACTTAACCTCTTCTATAGCCCCATATGTCATAGCGACCACCATGGAACCATTATGCGCCGTGTGGGGATTTAAACGAATTTATTACCTATAAGTTACGCTTTTGGTGCTTGCGGTCCGTAGATGGGTGACCATCTTTACATACAGTGTCTCCCCTGTGCCTCGGAGAGCACGTCATGCCGTTGGTTAAATTCACATAAACTAAAATACACGTAACATCACGCCCACGCAACCGCATCATGTAACCTGCTCAGACGGGGATTCATAGACAACCCCGCCTTATTTTTTTTAAGGCTGGGAAATCATCCAATGATTTCTCCCACTCTGGGTGAAGCGGAAGGAAGTGTCAGACTCTTACTGACTAAAACCCATCCATGTTCCTTCCTTAGCCCTTTATGTTCCGGGGTAGCGGTAACCCTTTTGGAAAATCCCGCTTACCCGACAGGCTTGACCTTAAGGCCTTCATAGACAACTCTGCCTTGGAGTGTAAATTTGGTGCTGTTCTACAAACGATGGGCCACTTAATATCGTGTCCTGCGTGTCCTGCCGTATGCACGTTATCTGATGAACGCTAGTGATGGCAACAAACACGTAGCCGAATTCTGGGTTGAGTACATTTAGATGACATCATTCATGCCTTCGACACGCTTAGAAGATCACGCCTTGTTTCCCCGCAGGGTGTACCCATAGAAGCGGGAGAGGGGGAAAAACAAAACAATTTAATTAGAAAAACTCCGTCATTAAACTTTGTACTTGACTTGCTTAACTTAATAGAGGACTTCATAATTAAAACTTCCAAATCTCCACAAGTTTTTTTGACACTCGTTCCTAAAGGCTTAGTTTAATTAATCTTTATTAAGCTCTCAGTGAGCATTGGTGGCGCAGTGACAACAGCGGTGACTTACGAGTCGAGACGGTCGTAGGTTCGAACTTAGACACGCGCTTTACTTTGTGTAATTTGTTTCATTATCACTGTTCTCAGCATGCTCTGCATCTCTGCAGCATGAACAGAGGCCAGCACATCAAGTTACCTCAATCTGTCAAATTTCTTTGTTAGTTCTTCAACTTTATTACAAAAGCATAAGGTTCATTTTTAATTGGGAAATTTTGACGGTTAGGGATAGCTTGATGTGCTAGCGTCTGTACTAAAACCAAAAATTCATACTTGTGACATCTACCAACCCGCACTGAAGCGGCCCATTCCCTCTCACAGAGGAGGCCTGTGTCCCAGCATTGGGAACATTATAGGCTGATTATGCAAGCTCCTTTCAACTCCAACTGTGTTCGAGTAATTTATATCCTACATAATATTTTATCTTAATTTTCTAAGATTTTGACTGCGAAGAGAGAAATATAAATTGAGTCGTACGAGTATTTAAGAAAACGTTTATTAGAACGTAATATTTATTCAAAGTAATTAATTGGATGGTTTTAAATTATCACCAGACATTATATTTTGGTCCAATAGGTAAGCCACCGCTTATTCGTACTTTATCACACTAAATATTATAAAGGCGCAAGTGAGTGAGTGTGTTTGTTTGTGAGTTTGTATGTTTGTCTGGATCTGGATGAAACTTGGCACAGAGGTAGTTTATGACCGGGATTAACACATAGAATACTTTTATCTCGGTAGTACGTTCCCTTGGGATAATTTCTGTCATCCACGCTGGCGAATCCGCTGGCAGCAGCTTGTCTGTTCATAAAATAGGAAAACTGTGACTGACTGACTGATGGACTGATTTAACACATAACTTAAACCACTGAACGAATTGAGCTGTCATTTAGAGGTAGTCCACTTAGGGCACCCGTCCAAATGGCACCTTCGCTAATGGCACCTAGCCTAGTCCACATATGGCACCTATCAATATTCTTGGCAGGTGCCTTTCGTGGACTCAAATTTATTTTTTAATTTTGTCCACATAGGGCACCTACGGCTCAGAAGCCTAGTGTTGGGATGTATTTGGTTTACAAGGCGTTTAGAAATAAAAGATATCGATAAAAATCACATCAATATTTATTAATAATAAGTTAGTTAATAAATGTTGTTGATACATTTTTATGATAATAAGAATATTGCTAATTAGTTAGTGTAACTAATTAGCAATATTCAGCACCCAGTTTATGATGTAAGTATCTGTTTAGAATTTTTGAATGACTTTTCACCCCCTAAATGAGTAAAACGGGGGTTCAAAATTTGTATAGAGATATCATCATATGACTTCCACGCGAACAGGGTTGCGTACAGAAGCTAGTTGCAATCATAAAAGCCTTTTCGTTTTACTGCTATCTACTATAGGACCTACCTACGTACAGACGCCAGCACATCAAGCTATCCCTAACTGTCAAATTTTCTCAATTCAAAATGAACCTTATGTCTTTGCAATAAAGTTGAAATACCATCAAAGAAATTTGACAGATTGTGGTAACTTGATGTGCTGGCCTCTGTACGTCGTTGCAACCTCAGGACAGTAAGCACACTTCCAACCGTAATTTACTGGCCAATCCTTTCATTTAAAAGCATCCACATGAGCTATTTAATAGCTTAAAAGAAGAATTCACGTAGTCCACAACAAAACATTCTAGAGTTGTATTTGTTTTCAAAAGAAAAGAAAAACAGTGTTGAGTTTGTTGAATTTAAAGGTTAAATAAAATAATATTTTAGGAGACAACAATATAACAATTACTCCGACTGGTTCGGTGGTCTAGTAGTCGCAAGCGTTACTGCTGAGCATGTGATCCTTTTTTATTTTTTTTTGAGGATGGGAAATCATCCAATGACTTCTCCCGCTCTGGGTGGAGCGGAAGGGAGTGTCAGACTTTTATTGACTAAAACCCATCCATGTAAGGAACATGGATGTGTTTTAGTCTTAGCACTTTATGTTCCGGGGTTGCGGTAACCCATTCGGATAATCCCGCTTACCCGGCAGGCTCGGCTCTAACGGGCCCCTTCAAATGCTGACATCTCTTTGAGGCTCGCTGCAACATGTACGCGCCGTCCGGAGCATGTGGTCCTGGGTTCGATTCCCAGCTCTAGCAAAGCATTATCGATATTTTCTAAATTATATCTCAGTAGTAGCCCGGAGTCTGGATTGGTGCTAGGTTGATGGCAATAGTATCGCCTACTATGCATCATCATCATCAAGCCTATTGCAGTTCTAGGCTGGGTAAAGGCCTCTCCAGTTGTACGACATTCAGCTCGATTCACGGCAACTCTCATACAGCTGCTATGTTTCTTATGGGCTACTCCTACTATACTGGCGAAATATTGGTGTAGGTACTGTAGAGCCTTAGAGTAAAACCTTATGTTATACATGGCTGGTAAATATCTGACGGCATTCGAACCTTTCAAATGAATAAAAAGCTAGATAGGTTTTTACGTAGATTCTAGACTTTACGTCTGGCAGCGCGCCTAGACAGATGTATTCGTTATAACAAAGTGAAAATATATTGATTCGTTGAATTTATTACGGGTTTCTCTTTGTAATAATAGAAGCCCCTCACACATTACACGCTCTACCACTGAGCCCCCTTAGTAGAGGATCTTCCATCCTCTACATTTTGGTGGAGTACGCCTGAGTCTCCACTAGAAGACGCGGTACGATCCCGCTCGTTTGTTTGTTCTTATATTGGTGTGTGCAGAACCTTGTAATATCTGCACGAACAAGTAAATGATAGAAAAATACGAAATATAAAGGAAAACTATTTCTACGAGTTGCATCCTGTTGGTGGTGCACAAAATAATAAAAACGACGCCCTAGTCGTATTATGAAGTGAAGTTATTAAAGCAGGCGAATGAAACAACGCCTGGATATTTAAAGCTAAGTGGTTTTTATTGTTATTATGGTTACCATGGAGAACATGATTGTTTATTCCGCCTACAACGGCGTATGCTTTGAGGATTTCTTAGCCGAATTTCAAGTGTTAGCGATAGATAAGCAGTGGCCAAAGAGCAATTGGGCTCTGATTATGGGCGCATTTATGCAGGGTCCAGCCCGCATTTATTATTCGACAGTTTTGTATAATGATCAAGAGATCAGTTTTGAAGCGATGTGTGACGCACTGAGGAAAGAGTTCCCGTGCAGAGTTCACAAAAGAATGTGTGCTCCGTTTGTGTTGGAAAGTGTAGTAGATGTTGCTGTGGAGGATGTTTCCTCACCTAGCGCAGCGCAGGAACTGTCTGAGGTTGACAGACAGGAGAATTTTGTAAATGTTTGTGTTGATGCTGTTGTAATTTCTAGCGCAACAGAAGAGAAGGTGCTAGATATGGAGCCAAGCTGCCTTGTGAGCAGTGATGATGATGATGTTGTTAGCAGCGTTGATGACGACGTTGATGATGCTGTTGGCGCTGACGCGCAAAGCTGCCTGGACAGCTGTGATGTTGATGAGGATACGGAAGTGTTCGAGTCTGAACATGAGGAAGAACTGGACGAATCGGGTCGGTCCAGTCCTGTTATTTATGATGATTCTGTTTCAGAGCTTAATGATGAATTTTACCATGATCACGATATAGCATTTAATAAAAACGACATCGCTGTTGATCGTGTTGATGAAGTTGGGCGCTCATCCATAACAGCTGAGGATGTTGCTATAGTATTAAAGGATGATTTTGATATGCGTGAGGATGGTCTCGTATCCATTTCATTGGATGTAAGTGTCCAAGAGTTGGTTGTGGTTGATGCGGAGTCGCATACATTGAGAGGTGAAATGGTGCAGATGAAGAAAAATGAGCCATTTATTGAATCTTCAACGTTAGAGTTTTCGAAGATAGAGGTGAAGGAGAGTGAGCATTTTGTTAGTTCTTCAGCGATGGTGGTCACAAACACTTATCGTAACTTGTTCATACATCGGCGCATAGTTAAAGCTAGAGTTAAACATGTTTGTAATATTAAAAAGAAAAACCAACAAACAAATAAAATTTTCTTGAACGGCTCTGTGACATATAAAAATAATGACAATTTCAGATTTAGACGTCTTCAAAATATGACTTTGTATGTCAGAAAAATTAAAAGGAAAAAGTTTGTTTCCAAAATTATGACCAAAAGAGGTCATAGGAAAACTCGTAAACTTTTTATAAATAAATTTCCTTTTTTACAGTATGGGTTTACAAAATCAAATAAAAAGAGGTTTCGAAACATTTTTAATAGATGGGAGTTTTCACTTTTTAGAATTATATAATTACGACTCCAAATAGTTTTCATATCATGTCGCTGCATAATTTTTGAGATAAGTAGTAGCGAACAAAAACTTTTTACAGCTAAATAGATTAAGGACTTTTCTTTTTTATGTTGATTATTAATTGTCAATTTTAGACATATTTGTCACTTGTTGACATGTCTATGTATGTCTCTGCTGATCAGCGGAATTGGTGTAGCTATATTCCATTGGTATGTTATGCCTATAATTCCAGTAAACAATCAAGCACTAGAATCTCGCCCTTCATGTTGATGTTTGCTAGGGAGCCTTTATTTCGAACCGACATGATTGTTAACAATAATGACCGGGGGGGGACTAATGATTATGCGCAACGACGTAGTCAGCATAATGCTCTAATCAATTGTGCTATAAATAACATAAAAAAGGCGCAAGTTAAGCAGAAAGCTGCTTACGATAAGAGAGCAAAGATAAAAAACTTTGTACCAAATCAGTTGGTTATGGTTTATACGCCGAGGCGAGTAACTGATAAGAGCCTAAAATTATGTAGGTTATATAAGGGCCCTTATCAAATAGTTCGGAGATTATCGAATGTAAATTATGTTATCAGATTGAATAGAAGGAGCAAAGACATTATACATGTAAATAGATTAAAACCCTTTTATGTTAGGATTTAATTGGCAATACTTAGATGTCATCTGTCGACATGTCAGTCATGACGATGTCATGTAGTTGTAAACATGTTGGATTCATTATTTTAGCTAAGTTGTAAGATATAGATTATTGATGCATGTTTCTTTGTATTTATTGCATATGGTGATCAAAAATGAATGAGATGCGGCTGGGTGAGCGTGTGGAATGTCACACCTCGCCGCGTCAAAGCGTCAGGGGGAGCGACACTTCGTCTTCTTATTTCTCTAGTGCCTTAGCAGATTAGCATGATCGTGCTCCAGAGCATTTCAACATATTTTATATTTTATTTGTCGTGAGAGAAGGGGTGACACCCGTCCTGAGTTGAGGCCTACTTTGCTAACGGGGCGTAGCCTTGCAAAGTGTGTCAGGTTGACACAATTGGTCTAACTGAGGATGGGGTACCCATATCTTGGTACCCGTATGGTAGTTTCACATCTGGAGTGTGGGCATGAAATGTTTTTATTGGTAACCTTTTCGTCTCAGTCTTTCCCTCTCTGACGCAATAGCGTTCGACGGAGTGTAGGATGCCGAGGTCTAGTCTTCTTTGCAGTCAACCCCTTCAGGGTCGATATGAACTTTCATATCATTGTTTGTTTTAGAAGGCTGGCTGCACCCTTTGCCCCGGGTTTTGGTGCAGTGGGGTTCAAACTGGCCTAGCGTTAGTTTGTGTGCACATTGGCACACATTAATGCATTCATGGACTCTTGTGATGTCGTAAGATTCGCTTTGCCAGAGTTGAGCCTGCCTTTGCAAAGGCCAGACCTCACATGTAGATTCTCCTGGGGTTAGGTAAAATCATGTTAGGCTAGGTAGGGATAGGAATAGATAGATTCGAATGCCAAGAGTAAAAGGGCTTAGTTATTTTAAAACTAAGTGTTCCCTTTTACTCAAGGGGGGCGTAGCTGATGTAGAGCCTTAGAGTAAAACCTTATGTTATACATGGCTGGTAAATATCTGACGGCATTCGAACCTTTCAAATGAATAAAAAGCTAGATAGGTTTTTACGTAGATTCTAGACTTTACGTCTGGCAGCGCGCCTAGACAGATGTATTCGTTATAACAAAGTGAAAATATATTGATTCGTTGAATTTATTACGGGTTTCTCTTTGTAATAATAGAAGCCCCTCACACATTACACGCTCTACCACTGAGCCCCCTTAGTAGAGGATCTTCCATCCTCTACAGTACTATAGGTACACCTCCGCCCAACCCCACGGAGAAACAAGGCGTGATGTTATGTTAATAAAACAATAATATTTTCAGTAACAAATCATGTTTATTTAAACTTCAAAACCATACAAAATGTTCTCATTGTCAACATTAAGTTGTTCTTAAAACTATAAAGTACATAGCGTATGTACACATAATTATTTTATTCGGTATTTTATTAAAACGTAAGCAAAGCTGTGCAATTGTTAATTACAATTTCATTTTAACTACATAATGTTTACGATAAATATAATTAATAACGGCTTATTGAATTATTCCGTACCAGTTGTAAGCTGAAGTTAATTTTATATGAACACTTATTTTACACCTTTTTTGTATACCTAACTATTAAAGAGTTATGTATAAAAATATTGAGCGATTCACTAGGGACTCGTACCGACGATCGAATAAATTGATGTATAATTATAATCGATCGTAAGTGCAGTAAAGTTGAATCATATTCGAAATTCTAAACTCAACAAGATTGCATTTATACAAAAAATGTCGGACAACCCATGTACTCTTAAAAGATTGCAGTATATCAACCGGTAGACAATCATTTCATACAATTTTATAGCGCATGTCAAACTTTTGTGTCGCTTTCAGCGCTGCAGTCGCTTGATTGCCACACTACAATCTTTGGCCCAATATAGGGTAGAGGACGAAAATACGACAATAAATTAAACCGCTTGTAATTAGCACCGTTCCCAGTCTGTATACGAAAATTTAATATATTAATATTATTATATCCAATAGTCTCGCCACTAATGTTAGTCAAAAGTTGGCAGTAGGTACCAATAGCAGAGTATTGTTTAGTTTGTTTGAAAAATCACTATTTTAATTGAATCGAAAGGATTTCTTTGATAGTTTAAAAATACTCATATGCATTAGTATTGTCAGTGTTTCAATTTATTACAGTATTGTCGCCTCCATTTTGTATAAATAACCCAAAGCAAAGAATATTTATCGTGTTCATATAAAACTAAAGCAAGTAACAGATTACGACAAAACTTTCCATGACACATTTTTTTCGCAAGTCGATCAAAACTACCCAAGAATGTAGAGTATTTTCAATGAAAGAAACTTATGACAAATATAGAAAGTATTTCTCGTATATATAATGTTTCATTTTCTCGATACGGAATAATCAGGGTGGCGACATGTTGAAAGCGGGGACGATATTCTTTAGTAGATGATTAGCGAACAGATGTGAGCGACAAGGATTTTATTTCATAAACAAATGAATAACGATGGTCGAAATATGCGTTATTGAAGTAGTGTACTTATATTTACTTAAGATTACAAACCTAAAGTTTAGTAATCTATTGAAAAGAAAACTGAAATATTTTAAACTGAATTTTATTTGAAATCTAATTTTTTGTATAAGTAAATCTAATTCAGACATGTCGGGATCAACAATACGCGCTGTCTGAACCACTTTTACATTTTTCAAAAAGAAATGTTTCTGTTCATTTCAAGTGTTGCCAGATTGAAAATTTTTGCTACTCTGTGAAATAATTGTTAGTAAAAACTTTTGTGTAAAATACACAGAATCGCGCCTGCTATCACAATGTCCCTCTCCCGTCAGACACGTCTTTTTTGGCACAAATTTATTATTTTGGATACCTTATTACGTAAGCATTACATTTCGTAGGAGAATTATTTACGGCTATTACTAGACGTTGGTGCTATCCAGAAATTCAGATATTATTTATTGTATATTTCTATAAGTTTCTTATAAGGATCTTCTCCATACTATTATAAGTTATTCAAAATTATATTATAAATTCTATATAATTATATAATAAACCTCCTCGTAACGAAACTTTCGTGATTACCGACATTGAATTTTAAATATTTTATCTTTGTTTATAAATATAGGTATTGATAAATATGACTCTTAGTCACATAAAGGCTAATAACATTAAATTATTAAGACAATTACAATACATTTATTTGAAATCGACTAGTAAGATTTATAAGCAAACAATTTACTAAAAGCTACGTTTAATGAATATGGCAACATGTTTTTGGTTTATTTTATATTACCTAGGTACCGTTCAGTTCATAATATCGCGTAAATTATATTTACATGTTTTATTTGAATATAATATTTATTTAAAACTTTATTAACTTACTTGAATAAAACATTACGATTCAACTCAATATAAATGCTTAATTTTATTTTGTTTAAAAAACGTTTTTAAGTTATAAATCTTTTTAAATGCTTTAGATTTTTTAACTTTTGAGCTTTAGAAGAAGATTGATGTAAACTATAAAGGTTTTTGTGTACTAAAAACTTAATGGATTGAAAGAATGGTTTACTGTTGTAAACGATAAATAACTTTGTAGTATCATTCCCGACTCGTCGAACTGGATTGAGAGCATAAAACTGAGAATAACCATGCTTTGTTATTCGATTACTTTGAGTAAAGTGCTGCGGCTGGGAATCTCTTTTACGCAGTATTTGTTTTGTTTAAAAGAAATATTTGCTCGTTTCCATAGTACATTTTGTAATTGTTAATGGCTCTTTTTGTAATCGGAAATCCTCGTAAAAACAAGACCATTGAGAAATCTAATAAAATGCACGACTACCGCAATCAGTGAACCTGTACTGTCGTCTTAGAATTCGAAATTCGAACACAAAAGATGGCTACCGTTGATGACTACAATATTCTGTGACCTCTCGACCAATCCAAGGCTAGAGATAGGCCTGAGGGAAATCACTGCGTCCATCGATTGACCATTTGTCTTTTAGTGATAACAATTGGGACACTGATCGACTGACCTAGAGATATTTAAGATTTGGATCAAATAGAAAGAAAAGCGATTCAATCAATCCAGCCGTTCCTTGAGTTATTTGTCAATCTTTCAACATGATAAGAAAGTCTTTAAATGGTTCAGATACCTTATTTCTCTTCGAAGCTCTATAAATAATTTTTAAAGTTTATTTTTAGAGTATTTATTTACGTTAGCCGCATTTAAAATCGTCTGGATAATAATGTTGTTCGAAATTCCAAAGAATTGAAATTGTCAATTTGAAAGAAAGCTTGTTTATTTTTAAATAAAAAATATGGTTTTACATTTTGCAAAGAAAACATCGTGATTTGGTGTGAAAAGACTATTTTCAAAATAGAAAACGTCATCGTATTGAAAACTCGTTGATAATGCTGTTTATCTGAAAATAGAAAGGTAATAATGTATTAGGACCATTAAGTAATTGAAAACTACGTTTCTGAGTAATTGGTTGCAGAAGAAATCTGTTTTTATATACAGAGGCCAGCACATCAAGTTACCACAATCTGTCAAATTTCTTTGATAGTATTTCAACTTTATTGCAATGACATAAGGTTCATTTTTAATTGAGAAAATTTGACAGTTAGGGATAGCTTGATGTGCTGGCGTCTGTACCATGTGCAAGTTGCTTGGGTTTTCCACTTTACCAAAATTACTTTAAACATTATTTAGAATTCTTAAATAACTGATATTATTAAATATTTTTAAATAATAATATCAGTTATTTACATTTAAAATTCCCTTTGTTTTTTTTTAAAGAAAATCAATGAACTTGTAAACCACTTAATACTTCATAATTATTTCTCACCTTAAAACACTTGTACTCTATGGTTTTCCCGATCGCAGACAATAATATTTCCACCAGACATGACTGCTATGCCTTCCAGACCCTTGAACTCTCCGTCACCGGATCCCCAAGAGCCAAAGGCTCTGAGGAAGTTACCGTCAGGGTGGAAGATCTGAATACGATTGTTGCCAGAATCTGCGACCACGATGTAGCCTTGGTCGTCTACTGCTACACCCCTGGAGAGAGACAAAGAGCGTTAGAGACTGAGGGACGATAGAGTGGGAGAGTAAAAGTTTTGACTATCGGAACGAGAGTAGTTCACGTGTTGAAAAGATTACATAACTCAATACAGAGATTTTTTGTGGAAGTCGGTTGTTTATTTTTGTAAAAACTTTTTATATCTATCGATAATACACGATGATTTTTAATTTGCTGTTAACGTTTCAGGAGATGAGAGTATTCATGATTATAAACAACTTTCACTATGGGCCCACCTACGAAATAACAAATAAATAATTATATATAATATTATGTTTCATACATTTCCATCAAGTAAATGTTGCTTTTTTGTATGAAAAAGCTGTTTTTTTTTTCGATATTTCTAAGTTGGTCTCATAGTGAAAGTTGCACATAAACATGGGCTTTCACGCCCTGAAAGGTCAACAGTGAATTAAAAAATCATCGTGTATTTATCTTATAAAAGAAGCATTAATACCCCTGCAATAGTACTGTAGAATCATTCATCACGAGCCCAGCAAAGTTGGGCTTTATTCCACTAAGATCGTCTCGTTTTTTCGAAGTTTTTCGAAAAAAAACCGTTCACAAGAACTGAAGTGTATTTTCATGTCGCACTCTCAAAAAAAGAATGGTCAGTATTTTATATCATAGATCGTTTAAATGTCACTACAACCTACAACTCAACGAAAACTACGAAACTAAAACGCTATATTTCAAAAGCTTATAAAAGTCACACACAATATCAATGTGCGCGCACGGAATTAATAAAGTTACATACAACTTTTCCTACAATAAAACGGGAACTTACAACTTGCTGGGCTGGACATAAAAATAACAATAATGTAAGTCATTCTGTTCTTAAAATGAGAAGCTGTAAAATATCCCTCGGCCATGTATTCTGGTTATGTTTTATTATTGCGAAGAGAATTCGGTCAAGGTGCGTCTGGACTTACGTTTGAAATATTGGCATCGCTGTAACGAAGGTTGGCACTCACTTTTATCGTCGGACAGTGATTTCAAAGAGTGTTTCGTCTGACAAGGTTGGGTCTATCAGGTTTGTTCATGTATTTCTGATTGTGACCGAGTTTCCAGACGGGACTTGTCTGCGACGATGTCAAGGTTTTTGTCAAGCGAATACTTCTTGGTGACTCAAAATGTTATTTTAGTATACGTGTAGTTTATGCTTTATAAGTCAGGAATTAGGTTTAAAGTCCAATCACGACCTAATTCTTAATATTTTTTCATACTGATCTTTATTCTACATACTTTTAAAGAAAACAATTAAAATTATCTATTTTAAAGACGCGATTTTGTTCAGCATAAAATGACTTGAATCAAAATCTTTAAGTTAGAACTATTTATTTAAATAACTGTAAGATCTTTAACACACATAGTTGTCTTAAATCTATAAGCCAGTCACGTAACCATCGATATCTTTACCAAAAGCCTCTAAACTATCCGCTAGCTAATAGTGTATCAAACAACTCAACACTTACATATGGACTAAGAGCTGATTTAACCAAAGAAATTGAACGAGATCAGCACATTTAAACTGCCGTCAGAATATGTCAATATTCCCAAACAAAGATGACACTAACAGCTCTTGAACGTGGTTTAGAAGTGCTGATCGTGTTCAGTTTAATTGGTCTAATTCAACCTCAAAAGTTAGAACAGCGTTTAACGTAAATATTTGTTACAAGTTCAGGATTTAAGGGCCCGTAAAGCTAAATTAGAAGACCAACCGACCGCACTTTATAGGGCAATTGGAAACACACGTTAAGACCTATTCGGCTACAGTTTCAAAAGATGTAAAGGATCTTAGGTTTATGAGCTAATTTTGGAAGTAATTAGCCAAATAAATGACTTAATTTTGTTGGACTTTGGCTAAGGAAGTTGGCAATTAAGAAGTGGAATGAGGTTGATGAGGTACTTTTTTTTTTTAGGGTGAATCATGAAATGACTCCTTCTGCTCTTGGTGGAGTGTCATACTCTTACTGATAAGCGGGATTGTCCGAAAGGGTAACCACTACCCCGGAACATAAAGGGCTAAAGAAGGAACATGGACGGGTTTTAGTCAGTAAGAGTCTGACACTCCTCTCTCCTCCACCCAGAGCGGGAGAAGTCATTGGATGATTTTCCACCCTCAAAAAAAAAGACTAACTGATTATAATAACCCATCCACGTTCCTTCCTTAGCCCTTGATACATATTCCGGGATAGCGGTAACCCTCTCGGACAACCGACCGACCCGCTGACCCGGTTGATGAGGTATTTCTATTTTATTTTTAGCTCTTCACCTACCTATTTCTCTACATTTTGATACTTTAAACGCAAATAGAACCTAACATGCACTGACATTTTACATTCATTTAACTTGACCAAAGTTGTCATCGTTATCATCAATAAGTCCAATACTGAACTTAGCCTGCTTACAAGTCTTCTAATACTTTTAAGTGCATCCCACTAAGAACTATAAATCAATAAACTACCTTTGTGCCAAGTTTCATCCAGATCCGTTCAGCCGTTTGAGCGTGAAGGACGGAAAGACATATAAACTAACACACATACTCACTCACAAACCTTCGATATTTAATATTACTTCGATTATAATATTAGTGTGATAAACCCCTCAAATATCGTGAACCCCATAGGTTCAAAAGAAAAAAACTTTCGAAACGATAAACAATATAACCGTATAAATCGGTAAACTCTCATTAGACAACGACTTCTAATAGGCGAGCATCTAATGGGTTAACGCGAGTGAAGCCGTAGGCAAAAGCTACTAAAATTTTTCTTACCTCGGGAATTTAAACTGTCCATCTTCAGAGCCTTCTTCGCCAAATGACGAGAGGACCCTTCCATTGACATCGAAGACCTGTATCCTATGGTTGTTGGAGTCTGACACCAGGACCCTGTTGGTGCTGGAGACGGCGATGTAGTGGGGGTGTTCTAGCTGGCCAAGCTTGGAACCGAAGGATCCGAACTTGCCAACGAACGTACCGTCGGATTGGAACACCTGGAAAAGTAAATAGTATAAGCTTTTTTGTGAACATACTTGCATATAACTCCTCATATTTATTATACGACGGAAATTAAAGATGGTAGTTCAGCCTCGATAAGTCAATCGATAAATCGATCGATGAGTCTTTAACGTATTCGTGTGATGATTGTGTTTTATAATAAAATTAATAGACACAAAGTATGGACACCATAATAATAGTATATTATTAAAATTTAAGAGAAGTAAGATAATTTCTCTGGATGTTGTTTGGCTTTAATTAAAATTTGACATTTCAATTACCTTTTGAACGGTTTTTGAAACTAAAAACTGAATAATTATAGCTCCACGCAGTAGTTGAGCAATAATTAAATAATTATAGTGCCTGTTCATGCAAAATTCTTTGAGTAAGTCAATTAAAAGGAATGTGCATAGTTGTAGGAAAATTTACAGAGCCAAAATAAGTTTTAAACGAATTCAGTGTTGTGAATAAACCTATCCAATCTTTGAAGATCTTCTATTTTATTTTCTACTTTTCAATAATCTATAAAGAAATGATAATCAACTAGATTTATTTAATTAATTGTGTAACTTGGAAACCGCGATAATTCACTTTTCTCGCTGACTGTACGATTTCCGATAAATGCTTATTTGCTTAAACTAAAATTGTAGAATTGAAATACGTATTCAGATCTTTCTGTAAATGAATAATTAAGCAATTTGACGACCAACTTTAACTGTGGTATATTCGAATCTCTACTGTCATTATTTGACAGTTCTATGAAATGACTTTAATACGGAGGAGCTCTGGGCTCTGGGGATGGCTAAGTACTAACAGCCGCACAGGACGACCCATCAGGTTAAGCTACGCTTACCGGGGATGGCCATGGATGGGTGAACATCTTTACATATTGAAACTCCTCCGTGCCTCGGAAAGCTCGTTAAGCCCCGGCTGTCATTTGTGCATCTTTCACAGACGTTACAGGTCGTCAGAAGCCCGAAAATCTGACAGCCAGTCTTACCAAGGGGTATCGTATTGCCCAGTTACTGGGTTGTGGAGGTCAGACGGGCAGTCGCTCCATGTAAAATACTGGTATTCAGCTGCATCCAGTTAGACTGGAAGTCGACCCCAACATAGTTGGGAAAAGGCTAGGCAGATGATGACTTTAATAAACGTTGGCTTAACGAGTCCATTCAATTAACAATTTTCCAAAAATGGCCGCAACTTAAATTGTCGAACTGAAATACAGCTTCAGATTATTGGTCCTTTTGTAAAAATATACATACCTGTACTCTATGGTTTTCCTTGTCACAAACGTATATAAATCCGAGCGCGTCCGTGGTAATGCCCCACGGGTAGTTGAACTTGCCGTCGCCAGTGCCTTGACTGCCGAACGCCCTCAGGAAACGGCCTTGAGGGTCAAATACCTAAGACAAGGAAACGGATATTATGGTGCTGGATTTGTCACTAGCTGTAAAGCTACAACTTTCTAACTAACTGACCGACTCCTTGTCAATTCAAAAGTGCTTAACTGTGTGTGTGGGTGTGTGTCTGCGTATGTGTGTGTGCGTGTGTGGGTGTGTGTGTGTTTAATAGACTATTTGACACGGTCAAAAATAAAATATTCAATCACATAGAAAAAAGACTGCTCGTCTTAAAAACTTTCATCACCGTACAAAAATTAAATAGTATGCGAAGATGTAATTGTGAAATTGCATTTAATGAGCATTTGCATTTTTTTTTTGTTTAAGTATTCCATTTGATTCTAGAAATCTGTGACGTTACATTTTTATGTTTCTTACAAATTCCGCATTTTGACAGTACATAAAAAGTAACGTTAATTGACTACCCTTTCAAATACTCAATTGAAATAAATGTTTTGTTATTCAGTTTACAAGAACAGAAAGAAACAAAACATATTGCTGTGTATACACTATAAAAACAAAGAAAAATCTTGAACCTAAAAATAATAGGTATATTGTGTACCTGCGCTGCGTCAAACAAGCCCAGTATTTTTTATTATAGTTTTGATGTGGGTTCCTTAGTAAAAATAAAAATGCGAAATGCATGAATGTAGTCCCAGAAAGGGTTGGGCTGCATCAAAGCCTTTATCATTATACTCGTTTTGAAAGCTCGGCCCAGCCCTTGAGAGGATATAAGATCAATTAGTGTTAATATCATTATCTAAATGTTCAGAACGTGCAGTGGTATAACACTGAACGAGAGACGTTTAACACTGCGACGAGAAAAGGGACCAGCTGTCCATTAGCGTCTTTTTTATCGATTGCTATCTGGTTAATTGAGAATCTAATGACTTACTAATAAGGGTAATAATTTGCGTGGTTTCTTGTAATTAGTATTATTATTGCGTCTTATTCATCATAATCAGCCTATAATGTTCCCATTGCTGGGACATAGCCTATCATGATTGCGTAGTTGTGATATTAAAACCTTATTCACTAACCTGCATTAAATATTTCATAGTAAATCCAAAAAGGCTTTATTATTAAACATCATATTTAAAAAGAATTATTTATACCTAAGTATGAATAATTTATTGAGTAATATGATTATATTTTCACTTCATAAAGTTTAGAAATGGAATTAACTTTAATGTAACTAGTTATTTTGCCCACCTTCTAATGCCTAAACAACTAGAAAGTTAATCAAAACTTTGAGATACCCATCCAAAGAGGTCGAAAAAGTTTCAGCTCTGGGGCCAAGGACCTATAAAGAAGTTAATGACCTGTCGTGTTATACACTTAAAAGTTCTTTATACCTAAAAAATAGTAGCAATACGCAGTTTAACATGCACCAAACACGTGTTAGAACTTGGAACACAGCCAATCCGTGAGACAAAGATTGTCAAAATACCCAAACGACTATTTCCCGGATAATATTCTGGCTACAGTACCTGACGAAGCCAAATCCTGAATAATATTTAAATATGACGATGAGTTTGTTTTTGGCACCTTCATGACGCGGCCGTTACCGGTATCAATAAATATGAATAATAATAAAAATCTGAACATAAATAATAAGTGACAAAAATACAATTGTAATTCCGCAACATTTGTGAGAAACAAAAACATATTCCAACATAAACCACTATATCATCTTTATCGAGGCTATCAGTTACATTAGCAAAAAACATTGTCAAATTATCCTTATAGCCTAATAAAGTAGAATAGATGGCGTCCAAAAAAGTGCAATTTGTCTTCACCAACTAATAGCTATTTCCGCAAGCTCACGTCTTAGCCACTATTCTGGTCCTTCGCGGCGGTCAACAGTCTGACTGACACTAATGAATTACGGCCAGGACAAATAGACGAATGGAATACAAATTCTGGTCTCCCGGGAAATATGCTGAGATGGGATCACTCCAGTTAGAGTTGTTTCGCTTTCGAACGCTGCGTCCAGAGCGTGTCTTCTATACCTTTACATAAGGATCCCTAGTGATTATAGGTGCGTGCGCACTATTTGAAGCTAACGAATAATGTTGCGAAGAAAAAGATCTGAGAACTGCTTTTCAGATCTTATATAAAAAGTTTTATTAATCGACGTATTGACTGTGTTCAAAGACTGCCCTTTGAACACATCCAATTTGCGATTTATAAAACTTTTTTAAAAGAAGAAACGAGCTTTGTTGTAAGAAAAAAAGTAACTATTAATCGATTTTCCGAGAATTTACAACGTGTTAAATCACAAAAAGACGTAAAAATAATGTTTGTTTCTAAATCTGCGCTTATATTTTTTGCAAGAAGAAAAGATACATATATCTCCCCGCAAAATGAGAATGATGACACATAAACATAAGCCTATATTTTGTTAAGGTAAACATGTCCCAAATGTGCCCTGTTTTTTGAAGGCAAGTGTGGCAAAAATATGTTGACATTAATGGTTTACGGCGAGAACAAAAAGACGAATGGAATTGAAATTCTAACTTCCAGAGAAAATATATGGAAGCAAGTTCGCGAAACACAATTTCAGAGTTGCAAATCTGTTTTAGTTTTGAGATCATGGCGGGAAATATCTGAGTGCGCGGGATAATATTGATGATAGAGCCAATGTGATTTCTGGCTCAGTAACGTAGTGAGGTAAAGTGGTATTGGATTTTCTCTTAGTGGTGTTTTTTATTTCAGCTAAACTAAAATCTGTGATAGGTGATTGCATTAAACATTCACTGAATTTTTACGATGTTCTTGTGGCAAATTCATTGAAATTAAATTCGAGATAATAAACAAGTCTTCAAACCAAAAACAACGTTTAAATGTTCACTTTTATAACGGATTGAAGTTGTTGTGTTCTCGCTGTCTTTTGTGTCCCAAAGTAATTTGGATGCATCGCCGATAGCTACAAAAATACTCTTTGGTTCAAGGGCATAATGCCCTGAATACTTTAATCACCGTGGCAGTTTAATTTACAGTCTTTAGTAGCGATAGTAAATTCAATGGCTTTTAAATTAACAGTTCAAAACGTATAAATTATTTGATAGTTAAAAGAAAATTTAAGATTCATTTCTTTTGTAAAACTTTAATGCACCAAATTATGAATCGGTGTACTTAAAGTCTCGCGTTTGACCTTACGTCTATAACCTAAGTTTGTTAAACTTTAAAATCTGGTCATGCATAACCCCTTTTAGCATGATCGAAAGCTTTTGGATCAAAAAGAAAGTACCTCTACTTATTCTGAAATGTACTAAATCAGGGATTTATTCTTCATTGAAGTCTGAGTTATTATGGCTTTGTTATTTTAAGTAGGGTATACGAAATATTAGCAAGATTTACCATCTTTTGTATTGTGAATATTTAAACAGAGCCACTTTGAATTTTAAATTTTAATACTATTTACATTTGCGAGTTGTCACTTTGTTGGTACTTGTGAATTCTCTTTTGTTTTAAATAAATGTACGGGTTGCAATAAATAGCATTGTCGTTAGGAAGTTGTGCATATTTCAGAATGAAAATAATTGGAGCGTTGACAAGTATGTTGGGGTTGTTACACATTTTAGAATAGATATGAATTTTATTTGTTTCAGTATTTGATTGGATATCTAGGTTCAATTTTGTTTAATCGTGTTTATGATGAACACATAAACATCATATTCCTTAAACATAGGCAGAAGTGTACAATACACCAACATTTTCCCAGTTATGTTTAAGACCCATGTAATAGTCGACGATCCTATTCCTAACAACAAAGACAAATCACTTATTTCAAATAGGCACAAGCAAGGCACTTTTGAACGTCAAAATGAACAAGAAATAGTATTGATTCTAGTGGCTCCCTCCAAAAGGTAGTTTCGTATGGAGAAGAATGGGAAAAAAACTCCACTGTTACTCTTTTAAAACGTATTACAATGTTTTTTATACATGAATTATAAAATTACATGTCGACTATGCACCCAGAATAAAAATAAAAAATGTGAAAAGAAAAAGAAATGTCACGATGGCAGGCAACCGGGCACATATCCAGTCTCTCGACTACTGCTGAGAAACTCCAGATGGAAAAATCCAATAAAACTTTTGCACGACCTGGGAATCGAACCCAGGACCTTATTGATGATTAATAATGGAAACGTTAAATACGTACCCATTTTAACAAAAGACTGAGTGGTTCTTTCATAAAAGGTTAGGACCTTTATTAACCTGTTTACTAAGTAAAAAAGACCTAAACTAAATCCAAACTATAAGCCGTAGATCATTTTAGACTACGTTTTCGTCGTCAAATTAACGTTAATAATAAACTAATTGACACCAAAAATCAAATATAATTATATTCATTTTAGAAAAATCAATAGAATTTTCGATAAAAATATTATAGTCCTTCGAATCATTTACTTCAAAAATCAAAAATAATATTCCTCCTTGGAAAAATCAATAGAATGTTCGATAAAAAATATTATGGTCCTTCGAAATCGATAACTTCATGAAAAACAAATCTTTACCTGTACGCTAAGGAAATTCTGCATTTGGCATAAACAAAAAAAATACATAAAATCGTTATCTTAGAGAACCGGATAGGAAAGTAATAGGATTTAGAAAAAAACGCTTTCCATATTTACGTTCATATAGAATATGGTTGGTCTCGTAAATTTTTTGTTTGTTTTCCTTGTGCTCATAAAATGTCTCTTTTTGTTCGGCCCAAAGACTGTATCAGTAATATGATTGTATTTTTGTAACTAAATAAATAATGTTAATAAAAACGTTCTTATTCATCTTGATCAGTGGACTGGATTCTATAAAACAATATGTCTTCTATGACCAAGATAGTTAAATCCTATAGTCACAATAATGGTAGGTACGGTCAGCAACAAAAGTGCATGGACATTATCACTTTAACATAATTATCACTAAAATTGCTACAAATGTTTCGATTAGCCGCGTTTATCAGCAAGTGTTAATCGACTTTTATTGCTAGTTTAGCCCATTTCTTGTGACAAAAACTACAACCCCATCCTACATCTATATCTTTAAGACTTTGCTCGCATATTCAAGAAAGCACACATGAAAGCAACTTCTTCCATTATTCCATATTCAAATTCAAAAACTGCACTGCATAGTTCAAACGAACGAACCAATTCAGACTACAAATAATATTTCACGCTGAAAAAGAAACCACGCTCATTTCCAATGATGTGCTGATTTGGCGAACTTTACAAACCGATATATTTAACTACGCCACAGTTTGGCTACACTGCAAGCTTTTAACAGATAAGTTATAGCTGCTCGTATTTAGCAACCATTATTAATGGGCCTTATTGGTAAGTCGTGGTGGATATTAATTGTCGTTGGTTTGAAGTTTATTTGTTGTATTTTGTATTAATCTCTAGCTGTCAGTTGGGACAGACAATTCGAATGATTTGTAAGCATGTGAATATACATACCTATTATGAAACAAGTGTCAGGGAGGGACATCTCCCATATATAATGTGACGCTACAATGGTGAAATGTGGTGTTTGTTTACAATGGTGTTTTCGCATTAATCATATAAATGTTGATAGGTTGAAATAAATCGCAAATTGATAAAAAACTTTTTTACAAAAAATAAAACCGACTTCCAAAACAAACACTACAAAGTGAAAAATAATTTTGATTTCGGAAGTCGGTGTCTTCGGTTTTGTATTTTCATTTTTTGCCACCGACTTCCGAAATCAAAATTATTTTTCACTTTGTAGTGTTTGTTTTGGAAGTCGGTTTTATTTTTTGTTAAAAAGTTTTTATTTTTCACTTTTTAGTTGTGGTACCTACACAATTCCCCCCCCCCCCCAATTTTAATACCACTACCTGGTATATAAATTACAGTGACAGGAAGTTATTAGAACATCGTCCACATACACACATCAAAAGTGTCTAGGGATCAATCAACACGAAACGCCATTGTTCTTCTGCCCAATTTCTGTGTTCAAGAGCCCATTGATATCGAATCCTACGATTGTGCATTGCTATAGGTGGTACCCGTAGCGGTCTTCGGGAATGAAGGTTCACTTCATGCAAGCGGTTTCTGACTGTTTGGTCGCTAATTAAGTTCCCTGAAGAGTGATGAAGCCTCACGGCTAACATCATGGCGGTTATTGTTGGAGCTCTTCGAGTTAAGATTTAAATGTATCGGTCTTGTCTCCGTGTGGTGCAGCGATACCGTCCTTCATGGCGCTCAGCCACGGTACCAGTGCTTCGGTAACGTGTCCAAAGTCGACTAATAACACCTTTTTTTGTTGTTGCAACGAACATGGGCGGCCATTCCACAGCGTGATTTGGATGAACTCATTTTGAGTATGCCAAACCGATGTTCTTGTGTTGTTAGTGTTCGCGGTAGAAACACGGATTATTAATTGTTTAAGTTACCCAATAAAATTTTAAAGAAAACTGTTATTTCAGTCTTTTTTTCGAACTTTAATGTTAGTGGTTCAAATGTCAAAAATCCCTTTATTAGGAAAATGGCAAATTTCTTTATTAATGCAAAGGTGACTTGGTTTATCGTTTCTGTGACAAACGAAAACACTTTATTTGATGAATCCTTAAAGAAAATTTAAATTAATATCAATCAAGAGAAAAGTTATTGCAAAAATATATGTTGATCCCTAGACACTTTTGATGTGTGTATATTAAGTAGGACTTTTTTTAGATTTTTGTTGATTTTTCAAAAACCGCTTATCCGATTTCGATAAAATTTTTATGGGACCATTTGGGAAGTATACCATTTCCAACAAAAAAAGAATTTTTCAAATCGGTTGGCAAGCAACGGAGTTATGCGCGAACAAACATAAAAAAAAAAAAAATACAAACATCCGAATTGAGAGCCTCCTCCTTTTTGAAGTCGGTTAAAAAAAAACAAACAAACTAAATAATAAAAAAGTTTGCCTTCTTTTTGCAATTGTTTTATCCTTATAGTATTGCTTATTCGTGACCCCGGCAAATTACCACTGCGCGACAGTTTGTTAAGTACAGGTTGCTCTATGACGCTATTTTCAAACATTTTAAATGAATCCGTAAATAATGACGTTGAATGGAAATATAATGTCTTCAAGAAACGAAAACGTATAATAATGTATTTTAAATTAATGTCACCATTGTAGCGCCACGTTGCAAAACACCACGCTTCTGGTATCCCGAAGGGTTAGCCAGATATGCACCTATTAGTAGTACATCCATTATATCACCAGTTACATTTAAGATCCATGTCCTATAAAAGGGGGCAAGCCTATGCCATCAACTGGGCTCCGGGCTGCTACTGAGCAATTCCAAATACTAAAAACCCAACAACACTGCCTGACCCTAGAGTCGAACCCAGGACCTCATACTCTCGTGCGTCCACTATATAGCAGAGGTAGTCAGTTTATCTTTTAATAAGGGACCAACTCCGACATCGCAAAAAAATCAGCTGTTCTATACATTTTTGGTCACGTGGCTCGTCGAAATATAGGGAACAGCTGATTTTATTTTCACGATTTCGGAGTTGGTCCCGTAGTAAAAGTTGTTCAGTTTGGTGGTCTGTAGCATATCCTTTTGTATGGATATACCCTTTCGGTTACACCATTTTTTTTTTTTTTTTAAGGCTGGGAAATCATCCAATGACTGCACCCTGTATACCTACATATTATGTGTGTTTAATACTGGTAAAAAAAAACTTCAACTCACTTGTATACGATGATTGTATCTGTCAGCAATGATGTACTGTCCGATTCTGTTGACCGCGACACCGGCGAGGCAGTCAAACTCTCCTTCACCGCTGCCGTACTGACCAAACTCTTTCACGAAAATACCGTTGGAATCGAACACCTGCGGGCAAAAGAACCATTAGGACCACTTTAGCTGAAAAAGATCGTTAGGATATTTTGTTACTGTTTTTTGAAACTGTGTTACGTATGTTGTATTTTTGGAACGTCGCAAAGCGGTTGCTCGTCTATTCACATGACCATAAAGAAAAAAACGCATTGCCATACAGCGTTTTTTGATGTATATGCATTAATAATATATTATTTTCAGCCTGATGGCATAAACATTATGTCATGTAATTTTTTTTAAAGTACCAAATTATATTTAAAGTACCAAGATTTTTATGACTATTCGAAATAAGCACGATTGTGAGAAGCTACAAAATGACTTAAATAGATTGTCTAACTATTATAATATCAATAGAATCAATGTGAACGTAGGTAAATGCCAGACTGTAACTTTTACTAGGAAGCGAAAATTCATTGACTACACCTATAATCTCAGTGGTGGCGATATCCTGCGTTGTAATGTTATTAGGGATCTTGGTGTCATCCTGGACTCAAAACTTCTGTTTTCGGAGCATGTCTCCTATGTCGTCGGTAAGGCATACAAAAACCTTGGATTTATTATGCGCACGTGTAAATTGTTTACTGATATAAATTGCATCAAAATACTTTATTTTGCGTACATACGTAGTATCTTAGAATACTGCAGTAATATCTGGAATCCTCACTACCTAGTTTATATACAGCAAATAGAGTCTATACAATCCAAATTCGTTAAATATATTGACTATCGCACTAGTTATAAGTCCAAGGGTTATCTGGACTCATGCAAACGTCATAATATACTACCATTGGAGAACAGACGTATGATTCTGGACATGCTTTTTCTTTATAATATTTGTAATGGGAACATTGAGAGTACCGCTTTAAATGATCTAGTTCTAAGATTCAATGCTCCATCACGGCGGACTAGGCACACACAGTTATTCGCTGTGCCGCATAGTGGTACAAACTACGCTCATAATTCTGTGATTGGTAGGATATTAAGAAATTTTAACAATAAATTCTCGCATCTTGATTTATTTAACACCAAAAAAGGTACATTCAGGGACCTATTGGTTACTTCTGTTTGCAGCAAATTGAGTAATAACTAACAGTAACCTATGCATCATTTCATTTTTCACATACACTCCTACACACCCATTTACACTACACACCCGGGTATTTTTTTACTAAATAAGTCATCATGTTTTGTCTTCTGATGCTTATAATAAGTGTAGATAGTAAATTGTAAATCCGTTATTGGCTGTAGGTTAAGAATAATTATTTTAGTAAAATTGTTTAAGAGCTGTGGATTTTGTGATTAAATAAATAAATAAATATTCTAACAGCCTATGATATTTATATGAAATAAAGTGAACATTATAATTTTCTGGATATCAAACGAAGTGGTTTATTAATGCGGGACTTTGTTTATGTCAAACAATTCAAGATCATTGATTGTAATACTAGGAAAAGTTCACAATGCAAGTCAATATTCTTACAATATCAAAATATGAAAAGCAAGGCTTGCTTCTGCAATAAACTGAAAATAGATATCACTTTTGCTTTTATAAATGACCTTCATGCAATATCAATTCAAGATGCAATAAGCATCGATCGAGTGAACCTTCAGGAGATATATTCTATTTATACGAGGTTATATAAATTTTGCTTTAAACAGACCTACTTAACAAACCTAATAAATGTAAATAGAATTGTATTATCTATACTTTTATTATAAAGCTGATGAGTTTGTTTGTTTGAACGCGCTAATCTCGGGAACTGCTGGTCTGAATTGAAAAATTCTTTTTACGTTGGATCGTCCATTTATCGAGGAAGGCTACAGGTTATGTAAAAGCACGCTACGACCAATAGGAGCCGAGCAGCGAGTGAAACCGCGCGGGCGCAACTAGTCTATTATAAAAGCACATCTGGAAATATCGCTTTTACAATTCCTTTAAGTACCTACCTCCTTTCCTCTGTACCTAACAGAGGCCAGCACATCAAGTTACCACAATCTGTCAAATTTCTTTGATAGTATTTCAACTTTATTGCAAAGACATAAGGTTCATTTTTAATTGAGAAAATTTGACAGTTAGGGATAGCTTGATGTGCTGGCGTCTGTACTTGTAAAACCCAAAACACCTATGCAACTAACCGCGCAATGTTTACGTCCCCATTAAATTCAGAATAGTTCGAATTTTTTGTTTTGACCTTGTGCCAAAATGGAGAGCATGCGTCCAACATCACTTCATCATTTATATTTGGAACAGTGGTCATCGAGCAACGTTTATAACAGAGAAGTTTTGTTGCTTTCTTTAAAGCAACGAATCCAAATGACGCTGCAGATTTTCTGGACAGCTTTAGTTGAAAATAATTATTGTAAGGAATTGGATACCGATATGTAGAGTTCATTTTAATAATAAATATTTTAGGATTTGCGTATTTCAAGTTGATTTTGTGGTAGCTAGGAATTGTTGAGTTTTACATAATATTCTTGTGAACTTTAAAGAGTAAAATCCGAGACTCATAGAGATTTAACTAGTATTTAATAGCGACTGCTTAGAATTTCAAATGCAGAGTCTGGTTTTGTAGTGCTAATATTGAAATAGTTATAAATTTTATAATACTTTTGAATTAAACAACGAAACTCACTTCTGTTTTTGTATTCCAGGCGTATTAGAAATGATCAGAAATTCTTACCTGCACTCTATGGTTAGATGAATCGGCCACGACCATAGTGTTGTCGGGACCTACAGCGATACCACGAGGCCAAGTAAAGCATCCGGGTTCGCTCCCCCGACTCCCCACGCTGAATTGTAAACGGCGTTTCTGCATGTACTGGCTCCTAGGGGAGGAACCGGCTGCTGCGAAACCTAACATCAGAAAAATAGATTAGCATACATGAACAAAACCAGAATAAAAACCATGTGTCAAACCAAAACCTAAGCACTCAATCTATGTACACGCCACTTTTCTCTTTCTAACCTGCTACCGCTGCTGTAGCCGCCGTAGGGGAGATGGGGGAGCCTGCCGCGTTTTTTGAATCGTCATCAGAACTGGCAAGCTCGTTTGCCGAGCGTAATGGTAGCCCAAGAGACAGGCGACGTGACGCACTCGACGTGGTACTAGCAGGTTCGCGGTCCTTGCCCCGCGATCCGTACTTGCTCTTTAAATATCTCGCCCAGGAACTGAGGGCCGCTCCGTCTTTTTCACCGGGAGGAGGCCGTTCGGGCGAGCTCTCTCTAGACTTTAATGCGTGTGAAGATCGGCTGCGAGACAACTCCGAACCACCAGTGCCGGAGCCGTATCGAGCCGCAAGGTACGCAGAGGGTGACGCTGTTGTCGGTGATACCGGATCGTCCTGATCGTCGTCGTCTCCTGCACCGAATCCGGTGTGACTGCTTTTGCTTCTTGCGAGACGGTTGCGGCGCTCTTTCAGGGCGAGGTATCTCGATCTAGCCGTGGGGTATTTCGTTTCATCGTCCAAAGACGATGCGGGTTCTTCCTCTCTTGGCTTGCTTCCGTATCTGTTGCTAAACGAAGATGCAGCGCTGTACCTTGGTGCGGGCTCTTCTTCAGTCTGTGACGTCTGTCTCGTGCGGTATCGCGACTGTGTAGGAGTCTCTTTCGGTTTACTTTCGGCTGCATCATTACGGGCATTCGTGCTACGCGCGAGAAGTGGACCAATGTCACTTCGAGCCATCGCCTGGCTCTCGGGCTTTTTTTGCGTGACAGGCTCCTCGTCACTCTCCTCTGACGAGTCGGTTTCTTCCTCGGAGCTCGTGTCGGAGTCTTCGTGTGCCGGCTCGGCGGGTGCGGGTGCGGGTGTGGGTCGCTGAGATCCGACAAAGCGGCTCTGGACCCGTTGCGCGCCACCGGCTGTACCGTTTGTTGCCGCCGGCGTCGTTCTCTCGTTGCCTGTGGAAGAGAAACGAGATCCAAGAGTTGTTGTATGCGCGTTTGGGCTGTACTTTGCTTTTAATTCTGCGATGCTTAAAATGGCACCTGTGTGTTTCACCGCCGAGCCGGAGCTTTCAGTGGACGCACTTGATTCCGTGCTGGGAGCACGAGCGGCTGCTCGGTGCGGTGCTGGTGCTTCAGTGGCTGACGGTCTTCTTGCCGTTGTTACCGGCTTTTGTGGTGCAGGTACATTTTTACGTTGATTTCGCTGCAGAGATCCAATAGATTCATCGGATTCACCATCACTGGACGCCTGAGAAATTACATGTAAATCGATATTGATACCAAAACGGTAGGTATATATTTTTTGTAGTGTTTGTGTATGTGTATATAAATGAGTTAGATGTGTACGGAGTGTATTTTATGGAATGCCGTTAGTTGTTGCGTTCTTTCTTGTTAGTATCGATGATTTCCTTAAAATCTACGTTGTACTGCTGGCTCAGTTTTCACTCTCTATCTTCTTCCCAACTCACCTCCCGCGCCGGTGTAGGTGGTTTACGGTTTATTGCGCTGCGTTCTTCTTCCGCTGGACGAACAGGTGCGCGTTCAGGTTCTTGAGATGAAGCAGCAGCAGCGCCAGCTTTGTTTTGTCTTTTGAGGCGCGATATCTCGTCATCTTCACTTTGTTGTCTCTGTGCAGGTGGCGGACGACGCGGCTGAGGTGTGGGTTGAACTGGTTTAGGGGGTGGTGGTGGTTCTTTTTTTTCTTTCTTCTTTCCGCTGTCAACATCTAATATTCTTTGCATAACACGCGGACAGTCGCTCAATCGGAATATGCCACTAAGAGGTCCTCGGGTAGCATCTTCGGTATCAGTAACCTTCTCTTTTTCTTTTTGCTGTTGCTCGGTCTTAGCAGCGCGAGTCGTTTGTTCTGAATCAGAGTCATTGTCTAGGTGGCTCTTGACGAAACGAGAACGGAACCTAGACCTGGTTGGTCTATGTTCGGATTCATACCCACTGTAGTCATCAGTGGTACCATAGTCTCTCGCGTGCTTTTCAGGAGGTGGAGGGCGACGTTCACCAAATTTACGACCACCCAAAACAGGCTCATCGTTTTCTTGCCAACCCTTTGCCTCTTCTTGTGTGCGGAACTGAGTAGCTAAGCGATGATCACTCTTAGACCTTGTCAGGCCTTGGTTCTGTGGCATTCCCGCAGAATAAGCGTTGGGTTGAGTGATATTTAGCTCACCATAGCTTGCGACGTGCATGACAAGTTGGTTGGGGTCATGTGTCATAATAAACCGTACTCTACGGTTATAATCACCAGCTTCATAATCGAAGTTTCTGAGGAACTCGACCGTTTTGAGGAAAATTTCTTTAGTGTCTACTAACTCCGTATCTTCCCATTCTACGTCGTCGTTCATATATTTATCGGCGAGATCACAATTACTTTGTATATTACTTAATTCTAACTCTAGGTTATCCTTCAAATGAGTGAGGTTTCTAAGTTCAGTAGCTAGGTAGCGATCAACTTCGTTTCTTAAGAAATCGGTTCTATCTTTTAATGCCTTGGCTAGTCTTTTATGTATTTCGTCAACTTCTCCGGCTACTGCTCCACAGTTTGTCTGGAGGTTTGTTGTATTGCGTTCAACCACTCCAAGGATATCTTGTAGCCTGTTGAGGCCACGGCGGATTTGATTGTTGATTCTTGAAATTTCTCTACGTAAGACCTCCATATGAGCCGACTTACAGTCTTCACAGACTTTTTTGTCGCAGTGGGCACATGGAGCACAGTATGCTTTTTCTGAGCATACGTTGCATCTTTCCATGACCTGTCCAGCAGTGGGGTCTGGAAGTTCTCCAGCAATATTTGCGTGAAGTTCCAAAAATCGCTGGAGAGTGACATTTGTTGGGAATCCCTGAACTCCTTGATATGGGATTCGGTGCTCGGCACGGCATTCTGGACATTTGACCTGCAAAAGAATATAATTTAAAATTTAATGTTTACTACACTTAAAATAATCCACAGAAAAAACTTGCATGCAAAATAAAATTATTCATATGTACATATTTACAGACGAATCACGTAATATCATTTACCTTCATAAAAGTCCTCCTTCCAAACAGCATTTAATACAAAAAAGCGGAATTAGTAAACTTACAACATAAGTTAATATTAAACTACTTGCTACTCAATTGGTTACACTTGAGTTGCAAGTAATTTTATACTTGGTTAGAAGTGAGTCAGTTATTTGTTTTCGAAGAAAATTACAAAAATTTGTCCACACCTGTCGCCTGACGTAGTCGACAAGGCCGTCCATACACGGCTCCATACAGAAGCTGTGCTGGCATGGCAACAGCTTCGGATTCCGATACCGGTCCAGACAGACGCAGCACGTCAGTAGTGACTCAAACTGCTCCATAGTTGCTCAGTGCTGTTTACGTACCTGATGGAAGAAAATACAATTAATTAGAAAAAAATTAACTGATTTATGAATGTCACTTGGGTTTATTTGGTTGTTAAAATTCTATTATAAACTCAGCGGTTGTCAATTTCTGGGTCAAGGAATCAAACTTTAGGGCTCTTTTCTCAAGAACAGCGATGTGGACGAATTTTATGATGCCTAATGAACATAATATATGTATATAGGTTAGTTTTAGTTCTTAAATTGTATTTAAGGTTTGTGTATATTGCAATAAATTCAGAGCAAAGATATAAGAATCTAATATCTATCCAAGAAGTCAGTCATAATAAAGAGGTTTTACAATAATATATAAGACGTTCTTGTTACACTAATATCGGAAAGGCGAAAGTTTGTGAGTGTGTGTGTGTGTGTATGAGTTTGTATGTTTGTCCGTCCTTCACGTTCAAATGACAGAACGGATCTGTATGAAACTTGGCACAGAGGTAGTTTATGACCTGGATTAACACAAGATATTTTATCCCAGTATTACGTTCCCTTGGGAAAATTTCCGTGAGCCACGCGGGCGAAACCGTTGGCAGCAGCTAGTACAGAAATAAATAATACTCCCTCAAATATTAGCCCTATAATATTGAAACTTTACATCATAAAAGGCAGAAAGAATATTTCATAAAACATATTGCGATAGTAACAGGACAGAAACTCGATATCGAGATATTGAAAACCTAAACGACGGCTAATGTGTTTCTGAAATATCTATACCTATATCATTTATCAATGGCTTCTAAGCATGAGGGAAAACATCGTGAGAAAACCTACACGTTTATAATGGAGTCTAATGTATTTGGAAGGTATGTGCTGCTTTGAAAATAACGACAGAAAGTGAACTATATACTGGCCTTTTATCTAATGATGTAACTTAGTGAGAAAGCCGATTTAAAGGATATAAGATAAACGTTGTAGACACTCGGATGAGATTAATAAACGTTGCTTAGCACGTACTTTGGCTTAGCAATATTGCTGTCAATGACGCACGAATCTTTAACTACAAGTGAAACGTATATTGATCGCAGTCTTAGGGTTATTTGATATAAGCGGATTGTCCGAAAGGGTAACCGCTACCCCGGAACATAAAGGGCTAAGGAAGAACCATGCCTGGGTTTTTTGTCAGTAAGAGTCTGACACTCCTTGCCAATCCACCCAGAGCGGGAGGAGTCATTTGATGATTTCCCACCTTCAAAAAAAATTAAGGGTTATTGCTATTGCACTTTGGTGAGTGTAATTGTTTTGTATTTTCAACACGTTTTTAGAAACAACACATGAGAAAACCGTGAGTTCTCCTTATAGTTGCCTCTTACTCCCACACATGTGATGCGTGTTCTATTTTTAACATAAAATCACAGGAAATCGATTAATTCTCTTAAAATACCACTCAATTCCCGTCGATTCCCGCACTTCGTAAAACGCAGATCTCAATCTAAAACTGAAATCTCGAACAGGAAAGATTTCGACGAGATTTGCATTAATATACGATTTGGAGACAAAGACAGAGATCTAATATTGATTAAAGTCGTGTTTCTACAGAAGGTGAATTTTGCTTTAAAATTCAGATGGCGAGTCGAGGTACATTGAACGCTTGGAATATTCAAAGGACTATAAGGAAGTGATAGAAATAAAGATGGGGACTCTGCTGTTATACCAAGATTTTTATCCAATAAAATAACCTTTCCAAATCCGACGACCTTCACTTAATATAGAATTTTATGGCGTCAAATACGTAGCTATCGTTATGGATGAAGCTGGCAAGTTAAATTTGGTGTTCGCACAAGGCACATCCTCTGAGATCCGGCTGCCGTTATAAATAGAAACGTTTGGTATTTCACGCGCCTGTTTGACTGGACGTTTAATCTTAGCTGTGGCAAATGAGTTTCAATCTTATGGTGAAGCAAATAGAACACGTATCGCAAGGAAGATATAGCTTGACATTTCAGCGGTAACATCAGGAAATTAGTGAGAATAGTGGTTTTGAATCTTATGGCATGAACATAAAGTGGCAATTAGGTGCGATGTAAAGTTTTGTCTAATCAAAATGATTAGAAGAGGTAGTTTCGAACAAATGTTATCAAGTGCATGTATTTATTTAAAGCCTTGTGACACGAATCATAAAGTGTAATTCAGATGGGGATAAGCGAAGTCAAAACTTGCTTGAGAGCTTCGTGGTTTAACACAATTTATACACAATTTTGTACCTTTTCATTACGACCATAGAGTGGAAATTACAATACTTAAATGAAAGTTTCCGTAACTTTAGAATTTATAGAATTTGAAATCGCCCCGTGGTCTAATATATGTAGTTACACATTTTTTACTAACAAAAAGACAGTCAACTAACGCAAAAAAGACGACTGAATCATCGCAGATATAAATAGCAACAATTTCTAGAAATATGTGTTCCTAAGACTGAATAAGATGTTGGAAAGTTAGATAATTAGTTGGAATGTGTCGATAGGTGACTTGGCTCTGCCTTGCTTGTTTCTGAGTCATTGGGTGTCGTAACTCAATAGGGAACTAGGTTATTTGTGAATAATGACTTTATCCTCGTGTTCAGATCCAATTTGTGGATATGTGTAAGTTTTGTACTCGTAGAATAATGGTTAGTCAAAGCTGTATGATGACGTAGTTATATACACCAAATTATAATTCAATAGTTTGTAAATCGTCAGAGTTAAAAGAAGTAAGTAGGTATTTTAAGGTTATCCTCATTTCAAATAACTTGATCAATAGATTTACACACAATTTTGTAGCTTGTCCTTAAGACCTTAGAGTGGAAGTTACAATAAAAAAACACTTTCTTACCGAAAGTGTTTTTTTATTTCTTTGGAATTTCAATTATTTGAAATCGTCCTGTAGTCAGTACTAATAATCAATAGCTTTAGTTATGAAATGTGTTATGTGAAAATGTGTGATGTGTGTATGTGTGTGTGTTTTAGTTATGTTTGTGTGTGTATGTAAAAGCTTCTAACACAATTTTGACGTAACGCTGCATCCATGAACCATTATCACCATCACCGCTATATATACTAAGTCCTATTAATTCTGTGACGAAAAAACATATTTAGAACATATCGCGTCACGTTCAACGTCACATTTCAAACAAATAGAACAGAGTTTTGACGTACAAGACTACATCATGGACCAAAACAGACTGTTTGAGATCTTATCTGACTTCGTATTCTATCTTCATTTATGAAGACAGACGGTTAGGATATTTATTTTCAAAATATTTTTGACTAGCTATTGTTGCCTGCGTTTATTTTGTATTTCGTCAAATTTTTAACATACATTTTCCAATTTGAAAAGTATCTGAATGTCCTTCAGGTTTAAATTGTCTGATTTAATGTTTTGTTTTTACGCCTAAATCACAGATCTATCGATTAAGTGATTTCGGGTGTGATCGACGTCAAACCGGTTTCTATTCTCGGATAAAAAAAAATGTAACAGCCAGACAGACACAGCCAGGGAGACAGATAGACAGACATACTTTCTATTCATAATATGAATATCTATAATGTGATATGTCAGCTGGATTTTAGATTGATTGAGTAGATTATTAATTTTATTGCTGAGGTTGCAAATTTTTGGTTGAAGATGGAAATATGACAGTTACCTACAGGGGTTCATAACTATTCTGCATTTTAAGAACTAGATAAACGTTTATCTTGAACAAAATATTGTTGCTTAAGAAATTGGATGTGATTTAGAAGACTAGATAACAAACAAATTGTTCTTTGAATGCAAAATCTACGTTTGTATATTTTCCGCTCAAAATCTATTGATTTTATTTAAACTGAAAACAGAGCTTTCTTAGTATATTCACTACTAAAGCTTTATAAAAAGAAGCTGTTCTGAATTCCGCATATTTCAAACGTCTCACCTATTAATATACTTTAGATAAACAAAACATTTACCTACCTACATCATTATAAAATTCGAACTACGATGTTTTGCTTCCCGTGTTAATATATTAATTTCCAATGCGTGGGATGTTATGAATACGTTTCGTCGCTTCCTGTGTGGGCGGGTAATGAAAGCGTCATTATTATTTTTAGTCCTTTTGGCAGACGGTTTTTTATTTTTTATTTTCATTGAACACCTTTCTACGTATTTGGCTTGTACACAAAGAATCTTTTGTACGTTTGTTGAGTTTTTCTTTGAAACTGCGTAAATCATTGTTTTCATGGTTCCGGGTTGATTAATTCAAAATCGTGTTGATGTTTTATTGTTTCTGGTTAAGAATATTACAATCGCTGACATTTGAAGTTGTATTGAATAGCTTTAAAGGGAAAAGAAAATTAATGAGGAAAATGTCATGTGTTTTATTTTTATTTTTTTCTACATAGTTCCTTTAAAAGAAAGTCGCTTTCCGCCGTCTGTTGGTTGGTTTTTTAAACTACGCGTCGGCTTTAAATGCAGTTTTTGTTAATACATAGAGTGATTCAAGAAAAAGGTTTATAAGTATTGTCTAGTTAGCTTTTGCCCACGGCTTAGCTCGCGTGATGGTATCTATATTGCAGCCGTGCAAAGCTGGGGCCGGTCGCTAGTACAGAGGCCAGCACATCAAGTTAAACCAATCTGTCAAATTTCTTTGATAGCATTTCAACTTTATTGCACGGACATAAGGTTCATTTTAAATTGAGAAAAATTGACAGTTAGGGATAGCTTGATGTGCTGGCCTCTGTACCTAAATCCTCAAAAGCATGTCAGCCTCATCATATCTCAAACTATTCTTAACTAAATCTAAATTATTAGTATCAACACTACCTATTTCATTAGAAAAACACTTTTGGGAACACCAATTATTTTTTCAGATTTGTCAGTACAATTTATGATAACGTAAGCCGTTTATCCAAGTTAATTAGTTGAATTTAGGTAAACTAAGACGTAGTATACAAGATTGGTTGAAATAGTTTAGTCTTGTTCTATCCATATCCATTTTACTCCAAGTGATAATAATGAACACAGTCGGGAGAAAGATTGTCATAATCCCTTCTTTCTTGGCACGCGAAGTATGTTATCATAGACTAACGATCTTATTATAATATATATTAGCTTAGAATAAGTACCGATTTACTTTATTATGAATTATGGATTTACTGATAAGTGTCATGACGTTGCATATTATCCTACTTATAGTGCGTGATCCTCCGCCACCGATAGATGTCCACTGCGCACGGGGGAAAAAACACATAAAGTATTTTTTTTTCTCCGTTGGTGTATGTTCGAGTGGGAGGAACAAATAAATAAATAGTTATGTTTTTTTTTTGTTGTAGATAGTACTTAATCGTATGCTGTGAAACAGGGCCAAAATATAATATGTTGTTAAGTTTCATCCATCATCAACTTCATTATATGCAGCTATTTTATGTTTTGTCTCTAAGAAATCCAGGCGTGATTTTTTATTTTGTGTTGTGTGATTGTGTAAACAAAAACATTTCGTACTTTACGAAAAGTACGTTTTTGTGTTGAAATCTATCATATTACGCTGACAGTTGGTAGTACATAGGCCAGCACATCAAGCTACCCCAATCTGTCAAATGTCTTTGATAAATTTTTAAACTTTATTACAAAAGTATAAGGTTCATTTTCAATTGGGAAAAATTTACAGTTCGGGATAGCTTGATGTGCTAGAGTCTGTACATCGGTATTATGTTAGCCTGAGTACTGTAAATGTGAATGAATCTTTTTATATTATTGTGACGTTTTGATATATGACATGTAAGGCTTTTAGGGAAGACATGCTACGAAGGTTTTAGGGTCAGATTTACATAGCTCTTTGTGAGGGTAATAAAATATCGGATATGAACTGGGTCTTTATGCTTTTAATAATCCACTATGTTGTCTAAGTAGGTACGTGGGTGTTGGAAGTTATTTCAGCAGTTTATATTTGTTTTATTTCCGTTAACGTATAAAACGTTGTTTACATTCTTTGTCTTCTTCTTTCAATAGTCAAATTTCTGACGACTGAAAGAGAGAAGTCGGTGTAACTAATCAACTGATATAATACATCTATTAGTAAGGGGGTAATTATTTAAAGAAATAATAATTATCTGTGTACTGATTGTATTGGCCATTACTTGATGGTACTAAATAATTAACAAATAGCTGCGATGCATATTTTATAAGCTGCCACAAAATGTATCTAGATGTAAAATTCAATTGTAAATAGTTTTCAACACAAATCTTCAATTGATTGTTGTAAATTGTTATTGTATTCAAACACTCAAGTTTAGTGGGTTTCTAAGTAAACACAACCAACAATAGACAAATCATAAATTGATAAAATGTTTGAAACTTAGGAATCACAGAGATAAATTTTGAAAATACAATAATATTATCTTGGTACTCTAATTTTCATATTCGAACTGTTTTATAATCAATCTATCTGCCAGCCTGTTCCCAACTATGTTCAGGTTTGCTTCTGATCTAACTGGATGCAGCTTGATACCAGTATTTGAGTACCTCCACAACCCAGTAACTGGATAAAACGATACCTACCTAATACCCTACTTTCAGCCTTCTGACGATCAGTCACTTCTATCAAAGATCCAAAAATGATAGCCAGGACCAACGGCTTAACATGCATTCGATACACGAACTGTTCTACAATAATTTAGTGAAATTCATGATAAAATTTTTCTTTTGTGATTTTTATTATCCGGTTGTGTATTGAATATTTTTTTTTTTTTTTTTTTTTTTTTTTCTCTTAACCTAGTGTTCATCAAAATGATGGACCCTAATCTTATTACAATCTAGCCTTGTATATAGACTAATAAGTAATTTAATTTTAACTTAAACTGTTAGAAATATTGTCTTTACGTACTAAGAATGTGTCCATTGGCACTTTTCTTATTGTCTCTATTAAGGCGAATACACTTTTTCTTGTGTCTTTTTGGTAACACTTGTGCTACATTTCACTAATCACTAACACTAGCACTAAACACTAACTCGAACGGTTTTGTTCTTTTTAGTCTTCTCACTATGTCCGTGTGATCGAGAAGCTGGATCACCTCGACGTTCACATGCTGATGAAGTCTCTTGTCGTGAGCTTCTGCAGATTTTTGAATCACTTTATCGATGAGCTCAACATTTAGGTCCCGATGGAGGTCATCATTTCGTACGTACCAGGGTGCATTTACAATTTCCCGCAGTACTTTATTCTGGAATCTTTGAATGATTAATGCATTTGTCTGTTTGGTGCAGCCCCACAGCTGAATACCATAAGTCCAAACTGGCATCAGGACTTGTCTGTATAGTAACAGTTTGTTCTGCACGGACAGCGCAGAGTTTCTTCCAAGCAGCCAATACATTCTTTTGAACCGTAGGTCGAGTTCATCTTTTTTCTTCTTGACGTGAGTTTTCCAGCGTAGCTTTGCATCAAGGGTCATACCGAGATACTTGGCTGTATTCTCATAAGGTATTTGGTTGTTATTAATATAAACTGGAAAATACTGTTGCTTTTTGTTGGTAAAATCTATGTGTACGGATTTGGATTCGTTTAATTTAATCCTCCATTTTTTGGTCCAGTCATAAACTTGATAAACAGCCATTTGAACCTTTTCTACTGCTTCTTCGTGGCTGTTTCCAACGGCCATTATGGCTGTATCATCAGCAAAGGTTCCAATGGTATTGTTTTCTAATTCGGGTATGTCGCAAGTGTATAGTAGGTACAGGACCGGACCTAACACACTTCCTTGCGGTACGCCAGCTTTTATTGGTTTTAATTCTGAATAAGTATCTTCTTGTCTTATTCTAAAGACTCTGTTTAAGATGTAAGTTTCTAATATGTCTGCAAATGGTTTCGGTAGCAGGCTCTTTAGTTTATGAATAAGGCCTTCATGACAAACTTTATCAAATGCTTGGGCTACGTCTAGAAAAACAGTAGAGCAAACTTGCTTGTTTTCCAGCGCGTTTTCTATTACGTTTGTGATTCTGTGCACTTGATCGATCGTTGAGTGTTTTTCTCGAAAACCAAACTGGTGCTCAGGTATAATGTTTCTGTTATCAATGATAGGTTTAAGGCGTTTGAGTAGTAGCTTTTCAAACAGCTTTGACATTATTGGTAGCAGGGAAATCGGTCTGTATGATGTTGTTTCGTGAGCCGGTTTCCCAGGCTTTGCTATCATTATGACTTCAGCAACTTTCCATAACTCTGGTACATATTTAAGCCTCAATGCTGCATTAATAAGGGTTGTTAACTTAACCAGACCCTTTCTTGGTAAGTTATGTAGGATTTCCCCTGTTATTAAATCGTAACCTGGTGCTTTCCTTGGGCTTATTTTCTGCTTTATTTCTCGTGCAACTTCTCTCGGTGTTACTAGTTTTATGGCATCTATTTGATCTGGCAACACTATATTAACCAGAGTGTGGTCTTCAATGGTTTCCCCCTCGTTAGGTTGAAAGATGTTTTCTAGGTGCTCTGCAAACCTCATAGCTTTTTGCTCATTAGTTCGTGCCCATTGCCCGTTTTCACACTTGATGGGAGGGATTTGGGCTATCGGCCTCTTTAGATGCTTAGTAGCCTTCCAAAGGGAGTAGTTTGTCCTTTGGTCGTTACTTAGTTTCTGCAGGTAGGTTTTGGTTGAGTCGTTTTTGTAGTCCTGGATTAGTCTTCTTAGTTTTTTTGTAAGATTATTTAGTACTCTTTTGTCATCAGGACACCTAGATTGATGCCACATTTTTCTTTGCCTTCTTTTTTCTATAATGAGCTGCTTGATTCTGAAGGGGAAGATGTTTCCCTTCGTTCTTTTGTTGTAGTCAGGTGTATTTTCCCACGCTGCTTGTTGTATGTGAATAATAAACTTCTCAACTTCGATGTTTAGATGTTCTGGGGTTTTTAATGGAACTTTAAGGTTTATTTGATCATTCAATCTGGCCTTAAAGCTCTCCCAGTCCGTAAACTTATTAACAAGAGTGATACTATTTTCTTCATACAGAATACTCTCGCTAATTTTTAAATAAATTGCAGAGTGATCCGAGTTCAAGTCATAGCTTTGTTCCGTTTTTATATAGCTATTTGACAGGTCTTTGGTTACGAAAAAATCTATTAAGTCTGGGATTTTATTTGGATCTGTTGGCCAATAAGTGGGCTTTCCAGTAGATATAACGTCACATTTTAGCTCTTTTATGGCACTCAGTAGTTCTTTGCCTTTAGTAGTAGTTAGTCTGGAACCCCAATATGTATTTTTAGCATTGAAGTCACCACCTAAGATAAATCTATTACCAAGACAGGCTAGAAAAGACGTATAGCGATCTTTTTTTATCATGTACCGTGGTGGACAGTAGATGGCACACACGGTTAAGGGGTATTTTTTGGTTTGAAGACATATTGCCACTGCTTGGATGTCTTTCTCTTCGCATTTTAACATTTCATAGTGTTGCAAATTATCTTTAACAATAACGGCACTTCCGCCTCTTGCAGTATTGTCTGGGTGTAGCGCATGGAATACTTTGTATCCTTTGAATTTAATGTGACATTGTTTTGTGAAGTGAGTTTCTGATACAAGGCAAACATCAATTTTTTCAATTTCTAGTACGACCTGCAACTCATTTTGATGTTTTTGTAACCCATTTGAGTTCCACGCCATAAGTTTAAGTAAAGTATTCATTTTTTGGTTTTAGAGGTAGCATTTATGTTGCTATTTTCGATTTTTTTTAATCTCTCGTCGAATGATGACATTAACTTTAGGATTTCATCCAACTTTTTGTTGCTGTTCATATCTGCCAAGGGGGCTTTCGCTATGCCTGTTGAAGTTGCTTGAGCGTATGAAACGTTTTTAGTTGTTGTTTGCATCGCGTTTTGGCTTGGTTTGGCCTTGCTAGCGTCATCTCTTCGGGCAGGTGCACTTTGTTGAGGATTCAAATTTCCTCCTTTAGTTTTTTTGAGTCTTAACTGCTGTATTTCTTTAGCTACAATACATCCCCTGTAGTTAGCCGGATGTGGGGCTCCGCAGTGGACGCATTTTGGCTTTTCTTCTTGCGGTTTTCTGCAATCCTTGGTGAGATGTTTACCCGTGCATTTTACGCACCTCGGTTCTTTACAGCAGTACTTTTGAGTATGGCCGTACGCCTGGCATCTTTTGCATTGTGGTACCAGTTTTGTTGATTTTACCGGTTGTATTTCCACATTACATCCTAAAATATGTTTAACTAGCTTCTGCCCGCGGCTTCGCTCGCGTGGAGGTCGGAAATTATCCCACAGGAATGTTCTACCGGGATAAAAAATATCCTATGTGTTAATCCAGGATATAAACCATCTCTGTGTCAAATTTCATCCAAATCTATACAGTAGTTTTTACGTGAAAGAGTAACAAACATCCATACATCCATACTTACAAACTTTCGCCTTTATAATAGTAGTAGGATATTGTAGATTTTGTTGGTTTCCTCATCATTTGAGAATGACAACATGAACATATTGAGTGGCTCTTTAGTTTTCCAGCTCAGTTTGTTGACTGCTTCTAAAATTTTGTAGCCTTTGCTGCGCAAGTCTTCGACTACTCTTTCTGGAATGCACGAAGAATGCAATTTTTTTGCCATAACTCTTATTGGCCTTTCTTGCTTGTTTTCATATGAGTGCCAAAGACAGTTGTTATCTGAAAGGGCTTTTGAGATTGCTCTATACGATTCTTCGTTTTTAGCATTTACCTTTACGGAATCTCCATGCATCATTTTGACGGTGAACGTGTCAGCTGATTGACTTTCACATAGGAAATCAAAGAATTTTTGATAATTCTGGATACCATCTACAACAATCGGTGGTGGCAGAGAAGTTTTATTCCCTCTATTCACGTCTCTTCCGTGTTCGTTTTGAGTGAGTTGGGTGGGTTGGGCAGGAGAAGTGTTCAATTTTCTTTTCTTCCTGCTCTTTTGCCGGATCCACCCTGTTTCTCGAGCGAGTTCTTCTTCGTCTGTTGCATATTCAACAGGTGGCGGAGTGGTCTCGGTGGCGGTTGTTGCTGATTTGGCTGCGTTTTCCGCTTGAAGTTTCAGCTGTTGCTGGAGGTTTTCTATTTGACTTTTTAGGTCATTTATGTTCTTTTGGAGCTTTAGACGCTCATTTTTCTCTTCACAATAGTACTTGTACAACAGATGTTCCGTCTCTGTTTTTAAGTCCACTTTGGCATCACTCGGTGTATTCTGTTTCGATCCCATTGTAATTTTTAAGCCAGTTTTAACTTGGCCTTAACAATAATATTTGCCGTCAGCCGTCAGCATTACGCAATAACTAGGTCATTGCGAGGCAGCCGTCTTGACGGCGTTGTTTTGATGCGTAAGCACTAACACTGTGGTACGCGCGCGATCGCATGCAACACAACTGTTCTCAGCGAAAATCGAACGCGAATGAATATTTATGAAAGAAGTTTATTATTAGTATTTACCTGGTAAAAATAACTAAAACTTTCAATTTACGGTATTATAATAAATATAGACAAATGACTTTAAATAACAAGTCAGTTTTTGTTTGGATTAGATTTATTTTTATTACTAAAGCCCATGTGCTTTCAATGACTGTGAATATTAACGAATGAGTAACCATTTGAATCATTGCTGAATCAGGTTTTCTTTCACGCAAAGCTGGAATGTTCATGTTTCTTTTTTAGTCTTTAGGTGGAAAGTATATATTTTTATGTTTAAGAGTGTTAAACAAGCAGGCTTTTCATTGAATTGTAAGCCACCGCTTTTGAATATCTGAGAGCCCGCTACTACCACAAGCAGAATTGTTTTAATATTATTTCAGTGCGAGAATGAGACGACATATAGGAGGTATAGCGATGGAGCTATACATTTTCTCTTTCCCAAATTCAAGCAAAGATAAAATATGATTACTGCCACTGCCTATCAGAAGCTACACATGCTGACTTCGCGTCATAGCGTTTCCATTCAAAAGTCCTCTTCTGAAAAGTTAAATTAAAACCTCGGTTAACATTATGCAGCATAGCAGTGGTGGCTCAGTAGTAACGGCCTTGACTTTCGAGTTTTTTTTTTTTTTTTTTATTCTTTAAATTTTAGGGACTTTTATAACGCACAGCGTATGTCAGTCCCATCGTAAACTTTCGAGTTGTAGATCGTAACTTCGAACCCAGTGACTGCTACCAAAACGGTGAACAAAACGTCGGAAGGAAACCAACGTGAATGTGCTAGAACCAACAATTCGAGCTAATGTGAGGTCCGCACTATGCCCGCGTGGTGGTAATTTACGGCCTTTCCCTTTAACAGAGAGAAGCCTGTGTCCAAGTATAAAACACTAGCACTTTGCCCGCGGCTTCGCTCCCGTGGTCTTTCCCGTGGGACCCGTTATTTTTCCCGGGATAAAAAGTAGCCTATGTTACTCCTAGAAAACTAAGCTTTCCAACGGTGAAAGAATTTTTAAAATCGGTCCAGTAGTTTTTGAGCCTATTCATTACAACCAAACAAACAAACAAAGTTTTCCTCTTTATAATATTAAGTATATAAGTATAGATAACAGGCTAATTATTAGAATCATTCAAAACTTTTGTCTTGCTTTATTTGATTGGTTAATAAATCAACCAATCACAGGCAATAGGATGCGCAGTGTCATCAGAGAAACAGGACGTTATTTTTCAAACGTTCGAATCGGTGTCAGCCAGAAACGTATCAGTTCCCGATATGCTTAGTAAAAATAACGTGTCCGACTTCAGATCGCATTACCTCATCCTAACTCCCTTTATAGTGAAAGTCGGTTAAACTGTTTCATACTTCTCCGTCATTGTCAGACAAATATTTATCTTGTTAGACCTTTGTTATTGTTTATGAAAATTGTAATGGATGGTTTAGTTTTCAAGGTTGTAAGATTTTAATTAACAACCAGAGACTACTAATTTTAATACTTTTGATTTTATTTAAAAAAAACCTCTATATCTAGCTAAATCATAAAGCCTCTTTTCGTGTCTGTCGGTGTGGCTGGGTTGTTCTTCTAAACTACGCAACGGTTTCGATTTAGTTTTTACCATCATTTGGAGAATATTTTTCGGAAAGTGTATGTGTATAGTAAATTAATGTCAAAGTCACGTATAATAAAGAAATATCGATTTACTTGTCAAGTCTTAAAAACTTTATGGAGCAGGGACGGATAGCTAGTGTTAATAAAAAAATAATGGATCAATAAACAGCCATTAGTCTACTTCGATCAATTTCGCTGTAGGGCAAACCAAATTATTAATAGAGGACGCAGATACTCATTGTCTTAGAATAATCTTAGTTGGTTAAACAATGCTCAAAATGACGCAGTTTCACACGTGCTGACTCTACGTCTCGTTTTGTGACGTCATGCAGAAAACTCGCTTATTTTTGTCAATGACAGGTGAGAAAAAGGTAACGCAGTAGGTCGGGCAAGTACAACCTCTTTGTGTGGGGTAAATGCGAATAAGTCATTGACTGCCACGCATCAGACACAATAGAAAAACTATTGTTTGTCGGACACACGGTGACCGCGTTGGCGTTCAAAGTGTTAAAATATGTTATTATAATTATTAAACAGTCTCATTCGAATTTTAAAAGGAATGTAGTGCTGGTAATTATAAAACAGTGTGTATTATTTAAAACAAAACCCATGAATTCGCATCGTAAGTACTAAAATGATTCAACCGTTTGATTGGCAAAGTCTTTGTTACTTTTGTCTTTGTCACATTCAAGTGTCAGTGTTGGGTGTAAATTAATCGATTTTATTAGAAAAAACAAAGCGGGTACTTACAGCAAAATTATAGCCACATAAAATAACACTGGGGTAATCCAAACACAAGAAGGGTTATTGGGGTAATGCAATAGGTTTACAGCACTTTACTTGTCATATTGTAGCAGCTTGAGGCACTATGGAGGGTTTGTACGACTAGAAATATATCACAGGCTTGAGGTGTGCCTTCTAGCACACGCTAGTTGAAACTGAGGGGAACTCGATACCTCGTGCGCCTGACTTTATTTTGGGATGTTCTCTGCGCTTGCGCCGTTGAGATTTATTTTCCTCCCGTCACAGTTTACTTTTGGTCGTCGAAAGGTCATTGGACAGGTTGCGCCTGATTGTTTTCACTAACCGAACATATGTTTTAATTATTTGTTGTGATAAGGTCGTTAACGAAGTGGGACTATTAGGGTATTTGTTGGATTATTCATTTAAAGGGTAAATGTTTTCGTCAGTTGAAATAATTGTTTCTTGTTTGTGAAATGATTATGAGCGTGTTGAAATTTTGTCTGACTGCAAATTACAAACAATGTGCGAATTCCTACTGTGTTACTTTCGATGCAGTTTTGATTACCTAAACTAGGCACAAATATAGGCATTAAAGCAGCAAGTCTGATGTAGGTGAAGAACACGTGCAAAATGATGACACTTTCTGTTCCATAATGTCACCACAAAACTTAAGTGACATGAGCTTGAAATGAGTTGTCATTCCACCTAATGCTAGGAATTGACACTTTTGACAGCTCACTTCAGCTAAGTTTTCATGGGGAAATTTGTACAGAAAGCTCGGCAGGTATGCCTTTGATAAATACCGGTTAGTTTATCGGTTAAGCTTCACATAGGTACAGACGCCAGCACATCAAGCTATCCCTGTCAAATTTTCTCAATTAAAAATGAACCTTATGACTTTGCAATAAAGTTGAAATACTATCAAAGAAATTTGACAGATTGTGGTAACTCGATGTGCAGGCCTCTGTACTGTACTATAAAATAAAACTCCACTCCGTAAACTGTAATGGTATTCTGTAGAAATCTTACCATGAAAACGTAGAAGAAGGGTTTAACGTCAGCTGTCAATCCATAGTATTCCGTAGAAAAGCTTACTTCATCATCACGTCACCTATATGTTCAGGGTGAGGCTTTTGCAGAATCGACCGGCTGGTTCCAAATTGTGTAGAAATTCTGAATGACACTATTTCCGTATCAACCTACATGCTTTAGCAGAGAAGCATTATATTTGATTGCCTTATCCCTATAAAAACCACCACAGAGCTTTTTTCTTCTCTATGAACGAGATTTTTATTACCTACCACTTAAAATAAAATATCCACTTAATGTCAACACATCAATATGATTAATTTCATTCTTTATTTGAAATAGCTGTGACAATTTTGCTGCCACGTGTAACTTTCGTAAATACCCAGAATAATAGGATTAATTATTAAAATTAACCTAGCCTAACTAAAACTATTAACGAACTAAAATATGGCGTCGAAAAATTCCTCCGCATCGCTGTCGAGTCGTAGGTACTCAAAGGCGGTGTTGCCACGTTGTATGGCTATGCTTAGCTTCCGCCCAAGGTAAAATGGTAAAGGCCAAGGTAAAATCCAGGCCTTGGCTCACGGGAAGTGTCTACAAGCCTTTTAATAATCAATTAATAATTATTTATGCAGGTTTATAAAATTTTAGTATTCTATAATGAGATAATACAGTCAACGGCGCAACAAAGGTAATACTTGCACAACGAAAATCGACCTTATACCCAAGACATAAAAGCACTTTGAATCTATATGCCAGTAAACCATGTAGTAATTTTTGTTGGTGGTGGTGTTTATTATTATTTTTGGATGACGTCACTGAATATGGTAATCAAAAAATTGTAGTATTGATTCCCACCTGTGAAAACAAACTGCAATATTTTTTTTTATTGCTAAAATATTGATGATTGCGTAACATTGATTCACAGATTGCGATAGGAAATAAAGCAAAATTAAATAACGTTTTATACATTCAATGATCTTGAATACAAATAAAAACTAGGAAATGCGGACAATACGTAAATACAGTATGCACTTGACCAATTTTTGTGTATGTGGGTGGATTTAATGTACATTTCCTGAATATTTTGGCTACGAGTAAAATGTATGAAACGCAACGTCATCGCTTTATCTCTTCCTGTAGGAACCTAATCGGCTTTGGCTCTGCATCCATCTTGGTTTATGCTTAGTTGCGACCGATATGAATTTAAATAACTGTAACCTGTTTAGAAACTTAGTCAAGACAAAATTCCGGTCATTTGCTAAATAGTCCGATTTAATTGACTTGTTCCATGTTTTGAAAAAACTCTCAGTTCGAAAAGTCTCGACAAATTGCAAGCCTGGACTAAATCCAGCACCCCCCCCCCCCTGGATTTAGTCCAGGCTTGCTATTAAAGGAGTAAATAGGTTAGAGATTTTTCAGAACATAGAACAAGTTAACTAAGACAATAAGCAAGAATAATAAACTTGATCCAACAGACAAACTATGTGTATAGTTTTGTTGGACATAATTTACGTTATAAAACTTAATATGTACCTTTTTTTGATAAAATAAATAAATAATAACTGAAAATTGAAAAAAGAAAGATTAAAAAGTAAACTGTTCGGACTATTTAGCGAATGACCGACTTTTTGTAAGAACTATTTTAAAGTTTTTCTAGAAAGCCTCACGTGTGCAGACACACCCAAACTAGAGCTATGCACATGCACAAACGTGTAGCTGCACACGACGCACATAAACCACATTTCCTTCATAACGTGATGAAACACAAACGTCACGCGCACACAAAGCGTGCTTGATTCAATTCGTCCTTTCTCCGTTGTGTTTACACGCTGCGTTTTATTTTAAGACGAGCGCGTTTTATTTCTGTAAACAAAGCGTATGGCCTTTCTTGTTTATTGTTTGACCGCTACCGTGATTAGCTTGTTTGTGAAACTGTAACCTTTGTGGGAATTTGACAAATGTAGGATTATGTTTTTTTTTTTTGTGTTTACCAAAACATGTTTTGTATTTTGTTGTCGATTAATTATGACGTCTAATGTGTGATGCGTAATGAAATGACTGTCGATATGACAAGGCAACTGTCATAATAGTGGCAAAAAAGTGAAGCGGAAGATAACTGTTTGAAACTATCAATAAGCTGTCACATTGTGATTGAATGAATCACAGGTTTATAGCCCCTATCTGTACTTCAATACATAGTATAAAGCAAAGTCACTTCCCGCGTCCTAATGTCGGTATGTATGCTTAGATCTTTAAAACTACACAACGGATTTTAATGCATTTGTGGAAGTGTATGTGTATAATTTGTCAACATATTATGTGGGCGAAGCCGCGGGCGGAAGCTAGTATATTATAAAGAGGTAACATTTCTTTGTAATTTTTGTGTGTAGGGGATAATGATTAGAACTAATGAATGGATTCCGAAAATTATTTCACTAATGAGAAGCTGCCGTATTGCTGAGTGTCATAGAATATAAATTATTTTAAGTCTAAACAAGAAATTTAACGCGGGCAGGAACTAGTCATATAATAAGTAACATAATAAGTAGGCCTTGAGTATAGATTAAATCAATGTAACTTTGGGAATGTAAATTATAGAAAACTGAGTAACATCTGTAAATAAAAACGCATTCCGAAAAATTACCTCGCACTTAAATTGTAATGCTCCAAGCAGCCCTTTTTTTTCTACATTATTACTCTATCAAATAAAGTTAGTGGGGTGAAAAAAATGAAATAAAGTTTTGCGGAAACAAAAACACATGATTGTACACACAATACAAAACGCAGAAATACTTCGCTCAGGGAATTCAAGTAGGACATTGAGACGGTGCAAAAAGTTGTGCCCTTAGAGCACGTTTAGACCTACGAGTAGGACAAAGTTTTCATGTATCTTTTAGCTTCTAATGATAAGGCGAATCTGAAATGTAGGTGAATATCGCTAGGCTGATTTCGAAGGGGGGCACAAAGTTACATTATCATTAACGATAACGAAAGCAGATAAATCGGAAATGTATGGAATTGGCAGAAGCTTTCGAATTATCACGTGGTCAATCGTTTTCGATCGCTAAGTGCTAGACAATATCAAATTGTGTAACGAAACTCGATCAATATTCCCATACAAATGCGTTCAAAAGTGGCGTTCTTGACAATCCAAATCGCTGATAAAACGATGTGCTCGATCAACAATTTTCGAAATCGAATCGACACGGAGTGACACTTGTCTAGGCCCAAGTGAACAGACCAGGAATAAAAGACACAAAAATCGTTTTATGAAGTTGCATGTATATATTATGAAGAACAAATATCGTTATCTAAAATGAACATAGTCCAGTTTAAATGAATAAATATTAGATGGTAAATAACTTTAAGGAGGATTTGTTTTATGCTCAGTTCCTTTATCCGGCCATGTTTCCGGTTTATTTTAGCTTTATTTTGGCAATGGTAGCATTGCCAAATGCAACGTTTGTGAAATCTTTCTTTAGAAGTATTTCTACTACATTCATATAGTCTGTTTTGAAGATATGTAATGCAATTTGACGACACGGTTGGCGCAGTGGTTGAGCGATTGGCTGCTGCACACTATGTCGCGGGTTCGATTCCCGCACGGAACAAATATTTGTACGACCTGCAAGTATTTGTTACGAGTCTGGGTGTTTTTCTATCTATAATATGTATGATTTTACGTAAAAAAATGTATATAAGTAGTTTATCAGCCATCTCGTTACCATAACACAAGCATTAGGTTGCTTAGCTTGGAACGATATGGCGTTGTGTGAAATGTCCAAGGATATTAAAAAAAAAAAAATGTAACCAAAAACATAATATCAGAATAAGTACCTTTGGATGTCATTTGGGCGTCACGTACAAATTGAGTGCTTTGTTTTGACTATTTTAATACCCAGATCAGCTGATGTTTTTCATTTGGCAGCATATTTTTATAATACTAATTATCATAGTCATTTTATTGCAATAACAATTGATTGTATCATTCATATAAAAATATTTGAAAAAATAAAAGATTCACCGTCTAAGTGCCAATTTGACCATGACTCTGAATGCGATCAGTACATCTTAAACGCGCTCAAGAGCTGTCAGTGTCAATATGCCTTAAAAAATAATGACATTGACATGAATTTTTAATTTATTAGTAACTAGCACTTTGCCCGCGGCTTCGCTCCCGTGGTCTTTCCCGTGGGACCCGTTATTTTTCCCGGGATAAAAAGTAGCCTATGTTACTCCTAGAAAACTAAGCTTTCCAACGGTGAAAGAATTTTTAAAATCGGTCCAGTAGTTTTTGAGCCTATTCATTACAACCAAACAAACAAACAAAGTTTTCCTCTTTATAATATTAGTATAGATATACACAGTCATAAACCTTTCAGAATAAATTCTGTAAATTATGTTGAAAACCGCATCAAAATCTGTTAAGTAGGTAGTTTATAAGAACAACGCATTCACACGGATAGATACGAAAATCTACAATAAATTATAATATGCACAGATTGATAATCGTAATGGCTCCCGAATGCTTTTGCCAGTAAAATCTATTTCTCTCCCCAAATAATAGAATAATGAAGAATAAGCGCTTATTACTAACGACTTTCACGATACCCTCAGAATGACCGAGTACTCTAATAGGTCATTGACCCTTGAATTTATTGTCTAAATGTGTATTGAATCCATGTACAGTCAGCCTTAAAAAGGAGTTTTTTACTTAGCCTACACTGTCCCACTGCTGAGCAAAGGCCTCTCCCAAACATTTCCAGACATCTCTCTCGAAAAGACAAAAAGGTGTATATATCTACAATAATAAAAATAGTTTAACTGACTTCTCTAACATTATATCGCCTTAAAACTTAATTATATTTAGTAGGTGTAACTACACGTGTCGATACAGTACTAAAACACACTTAGTATTGTAGACGATCAAATTAATTCATGTCACTGAATACTTCGAGTTGAAGCTGACTGTACCCAAATCTTATGGAGTGAATCGACGCGTTTTATCGCGAAATAGATGTATGTATTCATTTAATTGAATTGGACTATGTTTCGTGTTTGTTTGAAGGGATATTCGGGTAAAGCCTTTGTGGGGTCGGTTTTAATGAGAGATTTCGTTAGCAATTAATATGGAATTGTGGAAATAATGGGTGTGAAAATACCGTTAATAAAGCCGAGAGTCACTTGTTCTTCCTCTTTAATTTTTTTTTCTGTAAAGGACTGCACCTACCACTTGCACCCTAGTTCCTGCACCTTAATTTTTGGATAAATGGTAGGTAATTTATTATAATCGTGTCAATAATCCTACTAATACCTATTATAAATGTGAAAGTTTGTATTTTTGGGTTATTTGTAAAACTATTTGGCAAAAATGGCTAAACAAATTTGAATAAAAAGGCTCACAGATAGTTTATAACTGGGATATACAGGATACTTTTTATCCCGGGTTATTTATTTTTATTTTGTGCATGCATTAAATATGGTATTTTGATCGGGACACGTTGTGCAAAATTTCTCAGCAGTAACCTAACAAGGACTTCTAAGCATGCTTTTTTTATTCACGATAGTATTATATTCTTCTTTTTCGTGTGGTTAGTGACTAACCGAGAAGAAGAAGAAGAAGAAGTATTATATTTCAATCATTCGTGTTATCCTTCCAATAGCATTGGATGCCATTTAGCACTCAGATGATTAACACATACAATAACTTTTATACCGGTAGTAACACGTTCCCGTGGAATAATTTCCGACCAACACGAGGGCAAAATCCCGGGCAAGAAGATCTAGGGTTTAAACGACTAATTAATATTTAAATGACTTCAATCAAAGACGTAAAACACTCAAGTTTTTACGACTGGTGTGACAGAAAAAGCACCACATTAAAAGAAACAGCACATAAAACCAATTAAGTTGCTATAAAATAATAATTACCAGTTCCTTTGCATAAAAACCTTTGTGACACTTAAGAGTATCACAAATAAAAAGTTGGATTTTATCGTAGGGAACTTTTCACCGTGTGTGATCTTGCCAAATCAAAAAAATCTTCGAATTTCGATCGCAGCACACCTCACCCGAATAACTATTCGATCTATAAATAACCTGATCGGCTGTCTATCTGTCCTTTTCACTACAAATGCCAATGACTTCATTACAATATAAATAGACGCTGGTGATGCCAAAATTACATGCAATGGTATTCAACTCTTTGATGTTGGTACGGAATTTGTGAGAAGTAATTTCTGGGGTCGTTTTAACCCTGCATGAAAATGTTTGGCTTCCTAGTAGTCTTGGTAATAAAGAATTACTGGGAACGATGATTATTTGAACCAACTTTGTTCTAAGGCGGCACCGCTCGACCGCGCGGTAGGAGCAGTTTGCGGTAGAAACGAGCACCGCTCGACCGCGCGGTCGGGCAATGCTCGTGTGTTAGGCATCAACGGATTTCTTAGAGATCAATGCGACATGAGATCCGCTTCACCGCCTACCGCGGCGGAGCGCGGTGCCGTGTGTTAATTGCCTAAGGTAGATACATCAAACAAATGACGAACAGCTTTCGATAGTCGTTTGTTTGTACTGCGCTACACTGATGATAACTATTTCAATGTTGATCTTTTTGGAGAAACTCCGATATGAAACGTAACATAACATGTAACATGCGTTGCAACTTCGACAATGTAACGCAACAAAGTGTTACAATTCATGTTGCACTGCGTTTTTGCTATTGGCCTCGATCACGTCTGTTGGAAAGTGAAGGATGAGCTCTATTTGATATGAATATAGGTAGGTATATAATATAATTTTAACATTAAATACTTAACCTTGTTATATAAGTTACATTAAATAATACTTTCTGCGCTCTAACAAGGTTATGTACTCTTAAGTCTTAGCTTAGTAACTGTGTGTATGCTGTGTAAATGAATAAATAATATAAAATAATGTTCGTGTATCCATGTATGTGATGTTTTGTTTGGCGTACCCACAATAAAAGATTTAACTTTGCCAACTGTTTACTATGGATCAGTTTACCGCTTTACCGTGCTACACCCATGTCCAAGGTTGCGTCTGAGTCTGAATTTTCTTTACCTATTTAACCCATAAGGCCCAGCGCACCTTGGCGACACGGCATGGCAAGGTATTTTTAGGCGACGAATAAAAATGTATCTTAAGTGTATGGAAATCAAGTTGAAATTTTAATGTTCGCCGGGCCTAAGACTCACCGTAATTGAATTTAATCTTATGAAATGACATTCGTTTCTCAAAAGTAATTCTGACGAGAGACTCTAGTTGAGAAGAACTAAACCATTCCTTCATTTCTAAAGATACAAATGGCTATTGTAATTTGCAAGTAATGCAATTCTTTATTGAATTCAAATTCCTACATTTGAAGCACTTTCTTCTCAAGACCAAAATTCTCAAATGGTTGAAAAATTTTCAGACGCACCTGAAATATATGAATAGCTCAAGACAAATGTTGCACATTTTGCAAAGTCATTGAAACATTGAAAACGTTGAACTGTAAATGTTCTGAATTCATTTTTTGTGACATTGACGAAGTACCTAAATGCGTACGCATTTCGAAGTTAGGCTGAATATATTAAAAGAAAGGATTTTAATACTAAAACTAAAATAATAGTAATACCTATTTATATTTTATTGCTAAATTCTTTGCCACTTCATTGTCACGTTGCGTTTTGTATTTAGTTTTTTTTTTTCTAAAAATATCTAGAACGTTAAGAAGCTAACTTGCTCCAGGACTCAGACGTACGGAGACGGTTCTGTGGTTTAAGGGTGAATAGGTGACATACAGACATACACTGTTACTTTTTCAATTGTAATTATTATCCTGTACAAACAATAATTTAGGAGTAAGTTTATTATTAAATTTTGTGAATTATTTTGTTTATCTCTACAGTTTACACTGCACGGGTGGCGCCATTCTTATAGTATTGTGCCATTGATTTTAATACTAGCTTATGAGGTTTATTCCGATGTTTATACTTTGTTCCGATGGCTTAGACAAAATGACATTCTATTAGCGATATATAAGGTGTTAAAAAATTAACTCTAAGAATTTCGTGGGAGCGTTGTACACGTCGTTATGAACAACTTTTACTATGGGATGAACCCTGAAATCGCGAAAAAAATATGAGCTGTTCCATACATTTAGGCACACGTAACTCAATAAAATGTATGGAACAGCTCATATTTTTTTCGCGATTTCAGGGTTCATCCCATAGTAAAAGTTGTTCATAACGACGAGTACAATGCTCCCACGAAATTCTTAGAGTTAATTTTTTAACACCTTATAGATGATGGAAATGGAATGATGGAAATAGGCCTGATGTGCTACCGAAAAGATTATTATAGAGTTGATATGGCCCTCTGCAATAAATTACACTACGTATACTATAATAATATATGTGTTTAGTATTAATTCTAAACGGTATAAAAATAAAAACGCACCAAAAATGTTTTTTTTTTTATACAAACTAAATAGCTTACAAATCAGAGTAAAACGCAACCACCCTGTGTAAATAAAAACTGAACTTGTAACAACGCATCGTAGGTTATACTAAGATTTGTCGTTTATAAGCGAATGACCTATGCGTATGAATATATCAGCTGTTAGGAAAGGTACATCATGTTCAAACGTGGTAAAACTTAAATTTTTGTGAAATAAACAATTTGACGGCACAGCTTTTTAAAATCAAATGGAATACAAATTAGCATTAAAAACAATTTTACAATTATATCATCTTTCTATGTGATTTCATATTTTATTTTTGACCGTTTCAAATAGTCAACTGTCGGAGCTTAGTTGAGCACGACCTACACACTCGTGGCACGCCCATTCAAGACTCGAAAGGTGATGCACTCTACGCGAATTCGTGCTTGCTCATGCTCTCCTCGTTTAGAGTAGACGCACCACTAAAGATAATAAATAAAGTGTCCCAAAAATAATTAGATTATATTAATGCAGAACAGAGATGTCAAGTAGTGCTGCACTATTTCATGATAACACTTTTCTTTTTCAATTCTCCGATAGTTGATTTATGCCGTTGACGTTTCTATTTATAGATCTCTAAATGAAGATTTATTACCAAATCCATCACTTTATTCTACGATAGATCACTACGTATTGTCAAAAGTGCTATGATTCTTGGCAGGCATTTTGGTATGTGTAGAATTTTAATTAATATTGATTTAGTATGTTTAAACTGTTGATTGGAGCCTGTTCTAAATTTAGCCGTCTGTTTTGTATCTCCCTTGATTGGTTAAGGCGTGAACTGTGGATTTGTATGTTGGAATCTAGGAGTCAATCTTATAGTAATAGTTACAAAGGTTGGTAGTGACTTTGTGTTGTCTATTTCGGAAATTTGTTGCAATGTTATGATTCTGGACCTAGTTCATTTTCAATAACAGTTTTTTATACATTCGCAAATAAGCCTAATAGTAAGCCTAATTTTTTTGTAAGATACATAAATGGTGGTTAAATTACCTAATAGTTAACTTATGTTTGAAACCTGACGAGCGTAAAGATAGGAAAAAAGTTTTTTTAAATTAATCTTAGCCTTATGAAATCTTAGGGCACGCCACGATAGTGGCGGTAAGGCCCCTCTTTGAGGAGTGGCTAGAGAGGCGTCACGGCGCCCTCACCTTCCACCTGACGCAGGTCCTCACCGGACATGGATGTTTCGGGAGGTTCCTGCACATCATCAGGCGGGAGGAAACGCCCGGGTTTCACCACTGCGAGGATCGCCCAGAGGACACGGTAGAGCACACGGTGCAAACCTGCCCCGCTTGGGCGGAGCACCGCCGTGTCCTCGTAGAGGCGATCGGCGGCGGCGACCTCTCGCGCCCGGCTCTGGTGCAAGCCATGGTCCGGGGCGAGAGGGAGTGGCAGGCAGTCACCTCCTTCTGCGAAAAAGTTATGCTCGCGAAGGAGGTGGCGGGATGGGAGAGGGAAAGGTCCTCCCGTCCCAGCCGCCGCGGGAGACGCTCCGGGCGTCGGGAGCCACGTGACGACTCCCGGCCACCGTAGGCGCGGGCCTGCGGACGGTGAGTAATGGGTGACTCACCGTCCGATCAGCACCAGACCCGTGCCGTACGGCGCGTATATGTTCCACGCGCGCCTCAAAGAGATGTCAGCATATGAAGGGGCCCCTCAGGGCCAAGCCTGCCGGGTAAGCGGGATTGTCCGAAAGGGTTACCGCTACCCCGGAACATAAAGGGCTACGGAAGGAACATGGATGGGTTTTAGTCAGTAAGAGTCTGACACTCCCTTCCGCTCCACCCAGAGCCGGAGCAGTCATTGGTTGATTTCCCAGCCTTAAAAAAAAAAAAAAAAAGCCTTATGAAATCTTATTAAGATATGAGAATACAATGTATTCTCATATATAGAATACACTACATTTCATTTTATTCGTTACTTATGTAAGCAACACAAAAACATCTGCCACTCACTTCAGATTAATTTGAATCAAAATAATTTATTCTTAGTGCCCCGAAAAAGTAAATTTTTCAAAGACACCTAGAAATTAAAAAAAGAAACATTAATTTACCTACCTATTTTCTTCTAACGACCACAAATTATGTTAATTGGAGACCGAAAAAAACATTATAAAGACTATAAAGAGACTTTGAAGCTGAACCATAGACAAACATTTATAGAATTAAAGGAAGTAACGCAGTGATTTTCATAAACAATGACTGGATGGGGAGCATTTGAAGAAATTAATTTTCTTTCGCCACCCCGCACTGTTTTTACCACCCCCAACATTAAGGTGAACGGTTTGTTCCTAACCAGGCCCTTTTTTATTTGAGTAAATTGGATGATTAGCCTATGCATATAGGCAAATTACATGAAGGAAAAATAAAATTAAGATCTATTTCACCGTGTTACAAGTTGAAAGTTTGATAAAAATAGGTCTTAAGAAGTTTTGTTTCAGTTGGCCTTGGTTTTGTTTTTGCTACAGACCTACTTTTATAAAACTAAACTTATAATATGGTCAAATAATAATGTAGTTAAAGTAATCATTTTCTTTACCTGTCGTCATACCTGTTTCAGAATTTTTTTTAAAAAAGAAACTACTGTAAAATTCACAAACAGAACAAATTGCAATTTTACGGCAAAAATCTCCTGAAAGTACGTATGAAACTTTTTCACAAACTGAATTTATTATTTTAAGTATCGCAAAGCTTAACTCAAGATCTCCATTTTATTACAGCTCAAACGTTTAACCGTCGGAGACAAAACAGAAAATAAAAACACAAGAAGAAACCTTCTATTCTTATGCATTGACATCTTTCAATTTAAACAGAAGCGTTTCTGATTTTTCTTTATTAGAAAAAAGCGCGGTAAATGGTAAATTGCGAATTGGAAAGAGACCCGAGAGAGGTCTTTGTTCAATTCTTGTGAGAAAATGGAATTGCCGCTAAGGTTTGTAAATGAGGCACCGACGGCGTTGTCTGCATTCGGTAGACGCTTTTTAGCCTTCAAAGTACTTGACGTACTTCATTTAGTGATTTAGCAGCGGTCGTGAAAAATATTTGTGGGCTGGTTTCGGTTTTTATACACCATTTTTTATTTATAAGTAATATTATCGTTTCGGAGGAGCTCGTAGCTAAGTAATACAAGCTGCACGGATCGATCCATCAGGTTAAGCCACGCTTGCCGTGGTTGGTCCGTGGATGGATGATCATCTTTAAATACCGAGCCTCCTCCGTGCATTGGAAACCTCGTTAAGTCGTTGGTCTCGGCTGTCATTTATGCATCATTGACTGTTGTTACGGGTCGTCAAAAGCTCAAAGATCTGACAGTCGGTCTTACCAAAGGGTATCGTATTACCCAGTACTGTGGGTCAAATAGGCAGTCGCTCCATGTAAAATACTGGTATTCAGCTGAATTCGGTTAGACTGGAAGCCGACCCCAACATAGTTGGGAAAAGGCTAGGCAGATTGTATTATTATCGTTTCGCCGTGACAACCAGTCTTAATAAGGGGTATCGTATCACCCAATAACTAGGTTGTGGAGGTCAGATAAGCCAGTCGCTCCATGTAAAACACTAGTATTCAGCTGCATCCAGTTAGACTGGAAATCGACCCCAACCTAGTTGGGAAAAGGCTACTTAGATGATGATAACTAATATCCATTCCTACTTTATTACTCCATTTATTGTATAAATATAACGAAGGGATTCGTTATCAGTGGGTCGCGTCATCGGAAATAACACTCACAAAAACTTCGTTAACACTTTTAATTACTTCCTACCTCGCACTGAATACAAAATATTCAAGGACGGCTCGATTAAGAACTAAGGAACGCGCGAAGTTTACCGAAGAGTAACGAACGTCCACTCAGACTGACGGACCGATTCAAAGTGTCCTTACTCAACTGTCACCGCACACTTGTGCCTCCCCACTTACAGGTTAGCCAACCTACCTGTTAACGTCAGTACCTGTCAATGTCAAATAGCTGATTATACTTCCGGATCGATATTTGACTCGATTAATCGCCCGGTGTTCCCATTACTCCACGCTAACCAACCCCAAGTTATTACTTGACGTTCCGTAACGTAAGCTGTCAAATCTAACTACATAGTTCCTCCAGTGAGAGATAGATAGCGTTGATCCAGATTGATTGATATGCGTTGATGCTTCGACAAATATATATTTTTATAGCATTAGACAAACACTAGATACGTAAAGTCAATTATTGTGTAATATTGTTAAATTACTGCACTTTTTAATTGTTTAATGTTAATGGTTAATACACATAATGTTTATATTGCTTTGTACAGACGCCAGCACATCAAGCTATCCATAACTGTCAAATTTTCTCAATTAAAAATGAACCTTATGTCTTTGCAATAAAGTTGAAATACTTACAAAGAAATTTGACAGATTGTGGTAACTTTATGTGATGGCCTCTGTACTTATCATGAAGCTAAGGAGTTTATTATACGTTTATATTGAAACTAACTTCTGCCAGCGGCTTCGCCCGCGTGGATGTTGGCATTCATCCCAAAGGAATGTATTACTGGGATAATAAGTACACAAGCACAGTTAAATCTCGTAAGTTCTGAGTTGACGATACTGAGTAAACGATCAATGACAAATGCGTGCACTGACTGGGCACTAGACAGGTGTACATGGTGTGGTTCATAATCTTGGTCAGATCATGTCAATACGATGTAAATTGGTATCTGAAAAGATCTATGGAAGTATTGACATGATCTGACCAAGATTATGTCTGGACTCTAGATAAGACCTGTAAGTTTGTCTCGGCCTTTTTTGTTAGAGTAGTCAGATAGAAAACGCTGACTTGTATTTAAAATATTATTTATTGTATTTAAAATATTATTGACATGTTTGTAATAACCATTTTTTTTTGAGGGTGGGAAATCATCGTTTTACTCCTCCCGCTCTGGGTGGAGCGGAAGGGAGTGTCAGACTCTTACTGACTGAAAACCATCCATGTTCCTTCCTTAGCCCTTAATGTTTCGGGGTAGCGGTAACCCTTTCGGACAATTCCAATAACGTATAAACCTACTTGCAGAAATAAAATCATTATACCTAGAACTCTCAACATAAAAAAATGAGTGCAAAATTCATTTCACAATTCCCTGCAATGCCAAGAGCAAAGGTCACGGCCACAATATAAAAGCACAATACATCAACAACTGACAGGATCACTCCGCTACACTACATCAACTGATTATACAAAAAAACACTGTTATTCGCATCTGGAAAACATTTTCAGACCGCAATAATAAAATATTCCAAAATATTCACCGTTTCAGATATGAAAAACAGCGATGAATCCAACGCGGCACGGTATAAAATTTAGGACGTGTATGAAACGCTTTTGTACTATAGGGCCGTTTGTCCACCACCACGTTAACGGGATGTCGACGAGAATAAGATGAAGACGTCGAAGTAGGAATAAATCAATTTACTACGGCAGCATTATTTTTTATGTAAGTAGTTAAGCATTTGTATTCAATAATAATGTGTGTTAACAAGAAATTGTAACTGTAGGCGTATAATATAACGAAATTTGACTTTTTTGTAGATTTGGGTAAGTTCAGGAAGTTTGTCAGTTTGTTTGTTACCTTTTCACGCCTAAACCACAGAACCGATAATTCTGAAAATTTGCATATAACGTATATGCAAAATTTCAGAATCATGTACAGAAACGGGTAGAGGATACTTTTTATCCCGAGAAAAGTACTGTTCCCGACAAAATCAACAATGACGTACTTCTGATAAAATAGATGGCGCACGATTGCAACGGCCAAACAACAAGCAGAGTACAACTCGGATTGATTCTCAAATTCTAAATTAAAGCGAAAAAAGCCGCGAAAAAAAGCTAATAAATAATTAAATTAATGCACGTCCACCCCACGAGAACCCCAAGAGATGTCAGCACATGAAGGTGCCCTTTACGGCCAAGCCTGCCGGGTAAGCGGGATTGTCCGAAAGGGTTAACGCTACCCCGGAACATAAAGGGCTAAGGAAGGAACATGGATAGGTTTCAGCCAGTAAGAGTCTAAAACTCCCTTCCGCTCCACCCAGAGCGGGAGAAGCCATTGGATGATTTCCCAGTCTTAAAAAAAAAACCCCACGCCCGTCACCGGGACGTTGGGTTAAAATAATCTCGTTGACGTTCCATTGACGGTGGCGGTGGACAACCGACGTTTCCCTACTATCTATCACTTTGCGTAGGTACCTACTATAAAAAAACGGGGTGAAACGGGTAGGAATGGTAAAGTTCATTGCGATATTGTCACCGTAAGTAATTCTGGATTCTTTATGAGTGTAAGTTCTGCGCTGTCAGGTATTTTTTGGGGGATAATACGTTATTTCTATGTGGATGGTGGGTATACGATGTATGACTACTTGTTATTCTGTAAGTTGTGAATTAGATGAAAGAAAGGAATTTTCGGCGTTTACTGTGGGAGGATTTATCAATTTTGTGCTTCCACTTTTATTTTTTCACATTGCTAGTATGTATGTGTTGTCCGAAAATCTGACAGCCAGTCTTACCAAGCGGTATTGTATTGTTACTGGGTTGTCGAGGTCAGATAGGCAGTCGCTCCTTGTAAAATACTGGTATTCAGCTGCATCCGGTTAGACTGGAAGCTAACCCCAAAATAGTTGGAAAAAGGCTAGTTAGATGATGATGTGTTGTTATAGATTCATATCATAGGCACCTAACAGGTGTAACAACGCTTTATCACCGTGCTTGAGATTTGGATTCTTGATTGATTTGTTCTTTTACAATTAACTAGCTACCCACCCCGGTGTCGCACGGGTGCAATGTAGATACTATCAAGTAGGTGAAAACTAGTTATACTATACGTATCAACCTTTCTCTTGGATCACTATCTATTGATGAAAACCGCATTAAATTGCTTAGTTTAAAATATCTAAGCCTACAGACGGACAGACGGTGGGAAGCGACTTTGTTTTATACTATGTAGAGATTTTAGTAGAGCCTTATAATTTCGATTGTGCATGATAGTCAGATATCGTCAATTTTTTCCAGTAAGTATGCTCAAAAACAATGTAGTGGCATTTTCATAATAAGTTATTCAAGTATTTTATTATGTTTTCCTTATATTATGTACTCCATAATTATTACGAGAATCATAAACATTGTCACCATAAATAAAACAGTATACAAGATCCGTTTGCAATAAAATAGGGCACCTTAATCTAAAATTACAGACGGCGCCGGGTGAATCAGTAGCCTAATAAAACACAAACAAGGCCCAAATAAAAAATAAACAGCTGTTCCCGAGAAAAGTGGGAACCCGACCACGATACAGTTGGGGACAGAAAACCCACTTAAAAAATGCATTACCTAAATAAGTCTCGGCGAAAATATTCCACCGATCAGAGCCACCGGTAGCCTAGCGACAAGCAGTTCACTTGCTTTTCCATACAGTTTGTATGAATTCGTTGCCCAAGTGTGGTTGGTGGGTAGTTACGTATGTAAGACGTAGAAAAAAGGAGTATTTTGGCCATAGGACCATTTTCTCGATCTCTGCCTGACTAGCCTTTTCGCAAATACATTAGAGTCAGCTTCCAGTCTAACCGATTGCATTTTCTCGATATGTACGTATCCTAGACGTACAGAGGCCAGCACATCAAGTTACCACAATCTGTCAAATTTCTTTGATAGTATTTCAACTTTATTGCAAAGACATAAGGTTCATTTTTAATTGAGAAAATTTGACAGTTAGGGATAGCTTGATGTACTGGCGTCTGTACAAAAAATTATGATATTTTGGCTATAGGACCATTTTCTCGATCTCTGCCTGCCTAGCTTTTTCCTAACTATGTTGGGGACGGCTTCCAGTCTTACCGGATGCATTTTCTCGATATTTAACAAAAGTAAACACTCCTCACAACAATCTTCTTGAAATATTAAAGGGAAAATGAAAAGTTAACGTTATTAACTAGTATATTTTAACTTTTCACAGGAAAAAAAAATGCTTTGAAGCCAAAACTAAATAGTGTCAAGAACACTGGTCTGGTCTGTGTCTTACTGGTATGACTGAAGCGAACTCAGCACATTGTTCTTAGGGTTATTCTCAGCCTGTACTTCTTTATTATTTGTCCTTGCTCCTCAAATATTTATCGAATTACCCTGACACTTGGCTCACATCTCACACGCCGTGGAGTGAAGTACATACTGTTCTCTGAAGAAACGGCCACAACTGACCAAGTAGGGAGTTGAGATAGATGATCTTTGGTACAGACACCAGCACATCATGCTATTCCAAACTGTCAAATTTTCCCAATTGAAAATGAACCTTATGCTTTCGTAATAAAGTTGAAAAACTATCAAAGAAATTTGACAGACTGGGGTAACTTATTGTACTGGCCTCTGTACTTCCAGTTCATTGCTTGGGAAGGTGTTCCAAGGCCAAGGAGGATTGGCAAGTGAATAAATTAAGGGGGATGCGCCTGGGTAGCCCGCAAAATCGTAGCATGTAGATAATTATTTGCAGCATTATAACCAAAAAAATCATAAACAGATCTCCTTATGTTAGAATTGGTGAAATGTAAAAATGGTAAAAAAATGTCAAGATTTCTACTTTAGTTTACTTTACTTTACTTTAATACCTGTATACTGTATGAATACAGTCGGTCAATTCTGTAAAAATCTTAGACTGAAAAATAAAAAAATACTGAGATGAAGTGTGCTGTCGTTTCGACTAATGCTAGGGATTGAGACTATTGACAGCTTACTTTAAACTCACTTGATCTATGTTTTCACGTTAAGAATCGTACAGAATAGCAGTGGTGCTATTCAGTACGATTCTCACCCTGAAAGGTAAGGTGGAACATAAAGGGCTAAGGAAAGAACATGTATGGGTTTTAGTCAGTAAGAGTCTGACGGGAGTGTCAGACTCTTACTGACTAAAACGTTCCGCCCAGAGTGACAGAAAAAAAACCCTAAAAAAAACATTATTTCCGCCTTACGGAATTAATGATTTTTGATTTTAAATCAACACGGTCAGAAACGAATTATTTATTTGTAAGGCTTATATTGTTTCGGTATACAAAAAGGTTCTCTGAGCGGCTTTGAACAACAGTTGTATCGTTAACCACAAAACACTTTGAAAATGATGCTGGTGAATTTGGACCAAAAGTTTGATTAAGTATTTTGTAGTTTAATTCTGTATTTAAGTTCTTTTAGAAAGTTCTACCTTTTAAATGATTTTATTTGTAGGTCTGAAAGTACCAACACTTTTATACGAGATTAATATTTTGAAAATTAGATAAGGTCGGTTTTTTTCTCTTTTTTTTGTGTGGTTAGCGACTCACTTGGCTTCACATGCTGTTGAGGAATATCTCTCAGACATGCCGGTTTCCTCACAACGTTTTCCTTCACCGTTTTTAACAAGTGATACCTAATTATACAATACACACATGAATCTGTAAAATCAGAGGTGCGTGCCGTGGGTTCGAACTTGAGACCTATGGCTTGGCAGTCCGACGTTCACACCACCAGGCTATCACTGCTAATAGATCTGTTTAATTATTATCAACTGTTTTTTTTTTGTCAGAAACAGTGACGTATGCATTAAATCCTTTTAGTAAATAATATCAAGCCTTGTTTCAACGAAGAATTAGGCAGAGAAGTACCCATAGCGTCGGTGGTGTGTTTATTTCTACATAACTACTTTTAAAGGTTTTTTTGAATTAAAGAACTGTAATTACATAAATTACCTACGTATTCGCAAAACTCACTGTTACAGTCAGCAGCGAAACAAACTGCAAATTAAATGTTATTAGTAGCTGCATTGTCCCAGGCACGGCCATAATGCGCCAAGAATTATTATAGTCACACACAGTAATCACGAAATAAATACAAAAGCTGCACAGAGCACTACAGGCATTAAATGACGGAACTAATTTAATATAGTACCGTAAATAAAGAAAGACATATTATTTCCACAGTTTAAAATACAAAACATGATGTGTACGTTTATTTGTGTTCGTCTCGTGTTTTAAAAGTTTGATCATTAAAGTTAGTTTTAAATAATGACCAATCAGGTGACGTGAGTCTACTGACAATAAAAAAAACTCTAATTCACTGTCGTGATGGATCATATCATCATCTGCCTAGCCCTTTTCCAACAAATTGGGGTCGTCTTCCAGTCTAACCTGATGCAGCTGAATACCAGTATTTTACATGGACCGACTGCCTATCTGACCCCCACAACCCAGTGGGCAATACGATACCCCTTAGTAAGACTGGCTGCCAGAATTTCAGGCTTCTGACTACCCGTTACGACTGTCAAAGATACACAAATGACAGCCGGGACCAACGGCAAGCCGTTCACCGTTGTGATGGATCATGGGTAAATAAAAACAATTTTGACTAACCACATCGAATTAGAGAAATCGTGTTATTATTGCGACCGAGAGTCCAACGAGGCAGTCGGTTTTAGATGTAAACGATAAACGAAAACAGTACACACAACATGAAAAAGACATGTTTCATACCTTGGTGTAAAACGTGACGTGAGATTTGATAAAACATTTATTTGGACAGGCTTCCGAAATTAGTTTCAATCTCTATTCTGATAGAGGATCTATAACGGAAGTAAATCAGAAGGGGTCTATTTTTCTTCAGTCCTTTTGTTTGAGTCAATTTCTTGCTTCGGTTCGCATTACGTGTACCGCGTACCAATGAACGATATTCCTTACAAACAGTCGTGTTCGTATAATTTAGTCCGTGCTGGTAGATGTGAAATCCGTTTCTTACTATACCACTGGAAAGGAAATTACGACCGTTTTTCCTGTATGGAACAAGATCACTCCAAATTCACCACGCACGTATCCTTAAATTGCATTATGCGTTTTGGGACCAAACACGAAATTGCAAATTACATGAGCTGTCTCAATGATACTTTGTTTAATCCAATGTTCTTCTTACACCCCACGGGAAATAATTTACGAAACACACAACACAGAACAAATCAACTGGAGAATTCAAACAGAAACATACGATACTGGAATGCATAATTTATATTATGCTTCTTTAAACTTGTTACTGAACCAAGTACTTGATACAAAACTCTTGTTCGTAGCACAAAGGCCTCTCAATGTATGGGAATTACCAAACGGGTGTTTCTGACAATTTCATTTAGTACCCCATGTGAGTATTAAAGCAACTTTGTACCCGTTATTGCTATCAGTATAAAGTCTATATTGGTCAGATAAGGTTTACAAATTACTGGATTAAAATAACTTAATTGCATTTTAATTCGTAAGTATCGAATATGTAGAATGAATGGTAATTTCTTATTAAAGAGAAATTTGTAGAAGCATTGGTAGCTAAATACGATGATTGGATCAGCTATATATTATAGCAGTTGCCATATCTATTTTTGAGTGTGAAAATAAAGGTTATGGTCAAAAGAGGTGATAGCAAAGATGATTGGAAAAGGTTAGATGTAGTTATGTATTCTCACTCATGAAGTATATTTTAACAAGTTGAGCGCCAACGCGGTCACCGGTGAGCCGCGAACAATAGTTTTTCTATTGTGTCTGCTGCGTGGCAGTCAATGACTTAATGCTTTTCAGCTGCTGCTGGTTATAAATATAATATTTTTCATTAAAAAAGTATTTTTTTACCCACTGAATTTTTCAAATTCAAAAGCAAATAATATTCAGATCTTAGCGCTAAGGAAATGAAAAATTCTCGGCTATCATCCTATTAGCACTTCTCTATAATTGCATTCTCTCCGGCTAGGATAGTTTTGCATAAAGGCTGCGGCTTCTTAATCGGTACCTATTGGAGTCAAGTCGAAGTTCTATGTAGAAGTATGTCGGTTTAACCCTAGTTTAAGAGCTTTAGTATTATTTTAACTGACTCATTAGGAGTTAGTCCCAAATTAAAAAAATAAACGATTTATTAAAGTTTTTCTCACAAAAAATGGACATGGCGAAGAATTCATGAAAGGAAAATATTATCTAATTTATTTTTGATACAGGTATTATTAAGGACGGAAAATAACGCACTTTCATTACAGATATACTACAACAGTATGAAATCTAATTACATCAGAACCAGATCACGAACTTGAGTGGAATAATAAAATCATCCAAGTAGAAAAAGTAAATAAGGGTAGGTTTATATTTACAACTTGTCCCAACTAGGCTCATTACAATTCAGAGTCGGGAACAAATATACTAGAGGACGAAGTTGAATAAGTATCGTACGAGCCATCGACTTCCTTGTCAAACTTTTATGAGCTCAAGGCCTTATTGCTATCTGGTGAAAGTTCAAAGCCGTATCAATAACTAGTAACGATTGGAGGAACTACATTATTAATGGATCCCATACACCTAAGTACAGATTAACTATAAAGTTATTGCTTCGCACGGTTGTTATAGGTATATAATATAATAATATTATAATAACAGGTGTCCGCATCTAACGTACTGCAACAATAAACACCGTGTTAATCCTGAGCACGTTAAGCCCTCGTAAAAACTAGTTTAGTGTACTGTATAGTCAATGTTTTAATCTTATTCATTATGCAATTATTGTTATAAACATGTGAAGCACTGATTTTAAATCGAAGAAAATAAGAACTCTCACAAAATTTGAAGAAGTGCTAAGTTAAACGTCATACAAATAAAGGTACGATATAATTGGAAAGGAACGGTGAATAAAACGTTTCTTTTTTTAAAAGCACCTCCAAAGAATATCAAAGAATAGTAGGTGTCTCTAGTAAAATGTAAATCTTAAGAAATCTGTAACCATTTATGTGGGTACCTTGCAATTCTTTCGTCGCGTCACACTGTTTATTCAGTTCCTACATATTCATGCGCTTTACTGCAAGTGTGGCTTTGATTAAACTTATCTAGGTCTGTCCAATAGGTTTAAATTCACCTTCACGTGGCCTAGATTTTCTATTCTAGACGAACGCTTGTAAAACTACATGTTACATGTTATGTTAACTATTGGGCCTGTAATATATATATTTTTTTGGATCAAAACATTTACAGAATGACTAGATTAAAAGTAATGCCTGTGTTAGAAAAGTAATTTTAAAACCAACTTATTTCACAAAAGAAAAAAACAACATAAAATTACAACTGCCGTATTCAGTATCTAATATAAAACCACAGACGATGCCAAGCGGCTCGCATTAAGAAATATCACGGTGAAGAAATGAGAGAGGAAATGGCGGCAATTCTACGGATGCACCCTGTGTATTTACATTAAACGAAGATGGAACTGATCGGGGAATTAATAAGCGATCCTATAGGAGTCAATGTAGAATCAACTTGATAGATTTATAAACGAATTAACTTTGATCGGTTGATATAACTGTTAAACTGTTGGTTGATTAAATAAAAGGAAAGGATTTTCTTGAAATTCTAAGAAACTCGTCTAAAGAAAAACTTCCGGAATAAATTAAAAGGTTTTCAAATAGGATATACCAATTTTAAGAAGAAATTGGCACACGTAGACCGCATTGTATAACGTTTCGGTACATAAATAAAACATGCTGCAACAGAAATAAACTTAAATTAAATCCAACCAGACAAGATAAAATTGTGTTAGACAAGTTTACAAACGAACTAAATCCCACTGCATCTGTATGGACGCTAAACAGTTAGCCACAACAAGAAAGAAACTAAATACCAGACTGGGAATTTGCCGGAAATTTGCACTTACGAAATCACTGTCCGGTTTTTTCCGGTTTCGTCTAAGTGCAAACAGCTCCATATTAATTGCGTTGCCACTTACGTTTCCGACCGTTTAGACGGGTAAGAAAAACTCGTTTAGTGAGAAAAAACACTATTTTATTAAAGAAACGCGTTTCAAGTTTCATTTGTTGCGTTTTATCATGTGACTACGTACGTTTTTTACGTCGAATGCTAAAATAAACAACCAACGCAACTATTATTGAGTGGTCGTGGGGAGCTTGTGGCTAAGTAATAACAGCCGCACGGGTCGATCCGTCAGGTTAAGCTATGCTTGCCGGGTTTAGTCCATGGATGAGTGACCATCTTTACATACCGAGGCTCGTCCGTGCGTCGGAAAGTACGTTAAGCCATTGGTCCCAGTTTTCATTTGTGCATCTTTGACAGTCGTCGAAGCCTGATAATCTGACAGACGCTTTTACCAAGGGATATAGTATTACCTAGTTACTGGGTTGTAGAAGTCAGATAGGCAGTCGTTCCATGTAAATTGCTGCATCCGGTTAGACTGGAAGCCGACCCCAACATAGTTAAGAAAAGGCTAGGCAGATTGATATTATTAAGTGGTCTTTGAAGTTAAGTGGTCTTTGAAAAATGATGATCAAGTTTTCTATACATATCATCAAGAAAATCTTAGAGAAGTGAAATGATTGGTTTGTTGGAATTTCATTAGCTAAGGATATCAAGATATATGTAAGGATCAACAACCACATTTTTCTCAGGAATGGTTTCCTGAACAACGATGTTTAATATTCTGATTTCTAGACCTACATACAAAAAGCGTATACCAACAAATAAATAAGGATAAATCCAAAATAGGACAAAAAGTTCCCTAAAGAACAAAAAAGCGTGTCTCTAAGTGTTTTTGTTAACAAAAGTAATTTCTTCGTAGATATTGATACGAGAGTTGGCAAGTAATTTGTCTTTTCCAGAAAAACTCTAATTTGTCTCATGTCTAATTATCTTGGCTTAAGGCATTATGTATGTTAAATTGATGTTTTCGTGTACTAATTGCAATTTATTCGATTTGGGCTCCAATGCTACCCGTACCTTTAAGAATTGGGCGGAAACGGAACCTGAATTGCATATTTTGTGACTTTAAGTGGAATTCCCTCATTTTTTTTATAAAAATCTTAAATTTATTCGCTGACAGAAAACGCACAACCTAAATCGCTGTGTGACAAAATTTTGCAACAGTTTCTTTTATAACTAAGGGTGGGTTGCACCAAATGTTACGTTAGTGTTTTCGTCAAAGTTAGTTTAACAGCCAATTAAAATCAGACAAGACAACAACTTCTTTTACAATCTTTTGGATATTTATTTTTCTTATTCTTTTATGTCGAATTATTGTTCACTTTACGGTGACTTTTCAACAAAGAAGTGCTTTATGAAATAGTATTTTTTTATTGGTGAAAAGTGCTAATCACAAGCATCAATTAATTCAAGCCTTGGTTCTTGCTCCCAAAATTACGTACTTATGTTCGTTTGCGTTTCGGGTTGAGCGGAAGATTTAAATGCCATTAATTCTAGAGAAATGTCATTAGCAATTGATGCAAATTTCTATGACAAAATGACGAGTAGGATTTACTAACGCATGAATAATTGATACAGACCGCACTATGCTCTGTGATGTTCGAACGCAAAGGAGTCTGTCGTAGATACACACCAAAACCAATGGGTAGATTAAATGCTAGGTAATGGAGGTAATATCTGCTGTTATGTAAGTGATGTATTAGCACGGTTAATGTTATTTCTATAACATACATATGTATGTATCCAGAAGTACAGAGGCCAGCACATCAAGTTACCACAATCTGTCAAATTTCTTTGATAGTATTTCGACTTTATTGCAAAGCCATAAGGTTCATTTTTAATTGAGAAAATTTGACAGTTAGGGATAGCTTGATGTGCTGGCGTCTGTACCCAATGATATGTCTGTGGTGTTTTATTTTTATTTATTTTTATTTATTATGCAATAAGCAGTAACAGAAAGCCTAAACGAATGAATTACGTCAGAGAAAATGCAAGTATCAGGAAGAACTGTTGTATTTCAGTTGGATGTACAGTATTGGTGGAAAAGGAGACAGTAAGTGACGAGCACAATACAAGAATTAATGTTAATTAATGCTTTTAATGACTTTTAAGCTGATTTAGACGAGAAAGTTTTTAGGCGGCGATTTGATAATTGGACGAGAATTGAGAGTGACATTTCAAGGACCCACGACGCGTTAAGGCACTTTTTTGAACTGAAAGAGTATAAAGATCTTGCTGTATCACACTTTGAACTGTCTTTTTCTTTGGTCTAAGTCTTATGTCAATCCTAGGGGGATCGTATTACCCAGTTACTGGGTTGTGGAGGTTAGATAGGCAGTCGCTTCATGTGAAATACTGGTATTCAGCTGCATGCGGTTAGACTGGAAGCCGACCCCAAAATAGTTGGGAAAAGGCTAGGCGGATTGATAATCTTTCTTTTTCTTTATTTTTTAAGAATACACGACAAGTACCACAAGTGTCTCTGTTTGATGTAACGAATTATTGGACTATGAGACTTATAATTTGTTTCCATTGTGCGAGAATAATACAAGGTGTAAATTGAAATCACTGACACCCTTTTAAAGAGTCTTAAGCTAGTTTTTAGGGTTCCGTACCTCAAAAGGAAAAAACGGAACCCTTATAGGATCACTTTGTTTTCCGTCCGTCCGTCTGTCAAGACCGTTTTTCTCAGGCACGCGTGGAGGTATCAAACTGAAATTTATATCCCTTGTTATTGTCCCTTGGAGCTGTGAAAAAATCAAACTTCTAAGCCAAAGCAATCAAAAGATACAGCTGTTTATGCCGCAAATTTTCGAAACTCGCACGGGAATCGAAACCCACAGGGTACTTCCCGTGAACTTAGAATATTGAAATTTGGTACAAAGTAACGTCTTACAGTGCAGATAAAGGAAAAATTGCGAAAACCGTAAATTTTTAGTTACATCATATAATAAAATAAAAATTGTTTTTTTTTCAAAATCTAAAAATACCATAACTATGACTCGATTCTCGTGATGGGTGAACTTTTACTTATATACCTACAGGTTTGAACGGAACCCTCGGTGTGCGAGTCCGACTCGCACTTGGCCGGTTTTTATTTATTAGAAATGTCAGGTTTGGTTTCATAGTAAAAGTTGTTTATGATAAGTGCAATAACCCTTGTATATATACTCGGTTAAATTTTAGTCGTTTTAATCCCCTTAAGGGGTCATTGTACACATTATAACGAGCAACTTTTACTATGGGACCGAACCTGAAATCGCAAAAAAATAATCAGATTTTCAGTACATTTATGTTATCCTAACTCGTCAAAATGTACTGTACAGCTGATTTTTTTTTCGCGATTTCAGGTTCGTTCCCATAGTAAAAGTTGCTCGTTATAATGTGTACAATGACCCCTTAAGGGGATTAAAACGACTAAAATTTAACCGAGTATATGTTGGGATCGGCTACCAAGCTAACGGGATGCAACTGAATAACAGTATTTTACACTTTGTGAGACTGGCTTTATTCTGACTTCTTCCCTTCTTTTCATGCGGTTAGTGACTAACCTGGTGTCAGAGTTTTATGCTGCCCATGGGTTTCTGACGACCCGTAACGACATTCAAATATTCGCTAATCACAGCTAAGACCAAGGGCTAAGAGAAGATACGTCGCCTAGTAAGTTTCAGCAAGTGGTTATGGCAACCTTGGACCGGAATCCATGGAGGTATTGTCCGCTTCAAGGTGTCCAAAGACCACGATCCTTAGTAACGACTACAAAAGAAGATGCCAAAGATCATTTGAGGTATAAGTTACTATTTAAATAGAAATTATTGCTAAACGTTCTTGTAAATCAGCAGATGAATCACTTATTAATTTTCATAAATGATAGAACTGCCTTGGAAGTGATGGAAGTACACTTTTAAGTCAAGTTAACTCCTTATGCAAAAACAAAAGACAGCCTTACCTTTGTCAACTCAACCAATTTGTTCATTCAAATTCCAAAAGCAGTTAGAACCAGCCTCAATATGTTTTTGCTTGACAACGTCATCCGACTATTATAACGATTAACGCAGACCCTTTAGGAGATAAGTGATGGAAAGCCTTAGGAATTAATAATAATGTCCTTTGGGTCATTTGTAGTAGTAGATTTATTGATATATTTTGGTAATGTATAAATTCGACAGATAAACCAATCAGACTTGTGTTTTCATAACGTATTTTTATTTGTATAAAATATTTAAATAAAAATGTAGTTTTACTATAATAGTATTAAATAGTACAGTCAACAGCCAAAGGAGATAATCAAAATCAGAAATTCAATACTAAAGACCGGAGTTCGCGTCAGACCTGTGTGGCGTCAGAGTGATTCAAAAGTTTGAGATTGAAAATTATACCAAACATTTACTACTAGTACACCTGCCATATATTCGTGAACTCCGTTCATTAGTATTGAATTACTGATTCTGATCATCTACTTTTGCTGTTGACTGTACCTATGCAATTTTTGTAGTAATAAACACACATCTTTATTAAATAAAACAGTGTATAGGTAGATACGAGAGTCATCGATATTGTCTCCACGTAAAATAAAATATAGCTCTATATTTTAAACAGGTATTCAGATGCATCCGGTTAGACTAGATGCCGACCCCAAAATAGTTGGGAAAAGGCTGAGCAGATTGATTGGACTGACTTATGTCTATAGCCTTGGTCTTAAATTAAATAATATGACCCCCAAAAAGACAGTACACCTTATATATTTCCTAGAAACATAAATAAAGTAGTTTCCAACTAAATTTAGCAAGATGTCTAGACTAACTTAACTGGACATTTCCTTGCAAACTGGGCATTGTTGTATTAACAAAATAAGATGGTTGAGAAAACTAAATGTTCAGAGGAAAAGATTTATAGTGAGTAAATTGACTTTCTTCGTGCCAGCCATAACCCACCACCCACTGAGATCGTAGACTTGACTGTATTTTATCTTCCTGTTACTTGTGTTCGGGATAAGACGACGACGAACGAACGATATTTGTGATAAGCGTATGTGTGCTTTTGCCCGCAGCTTCATCCGAGTAGATATAAAAAAATATGTACGTATCCACTGTCGAGATTCAAAGTACGCTATGGTCATGATTATTCAGGCTATAATTAGTTTTATAGCAAAATTTCAGCCAAATCTGTTTAGCCGTTTTTGGGCTAATCCGGGACATACATCCAGACAAACATACGGATAAAATCTAAAAAGCATTATAAATTATCTTTTTTTACGTTCACACAGCTGGATGCCGAAACTGATTTCGGCATCCAGCTGTGTAAATTTTTCTACAATCTGTCCTTTCGTCTTACATTTCTTCCGTTTTAATGGCAGTCATGCTATGCGTGCTAATTTATTATAATAAGTTGAAGAAAAACCTGAGTTTTAAATCACGATGTCAATAAGAGAATGATATATTTAATTAATTATATAATATATGAAAACCCTACAGTTAATAATCTTCTGTCAATAATTTCTACTTGCTAATAATCTAAATGGATGGAAGACTATAACGTAAATTACTTAAATGAAGACACAGACTAACCGTATAGTGACAAAATGGCCGACCTTGAGGCACTCCTTAATCTTGGTTTAAAACTACATAGCTGGGCTTGACGTTAAGTGTTCTGCTCAAGTACTTGGATCAACATTGTGGGTTCAAGTCTGGCTGTGTAAGGAATTGTAATTGTTATTTGTCTAGAGGCAATTGTTTGCCTAACGTTCGCTTGATGTTTAAAATGTCGACATGAACTGCTGAACATTGAAAATACTATGAGGAAAACGTGTCTAAATAATTTATTTATAAAAACAATTGTCATTTATTTCATTACTAGGTACTGTCCGCGGCTCCACCCGCATCAATGTTGAAATTTTTTTACACAAACTTCCACCCCCTATTTCTTCCTTTCATAGGGAATTTCCGAAAATACTACTACAGCAATGATAGCCTAGTGGTATGACCATTGGACTGCCAAGTCATAGGTCTCGATTTCGAACCCAAGGCACGCATCTCTGATTAAACGGATTCATGTGCGTATTGTATAAATAACACTTAAAAATCTGTGAAGGAAAACATCGTGAGGAAACCAGCATGTCTGTGAGATATATCTCAACAGCATGTGAAGCTAAGTCAGAGGCCCATGGGCAGCATAAAAACTCTGACACCAGGTTAGTCCCTTTTTTTTTTGAAGGCTGGGAAATCATCCAATGACTGCTCCCGCTCTGGGTAGAACGGAAGGGGAGTGTCAGACTCTTACTGACTAAAACCCATCCATGTTCCTTCCGTAGCCCTTTATGTTCCGGGGTAGCGGTAACCCTTTCGGACAATCCAGGTTAGTCCCTAACTACACGAAGAAGATCTTCGTAGGTCCATTAGCTTTGGAGATTTTGTGATTTATCAGTTAGTGAATGTATGAATGTATTAACCTTTCTCTTATAAATGTATGTATGTATAGATTTCCGTCACGTGAAATGAAGATAATCCACAAACAATAGCAAAAGCATTATTTGCTTGAGTGCGGAGATAGTAGGTGCATTCACTAGTTTTGTTAAAACCAATTTTAAGATTGTCTCAAATAGCTATAAAGGATTATACACATCAAAAGTACAAGGATTTATACCTTACATCTTTTTCCAATTTTTGAGTAAATTATTTCAGTCGCATTTCAGACATGCTAGGTAGCTACAGCACCTTTTGCAGTGTTTCGTAATATCCAAGATACGAAAACGCCACTTATTCCGAATGTCGGTATACTGAGGGAAGTTTTACACGCTACGTTTAAGGGTCTATGACACGTGAACGTAAAGGGGTTATTGAGAAACGAAACGGGTGATTTAACCCCCTCGTGTGATGATAAATCGGTTTTTGTTGATAGAAGTGTTAGGGGTATCTTCCCTAAACTTGCGGAACATTTTTATGTTTACATTATGTGTAATTTTTTGGTTTATTTACCCTTCGAATTATAGGGATGGCTGATATGGGTGGAATTGGAATTGGATAGTGAAACAACAAATTTTGTAACTAACTTTGAAGAAAATTATTGTCGATATTTATAAAATAAATTTAAATTCTATACTTTGTTTAAATCTATTTTTATGTTTTGATTAATGCTGTCTTCTCATTTCTATAACTCAACACACAGGTCAGTTTTTTAAAGATTTCTCCGCCCTGGGTAGAACGGAGAATGTCTTCTCTCGCTCTGGGTAGAACGGAAGGGGAGTGTTAGACTCTTACTGACTAAAACCCATCCCTGTTCCTTCTTTAAGCCCTTTGTGTTTCGGGGCAATGGCAACCCAACAGGTCTTGAGGTTTAGAAATATCGTGGTGATTGAAGTATTTTCAATGTTCACAACTGGTACAAGTCACTTTCTATGTCACCTACTCCTCAATTATCATACAAAATACCTAAAGCACATCTTTATTGTCCTAAACGCGGAGTCTAGAGTGATAGATATCGCGAACTGTCATGTCGGGCATGAGTTATCGCTAACACAGGCATAAATCGAGCCAATTCAGGCTATGATTAACAGCCGATGAAGCGTTGCCATGACATGAGATAATTAAAGTTCTAGTAAAGTCTATTATTTAAGTCATTATCTGCCGGTTATATTTTAAATGTGGTGGTCACTCGTCCCATTAAACATAACATCACGCCTTGTTTCCCCGAAGAGTTGGGCAGAGGTGTACCAATAGTACACCCACGTCTCGCCAGTTATGTTTAAAGCGAGCTTATTTCCATCAACTGGGCACAAATCCAGACCCCGAGCTGCTACTGAGAAATTCTACATAGAAAAACCCAGCAATACTTTGCCCGATCGGGGAATCGAACCCAGAACCTTTTGCTCAACAGTAGCGCTTGCGACCACTAGACTAACGAGGTAGTAAGGTCGATACTACTGAGTCACCACCAAACCCTAGCTAGCACTTTATTCAAGACAAACACTTGTCTATATTAACGCACCTTCTAAAATATTATAGTATGTTCACATACATAAGATATAGCTATATAACACAATTGTCAAAGCTGTCAATTCACTCTCAATATGTAAACGGAAACTAAGTGTTGATGTGACACGGTTTAGAACGAGCTAGGACACGAATTCTCAAGTTGGACAACTGTTACTTGAAGTAAAGCTCAAGTTTGTAGTGTGTGGTGTAATTTAAAAGATGTTTTGGTTGTGGATCGACGGCCTCGATCTAGTGATCGCATTCGCTACTGCTGAATATGAGGTCCTTTTTTTTACAGCTGGGAAATTATCCAATGACTTCTCCCGCTCTGGGTGGAGCAGAAGGGAGTGTCAGACTCTTAATGACTAGCCCATCCATGTTCTTTCCTTAGCCCTTTATGTTCCGGGATAGTGGTAACCCGCTTACCCGGCAGGCTTGGCTCTATAGAGCATGAGGTCCTAAGTTTAATTGTCAGGCTGGGCAATGTGTTATTGGGTTTTTTCATCTGGAGTTTCTCAGTAGCAGCCCAGAGTTTGAATTTGTGCCCAGATGTTAGCAACTTGCCCCTTTTACATGGGCCTTGAACGTAACTGGCGATAAGTGGGTTCCCCTATTTCATGGGATTTAAACGTAACTGGCGAAATGTTGGTGTTACTATATTTATACCACTGCATAATCCTTCCCGTGATGTTATGCAAATGTATGTTTGGTAGCGCTAAGAGTCAAAAACATCTCAATTATTTAAACCATATAATTATGGACTCTCCAAATGGATCAATCAATCAAACTGCCCAGCCTTTTTACCACCTATGTTGGGGTTGGCTTTCAGTCTAACTGGATACAGCTGAATACCAGTATTTTACATGAAGAGACCTGCCTTTCTGACCTCCATAACCCAGTCAGTATCTGGGTAATACGACACCCTTTGGTAAGACTAGGTGTCAGACTTTCGGCCTTCTAACTACCCGTAACGACTGTCAAAGATCCATGAATGACAACCAACGGCTTAACGTGCTTATTGAGGCACGGAGGAGTCCCGGTATGTAAAGATGGTCACCCATCCACGGACCAACCCCGGCAGGCGTAGCTTAACCGGATCGATCGATTCGTGCGGCTGTTATGACTTAGCCACGAGCTCCAAATTGATATGAATAATATTATGCAAAGTTGATTAAAATTAAAACGTGTGAAATTCCTGCTCCTATACATTCCCCGCTTGTCGCTTACAACTCACAGTTTAGGACTAAGTTTGAAACTCAAGCGCCACTGAGCTACATCGGCTCCTAGCTTCGTCTACACTTTAATGAAGATTTAACGAGGACCAACCGCACAGGAATGAATTTGTGCCTTCTTAGCATAATGTTGTATATGAGCTTCACGTATTTATGGGACGATTCTTATTAAAATATCATGGTAACGTGTAGGGAATGAGCGGAAGAAATGTTGTTATTGAAAGTGATATAAGTCAACAAGTCTATGTGTATGGCAAGTGGTTAAAGACTGGAGTCTTTCTTTGTCTGTCTTTGGTGTTGTCCACAGGAGTGGACATCGGCAATATTAGTGGATGCGTACCCTAACCATTTCAGAAACAAGGTGAAATGCTATGTGATAGTCAGTTTCAAAATTAAATGGCATTTTTTTTTGTGCACATTTAATTACCTTAAGTATACTTTTGACATTACAATAAATCCACCGCAGTAATAGTCACAGAATATCCCAGACTAGTTGTACTGTATTACAGTGAGGTATTAGTCCTCATTGCTGTGACCCGCATAGTAACAAACAAAACTATAAATAAAATAATTTGTTAAACAAAATTATATCGGATGATGATCCCCAAACTTCAGGTGGTTCCAGGTGTTTGCATGCGAGTCAGTTTTTGTTTATTTTATAGGTATGTGAAGCCTAGATGAAAGGCAAACGCCAAACAACGTAGAAGAAATAAAAAAATAAGAATAAAAAAAATCAAAGACGAAAAATGACTGAAGTAAATAACCATAAAATAAATAAGTGACAATGTGCTCATACGACGTAACATCGTTTAACAAACTCATCCAATTACCCAAAATCAGTATAAGCGCCATGAAATAAAACGAAACTGCTGCCATTCCAACATAAGACAATGTTCCCATTGCAAAAGATACTTCCTATAATGAAGCTTGTTGGGGAAAGTTAAATACGAGCTGACGGCAGTTGCAAATTAACGCAGATAATTAACTCAGTGTAACAGTAATACATTGGATGAAGTATAATTTGCAACACAGTCTTGAGTTTTCAGACGCAACATATTTATTTTGGAAGGTTCATTTAGCAACCAGTCTTGCCATGGGGTGTCATGTTACCCAGTAACTGAGTTGTAGAGGTTAGATAGGTAGTCGCTCCATTAAATACTGGTATTCAGCTGTATACACATATTTCTGAATTTGGAAGTCCTCCTTTCTTAATTTAGAAATTATATACTTTTACATAGTTGAACATATATTATCGCTTGACTTTCTGATGTCATGATATTTCCCAGACATCCGTTCATTATGGGCAGCTGGAAGTTTTAGAACGACTAAGCAACATGTATTTTTCTATCGTATTACCCAGTTAGTAACTGGGTTGTGGAGGTCAGATAGGCCGTCACTCCATGTAAAATACTGGTATTCAGCTGCATCCGGTTAGACTAGAAGCCGACCCCAATGTAGTTGGGAAAAGGCTAAGCAGATTGAACTTCTCTATTATTCGTCTTCTCGGTAGTCACTCCCATTTTAGCCATGTAATCTTTCACACAATCCATCCGTAGTTTCTTTCGTCTTACTAACTATTATTAGTTTTAGATACAAAATGAACCCACATTTGTTTTTTTAGTTCAGGTAATCAATTTATGTATAATCTAAGCTACGTTGCAAAACTTATTTCCTCATAGCAACCGCTCTCGAGCTCTTGTCACCATCTTTGCCAAAACACGAGACTTAAATTATTAATTGGCGTAACACTTGCGTCGTTGCTCTCGTAAACACTTAATTACATTACTAACTTGTGGGATAACTTGTAAGTATACAGCTTATTAGAATTGATAAATTCGACAGTCGGGTAATAATATCGCATAATTTTTTTATCTGTAATGGTGGCGTTAGTAATGGCAGGCTTTATATGGAAGCAAATGCTACTGCTTAGGAGGTCCTGGGTTTGATTCCAAGGTCGGTTATTGGGTTTTACCTTTAGGAATTTCTAAGTAGTAGCCCGGAGTTGCGATTTGTTAATGGTTTATAGCGATAGACTCGTTCCCTGTTATGTGATGAATTTGGTCAACTTGATGATCTTGAAACCTTAATTGGTCTCTTATGGAAGTGATTCAGAAAAAAATTACAGATGGTGCATTTTTTTCATCTATAAATACCTTTGAAGTTATGAAGATAAACACGTGACTTACTTCCTGAAACAATGAGAAACATAATATATTAGGTAATTCAAATTAAACTAGAAAATTGTAATCCCGCACGACGTAAAAACAACGTGAGGTCTGACCGTAGAAGGCTGACATACGCCCTCGACTTTTCCAGTTGCCATTAAGTAGTAGTAAAGCAAACTCTTGCTCACATTCCAATTATAATTCGCAAATCATTTTCAACAAATCATTCAGTATTTTTTCCTTATCCGAATTATTCAGCTGCATCCAGTTAGACTGGAAGCCGACCCCAACATAGTTGAGAAAAGGCTAGGCAGATGGCATTCAGTATTTTTTCCTATTACGCGTAGTGTCGGTGTTGTTCTAGCGCTACTGCTTAGCATAAGGTCGTAGGTTCGATTCCCGGGTCGAGCAGTGTAATGTATTTTTCTATCTGAGATTTCACAGTACCAGGACTTACACAGGTTGATGATAAAAGGCTCACCTCCCATCACATGGGACTCGAACATAACTGGTGAAATGTAGATGTACTCTATAGATACACCTCTGCCTAAACCTTCGATGATTACAGGAATGAACTGACGTATCTATGTACAGACTGGCTGTCTGCATATGAAGCTATCCCAAACTGTCAAATATTTCCAATTGAAAATGAACCGTACACTTTTGTAATAAAGTTGAATATCTAACAAAGCAATTTGACAGTACGTCGTAACTTGATGAGCTGGCAACTGTTCATCTTACTACATACGATCCTTTCAACAAGAGGGCCATTTCCTTTTCTCTTTATTTGAAGTAAAATACTACTATATTTATTTCCATCGTTAGCTCTATCGACGAAGTGCGATAACTTACAACAGGGATGGCAAACTTTCGTACATTTTTATCTTGCTGTGTTTGATTTTTTGAGATACTTGAAATCATGATTCAGAAAACCATAAATGGACTAAAAATTAAGTTGTACCAATGAATAGCCAGAGTAAAATCAATCAATCTGTCGAGCCTTTTCCCAACTATGTTGGGGTTGACTTTCAGTCTAACCGGGTGCAGCTGACTACCAGTATTTTACATTCATCTATCTGAACTCCACAACCCAGTAACTGGTCAACACGATACCCCTTGATAAGACTGGCTGTCAGATTTTCAGGCTTCTGACAACCCGTAACGACTGTCAAAGATGCACGAATAACAGCCGGGACCAACGGCTTAACGCTTGCCGAGCTACGGAGGAGTCTTGGAATGTAAAGATGGTCCATCCACGGCCAACCCCGGCAAGCGTGGCTTAACCTGATGGATCGACCTGTGCGGCTGTTATTACTAAGCCACGAGCTCCTCTCGTTCGTTTATCTCATTTCGTGTCACCATGGGGTTCGACACCCCTGACTGAGGAGTTCCCGATAACTAAGCACATTCAACATTTACACTTCGCTGCACTAACACATGTCGTAAAGTAAGGAAGTAACGACGATTGCCAATAGGAACTCTTTCACTCTTACTCACTTTAGCTTCTAAGGAGAAAAGAGGATGGAAGAGGGGTTATTCATTCCTATTTTTATGGGTAGAAGTTAATTTATGGATATTATAAGAGTCAAGGGCAGTCGAACTATTACTGTATCATCAGATTAGTTCGTAAATATTAGGCATAAGTTTTTATTTAGAGTAGACGAGAGGAGGTCGTGGCTTAGTTATAACAACCGCACAGGTCGATCCATTAGGTTAAGCTACGCTTGCCGGGGTTGACTGTGGATGGGTGACTATTTTTACATACCGAGACTCCTCCGCGCCTCGGAAATCACGTAAAGCCTTTACACTTTACGAGTCGTCAGAAGCGCGAAAATCTGACAGCCAGTCTTACCAAGGGGTATCGTATTACCCAGTTACTGGGTTGTGGATGTTGTCAGATAGGCAGTCACTCCATGTAAAATATTGGTATTTAGCTGCATCTGGTTAGACTGGAAGCCAACCCCAACTAATTGGGAAAAGGCTAGGCAGAAAAAAAGTTTTTATTTACAGCAATTGCTAAATTGAACTTATGTCATAGAATTTTGTTGTTATTTCCAGACTTGGCGTATGAATTGATGATCGATGTTGTTGTTGATACAAAAGAAAAGTCGCCGTCGGCTCTCATTTGTATAGCAGCGCTTTGTCGACGTTTATTACTTACATGGAATTGTTTTAAACTAGCTGCTGCCATCGGCTTTAACCGCGTGAATATCCGGCATTATATCAAGGGAATGTGCTACCGGGATAAAAAGGGAAAATCATCATCATTCTCCTGCCCTTATCCCTATTTGGGGTCAGCGCAACAAGTCTTTTTCTTCCATACTTCTCTATTAGTCATCATCTCGGTAGCTACTCCCTTCCTATCCATATCATCTTTCACACAATCCATCCATCGTTTCTTTGGTGTCCCTCTACTTGGATAGCCATCCACATTCATACTCACAACGTTCCTGACAATATTTTCCTCATTCCTCCGCATAGCATGCCCATACCGACAACCAACCGACAACCGATTTTGACACAACTTTTCAGTCACCGGTATCACAGACTTCCTCTTATATACTCATTCCGTATTCTATACATTCGCGTAACACCACACATCCCTCTTAGCATTCTCATCTCAGCTGCATGCAATTGTCCTTAATTCATTCCTTTTGTTGCCGAACACTGATCCATAAAAATAAAAATTATATATTATACGTTAAACTATAGTTAAACTACATCGCGTTGCAATTGTATCGACCTTTACCCACCAAATGCGCAGTACTTAAACCAAAGAACTTTAACTCTTCATCAAGTTCTGATAAAGTGCGGGTCTAAAGCGGTGATACTGAGACAGTTACTTAACTTATATTAAGACGACTGCGTTTCGACCTAGACTGAGTAACGAAGACTGCCACAAACTAAGCCTTTCAACTATCAATTGAGTCTGCTACGGTCAAGACACGTCCCAAGTTGGTGAGCCCTGGTTGGATATCTGCTTCAAAGACTTTCGTAGGGTTACATAGTGGTATTCCTCCTCTATTTCTTTTAATCTCCAAAGAGGCAGGAGTTCTTTGTTTCGCGGTTTTTCTACCCTGGCGTATGAAGTAATCATTTTGATGTTTCAACGGTGCTGATTCTATGCCTGACCATAATAATTGAAAAACTCAAATCAAAAATTATATTTTTCCCAAAATACCTTTTTTGTGAACGTAAGTATGACGACTATGCATAATGTTTGTTTGTTCGCAAACAAGCGGTTTCGATATTATTTTGAAACATAACTCAAACTCAAAGCGCCTGTAATTGGTTTATTTGAAAGAAATCTTTCAAATCACGTATGGTTTACTTGAAAGAAATCTTTCAAATAAACCTATTACAGGCGCTTTTGAATTATCTAGGGTCATTGCACGTATTGTCCAGTTGTAAAATTTATATGTACTTATTTAAAAAATAAAGTCCATTAAAAATATTTTACCTAACTAAAAAATATTTATTTCCAAAAATAAGTTCAATTTTTTCATTCAATGTTAGAAGGATTAAAATGTTTTTGCCGTAGCGTGTCACAATATTTGAGATCCATCCCTTTTCCAATTTAAGAGGCCGTGTCGCAGCATATGACGGTTATGTTCACCTGTATGTTGTAGGTTAAGTGTGATCTTAGGCGTTATCAATAATTTCAAAAAAAGTCTAATTCTGTAGGATGAACATCAGTTAAATTTTAAACCTACCTACATACTCGACACGGATACAATACTATGACTGGCTGGTACAGTACAATGACAGAAATACCATTTTTCTGAAAGTTTCTAAATCAGTTCAGGCGTCTTTGAGTAATCGGTGAACATAAACATAAAAAACCGGCCAAGTGCGAGTCGGACTCGCGCACGACGGGTACCGTACCATTATCTAAGAAAACGGCAAAAAAATCGCGTTTGTTGTATGGGAGCCCCCTTAAATATGTATTTTGTTCTGTTTTTTAGTATTTGTTGTTATAGCGGCAAATACATCATCTGTGAGAAGTTAAACTGTCTAACTATCACGGTTCATGAGATACAGCCGGGTGACAGACGGACAGCCAGACTGACGGACGGACGTACAGCGGAGTCTTAACAATTGGGTCCTGTTTTACCCCTTGGATACGGAACCCTAAAAATAAGATTCTGATGCATTGAGAATCTCCTCATTTTTTGAAGTTGGTTAAAAAACGCATGAGTAGATCAGAAATTTATTTGTAATATGAAATTCTCTTACATTTTTAACCAATACTATAAACCTAAAACATTACTAATAACTATTTACAAGTATATAACAGGAGGGAAACAAAATAAAATAAATCAAAGGGCATCAAAAAATTCGTCCACATCGCTGTCAACAGGAAAAGTTCCCAAAAGGCTGGCAGCATTGCCACGTTGTATGGCAATGCTGATTCTTTGACCGAAAAATAGGCCAGCCCTCTGGTCACGTGAAGAGTCGACCAATCGCTTGGCGATGTCTCGATAAACATAGTGGGTACTCGGACCCCATGGCCCTAGTGTTTCAACCCCAAACGGCTCGAATATATAACTCGTTAAAAAACAATGTAGGCTCGTATATTATTATGCTCTGCTACCCGTGCGAAACCAGGAAAAGATGCTAATTCTCAATAAAAACTTAAATGAAACTAAACATCACTTCAACTTTGACTGTTAGACATTTCAGAAAATATCTCAAATTCATGACTTAACTACAACACGCGAAAATAAGTAAAAGCTCACAAGATATGAGCACGCAAACGTTAGGGAGAGCGAGACTTAATGCCACTTTATGTTCGGTTTGATGCGTTTTTTATATTCTCCTATCCGATAGATATTTTGTTTAGCTCCGTCGTGTGTTAAGAAATTGCTGCCTTAAATCTTCCACACAATATGATATGACTGATGTGTATATCTTGTTTCGTTGGTTTGAAGTTATTGGTAAATAGAAACAAGGACGTTACTCTTATGTTTCTTTGCTATCAACTTTATTGGCTGCAATATTATTTTATTTATTTATTTAGGATCTCCTACAAAGATCTACACAATAAAGGACAAAGGGCAAAATCAGGTAATATATCTGATAGGAGGCAAAATTATTGCAAATATTAAGGCACAAGTGGCAACGCTCTCAGCTTTTTACACATACATATAAGGATTTCGCACTGATATTGATGCAGACGAATTTTTTGATGCCCAATATGTGCTCCTCCATTTTGTTTGCCTTTGTCTACTTGTATAATTATAATATTTATATTTGAGTTTTAAGGTTGTGTATTATTTCAAATTAGTATTTTTCTGCCGTGTCCAATTTTTTTTTCATATTTCATTTTTTATCCACCTTTTTATATCTACCCTGTTTTCTTAAACCACTTTAGAACCAGCGGCCGGTTCAAATAAAGCCTGATATTATCAGTATTTTATTAAAAGCGAAGGGGCTTCTGAAATGCAACTATGCAAATAAAACGCAAAATATTTTAACACTTGTAACGATTCCCTACTGACTGAAATGATATTTCATTTCCAAAACTTATTGCAAAGAATATTACGAAAAACATTTAATTTTAGAACTGTTCTTTTTTTTCTATTCCATCTTGTTATATTATACAGATAAGAAAGAATACGAAAGTCTATGTTCCCGCGCACATAAATTTAAAAGAAAAATTTGTGTCTGGGTCACATTTTTTACTTAAATTATGTTTTAGAGTATATTCATTTTCATACATATCTCGTGTTTTGAATTTGTAATAAACGTTATTCTTATAACAGGCTACTTAAATAAAAATATATTTTCATTAGTTAGTTTTTTTAAATTTACTTACTTAGGTGAGTACCCTTTAATCGGCAAGTTTCAATTACTTAATGCTTAAGGTGAAAGCGCAAGGGTAGCCCGCGAAATTAAGATTTTCTTTCTTACCTTTTTTTGCAATTTGCAGGTCAGTATTATGTTATTATGTTGATCACAATATGATTCGCGGCCGGAGCAAGAACGTATTTACAGAACTATAATCATCACACTCATCAATACAACCCTCTAAGTTCATATCCTATTTAAAGTTGTATTGCTAATTCTAATGACTTAAGCAGTGATAGTCTAGCCTAGTGGTGTGACCGTCGGACTGCCCAATCACAGGTCTCGAGTTCGAACCCAAGGCGCACAATAACTGATTTTTCGGATTCCGTATTGTATCACTTGCTTAATAATCGATGAAGGAAAACATCGTGAGGCAATCGGCATGTCTGAGAGATATTTCTCAACAATATATGAAGCTAAGTCAGAGGCCCATGGGCAGCATAAAATCTCTGACACCAGGTTAGTTAGTAACTAACCACACGAAAGAAGAAGATTATAAGTCTCTAAATACGTACTTTACTTACGCCATAAAACATATTTTGATCTTCATACATCCTGAAACTGACCTGAAAATTTGAAAAAAAAAATGCGACCTGCCCTGGCGCTTCCCCCTTAAAACGTACCTCTTTTTTAAACAGCTCTTTACATTAATTATTGTTAACATTAATAGTATTGAAAGTGAACCCTTAAAGAAACATTTTTTTTATAATTTTACAAGTATCTTTTATAATAATCTCAAATTTCTTTTATATTTCAGGTACATCGATCACGTAACAATCAACCCAGCCTACCAAAAATCAAGTAAGTACTCATAATATACGAAAATGACCGCCTTTTCTTGACCTTCAGACAAATAGAGGCATGTCTAGCACACTTAAGTACGGTATGAAAAAAAGGTAAACTTTATGACTTATAAAAGTTCAGCACTTGACTTTATTACGAGTGATTTCCTTCAAATTTAGAGCAATTGATTTTTTTGTTGACGCTACAGGTTTTTTATTAGTCTTACCTGCGGTGCTCGGATGGCCATCATAATTTATGGGTTCCGGAAAACCATTATATATTTTTGATGCATATTTTAATGGAGTTGGTATAAATACCAATAAATGAATAACATTTAAAGCTTTTCAAGTAATAATTGACAAATGTTGACAAATCAAAACGACAGCGTTTACTTTTTTTTAGCATTGGTTGGCAACGCCAGTGAAACTTCCGTCAAACTGTGTCAGTTGTTTCGGAGACTAGCCGGAACAACAACAGACATAAATAACAATGTTTTTTTTTAATTCAAGATAAAAAAAAACATTTTATGTTCCACTTAAACATTTAGTAAAAATCTATTAGTTTTTCGTTACAAACAGACACTTCAATTTTATTAATTTGTATATACTTTCTATGAAAATGTCGCTCGTCTTAGATATAAAGGCCTGATCCCACAAACAGGCGCGACGCGATCCTGGTGGAATCATTTCCATGAAGTTTTCATAGAAAATGGCAAATTAGGGTTGCCTCGCGCTGACGCGTCAATCCTGTGTGCGGAGTCTTAAGACTACATAAGTCGCTGTCATTTTTATATAGGATGAAATAAGTCATAGTTAGCAAACTGTATTACCTTATGAACTAACTAGCCAGATTCGAAATATTAGCCATAAATTTACCAAATATGTGGTCACTAAAGTAACAACTGCTTTATCATCAACTATTCTGTATTCCATTATCTGGTTGCCATAATCGATTTCCCTCCGATTTAACCATAATCGACTCACTGACTTTATCCGAACGTTAAACGACTTTAACAATTACCGGCCAGTAATAAATGCTATGGAGCGATTTTATAGCGTAATAAAATCGTGTGTAAGTGCCTTTAATAACTTGGCAACCCTAGAGTAATGAGATCGCAAATATTATGAGGGTACAGTAAATAGATGGCGCTGTTATAAACATATGTTGACTATTGAAATTCTGAATTCCATAACTAATAAACGGACTGGTTATAAATTTTAATGGTATCTAAGGAACTTTCAACCATTTAACTTTGTAAATAACATTTGCTTAGAAATCGAATTCGAACTAGGCTAAAAATCTGCACTTTTTGAACGTGAAACATTAACATGATAGTGTATGGCATAAAGTGATCGGATACACTACTATAAATTAATTAATTTATCTTAAAATAAATTTTGAGTTCACAATAATTATTCTGGTTGTTTTTATTTAGCAGCCCTCTTCGTCATGTTCGTGTGGTTAACATTTACTTAGAAATCGAATTCGAACTAGGCTAAAAATCTGCACTTTTTGAACGTGAAACATTAACATGATAGTGTATGGCATAAAGTGATCGGATACACTACTATAAATTAATTAATTTATCTTAAAATAAATTTTGAGTTCACAATAATTATTCTGGTTGTTTTTATTTAGCAGCCCTCTTCGTTATCTTCGTGTGGTTAGTGACTAACCTAGTGTCAGAGTTTTTATATTGCCCATGGCCTCTGACTTAGCTTCACATGCTGTTGAGAAATATCTCTCACACTTAGTGGTTTCCTCACAATGTTTTCCTTAACCAATTATTAAGCAAGTGATACAATACGCACATGAATCCGAAAAATCAGAGGTGCTTGCACACCACTGGGCTATTACTGCTTTTAAAAGCAGCTCTCTAAAATGTAGCCATAAAATCACGTAATAAAAACGTAACTTGCTTAAAAATCGGTGAAGGAAAACATCGTGAGGAAACCGGCATGCTTGAGAGATTTTTCTCAACAGTATGTGATGCTAAGTCAGAGGCCCACGGGCAGCATTAAAACTCAGACACCAGGTTAATCACTAACCACACGAAAAGAGAAGATCACGTAATAGGAGGCGATGTTGCTGTAAACTATGTTTGAGACTTGAGAGAGCAAACACTTCAGAGACACAACATAACCTAATGTCACGCCTTGTTTCCCTGAAGGGTAAAGCGGACGTGTACTCATATTTAACCATAACTAGCGAAATTTAGGTATACGAAGGAATACCGTGGCTTAGTACTAACAGCCGCACAGGTCGATCCATCAGGTTAAGCTACGCTTGCCGGGGTTGGCAGTGGATGGGTGACCATCTTTACATACCGAGACTCCTCCGTGCCTCGGAATGCACGTTAAGCCGTTGATCCCGGCTGTCATTTGTGCATCTTTGACAGTCGTTACGGGTCGTCAGAAGCCCTAAAATCTGACAGCCAGTCCTACCAAGGGGTACCGTATTGCCCAGTTAATGGGTTGTGGAGGTCAGATAGGCAGTCGCTGCATGTAAAATTTAGCTGCATCCGGTTAGGCTGGAAGCCGACCCCAACATAGTTGGGAAGAGGCTAGGCAGATGATGATTAAGTAATACGTCTGCCTAACTTTCCGACGATTACAAGAAACTATATCGCGAACGCAGTATAGCATTTATTGACACAGATGTAAATTTTCCCGTCGATATGGTTGTCAATTGTTAATACCACTGTCTGTTGTTTCAGTAAACAATGGGGCGGCAAAGTGATGCTGGTTTATTTAAGGGCTTAGATGACGATTGGCTCTGGCAGAATAATATATGGTTGTTGCTATGAGCTGACAAGTGTGGAAAGGTCTATGTGTTAATTAAAGTCACGCACGAGTAGGTTATAAATAGTTATGGTGCACACTAATCCTCTCTTCTCCTTCCCTTTTCATAAGCTTTGTAGATAAATCATTTACCTAAAATAATAATCTCAAAATAAGCAGAATTTTGATATCTATGATTACTTGATTTAAGAATAAATGGGTGAAGAAACAAAACTTGTTTTTCGTTTGATAAAAGAATTCAAATAAGATTAACACATGGCACCGCTCGACCGCACGGTAGGAGCAGTTTGCGGTAGAAACGAGCACTACTCGACCGCGCGGTCGGGCAGTGTACGTGTGTTAGGCATCAACGGATTTCTGAGACCAATGCGACATGAGATCCGCTTCACCGCCTACCGCGGCGGAACGCGGTGTCATGTGTAAATCGCCTTAATCTTACTGGATTTTGTTTAACAAATTACGAACCAATTAACAGTTATGATAGGATTTATAGTAAAATATCGAGAAATCAGGCTTTAGATGCAAGTAGTCCAAAAAAGAGCGTCTTCAAGGTCAAAGGCCTAACGGTCAGTCCAATTTTTGGACAAAATCTTGTCAGTTGAACGGTTAATTTCCATGCTAACCATATGCGTCAAAATTAATCCGATGTACACCAATCTAATTTCAGACATCCAGTACTACCGCAAAACAAATATTTGTACTAAATACACCACGCTAGTCACTAACTAACAAAACGTGTGTGTGTTCGTTACCGAGCGCAAATATAATACATTCAACTAAGGGCGTTAGCAGAATTGCCACAAAGGACTCGGTGGGGGATAAAATGGATGAGATATACTTGGATTGTTGTTAGAGGAAAGACAATTTGGGAATAGATTTTAGGTTATAGTAATCACTTTTGGATGTAAGGAATAATAATAGAATGAAGGAGAAGATTAATGGCAACGTAAATAAGAGAAATAAACATTTATGGGTAACACAAAGTTTTTACCTTTCAATAATATTATTTGAGCAATTTGAATTAATCTTCTTACTCCAATGTCTTTAGGTACTTAATATTTAAGTCAAAGTCGAGCCATATTGTAAGTCACTTTGTTTCTGTCTTCGTCACCGCGCTGTTCTTCTGAACTACGTGACAAATTTTATTGTGATTTTTTGATTACCATCATTCAAGGCATCTATTATGGAAGGTTCTTGTGTTCCTCTCTTTAATATTACACGTAATAATAAAAAAATACTTTTAGTTTTATCAAGACTCTTTTTTTGGAGGGTGGGAAATCATCAAATGACTCCTCCCACTCTTAATGTCAGACTCCTACTGACTAAAACTCATACATGTTCCTTCATTGGCTCTTTGTATTCCGGGGTAGCGGTAACCCTTTCGGACAATCCCCCTTACCCGGCAGGCTTCGGCCCTAACGGGTCCCTTCTTATGGTGACACCATTAGAGGCGCGCGTGGAACACGACCCTAAACGTAGACCCTAAAAACATCATGATGCATCTAAGCAGAACCTTATTGATACTGTTAGGTTCTGACCAAAAGAAACTGAAAATTTTTCAACGTAGTGACTTAACTACTTACTACAATTTCATTAAATGATGTTGCATACTTCATTGGTGACCATAATTTAACGGGTTTGCGTCATACACAAGTGAAATGTTCAATCAATTTAGGCAGGCACATATGACTGCAAACAACGCAGTAACTGTTATTAAACAGAATTAGAGGAACACGATTGAACACGTTTCACTTCTATTTTCATTTAATCCAAACATGTTTGCCACAAATTAAACAATCGTTTCAAGTATTTCAGTTTCAGATTTGGACGTAATGACTAGATTAATTCCAGTGTTGAATTTAGTTTTAGATGTATTTGGTAATTGGAATTCTGAATCGAGTGTACAAAATTTAATAATAATTACAACTCAAAGAAATTAATTGCTTTTGTTTCCAAAGCTTTATTTATTTCACCTATGTAATATACCAGTCTTAGTTCTCCTGGTGAACCAAAGAGTAAATATATATCAAAAAGAGAACTGGTTGGAGACATGCAGCATGGCCGCGATCGCAAAGTCACACGTGCCGGAATCTGATTGGTCGTATACTATCGAACGTCATTCGATGTAGCCAATAGAATGAATTAATTGCTTTAAGAAATTGTATAAATATATTAATAAATATTTTTTCTTACGCCCGATCCAGCCTGTCCTTCGCTGTCCTCCCCCATTGACGCCCTAAGCCGAGGTCCGTACCCCATAGGAGGTGACCTTAGCATGTAGTCGCTTAGTTAGTTACCTTTTTATTAAGCCCTGCCTAGAGGCTGCAATTTCATTGTGGCATCCACAGGCAAGCCCGGTTAAGCAGTAGACAACCCTATGGTAGAACTGCGAGATGCATTCTGCATTCTTATCTATCAAAAGAAAAAAAACATTTGTCTTTCCCAAAATATTTATTTAACTAATCACACATTAGTACCTATACCTCTCATCAGTTGAGTTTTTTGCAATTTGAAATTTAGATACCTTTGCCTCAAATATTTAGAGAAACAATTGGAATATGGTGTTAAACTACGATATCCAAGTGCTAATGGAGGTAGCATTTCTCATCGGTTTTCAAAAAATCTGTTGGTACAATTTCCAATAACCTCCTCTTTCCTTCGCATAGAAATCACACCTTCAAAATATGTATTGATATCCTTTGATGTGAAATAAACCATTAGTTTACTGAGCGTACAAAAACCAATACGTGGTTGTGACAGCTTATTATCTCATCACGGACTAGCCCGTAATATGAATAGCTCTAGAGCAATTTTAATCACCTAATTCTAATCTTCAATACAGAAGAATTTCTATGCCGAGCAATGTACTTGAGAATTTTCATTAACTTCTCAAGTGTTGAAATTGCTTTCATGATAATACTGGCATCTACATTTTTGTAGCACAAAATGTACATAGGATAAACTTCTACAAATATTGGGACAGAATCAACACACTAGTAGGTACACTTAGGACGAAGGTTTTATCACAAGTACCCTATAATCAAATAGGGTGCATCCGCAACCCACAAACCCTGAACCCTTTTTGATTGAATTGGCCCTGGCCATCAGTTAATACACGGTAGGTATACTTTTGTTTTCACATATGGCTCAATTTAATATTTGCGCCTTTCTTAGTCGCATAACTCCAAAACGAAGTCCCGAATAAAAGGGTCCTCGTTAAAATTCACTTCGTCCATTCGAATTCTGTCCACTACAATATATTATGTGCGAATGGACATTGATTACACTACACCCAACTCACATCAAAGAGTCAACATCAAAAACGCGAGGAATCCAATAAAAGTCTGACTATGTAATTTAATAGGATCAGACGTCTCGAACGTCGAAATGACCTTCTACGCTGTACAGCTCCGTCGAGGCTTTCCCGACTTTATAGAGTTTGTAATTTGCATTTGCCACCCTCTTATTACAGATCGGTTACGTTTTAAATACGGTTGAGGGAACGTCTTGAATTTCTGTTCTTGCAATTAGTTTTTAACAAGTTTGTAGTATAATTTCGCTTCGGTTAGAATATTTGAATTTATTGTTCTTAGTATTCGATTGTTTTGTTCAATAATATTTGGCTCAACTGGGCGCCAATAAGTTTTCGACTAAGTTAGTGGCGCCCAGCATGGCACTAAAGTTTACTAAGTTTGACTACATGACACTTAAAACGCAAACATAATTTAGTATTCTAATATAAATGTTTACTAACGATAAAATAATAAATCATTAATAAAATTAATTAACCTTCATCGTTTAATTCAGTAAGTTTCTAAAATAGAGATAGCGTCGACTTAAAAGCTTTATACAATATAATTGAAAATATTTTTTCTAGACCTTGTTAACTTGCTCTCATTTTGTTTTAGTCGTTCCCGAAATTACTTGGATGAAGTACCCACTTAAAACAAGTATCTCTATTTACAATAGATTTACTTTGAAAAAAATTCTTGCTCCCTAAATAACAAGGTGGGTAGTAACAGTAGTTGAAAAAGTTTTATAACGAAGAAAAACTGTGATTGTATGACAAAGTGTTATAGCTGTTGTTTTTAATTAACGTGTGACTATTCAACTTTTTAGTTGTGATGTTAATACTCTTTGACGTTAATGTTTACTGCTTATCATGATCTACCATATATAGGCCATAATAACCGTAAATGTTGTTACCTTAGCATATTCACCATTATTTTGTTATAGGCCGATTTCCAATCGTGGTATATGTTGTTAGTATTCAAGAGGACGTTGGCGTCCATCCCTTGATTTAATCCTATAATACTTCTTACCCAAGTGTGAAGGCAAGACAGCCTTTCCTACCCTCAAAAAAAAGCCCTTTTTCACACATTTGAGTCCAACCGAGGATTTAGTCCTAATCGGGGATCAGCAGCAGCGTCTTAGCTACATCCGATACACTTGACGAAAGAGGTAAATAGGTACCGTACTACAGTAGGTTTCAGTATATAGATAGCTTATATAAAAAATAAGTATGGCCAGTCTTGAAGAAATAAAAACCTATACGGGTGTATTTAATTACTTTTTAGTTTTTTTTTTAGAAATGTTCGTTTTGGTACTGCAGAATAAACATTTTTTTCTTTCTTTCTTTCTATACTATATTGGTGTTTCACAAGCGATCTAAGATAGTACACTCAATAAACTGTCTGCAGTTTGAAGGAAGGAAAATGTTATACCACCTTTTTACAACAAGTTTTTACAACTTTCTTTTTATTTCACATCACTGTATGGGAATTTATAGCGAACCTCATTTTCTCTTATGTTCCCATAAACTATTTACATCCCATCAGATAAAACGATGTTGGGGATATAAAAATATATGTCGCTCTGGTAAGCTTGTAATACAAGAAGTTTTGAATGAGTTCATTTTTAATTGATATTGTTACTAACTAACTTAGAGAGCCTGAGTTTTCCTCTTATACGGTTTTTACCCTTTCTTACTACGAAGGGTAAAAGCCTTACTGCCAATAAGATTTCTGTTACTATTACTGTTATTGTATATGCTATAAGATTCAAACATATCTAGATATTATCTTTATTCGCAGTAGGTCAAGCATACTCCAATGTATATCTAACGAGATATCTCATACATATTCGAAGCTTTCCATATAAATAATATTCGATTTTGATGGAGTCATATTTTGGTCTGTTACTTTATTGTAGCTCCAGTTAAATGAAATTAAGGAAGTTTGGATATACATTTAGGGTCCCATTAAAGTAGATGGACAAATTTTAACACTGCTTTCAGTACGTCTAACCAAGGATAACCAAGCAAAAAAAACACTGATTAAAGCGATTTTAATTTGACCTAAAATAATAAATTGCCGGCACACTAGAATAATCACTTCCATTATGGGTAGCGCTTACACACTTCTTGTAAGTATCTAATGCGTTTTTCTGATAATTTTTTTACCATTGTGCTTATTTTGGTGGTCCGAATGATTTCTCAAAGATTTTCCATCTATTTTAATGGGACCTTATATAAGCAAGCATTTCAAAAAGCATTATGAACTTTTCAGAGGATTTTCAAAGCTGTTAGTATGTAAGTGAACTAGTATGTACTAAAGTCGTAAAGGCCTACATTAGCGCACATATGCAAACAGTAATAACGATTAGTTTCCATTGTGATTCCACACGAGGCTTTTAACAGTAAATGTAACTCGAGTAGGTTTGTATTATTTTAGAAAAGGAGTGTAAGAGTGGAGTCGTCTGGCGTTGCTGTCTAACGCTGGCGAACTATTGGAGCCGGGCAAAATTCTTATGAAATACTTTTGTTCTGTATTGTACTTTTACAATGCAGACAAATGAGGTACATGTGATATTAAAAGTGTTAAGTACGAATTTCGATAGTTAAAATACAACACGCTAGCCAATGATAAGATGACTGAGTAAAATAGAAAATATGGCTAAGAAGTAAATAAACTCGTAAGATACCGGTAAAAAAAGAAGATAGAAATGAAAGACCGTGATGCGGAGCGCTGTTTCCAAATACCACAATTGGGTCATCAAATGACCCCTCTCGATGTGAGTGGAGCGGAAGGGAGTGTCAGACTCTAAAACCAGTTCCGGGGTAGCGGTAGCCCTTTCGGACGATCCAGCTTAACCTTAATTGGGATGAGGGCAGGTGGATGTTGATTTACCGCTTTTTTATACGTTATGAACACGTTATCTGATTAGGTGTTAAAAAATCACGAGCGCGGATTAAGCTCGCGCATATTTTATTTATGCAAAATCAGCCTAATATTCCCATTGCTGGGACACAAACCTCCTCTCTTTGTGAGGGAGTGGGCTGATCTACCACCCAGGTCCAGACCTTACTTCATAGGATCCTTTCTATAGTAAGCTCTTCTCGAGACTTTCACATAGGTCCAGTACGGGTTGGTAGATGTCACATATCTTCGATCTTGTGGGGGGCCTAGACAAAGTCATATTTTCATTAACGATAACGAAATTAGATAAATCCGGAATGTACGAAATTGGCATAAGCTTTCCAAATGTCACGTGATCAATCGTTTTCGACCGTGCTAGACAATGTCAAATTGTGTAACGAAACACGATCAATATTTCCATACAAATGCGATGACAAGTGGCGTTCTTGACAATCCGAATCGCTGAGATAACGAATTGTTTGAACAACAATTTTCGAAATCGAATCGACACGGAGCGATTGACACTTGTCTAGGTCCCTTGGTAGGCATGTCCTTTATGAAATGTCAGTTTCCTAACGATGTTTTCCTTTAACGTTTTGAAAACAGTTGGGATGAAATTATTAAACTTTTTAAGCAAAGTAAAAGCCCTGGTCGAAATCCACAATCTCCGACTCGTAAGCCGACTAATGGACGATCTCTCCCAAAATATCATATCTAAACCAACTGCATTGCGTAGTTTTAGTTTTCAGTTTAGCGCAAAGATATAATGTAATCTTTATTAATGTGTGATCTTTTGGATTTAATCAAGTTAATACCATCGTGAAATCTTTAATAATTATTGTTATTCATCCTCCTTTGACGGCATAATTTATAAATTAATTTCCCACCAAATCTTCATTATAATGACTAAATGGTTGGAAGCTTGGTTTGTAGAATGAAATTGGTTATAATATTTTCATGTTGGGAAGTGCAATGATACCTAATTTTACGTTAGTGATTGGGAAGATAGTTTCCTTGCATTTTTATTGTAAACTTTCTTTTAAAGTTAAAATTAAGTCAAAATGACGACACGCTTGGCGCAGTGGTTGAGCGATAAACTGCTGCGCAGCATGTCGCGGGTTCAATTCCCGCACGGAAGAAATATTTGTGTGACCTACAAGTATTTGTTCCGGGTCTGGGTGTTTTTCTATCTATAATATGTATGTATTTACAAAAATATGTATATAAGTAGTTTATCAGCCATCTCGTTACCATAATACAAGCATTAGGTTGCTTAGCTTGGGACTATATGGCGTTGCGTGAAATGTCCAAGGATATTATTTTATTATTATATTATAATAAAAACGTAAAGCCAATACTAAATATTATAAAAATCTAAAAGACTAACCGGGCTTGAAAATGAAAAGCAATTTTGGCAGCATTTCTATAATATTAAGCGCGGTGTTGTCTGCATTTAAAGCTTCTAAAGCGCTTCGTACAGCGGATTAATTCCTGGCGACCGAGCTATCTTCCGCATTGAAACAAATGAACGGGTTTACTCGCTGTATCCTTGTTTTAAATTCATTGGTCGGTCATTTCTGGACATTGTAATACAGAATATTCTGGAATAATTTGGAACTGGATACAATAGGGTTCGGTTCTATTGCTAGAGAAAATGTAAGATCCTGATTCTATTTTATGCAAGAGGTTTTCAAACCAGAAGGCAAATACCAGGGTTTTTGTTGTGAAATTCTCAATGAAAATCTTGCTAACTTTCAAATTAAAGTCAATTTTAGAAAATGGTTGCTGAAGGTGGTATTCCATGTTACACCTTACGTTTTAGGATTAAGATTTACCTACAATTAAGAGAGAGAAAGAAACAGGATTTATTAGGAGAATATAATATACCTTTTTTTTTATGCAGGAATCGATAATTAAGAATCAATCATTTTGAGTGCGGATTCCACAATCCTTCTGAATTAGTGAGAAATCTGCTAAGATTTAATAGGTATTAGAAATAGATAAAAAAATATCCCTTATCTTTTCTTCGTGGTAAATCTCCGAGATACATATAAGTAGAAAGGCCTTTTTTTTTTGGAGGTTGGGTAATCATCAAATCACTCCTCCCGCTGTAGTTAGAACGGAAAGGAGTGTCAGACTTTCACTGACTAAAACCCATCCATGTTCCTTCTTTAGCCCTTTATGTTCCGGGATAGTGGTAACCCTTTCGGACAATCCCACTTATTTATAGTGACTAACCTGGTGTCAGAGTTTTTAGGCTGCCCATGGGCCTCTGACCTAATGTTGAAAAATATCTCTCAGACAGGCTTCTTCACGATGATCTTTCACCAATTTTGAAGCAAGTGATTATTATACAATACGCACATGAATCCGTAAAATCAGAGGTGCGTGCCTTGGGTACGAACTCGAGTTTTTTGACTTGGCAGTCCGACGGTCACACTACTAGTAGTGTGACTGTAACTAGCAGTGTACGCCTAGGCGTACACTGCTAGTTACAGTAGTACATCCTATGGGCGGAAGGCTGTGTTTATGTACACACATACATATGTATGCATTATGTATAAACACAATTTTGTACTAAGAGAACCCTATTAACTCTGCGGCGTGCATTACACAAGATGTTGCCAAAATTGATATTGCGTGCAACGTTCGCGTAATAACCAATAACCGTAGGTTTTTAGTATAACTGCTCTTATTTACATAATACCTGCTTTTGGGGTCTATTCGATACAGAGCGATATATCCGAGATATCCGATTGGCGTATGAGGACATTTTTTGGTTACTGGTAAGGTGGGTACGCCAGGATTGCCTTCGAAATTCAAATTTTCATATGTTTTTTGCAATATATAAGTCAGTGTCAGGTTGTATGTTGATCAACATTAGATTCGTGGCCGTAACAATTCCGTATTTTTGACGACACGGTTGGCGCAGTGGTTGAGCGATTGACTGCGCACTATGTCGCGGGTTCGATTCCGGCACGGAACAAATATTTGTACGACCTGCAAGTATTTGTTACGAGTCTGGGTGTTTTTCTATCTATAATATGTATGTATTTACAAAAAAAAATGTATATAAGTAGTATATCAGCCATCTCGTTACCATAACACAAGCATTAGGTTGCTTAGCTTGGGATGATATGGCGCTGTGTGAAATGTCCAAGGATATTATTATTATTTATTTTCTGATTATAAAACCGGCCAGGTACGAACTATGAGTCAGACATATATACATCATATGAAAGATTCGTGCCACCGTCCAATATACACTACAATTTTTTTTAAAAACTTCAGTTTCAAAAATACTTTAATTTTTATTTTTTGCTGTACCTACTTGCAACTGGAATACAAATACATAACCTGTCAATATCTGTCGTTTGGTACATAGGCCAGCACATCAAGCAGCACCCCAATCTGTCAAAATTCTTTGATAGTATTTCAACTTTATTGCAAAGACGTAAGGTTAATTTTCAATTGGGAAAATTTGACAGTTAGGGATAACTTCATCTGCTGGCGTCTGTACCATTCGGGTACGGAATCATAAAAACACAAAAATTACAGTAATTGTTTACTGAAAAAATAATCGCTGTCAACTATTACTGTATTTTTTTATTAAAAAATTCAGTAATAGTAGAGACAGAAAGGCACAATTGGCACAAAGAAAAAAAAACATTAATAAACCTGGAGCAAATATAATAATTTGATATGGCAACAGCGTTAAATAACCGATATTATCAATGCGTCTACTCTATAAAATCAAAACAGACAATTTTAGACCTTAAACGTTACTAGTTTAAGCCACTAAGATCTAAAAACCGGACACTTTTCCCACCGTCATTTTTAAGTACAGTTGAATGTGCTTTAAAAAGAACAATATTCTTAAATGGGCACTGCAAAACGCTAAAGTAAAGTGGACGCCCTGCAGCCAAATGCACTGAGAACCTGAAGAAAATAGCTACCTAGTTGCGGGGAAAAAGGAAAAAAAACCAAGTGTTTCAATGCAATGTAGCTCGGCAAAGCAGTATTAAAATGTTTTATAAACAAAGTGCGTTATAATAAATGGTTATTTTATGAGCAGGAACAGCTAAAAATGGGCAACTGGACAGGTCGATAACAATATTTCATGTGGTTTATTAAAAAAAGGAAAACTTTCAAGTGTCAAGTAGGTCAACGAAGGGGCAACTATAAACAAATATATTGAAAATATAATTTTTAAATTTATTACAATACATATTATTTATACTAATATTATAAAGAGGAAAGATTTGTATGCACGTTTGCAACAAATAAACTCAAAAACTACTTAACGGATCTGGATGAAACTTGGCACATTTTGGCACTTTATTATTATTATTATTATTAGATTATCCCGGAAAAATGTATGGTTCCCTTGGGATAATTTCCTTCATACACGCGGGCGAAGCCGCGGGCAATTTGTAGTAATTCATATTTTGACTGCCTCGCTAGTCTAGTGGTCGCAATCGCTACTGTTCAGCATCAGGTCCTGGGTTCGATTCCTAGGTCGATCAAAGTACTATTGGATGTTTCTATCAGTGTCTGTTTGTGTGTCTATTTGTGTGTCTGCACGTGTTTCTTTTTGTGTTTCTGTTTGTGTGTCTGGTGTTTGGAAGTGCCATGGACGTCATGTGAATCGGGAGGAGTAGGCACGAACACTTGCCTCACTGGATCGTCACTATTCGAACCAAAGATTGCTCTTAAACAGAAAAACAAAATAAATATGTATATATTCTCATGCCATAATTATTGTTGATTGCCTCTCAGAGTCTGAATTTATTCCCGATTGACGGCAATAGGCTCGCCCCTTATTACATGAGAATTAAAAATGAAAAAGCAAAATGTAGGTGTACTATAGGTGTATATATCTCTGCCTAACCCATCAGGGATTATAGGCGTGATGTTATAACAAACACAGACTAATTGAATTGTAATAATTGTACCTAACCATGAAAGACACTGGCGTTAAAGAGGCAGAGAACAAATGAAAAACACAAGTATTCTGAAAGAAAATCTGCCAAGCGAGAGTCAGACTCGCGCACTAAGGGTTCCGCAACATTATCTATAAAAATGGCAAAAAAAGTCATGCCTGTTGACTGGGAGATCCCTTACATATATATTTTATTCTGTTTTTTTTTGTATTTGTTGTTATAGCGGCAATAGAAATAAATCATCTGTGAAAATTTCTGCTGTCTAACTATCACAGTTCATGAGATACAGCCTGGTGACAGCCGGATAGATAGGCGGGCGGACAGCGAATTCTTAGTAATATAGGGTTCCGTTTTATCCTTTAGGTACGCGACCCTAAAAGACCACAGCCTACCAATTACCACTACGTACCAACTCTATTACTACACAGAGTGGCAATTACAGTACCACCACAACATTATATTATGCCATCCACCAAATCCGTAACAACTTTATCGAGTAATGTAATTATCTGAATAACAGTTTTTTCCCTTTCTCTTCGCTAACAAGTCTAGGTTTCTTTTTCACAAATGTTTTCGTACTAAAATATTGGTTCTGCAAAGAAAATATTTACCCCAGTTTTTGGAGCGTATGAAAATGTAAAAACATTTTGTGAATTAAGATTTTTAGAAGAATAATATGGTATGAAGTTGGGTTTGTTATTTTATACGAGATAGTTTTTTTGTTTGTATTTCTTATGAGTTGCGTCACTGTTATATTGTTTCCTATATCGTGATACATACAAATCTCTTATTTATCTTTAAACCAGCTTCCGCCCGCGGCTTTGCCCGCAAAATATGTCGACAAATTATACACATAAACCTTCCTCTTGAATCACGCTATCTATTAAAAATCCGCATCAAAATCCGTTGCGTAGTTTTAAAGATTTAAGCATACATAGGGATATAGGGACAGAGAAAGCGACTTTGTTTTATACTATGTAGTGATTCTCGACTGCCATGTTGGTCTAGTGATCGCAAGCGCTACTACTGAGAATGAGGTTCAAAAGGTCCTGGATTCGATTCACGGGTCATGCAAAGTGTTATTCGATTTCTATCTGGAATTTCTCAGTAACCCGGAGTCTTGATTTGTGGCCTTTTGATGGCGATAGGCTCGCCCCCTATTACATGGGACTCACACATAACTGGTGAAATGTGGGTGTACTATAGGTACAGACGCCAGCACATCAAGCTATCCCTAACTGTCAAATTTTCTCATTTAAAAATGAACCTTATATCTTTGCAATAAAGTTGAAATACTATCAAAGAAACTTGACAGATTGTGGTAACTTGATGTGCTGGCCTCTGTACACCTTTGCTTAACCCTTTGTAGATATATACCTATTTTATATTAAGACTAGCTTCCGCCCGCGGCTTCGCCCGCAAAATATGTCGACTAATTATGCACATAAACCTTCCTCTTGAATCACTCTATCTATTAAAAAAAACCGCATCAAAATCTGTTGCGTAGTTTTAAAGATTTAAGCATACATAGGGATATAGGGACAGAGAAAGCGACTTTGTTTTATACTATGTAGTGACTACATACTCAACTTTTATGAACAAAGTTAAATTATTTTTGAGTAGTACGCATGACAATTAGATAAATGGATATTGCTGAGAACCATAGTTTTCTTGGAATGTAACCAACATGATTGATTTTGACGAATTTGCTGATGTTCAGATCTATACGTCAGGTGAAAAACAATTTAATTTATTTGCATAAAAAGCGAGCGTAGGCAAAATTCTAAGAAAAAGCTAACAGGCAATAAAGCCTAACTGACTTGGAATTTCGCTGCCAAAAAAGTATTTATCACTTGTTTTCTACCTCGAAAATATAATTTGGTTTAAAGGAGCGTGCATTTTTAAATAATTCGGATCTCATTTGCATTAACAAAGTTGAAATCATGTGAAGGGATATCTTAGGTACTCAGAAACCCTCGTTGGATGTAATAAGGGTCCATAATTGGGGTTCTTCCAAATTTCGTGCTTTTTTTCTCGGAAAAATGTAAAGTCATTACGCGCATAAATGGACGATACAGTTGGTTTAATGTTTCGGATATGAAAATGAATTGTAAAATTTAATTTAATGGATCATTCAGATTGATAGGCGGACGGAAACAAAGAGATTTTACGAGTTAATTAGCGGGAAAGTATGTGGTCAAAGATAATGCCCCGCGTGTGCAATACAACGCTCTGCTAAGCATTGTTGCCAGTAAGACTGAAGGCCTGATGGGCACCTGTGCGCAGTGTATGTATTGTTGCAAGGTCTTCTCCCATGGGCCTCTGACTTAGCTTCACATGATGTTGAGAAATATTTTACGTTAACTCACGATGTTTTCCTTCACTGATTTTAAGCAAGTGATAATTGCCAGGTGTCTCCATAAATTGGCGTAACAGATATTTATGTTATAGGTTGTGTTATAGTATTATTGTTGTGTCTTTTTTGTTTATGTTTGTGTCCTAATTATTGATACTAACAATCTTTAACTTCGCACGCTCAACCTGATTGCTAGTGAAACGGACCTATTTTGTTGTACTCTGAGTGAATTCACAAGGAATGCATTATTAGTTATAGATGTTAGTAGATATAAGTTAGGATAAGCACATTTATTGCCTTTGGTTTTGTTACCTGTAATGATAGATGTAAAGATGAAGAAATAAATAAATAAATAAACATAGTTTTAGTAACACTCACAAATTATGTGTAATGTATCTGAGTTAAAGATGAATAAATTTAAATAAAAAGCCCGAAAATAACACAGAATACAATAAACTGAAAAAAGTAGACAGTATTCACCAACCTTCATAAGTCTTTCATTATGGATAGGTGGTGAATAAAAGATTAAGGGCAATCATCATCATCTGCCTAGCCTTTTCCCAACTATGTTGGGGTCGGCTTCCAGTCTAACCGGATGCAGCTGAATACCAGTATTTTACATGGAGCGACTCCCTACCTGACCTCCACAACCCAATAACAAAAAAAAAGATTTAGGGCAATTTGCTTAAAAATTCAGTATAATTTAAATTAAAAAACAACAATTCCTTATTTCGGTAAAACTTCTCCTCCATCCACTGTCTGGGAACATTTCAAAATGGCACTACAGAATCCCTTTATAAACAAATGACTCTCAGACTTTCATTAACCGAAAAAGCAAAAGCGAGCATGAATACAAAATAGGCAGTCAAACAATTTCTACACCACTCGTTATTTCAGAGGCACTACACGACTCCTCTGTGTGCATAAAATAATGTTGACTGTAATTTAACATTATGACAAAAACTAGTTGTTAATGTAGTTAACAGAGGGTTGGAAGCAGTAAATTAGGTGAAACCACATTATAAATAGGTTGAGCACGCTAATTGAGTGTCATTATTTGGAGCTCATAAATTAGTTTATTTGTTTCAAAGTTCACTGTGTAATATCGTATGGCAGGCTTCGTTAAAGCCTTGCTGTAATTATCAATTTAATTTTGTGTGTAATTCTCCTACATGTCTTTTTTTATCGAAAATAACTTAAAACCTCCTTTTAACCCTTTTATTTGAGGGTGGGTAATCATCAAGTGTCTCCATCGCTCTGTGTGGAGCGTAAGGGAGTGTCAGACTCTTACTGACTAAAACCCATCCATATGTTCCTTCCGTAGCTCTTTATGTTCCGGGGTAGCAGTAAACCTCTCGGACACCTGCTTCGTATCTAGTTATACTGCTGATTATGAAGTTCGTTTCCAAGGCCAGACAAAGTGTAATTAGGTTTTTCCATTAGGAATTATTTCACAGTGTAGCAGCCAGTAATCAAGATCTGAGGCCGGTTGATGGCAATAGGCTCAACCCCCTATTTCATGTAACTCTGCATAAAGATAAACCGTGGCAGTTAAGGACAAATAATGAACGTGAACGACTTCTATTTGACCTATAAAGCTGAAATATTTATCATTATTTCTAGATGGCAAAGGATTTTACCTATATACACACCAACACGGCCAGATAATCGTTATAAAACGTCTGAACCATCCACATAATTTGATTCACTGAGATTTCGGCCGATACCACAAAAATGGTTTGAGAGTCAAGTTCATAAATACGAGTAGTTACGTGTTATGTTGTTTTTAGCGTAACCCCAGACTAAACCACAGATATTTTTACTAAGGTGATAACGTAAACATCACGCCCATAATCCCGTAAGGGTCCAACCACAAAAGCATCTTGACTGCCCATTTTAAACAATTTGCACCCTTTCGCCCACAATACGATAAACGCGACTATTCTAATTAATAACCCGATACAAAAGTTTAACGATTGATGGTTATTGTTCAAGTTTATATTGTCAAGGTGTTCGGTTCTGACTATCGGAAAGATTGGTGCAGACGTTCCAACTAAACAGACAGCTGTGCTGCTGGGGAGATTGTTGCGCCACTTCTTCTTCCCAGCTAAAGCACTAGGAAGTGGTGAAGGGTGGGCGTTTTTGGGGGACTGTCTTATGTAACTTTGAACTTAAAAAATGCTGATTTTCAGCCTAATTTGAATAAATGACTTTTGATTGATTATGATTTTGACGGGAAGCAAATATGTTTAGGAGACACTTTGTAAGGAGTGTTCCACGAATCGTTTTTGTTTTTTTCAGCGTTATTGACTAAGTAGGGCGTTTATAGAGAATGTAGTTCAGCATTATTGTCTAGCTAGGGCTTTTAGAGTAAATAGTGTGCCTTGGTTAGTGGAAAAATATCTTTATAAAATGTAGTAGCGACTTTTTTAAGATGCCATTATAATTTTGCTAAAGATATTCTTAATAGTAAATTTTGTGTCGTATGTGTTTTTTTGGGGTTTTTAGAGATAAAAGTATTCTTCGGCTGTGGAAGAGAATGGAAGAGTTATCTTATTATTAATTTTGTAGACGGTATTGTTACTAGAGTAAATTTTGCTTCGTCTGCGGTGCCATTAATGCTCTATCGATACCCTAATCAAATATGGTCGGTCAGAGGAATAACATTATTAATGTTTTGTTTTGATAACTAGCAGTACTGCAAAACAATATTTTTAACGAGACCGTAGAAATTTTTTTTTATTACAAAGTAAATAATTATAACTTAATAAAACAATTATAACAGTTGCGTGCACAATAAAAGCAAAGTATTCAGTGATAGTTTTTTTTTGTAAGCATAAATAAAAAAAAAGAAACTTAAATTATATTATCATTCTGAACGGACCTCTTTGAACATCCTCCAGGAATTATTAAAGTGGAAACACTTCAAATACTTACAAGATGATTCTTTTTCCACCGTTGTTCCCAAGATTCTCTTTGTGTCGAACAAAAAGGTTTTCATCAGAATAAAACAGAGGTTTTCACGCTCAGTTGAAATGGTACGTGAATCAGCAAACACTATGAATTTGCTTAATACAGAGGTGGAGGCTGTGCGCTGAGTTGGAATATTTAAGACGGAGGCTGATTTAAAACGAATAGGTTCATGAAAATACTAATGATAAACCCCAAAACTTGTGAATGGACAGCATCAACATTTCTACACTAGTCAAATTATTGTTATATAATTGAACAATCAAACTAGCTTACCTGTAAGCGCCGTTCGATTGAGATGGTATTAACACCTATTTTAAAAATAATTTTGTGGGAGCGGTGACGCCTCGCAGTGACATAAGAAACGAATGAAGTCCACAGATAATAGAACGGTGAGCTGAGAACGGGAGCGTTCGGATATGAGGATTATTTCTTTTTTAATTTGAAGATTTAAACTTTATGTGACGCCAGGTAACTAGGAAATATACTACCTTAGTAACATTCTTCAATCATCTTCGGACGAGACAACAACAGGTATAATTTAATATTGAGCTACCAAGCAATAAGAGAGAAACTTAGGAAATGAACCCTTTCAGGGTTATGTTAGAACTTTTTGAATTTGCGGGGGGACGACACGAGGCTAATTATTAATTTCACTATAAGAAAGGTGTAAGCCGTCTTCCGTCGTTATGATTATGAAAATTTTCTCCTTTAGAGACTCATATAAGTACACGGCATACGGAGCGTTGAGAAAATTACATTTCAGTTATGAAACAGAAAAATCCAGGCATTAGATGTTGAATATTCAGTTTTTTTTTTATATGCAAAGTGGAGAAGCAATGTGACCATAAATGAAAACACTGATAATACTGATGAGTAGGAGTATTTTGGAACTATCAAATAAATCCTAACACCGAAATTTAAAAAGTGATTTTTTCAAACACAATAATAGTGACGGGCCGACTATGAGTTTTGCCAATCTTTGACTAGCTATAGTGACTAAACTATTGAATATATATGATTGAATTTTCGTATGCAGGCTTTTTTTTTTAAGGCTGGTAAATCCAGGGACAGCATTAGATATACGCAGTATAATTTATGATCGTATTGTAGTCTCCACTTTGTATAACGCTAAACTCTTAAGGACCCAATACGAATCCTTAAAATATTTTAACGAGGAATAGTAAAACAAATGTAGACGCACGAAAGTATTGGACTGACGAAAACATGTTTTCTACTAAAATTCTTGTGTCTTAAGTTATAAAAGTTTTCACAAATCATCCCCAGTTACTGTTACTATTGTCTGCTTTATGAGGTTATAAAGAAATTATTGTAATATTTAATGGTTCAACGAATTAAATCAATTGGCAGCCAGTTACGGCATCAGACATAGGATGAACTACGATAACATGGCGCGCCCTTTCAAAATTACTGTTTCTATGTTTGCAGAACTTTCGAAAAAGTTTGTATACAGTTGTAAGTATTCGTCTTCAGTAGCAGGCCGGCAGAAAAATGCGTTGTGAGTCTTTTGCTTCCACAAATACTTTCAAAAGTTTTTAATTCTCGAGGGGCGGGCCATGTTATCGTAGTTTATCTCGACCAAGTCTTTGTTCAAACAGCCGTAGGATGAACTCCAACGAGGTACAATCACACTATAAGCTATCAACTACAGCTACACGAAGTCAGTCAACCTCGTGTAGCACAGAGTTTCAACCTAATAAGGCAGCAGCTTAGAAGTGGCTCTCTCTGTGTGCGGCTTAGTTTTTTTTTATACTAGATTAAGAATCAGCACTTTTCGTACATCAAAATGTTATAAGACTGCCCAAAAAATTTCCGTCCCTCGCTACTTCCTAGTGCCTGGGAAGATGAAGTGGCACAATAAACTACTGAGCAACACAGCTGTTCAGTTAGAAAAAACTTGATTCTATACAACAGTATGCAAAATAATTTGCAGTACGCAACATAAAATATTAAATTTAATTATTCACCATCATAATTTATGTCAGCACTTTCGATTTTATTCGATTGAAAAACCGTCGAGGGTAGAAAAATTGGCACATAATTTGTATGTAAAATATTACATACGTCTTTATCTCAACTTGCTTTTAGTGTGTAATTTTTCCGTGTCGAGAGTCGGTAAATCCTTGGACTGTAGTTAAAATACAGTTAAACACCCTTCAACAAAATCTGTCCGTAAAAGATTCACTAGCAAGAGATTTATTTGCGTCCCAATCTCACAAAATGGGGTATTTTTAGACGAAATGGCCGTCGGATACAATGGGTTGAGTCCAAATAGTTTTAAATTACTTACAATAAATAAAGCTTGCTGCAATGGTGGGCCCAACCAATCGGTGGGCCCACCTGTTCTTCCTGGAGGAAGAGCCTTCTAGTGGTCGGGGACGGCACCTGGAATTGATAAACATACTTCATAAATAAAAAGTTTTTAATAGACTGCGAGAATTTATTAGATTGAAATTTGTTTTTGAGAATGGCAATAAGTGAATTATACAATTTCAGACGACCATTTCGAGGTTCCTCTTGTTCTAGCTCAGAGACTTTACACACTTATAAACGAAAAACCAGCCATTAAAAGAAACTACGAGGAACACCATAAATCTATTCAACTCCTTCCAACCTAAATAAAATCTATTATAATTACAGTAAATGTATTCAGTATTCAACTGTATTCAGTTTCTGTCAATAACAGAAGAAGAACAATCGTACCACAGATCCATATACCAGAAAATCCAACCTATAGCAGCGTAAAAAACAAAATTCCATTTTTAAAACCAAGCAAAATGAACATACAGTTCGCGACACACAAAAATAAAAATATGGCAACGCTTCGAAATGAGCAGAGAGCGTAAAAGAACAACACGATAACTGAATGATCTAAAACAAACATTTCACGACAGTGTAACGTTCGTGGATAGCCACTCGCGTGTGGATATGGTCACCAGAATTTCGATCTTAGAGGACAGAATTGGAGACTAATTTTATTTTAATGTTTTAATTTATATATCCGTTAAATGTGTTATATTTCTTTCTTAAATTTTTGCATGTTTCTTAAGTTAATTATGGAAGAAAACGTGCCGTCGCCACGGATTATTTGGAAAGCGTATCTAAATAAATCACATACAGATGCCAAAAATACATAGATGAAAAACTTATGGAGACACACAATATAAGAATTCATTTTTGTTACTCCTAGTTAAGGAAAGGAGCTTATTGCCAAGCCAAACCTGTGCTATTACCTAGGTGACTGTAACGTCTATTTGAAAGAACCCGTCATAAACGCCCAGAGTGCCATGAAAGTGTTGTTTTATTTAAGAGATCCAATAAATCTGAGCGCTTATAACTTCATACTTGTTTAAACAAAAGAAAACCAGTAGATCTTAGACATCCCTGGACATACGTATTGCCAAACCATTTACATCCGCTGTGCAGGTGTCAACAACGGACCGTTACAATCCATCAGGCATCCACGTGTGCCAAAATCCATAGAAAATTGAATATCCCCAAAAATACCTGGCACCTAGACCACCTACCGCTGACTGTCTCGCTTTATTTCTTTTGTCGTCTATCTCAGCTTCCGCAGGCTGTGGTGCCTGGCAGAACGCCAGCCAAAAGTAACAGCTTAAGTTGTAGGCTGCAGCGAATTAAGCTAAGCTAATTACGTTTAGCTTGCGACATCTGGCAGCGGTCAAGAGAATTTTTTAACAGGAAACCTTGCCGTTTTTAAGTGATACGCCGCGAAAATTTCGGCTCGATTTTTTTATTATGTAAGTTAGTTAGAGTTTTGGGTTTGATCGGAATATTGTGTGATCTATAATAACACGTTTTTTGTTGTGAATAAAACTATATTTGCATCCGTCCTATATTTTTTGACTATATTTGCATAGTCAAAAAATATAAGACGGACGTTATTTAGTCACTCTTTTATGACAATACCAATATTAAAATTGTCGCTAGTTGGTCAGTCAGTCACACAAGTTACTGCGATGAGTGACATAAGATTAATAATTTGACTTTGCCATCTGTCCTTGAGGGATCGCAGAGAACCACGTAGCCATTATAATCAGCCTATAATGTCCCCACTACTGAGACAAACGCCTCCTCTTTGAAGGATAGATCTGTAATCCACCACGAAGTTTGGTTGATGTCACAAAATGTCTTTGAATTTTTGGTTCTAGGTTATGCCGCTTTTCCCGAGATGATTTTTCTTGACCCTTTGTGAGAAGATTGAATATAATTATGTACAATAAACACATGGTAAAGAGGCTGTTTGGTTTCACACCTTCGGACCACACCTTGTAAGTCAGGTCTATACAGCCATATTTTTACATATATTTTTAGAGCATGTCGAACGTTCAAAATAGTTTGCCGTGATATTGAGTTTGATTTATAGATATACTAGCTGACCCGGCAGACGTCGTCCTGCCTTAATTATGATACCTACCTGCCCTACCTACCTAGGGGTATGAAAAATAGATAGTAGCCGATTCTCAGACCTACTGAATATGCATATAAAATTTCATAAAAATCGGTCAAGCCGTTTCGGAGGAGTACGGTAACTAACATTGTGACATGGAAATTTTATATATAAGATAGATATACATCACAAAAAGTGTCCAGGAAAAAAAAAAGTAACCTTTTCTTTGAAGTGCAACTTTGTTGTATAACGTATTTATGTTAGTTCTAATCAGTTGGGTTTATGTTTAACTCTCACGCTGTTTAGGTACTCACTCCAGCTACTATGAGTGGAAACTTGTAATTGGCCTTTTTCTACATATTACTTCTGATTATTCGAATGTACTTGCGTTAAGTTTTCTAAAATGTAATAAAATAAAATAAATGTAAATAGTAGTAGGAGCTTGTGGCTAAGTAAAAAGCTAAAACAGCCACACGGATCAATCCATCAGGTTAAGCTAGGGGTATCGTATTACCCAGTAACTATGGGTTGTGGAGGGCAGATAGGCAGTCGCTCCATGCTGCATCTGGTTAGACTGGAAACCGACCTCAACATACTTGGGAAAGGGCTAGGCAGGCCAACATAAAAACGAATGAAAATTTTATATAATTTCACAAATCGCTTTAACTCTTCAACTTAAGCATTCATATTCATTTGTAGTTAATATAATCGTGTTATATTAGTTCGCGTGTGAATTACGCGCGGAGATGAAATAGCTGCTGGCCCACATTCGGCCATGTTTGTTTTTTGTTTCAACTCCATCTTACTTTAACAAATAACTGTTGTTTGAAAAGTCATGACTAACATAGAAATTGTATTTTATGATGCTTGAAATCAAAATGGGTCCTCGAAGGAGGTATAAAGCTTATTTACTTAGCAACGGACGTTTCGGCTTGGATTTTGTATTTGTATTTTTATTGTGTTCCTTTATGTCTGTATTTATTTAGTTATCTATTTATTGAAAGTTATAGGTACGTAAATTTTATATCTGGCAAAATAAAGATTTAATTTCATTTAGCAATGGATAAAGCTCAGACTTTTAGAAGCCTTGTTGTAATTTTTACAAAATTTACAACGAGGATGAAAACGTAATCATTTATGTTAAATCAGGGAAATTCATTGTTAAAGCGGCAACAAAAATATGTACATCATCTGTAAAAAATTCAACTGCCTTACTATCACAGTTCATGAGATACAGATTGGTGACAGACGGACAGCGGATTCTTAGTAATAGGGTCCCGTTTTACCCTTTGGGTACGGAACCCTAACAAAAATAAATGAAATGCTCATTTTTTAATAACAATATTATTCATTTAAACATCATTAGTTTTGGCGTACAAGAGTACGCAAAACGCATTATAACTTCGATGCAGATTTTAATGAGGTCTAGAATTTAAACAGCTATTAGAGAATTTATTAAGATACTTTTAGAAATTTAATATTATTTCGTAGACTATATTCTGTTTGAAGTATTTTTATGACGCTATATCTTGATTGCTTACTAACTTTTACACGCGACTTCGTCCGTGTGTTTTTGCCCCGGATCAACTGCATCGCATCGCACTACTATTTCGTTTTCGCTTGGCATTCTTTCTGACATTTTTATATTTTTATTTTTGCAAATAAAATGAAATGAAATTATTTAACATGTAAATAGGATATTATTATAGGAATCACTTTTACACGTCAAATAATACAATCAATTATACGGTTTGTAACTTTTTAAATATCTTATAAATAATAAATAAACGACGAAAATGTGTCAAAAAGCGCCTTTTTTGCCTCATTTTCGTTAATAAATTATTCTCTGGAACAGAAACCGACAATACTCCACACATTTATATTTGTTTCAAACGTCGCATAATATGAAAACATTGAAAATTGACCACAAATGCTTCCAGTAATAAGCTGTAAGAAACAATAGCGTTTATTTGCAAGTGCATCCAAGCCACGCGGTTGGCTTGAAGCCAAACAAGCGTTGAAGCTGTATGTGACCTTTTGCAAGCTTATTTTTCTGTTTAGAAGAATCTATGTTAAGGTTTAAGAGGAAGATTTTTATTTTTGTAACCAATAAACTCGAAAACTACTGAACGGGTATGAATGAAATTTGGCACGGATAGATTATAGTCTGGAATAGCACATAGGCTACTTTTTATCCTGGAAAAATGTACAGTTCTCGTGAGATAATTTTCTTCGTACACGCGGGCGAAGCCGCTGGCAAAAGCTAGTAATATCTATTTTCATTTAAAGCTGAAGAGGCTTTCGTAATGTTTGTTTTATCAAAATCACAAAACCTGTTTCGACTTAAATAAATATTTATTGTCATATTACTACAAAATGATTTATTTTTTAACAAAAATAAGCACTTATTTAATCAAATCCGATCTTATATTTTCCAAAATATATTTTGGTTAAATACCTACAATATTATTATGTTGCAGCCAAGTATTTTCACTAGACCTGTGTCCCAGCAGCATTTAAAAGCTAATTTAACTTAGTTTCGGCGTATCTTACGAAATCCTTCTTTATTCAGTATCAGAGCTTTACCCTCGACTTTGTTTGTAAGTCCAGTAATCTCGAGAACTTCTTTCATAGTTCTTAAGATTAGCCTTTATTCCTAACAAAAACGGAAAAGTTACGACTTTAATAGAGTTATAATTAAAACGCCACATTATTTCTGTTCATAACAATAAAAATACACAAAAGTTTCGGTAACCCCAAGATACGGCAGCCTTTTTATTATAACATAGAGAAGCATTACAAAGCAGGCTTTATGCGGAGGGTATCTTTGTGAGTTATATTTTGTAAAGTAATATTTTTCATTTATATCGTCTAGATTATTCTAACGCTACCTGCTCCCGCGCGGTTTCACCTGCTGCTGGGCTCCTATTGGTCGTAGCGTGATGTTGTATAGCCTATAGCCTTCGTCGATAAATGGACTATGAAACACAAAAATATTTTTTCAATTCGGACTAGTTCAAAGATTAGCACGTTCAAACAAACTCATCAGCTTTATAAAATTAAGTATAGATTATGTTATACTTACAACTAACTATGTATCTATACTTAGGCAGACAGATCTGATATGTACATCGATTATTTGGTGCAGACAAAAGGCTGCACATTATATATACAGACATTGGATTAAATAGGAAAAAAATGGTTTACCTATTATTATTATTTACATCAATAAACATACCTATTATTGCCAATAATGGGTACAAATACTGTGGGCACAGAATACGCACATAAATAATAATAATTTAATATATTTATATCTGTATAGTAAACATTTTAAAAACAGACATTAAGCCTATGATATTAAGTCCGCCTCTGTACATTTCTGTGCTTAGTGCAGTATTAAATAAATAAAAAATAGACGCCTATTTAAAAATAGTTCGTTTCATAATGCCCCTTCATAATATCTGCTTTTAGATCCAAGGGATGCAAAGTAGTTTCGTCTTTATTAATGAGACATTATGAAGTCAGACTTTTTATTATGCTTAGTAAAGGCGCAGGCAACCTTTAAAGGCGTTAAAATTAATAATGTTACGTCTACAGTAATAAAGATTCTTAGTAAAAAAAAAACTAGTTTCATAAAGTTTTTTTGTTTGTGATCCGTCACACCCAAAAATAATCTGCTACATAGTGTAAAATCAAGGAAATTAATAATTACTCAAATTGACTACCAATTTAAGGTTTTGGTTTTCAGTGCTTTGACAGTGGTATAAAATGACTACAACATGGATAATTAACGCAGGATGTCAACTTCACGTGACGACTCCCGGCCACCGTAGGCGCGGGCCTGCGGACGGTGAGTAATGGGTGACTCACCGTCCGATCAGCACCAGACCCGTGCCGTACGGCGCGTATATGTTCCACGCGCGCCTCAAAGACATGTCAGCATATGAAGGGGCCTCTCAGGGCCAAGCCTGCCGGGTAAGCAGTTGTCCGAAAGGGTTACCGCTACCCCGGAACATAAAGGGCTACGGGAGGAACATGGATGGGTTTTAGTCAGTAAGAGTCTGACACTCCCTTCCGCTCCACCCAGAGCGGGAGCAGTCATTGGATGATTTCCCAGCCTTAAAAAAAAAAAAAAAAGGATGTCAACTTGCTTAAGAATTAATTTTGATGACTAATCACCGTGTAAAACTGGCTCATTACCCAAGGTCGGTCAGACATACAGTGGCTTTGTAGATACGACATTCCGGAATTCGTCATTTCCTTTTATGCAGATTGTACATATACCTAACTATTTGTAATCACTCAAGAAATATGATATATCAATTCTATTACCTACTATTGCACATTTTTATAACCTATTTCACAAAAACCTGGCCCTAGAGAGACAAAATTACCTACCTTTAAATTATGTTTCGAAGTAAAAATAAAATATCAAAAATAATTTGCTCCCTCGAATCAAGTTTCCCTTACAAATCTTGGTTCTCATAACAATTAATAACCGAATTTTCCCCGTTATTATATCAAGAACAAAATACTATAAGGCCCGTTTACAAGTGATTTATTTATTCCCTAAGCATCCGCTATGTTCTCGGCTTTATTTTCATCCGGCCCATTTCATTGAGGGTCTGGGTCAAAAATACGAATAGGTATGGACAGAAAGTGTAGTACCTATAGTTTTTAAGGTTCTTCAATATTTCGATATTTTTTGTTATATCTTCAGCTAAATCTCAGCGTTCACTATTGTTTGAAAAATGTTACAAAAATATATTATACATAAATTAAAATTTTAATATTGAGACGTTTATTTATTACTTTTACTTTCTTCACCTTATTTTTCGTTTAGGTTAGGTTAGGTTAGGTTACTTTTTGCAGTTTACAAATTATTAAGTGTTCGTAAACATCATATGCCTTGTCTCGTCCTTACTTTGTTGAGGGTAGCTTCCAGTCTTACCGGATGCAGCTGAATACCAGTATTTATCCGACCTCCACAACCCATTTAATGGGTAATACGATACCCGTTTGGTAAAACTGGTTGTTAAACTTTCGGGCTTCTGACGACCCATAACGACTGTCAAAGATCCACAAATGACAGGCGAGACACGGAACATATTATTGGTATGTAAAGTCACCCATTTACGTACCAACCGCGGCAAGCGTAGCTTAGCCTAAATTAACGACCCGTGCGGTTGTTTTTACTTAGCCACAAGCACATGATACAAGGTATCTGCAGGAACATTACTCACTAAAAACCTAATTGTTTATATTTACCCGTTGCTATGTTTATAGATTTTTAAAAGTTTTTGTCATATCTACACACATCAAAAGTGTCTAGGGATCAACATATATTTTTGCAATAACTTTTCTCTTGATTGATATTAATTTAAATTTTCTTTAAGGATTCATCAAATAAAGTGTTTTCGTTTGTCACAGTAACGATAAACCAAGTCACCTTTGCATTAATAAAGAAATTTGCCATTTTCCTAATAAAGGGATTTTTGACATTTGAACCACTAACATTAAAGTTCGAAAAAAAGACTGAAATAACAGTTTTCTTTAAAATTTTATTGGGTAACTTAAACAATTAATAATCCGTGTTTCTACCGCGAACACTAACAACACAAGAACATCGGTTTGGCATACTCAAAATGAGTTCATCCAAATCACGCTGTGGAATGGCCGCCCATGTTCGTTGCAACACTGGATACCCTCCATATTCGGCAGAGCTCTTCTCTGTAGCATATCCCATGCATGCTCAATCGGGTTCAAGTCTGGCGACTGAGCAGGCCAGGGCAGGACATTGATGTTAGCTGCGGCGAGAGTCTGTCTTACAACTCTTGCGGTGTGCGGTCGTGCATTATCATGCATTAACTGAAATAAGGGACCGATTTGCACTTGTAGAGGAACGATGACGTCAGATACAATCGTCTCAGCATAAATTTGAGCGTTGAGGTTGCCTCTGATCCAAATCAACTCAGTTCTTCCGCCGATCCAAATACCCGCCCATACCATGATGGTTCCACCACTATAAGGATGGACTTCCTGGCAGGATTTTAATCGCTGTTGGCGTCCAGGGGTTCTCCAGTGTCGTATACGTCTTGTATCCGGTCTCATACCAAAACGAGACTCATCAGAAAAGCACACGAAACGCCATTGTTCTTCTGCCCAATTTCTGTGTTCAAGAGCCCATTGATATCGAATCCTACGATTGTGCATTGCTATAGGTGGTACCCGTAGCGGTCTTCGGGAATGAAGGTTCACTTCATGCAAGCGGTTTCTGACTGTTTGGTCGCTAATTAAGTTCCCTGAAGAGTGATGAAGCCTCACGGCTAACATCATGGCGGTTATTGTTGGAGCTCTTCGAGTTAAGATTTGAATGTATCGGTCTTGTCTCCGTGTGGTGCAGCGATACCGTCCTTCATGGCGCTCAGCCACGGTACCAGTGCTTCGGTAACGTGTCCAAAGTCGACTGATAACACCTTTTTTTGTTGTTGCAACGAACATGGGCGGCCATTCCACAGCGTGATTTGGATGAACTCATTTTGAGTATGCCAAACCGATGTTCTTGTGTTGTTAGTGTTCGCGGTAGAAACACGGATTATTAATTGTTTAAGTTACCCAATAAAATTTTAAAGAAAACTGTTATTTCAGTCTTTTTTTCGAACTTTAATGTTAGTGGTTCAAATGTCAAAAATACCTTTATTAGGAAAATGGCAAATTTCTTTATTAATGCAAAGGTGACTTGGTTTATCGTTACTGTGACAAACGAAAACACTTTATTTGATGAATCCTTAAAGAAAATTTAAATTAATATCAATCAAGAGAAAAGTTATTGCAAAAATATATGTTGATCCCTAGACACTTTTGATGTGTGTAGTTCAATAATATGAAAATAGGTTCTAAAAAGCTTCACGGGCTAGCAGACTATTTACCCAAAATGACATCTTTTTTCTAATTTTCTGAGATGAAGGTTGTACTTAACATTTACGTGGAATTCTTTAGCACGTCAATATTACGCTCATCAGAGGGAATTCCAAAAAAACTGCGTCTTTTTACCCTTGTTACAGTATATCTAGGTTAATTGCATTTTCTTTGTTTGAGCAGCCAATATGGCGTCTTTACAAGAATGGTACAGACGCCAGCACAACAAGCTATCCCTAACTGTCAAATTTTCTCAATTAAAAATGAACCTTATGTCTTTGCAATAAAGTTGAAATACTATCAAAGAAATTTGACAGATTGGGGTAACTTGATGTGCTGGCCTCTACATAAGAACCAATGGAGTTAAATGAAGGGGCGAAAATACGGCAACATTTATATTTTTTTTTGGGACTTTTTACGTTGAGTTTTGACATATTTATCACTAAATACATATAATTAAACAAAACGAACAAAAAACTTAAGCTAGTGCGAAGTGCTAGTGCGCTTGTGTGCTAGTGCGTATTTCACCGATGAAACTGAACGCAATTAGTGTATAAAAGAGCTGTCAATGTCATTACTTTCTATGGAATATTGATACTGACAGTTCTTGGACGCGATTTATGTACGCTGATCTTGTTCAGTTGTATTGGTGAAATCCGCCTTAAGTGTGTATACGATATTTGAATTAAGGGTTGAGTGTTTTATAGCAGTTTTCAGATGAAAGAGTTTTTTACAAAATTGTCGGTGTTCATCAAAAATGTATTTACTTTCTATAATAATAATAATATTCCACTCATGTGAATCAATCTGTAGGGAATCAATCGTCATTTTAGCTTATCGCAGTCCACTGCTACACACATACTCTCCCAAAGAGCGCACGTTCTTCTGCCTTTTTCATCCAGCCACTGCCAGAACCTTCTTCAGGTCCACGGTCTATTTGTAGGGAATACTTTTAAACAAATAGACCGTACATCAATACAAACAAAACCAGTGTTGTCCCCTTTGTTTCATGAAAGTTGACACAATAGCAAACATTATCACATGTTGTCCTTTACGGTATAACTAATACAGTATTCTAACATTAAAATTATAAGCGCTGTAACAACAACAAACAAAAACAGAATCCAAAAACACTACCCTGAACTAATACTAATTACTTTAGGGACAAAATTCATCCACTAACCTAGACACGGTACTGGCTCGTTTACATGAGGAGCGTGTCTCGCCTTGAATGGGTGATTATCAAAAGGAGAAAAAAGTTTTGTCGTGTAAAAAGTACGAATGATAATTTTACGCTGAAAAAATATTCTAAATAGTTGCCTAGTCTTTGGAAATTGGAGAAAAATTAAGTTTTTAAAAGCTAGTTTGATAAAATCACCCGATAATTAAGCGATACTACTACTTTTTGAACATTTAATGATACACATTCACTTTTTAAAATTGGAATTTTCTTTTTTCATGCAAGTGGCAAGTCTGAAATTTGACAGCTGTTGCCTCTGTTTATTCCGGATATTTTATTCCATACTTAATCGGAACATGTCTTCTTTACAATACGATAAAAATATCATAACTCTGTCATAAAATACTTGTTTTTATTTTAAACTGAAAAAGTGCACTCTTACTGAGACACCCTTTACTAGCATGGTCATTTTCGCTTTTGAACGGGCAAGAAACTATCCCCGTGTAAAAACCTCTAAGTCCCAACTATTAAGGCTGGTACATATGTGAGCAATAATGGCCGTGCCCGACCGGACGCGGTGTCCCATGTTGCGGCCTGTCCCAGGCATTAATATTGCCTCATTAATGAACAAGCGGGCAGATAGTGCCGGATTGTGTCGGTTGGCTGTTTTCATGTATTGTATTGATTGTGTTGTTCATTTTTCTGTTGTTATGCTGAAGAAAGGTGAATAGTTAAAAAAGGGAAGGGATGGCAAAGTAGGCAGTTTTTGAAATAAGCAACCAAGTGCAAGTCGAACTCGCACACGAGTGGTTCCGTACCTACCACTGATCAATATTTAACACTACCTTCATGGTAAAAAAAATCTTTACTAAAAACATGTTTCTTGAATGGGGGCTTAAAATTTTATTATTTTTAAAGTGAAACTTTACATCGTCTCAAACTTTTTCGTCTGTGTGTTGCATGTCGCGTGACGGTCGGCCGCGGAGTAGGGATAAAGTGAAAGGCGCTCGTCAGAGCAACCAAGGCCAATATGGCGGCGCCTATAGTGTCAAATGTCTTTAATGTGAAAAAAAGTTTCACTTTTACCGTGGTTTCATAAAACCATACAATCCTTTTTTTTTGTTATAACCGCCAAAGTATGTACACACTGTGAAAATTTCAAGTGTCCTAAGTACCTATTATAGTTTAAAAGATACAGCCCTGTGACAGACTGACGGATAGCGGATTTGAGTAATAGGGTCCCGTACCATAAAACCATAAAAACAGGTCTTGGTTAATTTAAGAAGAATACATTTTTAATCGTACTCCTGTGTGCAACGACTATCTACAAAATAGGGTCTTCATGACTAACCTCCTTATTTGAAAGATTTTGGACACTCGTTTTAAGAAACGCGCTTTAATACAAGACACATGTTTATTAAACTACCATCAAACTAACCCCACAACAAGATAAACTGCGCTGCGTATAAAAAACGAGTAAATCTTCTTAACCGTCTGAATTCATTCCGAAAGACTTAAGATGCATAGTCGGCGGACCGGAAAAAAATCTTATGGAATTTCCAATTACGGAGCTCCTGACGTTAAGTGTATTCACAAGAATAGACGTTTTTAGAAATGCCAGGAGACGTGAACCACCCCTAAGCGAGTGAAATGAGAAAATGTTGCCGATCTCTGATATTTTTGAGTAGCTACTTAAAAATATCAGAGATGGGCAACATTTTCTATGTTGTCAACATTTTATAACAATTTGTATGTCAGTTTTTGTGATGATGTCGGGTTTTTGGTACTTGTTTTTATTTGAAGCTTTGTATTACAAAACTATAGCAAAGCATAATTATACTTGTTCAACATTTTGCGATAGATAAATTACTATTAATCGAATATACTAAAATGATGCCGCAGTCATTCTTTGATTCATGACATACGTCACGCCTGTATTTTCCCAAAAGATTGAGAAGAAGAAGCAGAAGAAACCATTACCAAGAAGAACAAAAGAAAAGAAAAGAAATTTTTATTTCTTTTAAGTTCTAATAATAAAAAAAAAACTGATGTAAAATTAATCGAAAAATATTGATTAAAAAGACATCATATAATATTTTACTCAAAAAAAAATGTCGTTACAACTTTAGGTCTTAATTCCGTCTAGCCCCCTTTCGCAACGCGCGATAAGGAACTTCGTTCCAATAATTTTTAGCGGCAAACATGACGCTGTAAAAAAAAACTAGTTGTGGGAAGAAACACAGGTCACCAATTAAGTAGGTACTCCCACATTTCACCTGTTATGTTTAAGTCCCATGCAATAGGGCTGTAATTAAGCTAATTTTGGCACGGAACACTAAATCTTAATTAGGTAATTAAATTATCAATTCTGGCTGCAGAAGAGAAATTGCAAACCCAAGTCAGGTAACCATTCTCGCGCCCGGCCCTGGTGCAAGTCATGGTCCGGGGCGAGAGGGAGTGGGAGGCAGTCACCTCCTTCTGCGAAAAAGTTATGCTCGCGAAGGAGGTGGCGCGATGGGAGAGAGAAAGGTCCTCCCGTCCCGGCCGCCGCAGGAGACGCCCCGGGCGTCGGGAGCCACGTGACGACTCCCGGCCACCGTAGGCGCGGGCCTGCGGACGGTGAGTAATGGGTGACTCACCGTCCGATCAGCACCAGACCCGTGCTGTACGGCGCGTATATGTTCCACGCGCGCCTCAAAGAGATGTCAGCATATGAAGGGGCCCCTCAGGGCCAAGCCTGCCGGGTAAGCGGGATTGTCCGAAAGGGTTACCGCTACCCCGGAACATAAAGGGCTACGGAAGGAACATGGATGGGTTTTAGTCAGTAAGAGTCTGACACTCCCTTCCGCTCCACCCAGAGCGGGAGCAGTCATTGGATGATTTCCCAGTCTTAAAAAAAAAAAAAAAAGTCAGGTAACCATGAAACTTTGAATATCGGCCGAAATCTCATTATTTGATCTATCGTAATGTCGTAGCGTATCGAAAGACCACCGAGGAAGAACGAAGGTTTGATTCCGGTCACGTACAATCGGCTTGGCACTCACCAGCGTCAGATAACTAAGTTTTATGCCCGGCTTTACTCGCTAATGCCTTTACTCCACTTTGAGAGGCAATGGTATTTGATTTAAGGCCAGCCCAACTTATTTAAGCTTATCTTTTTTTTGGGTTTTGGGAAGTTTGTAAAGATACCTTTTATTATGTGTGGGTAGTTTGCTGATAAAGAAAAAAAATATTTATAAAGACTTAAGTAGCCAATAATTCAGAGCTTCGTGCTAAAATATATTATATTCTAAGGCATTTCTCCTTGGTTTACTCTTATACCTGAAAGATATCTCTTATTTAAAATTATCTTGAACGCACAAACAGTATTTACTATAATTATACATATTACAAGAAATAATAACACTTATGTATTCACCGTAGGGCTAAGCAGAGATGCAATATTGGTACACCCACATTTCGCCAGGTATGTTTAAGTTTCGTTTAACAGGACGCGTTTGTCACCAACCGGGCATATGTCCAGACTCCAATTCCAGATGTGAAAATCCAAAATAACATTTTGTTCGACCCAGGAATCGAACCCAGGACCTCAAGCCCAGCACTAGCGCTTGTGGGCAATAGAATATGTCGCGTAGTCGCAGCTAGCTCGCTTCGCACCCGCAAAGAACACGTTCACAAATGGCTACGCTTAAACTCGCCGGCAAATCGTATGTGTGATAACGCTCTTAAGTGATTCTTCTATTAAATTAGGTCTCGTACTATTAAACCCTTTTGCCAACAAACAAGTACACAGTCAAACCTTATTCAGCTTCCGATTCAATCCAAGGCCCGTTTACGCGTAAACGTCTGAAAAAACCGCTCTTCAAAGTCTTATGCGCCATTTTTCAAAGTCTTTGAAACCTGACCGTCAGGGGTGCAACCATTTGTCTTATTCTCATATTTCCTCCGAGAGGGCCTTTACGCGATTTTTTTAGCTGAAGATAAATTTAGAGACAGCCCTGCGCGACTGTTGCAAGATATATAATAATGTTATGAATATGTATGGTTGTTTTTATTTTTTTGCTTTACGAAATGTTTTGTTTTTATGAGATACTGTACTTTTTTTACACATTGTCATCACACCTGCCGGTTTATCCAATAAAAACGTCACTGTCAAAAATTAAGTGAAGTAAACTGACGTTCGACTTGATGTTTGAGATTGATACTGTTGGCAAGTCGCTTCAAGCTCACTTAACCTAAGTTTTCTCTGTGATATTTTTACAGAATAAATTAGTTGGTAATGCCAGCACATCAAGTTACCACAAACTGACAATTTTTTTCGATTGATTTTGAACTTTACCATCAATGTTTTAAGGTTAAAAATCATGTGGAAAAATTTGACAGTTTAGTATAACTTGATGAGTTGGCGACCGTACCTGCTTCAGAATATGGCATACAAGGCATTAGCCGCAAGAACTTATTCGAAACGTTGGTCAGTCAGCCTATATTATTATCGTGCATTTCATGTGCAACTCGGGCTTACTCAAAATTAGTAGACAGTAAAGTTGCGAATGTATTAATCTGCCCAAGCTTATCCCAAATGTATTGTAATCGACTTTTAGTCTGATCGGATGCAGCTGAATACTACTACCTATTTTACCTCCACAACCTAGATACTGCATAACACAATACCTATTGGTAAGACTGGTTGTCCGACTGTAGGGCTTCTGACTACCTGCAACGACTGTCAAAGGTCTGCGAATGACAGACGAAACCAACGGCTTATCGTATCTTAAGTCATTGACTGCCACGCAGCAGACACAATAGAAAAACTTGTTTGTCGGACACGCGGTGACCGCGTTGGCGTTCAACGTGTTAATGGGGTCTCAATATAAACTAACACATCGTATTGGAGTAGGTTTCTATGTATTTATTTTACTTTCTACAACACTAATTTACATAGTCTTTATATTATGATCTGGCCTTTGAAAGAGAAGGTGATCTCCGAGTTGATTTCGGCCTTTCTTGTCAGAGCACTTGGATAGGAAACGCCAACCTTATCATAGTTATGTGTCGTGTATCGGCGATTCCGCGAAAGGCTACGCGACACCACGCAGCGCAACACGACGCCGTCACTTAGTGCACATACAATAGTTTATGTTTTTTTGGTTTTTATAAATATGTATGATAGTCTGTAAGGTATATATTAAATATGTTATGGGTCTTTGTTACCTGAAATTAATGATATTATTACTATTATTGAAATAAGATTCACGTGTAAGTGTTTACACAAACCTACTTACAGAAGTAAAATCAATTATCACGGATCTCAATTCTCTGTCTCTATATACCTCTGAACATATTCACAAAACAAAGCAATAAAACTCAGTTCAAGCTTACTTCAGCACAAAAAAAAATCTCAGATAAAGCGTGAAAATGGATAATGTTCAAATTACAATGTAGCTCATTTTGCGTCCAATCTGCCGAGTGATGGTCGAGGAAAAAAATAAAACCAAATGTGAGAGTGAATGAGGCGTTAAGGGGTGCTTCCGGTGGAAATGGGGATGTTTTTTATCATATTATATAATAAAAATGGTGCGACATCATAAAGGAAAAATTGTTTATTTAAAGGAATCTAATATAACAATGTCGAGATAAGTAATTGATTCGACAAAGATGTTTTCAATTCAGTCTTACCATATCATCTACCTAGCCAACTATGTCTGGGTTGGCTTCTAGTCTAACTGGATGAAGCTGAATACCAGTACTTTACATGGAGGTCAGCCTCCACAACCCAGTATACATATGGTAATATGTATAATAGCCCAGTGGTTGTCAGAGTTTTGGGCTTCTGACTACCCTTAAGGACTGTCAAATATATATTAAGTCTTGACTGCCACGCAGCAGACACAATAGAAAAAGAATTGTTCGCGGTCACCATTGACCGCGTTGGCAGGCAGACGTGCTTTTCGAGGCTTGGAAAGGTATCATATGTTAGCTCATCTAAAATATAAAATAAATTTCCCTAACGAAAACTCATTTGGAAACTGAGATAACTTCTTTGGCCGTCAAAAATACGAGCTGGTTTTAAAGTCTTCAAAATTCTCTGTCATAAAATTACGTTAAATCCAACAAAACTAATCTGCTCCACCCCGTAACGCTCAGTAGTTTTAAAATCTATGATATGGTTGCGGAAGTTTATGAAATTTCACGTACCAAAGTTTGTTATTCTGAGTAAAAACTGCCACGCTTCGTTTCGTTTAGTGAACAGCTTCGTTTCGTTTAGTGAACAGATTAAAATTTTATAAGTACAAAGGTTTTCGTATGAAAAGTTTGTTATTGTTTTCCTAGAACAAAAGTATGTACTTTGGCCTTCGTGAGTTTGGGTAAATACGTATTGTTTGATAAATGAACGGGTTACTCTTTCTTTGGTGTGTTCGCTTGGAATATTTCAAGGACTCAATTCGCTTTAGGGAAATAATAATATAATTTTAGTTACATTAATATCGTTCGAAAATTAAGGGCGTAATCAAATTATTAACAGCGAGACACTGTCTAGACTGAACGTATATGTAAATTCACAAAGCATACATAATTATCGTGTAATAAATATTAATTCGTTACCTACTTGAGAAACACAAAAAAAAACACAAAAAGTGTAAAATGTACTCCTACTTTTAATTTATTAATTCTTATAATTTTATTTATAGATGTTTTTTTTTAATTTTTCAAAGAGCCGGTCATAGCCGAGTTTTGTCAATGAAACGGAACGCAATCTGATCTACCACGTTGAAGATTCGGTAGCTGTCAGTGTCATTTATGACGTTCAATATTGACACTGACAGCTACCGAATACAATTGAGATGTACGTCGCTATCCAACTCAAGTGGTTAGATGGATTAATATTATTGTCAATTATCAATAACATCGACGATAGGCGATAAGATATCCCAATATCAGCTTACATAGCGTAATGTAAAACATACATCGCTCTCACAAGTAAGCACAATTTCAACATGAATGATATACTTAATCAATATTTTGATCTTAAAAATTGTCTATGGACTTTTTTGCACGTTCTTCTCCCTACGCTTTTGAATGGAAAACTAGCTTCATTTTTCTGACTGATCGACCCCTCGACAATTGGGTATTTGAAAGGGTAGTCAATAACGTTACTTTTTATGAATTGTCAAAGCGCGGTATTTGTACGTGATTTGTATAAAATGTAACAATGTGACCCCACAGATTTTAAGACTCAAATGGAATACTTATTAGAATTAAAGGCAATTTTATAATTATATCTTTGCATAATATTTAATTTCTGTACGGTGATGAAAGTTTTTAAGACGAGCGGTATTTTTTTCATGTGATTTTATATTTTATTTTTGACCGTATAAAATAGTCAGGTCAAAAGTGTTTGTGATTGGTTTATTTTTTTAAATAGACAGTTAAAACATTTTAAATACAATTGGAAGATAACAAATTACATGAATATATTTGTGTATACAAAAACATGCTGCAAAATAAATAAATTGAAACGGATTTTTTTCGGCGTTTTTGGCTCGACACGTAAAAGTATGTTCAAAAAAATATATAGTGTTAAATATTGGTGGTACGAATCACTTCGTGTGTCATTCTGACTCGAATTTGCCCGCTTTTTCAATAACTAACTACAAGCAGAGTTAGTTCCAAGTTTTAACAAGTTGTCTACATAGAAGAAAAAGAACAGTTTATCAACCTAGTAGATGTTTATCGACTCGGAAAACGGTATGTGGCCTTCAGTCTCAGCGAGATAACAAACCCAATTTTTCTTTTGTAACGGATTTGTAAGAAGAACAGTGAAGTATTTGATACGGTTATGTTTTGATGTTTTGAAAGGGTTATTTCTATTTTTAAAAGGATACTATCTTGTCATTATTGTGCTGGGGCTAAAACTACAGCTTCCTAGGACAGCAGTGACCTCATAATGGCCGCAGTGACGGTCGCAAAGACTACAATATGTATAGGGACATAGACAGGCAACTTGGCGTATTTTTCAATGCTTCACGATAAGCGCCATCTAGTTCATAGTTAGTTAGATAAAGCTATTACACCTACACACACAGACATATCTGCATATCTGCGTGTGTAGGTGTATTCGTTCTACCTATAATATGTACCTATGCAGCTATTGCCTGTATAGCTATCGTAAAACAGGGTGAATCGGGACGAAACTTTAAAATGTATTTTGACATTGAAATAATATAATTTATTGACAAAAAGGTCTCTAATGTGTAAACCAGTGCACATGCAAAATAACCAAAACTTTAAAATTGAAAAAATGCGCAGGAGCAAGTACACAACCAGCTAACCGACATTTGCATTTAAAGTGTTGCTATAATGCAAAGAGAATCTGCATGTTTATAAAATTCATTTACGTAGTAATATTTTTCTACACTGCGGTTTCATATCTCTAAATGCTGGAAAACATACATTATACCTACTTTGTAATATTTATTAGAATATCAACCATTTACAATTTCATAATCACACTTTGTGGGGACTTTTTTTCCACCATTGTGTTTTATGTATTCAATATAGCAACATCGACCTTTATTTTACTCTAACTATGAACTAGATGGCGCTGTTTTAAAGAAAAAACATGAATATTTCTGTAGTTCGCAGTTGCCATAGCATGGACGGTCGTAATGAAAACGATGACATCGGGGCTAGACTTTACGGTGTCAAATAACGCTCTCTAAAAAAACACACCAACAGCGTCCGCAATTTTTCGGCGAATGAGGTCACTGAATTATTGTTAACTAAACTATTAACAATAATTCAGTGACGTCATTTGCCGGAAAAATGCGGACGCTATGTGGCGGCCACCACCTTTCTAAGCAACATTAATAAGCAAACTTTTCTTATTTTTATTTTTGTGAAAAATCATGTGAAATTATTTAATCTGGATTTTTCGTAGTGTGATAATTACTAGCGAAATAGTCGAGACGCGCGCTTTACTTGTGGTTACCAAATGTACAAATACATTGTGAATGTGTGTGTGTGTGTGTGTGTGTGTAAGCGTAGGAGGTCCCGGTACCGTCCGAGAGATGGGCGAAATCGGCAGTGTGTGTTTCGTGCTAACGATACTCCTCTTCACGCACTCAGCGTGTATGAACACTTTGCTAACACAAGTAAAGTTCGCGTCTTTTCATGAGATGAAAATACTGCGTGAAAAATACTATTCTTTCTTCTTAGCTTTTTAAAACATCACCTGATCACCACCTGATACCTTTAAGCCTACAGCTGCTGGTAGCGAGTTACCAGCTCACGCATATCCTGTCCGCATTTATCATATCATATATCATTTATTTCAGGTAACAAAGACCCATAACATAAATACCTTACAGACTATCATACATATTTATAAAAAACTGATTATATATGGGTAGGCAAAAACTAGCGTAAATATTCACGAACAGTTACAAAAAAGCAAATAAAAAATCTCCGCTTTAATATTGTGGGCTCATTTTTACCAGGAATTTTCATTATGATAATATCGCGTCTCAACAGGATGCATCTTGCCTAGTTTTCTTAAATTGGAGTTCCTAGAATTTACAAGCATGTTGTCACATTATTAATACTTTAGAAGCTAATATTTGTTTTAAAGCGCGTCAGTATAATATGTTATGGGTTACTACAGAATAGTTGAATGAAAAAACATATTTTCCTGCTTTAGACTGCCTCGTTAGTCTATTGGTCACAAAGGCTACTGCGGCCACTGCAGGAGGTCCCGAGTTAGATTCCCTTACCAATAGGCAGTGTTATTGAGTTTTTCCACCAAGAATTTCTGAGAAGCAGTCAGGATTCTGGATTTTTCCCAGTTAATGAGAATAAGCGCGCCCCCTATTGAAAGGTACTTAAAAATTACTTGCAAAATGTATGTTTACAATAAGTTACAGGTCTCCAAAAGTGATAATGCGCATAGAAATCTTCGCCACTGTTCGGCAACGGTCGTGTTTCCCGAGCGTCGGAAGACGATATGTATATAGAGTGTTTAAGTGCATTTTCTTCATGCATAATTTAGTGTGATTATGTGTTTTGTCCTAAAAGAGATAAATATTGATTTATCAGTAACGAAATTTGATTCAATATTTCCATGTAAGTAAATAGCGAGCTATAATTCATATAAGCCTAAATCTGATTTTTAATATGCTTTTTCTAGTACTTAATATGTATTTTACGTTGGTATTTTTAATTTTTTAGTATTGAAAAAACGTGAAAAATGTTAGTATATTTATATATTTTACAAAATTAACTATTTCAATTTGAATAAGATAATTAAAGTTGAAATTAAATTCACCTTTAAAACAAAACCAAGAAAGGTGTGTAATAGTAGCTCTATATAATTCCAGACAAAGAGAACACGTGCAGTCACCACCAATATGACAAGACGACTGACGGACCTTTGACTGACCGCCGACCGCCGCCGACCGCCCGAATTGTTTTCGATTGTGTACACATGATATTGACTCCTAGTTCTTTCGAACAAGGTGCAAAATGCAAGGGACTCGAACGATTCAATGATTCGGGTGTTTCCGGGAATACGACAATTAGCGAAGATCTGCATGTGCATTATTAATTTGGGAGTACTGTACACCTTTACCAAACCCTTCGAGAAATACGGGCGTGACGTTCTGTTAAGTATCTTTTATTTGTGCACCTGTTTCTACCATAAACTTACAAAAAAACAACACTAACAATAACTTCATTCAGAATGAACACTCTCTCTCAGAATATTTCTGTCAGAATGTAATGCAAATGGTCCGTGAACCGACTCGGCGATTCTCTGTAACGCGGCGATCAATTGCGGGGACGGTTGTAACAGTAAAACTTAACTGCTTTTCAGTTATACTGTAGTCGGGATAAATGTATTGTTGATTTGTGTAGTGGGTGTGACAGAGCGGAGTTTATGGCCGTGAGGGTACGATGTTATGGTATTCTTTCTGGACGTGACTATAATGCAGGTAACACACACGTAACAATGCCTGCGTAAATTTGAATTTGCACAAGTACATATTATTAACGTGTGGGAGACGAATAAGCACAAAAATGTCTGAGCCATTTGGCGTCACTTTGATTTTTGCGCAGAAAAATGTTGTATAAGATTAGTTTCAAGGGCCTTTTTGACGAAAATTAATCGGCCTAGCCTTTGTTCCAACTATGTCGGGATCGGCGTCCAGATTGTAGCAGAATATTTAATGAATTATTTTAGATTATTTTTGTTATTGAAATATTTGACCCTCACGACTGGGTAATACGATACCTCTTGGTTCTTGGACTTTGGGGGCTTCTAAATACCCGTAACTACTGTCTAAGATCTATGAATGACAGCCGGGACTAACCCTTAAAGTGCTTTCCGAATCAAGTTTTAGAACTTGATTAGATTGAGATTAGCCTCGATATCTAAAGGACTAATTTACAAAATAATCGAATAGAAGAATCCTATTAACTATTACTGTAAAGTAATAGTATCACATTAATACAGTTACAGAACAAATCTAGCAGCTTAGTTTTTATAGCCTGTCTTTATTATTATGTCCATTGTTTTCACGGCAACTTTCTCCAAATATGTAAATACCCGGAATGAAATAACAATAAGACTTAATGACTTCAGGATTTGAAGTAATTCTAGTTTGTTATTGAAATATTGCAAATGAGTTCTTTCAACGGTTTTCAGAAAATATGAACGTTTTACTGTGGCGATTCTTCACGTTAAAATAAGTAGGAATCAACACAATTTTTTCTTCAGAACAAATTGATTTTTATTTTGCAGAACATGACTTTAACCCATGGGATCCTACATACTCGCATGCAAAGCCGCTGGCAAAAGTTAGTTATATAATAAACGTAGGAAGTCTTCCTATGAATATCCTCGTCAACTGAAAAAAAATATTTTTACCCCAATTTATTGGGTTACCCCGTAAAAATTTACTTTAAATATCCTGTCCGCGGTAGTTTGATAAGAAAACTGAGATAGATGTATTTTTTATAACGGTACATTCGGTACTAGGGAATATAAGAAATCGCCTTTCGACCCAATACATCGAATGTGTGGATTTATGTCCAGATTATTGGAATAACTTCTTTTGTTGAAACCTCTTTTTATCGAAAGAGTGTCGCGGCCATTTGCAAATTTTATGATTAGACTTTTTCTTGTTGAGAATCGTAAGGCTGCGACCTAACTAAGTCACGAAAGTACGTGGTCGTCACGTTCTTTTATTTGAATTTGATGTACTCGCGCGATCAATTAAGTCGCGTATGATCGTCATTCGTCCTGAGTGTGCTATCCAAAATAATCGTTCGAGAATACGAGATGGCATTCATATTATACTCTTTTTGTTTAGTAACCCAGAAGGTGGAAAACCTGTCGGCGCGACCATGCATACGGATTCGCCAAACAAAATGAATGAATGAGTGAATGACGGTTGCGTGTTCGCGCGACTGTTGCGTTTGGTTAGAACGAGACCTGATTCTGTGTATAAGTTTTTTCATTATGGGGGAAATATTACGTACTGTGACAAAGTTGAATTGGTATGGAGCGTAGACTGCAGATTCTACAGTACGAACGTTCGGTTCTTGATATCGACATTAAATTAATTATACAAATGAATTGTTCCGATAAATATCATATCATCACGCCTGTTATCTCTGAAGAGTTAGGTAAGTGTACCTATAATGCGTACCCATATGTAACCAGTTCTGTATGTCCCATTAGGGAAAGCCTATTGCCAACGACCAGACACAAATACACACGGGCTGATACTGAGAAATTCCGAATAGAAAACCCAATAACACTAATAAACAGTACAACAAAATATAAAATAGTTAATAATACTATCACATAAGCGGGAATGTCAAACTTTAGTGCCGCGTACCGTCCACTACGGTATTATATTACGACTATCCGGAGGGTAGTAAAATAAAATCTGTATTATTACAAAGCGTGCTGTTGTAAAATAGTACTTGGGGAATATTCTGTGTACACGGACGGGGTTAATATGATATCTAGATCTACCCTACATAATATGTGACTATTGTAAACGTGACGGACTAAAATTGTGTCATAATTAGGGACTATATTCTTTGCATTTTTTTTACCCAGACCTGAATTTTTCCAAGGATCGGCTGCCCGTTTCACCGAACGCAGCAGAATACCAGTGGTTTATATGGAGCCACTGCCCATCTGACCGTCACGAAATAGATACTGAGTTCACTAAACCCCTTAGTAAGAGTTGTTGTTGCCTCAAAGAGATGTCAGCATATGAAGGGGCCCCTCAGGGCCAAGCCGGATTAAGCGGGATTGTCCGAAAGGGTTACCGCTATCCCGGAACATAAAGGGCTACGGAAAGAAACATGGACGGGTTTTGATTTCCCAGCCTTAAAAAAAAAGTCTTTCGAACTACACGTAAGGACTGTCAAAGACTTTAAGAGGTGGAAGTAGTGGCATGTGTAATGGATGGCACACAGACAAACTTAGCGATCGTAGCTTAACATTCAGTCAGAGCGGGCTGTTATTATTATGTAGCCATGAGCCCCTCTTTTTTTTAATAAGTATGTGTTTAATTTAATTAGCAGTTCTAAATATAGTTAAATAGCACAAGAAACCTTGACAACTAAAACATTTTCTTCCACATTTCTCCTGAAATCAACCGTAGAATAATAACCGAAAATAAAACACGACTCTTTTACGCTCAAAATTTACATATAAATGTAAAGATTTTAAGTTTGTAAACTTGTATCTGAAACATTTGTTCTGCGATCCGACAATTCGGCCGAATAGCCACTTAAAGAGTTTAAACATCGCATCGAAACGTATCAAACCCCGTTTGGTAGCAAACGCAGCGAGTTCAAACTTCAGAAAGTCGACGAAACTCTGAATTACTTGAGAAATTCTCGCAATAAATTTTGTTGAAACACTTCAAAGTATTTCATAAGGAAAATTGTAAATAAATTCGGATGGGCATAGGGTTGACAAGGTTGTCGTAAAAATATTGAAAGGAACATGTGACCGCACTGTAAAGTACCCCATTGCGTTCGGCGGAAGAGATGTTAAATGACAAGACTATCAAAAAAGTTTTTATACAAAAAGGAAACTATAGACCAAAAAGTTAATTTATAAGGAGACGTAAACACAAAACGGTAGTTGCAATACCAGTTTTTGGATGATTGCATTTTTTGCCTTCAATGACCTATTCAAGTTATCCGTAGGTAAATTACGACATTCTCTATTTTTGTTTTTTTAATTATCTTTCACTGTCTCTGAGCAAAAGACACTAAAGCCACCTCGATCCAGCTCGGCTCGCCATCTCTTTCTGGGCCTGTCACGATGGCGTCATCTATCAATTATTGCTCTCATTAAAAAAGTGTAATAACTTCTACTTACTTACGGTGGAGTTTCTTGCCCACTAGTCTCCATACGAAACTACCTTTTGGAAGGGGCGACTAGAATCAATTCTATGCCTTGTTCATTTTGACGTTTTCAAAGTGCCTTTCTTGTGCCTATTTGAAATAAATTATTTGATTTGACTTGACTACTGAACAGTAATGAGTGACGTATTTCCGATACATCGAAAATATGTATTTGACTGGACACTACCTTAAAACACACTATCAACAGCATTATAAGGCCTCAAAAAACTTAAAAGAAAAAAATCTTTAAACAAGCAACCCTATAAAAGAATCTAAGCTACTCCGCCGGTAATCTTCAAGACTGGGGGGAGCGATATCGTACTATTTACTTTATCCTCCGCCTGATATTTATAATGTCGCGAACGTTATGAATCAATTAAGATAAACTCCGAAGAGCCTGTTTGATGTAGATTAAGTTAAGTTGAAGCTGAAGAAGATTACCTGCTTATTTTGTACTGGAACTGAAGGGTCGATATAAGACTCGAAGTATAGTAGCAGTGGTAGCCTAGTATTGTTAGCGGGATTGTGTGAAAAGATTACCGCTACCCCGGAACATAAAGGGCTTAGGAAGGAACATGGATGGGTTTTAGTCAGTAAGAGTCTGAAATTCTTTTCCGCTCCACACAGAGCGGGAGGCGTCACTTGATGATTTCCCACCGCAAAAAAAGTCTAGTGTTGTGACCAACGAACTGCCTAGTCTTAATTTTAAGCCTCTAGTTCGAACCCAAAACCTCGGAATTTTGGAATTTATGTACGTATTTTATAATTATCACTTGGTAAAAAAACGGTGAAGGAAAACATCGTGAGGAAACCTGCATTCCGGGAAAATATTTCTTAACAGCATGTGAAGTTAAGTCAGAGGCCCATGTGCAGAATAAACTCCGATAGGTTGGTCACTAACCACACGAAAAAAGAATGGAAAGTACAATGTTTACTTTTTGGACCAGGAAATTCTGTTCTCATAGATATAAGTTGAACAATATTATGAGCTCCACTGTGACTCATGAGACACAATCACTTTTCTATTGTTTTCAATCAATACTCCAATAATAACCACAGCCACTAAGCGGGATTGTCCGAAAGGGTTACCGCTACCCCGGAACATAAAGGGCTACGGAAGGAACATGGATGGGTCTTAGTCAGTAAGAGTCTGACACTCCCTTCCGCTCCACCCAGAGCGGGAGCAGTCATTGGATGATTTCCCAGCTTTAAAAAAAAAAAAAAAGCCTGTCTACACCATTCTAAACCTTGGGCTCAAATCCTGTATACAATACCATAAAAGTCCCCATGAAGACAACATTAGCCGTGACAAGAGTCACAGCGTGGTAACAAAAGGTGTCGACAAAACCCCATAAGGATACTTATGTCACAAAAAGTCCCAGAGGCCACGTACGCAAATCTTCAGAACACGCTGACTTAGTGACGGCCTAACCGCTTGCAAGTAAGTGGGGTGATACGGAAAAGTAGTTGAGGTGGGCACGTAGTCACAAGTGGGTAGGGACAAAAGTCAAACTGGACTGCATAAAATTCGGTGAAGGAAAACATCGTGAAGAAACCAACATGTCTGAGAGATATTTCTCAACAGCATGTGAAGGTAAGTCAGAGGCCCATGGGCAGCATAAAACTCTGACACCAGGTTAGTCACTAACCACACGAAAAGAAAAAGGAGGAACAAAAGTAATAGCTTTTTACTAAAGAATTAAGAAATTCTAGAAAATTTAAAAAATCTGTGAGCCTTTTCCCAACTATGTTGGAGCCTGCTTTTAGTCTAACGGACGCAACTGAATACCTGTATTTTACATGGAGCGACTGCCTATCTGACCTCCACAACCCAGTCAGTAACTGGTGAATTCTAGGAAAGTACAACATTATAATAAAGAGTGAATGATGAAAAAAGAAGATAGACTTGCATTTGTTCTGCGTCTTGCCAATTTACCTCAAAATATGGCTACAAAAATTAATGTGTTCCAAATCAGTTTAGCAGGTAGTTATAAAGTATTATTTCATTCGATGGATAAGTTTGTTCATATTTATATGTGAAGTTCAAAACAATACTCTATCATCTAAAATATTATAAAAGCGAAAGTTTGTGAGTTTGTGTGTATGTCCGTCCTTCACGCTTAAACGACTTAACGGATCTGAATGCAACTTGGCACAGAGATAGTTTAAGACCTGGATTAACCCATAGGATTAATCATAGAACTTTGAAGCGGGATTGTCCGAAAGGGTTACCGCTACCCCGGAACATAAAGGGCTTTTTTTTTTTTAAGGCTGGGAAATCATCCAATGACTGCTGTTATTGTCCGAACATAAAGGGCTACGGCAGGAACATGGATGGGTTTAGTCAGTAAGAGTCTGACACTCCTTTCCGCTCCACCCAGAGCGGGAGCAGTCATAGGATGATTTCCCAGCCTTAAAAAAAAAAAATCATAGGTCTTTATGTCCCGGTAGTACGTTCCCTTGGGATAATTTCCGACATCCACGCGAGCGAAGCCGCTGGCAGCAGCTAGTGGAGACATAAGTAGAGGCTTTCTACATGTTATAGAAGTGAAAGTACAGCATTGTTATGCATAAGCAATTTTAAACCTCGACAGTGTCACATTACCTTCCATTACTTAAATTTTTACTACTTGAGCATCCTGCAAAACCACAAACACCGTATATATCTCTCGCAGTTGAGGTCTCGGCATTATTTCGAGCTTATACCGTTTTATAAACGAGATAAAACCTTCGGACGGAGGCATGAAAGAGATTAGAATATTATCCTGAGATATGAAATTTCTACCAACGCTTTTCAAACAGAACGTGTCATAGGCCATTGGGCTTAAGTTGGGTAGAGAATAAGTGTGAATTCTTAGTGACAATGAGTGGAAAAAACCGGACAAGTGCGAGACCAACTCGCTGACCGAGGGTTCCGGACAAATTATTAGATCACATCAAAGATTAGCGTGTCGATAGCATCTAAATAGACTCGGCCCAGAATTTGGTTACGTGTTTGCCGCCATTACTAGCGTTTATCAGTTCCTGTAACGTGCATATAGCATGACACGCAGGACATGATATTAAGTGTCCCATCGTCTGTGGAACAGTACTACATTTACCCATACAATTTCAAATGATTTGCTCACCCATACAATTATGACCGCGCAAACCGTGCTTGACCTCGGTGATTGATTACGTACTTTAAAAAGACTATATATTTTTAATGATTTAATTACAAATGTATACTTTTCAGATGTTTACGTTAATTTTGTCGATTGATTTTTTTACGGCTTCAAGGGACTGTATACCTGAGTTTATGGTTTTCAATTTCAACTCATTAACTCCACGCGTTCTCCAGGTAAAGGGTCTTAACAGACTGACAGCAAAGTGATCTTATAATGGTTCAATTTTTCCCTTTTTAGGTACGGAACCCCAAAAACGACAAAGTGTATCTGCGTGGTACTTTATTGTATTCACACAATTTAACGTTAGTAGTAAAAATACTGATGTGAATATATACAAAGAAGTGTTTCGGGTTAAGTTCATTTTTCTTGCGTAATAGTGAAAGAATGTTCTTGGAAATTCATGAAAGTATTTTTTTGGGCTGGTAGGAATAGTATTTCATCAGCTTAGCGGTGTTGTAACTGAGTGAATTGTTTTTCTTTATTGGGAGAAGCTTTTGCTTTGTAATACGGTTTTATAATAATAGAGGAATGTAATCAAAACAAAAATACTAAGTAGAATTCACGAAATTCTTCTATATCTGTACTATATATATATTTTTAAATGTATTTATTTGGTTCACCAACGACTGTTTACACGAATAATAAACTTAATACTATTTTTAAACAAATGTAACAGTGTAACACTCACTTATAAGTAAACACCACAAGCACAAAATTAATATATTTCTAGTAATCTAACCATTTTAATAACTTATCAAATTTTTGTGACAAAATAACATATTAACTATATTAGGTTAACAAAATTAAAAGAAAAAAATCAACTAAATGCAAAAAACACAATATCTTCAGATAACAAGTAAAAGTTTCAACAGTGAAAATTATTGCCAGATTTTCTCTATGGACCGAGCGATATCATAGGTACTTCCACTCGCCCATTCCACCAACAAACTCAAATTGATGTGATGGTCAATTTCGAACAGAAACAACGCCATACGTTTCAGTAAACGTTTACGGTAACGAAAACCAATTTCGTTTGAAAATGAAACATTTTTGAACGGCAACAACGTATTGGTCAATATAGCACCTTTATAATAAAAATATTGAGGAATATACGTAATATGCAATAACACTGCACAGAGTAAGCAATGCGGCCATTTAAAATTTTGAGGGTTCCGTAACCAAAGGTTTACTAAGAGTCCGCTGTCCACCCGTCGTCCAGTCTTGCTGTCACAGGGCTGTTTCTTTGATCCGTATTAGGTAGACACTTGGAATTTTCAGAGAGAGTGTGTACTACTTTGGCCGTTGTAACACCAAATAAAAATGTAATAAAGCTTAAAACAATAATAGGGGGAACAAGAAACGCTAGAGTTAAAAAATAATACAGGGTGGAAGGGACATTGATGCGAAGCCGGTTACCATGGATTTAGTACATGATTCTGATACTCCATGCGTTGAAATTTTTCATCGGTTATATCTTGGTTGTATCTTCCATTCTATACATACCTATGTACAAAATATTGTGTGGTGGTACGCAACCCTTCTTGAGAGAATCCGACTCGCACTTGGCTACTTTTTTATTTTTCTATTGGAGCATTTTTCAGTACGCCGGATTGCTATGAGATCCTTTATGTAGCTGGTATGTACGAAAAATTATACAATAATCGTCGTTTTATATGAGGTTCATTCAGTGATTGTCTAGAAAGGTTTTTGTATTAGGCAAATCAAATATTGATAAAAGGTTACGTGTATAACGTGCCATTATTATTGCGGATTTGCTCCATTTATTGACATTGTCGAATTTAATATAGGAATAAATTACTATGGGCAAATTTTTCAAATGCTAATGAAAAGTCTGTGGTGAATAATAAATTGGTTCAGTCAGAGAAATTAATTGTTAAGCAAACTGAAAACCTAAATAAATTTGCCGTATTACAGCCGTTTTATACAACTGATAATCTTTATTTGAAAATAAAAAAATAAACTTTGAGTCACACATTTTCCCTAACGTTAACGAAATTAGATAAATCCGAAATATATGGAATTGGCATAGGTTTTCGAAATGGCACGTAATCAATCGTTTTCGATCGCTAAGTGCTAGACGTGTATGTCAAATTGTGTAACAAAACTCGATCAATATTCCCATACAAATGCGTTGACAAGTAGTGTCCTTGACAATCTGAATCGCTGAGATAACGAATAGTTCGATCAACAATTTTCTAAATCGAATCGACACGGAGCAATTGACACTTAACTAAGCCCCCAGGTTAACTAAGTTAATTGTTCGAACCGTTGGGGGCTGAAAGTGTTGAAACACTAGGGCTATTGTTGTAAACTGCCCACTTTGTTTTTCGAGACACCGCCAAGCGGTTGGTCGACTCATCACGTGACCAGATGGCCTATTTCTGTTCATAAAATCAGCATTGCCATACAACGTGGCAATGCTGCCAGCGTTTTGGGAACTTTTCCTGTTGACAGCGATGTGGACGAACTCTTTGACGGCCTACGTTTATTTTTCGTCGTCTTTATTATATACTTTTACATAATTTATATTATTTATATTTTAACTACGTGATTGAATGTATGTTTTGGTATAGAAATCAATGGTAGCAGCTGTTACTTTCAACAAAAGTCAACGAAAATGCCAAGTCTTTTCCTAACTAGGTAGGGGTCGGCTTCCAATCTAAACGGATGCAGCTAAATACTAGTATTTTACATGGAGCAACATGCCTATCTGATCTTCACAACCCAGTTACTGGATAACACAATACCTCTTGGTAGAACTGGGTGTCAGGCTTTTAGCTTCTAACAACCCGTAACAACGGTCAAAGATCTACGAATGACGGCCGGGATCATTGGCATAACATGCTTTCTGAGGGCGAATAATATCTCCTATGAAACTGAACGTGATCATCGTATAAACCGTTAAAGAGCTGTCATTATTTTTTATGGAATGTAGACACCTTGAACGCTGTATCCATGGTTCGCTTGTATTCTATTTTATTATGCTTATAACAGTAAATAGAACGATAAAATCTATGATACGACCCATTCATCTATTGAACAATATTGTTCCATTCAAACCTACAAAAAGTAACGCGACGCTGCCGGCTGACGTCTACACAAGTAAACCGGTGTTCATGCGTAAACGGTATCACTGACAATGGTTGGACAGAATATTGTCTTTGATTATGAAAGGGGTTTGACAGTCATTGAATATTGATTCGTTCGAATGGATTGTGTACTGTAGTGGCGAAAGTGGTTTTGTGTGTTGTATAAATAATAGTTTATTGAGTATTACAAGGTTTGTTTTAGACTAGCTGGGAGTATATAATGTGTTCTTTGTAACATGAATATTTTGACGTATAGTAGCGTAACTATATCGTGAGTGAATAGTTGAAAAAAATGGGTATTCAAACATTCAAAAAAATCAAAAAAGTGATAAAATGGTTGGGAAAGTAAAGGAGGTATGGAAGAGATAAATATTTTTGCATCGTCAATTATTTATGTACGGTACTGGAAACAAAAATAATTTTGTCTACTTGTCTATACTTTTACAGATGAAATAAAAAATAATATAAAACACTCTCACTCCTATATTAATTATAAATAATATTAAATATACGCTTTATTGGATTAATAGAATTGTTGTTGGTGAATCGATACAACAATTGAATTCTATTCAACAAATCCTTTATTTATTCATATTAATTCTGTAACACTTTTGTCACTTTAGTATACAAAACTGAACCAAATATCGACAATCGCGATCCAGTATCGGCTTGATTGACAATAAACGCACACTATATGTACAAGTTTATATAATTCTATTGTAGATAAGAAGTTAACATCCCCTGTTATCAATAATAGTTGTATTTCGTTCGTATATTAGATGGCTGTTTCAATGATATAGAGTAAAATTAGTGGAGTAACCCAGTTCTAGCTGTTATATGTTGAAAATTTGGAATGGAATTGTAATTATTCAAATTAAGTTTTGTCTATTAAACAATAGCGGTTAAAGTAGTGTAGGTTCGTAGTAGTGTTGTAGTGTTGTTTCTGTCTGAAAGTTCATATTATAATAAGGTTTACTAAAACAACAATAAAAAAATGTTTGCCAGTTTTATCCAGCAAAGTAATACACATCCTACAATAAATCATTTTATGACACTTATAATAAAACTTGAACAGCGACATAAAACATAGCAACAATAAACAACTACATACGTAGCGTGAACACTTGAGAGGCGCGGGGACGGACGTCCGCTGTCGTTGGCGGTCAACGCATGACTGAACTAATTGCGCTACTTAGTGACGCCATGTGCATTGTGCTGGCAACACCTCTGTGTTTCATTTTTTTTAGCTTGGCATTTTTTATGTCAGTGTTGCTTGTTGCAATGTATGTGTATGTATGTATTCGAGAAGGATTCTGAGACGTAGATTAATTTTATATTTTTGAGGGAGATTAATGGTAGGGAATATACGTTCAGTGCTGGTTTTTGCCTACAAAAGGACAATGAGGTCGGGCCAATTACGTAATTCAATTACGATGTACAGAAAATCATAATTAAGATCTTTGAACAAAGAATATCTGTTTAAAATTATATAGAAATAAATTTGAGAGACTGTCTTATCTGGTAATGAGCCAGACAGATGGGAAGCAAAGGAGATTCAAATTTTTGAGTCGAAAAGTGAATGTCACTAACTCTTTTGACTTATTGCCTCATATAATTTTAATTTGTCTACAGACTCCAAATCTTACTGAATTGAAATGTGCTGTTTGATTTTAGTATGAAGGTCGATTACAACAACTGTACTACTTACTCTGTATCTAAACCATAATAGATTACGGATTGCCACAGTTTAGCTAAACAATTAGTTCGGTTTAAAGAATGTATTCTCTTAAAGAACATCAAATAATTCACTTAATACAACAAATAAAACATACATACAGAAATAAGGTTACTTACTGACTCCGTGATTCGATAAAATAAAAACAGAATATTTAAAATTGGACTTCTAACGATTCTAAATTCAATCAGTTTATAGTTTTTTTTATTATATATAACTCGTAATTAAGTAGACGTGTACATGTGGAAGCTTGTAATTCGCAAAAGTCCATATTTATGCTTGATTTTTAAGTTTTTTTTATTAGTCTGCAAGCTTTCTTTAAAATAAAATAAATGTATTAATTAATATAAGTTTTCTTTATGGCAACATTCGGACTACATAACCACAAGTGTGGGGACCGCATTAACGCACTCCACTGGAACTAGAAGCTTCTAACGAGCATCTTGTCATCACACACGGTCCGCTGAAAGTTTATATCGCTTTGAACTTTACGATGTGTTTCAAAGCACGTCTTTTTGTACACAATATTGTGTCATTAGGTTTTAAGAAAGAAGTATCAGATGATTAAGCAAAACAATGTGAATCAATTATCTAACGTAGCATATCGAAGTCCTCTGCTGGAAATAGGCCTCCCTAAGCCACAACACCCTTGAAGGTTAGGTAGCCCGTTAAGGCCGAAGCCAGCCGGGTAAGCGGGATTGTCCGAAAGGACAGGGGTTACAACTACCCCGGAACATAAAGGGCTAAGGAAGGCACATGGATGGGTTTTAGTCAGTAAAAGTCTGAGACTCCTTTCCGCTCCACCCAGAGCGGGAGGGGTCATTTCCCACCCGCAAAAACAAAAATCCACACCCTGTTCTTCGCCGTCCGCAATCCAGGTGTCCAAACCACCTTTTAAAAGTCGACGATACATGTAGCTAGGGGGCGTTCCACACGTCACTCTTCGACGTCAGGCGTTCTCCACCTCAGGAATGGTTTCTTCCACTAGCCATCGGTCCTTCGACATACATGGCCAGCCCACGAACACTTCAAGCTTACCGATTCTGCAATCCGTTTCCCTGACTTCATTTTTATTCTATTTTTATGTGAATGTGTGTACAAAATTGCTGTTGAATATTTTATATGTTTTGAGAATTGCTCGCTACACTTTCTAGCACTGCAACTCCTGACTTGTGAATAACTGAAACAGCGCCTTGGTAATGAAACTTGGCGGGTCTTAGGGAAACGATACCAATGTCATAGAACTAACAACAACAATAAAATCCATCGGAAATTTTTTTTTGTAAGAAATTAGTTAAAAATATTATAGGTAAGTAATTTTCTTGTTTCATACACAATCCAATCTGCCTCGCCTTTTCCCAACCATGTTGGGGTCGGCTTCCAGCCTATTTACTCAGTATTTTACATGGAGCGACTGCCTATCTGACCTCCACAACCCAGTAACCCCTTGGTAAGACTGGTTGTCAGACTTTCGGGCTTCTGACTACCCGTAACGCCTGTCAAAGATCCACGAATGACAGCCCGGACCAACGGCTTAACGTGCTTTCCGAGGCCCGGAGGAGTCTGGATATCTAAAGATGGTCACCCATCCACAGACCAACCCCGGCAAGTGTAGCTTAACCTGAAGGATCAATCTGTGCTGCTGTTATTACTTAGCTCCTTCTTCTTTAATACACATGTAGCAGAATATAAAATAGGAAAAGCTAGTGTTTATGTCTCCAAATTTTTAAGATTTCTTGATCTTAACCAAAGTCCTCATCCAACTTGAAAATAGAATAGAAAAGCGGGTGCTGCATTTATTTACTTTAAACAATATCTAGAGTTATGGTCTATAAAATATCTATGCCTACGTGCTCCTCACAAAAGGAGAATCTTGGCAACAAACCTTGTTTTCAAACACACAGCACGGTCGAGCATAACTACCATTTATTCGCTCAGTTTGTTTGAACTAATATTTAGTTAGTGGGTAACCGTTCTTATGTATTTTGTTCCCGAATGTTGTGTAAATTTAATTTTAGTTGCACTGTTAGCCGTGTAGTTGAAATTGGGAGTATTTAACGTTGTTGGAAAGTTGGGTCATTACCTTGGAGCTAGTGGTCACACGCTGGCGTGCACCGCGAAGGTTGAATTAACTTTTTTGGTCCAACTTAAAGCATAACGCAGCAGGCATAAGGCGGTAGGCGGGCTTGTCCGAAAGGGTTACCGCTACCCCGGCGCCTCCATACGTCAATATCTTCACTATGGTTTCATTCATAAAAACGAAAGGTTGTATAAAACAAACTTCCAGTATAGAGCGGGAGGGGTCATTTGATGATTTCCCACCCTCATAAAAAAAAAGTGTATGCAGCTATTCTAAGCGGTGTTCGGAGTGAAACCTAGTGTTCCAGAAGTTGATTTTCATTTGTTCGAAAGTACAGTTGAATGTAAATGATCTTTTTACAGAAAAGTTGGTCACGTGCCATGCCTTCTATAAAGAAACCAATAAGATTTCATTGACATCCGTAATCCTTTCAATGTTTGTTGTAAATACTATACTTTGTCCATTACGGATTTAATGTAAAGCTACAGGATCGCCAGAAATTCAAACTTTCTTACGTATATTTGCAATTCAGGGGGGGGGGGCAGGATTTATGTTGATTGAAATATGATTTGTGACCGTACCAAACATGTTTTTACAGAATAATAGCCTTTCAAATCATCAATTAAATACAACTTTATCATTACAGATTACTCTCTTGAATTGCTGTTTCATGATATCATTTTAGTCAGTTTATCAGTTATTATTTAAAGAGATGCATGGATAAGATTATCAAAAAGCACACTACTTATGGTCGCAAATCGTATTATAATTTAAATACATCGCGACAGTGTTCTGCAAATTGTAAAAAACGCGAGAAAAATTGAATCGATGTACATTCAGTCAAAAAAGTATCGGGAATGGATGATTTGTTTATGGTTCCAAATTCAAATTTTTGTTTTTTTGTAGTTGTTAGATTGGCACAACTGTTTTCCATTTTGGCGCGGAGTTTGAGTTGCATCTGTTATTTATATTAAATACAGTGCTGGTTTTAGTAATATCATATATAGTGTGTATTGCGAATTTCATAATGGACAAAAATATCGAACAAAGAGTTTGTCTTAAATTTTGCATCGCCAATGGAATTTCGTGTTCGGAGTCACTGAAAATGTTACAGAAGTCTTACGGTGAATCGACTTTATCAAAAACTCGTGCTTATGAGTGGTTCAAAGCGTTCAAAAGCGGTCGAGATGTGATGGAAGATTTGCCTCGCTCTGGTAGGCCGTCAACGTCTGCAACTGAAGTTAACATCGCAAAAGTGAAGAAAATAGTGACTGAAAATCCCCATCCAACTCTGAGAGAGATAGCCGCCGAACTTTCTGTATCTCACGAGTCAATCCGTACCATTTTAACTAATCATTTGGGTATGAAACATGTTGCTGCTCGGCTAGTCCCAAAAGATCTGAATTTTCTCCAAAACTCAATCGCATGAAAGTCGCTGAGGACATGCTAGAACGAGTCAGTTCGGACCCTACATTCATGAAACGCATTGTTACTGGTGACGAGACGTGGGTTTACGAGTTTGACATGCAAACTAGTCATCAAGCTTCGGAGTGGCGCCTTCCAACTGAACCGAAACCGAAAAAACCACGCCAAAGTCGATCAAAAGTCAAAGTTATGTTGACTGTTTTCTTTGACGATCGCGGTGTTGTGCACTCTGAATTCTTACCGGAAGGTCTAACGGTAAATAAAGAATATTATTTGATCGTTATGCGGCGTTTAAGAGAGCAAATTCGACGAAAAAGGCCAGATTTGTGGAAAGAAAATTCTTGGATTTTGCACCACGACAATGCGCCTTCGCACAAGGCTATCATTGTGAACGAATTTTTGACCAAACACTCAACAAATACCATCCAGCAACCACCATATTCACCAGATATGGCTCCTGCTGACTTTTTTCTTTTTCCTAAACTCAAATTACCACTTCGTGGCACCCGTTTTCAATCGATAGAAGACATAAAGGAGAATTCGCGGCGAGAACTGAACTCAATTCCGGAAGCAGCGTTTAAAAAATGTTTTGATGAATGGATTATTCGTTGGCGCAAGTGTATCGTTTCTAAAGGAGCATACTTTGAAGGTGATAAAATAAATTTGGATGAATAACAGACATTTTGTGTATTATTGATCTTTTCCCGGTACTTTCTTGACAGAGTAATATCACTAAGTTTAATGATTTTATAAATGCACATTGCTTACGGTCGCAAATCGTACTTTAATCAGCATACAACTCGACACTGACCTGCAAATTGTAAAAAACGTGAGAAAAAAGAAATATATTTAATTTAAATTTCGCACTCTGTATTAACGCATGTCTCTTAAAAGGAACGGCATCTATACCAAAAGTTAAATAAAATAATAGACACCCATAATACCTTATCGGTATACAAGTTTTAAGTGTATCCCCTATAAAAAGAATCGTAAAGCTTTGTAGAAGTATTGTGCTTCGACTTTATCGTTCGTAGATCGAATCGAGATGGAAACAGTATCGTTTTTACCGTAATTCGACGCTTTTCCTCTTTAATTCAGTTTTGGGAAGTTTTTCCTTATGTTTGTGAAGGATAAACACTGACAATGGCAGCTCCGGTTTTGAGGGTAATAAAATTTTAGATGACAAATGTTTTGTTTTTTTAACCGACTTCAAAAAGGAGGAGGTTCTCAATTCGGATGTTTGATTTTTTTTTTTTTTTATGTTTGTTCGCGCATAACTCCGTTGCTTGCCAACCGATTTGAAAAATTCTTTTTTTGTTGGAAAGGGTATACTTCCCAAATGGTCCCATAAAATTTTTATCGAAATCGGATAAGCGGTTTTTGAAAAATCAACAAAAATCTAAAAAAAATCCTACTTAATTTATGTGGACGATGTTCTAATAACTTCCTGTCATTGTAATTTACATACCAGGTAGTGGTATTAAAATGGGGGGGGGGGGGGATTGTGTAGGTACCACAACTAAAAAGTGAAAAATAAAAACTTTTTACAAAAAATAAAACCGACTTCCAAAACAAACACTACAAAGTGAAAAATAATTTTGATTTCGGAAGTCGGTGGCAAAAAATGAAAATACAAAACCGAAGACACCGACTTCCGAAATCAAAATTATTTTTCACTTTGTAGTGTTTGTTTTGGAAGTCGGTTTTATTTTTTGTAAAAAAGTTTTTTTATGCAGGGTGCAAGAGACAGCCGTCCGCCAACTGATGAGGTATATCAGTATCATGCTAATATGACTTTTTTTTTGAGGGTGGGAAATCATCAAATGAAATCCTCCTGCTCTGGGTGCAGCGGAAGGGAGTGTCGGACTCTTACTGACTAAAACCCATCCATGTTCGTTTCATAGCCCTTTATGCTCCGGTGTAGCGGTAACCCATCCGGACAATCTTGCTGAATTCTAAGATGACTGGTACATGAAATTATTTCAGGAACTTTATAGGAAACAAATAAACCTGATTTGTTTTACTAGCTCATACGCAATGTATCGTAAAATGCGTATGAGTAAAGAAACCCGAGGAAATATGCAAGAAGGAAACGGCAGCGCAGCTAGCCTTAGGCATCACGTGATTTATTACGTCATATTGAAGCGATTTACGCTACGCTACGTTCGATAGAGTTTTTCAACATCCATTGCTGTTTTATATAGCTGTTATATTTACATAAATAGAGTGATGCGTACAATGAATGAAATTTTACATTAAAATAAATAAATATAGAAACTAAAAGAACGAAAAAAAAATCTCTAGACAACATTGTCGATGGATTATAATTCAAAACAAGGAGCTGAATGCACCCTTTATAATATCACACACACCTGCTCCTTGTATAATAACGCAAGGTTAGATATATGTTCAATATTTTACGAGGCGATCAAGTCTTTTATACAACATATTAATAATATAACCACAACAAAGAATTAACTTCACCGTACTTAGAACACCGCCATTGTTCTGATTCATCGATATTTTACGTGTTTGGATCATAATTTGGAACTTACCTATCTGTATTGTGCTGAATTTTCAAACCATTTTACAAGCAGAAGAGGATACTCAAATATTATTCAAGTATTTTATAGCTACGTGTCCAAAATGAATATTCAATATTTTAAAGTAAAATTATGTTTGTAAAATATTTATTAAAACGTGCAATGTTTTTTAAAGATAACACAGTCTGTGTAGAGAACTATTTAAACTAAACAATAACTTGATTAGGTACTCTTTACGCAAAATCAGCTAAACAGTCTTTAATATCTTCGCTGACAACATTCAACCAAGTTCGGTATCGTATCGATATACCTAATGCTGTGTCCTAACCAAAATCGTTCGTCGTTTTTTTTTGTAAAGGTCCTCTCACAATTCAACTGACAACCTGTCGACTGCTTAATAGGACTCGTCTGTGGATGTCTCAATAAATAAAGGCCTCTATACAAGGCTTAAAAACTAACATGGTAAGCGAATACACGCATACGGCACCCGTTGTCCACACCTCGGCTCAGGGCGTCTTTATGCGGGTGGACGTGCAGAATTGGATTGATTATTTGGGGAAGAATTTAAAGTCTCAGCGGCGCGGGCTGGCTCGAGGAAGGTTCGGGTATAGTGTCACTTTTTATTCCGCAAACTATAAGGCGTCCTCTGTCGGTGCGACCACGTGTTACAGTTCCCCTAACAAAAGGTGACAATTATGAGCAGAATGATAGCGCATTCGAGCGATGATCGCTGGCTTGGTTAGGACGCAGCCTAAATCAGAAAAAGGAAAGCAATAAAAAACTTCAAATAATCTCATTTTGAAAGGTCATAAGGTTTTATAAATATAATTTGATGATGGTGATTGGATGAAAGAAAAAGAAAGTCCAACTTCTTATTTCTTCATCAAACCAATACGGAAGTTTCAGAAATAAAAACAAGGTTCGGATCACTTCATATTTATGCAAATAAATATTGCTCTCCAACTTCGACCTTAGCCCCGATAACTTTTACGATATCTCCGAGCTTCATTATTTTATCAAACATTCTTTCTCATTTATATTCCATATACGTATCTTCCGCAGAATTATAAATAAGTAAGTAAAAGTCTCATTTTTGCGTTAGCCAAGTAACTGTTACATGTGTACTGAGGACACTATTAGCGGTTTTTAGATTTGTTATTCTTAGTGTTTGTTGTCATAGGCAATAAGTTGTCAGAGTTTTGTCTGTGGTCCATCCTTTGTCCATGGCCGAGATACTGATTGTCAATGGTTTTAATGGCTCTGAATACGAGGTTTTTAGGCAGCTTTGCATGAGTGTATTTAGTGACTAAGTTTTTTTTTTTAAATATGGTTCTCAGAATATACATATTTTCTTTTTTTTTGTGAGAAAATATTTACAAAACGCAGTTTAAATATGAAGTTAAGAAAATTAAATGCATGACATTACGCTTGTAATCCCCGATGGGTTAGGCAGAGGTGTACCTATAGTACACTCACATCCACCCGGGGGCACAAATTCACACTCCTGGCTGTTATAGAGAAATTCCAGTTGGCAAAACCCAGTAACACGCCCAACCTGGGAATCGAATCCAGGACCTCATGCTCAGCAGTAGCGCTTGTGACTACTACACCAACAAGGCATTTAAGGCAAGGTTATTAATTGTTTATCAATTAGACATACTACGATATTGCCGCGTTATAACTGTTTCATACAACTGTTATAGAATCTCAGTTGTGATTTGGTTTAACCCATAGGTTTAACCCCTCAAATGTCGTATGAACGCCATAGTCCATGAAAAAATTCTCTCGAAACGACAATAAATATAAAATATATATCGTATAAATCATTGAGCTCTTAAAAGCAAACGGCTTTTAATAGGCGAACATCTAATAGGTTAAAATATGTACTTAATACCTAATGAGTAAATGACGTGACTTTCCGTATTATAAATTTTGTTTTGAGTACAGGACATAATAATTTAGGAAACTAAAGTTTTTGCAAAAAAAAAATAGGAATTATTGGAGCAGTATAAGTGAATTGATTTGTCCGTTTTTTAATCTCGTTACTGACAATTTTAAAATGACGGTCCACGGAGAAAATATCTATAATCGAACGTTGCGTTTCATAAACAATTCTTTAAACAACAATCCAAGTAAAATTTTCGGACGTGTATTTAATTTTAACAAAAAAATATACAAATCATACTAAAATTCTCCTCAAACAATTTCAATTCACATTTCAATTTCAATGCCGCCATATTGTTTTTACACCAACTGTCACTTAACATAACATAAAGGCGAGTTTCAGTAACTGGATAGAATCATCACGACTAACAGAGTTTGTTCCCAGTTCGGCTCAGTTTTGTTCTCGAATATAATGTAACAACGTTTGCCTTTAACTAGATAATACAATTTCGTTAGGAAGGCGTAAACTGGAACTTGTTAAGGCGGGTTCACAAGTCCGGATGTGGCTGAAAAGAGGTTTGTAATTCGAGAATGTTTTTGTCAATGTTGAAAATTAGTCTTGTTTGTTGGTCCTAATTCTTGTTGGTCCTGTTCTTTTATTGTGCATGCTGGGTCTCTTATATTTAAGGAGTGCACCAAATACTTTTTGACCATTATTGTTCTTTGTTTAAGGTATATCCTTTGTTGAAGATTCTAAAATAAATGAATAAATAATTGATTTAGTGACATTAAGAGGCAGTAAATACAGATTCTTCTTGAAGTCTGAGGTCTGAGGATATTGCGCAATATAGTAAGGTGTGTTGATAAATTGAGTAGATTGATGTATGCGGCGTCCAGTCTTACCAAGAGGTATCGTATATCCCAGTGATTGAAACGTTGTGGAGGCCAGATAGGCAGTCACTCCAAGTAAAATACTGGTATTCAGCTGCATCCGGTTAGAATACAAGCCGAACTCAACGCATTCGGGAAAAGTCTAGGCACATTTACGGAGGTGTATGCGGTCTACCCCGGTACATAAAGGGCTAAGGAAGGAACATGGATGGGTTTTAGTCAGTAAGAGTCTGACACTCCCTTCCGCTCCACCAAGAGCGGGAGCAGTCATTGGATGATTTCCCAGCCTAAAAAAAAATAATGCGGTTTATAAATAGGTTTGTATGGATAGGATATAACAGAGATACGCCTTCTTTCTCAATGGGTTTAGGCAGAGGTGTACCTATATTATAAGGTAAGGTACTCCTACATTTCGCCAGTTATTTTTAATTCCCATGTAAGGGCGAGCATATTGCCATTAATCAGGCACATATCGAGGCAACTAGTTTGACAGCGTTAGTAGCAACTAAGATATTCCTAATGGGAAAACCCAATAACATTGATGTGATATTATTGAAAGGAAAAACCATGGTGTTGATAACGTGAGGGCAAGATATAATTTGTCGATACGTATTACAATGACTCAAACATTAACAGTCACTAAATATCCCCTTACTACACCAGACGGGTTAAAAATAAAAGACATCATATTTTACTCCAAAAAAAGTGTCGTTACAACTTTTGGTCTTATTTTTTACCGTGTCCCCCTTTCGCAACGCGCGATAAGGAACTTCGTTCCAATAAAGAAACTGTGTCACTACAGTTTACCTGACCTTTGAGAAAATTTTAAACCGTAGCCGTAGGTATCTTCCGTCCAACATCGGGCACACATGTCCACGAACAATACTCTAACTGAGCGCACACATGCAATATACCGCATCACCAACTAGCCGTCTCCCATGCCAAGTCAATTGCATTCGACCGTGCCGGGAATCCTGAAGTTCATTATTCTCATTGAAAACTGGCATGAAACACCGCACAGCTTACTTTAAAGATTAGTTGGACAGGGTTGGACTCCAATTGTTGGCGTCTACGACTTTCCTCTGAGCAATGACGCTGGGAAACGTAAAAGAAAATTGCACAATAGAAAAGGCAGGGACGACATAGTGAAAAGAATTTTCGTGTTGCAAAATTTTTTAAGGAAATGTAGTTTTAAGGTTTGTTGAAGTTACTTCAGAGAATTCTAGTTTAGTTTTCCGGGTATTGAGTATGTTTAATGCTGCTTTTCCCTTGTGAACAAAAAATCCTAATTCGTTTTTTTTTTGGATACAATAACAGTGTTTCTAAGACAATGGTAGTAACGGACGAAGTAATTTCGTAATTTATCTTAGAATAATTTAAGCGGGTCTAGTAATAGCCTAAGTAGATCAGGCCGTTCTCAAGTTATTCCAGACTTAAAGCTTAAATCTTACGCAGCACTTAAGTACAATTTAATTAATTTGTTAAATAGGAGTGTGAATGAAGCTTGGTTTTAGTCCTACTTACTGGCGAAATGTATAATTGAACGCGGACGCGTCATTTAAATTATTGAGAGTCATTACGGCAAATTGAAATATATTTTCCACACTCTGCATTATTAAATGATGGGTACAGTATTTTGAAGCTACCATTAAGTGCTTAACTAGGGTTGTACGTTGAGCCAAAAAAAATTACTATAAAACAAAACAAAGAATATACGCCACAGGATCTTCATCATTTAAACATATACAAATACTACTTCTAAATAAAAAGAAACTAAACTTCTAAAAAGGTACAATCAAAACCTAAAACAAATGACTGTCTAGTTGCAACACAAAAAGGATTTCCAGAAAATCTATATTCCAGCTGACTTGGTCCGTACCTGATGCTTTTCATATACTGCAGGACAATAAAGTTTGTACGTTTTCCTAAGTTGAAGAGTCGGTCTCATACGTGTAACTTGGCTAGAACAAATGATTTGATAGCCTAAACATATTCTCAGGTAAAGATAGTTTTGTTGGTGTGGTAATTTGGGAGTCTCAATTTTGGAAGTCGCCTGATTCTTAATGTAATAATAATAATAATAATTTGTGTTCCAATTTTATTAGATCTATTTATTTTAATGTACCAACATTCATATACAGTACTCCCAAATTAATAATGCACATGCAGATCTTCGCTAATTGTCGTATTCCCGGAAACACAAGAATCATTGAATCGTTCGAGTCCCTTGCATTTTGCACCTTGTTCGAAAGAAATAGGAGTAAATTTCATGTGTACACAATCGAAAACAATTCGGGCGGTCGGCGGTCAGTCAAAGGTCCGTCAGTCGTCTTGTCATATTGGTGGTGACTGCACGTGTTCTCTTTGTCTGGAATTATATAGAGCTACTATTACACACCTTTCTTGGTTTTGTTTTAAAGGTGAATTTAATTTCAACTTTAATTATCTTATTCAAATTGAAATAGTTAATTTTGTAAAATATATAAATATACTAACATTTTTCACGTTTTTCAATACTAAAAAATTAAAAATACCAACGTAAAATACATATTAAGTACTAGAAAAAGCATATTAAAAATCTGATTTAGGCTTATATGAATTATAGCTCGCTATTTACTTACATGGAAATATTGAATCAAATTTCGTTACTGATAAATCAATATTTATCTCTTTTAGGACAAAACATATAATCACACTAAATTATGCATGAAGAAAATGCACTTAACCACTCTATATACATATCGTCTTCCGACGCTCGGGAAATACGACCGTTGCCGAACAGTGGCGAAGATTTCTATGCGTATTATCACTTTTGGAGACCTGTACATATAACATGCATATTATATGTTTTGCATGCTAATTTTAGCGAATTGTGTTAGACACTGTTAAGAAACCCGACCATCTGTATTGTACTACAATTCATGCAATTAAATTTCATTTCATTTCATTGCCCGTTCACAGAGCGATGACCCGTAAGAATAAAATATGGTAATTTCATATTGCAATATTTTATTTTGTTTTCTGTAATAGTAACCCTACGAATTGATGTGGATTTTGCCGACTACCGCGTTGGTCTTGTGGTCGCAAGCTCTACTACTGAACATGAGGCCTTGGGTTCGATTCACCGGTCGCGCAAAGTGTTATTGGGACTTCCTATCTGGAATAATTGCCGAGTAGCAGCCCGTAGTCTGGATTTGTCGTCGGTTGATGTCAATAAGTTCACCCCCAATTTAATGGGACTTAAACATTCTGGTTAAAATAAAAATGTGGGTTTACTATAGGTACACCTCTGTCTAACACTTCTTGGATTCCAGGTGTCATGTTATGTTTATGTTTTACCCTAAACTACCTTCGCCAAACATCAGTATTATATACTAAGTACACATATGTATAAAAACATTAACAAACATCTCAATATTACAAATCTAAACTCACATGCACTAAAATCTAAAGTAACGGAGTGGCTGCTCCTCAAGGATTACTCTTACACGGAGTCTTTACTCACCTATCTTGTATAATACACACACACCTACACACACACACACCACTCGCACACTACAACAAAGCATACAATTCTACTCTTTTATACCATACAGTAGAATGACACAGTCCACTTAAGATAAAGTTTTTGTTGATATTGACCGTAAAACTACCTCTTATAATACAGGTATACCCTAGCTTAAGAGGTAGAGAATACTATTCTGTACAGATTTTGCAACATAAACTATAAATGTTTCTCTAAACCAAATATCAAAACTGTATTTCAAACTGTATGTTTTTGGATAAATAAAGATTATTATATATATTATTATTATTAAATGATCATACAGGACAGCGCTTCGTGAAGTCGCTCAAAAGTAGTAATAGTGGTGTAGGCGACTTTAAAGGCGTGAAAATTGGTAGTTGTTATTATTGCAATGATGGTAAATTAATCATAAAATACAGTGCTAATAGTTCTTCAGATAGAATTACAGTCACCCAATTATAGCCACCAATTTCACCGGAGACCAGCTTTAAATGAAGCAACTTTTTGTTGTTTTTTCATGACTAAGTTACGGATCATTTTCTAATATCTGGCTAAAAATTACTGTATAGAAGGAGTATAGGTATTATTATAAAATAAAACTTTATAATATAATATAACAGCCAGTCATTGGCTAGTGGCTATAAAATTCATTCCAAAGATACGAGAAAAGTTTTCTTTCAACTGAATATCCCACACATTCAGTTGAATGAAAAAGTTATATTTAATGAAGACAATGGATGAAACAGCCCATACTGACCAAATTGAAAAGTTGAAATGGCATATGAATTAATAAACCTTTTGGGATTATTACTTTGATCGTTGTTTCGAAGAATATTGGAATAATAAATGTCTGTATTGAGCTCGGCAAAATAAAATAAGAGGCAAATAAAATTGTTTGGTTCCAGAATTAACCAAATAAATAAATGGGGAATTCGGGCGATATGTTATTTTTAAAGTATCCACTTGGCTTTTTTTGTACGGTTGCTGTGTTCATGTTGCCTATTGAGACATTCCGAATTGGAAAATTCAATAACGCTTTATTCAACCTGGGAATTGAATGCAAGACGTCATGCTTTTCAGTATCGCTTGCTACCTCGAGACCAAAGAAGCAGTCAATAGTTTAATTAATATATAACATCACACAAAATAAAACGATTTAGTATCAATTACGTGGTTTTTGCTACGTCTTTAAGTTAGTTATTGAATACGCTCATGATTACTTTTTTATTTCTTTCGCGGTGACGCGTATTTGTTCGGGGTGGATGGTGGGCGTGGAATCGTAGTCGGACGCAAGTCCTCCTGTGAGCATGTGGTTGTAGTACGTTGCGTTTGATTAGTAATTTTTTTTTGTGGGTGCAGTTCTAGGAGAGAACCATTGAGAAGCTCGTGGCTAAGTAATAACAACCGCACGTATCAATCCATTAAGTTAAACTACCCTTGTTGGGGTTGGTCCGTGGTGACCATCTTTACCTACCGAGAATTCACATTTTTGGTCCCGGCTGTCATCATCATCTTTGACAGTCGTTATGGGTCGTCAGAAGCCCGAAAATCTGTCAGCCAGTGTTACCAAGAGGTATCGTATTATCCAGTTACTGGGTTGTGGAGGTCAGATAGGCAGTCGCGCCATGTAAAATACTGGTATTCAGCTGCAACCGGTTAGACTGAAAGCCGACCCAAATAAAGTTGGGAAACGGCTGTGCAGATAGATTTTTGGTTCTAGAACCAAAAACCCTAGGGTTAATGTAGGTAAAAATTATTCATTACCCCGACTTTCAGATCATTATACAAGACCAATAGAAGGATCTGTTCAATTATCATAAAAAAATATCATAATATCATATCATATCATAATAACCAAGAAAACAATTGTACTATAAACACAACAGCTTCTTAGTACTGCTTCTGTTAAATAAACCTTGAGGCGAGTGTCCCACCATCAGTGATAAATGAGAAGCGAGTAGAACTACACCTATGAGTTGGAGAGCAGCAAGTACTGGACAGGGTCATTAGCGAGTGTTCTGGACGCCAAGCGAGCGTCGCTGAGCGAGTACTTTCTTTAATAGCTCTTGTTACTGCGACAAACAAGTACTTGTCGTTGGTGTGAGCAGTCGGTGATCAACTATAAATATATGTATATAAATTATTATGTATATCTTTTGCATTATCCATAAGCAGCCTACAAAGTTCCCACACCCGCTGCGGTCTCCTTGGTGAGAGAGAGTGGGCCATAATCCACCACGCGCGCCCAGTGCGGCTTGGCGGATATAATATGTCTTCTAATTTTTAGTTCTAGGACATGCCGGTTTCCAGACGACGTTTATTTTCACCGTTTTGAGAGTAGTTGTGATAAATTAATAAAATGCACAAAATTAAAGTGCCTGATCGAGTTCAAACTCACGGCCTCTCAACCACTCAACCCATGAATCGGGGTCGATACCACCGATCTCTTTTACTTACATACTGCATCTGGATAGACTGAAAGCCGACCCAAACTTAGTTGGGAAAAAGGCTAAGCAGATGATGATCTCTTTTCCTTACACGGGACCTACATGCTTTTATACATTTCTTGAGCGAGGAAATCGTTGCTAGCTAGTCGTTTTCTTGTCGGCAGTGGGACAGGTGTCTGAGACTCGTAGCAATAACGAAGAACATTTACAAAAACAAAAGAATGTAAATGTACCCAAGCCTACCGTTTTAACAAAGTAAAATAACACTTACTGAAGTTCTGTACGTAACACTACAATTTGTATGTTAACTGGTAGTTACGTATCTTAGAAGAAACTTGTTAAAGGGAAGTGAACCGAGCGTGATGTGAAATAGGACACAACAAGGGTACCATTGCTTTCACACACTCGTGGGTAGGGTGACTAGGGCTTTTGGGTATGACGTCATCATTTTTTCAGTCAAGAGGTAAATAACACAACATAATATCACGCTTTGTTTCCCCAAAGAGTTAGGCAGAGGAGTAGCCATAGTAGGAACCTACATTTTGCCAGTTATGTTTAAGCCCCATGTAATAGGAGGAGAGGTATATAAAGATGAGAAATAAAGTGACTATGTCAAGTTTAAAAACAATATCATAAGGAATGGAAAATATGTATTACGTTTTTTTTAATATTTTTTTTGTAAATGGCAGTGTTTGCTTTCCTAGGCAATTTGTGTTGGTTAGAGATGACACTAAAGTTATACTTACATAAGTATGCCATAGATATTAAAAATTATTGCATCTCGAAGAAAAGATGACTATACAATGTATAAGTAAGTCTAAATCTCAAAATGGAATCAAGATACGTGAGGTGCTACGAGCGTAGACCCTCTACGACAGGGTCTACGACAAAGTCTACGAGCGTAGCGGTCTTTAAAACTTTATTACGTTTTGTTCCATTTTCAAGGTAAAACTTGGTCGTCCTACATACAGACAATAATACAATTACCTCGTGCAAACTAAGTTGCAAGTTAAATGCTCAAAGGCGGCAGATGGTAACTTGATGCGCGATACGTTTCAGTTAATTCGGCCAAGTTAGGGAGTAGCTGGATATTGCGTTTTTCTTTGTCCGTACGAGTTTCGTTTAGCGGAGTATTAGGTTTTAAGCTGGGAAAATGGAAAGAATACTCTTTATTGTATATCATACATATTAAAAAAGAAAAGTTCTCGTTAGTCTAGCGGGGTTGCGAGGGCTTCTGCTGAGCATGAGGTCCTGGCTCCAATTTCCACTTCACACAAAGTGTTATTGGGTTATTCTATCTAGAAGTTCCATTAACAGCCGGGAGTCTGGATATGTGTCCGGTTGATGGCAATAGGCTCGCTCCTCATTACACAGACCTTAAACATAACTAGGGACCTACTGTAGATACACCTCTGCCCAATATTTCAGAGATACAAGGTGTGAAGTTATGTTTTTAATGAGTTCCAACCTAACCTCGACAAGTGGGGGTTCATAGATGGCTCAGATCTCCGATGTGTATGCGGCATCTCCCCACAGACAATGGCTCACCTCCCATCTTGCACGGCATGCCCCGTCACATGCACACGTAAGGACCTAATGGCTGCGTCAGTGAGCGGTATTCGCGTTGCTGAATTTTGGGCCAAACTAATTTAAAATATAAATATATTTATTTAATTACTATTTTTGCCATCGACACGCTAAGAAGAAGAATGAGTTCCAATTCTAAAACAATTTTTTTTCTTGCCACCAAGTTTATTTTTCTAGTACCAAGTAGGAACTACTCAAGATATTAATCCAGCACGACGTTAAGTCTAGTTTATTTCATTCAGCTGGGTATTTAAAATTTTCCACCTCCCACGCATATTAGCTAAGAGTAAAATATCTAGATATTCGGCTAACTAACACACAATTTGTAAAAATAAATGTGCGTAAATATAGCTTCTCTAAATCGTGGATTATGTCGCCGTTGGGGCCTATCTGTAGATTATTGACGGCTTGTTTTTTGCAATCCAATAAAAAATAAGGTCATAAAAATGGAAGTTGAGTTGCAATTCCCACAAGCTATACGCACTAAACGTTTAGGGAATATTTTATTATGCATACAGCTAAGGAGTGGAATTGCCTGTCGGAGTCTGTGTTTCCGGATAGCTATAATCTGGGTGTTTTTGAGTCAAGGGTGCATAGGTTTTTTTAGGCAAGCGCGCTTCACCACCGAACACATCATAGCTTACCATCAGGTGAGATAGTGGCTAAGCGCGAGTTTATTGATAATAATTAAGCAAAAAACTATTATTTTTATCCCAAACTCGCGAACAAACCCACACCGATAAATATGTTAACATATTTACTCTTTATTATTTACTTATATTCCCGTCTGTTTTATTGCCAACATTCTTCCGGAATAAATATTCTAAATGATAGTTTTTACGAACTGTCCACGGACATAAGGTCGGCTCCCTGTCAATTCTAAATCGCTGTTGGCAAGTTACCAGAAACAAATGTGTATAGAATAATGTTGTTACGATTGAGATAGCCGGGAAGTGATATTAATTTTTGTAATAGTTTAGTTTGCCTTCATTGGTCTAGTGGTCGCAAGTGCTACAGCTGATCATGAGTTTCTGGGTTCAATTCCCTGTGGCCAAGTACCAAAGCAGTATTATTGTAATATTGCATTGGTAAAGAGATGCGTCATCTTTTTTGTCACACTGAATTAATATTAAAATAATTCTGCTTTTTGAGGTGGTGGTTGACACCTTTTGACACATTGATCGCTGAGATTGCGACTAGATCTTACTAATATTATAAACGTGAAAGTTTGTGAGGATGTACGGATGTTTGTTGCTCTTTCATGCAAAACTACAGAACAGGATCTGGGTGAAATTTGGTACAGAGAAAGATTAAATAATCGTCTGGAATAGCACTATTGGCTTCTTTTTATTGTGGATAAATATACGGTTCCCGTGGGATAATTTCTTACAGTGGGCAAAGCCACTGCCAAAAGCTAGTTTATCATATTTTCGAATTACCAGGTTTGGCCTTCTGCTTACAATAGCAATACACAAACGTAACAAGTCAACAATTTCATTATGACATTTCACCGCCTCCCAGTACAGAAGTAGAAAACAAATGACACTCGATAATAGATATGATTGCTCCGTACGTGGTGATATTCGATATTCGCGTGCCAACATCACAAGTGGCGCTAAATCGCTCATCTCGGCTTTTAGTGATATGGTTCGTATTTTATTGAAAGACACGGCACGATGTTTGTTACAGTCAAAAGATTGCAGAAAATTATAGTATTTCACTTGAATTCAATTCAAAATATTGTATTTCATGTAAACGTAATCATTATGAAACGTCAGAAGCAGCATGAACAGTTCTAATTGGTCGTTTCTATAAAGAAGAGTAGCCTTTTATTTTATTGTGTGTAACAAGAAAAAGTAAGCTCACCATTATGTAGCGTCTCTTGATGACTTTCTTAATTGGCCAAATTAAATGATCGATTTTTAACTGAAATGCATATTTTATCAGTTACTTGGTAAAGTTATAGAGAAATATTATGAGTCTTCTACATCACCTGATATTATAGTAATAGCCTAGTGGTGTGACCGTCGGACTGCCAAGTCATAGGTCTCAAGTTCGAACCCAAAGCACGCACCTCTGAATTTACGGATTCATGTGGGTATTATAGAAATTATCACTTGCTTAAAAATCGGTGAAGGAAAACATCGTGAAGAAATGTCTGAGAGGCATTTCTCAACAGCGTGTGAAGGTAGGTCAGAGGCCCGTGTGCAGCATAAAAACTCTGACAGGGTAGTCACTACCCACACGAAAAGAAGAATAATCACCCGATATTCCTAAAATACACGATGTATCAAACAGCCATAAATAAAAACAACTAAAAATAGCCGCACATTTATATCGACATGATGAAATGTTGCAGACGCAGGTGAATCTAGGAAGTGTGGCGTGCCAGCTCTGAATACTAGCTGAGTCATTGGCACACCTGATAGTTACAAAGGTCGTAATGATAGATAAGGCTGGCATCATATGATACCCTTCAAATTTTGAACAATTTTGATTATAGACAAAACGAAAAATTAGATACTCATGTGTTCAGCGGGATTTTCCGAAAGGGTTACCGCTACCCCGGAACATAAAGGGCTAAGTTTAAGCCTGACTCTCTCTTTCACTCTACATAGAGTGGGAGGAGTCATTTAATGATTGCCCACTCTCAAAAAAACCACTCTCAAAAAGTCTCTATAAAAAAAAGCAGTTTATCAGCCATCTCGTTACCATAACACAAGCATTAGGTTGTTTAGCTTGGGACTATATGGCGTTGTGTGAAATGTCCAAGGACATTATTATTATATTATTACTAAAACGTATTAATTACTTAGCAGAAATCAGATGGTATAAATGTCTTTGTTTCTAATCATTTTTTTGTGTTTTTAGGTTTTCAGTTTTTGTCTTATTTTCTTCCATTTTTTTTTCAAGCTCCAGATTACTCAGAAATAGTAAAAGATATTTTTTTTATATATTGGCAGGTCAAGCCATTTTTTATTCACCAATGATATTTTAATGAAGCGGGGTGTTGAATGAAATTATTATCGATTCTGAGAACCATTTAGTCATTCAGAAACGCAATTAAAAAATCTGACAATCATTTTCAAACATTAAGACATTTTTAAGTCGACTTAAATGCTTATCACCAGATTCACAAGAAATCGTTCGCTATAATCGACCAATGAGCAAACGAGACGTGATAAACGCATAAGCACTTCCCATTAGCCGAAGATATCTGAAGCTTTAAGTGCTCACCACACGTCTAGCCCCTAACTATCAGACATAAGATAAAACGAAGCTACTTAGATAAAACATATGAGGAAGTAAACACCTATTAAGGAACATGAGAAATGATTCAATTAGGGTTACAAAATATGTAACAATGCTGCATCTTTGTGTTTTAGGGAAAGTATATTTCTTTTATAGGGTGTTCAAAGCAGACGGCCCGTAAAAATACTACTGAATGTTGAAAACGCTTTTTTGTTTAGTTACACAGCATCAGAAACTTTTTTGTATATATTAATGTTTAAAAAAACAATCAATCTGTTGAATAGATATTGACTAATCGAAATTATTCTGCAAATGGATGAACCATTTCTTCCTCACCTATAATTTCTTTCGTTACCAACAGTGTTACCACATCGATTCGTTTTTAAAAGAGTATACGAAGTATCAGTAATATTTATGCTTGTTTAAAAACAGGTTTACTTCACAAGAAACCGAATTAACTCAAATCTATACTCTAAATTAGATAAAGTGACAATTCCGCTTCATACATTCAAAATAGACCTACAAATAAAATCAAAAAGTAAAAAAGAAACAAAAAAACAATAAATCTTACCTCTCGACTGGAAAAACTGCACCATGTGGTCTATTCTCACGTCCACAGCTATTTTAACTTCACTATGGCCGCGCACCTGAAAAAAAAGACTTTTCTATGAAATATTTCAAGGTAATTAGTATGAAGGTCTGATAACTGCAGACAGTTTAGCGTTTTATTCACTTTACGTGTCTGTCTGTGGGACCACAATTTTTTTCGAATTCTTCTTTATCAAACATTGAATGTTGATATTCATGATGGTTTTCATCAATGAAACTAAGCCGATCGCTACATTTTGGTTTAAATCCTGCCAGTGTCAATATTCCATAACAATTTTGACTTTGAGAGATCTCGTACGACTTCAGCTTCATTGAAAAAATTCACCCTACTCATATAAACTTAACTAATTATAGTAAAGAAATTGTTGATGCTTATGTGCTGAAATAGACAGTGCCCAGACATAAACACATATTTAATAATATTCAGGAATAAGGTAAGATTTAGCGTTCTTTCTAAAAAAGATGTCAATACTTAAAATTATATTACACTTGGTCAGTTTATGGCAATAGGCTCGCCCCCTATTTCATGGGACTTATAAATAAATGGGTAAATGTGGGTGTACCGGTACCTGTGCCCAACCCTTCGGGAAAAAGTGATGTTATCTTTACACCTTGTAACCAAACTATAATTACCTAAAATATAATATAAAAACTTATGTGAGTTCGTATATCATTCTCGTCTCCAATCAATCAATCTCCCTAGCCGTTTCTCAACTATGAAGAGGTCGGCTTCCAGTCTAGCGGATGCAGCTACCAGTATTATTTAGCAGAATACCAGTATTTGACATGGAGCAATTGCCTATCTGACCTCCACAACCCCTCTCCCCTCTCCCTCTGACTGGGTAATACGGTACCACTTGGTAAGACTGGTTGTCAGATTACCGTCTTCTAGCGACCCGTAACGACTGTCAAAGGTGCACAAAATGACAACCAGGACGAAAGGTTTAACGTGCTTTCCGTGGGCGAAGGCCTAGGACTTAAGAAGGAGTAATGAAATACGCTGTAAGTACGACAGGCTGAAAGTAAACTGAAGTCAAGATGACAGATTAATCATACCATAAATTAAATTTATTTGTGTATTACATTTTAGGTAAGTTTAGTTTCAAATTTTCACTAAAATTATTAGCTACTCAGCATAATATTATTACGATAATTTCAAATAAACATGACCTTTAACGTATTATTATATTACGTAATATCCTTTTGTAAACGAGCGTAACACTATTAGGACTAGTACTTTTTTTTTTTTTTTTTTTCTCTTTATTTTAATTAGGGACTTTTATACAAGGTACATGCCAGTCCCATCGGACCTTATAAACTTACTAACTACTTTTTAACTAATAGACTTATTATTTAAAACGTAGCAATGCAAACTTAATTAAACCATAAGCAGCGCTGGAGTTTGGTGTTGACAAAATATGATGGAACATACCAACATTATACATATTTATCTCTAGTTCTCGCAACAAATCTTCTCTTGCAGACTGAAATCTAGCACATTCCGTCAATAGGTGTATAACATCTTCTGGTGTACCACACTCCTCACAGTTAGGTGAACTTATTTTCTTCATTAGAAACCCAAAACTATTGAGCGGCATGTGTCCAGACCTCAGTCTGTGAGCGGTTACTACTAGATTTCTGTTTAGTCTAGTATTACAAAACCACGGTATACGAGGAGGCTCCGAAACTATAGATTTATACCAGATACCCTTATCTTTAGATCTTACATTGAAATATTCTTTCCAAAATTCATGAGATTTATTTTTATATTTAGGTAATAATTCTATATAATTAACTCTAACATATGTTTCTCTTCCCTCAACAATACCCATCTTTGCTAAACGGTCAGCCTCCTCATTACCCTTTATGCCAATATGTGAAGGAACCCATTGCAACTTCAGATCTACACCTCTTTCAGATAATTTGCATATTTTATCCAAAATTTCATAAGCTATCGGTGCACCTCTGCACCCAGAGACGCACCGAGCTATATGTTGTAGTGCACTTTTACTATCTACACAAATTAATGTCTTTCTGTTAACATTGATGGATAAAATATAAGAAAGCGCTTCTGAAATTGCAAAAAGCTCCAACGACATAACTGATACACAGTTACCTATTGCATAATAATTGTTTGTACTGTCTGAATTTAAAGGATCATAAAAAGCAGCACCACTACCATTAGCGCTCTTAGACCCATCAGTATAAATTCTATAATAATCATGATACTTACTATATATTTCTTTCAGAGCTTCTGCTTTAATTGAGTTTAAATCATATGTTTTTTTTGGATTTTTAATTGATTCTAAATTTACCATTATTATATTCTGGATGTCTATGCTAGTAACCCATACATCTAAGGAAAACATCTCCGGAATAGGAGATGATCTTATATTTTCCTCCTTAAGTTCTTTAACCACATTCACAAGTAATGGAAGCTTTTTACGTTCCCAATATCTGATGTGACTACTAGCGCTAAGTTCTGACAATAGTTTTATTACTACATTGTTGGATACAGAATACGACTTTAAGCAATATTTGTATGCTAACCATTTTCTCCTAACGTGCAGTGGAGGAACACAGAGCTCGCATTCCATAACATGTATCGGAGTACTTCTTATAAAACTACCTACTACCCTCAAAGCCTGATTTTGAATTTTTTCTAACTTATAAGTATTTGTCTTAGCACTACTATCATATAAAAAACACCCGTAGTCTAACCTACTTCTAATTAGAGCTATATAAAGCCGACGAATATGGGTCTGATGGATACCCCAAGAAGGACTCGTAAGAATTTTAAGTATATTAAGAAGTTTTTGTACTTTCTCGACTATTTCATTAATATGTTTACCCCAGCGTAATGTCTTATCTAGCCAAACGCCCAAATATTTATAATTACACACATTGTCAAGTTCATTATTGTTTATTAAAAGCTGTATTTGTTGTTTTCTGAATCCCCTACTAAAAACACAATATTTGGATTTAATTTCAGATATTTCTAATCCCAATTCGTCCAACGAAACTGTGAAATTATTTAACGCATTTTGAATTTTGCTCTGACTCTCCAACATATCCTTACAAGTTACATATAATACGAAGTCATCGGCGTATTGGCATGAATACACCTCAATAATATCCTGACAAACTTTAGATGTAGCTAAATTAAAGAGTAACGGCGAGATGGGATCACCTTGGGCTAGCCCTTTTCGTGCGTACCGGACTATATCGATTGCGGATTCAATGGCAACTATAAGATGACGTTCGCTAAGAAAGTTCCATAAATATTGGCAAATATTACTACCAACACCCAGACTATCAAGAATCTGTAATAACCTATCTAATAATATGTTATTATACGCACTTTTGATATCAAGAAAACAGGCTATAGTTGGGAAATTCTTTGAAAAGCCTATCTGAATTTGAGTTACTAACCGCGTGAGACAATCAATGCTGGATTGCCCTCTCCTGAAACCGATTGTATTTGGTGACAAAATTCTATTTTTTTCTACATACCATTCGAGTCTTTTGGTTATCATCGCATGAAAAATTTTGCATGTACATGACATCAACGAAATAGGTCTCGGTTTACTGTTAGCATTTGCGCCAGCACCCGATTTCGGTATAGGGATAACTCTAATCTGACGCCACTGCGATGGAACATTACCTGAATTTAATATATTATTATAGATTTTAAGTAAATATATCTTACCAATAAGTGGAAGATGAAAAATCATAGAATAGGTGATTTTGTCTTCTCCTGGGGCAGTATCTTTTTTCTTTAGACAGTTATTCATTTCCTGTAACGTAAACTCCGACTCAAGCAAAACGTTTCTAGAAGTAAATAAAGGCTTAGGTGAGGTGACATAATCTGGTGTAAGGTCACATAACATTTCTCTCTTTAACTCTTGAGAACATTGGATATTAGTTTTCCTGTAACCTTTCACCCATCGCAGTCGACGCCACATGTCTGACGCTGAAACTTTATAGTCAATACTGTCACAAAGTTTCTTATAGTCATTAGATCTCGCTTTCTGAATAGCGTGTTTAGCTTTAAAAGTATGTTCCTCAAGTAGTGCAAGATTCGACGGTGTTGGATTTCCTCTAAATTTTTTAAGTGCTAGACGGCGCTCAGCAACTAATTTAGAAATATCTGGACTCCAGTACCCTTTCGGCTTAAACCTATCATTTGGCTTATTACAAAATTTAATTAGAGGAATATTCTCATCTGCAGATCTATTTATTTGAGAGGTGAAATAGTCATACATAACCTGGACTTCGTCTTCTGCATTAGACAGAGGAAAGCAATCAAGATCATTTCTATAACCAGTCCAGTTGGCTAATTTATAGTTACGCTTCTTATGGTAGTAAATATCTTCGCAAAAGTTCACTTTAAATTTAATAAATAAGTGATCACTACCCAGGTTTTCGTTCATAACATTCCAGTCAAAGTTAAGAGCGATGTCCACAGATGCAAATGTAATATCCGGAGAGGAAGTTTGTAAAGTGTCATTTACTAATTTAATCCTAGTTGGTTGTCCAGTATTAAGGGAGGTAAAACTAAACTCTAGTGCCGATTCAAAAATTTGTTTTCCTCTACTATCATTTTTATACGACCAGTTTGTATGATGAGCATTAAAATCTCCTACTATTAAACAATTATTTGGATACAAAGAAAAAATTTTATCCCAGTCGGCTTGTATAGTGTGAACAGAACTTGGACAATATACTAACATTATATATTTAATAAAGCCACAATTATTAAGTTGAATACACAACAGCTCGATACCCGGGCTAACGGGGTTAACCTGCACCTCCTGCAATTTTATAGAATTATGAGCTACGATAGCAATCCCACCATACGAATCGTCTCTATCTCGTCTTATTATATTGTATTGATTAATGTTTACATATACGTCTTCCCCAAGCCAAGTTTCACTAATTAATGCTAAATGTATTTTTTCTTGAAGCAGTAAACATTTAAATTCTTCTAATTTGGGTTTCAAGCTCTGTGCATTCCACTGCACTATGTTTAAGTTAACAGTCTTACGTAAACAAGCCATCTTTAAACATAGAAATTATCTTATTATAAACATCCCCTTTCTTAAGTAACCTCCAAACTAACTGGAAAAATTGTTCAAATATAAAATTACAAACCAATTTTAGTTTGACCTCAAAACTGCAGTCCGACAAACACACTTCTTTTAATCTACGCAATAATCCTTTAAAGTCTACAGTACCCCTTGTAGAATCCTCCTTTTCCTCCATTTCTTCTTGTTGTAACTGTGGTTCTTCCTCATCATTTTCAAGTGTGACATTACGACTCTGACCTGACTTTTTATTTTTTTTTGATTCCTTCCTTCTAGACTTACCCAGTATTAGTGATTCTACCGATTCTCCCATATTTTGGTCCCCTCTGCCTTCACTACAAATATCTTGTTCATATCTTACTTGGATTTGTTTCTTTGGCCGAACTTTTGTAACTAGAATGTCTCGATACGAACTCTTACCATTATTACAACAGTTAGATTTATCCGGTGTTATTTCATTTTCAATCTGAACTTCGACTTCTGTTTTCCTCTCCTCCAAATATGTCGACAGGGCTTTTCGGTATGTAAAATTCTTCTCACACATTATTTTTCTTATTTCCTTCTCTTTTATAAATACGGGACATGACTTTTCCAATGCCATATGTGACATCTTACAGTTGACACATTTGTAGTTGGTAGTGTCACAATTGCTATGACCTTCTCCACATTTCGGGCAACGTATTACTTTTGTAGGACATGACCTTATTAAATGACCATACCGCCAGCAACCAGAGCACTGCGTCACCGGAAACATATATGGTTCTACTTTAAACCGACACCCATACATGGACACATATGGGGGTAAAGTAGAACTTTTAAAACATAGTCGAACTGTCTCACTGTCCTCCCATTCCCTGGATACTCCAAGGCGTTTCAATCTCCGCACGCTGACTACTTCATAATCACTTTCTAAACATTGCTGGATTTCTTCTACTTCTATGTTTAAGTCTATTTGTTTAACAACACCATAGGACAAATTGATTTCATCTGCAAACTGACATCTGAAGCCCAAGTCTATTAACTTTTGACATTTAACCAATTTTTCAGCGTTCTTTCTATCTACAAATTCTACGATTACCTTATATGCATTTTTGTATTGTACTTTGTTTATGTTTATGATATTTTCTGACTTTAATAATTTGGCTAAGCCAAATTGTTTTGGCAATACATTATCTTTTCCCGTAATGCTCACAATATATCCTTCTTGTACATTTCTATCACCGTTCATACTAATGTGCGAATTCTTAGATAATCTCGTTGCTTGCTTTTTCTTACCTCTAACGGTTATAAACCCATCTTCATCTTCTATAATTTCCTCACTATCTTCTCGACCTCTTTTCTCTGGGACCTTCATATTCTCAGTCGAAATACTATTGCTCCTCACCATAACGCATGTATTAACTTGTTGCTCACTTAAGTTTAATATTTCCTCCTCTACAATGCCACTTCCACTCGCTTCACAGTCAGTATCCACTACTTTATCCATTATCAGTAAACATTTGGATAATCTGATAATATGTAGGTAGACGGAAAAAGATTTATATACAGTAATTAAGCTCTTTAGAATACGTGCGCTCGCTTCGGCTCGTCGCGCGGCACTGACTAGTACTTAATGTTAAACATAAATTACAGCAGCTTAACTTGAATATATATTATAAGTGATACGTAAGCACACTTATGTATTGAATATTTATAACGAAATAAACACGTGAAGTCACTGACACAGCTGTTAGAAATAAGAGTCATAATTTACCATGCGATAATGGGTAGGCCATACACCCTGGATGGTCATAAAAACCTATAGGTTTATTATAATATATAAGACTAATAGGTAATTTTAATTACCATATATCATATAAAATCACTTTCAGCGATAAGACCGCTATTACATTCAAACGGGGTGAGTGGGGATGCAGAGGTGAATCGGGACGAAACTTTAAAAGTGATTTGTGAAAAAAAAAAAAAAAACAGCTGTTCCCTACATTTCAATGAGTCACGTGACCAAAAATGTATAGAACAGCTGATTTTTTTCTTGCGATATCCGAGTTGGTCTCATAGTAAAAGTTGTTCAGTTTGGTGCTCTGTAACATATGCTTTTGTATACAGAGTTGATACGACAGAGGGGCTTTCCTTTAAACAGCTTATACTAGGGACCATTTTGAAGCTCTGTACCAAAAATCAATTAAATAGGAGCAGTAGTTTAGTCGCAAATGTTTTTTTAAGTTTTTGCCCCGTTTGAACACGATGTATCTTTCCTAACAGCGCTCCGGCGCGCGCGCGCGATTTACAAAGGATGGTTGCGTTTTACTCTGATTTGTAAGCTATTTAGTTTGTTTGAAAAAATAAAAACCAAATTTTTGGTGCTTTTTATTTTTATACCGTACCGAGTTAATACTAAACACGTATAGTATACGTAGTGTAATTTAATGCCCCTCTGTCATTGATATGACAGAGGGGCATTAAATTACACTACGTACACGTACTACTACGTACACCGAAACGATATACAGAGTTGATACTCTGTATATCGTTTCGGTTACAGCCTGCATATTTCTCTATTAGTTGTTGTTGTTGTATCTCGGTAGTCACGGAAATGTATTACTGGGATAAAAAATATCTTAATATGTAATCCAGGTCATGGTCTACCCATGTGACAATTTTTTTCATAAACCGTTTAGCCGTTTTAGTAGAAAGCGTACTAAACAAACTGACTTCCGCATCATATTAGCTTGGATTAGTATTGACAAAAATTTTTGCTCTCGCAACGAACTACATACATATTCACTGCAACGAATTATTCAGTACACATACAATAGTTTAGGACTTTTTCGTTTGCGTTTCCCAAGTAAGTAGCTTATACTAATTAAATAACGTTTTAGCCCTACAGTTGTTTTGGCTCCAGAAGTTACAGTTAGTAAACAAAACAACGAATGAAACATTATTCAGTAACTGTAACATGAAGGCAATCTAAATATATACTTAAAAGCGAAATGTCACTCATTCATACATTCACTCACTCATTTAATCATGAAATATCAAAACTACAGCGGGCCTAGGCAAGTGTCAATCACTCCGTGTCGATTCGATTTCGAAAATTGTTGATCTCACAACTTGATACCTATATCAGCGATTCGGATTGTCAAGAACGCTACTTGTCAACGCATTTGTATGGGAATATAGATCGAGTTTAGTTACATAATTTGATATTGTCTAGCACTAAACGATCAAAAACGATTGATCACGTGACATTTCGACAGCTTAAGCTAATTCCATACATTTCGGATTTATCTAATAGGCTCGCGTTAATTTAGTATTTGACAATCTGTTCCGTTTGTACTTTGCTAGTTGTTGGGCCTTCGCAATCATGTGCCATCTATTACCATAAGAACGTTATCGTTGTTTTTCTCGGGATCCGTATTTTTTTAGGATGAAAAGTACCCTATGTCCGTTTTTTGTACTCCTGACAACGTATATAGAAAATTTTAAGATGATCGTTTCAGTAGTTTAGGCGCGAAAAGTTAACAATCAAACTGACAAACATTCGCATTATTTTATAACGTTAGTTAGGATAAAGTCCATATTTCTTTCTACACGGATTTGAACCCACAACCTCGAGCCAGCCAGCTATTAACACGAGGAACATCACGACATTCGCATAGTAACAAAAAATGTAACATAGAAACAATAAACACTGCTTGAATCTCAATATCTGCAAATAAACCTGCCAAGTACATAAAACAATAGGTTTCAAACGAAAGACGTCAATGAATTTTCACAATAAACTTTTAATCAGAAACTTGGGCTGCCGTTTCTTAGCAAATTACCTGAATATTAATTTCCAATCAGGAAAATGCTTTAAATATTAACTCAACATGTTTGAAACACTGAGTAAGAAATTATAGAAGGGTCAGTTGTAACAACCCTTGAAAATTATAGAAGGGTCAGTTGTAACAACCCTAGCATATTTTTTTTTAAATCCCTTTAAGAACCATATTTGTTTTAAAAAGTGTGCATGGAGTTTCTTGCCCGTTCTTCTCCATAGGTACCTACTGCTTTGGAATGGGCAACTAGCTTCATCTCTCTGACTGACCGACACCTTGACAATTCAAAAGTGGCTATAATTGGTTTATTTGAAATAAATACTTTGAGTTTGAGTTTGAACTTTTACGCAAAGTACGAATTTATATAAATAAATATTTACTACCGCAAAGAACTTTAGGACATGGTTCAACCGATTTATTTTAACTAAAGAAATAAATACAAAAAAATCCTATTATTTCATATGATTTAATTATTTAGCCATAATTTAACAAGTAAAACATAAAAAACGGTAGTTTTTTCGACCATACCTAGAATTTTTATTTCACCTGAATCTACAATCTAGGGCTTCTGTTCTTTAACATATAGTGTACAAACGTTTCCCTTTATGTTAATAACACAATTAATCTTCCCTTTTGTTGAGTCAAAGTTTCGTAAATTAATTTATGTATAGCATCTAATAGGTAAGCGACGTCGGCTTACATAGATTAACGAGAATTAACTAATGTGTGCTTCACTTAGATGACTTTGAACTTGAGAACTTGGCAAGAAGGACCATTAGCGCTACCTGTTTGCCTGAGAGTATAAGGGTACAAGATTATATTTGTTCGATAAAATAATGAAATGAGGAGCTCGTGGCTAAGTACTAACAGCCGCACAGGTCGATCCATCAGATTAAGCTACGTGGATGGAGGACCATCTTTACGTTCCGAGACTCCTCCGTGCCTCGGAAAGCACGTTAAGCCGTTGGTCCCGGCTGTCATTTGTGCGTCTTTGACAGTCGTTACGACAGTCGTTACGGTCGTCAGAAAAGTGCCCAGTTACTGGGTTGTGGAGGTCAGATAGGCAGTCGCTCCTTGACCCCAACATAGTTGGGAAAAGTCTAGGCAGATGATGAAAAGAATGAAATACAATGCTTGCACGTCTGACATGTTTAAGTGATCTACCCGTTGATTCTGTGCAAATCTCATCGTGAAAACTTAGGTGAAGTAAGTTCGAAGTGAGCTGTCTTTCTACGTGATACATTGGTACAGACGCCAGCACATCAAGCTATCCCTAACTGTCAAATTTTCTCAATTAAAAATGAACCTTATGTCTTTGCAATAAAGTTGAAATACTATCAAATAAATTTGACAGATTGTGGTAACTTGATGTGCTGGCCTCTGTACTATTACCATCTCATTCACCTAAGATTTCACGATGAGACTTTTACGAAATACACCAACTATATCCAGGAGTGCCAATTATACGTTCTAATCTTTAGAGCCATAAAATATGGTCATTCAACCACGGAAAATACGAACATTCAAACCATATATTTTATAGCATTTCCCATACGACAAACGACGCTATAAATGTTCACCAAGTCCAAAGTTTATGTACGTGGAAGCATTACAATTTACGGCGACACACTTTAAGGTATTTCGCGTTTAAGTGTTCAGGAATTACCGTTATTAATTATAGTTATTGTATCACTAATATTAGTTGCTATTTCGGTAGTTTCCGTGCTTGAATTCTGCGCGTACGATGCTGTTTTGGCAGGTTAGCGACTTGTATGATGTGAATAGAAATTGTTGTAAGATTGATGCTAAATTTCCGTGGTGCCTAATCACGAAGTATTTGATGTTCTGTTGAATTAATTTGCAAAATAGGTTAACATACTTGGTACATTAATTTAGTTATTAATGAATTTATTAACTTAGGTATTCATGAATTTATAAAGTAAGTATGTGAATTGAAGTAAAAGGAAATAGTTTTTTCCATACATAGGTCGTATTAAAAAATACATGATAAAAAATAAGCTAGAAATCCCTGAAAAGAAATGGGAACGACAAATCAGCCACTTTGTCAAATGTTAAGTGATACTGAATATTGTAGAAATTCTACCAAAAAAAAAACATCTTCAACAAAAACCGGCAGAAAAAGCACCCGGCATCATATAAATGACATGACATGACTTGGTAATGAAAGTTACTTTTATTACCGAAACAAAAAAAACGGCAAGGAATTCAACGCGATCACCTAGAAATTAAAAACATAATCTGTATTTAAGAAATAATTTCAGAACTAAATTTGAAACTAAGTCATAACTACTTATGACTAAATTGTTTCGTAAATGAAAATTCCTATCTTCACAAACTACAATGCAAATAATACTTCAGTTTTTCTTCTCATAAAAGCCCACGTAGGCAGACGCGACGCGACTAATAGAACAATTTCTGTGAACACTTCATGGACATTGTTCTACCAGAATCGCGTCACACCGTCGCGTCGCGTATGTCTGCGGGAGTCTTAAACAAGAATATCAAGAGCAGCTGTGTTGAATCATCGTCTCGCTGCCTAACTACCTTGACCTACTAGTATTACATTCTTTCCATGACGCCACGTGTTTTTAATCTACAACAAAAAGTTGGTAAAGGTATTCAGAGTATTAATTAATGGTTGTTTTTTAATAACATAACATTGCGCCTATAATACCCGAAGGATTAGGCATAGGTGTACTTATAGTATAGACGCAAGCACATCAAGCTACCGTAATCTGTAAATATTTTTTTGATAGATTTTCTATTTTATTACAAAAGAATAAGGTTTATGAATATTTGACAGTCTGTACATATTCGCCGGCCAGTTATGTTTGCGTTCGACCTAATAGGAGGGTGCCTTTTGCCATCAACCAGGCACAAATCTAGACTACGGGCTGCTACTACTAAATTCCAGATGAAAAAACGTTCATATCAATATCGTTTGACCTCTGAATTTTCTGGTGCTATAGAACAGTAGGTGCAACTTCAGACACACTATTTTGACATTGATATTAGCATGAAATGGTGACCCTACTTTTTTTTTTTTTTTTTTAAGGCTGGGAAATCATCTGCTCCCGCTCTGGGTGGAGCGGAAGGGAGTGTCAGACTCTTACTGACTAAAACCCATCCATGTTCCTTCCGTAGCCCTTTATGTTCCGGGGTAGCGGTAACCCTTTCGGACAATCCCGCTTAAGCTTATGTCACCCTGAGTTGTATATAGATATAACAACATTTCTGTTCATAATTATAACAACAAAAAAAGAAAAGAATGAAGTTTTAAATGGAAGCAAAAGTAGTGAGCAGACGTGTGTGTTAGTTAAATATATCGAAATAAAGTGTTAGAAAGAACAATCTTAAAATAGAATGTCGCGCCTGGGCACTCTCCAATTTCACACACAGCAACAAAAAAAAAAGAAGTTGTCACTCGAAATAATTACACCACTAATCGTCACTATGCCACTAACACTTAATATTAACGATAATAAACACAAATTCATTAAAAAATCTACACAAAAATAATTACACACGAACCAATTTATAATTCAAAATAATTAATTAATAACTTTTTGACAGATCAACATTTTTGGCGGGAAATATTTTCGCTAGGTAATCTGTCATTGAAATTATTTTTTTTAATGAAAACTTTTTATTAGAAACTTACTGTAGTGCGCGCGCCTAACGCAAAGATACTGCTTCTATTCAGCCCATCGTGTTTCGTTCGCTAAATTCTAAAAAAAGATGGGTCACTCATTCGCGTTGAGTGCGAGATACAAATCGGGACGACATTGTAGTTTTTTTTTAAAGTTTGGTGTCAGTACGTCTAGTATCTTTTAGAACTTGACTTTTTTGTTATTGTGTCATTGTAAGCAGTATTGGTGTTACTGGGTTTTTGTGAAAATTTTGTATTTTAATTACCTACAATAAACAAATACAATTTATTAAAAAAAACACACACCTAACGAATGAAAAATGTACCTACGTTTTGAATGCATTGCGCAAGTGTTTTAATATACAGTTGATTAAGATTTTAACCTAGTTGGTAGGTATATGTTTTTTGTTCGAAGGTTTGTGTTCTCAATTAATTTTCATAGTCTAAAACAAACAACTTGATCTAATTGATTATGTTTTGTGTTGGAATCAAAACAGATAAGAATTCAGAAAAATATTTTTTTTTTAAGTATTAGAATTTCTGTCTAGCTGCCGTTTGACAATGAATAAAATTAATTTCTAACACTTTGTAAAGACTAAATTTTGTCAAACAACCGTAATGTTCATTAAAAAAAGCGTCATTCAGTAGGTACTTTCTTCGTTTTCGATTTTTAAATATTTACCGACGACCCACTTTGTTGTTTTTTAAATTTATAAATCTTTTGTATTCCAAAATTTCAAATTAATAATAAATAAAAAAATGAGTTATTAGAATGGGACCCTCTTGACCATACCTTCTTTTTCTATTTCTCTTTCTCTCGCTCTTAGTAGATATTAATTTCTAGAGTATTTCTAGAGCAAGATGCATCTCTTTTCAATGCCAATACACGCAATTTAAGTGGGTGACAGTAGTTATTAATAGTTCTAAGTTGTGTATCCGTGTTTCTGTTGGCAGAGAGCGGTATTTCGTAATGTCTCTTCGAGTACAATTGACTGCTCAACTATTCGCCCCGTGTGCAATAGATATTGCTGTGCAATTTTCACACTCAATTTAAATTGTTGAGCGTGGCAATTTAAGGTGAGTGGGAAAATTGAAACTTCAAAATGGATTTAAATGGACTTTTTATAGTAAAGCCTACTTTTTTTTATTGAAGCCAAGTGCGAGTCGTAGTTGCACACAAAGGGTTCCGTGCCGCCGTATAATATTTAACAGCTCTGTTATAGAAGGATTGATAGACAGCGGAGCCTTCGTAATAGGGTTCAGTTGGCAACCTTCGCGTAGAAACGCTTAAAAATAGGTCCTATTTTTTAATTTCCATTACGACATACTCGTACTTTGCAGTTAGTGGCTGATGTCAATTTACTGTAGTGAACTAGAAAACAATCGTACCTTCAGTATAATGCAAATACAAACGGGTAGAATAGGTTATAAAGCTATACGCTGTTACTAACCACATCTGCATCTGCCTAGCCTTTTCCTAACTATGTTGGGGTCGGCTTCCAGTCTAACCGGATGCAGCTGATTACCAGTATTTTACATGGAGCGACTGCCTATCTGACCTCCACAACCCAGTAACTGGGCAATACGATACCCCTTGGTAAGACTGGCTGTCAGATTTTCAGGCTTCTCACGACCCGTAACGACTGTCAAAGATACGCAAATGACAGCCGGGACTTTCTGGGACCGGTGCCTTCCGAGACACGGAGGAGTCTCGATATGTAAAGATGGTCACCCAGCCACGGCCAACCCCAGCAAGCGTGGCTTAACCTGATGGATCGACCCGTGCGGCTGTTAGTACTTAGCCACGCGCTGCTTACCAGAAAAGAACATAATTTTCACTGTGTTAAGTGATTTTTTTTTAATACTGTAAGGCTGTACACAGGTGATAAGCTTTACGTCAGTCTGGCGTACAAGCTAATGGAATTCAGACACGTCATAGCGCTATAGTTTTACCAGAAATTACGATAATGGGGCCTCACGTGCTCCCACCGTGTAACGACACCAATATGGATAATTTGGAATTCCTCCAAATGTGCCGACATTAATTGATCCCACTCTATTACTCATGTTTACCTATGACTTATTCTCGCTGTCACTAAATCATTTGGATTATCACTTTATTCTTTTCGTCACTTCACGTTTCTAGAATTGTTTGATGAAAACCTTTCGAATTATAAATACGCAGTGGTGATGACATAATTTGTAAAATGTACAGCACCTGCCTTTTTTTTTAAGAAAATCATCAATTACTCTTCCCGCTCCGGGAATAATTACCAATAGGCTCGGGCTCAATACTCAATCTTTATTGCGTTCCATATGTATTACATAGATCGTTTAAAATGTCAAAGATCAATATGGACCCTGACCCACAGCATAGGAGAGAGGAGGGCTTGACCATTATCTCACCTGATGGTAAGTGATGATGTGATCGACGGTGAATCGTGCTTGCCTAAAAAAAATCTATTCACTTTTGACTTAAAGACTCCCAGATTATAACTATCCGGAAACACAGACTCTGGCAGGGTATTCCACTCCTCAGCTGTAACTCAATCTGCCGAACCTTTTCCCAACTATATTGGGGTCAGCTTCCAGTCTAACCGGATACAGCTGAATACCTGTATTTTACATGAAGCTACTGCCTATCTGACCTCCACAACCCAGTCACTAACTGGGTAATACGATACCCCTTCGTAAGACTGGCTGTCAGACTTTCGGGTTTCTGACTACCCGTGACGACTACCAAAGATCCTCGAATGACAGCCGGGACCAACGGCTTAACATGCTTTCCAAGGTACGGAGGAGTCTGGATATCTGAAGATGGTCACCCATCCATAGACCAACCCCGGCAAGCGTACTCCTCAGCTGTACCTACGCATCTTATTTCAATTTCCCTGATCAGGTCAAGGCTGGACATTCTTCCAACAAGCAACACGTGTCACCATTTCCATGTTGCCAATACATTCATCTCTTCTGACACAATATTGCCTATTTCCCATAGCTTGGCTGGCGAAAATGCCAAACATCCTGGCTGACGCTAAAGCTGCGTGTTGGCAGCTGGCACGCGATCGGTTCCAGTGGCTATTTATGTGAGCACTGAGCGGGTTAAGGGCGCTCACCGTCTTTGTAGTGAAGTGTGTTACTGCAATCTGGAATTGATTCAGTATTCCTTTGATGGTAAGTAGGATTGTCCGAAAGGGTTACCACTACCTCAGAACATAAGAGGCTACGGAAGGAACATGGATGGGATTTATTCAGTAAGAGTCTGACACTCTCTTCCGCTCCACCCAGGGCGGGAGAAGTCATTGGATGATTTCCCATCCTCAAAAAAAAAAGTATTTCTTTGATTCATTTTTTAACGAGCCTGTAATCCACAAAATTTGTTAGATGGATGTGTGTGTATTTTCTCCAGTTATGTTTAAGTCCCATATAATAATGGGTAAGCGTATTGCCATCAACTGGGCATTAAATAAGACTCCGGGCACCAAATAAAATAAAATAAAACTTTAGAGGTGTCAAGGGACACCCGGATGGAACGAAGTTCCTTTCGATTAATTAGTGAAGGAATTGTAATAAAATTTTATTTTTTTTAAGTTATAATAATATTATATAAAAATACATACGCGATTTTACGCGAAAGATAAATAGTTTAGGTACCCAACTACACAAATAAAAACACGAAAAGCGAATTCAGACTTTATTTATTAACAGTAAACGGTAAAATTTAGAAATACCAAACTAGGTACCTAAATACGCAGTTTACTAAAATTATTCTGAGAAACCTATTGTCTCGTGTCGGACCCGACTTTACAAAGATGCACAACCGAATTACGCGGTTAACTTAATAAAAATAAGGTCTTAATTCGGTCCAATATTTTCATAGAGAAAAGCTCGTCCAAATAATAATGAACTCAATTCGACCGACGAAACGATTCATTTTTCTGTTCGAATTGCTTGCCTTTGTAGAAGCCGCCAGCATTAGCAAAAAGTGTCGTGACAACTTTTTCGTAAGAATTTTTTCCGTCTAGCCCCCTTTCACAACGCGCGATAAGGAACTTCGTTCCAAAAATGTAATTGAAAAACCTAGTAACGCTGGCCCAACCTGGGATCGAATCGAATCGAATCTAGGACCACATTCTCAGCAGTAGTACTTCCAACCGCTTGTAGAAGGAGGCAGGTTCTTGATTAAGTCAGTTATATTGGTCTGTCTTTAGCATAGTCTTATAATGTGGACGTTGGATTATAGGATATTATGACCTCTATACTATTTATTATTCTCGCCATCGGACAAAATTACTTAACTACTACTAATACCTTCATACATTATTATCTTATAGGCAGTGTTGAAGTATAACATGTGTATGAAAATTAAGTAAGGACCTTAAGGTTGGCAATCCTCATTGTGTCTCAGGTGGCAGTGATCATTTGCCATCAAACAAACTTGCCGACATATTGCATTAATAAGTTTCTACTAGAACATTGCACCGTCGACCGTCAGCACACGTAGATATGCTCCGTAGCGTTTCAACACACTGAAAATGTACAGACGCCAGCAAATAAAGCTATCTCAAACTGTCAATTTTTTCCAATTGAGAATTAACCTTATGCTTTTGTATCAAAGTTGAAAACGTATCAAAGAAATTTAAAGATTGGGGTAACTTGATGAGCTGGCCTCTGTACCTACGTAAGAACCTATTTATAGAAAGCAATTCTGTAACAGTTTATTTTAGTTCTCCCAAAAATAACCACCAAATTGTATTGTATCTGCATAACCTAACAAAATTATTCACAGAAATACATTCGCGAGCAATTTATTACGTTATATTTAGCGAAATATAAACACTTGAAATCATAATCAGAATGGAATTACGTTGTGGGTGAGCTTCTGCGTGGGTTGCCAGTGTAAACACGTGCGTTGCAATGTCAGTTGTGCATTATTTTTATATCTTGCAACATTCACGTTTTACCGTTGCAGACATGATTTTATGTGAGTTTTATGATGGAGAAAGTTCGAGAACAACTATTTTGGTTGATAGTTTTTTTTTTAATAAAGTGTGGATTGCACTTTCGTTTATTTTTAAACGTGGTGCGGTGAAGGGGATAAAATTAAATATAAGATCTTTGCTTGTAATGTTTCACATGTATAATGTGCATGCATGGTTGTAATTTGAGAATCTCTGAAAATAAAACAGCAAACGAAAACATAGAAATATTTTCAGCGTGCTCAATTTCTCCCGTAATAGACCATCTTTATAAAAACGTCCGTATTTCAAGATTATATCTAAATGAATATATAATATCACGTGTGATCAACAATGATGTAAAACGATTTTCTCCTTTTATTTTCTGGCAAAAAAAGAGTAAAATCTAATCTATGATTGGGTATCCACCGCAAAATGAACAAACATGATAAACGACATCATTTTAACCCAAAACCCGTTACGAACTCAAATTACAATGTCAACATTATCACACAAAGTTAGAATTATGTTAGAACGAATATCTATATTCACATTACGGTTATCGCATTTGATCTCCTAAGGGCCATCCATCATCGCAAAGCGAAGTGGTTTTCGTCAGAAAGTTGATCCGGGTTTAATGTAGCATTGCTAATGCAACTGCAAGTCGCTGGCTGTATGGAAAACATATTACAAGTTTTTGAAAGAAAGGTCTAGTTGAGGTCAAGTTTGAAATTAGAAGTTTAATTTGAGTGTGAGTATTTCGAATTTTGAAGTCTAATGAGAGTGGAGGGGTTAACGCTTTGACACTGTACGACCTTGACAAATTTTAGAAGAGTAAAAATAAATTAAACTATTTTCTTTGACCTCACCTCACTAGGACAAGTTCTTCTGGCAACACTGTCATTACTTATCAATATTATCAAATTATTTTTACAATTACCGAAGACCCACACAGTAATAAAGAGTCGAAATCATATCTACTCTTACCTCATCTGGCTTCTAAAGAAGATATTCTTTTATAATATCATCATCTGTCTAGCTTTTTCCCAACTATGTTGGGGTTGGGGTTCCAGTCTAACCTGATGCAGCTGAATACCAGTATTTTACATGGAGCGTCTGCCTAACTGACCTCCAAAACCCAGAACTGGGCAATACTGGCTTTCAGATTCTCTGGTTTCTCACCCGTAACGACTGTCAAAGATGCACAAATGACAGCCGGGGCCAACGGCTTAACGTGCTTTCCGAGACACGGAGGAGGAGACATTCTTTTATAATAATATATGAATGATTATTATAATAACAGTCAGTATGGGCAGAATGATTACTATTTTATTTCAAGGCCAATAGAAGGACGCTGTATTAAAAAAAAACATTGCACTCGTAATCTTCTTCCTCCCGTCCTAACCACATTCGACTCAATTTCATAGAACATCTCTATCTTACATAATCACGTAATTCTTCTGAAAAAGGGTCAATTTTCTCGATCAAAAGTTTGCATAAAGACGTTTGCGATCAAAAAGATCCGTCACCTTTTCATGGAAGGCTATAAAGGACCGTATTTGCCACCAAAAATAGATTTTTTGTAAAGCTGTCGAATTAAAAAGGGCTAGGTCACCGTTCGGATTAAATTTCAAGGGTTACATGAAGGAATAGACGAAAGAATTTCATTGCTACTGAATGTTTTGGAACGTTTATTTCAAATCTTTCGGCGAGGAGGATTTATTATGCCTTCTGGCAGTGTTAGAACTTAAGTACCTATCGAGGAATTTGATGTTGTTTAAAAAAGGTTGGATCTCTAGATAAGGTTCGTTTTATGTATTAAATATTGGTATTTTAGATGTATTTAAATCTGATTGAGATTAGGACCTATTAAATTGCTGATTTAAATGCACTGTTCATAAAATGTATTCATATTTTTATCTAAGTATCACTTATCGCTTTTATATAATTACTAGCTGACCCGACAGACGTTGTCCTGTCTTAACTATGATACCTACCTTACCTACCCTACCTACCCTACCTACCTACCCTACCTAACCTACCTACCCTACCTACCTACCCTACCTACCCTACCTACCCTACCTACCCTACCTACCCTACCTACCCTACCTACCCTACCTACCCTACCTACCCTACCTACCCTACCTACCCTACCTACCCTACCTACCCTAGCAAAAATGTGCAATCAAAATATTTTTCTCATACAAACTTCGCCACCCCTTGTAACCCTTTTAGGGGTTGAATTTCCAAAAAATAATATTCCTATGTCCTTCTCATGAATGCAAACTATCTACATACCAAATTTCAACAAAATCGGTTGAGTGGTTTAGGCGTGAAAAGGTAACAGACAGACAGACAGAGTTACTTTCGCATTTATAATATTAGTGTGGATAGTGTGGATTACAAAGTTTCTTAGCATCCGTACCAAGTTTTCAAATATGGAAGCAAAAAACAAAAAGAACTTAACGAAGAAAGCACCACACAAAAAGGTTTTGTCCAAAAAAAGTTTGGAACACAAAAATTCTGAACGTGGAATCCTTGGAGGAAAGGACCAATTTCCATGTTCGAAAACCAATATTTGTGCCTTTTGCTGGCACAGGTAATGTGTGTACATGCCACTCCACCTTTAAATTGGCTATCGAAATGTCGATAGAGCCTTTTACCTGCACCGTCAGATGTTTGTGGTAGTAATGGTCTTTAATACTTGAAAGTTTAGAGTGATCGTCCCAAAGGCACTTCGGGAAATATGGAGTGCATATGTGGACCGTAATATTTTTAATGTTTAAAGCTGAACAGAGCGTGAGCGAGAGTTTTATGTTTTCTTGTAGTGCGAGTGTGACAAGAGAAATGGAATTTTCAGTTTTGTTGGTGAAATTTGCCCAAAATATTAAGTATTCATGATCGCAATCAGCACGTCATCTGAACCGCGTTCAAGAGATGTCAGTGTCAATATTCCACCACGATGATGGCTCTGACAACTCTTGAAAAGTACTAAAACAAGATTTTTTCAATTGTGAATTTCAATGTGAAAAGAAATTTTATGAAAATGTTACTTTGTGCCACATGGCAGTCCAGAATTTCTCTAGAAATTATATTATCTAGATGCTCTTTCATAAAATCAGTAAATTATTAGTATTAAAAATGGTATTTGACGTAAAAATCACAAGGTATTACCGCACATAGATATTCGACGAGCTACGGCGGAATCAAACGAATTTTCATCGTGCTAACGGAAAATAGAACTGTTAAGGCACTTGCACACTTGTTTATAATCCCTGTGGGATATGTGTACGTATAAAATGAATTCTTATTTTTACCAGCTACCATAAAGACAACGAAATTATGGCTGAGGGAATCGTAAAAAAAATTAAAAGCGACAAAAGGATTTTGCTCTGTTGGGACACAGTAGCGCAAGTTTTAAGAGAAAAAGCGCTGGTTTTCAAACAAATAAACGCGATATTTGTGCCTATTTTAAAGAAACAAGAGCAACTTTAATTAACGTTTGCTCGGATTTACCCCTTGTTTGAAAATTGATTAATCCGATCAGGAATCAGGTTTCATTTAAATAAGACCCATTTACAAAATTTAATTAGTGGATAACCTTCCCGTAAAATGCTGGGAAGAGAATTGTTCGTATAAATATTTTTTACTTAAATCGATCTTAAATTAAATGAATGTTGGTAAATGTTAAAAATAATAAGAATAGCATGTGTGTGTTTAGTAACAGACAGTAAAAGTAAATTATACTACTAGAGACAGCATCACCCACGCGAAAAAGCGATAATTGCGCCTAAAGAAGTTATCACTCCAATAATACCATTTATTAAAGTACAACTTCTTAATCAGCGTGCCCTCCCGAAAGAAAGAAAAATAGAACAGTTACCCAGTTTTTTTTATTCCATTTTTCAGCCACCTAATACATAAAACCGGATTTTCCTTGAACAAATACACGAGCAAGTCTACAAGCCCCATTACACTAAGTCGGCGAATTTACAAAGGAAATTCCGGATGCAGCGAGCAGGCAGCGTACTTACTTTTACATGTTTAGCGCTCACACGTTCCCTCCACAAAATTAATATTTTCACTACAAACGAGATCAACACTTTTATGTGTTTCAAACGAGGAATTAACACGGACTTTCTTACGTATCTAAATGTATTTGAGATTTTTCATTGCATGTTTGAACAGTGAGTGAGAAGGCTTGTTTGTGGGTTTCTTTTTAGTGTGGGAAATCATTGTATGACTCCTCGCACTCTGGGTGGAGCGGAGGGAGTGTCAGACTCTTACTGACTTAAACCCATCCATGTTCCTTCCTTAGCCCTTTATGTGCCGGGGTAGGTTTCGGCCCTAACGGGCCACTTCCTTATGAACACGTACGTGGGTTGTTTATGGGTTAAAAGCATTTTGTCTACGTTCAATGTGTCAGTTTTTATGTAAATATGTACGTTTTTAGGGTTACCTAACAGACGTGTGCCAAACGGAACCCTTTTTCTTAGCCTCGACTTCCCGTCTGTCCGAACATCCTTCTGTCTATCAGTGGGCTGTATCTCATATTTATATACCATTATAGGTAGATAGATGATGTTTTCCCAAATTATGTATTTCTATTGCTACTATAATAACAAATAATAAAAATAAAATAATTTTAATGTATTCCCTGTTATTTTAAACAAGAAACGTGTTTTTCTTAACGGAAGTATTTTTATCTAAGTAACTTTAAATAATATGGTGGTACGGAAGGAACCCTTCCAGTCGGAAAAGAAGACAGCAAGACCGGCTAAGTGCGAGACCGTAACTGGCCTGTTTTTTAATGACTGAATTGATGGTTTCGAATTTTTAATGATTTTCTAGCAGAAGTTATTAAAAACGAAGTAGGCTTGGCTTGTTTTTTTTCCAAAACTTGGAAACTCACAAAATAATTGACACATTTTTTTGTGTTTTTAATACGAAAAAATGTGTCAATGTATCTCTTAGAAAGAAGTACATCGCAAAAGTTCCTTTTTTCATATTCGTTGCTTGTTATCGTACAAGGTTAGGTACACGTCTGAACTGCGAACAAAAGTGATGAATAGAAAACTTGAATATATAACATGATAAGGCTCGTAGTGAGAAGTGTACTAGAAGCGTATGACCCACATTGTTATTTTAAACTAGCTTCTGCTAGCGGCTTCGCCCCCGTGGTTGTCGGAAATTATCTCAAATAAAAAGTATCGTAGGTATGTGTTAATCCAGAATATTAACTATCTGTGTACAGGCTCTAGCGCATCAAGCTATCTCAAACTGTCAAATATTGCCTATTGAACCTTATTCTTATGGTATAAAGTTGAAAATCTACCAAATTTCATCTGAATACATACAGTAGTTTTTTCACGTCTTCTTCCCATGGGCGTAGAAAGAAGAAAGGAATATAGAAAACTGTTTATTCTGCACAAATAAGGCGCACGTTACAGGAAAACAAAAATTAAATCAACATCCGTGCAAAACCGGCAAAAAGCCTCGTATTTCACAAAAAAAAGAAAACACATTGTCAATTTTTGTTTATTGTCAATAGCCTATTTGCAAATTCCCGTGGTGTTCCTTTTATTATAGATGCTATTATGTCACTTAGAAGAAATAAATGTATCTGATGGGGCTTTCGATTGGTAGGTAATAAAATCAAATAAAAAGTCTTCATTGTGTAAAATTTCTATCTACAGTATTTAAGGTACTTTCCCTCCATGTGGTAAAGTCGTGCGAAGCTCTGTAATTATGGGCTTCAATTTCAATCAAGATACAACCAGATACTGCCCTGCAAGTTGCAAAAAAACACAAGAAAAATGAATTTCGCGGGCCACATTTGCGCATTCACCGTAATTTAAGTTCACAATTATTCCCCACAATATTTACACAAAATAATTGAATTACTAAATTAATATTAGATCCGTACACCCAAAACTTGTAAGTCTTACATTAAACAAACTACGAACCTTAATTAGGTACAAAGTGGTAATAACAGTGGGAACAAACTTATACACGTTGTCAAATGTAAACATGTATGAAAATGTTTGTGTATTCAGTGCGTAGCGTAGTGTATCCGCGTAGTGTCGGACTATTCATATGCAGATCTGTTAGAATAGCGTATGTATATACTGTTTAGTTTGTGTGGTAATCTTGGATGGAAGGAAAATAGAGGCGTTGTCGGTGTGAATGCGATATGATAATATGAAATTGTATCGCAATCTGATTAGGACAATATGGACTACGCCTAGGTTCCGAAGACTAGCACAGACTTCGTAGCTTTGAGTTAGCTGCGTACTGTAGTGTAGACTTTGTAGTTAGTACCGATATCTAATCAGTAAAACTGCTACGACTTTGTTCTTTGAAACAATGTAATCGACGATTGTAGACTTCGTAGCGAAGACTACGTTACACAGCTCACGCCGAAGTCTGAGCTGTGTAACGTAGTCCGTAGCCTAGATTTTTTTATTTATTTACTATAACCAACTTGCAGTTACAGTTGAAACCACACAAACAAATTATTGTTCTGTAAAAAGTTAAAAAGACAAACGAAAAATTATAAATATAAACAAAAACTCTAAATTTATAAAACAAGAAATTATAAGATTGTGTTTAGCTTAGTATATACTCCGTTAATATATGTGTATTTTCCAAAAAAAAACACTACAAACTGGAAATCGTTATTTTTTTTTTGTATAAAAAGTTTTCAACCTATACGAAACGTTTCCAATTATGTAAATATTTATACAAACGCTATACAGTGTATAAGTGTAGAGTTGCATTGTGGAATAGCTGATGCTGGCTTACTATTCATATGCAGATCTGTGACAATCTAACGTAGCGTGGGAGTTTAGTTTGAGCGCTAAACTTGCTTATAAGAATAATAATGGACTTGCTTAGATATTTCGCAAAAACCTTATCGCGAAAACTTGGATAAAGTGTCATTCCACCTGATACTGGGAAACACTATTGCTACGCTTGCCGGGGTTGGCCGTGGATGGGTGACCATCTTTACATACCGAGACTCCTCCGTGTCTCGGAAAGCACGTTAAGCCGTTCGTACCAGCTGTCATTTGTGCATCTTTGACAGTCGTTACAGGTCGTCAAAAGCCCGCCCAGAAAATCTGACAGCCAGTCTTACCAAGGGGTATCGTATTGCCCAGTTACTGGGTTGAGGAGGTCAGATAGGCAATCGCTCCATGTAAAATACTGGTATTCAGCTGCATCCGGTTAGACTGAAAGCCGACCCCAACATAGTTGGACAAAGGCTAGGCACATGATGACTAGGAAACCCTATTGACAGTTCACTTCGCTAAAGTTTTAATAATTATAGGCGGCAGGGTCGACGTGCAGTCAGCGTGCAGTCGTTAGACGCCAACTGCACACCACCGCCTGCAATGGGCTGCTCAGTTGGATTGCAGTTTTACTACAGTCGTAGGTACTAACTGCGTTCAAACTACAAATTTGCAGTCGGAATGCAGTCCGTCTGTCTAGACCCTAACAAAAAATTTCAAATGCTTTATTACTCTTCCCTTACTTCGCCAGTTGCGGGAAGCATAAAAGCCGTCGAAGTGGCGGTGCTAATCAAATATTTAATCGTAAAAGTAGAATTCTTGGAGCGAACCGATGTCCAGCAGTGGACATCTTTCAGCCGAAATAAATAACCGTACGCATAGTCAAGCATTTAGTATTCAAAGTCAAATCATTTATTTCAAATAGGCACAAGTAAGGCACTTTTGAACGTCAAAATTAACAAGAAATAGAATTGATTCTAGTCGCCCCTTCCAAAAGGTAGTTCGCCATCTGACTTCACTTACGTAATTACCTCTATCATCATTTTGTCTGTATGCGCTTTTAAGCGATGCTTACACGCGTACTCTGTATTCTATTTGGGTCTTCCGTTCAGAGTGAAGAGATCTTGCGAATAATGCAAGATAAGGCACATGCACGTGGTTTGTTCCGCCTCTGTGCGATTTTGTATGAAGATTAGATTGTAGATATGCATTGATACGTGAGAATGGAAAGCTCTAAGACATGTCTAATAGAGTCGGATGAAGTTGATGAGCCGGCTTATAAGGCGATTTGCACGAATTTACTTTTCGAAACAGGTGAATTGTAATTTTTTTTTTCTACAGGCTACTCGCCCGAATATTATTTATTTCTGAGTAAATCGACAACTTTAGAAATACGCATGGGCATATTTTAAATTTAATTTTTTTTTATTTACATGTGCGAGTCGCCCATAAAAAATATATTTAAAAGTGTCAATTCGCCCGTCTCCAGAAATGCTGGCATTGTTGCCACATTGGATGGAAATGATAATGCTTTGACCTAAAAAGGAGAAACCCATTTCTGGGCCTAGCCGTTACACGAATCAAATATATACCAAAAAAATCTCCTATTCTGCCTAATTAACCCATTTAAATCTTAGCCTCAATTACAATGGCCAAGTGTAAAAAAAAATACATTTCTATTTTTTTGTTTTAAACAACCTTTGTAAACCGTTACCGTCACTTATTTCATTATACGTCACTTACTTTGCAATCATTAGCATTAAACAATAGAGCGTATCCTAAGAATGTAATCGATTTAGCGGATATCAATATAATTAAAAATGATAATTGAATCCTTCATTATTTTAGTACAATTGCTTTTTAGATATTGAAATCATTGTAAAATAAAAAATTCAGGAATATAATTATTTTTAAACGTAAGCACGATTTAAAAATCATTAAAGGAAATAAATAATCGAAAAATTCAATTGCAATGCGGATTGCACTAATAAACGGCAAATGTCAATGTCAACGTCTGTCAAATGCCATCGTTGTAATTAGTGTCATTCTCTCTTCGTATCTTTGCGCAAGTGAATGTATTTTTCGAATTCTCGAGTTTTATTACAATATTAAACCTCTGCTGTCGGCTCGAATACTGGACTCCGAATTTGATTGCCTTCTGACTGACCCTCGCTTGAATATTGGACACCGTAGCCTGCCATTCCTGCTGACCTTTGCTGGAAAACCGGATCTGGATATTGCTCTTCTGACGACTGGTTAATGAAAGAAAGAAAGAAAAGAAAGAAAGAAAGAAAATACATTTATTTAACACAGACAAAAGGCACACGACATACTGTAAAAGAATAATAAAAATATAGGAAAACAACAGAAAGAAAAGAGTCAGTAATGCGGTATCATAAGCTTGTGCATTAATTGTGGAATAGTAACGGACCGCTGCAACACAATAGGAAGGCGAAGATTGGAAGATGAAGTGATTCTTTCAATTGTACAGGACTGGGTCGCGCCTCAATCGGTTAGTATGCGATAATTCTATAACGTAACATTTTTGTTAGCATGTAATATCGCCAATCTGCACTGAACCTGCATAGTTAATTACGGCCTTTTCCTTCTTTCAGAGAGGAGTCCTGTGTCCTTGCAGTGTAATAAAGCCGCTTATGTTTACCTAAATGTGACACTCAGATGCTTATTGCTAAATGCTAGTGCTAGAACTAATAGTCAAATGATAAATGTTTGCTTCAGGTAAATGAAAATGACTTTATCTGTCAAGTTTGTTAGAATTATGTCAATGGTGTATCTCTTGATGGAAAATAGACCAGAAGAGAGTGAACAGACACCTATAGTATACCGGCGAGTGTATATTCACTGTGGACGTTCTCTTCGTTCGTTCGGCACCAGGGTAGTCAGTTACCTCCTGCACAATTCCTAGATACTGTATTATTATATTATGATATTCTAACGAAGAAGGTGATAAATAAAACCCTATCTCAATAATACGGTTTTTTATTTAAATAAACCTATTGTTGCAATCTCAGTTTACTGTAATTTGAGATAGCATGAAATCTTCTGGTAGTAATACAAAGTTTAAAAATGCAACCCATTAGTGATGTAAGTGGGCCTTATTTAGCAAACATAATTTTTTGCTGAGGTTTTCAGTAATATTAATCTGAATTCACCGCTTTTGTTTAAAAAAAATAACCTTACATGTAAACATTTTCTGATTTTACCAATTTGGCCATTGCTGGCAGACGTGAAAATTGGGCTCGTGAAATCTTCCTAGGTACTCTAATTTATGGCAAAATTCCAGTTCTGTAACGCCAGGCCCAAGTTTCTATGGAGTTTGGGTTTCTTCTTTGCCAACTCTCTTGTCAAGTGTAGAGTCCACCAACCGCAAGTTGATATCCTTGATCGAGTATTCCCGCCCACGGCTTTAATGTTGCAACCTTAAACGGCTCAAACACATTGCTCCAAATAAGGTTATATACTTGTACAGTCGCTAGCACATCAAGTTACCACAAACTGTCGAATTTTCTCAACCGATTTTGAACTTAACAGTCAACGTTTTAAGGTTTAAAATCATTTGGAGAAATTTGACAGTTTGAACTTGATACACTGGCGATCGTACATAAGATCTTACCTAGTACATAATGTACCTTAGTTATAGGTTCTATATTGTATTTAAGAATTGTGCATATTAATTATGTATTAAAACTATAATAAATTAATACCTCTGCTATAACACAAAACATATTTTAAGTATGTTAAACTGCTCGACACGGTGGCAGCTGTAGCTATCTTTTATCTTTGTTATGACCTATTAATGTGCCAATGCTAAATATTGCTCTGTTATTTGTTTTGGTCAAATATTTCTGTGCTGATATCATACGATTTTATAAAAATTTCGTAACCAGCTGGTCGCAATTGTTCAGACTTTTCCAGGTTTCATTCTAACAGTGATAGTGGTGTGACTGTTGGATTGTAAGTATGTATAGGTCTCGAGTTCGAACCCAAGGCATGCACCTCTGATTTTACGGATTCATGTGCGTACTGTATAATTATCACTTGTTTAAAAATCGGTGAAGGAAAACATCGTGAGGAAACCAGCATGTCTGAGAGATATTTCTCAACAGCATGTAAAGCTAAGTCAGAGGCCCTTGGGCAGCATAAAAACTCTGACACCAGGTTACTCACTAACCACAAGAAAAAAAAAACGAAAATTATACCTATTAGGAAAACTTCTTCATTTATCTGAAAGAAAAGTATTATATAATAATGTCCTTTTATTTACTTTCCTTAAAAAATATGCTTTTGTGTACCACTAAGTGTTGATTTTAATGCTACGACTACACTGTCGCGATACCACCAATTATTCGCGTGCTCACTCTCGCACACCACTCGACGTCTTATTGTACAAAAGTGAGCGTGCAAACTGTAGTTCGCGTTATCGCGAGGATGTAGCAGCAGCATAAGGAGAAACAAATTTGTCTTCGATACCATAGTTCCCAATCACTGCATAAAAAATTGTGGGTGTTTTCTCGTTTCCATTTTGTCCTACCAGTGACCACGAGCGTATGTTATTTATTTATAAACTTTTCGCACACAATAAAGGTACAAAGGCGGACTTAATGCCTTAGGCATTCTCTACCAGTCAACCAGGGGTGGTGAAGAGATTAGATGGCAGGTATTTGTCCTACTGTAATCGTCAAATAGAGTTGTGCTTTTTTAAACTGACATGTTTAATAAAGCTATTCGAAGCTGGAGAATCTACATCTATTATCACGTTATGAAATTTCACAATAAAAAATATTATACATATATTTTGACTATAAATCCTATATCAATACGATTGTCCCAGTTATTGTACCCAAATGTTATTGTTCACTATCAGGATATTATGCAAACTGTTTAGTGAACGGCCTATCGGTAATCTTTGGGGTCCATTTCGGGAATATAATATCAGTTTTGGGGGCAAAATTTCAATAATGGTTGAGTCTAAAATTGACATTATTTAAGCAGGAACGAAAGAAGGGTTTTTGGGTAGGTATTGTGTTTGTTAGTTTTGGGTGGCGAGAGTATTGTTCAGGTTAATTATTTGTGACCTTTGAGGTTATTAAAATATTGGTATTAGGCTATCTAACTGCTGGGAAAAGGTTTCTGTGCTTACAGAAATGATGCGAGCATTGGTCGCTAAGTTGCATGTGTGTGTTTGGATAAAATATATAATTGAACATTAGATGCAAAACAAAAAACAATCAAAAACAAATAAAATACGCGGTTGGAAGCCCTGTTAATGAATGCGCCAGACTGCGTTGTCATCTAGCTAACGTTGAGCTGAATAGTGCTAATCCATGCGTCATGTTCGTGAACGGGCGCCGTCAGCAGGGACAGGTCATCTCTTAGCTGCCACGGATCTTTTAAAATTTAATTTAAATTCTTAATTGTTTTTATCACTTTTTAAATCTATTATTACTGACGCTTTTTACGTGCTACATCGTTCTCACATGTCTAATTTCAACATGCATGATGTCACACATGTTTTGTAACCACATTCTAATTTAAAAGTGGTGTTTCTTGCCTGTTCTTCTCCACAGGTACCTACTGGTTGAGAATAGGCAACGAGCTTCATCTTTCTGACTGACCGACCCCTTGACAATTCAAAAGTGCCTATAATTGGTTTATTTGAAATAAATGCTTTGAGTTAGAGTAGAACCAGAAGGAGAGAGATCGTGAGGTGTGCTACGACTTAAGCGGGATTGTCCGAAAGGCTTACCGCTACCCCGGCACATAAAGGGCTACGGAAGGAACATGGATGGGTATTAGTCAGTAAGAGTCTGACACTCCCTTCCGCTTCAACCAGAGCGGGAGAAGTCATTGGATGATTTCCCAACCTCAAAAATAAAAAAGGTGTGCTACGGCTACAACAGCGCTTGGACACAGTCCATAGTGATCACGACTGCTCTCCCAAAAAGTAATAAAATAGTAATAGACTGAATTGTTTCTACAATTGGCGATGTTCATAAACCAACCTTAAAAACACACAGGTCTCAAAATTATCGTTTATACAAACTAATAAACTAGGTAGGATTGAAGTCGTGCGGGTAGAAAATTGCCATGCGTCTTGTTCATTCAATTACTTGAATACCGTTTGCGGCGTCTTGGGACATGACTTAGATGGGCTGTACATTGTACAATAGGGGAAGAAAATAATATTATTGCTTAATTTAAATAGGTAACATAACGTAACGTAGAGAGATTTGCAAAATGAAATCATAAAACAAGTAGAATAGAGTATAATATAAAATGTAAAACCACCCAGTTAAAAGCTGAAACATCAACAGTAATGGAGCGTTGTCCGGAGTAATTAATTTAATCATTTTTGTTGCGCGCGAATCGTGAGCATGAATAATATATGTGACGTCACCGCTGCACGGTGAAATTGAAATAAAATGGCGGATTGTAATCCTACTGTCTTTTATGTTTTACGTTATCGTTTTCAACTAGTTTTGTCGTGAATGAATGTAGACTTTTATTTGATTTATATTGGAAAACACACATTACAGTATTTTTATTCATAGGGTGCGAAATCACCTAATGACCCTTCCCGCTCTGGGTGGAGCGGAAGGGAGTGACAGACTCTTACTGACTAACACCCATCCATGTTCCAACCTTAGCCGTTGTTCCAGGGTAGCGGTAACCCTTTCGGACAATCCCGCTTACAAACATTGCAGTATGATATAAAGTTTGAGCTTCAGAGTGAGTAAATGACACTCGCGACAGTTTCCAAATATTAGAGTTTTGTGGTAAGCAATAAGTAAATCAAGAACTCGGCATCAAACAGCGTCTATCAGCAATATAACAGTCTCGAATATTGAAGTTTTCTGGTCATATCCACTTATCTTTAAATACAAGTTATTAACGTAACGACGGAGCCTGTGTAGTGAGCACAGGGAATCCTAGACCTCATGTCTAGGAACTCAATCAACGATTGTAATCTTTGCAAAATAAATGTATTCTTTATTCTTTACTAGCTTCCACCCGCGGCTTCTCCCGCATAATATGTAGAAAAATTATAGACATAAACCTTCCTCTTGAATCACTCTATTTATTAAAAAAAACCGCATCAAAATCCGTTGCGTAGTTTTAAAGATTTAAGCATACATAGGGTAATAGGGACAAAGAAAGCGACTTTGTTTTATACTATGTAGTGATTACCTCCAGGCGGTCATACTCCATGGAACGTCTAGTAATGCAGAGCAGGTAATAGGCAATGCGGCAGGTCACCGTTAAGGTGGACCGATCGAATAAAGCCTGCTGCTAAGACCCTATTAATGAATGCGACAGACAACGTGATCATCTGGCAAAACCAGAAGAAGAGAGAGCGTGACGCGAGCCACGACAGGCGAGACACTCGCAGAGCTATCTATACTATATATATATAACTAGCTGACCCGACAGACGTTGTCCTGTCTTAACTGTGATACCTACCCTACCTACCTACCTACCTACCTACCTACCCTACCTACCCTAGCTACCCTACCTACCCACCCTACCTACACCAGCTACCTACCCTACCTACCTACCTACCCTACCCATCTACCCTACCTACCTACCTTACCTACCTACCCTACCAACCCACCCTACCTACCCTACCAACCCTACCTACCTACCCTACCTACCTACCTACCCTACCTACCCTACCTACCTACCTACCTACCTACCCTACCTACCTACCCTACCTACCTACCCTACCTACCTACCCTACCTACCTACCCTACCTACCTACCCTACCTACCTACCCTACCTACCTACCCTACCTACCTACCCTACCTACCTACCCTACCTACCTACCCACCTACCCTACCCTACCTACCATATAGGAGGAAAATAAGCAGCTGATCGAAAAAAAAAAAAAATTAAAATGTATTCTGCGATTCAGGGCGGAGACAAATCCAACGAAACAAAAACCATGAAAATTGGTCCAGCAGATCTTGAGTTATAACGAAGGGAACAAACCCGTCTTTCTTTTATATATATAGATATATAATAATAATATTATAAAGAGGTAAAATTTGTAAGTTTGTATGTAGGGGGTACCTAATCTCCGGAACTAATGATTCAATTTCAAAAAAAAATTTACTGATAGAAAGCTACATTATTCCTGAGTGCTATAGGCTATAAATTATATTTATATCATACATATTAGCCGAGCTATCGCAATTTTCGTCTAGCAAGTCGGAAAGAAATAACTCCGAAAACAGAATTATTTGCATGCGCTGCCTAAACAGTTGTTTAAAATTGAAAGCAATGTATGGCAACCCGGTTCGCCTTAATTATTTCTACAAAAAAGTCCGCGACACCATATTCCTATCTTTTGTATTTTAACTTTTATATTTCGTTTTATGTTTTAAAAAAGTATTTTTTCGACTTACTTCTAATGTTAAAACAAGAAATTTTCCGCGGGCGAAGTCGCGGGCAGAAGCTAGTTCTGTAATAAACTCACCTTGATAACTTAGGTGAAGTGAGCTGGAAGTGAGCCGCCACTGGTGTCAATCCCTAGCATCAGGTGGAATGACAGGACAGGACAGTTTGCACAGTGAGATTTTTACAGAATACCATTATCGGCTGTAATTGGTCACGGTCCATAGTGACCACGACCAATCTGTCAAGAGCGAAGCGAAGAAGAAGTAAGTAATTTATATGAGAATGTATTGCTTTTAAAATTGGCGATGCACGCAAGCCATAGAGTTTACATTCGGACGACTATGCCTTTGAGAAAAAGATTGACAATATACTTACTAGGTCTTAATGTGTGAACCCACCACTTCTTAGAGCAGTATTATTTTAATATTACTTCACAGTGGGAAAGAGAGAGAGATGGAGATACGAGATCCTGTATAGTTCCGTCCCATTTTCACACTGATATTGAAATAATGGTGCTTTAAGAGGTGAAAATGGTAGTTCAGATCCTGATATTAAGTGCTGTTCTATTCGTAAAATATAATTTTACTACTAAGTACAACTTGAGTTCACGTTAAAATGCCTCATGTCTAACATTTCACTCGATTCATACAATTCTTTTTAAATAAAAGTATAAAGCATAGGTAGGTACTAACTCAACCAACAGTAGCTACACCTTTCATTTTCAGAACTGCACACTGAAAAGCAAGTGTAAGATTACTCAAAAATAAAAAGTCTCGACAATTTTTAAAATTAAAACACATTCGTTCCAAAATCTCGCTTTTCATGAAAGCCCCGAAACGTCCCGTTTCATGTATTTTGCACAGGTTTCCCAGAAGTGGGAAAAATTTAAAATGAGGAACTAACGACGCGAGGCAAAGCCGAGTGAAACCTGTAGTTTCTTTATAATGTTAAGTGCTGTATTGGTAAACGACTTTGTTTGTGGCGCTTCCGTCTGAACGGTATCGGTATGGACGATTCTAGAATTTCATGACTTGCCTAAATTATTAAGCAGCAAGAGAAAACGGATTGTCTTTCCATAGAGTGTCTTGCAATAGTTTCACTTTTTTTCCCACGTCTGTGAATTCCGTACTCAAATCAGTCGATAATGTACAAAAATATTCAAAAATTCTGCGAAAATCAATTTATTTCTAAACATTTACATAAATGTATTTTCGATTTAATTGTAACGAATTTAAAAACTACCATTTTTTTCACGTTTATCATAACAAAAACATCCTTTGTTTCCAGTGTTGCCACGTGAGAAAAATTTGAAACGATAGCCACAATCGCTACAACCCAGTTTGAAACCACATTCAGCCAGCGAAGCGCTCCTACTCGAGTTGTAGCGCTATAATATTAAAAGTTGCACAGACACAGAATCGGCATTGGTGCCAAATTTATTTGCAGTTTCCCGTTTTTGATTTAGATTTAACATTTGTTCGACTGTTAAATTTGTTGTTTTTCAGTATGCAACGATTTATTTTGTGATGGTTGAAAATGCTTATAAATTAAATTGTGAAAAGCTTTTGTTCAAAGCTGTCTAACTGTCATACATTAGAGTGAACTATTTATTTTATTGATATGTTGTTTTGAATGTGACGTTTTTTAAATGATATAAAAAATCAAATAGTTTTCACCTTTGTACAGTAAACAGCAAAAGTAGATGATGAATTGAGTTTATAACTGTTGGAGTCAAAACTGATCACGAATATTTATGGCAACTGTACTTGTAGTAAATGTTTGATATAATTAACAATCACATACTTTTAAATCACTTCGACGCCACACAGTAATGACGCGAACTCCGTTCATTAGTATTGAATTTCTGATTTTCATCATCTACTTTTGCTGTTGACTGTACCACAGAAATCTCTTAATAACGCTAGTAATGTTGCCAATTTTCATTAATTGATGAATGATTTCGATTGCCATGAATGCGCTCTCTGTGTCGCTAATATTAATTATTTTGAGAATACCTAATTTGAATTACATTTTAGGTATTTTTTTAATCGATGCAAAGTTTTTTTTCAGACAAAATTCATCTGTCTAGCCTTTTCCCAACTATGTTGGGGTCCGCTTCCAGTCTAACCAGATGCAGCTGAATACTATTTTACATGGAGCGACTGCCTAACTGACCTCCACAACCCAGTAACTGGGCAATACGATACCCCTTGGTAAGACTGGCTGTCAGATTTTCGGGCTTTTGACGACCCGTAATGACTGTCAAAGATGCACAAATGACAGCCGACACCAAAGGCTTAACGTGCTTTCCGAGGCACGGAGTAGTCACGGTATGTAAAGATGGTAACCCATCCAAGGCCAACCCCGGCAAGCGTGGCTTAACCTGATGGATCGACCTTTTTTTTTTTTTAAGGCTGGGAAATCATCCAATGACTGCTCCCGCTCTGGGTGGAGCGGAAGGGAGTGTCAGACTCTTACTGACTAAAACCCATCCACGTTCCTACCGTAGCTTATGTTCCGGGGTAGCGGTAACCCGGCTTGGCTCTGAGGGGCCCCTTTATATGCTGACATCTCTTTGAGGCGCGCGTGGAACATATACGCGCCGTCCGGCACGGGTCTGGTGCTGATCGGACGGTGAGTCACCCATTACTCACCGCCCGCAGGCCCGCGCCTACGGTGGCCGGGAGTCGTCACGTGGCTCCCGACGCCCGGAGCGTCTCCCGCGGCGGCTGGGACGGGAGGACCTTTCTCTCTCCCATCCCGCCACCTCCTTCGCGAGCATAACTTTTTCGCAGAAGGAGGTGACTGCCTCTCACTCCCTCTCGCCCCGGACCATGGCTTGCACCAGGGCCGGGCGCGAGAGGTCGCCGCCGCCGATCGCCTCTACGAGGACACGGCGGTGCTCCGCCCATGCGGGGCAGGTTTGCACCGTGTGCTCTACCGTGTCCTCTGGGCGATCCTCGCAGTGGTGACACCCGGGCGTTTCTCCCGCCTGCTGATGTGCAGGAACCTCCCGAAACATCCATGTCCGGTGAGGACCTGCGTCAGGCGGTAGGTGAGGGCGCCGTGACGCCTCTCTAGCCACTCCTCAAAGAGGGGCCTTACCGCCACTATCGTGGCGTGCCCTGCGCTGGGTTGCGACAGTCGCTGATTCCAGGCCGCCATGAGATCGCGCCGGAGGTCCGTCCGCTCCACCGCAATTTGCTGCGGAAACGGAGTTTCCCCCCGGCTTAGTACCTCCACGCGCCACTCGTACAGGCGCGCGAGGACTATCGCCTCCAGATCCCACGGCGGCAGTCCGGCAAGGAGGCTTGCCGCCTCGCCCGAGATCGTGCGGTACCCCCGGATTAGCCGAATGGCTACCACCTTTTGGGGCGCGTTCAGGTAGTGGGCGGCTCGCCGCCGCAATGAACGCGCCCACACCGGGGCCCCGTAAAGGGCCATGGACCGTACGACTCCCGCGTAAAGCCTCCGGCAGGAGGCGTTTGGCCCCCTCATATTGGGCAAGAGCCGCTTGAAGGCGGCCCCAGCCCGTTCCAGCTTGGGGGCCAAACGTCGGAAATGCTCCACGAAATTCCATCGGCTGTCGAGGACCAGACCTAGGTATTTCATCGTGGTCTCGACGCCGATGTGAACCCCTCCTACCGTAAGTTGGGATCCCGATGGTGGCCTATTCCGAGGCCCATGAAAGGACATGGCCTCGGATTTGTGCAATGCCACCTCGAGACCCAACTGCCGGATCCTCTCAACTGATGGATCGACCTGTGCGGCTGTTAGTACTTAGCCACGAGCTCCGACTATTCATAGACATCGTTTCAATTTTAATTTAGGTCGAAACAATACGCGAAGCCCTCTCTATTCTTCATTTATTGAATTCAAACGTAGAATAAGATGTTAATCGCCTTAGTCCAATTCAATCCATTTAAACGAACGGACAGAGAAAACGTGGACCTTCCGTAGGACAAAAAAAAATTACTAAAACCCGTTCGAGAATGAAGCTATTTTAACGTTTATTTTTGTACCTATGTATGTATAAGTACTCGTACGTAGCTTTGTGAAATGCCAAAGGCTTGTAGTATTTTGTTGAGTGATATTTTTTTTTGTAAAATTGATTTTGTTCATTGAGTTCAAAAAGTGTTTGCGAATGCAATCTATCTACTTTTATTGAAAGCATTCTGAATTGTAATAACCAAAAAAAAAACAAATGACAACATCGGGGTCATCCAATTGGGTCTTTGAAAGGGTAGTCAATAACGTTATTTTTTATGCTTTGTCAAAACGCGGAATTTGTTCGTGATTTGTATGAAATATAACAATGTGACGTACCAGATTTTTAGAATCAAATAGAATACTTATTAGCATCAAATGCAATTTTACAATTATATCTTCGCATAATATTTTATTTCTGTATGGTGATGGACGTTTTAAAGAAGAGCGGTCTTTTATGTATGTGATTTCATATTTTATTTTGACTGTTTCAAGTAATCATAATAATGGATTAATATTATATTTTACTAGCTTCTGCCCGCGGTTTCACCCGCGTGGATGACGGAAATTGCATGTTATTATACATACAAACCTTCCTCTTGAATCACTCTATCTATTAAAAAAACTGCATCAAAGTCCGTTGTGTAGTTTTAAAGATCTAAGCATACATACATACAGATATTAGGACAGCGGAAGCGACTTTGCTTTATACTATCTAGCACTTCTGATAGTACGTAACGCAGACAGAACAATAATAGAAATACCATATTTGCAACGAAAACTCATCTAAAAGTGTAGCAAGTTTTCTTTAAATACCCTCTCTCAGTGAGAAATCGTAAATAGAATTCTAAATTCGGGCCACAGCACTGTTTGCGTATTCTATAGAACGCGCAAAAGTAAATTTAGTTCCTACAAACTTTCCAATGTTTGTCTATTTGCAGAAAAATTTGCAACATAATAGAAAATTGTCGACATAAAGGAAAAAATATTTCTGTTCTTACGTAAAATTATGTATTTACGGAAATTCTTGTTCTACTGCGGCGTTGTTCGTGAAATGTAGGCAAAATCATATTTTCAAAGCGCAAATAGACAGTCTATTCGTTGTACTCTCTCTTTACACAGTGGCCCACTGTGTAGACGGGAACTTTCATTGCTTATACAGCCTATTAAAGTCAGAGTTTTGCTCGCGCTATTGCTTCTGTTTGGCAAGTGATATTCTACTCCATTCTCACATTCTAAAACGGTGAGCATAGACTAAATGAACATTAGAGCAGAATAAGAGCAATCGCATTTATTTTTTGACATTTAAAATTAGTTAATATCACTGAAAGAATGGAACAGGGGTTTAGACAATCGTGTCAATCGCTCAGTGTCGATTCAATTTCGAAAATTGTTGATCGAACAATTCGTTATCCTAGCGATACGGATTGTCAAGAACGCCACTTGTCAACGGAAATATCGGGAATGCTGATTGAGTTTAATTACACAATTTGACATTGTCTAGCACTTAGCGATCGAAAACGTTTGAACACGTGACATTTCGAAAGCTTATGCCAGTTTCATTACATTTCGGATTTATCTAATTTGGTTATCGTTAGTGAAAATTTTACTTTGTCTAGGCCCCCTGTTTACACAAAAAGAATATAGTACAGTGGATTGCGCGAATACGAGATCGTCACGATCATTTGTTATGCGAACCTCTACGCGTTGTTGCACAGCGCACCGCTAGAGGGCGCGATTGGGTATTGCGAATAAATGAGGTAGGGGCCATAGGTTGCGTCCTAGTATAACCAAGACAATCGCTTTTTAATAGTTTGGTCGAAAAAAACTTTATAAAACACACCAACTCTCTGAATGTTATGGTGCATCCATACCGAAGTTACTATTTGTTGAACAATTTTACAACATGATAACACTATGTAACTTTTGCGGCATTTGCTATAAATTTTTGCTATCTTTTGTTGTCCACTAAAATTTGCAAACGTTGCTCCACAAAAAGTAACTCCAGTGTTTAAAACAAGTTGAAGTCGCATAACAGCTAAATTATTGTTAAATCTAAATCCAAAATCGTAAACCCTTGATACAGTTGTCTTTTTTTCTTTAAATAAATATGCAAAAACAAATTAATGGCAGTATTTGCATTATTTCAAAATTATCATAACAATGAATCTAAAATATTTGCTAACAAAGACTTATGTAGAATAAAGCTACGTGTATTTCAATGGTAACTGTTATTTACGGCTCGTTAGCTATAAATTACCGTTATTATTCATTTATATGCCACATCAATTATAAGTTTAAGGCCTGAAGGCGTTATAACTATTCCCCTGTTGTGAGTGCAGGCATATTATCAAGATTAGAAAGGTTATTTTGCATATAAAATATTTACTTAAGGAAAGTTATTTTGATATCAAGAACCGTACTCCGAAGTTTTCAATTTTATACAACATTATTATTTTAAGAACTTAATGATCTTACATTATAATATTAGACTTGCAGTTTTGGCCATCACCATTGCTTTTTTACCAAATTATTGACAGTTTCTTCAGTTAAGGCTGGGAAATCATCCAATGACTGCTCCCGCTCTGGGTGGAGCGGAAGGGAGTGTCAGACTCTTACTGACTAAAACCCATCCATGTTCCTTCCGTAGCCCTTTATGTTCCGGGGTAGCGGTAACCCTTTCGGACAATCCCACTTACCCGGCAGGCTTGGCCCTGAGGGGCCCCTTCATATGCTGACATCTCTTTGAGGCGCGCGTGAAACATATACGCGCCGTACGGCACGAGTCTGGTGCTGATCGGACGGTGAGTCACCCATTACTCACCGTCCGCAGGCCCGCGCCTACGGTGGCCGGGAGTCGTCACGTGGCTCCCGACGCCCGGGGCGTCTCCTGCGGTGACTGGCCTGGCCACAGGCCATGCATTTCCATATATTGTGGTATGGCGAGGTACGGTCTCATGGTACCAGTTGACAGGGATGCGGAGGATTTTTTAGTTCAGTTAGGATAGAATATTATATGTTTGCTTTTGTAAATATTATTTTTTTTATATACAATGCCCAGCAAATGAATTTTCCCCAATCTGTCTTTCTTTGAAAGTTTTTCAACTTTATTACAACAGTTTATGGTTCATTTTCTATTGGGAAAATTTGACAGTGAGTTAGCTTGAAGTGCTGACGTTTGTAAATTTCATTTTAATTCTGAACGAAATCTCAATTTAGTTGCTTTTCCTCAAAGTAGAAGAAAACACATGGTCGTGAAATAATTATAAGTATGTACTATATACATAAAGATAAAAAAATCCACGTCTTGACCTTTTAAATTTTCTATTTAATGCCTACTTTATTATATTAATAATAATACAACTGAAGAGTTTGTAATAAGCCATATTTTAACATCTTTCAACGACCCTTAGGAGCAAAATGAAAACAGTCTGAAAGATGCTAAGCGAAAACGAAGAACTGGCGTGGGCGGGCAATGTGGTGCGACGCGTGGGTCGGGAGAACTAGATATTTCACGCGACAGAGGTCAGGGTATAGGACAAAGTCACACGTAGAAGTTAGTTTTCAAATAAAATTGAAAGGGAACATTCCCCATTTTCTAAATTAATCACACTAATATTATAAAGGAGAAAGTTTGTTAGTTTGTATGTTTGTCCGTCCTTCACGATTAAACGGCTGAACGGATCTGAATGAAATTTAGCGCAGAGGTAGTTTATGACATGGATTAACACATGTCATAGCATATTTTTAATTCCTACTTATTTCTTTTCTTCCTTACTTTTTCCTTCTTATTTTCCACTTTTTCCCTTATCCCGGTAGTATATCCCTTTTTTTTTGAGGCTGGGAAATCATACAATGACTTCTCCCGCTCTGGGTGAAGAGGAAGGGAGTATCAGACTCTTACTGACTACAACCCATCCATGGCATCCATGTTCCTTCCGTAGGTAGCCCTGTATATTTCAGGGTAGCGGTAACTCTTTCGGACAATCCCGCTTACCCGGCAGGCTCGGCCCTGACGGGCCCCTTCATATGCTGACATCTCTTTGATAGTATATCCCTTGGGATAATTTCTAACATCCACGCAGGTGAAGCCGCTTGCTGCAGCTAGTCAAACCACGAAGTAAACAACGAAACAGCTCCATAATAATATATACATAACGTTATTATAATAACCTGATAGCCAAGGGAAATCAGGTAAGCAAACTTCTTTAAACAGTTATAACTTTTGTAGTTAACAATCCCTTAAGAATAGAGGAAGGCAGGGATTTTTTATGTCTTGTGTATTTTGCAACTTTTAAATTAAGGTATTTCGCAAGCCGGGCTTTTCATTTAAGTAAATACTGGCTTCTTTGACTTTCAAACAGAAGTTTTTTTTTTCACGGCATTTTGCAGGTCTGCTTAGGAAGCTTCCTAGGCTACGAAATCCAGATATATGGATGTCGATAGGTGTTAACATAATACTGTAACTAAAATAGTACCTAGTAGTCGTTACGGGTAGTTAGAAAACCTGAAAGTCTGACAACCAGTCTTACCAAGGGGTGTCGTATTACCCAGTAAGTGGGTGGTGGACGTCCAATAGGCAGCCGCTCCATGCAAAATACTGCTATTCAGCTGCATCCAGTTAGACTGGAAGCCGACCCCAATATAGTTGGAAAAAGTGTAGACAAAAATGCTGAAACGTAGACCGATTGTCACTTCAAACTTTCAAAGAATATCATTCAAAATAACAAGCAAAAACAACGCCAATTGTTTCTTCAGTGACAGACCGTAATTAGCAGGAGCTTTGTCAATTATTTCAAAGACAATGGGTAATTAGCTGCCGATTCGACGCCGGTTTTGTTCAACGTCAACCCTTTCTAGAAGTTTGTTTCTCTGAATGTTGCTTTTTATGTTAGCTGTCTAGGTTTGCTTAAAGTATTGTTTTGTTATTAATATTTTTCTTTCAGATCAGTTTCTAATTACAACTCATCTCTTAGAATATCAAGGCTTTCTCTTATAGATTTCTTTACATCAGTTAAGTCACAATTCAAGTCCAGAATAAAACCAGCGTCAAGCACTAGTTGTCTGACATTTTTCCTGCACTCTGGGCCTATTCGGCGCAGACGCAAGGCATACTTCCTTGCTAACTACACTTACTTCTTTGCATTTTTTGTTGTTTTCCCTTTTTAATCGACTTTAAAAAGGAGGAGGTTTTTAATTTAAATGTTTTTTTTTTGTTTGTGTTAGTTCGGATCAGAGTGTCTAAAAACAAGACGAGTGATTTTTTCAAAGCGTTTCATCTTCCAAAAGCGACAGTCAACAGTATCGACATGCACTTAAAACTATTCAGATACGGCCAAGCTCGGGATCCTCAAAGCCTTCACTGCTGCATAGATGTACGGTATTTTATGATCCCTTGATTTTCCAGTTGCTCTTCCTGGAAACAGCTCACCTATCCAATCTTTTCCAGAACATCGTTGCTTGACCTCGTTTGTAAATCTCCTTGAAGTACCGTTTCTGTTATCCTTATATGCAACAGCAAAGGAGGGCTTCAGGCAATATCAGGAAAGTGTAACCTACAAAGTGCCTCTCACACAAAAGGCTCTAGCTAGCCGGACCGGAGAGAGATTATCTATAGGACAACTCAAACGCCGCGACATTGCGCGAAGTACTGTTGAAAATTGTGCATGGAAACTGGAGTACAACGGTGATACAAGGTTTATTCGCTTCCGCTCCGCTTTTGCTTCTCCTTCTTTTCATGTGGTTAGTTACTACCCTGGTGTCAGAGTTTTTGTGCTGCCCATGGGCCTCTGACTTAGCTTCACATGCTGTTGAGAAATATTTCTCAAACATGAGGGTTTCGTCACGATGTTTTTCCTTCACCTTTTTTAAGCAAGTGATAATTATACAATACGCACATGAATCTGTAAAGTCAGAGGTGCGTGCTTTGAGTTCGAACTCGAGACCTGTGACTTGGCAGTCCAACGGTCATACCACTAGGCTATCACTACTGACTTCCGCTTTTGCTGTGACGTAGGCTTTATGTGTAGGAGCGGATTTAAAGCTGGTATAAAATTTTTGGGCCCCAGAATTTTACAGAATTTTCGTTAGGTTACGGCCATGGGTATTTGTGAGCAAGTATTTTTCAAGCAAATGACTGCAATCTTAAATGATTTCAAATCATTTTTCTATTTAACTACTTCCACATACAATGTTAAAACAAAATTGAGCATGAAAATTATAATTCAAAACTTTACTAAAAGTTAACGGGGCAATTTCGCCGGGCCCGCGCTAAATCCGGAACAAAATGGCGAAATTGTATCCGCCAGCCGGCGCAGTCCAGTATTTACCGGATGGAATCTGTTTTAAATCGCATGAATCCGGTTCTAGCTGGAATGACTAGGGCTATGAGAGTTTTGCATTTGCACCATTTCGTTCGTAGTGAAATGCAGTCTAAAAATTTTATTTCGGTTTTGTTTCATTCTAACACTTATCTGGTTTTAGTTTTAGCTTATCTCTAAAATGTGGCTGTGTGCAAGGTGCAGGGCATGTTCAGTCAGTAGGGGTCTTGATTGTGGGTGTCCTCCTATCTATTGCAATAGTTTTGCTTGACAGAATCGCTACACGCTGGTGTATTCGCTACGTTATATAGAGATAAGAACAGTGTAGTACAGTAAAATGGGGTGATTAGGAATGCAGGGGTGAACAGAGACGAAACCTTAAAAGGGATTTTAACAATGAAATAACACAGTTTGTGGCCACACGACTCTAATATGTATACTGTACTATATTGAACGATTAAGTGTCCTTGTTGGTAACCAACTATATTATTTCAACGTTAAAATCTATTATAAAGTTTCGTTCCTATTCATTTTGCCGTAGTGGAGTTGTGGAACTGAAAATAATGCAAATATAAGGACCTGCAAATAAATCAAACACACCTAACATCACGTCTTGTTTCCTCTAAGGTTTTGGCAGAAGTGTACTCTTAGTAGGCATACTGACATTTAGTTCTATCGTTTCGTTTTTTTTATGGTTTAAGTTTTACTTACTCAACTTTTCTAATATGTTGTTAACAAAACTACTTTTGACAGGCTAACGAAGATTATAAAATGAAAAACAGTGCCTTAATAGGAAGCGACCACTTTATAGTAGGTACTATAATAATAATAGGTACCCTTACAATCTGCTTTATTATCAAACTCCTAATATTTTCGGTCCATTTATGCGCCTTATCGAGACCAAATGGTTCTAGAAACCCCTTAACTCTTAGCTTAAACTTAAATAACACTTAGAACCTTATCTCTATACTGTGAACATTTCGTTAAACTGAAAAGACTTCAAAGTTCTGAAGTTAGTTCAGAACGAAAGAGATCTACGCTTCGCTATCTTCATTTAGAACTGGCTAACTTTCCTGGGCGCTAAATAGCATGTTTTTATCTGCCTTTTAAGGATAATACAAAGTTCTTCTAAAAGTTTACATGCATTGCTTCCTACTTTTTAAACGTACCTACCTTTATGGAAAGCTCAGTAAAATTTAACTTTAGGGGTAAAAGGAACCCGACTTCGAGGTTGCGAAATGCGACTACCTCGACTTTGGAGTTTGAGAAAAGAAAAAAAAAATACAATATGTTACTTGGAACACGCAGAGAAAATACAAAAATTCATAAGACGTACTTAAAACTAACAAAATTAATAAAAAAAAAAACAAAAATATAGGCACAAAAAATATCTATGCGAGGCCAAAAAAGGCTTCCATCTTAGCATAATGCTGTAGTGTACTGCTGGAGTTGGATTTTTTTTTTACGTTTTATTTTGAATTAAGTACGTGGGCTTAAATTTTAAGATGTACGCGAAATAGTTTTGCTTTTCATCACACGTCTTCGTAAATGAAAACATTTTATATCAGTACATATACATACATTAATAAATTCCTACTACTATAAAAAAGCCCATGCCTAATCTTCGGGGAAAAATAAAATAATAAAATATTATTAACACCAAATTCCAAAGTCCATCGCTTGCTTAGTATAACTGTGATCTCAAAGACTCTTTGTAAAGATCGCAGTGGAATTCCAAACGGAAGCTGACTGCTTAAGAGTAGTCGTGTCCATGCAAGACTATTGTTTGTCTTAACCCTTAACTTGACGGTGTACATCGTACTGTACATAGATTAAAAAAAAATATTTCTCAGTACTACTGGGAAAAAAAAAGGTTCTGTTTTTTACCAATATATTGTCAATTATAGTAGAATTGGTAGAAAATTATTTCACTGTGACAGCACAATAAAACACATGTGAAAATCAAAATGTCCGCAAAGCAACAAGCTGTTCGTGTGACACGAGTAAGTGTTTTATTTTTTATTAAATTTTTTGTCTCGAAACTTGGCAATATTTTGTGTGTGTTTTGATGTAAAGTATATTCAGAATTCAATAAATGCATTTTTACGTAGTTGCCTAAATACTAACTCACGCTTTTGATTGAAATAAATGAATGTACATCGCACTGCACGCTGCCAATGACACGCTAAAGTACTGACCGTAAACTATGGTAACCACACTGTACATTGCCAGGTTTACGAAGTATGGATTTTCGATTGTTTTGGCGGTATTTGCTCGATTGTTTTTTGTAACGCTTTGATAGAAGGTGTTTGGTTTGACTTTTGTTTTCTGTTTTGCCTGCAGAATTTAAAACTAACTCGCTCGCACAAAATCTTGGCTTTGGTTCCTGCAAAAATGCTTGTTATGAGGGTAGTTTTTCGTCCGATGATGAAACCAATGTTTATATACCACCTTCTCCAGATTCCTCTGATCCACCTTCGCTAGCATCTCCGCTTGAAGCTCTTAATTTACTAGATAGTTCGACTGACTCCAATAAAGAACAGAATGAAGTCTCTATAAGTGTACCACTAACGCCAATATTCGATGAAGTTTTTCCATCACCGACTACGAGCAACTACAACATTTTACTTACACTGAACTCCATACAATCTTACCATCACCTACCGTTGAACGACGTCTCCTCAGCCCTAGTACCTACTAGCCCTCGTACCTACTAGCCGACAGCAGCAGCTAATCACGCTTGGCTTTAGCATAGACGGGATGGAAAAAATATGTTGATTGATTTTAGATTTCAATTGTTCGAAGTATTGACTAAATCAAATAGAACAGTAAACAATATAAACGTCACAGACGACATAGGCGAGGATCTAAAAATCCATAAACCAGTCTCTTTTCGGTCATCTCCCAGAAGCAGGGGATGAAACAATGCGTTGCAAGTATTGCAAAACTGGTAGGACAACTTTCTTCTGTATAAAATGTAATGTACATTTATGTTTGTTGTGGGAAAACAAAAGCGTAATTGCTTCCGTAATTTTCACACAAAATAATTCAGTTTTTTCTTGTATTTTCTCGTTTTCGTTCAAGTAAATAGATAATAAATATTAAAAATGTATTTCATTATCAACCTGGCAATGTGCATCACAATGTACAAACAATACATTGACAACACTTCGGCATAATTGGCAGTGTGCATTGTGATGTACATAGGTTTTCTCGGAACCTAGGATATCTAGATTTTTATTTTTATTTTTTTCGTGTCTTTTAATCATAATTAAGGCCAAATATATCAATAAAGTAGATTTTTTCAAGTTTTTTACTTCCTGCCAAGTTAAGGGTTAAAACAACTTGCTCTGGAGTCGGGAATCACATTGAGATAAGGGGTCAGACTCACGGGCTATGTACGGATTATTTTAGTTTTTATCTAACTACCCCAGAAGGTGGTAATGTTTTTTGTTGATTTAGTGTATTTATGAAAGCTGGCAAGATATATCTGGTAAGTAACGTTCACGTGAGTCGCCATTTGCCTAGCTTTTTGTCAACTATATTTGAGTGGACTTCCAGTTCAATCAGATGCAGCTGGATACAAGTATTTTAGATGGATAGACTGCCTATCTGACCTTCACAACCCAGTTACTGGGTCACCTGATACATCTTAGTAAGACTGTTTGTCAGTCTTTCCGGCTCCTCCCCTACCTGTTTTGTTTTCCCCTACCCAAAGACCAAAGGAACAATGTTGTTATACAATTGAATGTCATTTTACCATCGCATCTATAATGAAAGATGAAGATTTGCCAATCTATAACTTTATGACATGGAAATAAGCAACCTTTTTTATGTTTTTGATCATCCCTTCTCTACATATGTAGTATAAAACAAAGTCACTCCCCGCCGCCTGTCCCTCTGTACGTCTAAATTTACGCAACTGATTTCAATGCCATTTTCATCAATAGGTACAGTTATTCAAGAGGAAGATTTATACGCATAGCTTAAATAGCTTTCGCTTGCGGATTAATTAGGACGCGTATTAATATTGCATCCCGGCAAAGTTGGGGCGGGTCGCTAGTTTTTTATAAGAAGAAATAATGTAGTGGTTACTTGGTACTTAGTGGTACTTGGTACTTACGCTTATTATATTCGAGGTTGTAACATTAAAAAGGTCTTCAAAGTAGGTTTACAACCCTCATAAACGTTGCCAAAAAACAAATTACCTACTTCCAAAGAATATTTTAAGTTTTAGAACGAAAAAAGTCCAGCAGCAATTAAATACTAAACAAAATCTCAGCCTCTAAATCAAAGTGCGATTTTGCAGTCAATATCACATTCATGGTTAGTTCCAACTCGTGGTAGAAAATGAAGCAACAAATAAATAAACAGAGCCAGAATGTGAATGAAACGTGAATTGAATACTTTAACCGTTCACAGTCCGATTGATTCCGGCTTTTGTACGGCTTTTCAGATTTTCGCCATCCAAAAACCAAAGAAACGAACAATAGAGAGCCTTTTTGGCTTCGCTTAGGGTTTTTTTTTGTTTTTCTTTGGCAATTCTTCTAAACATAATGTTGTTAGTTTTTATTTTTTTTACTGTTTGTATTTGTGTCCTGGGTATCGTATTGCCCAGTTACTGGGTTGTGGAGGTCAGATAAGCAGTCGCTCCATGTAAAATACTGGTATTCAGCTGCATCCGGTTAGACTGGAAGCCGATCCCAACATAGTTGGAAATGGCTAGGCAGGCAGATTTGTTTCCTGTGCCCAGCCGAAATAGAATACTGTATTTCTTTCTTTTTCAGAAAACACCAGAACATAAACACACGCACGTGCCCTCTACGCCAAGCTACACATTTATTTCTTCTCGTAATCATGAATTTCAAAATATCCGTGGTGTCTTTTAATTTGTTTCATATCATTAAATACGTACGAGAGCTTCAATTCACAAAAGTAATGATTAAATTGTTTATTTAGTGCAATAGTGTTGTTGCCATTGTCACATATTTGTGTCGTTAGCGTACAAAGCATGCGCTTGCTTGCTACGTATATGTGACAATGGCGTTCAAAAGGTTAAGGTGAAAGAACTTGGGAACTGTTTACGATTATGTCGTGGTGATAACTTAGAATTATACTTATTTTTACAAAAAGAATGGAGGTTATTATTTTCAAATTATTTTTATTCTTTAGTATTCAATGAGCGTGTACCTCGAGTTACATGTTTGCGCAAACTTTTATGGGCTTTTGTAGACCTCCATTACTGATTGATTGATTGATTAACTCTATGAAAAAAAATTATACAAAACCAAAACAAACATCTGGAACATCTTCAGACGTACCATTATTACTAAGTTAATATTCGTATTGCTAATTCTTATTATTTATTAACCCATCAAACTAAACAAACTTACAATATTACCAGAAATAATTTTCAAGGAATTTTCTAGTCCTATTTTAGTAGTAATGATACTTCAAGCTGTCGAGTTGATAAATCGATTTAACTTGACAACGCAAGCATAGCTGGAAAAGCGATATAAAGAAGTCACCAAACACTAAAGCTGAAACCATTAATCATACACAGTTTGGAGAACAAACTAGATAGTGTCAAAATTGAAGTTTCTTTAGGCATCCTTATTCATAATTTTAATGTGAAAGACTAAACGCTCGTATAGGGTCGTAACTAAGTAATAATAGCCGCACGTATCGGTCGATCAGGTTAAGCTACGTTTGTCGCGGTTGATCCATGCATGGGTGACCATCTTTACATTCCGAGATACCTTCGTGACTCGGAAAGCACGTTAAGCCGTTGGTGCTGGCCGTTATTCGTAGATCTATGACATAGATCCACGAATAACAGCTAGCTCCAATGGCGGCGGTCGTTACGGGGTAGTGAGGACTGGGCTGTCTATCTTACCACTGACGGAGTATCGTTTTACCCATTAAGTCATTGACTGCCACGCAGCAGACACAATAGAAAAACTATTGTTTGTCGGACACACGGTGACCGCGTTGGCATTCAACGTGTTAACTGGGTTGTAGAGGTCAGATAGGCAGTGAATGTAGAATACTAGTATTCAGCTGTGTCCAGTTACACTGGCAGCCGACCGTAACATAGTTGGGAAAAAGCTCGATAAATGATGTTGAAAGACGGAATATTTGCGGAACAGATTTGAATTTTGCACGCAGATAGACCATGTATCATCATGACATGTATCTTTGAAACGCGAGTGAAATTGCTGGCATATGATCTTTACATGTATTATTGTGACAAAAATCAATGAGTTCCTCAAGGAACTTTCATCGGTCTCATGTTTAGACTACAATATTTGATAATCTTAAATCTTTTCTTTAATGTGACCAGAACATACATGTAATTAGTATCTAATGAAATTGTACGTACCTATTGATAAGTGGTTCTCGATATGCGAAATAACGGACAGACAAAAAGAGAGACAACGTTTTATAATGTGTGAGAAGGAAGAATAAAAACTTTCTCCATTAGTGAATATCAATCACCGTTTCCATCCATTAGCTAATTAGGAACCCGGAAAAAGATTAAGATTGCTATGAGGAAAACTGAAACATTCAACTGAAGCGTTGTTGTTAATACTATCATTACTTTGAGTGAATACCGGTTCTAAGAAAAAAGTAACATTACAAGGGGTTACTTTGGTCTAATGTTTGTTTACTCCATATTTATTTTGAGAACCACCTAAGTTCACATGTCATGTGGAAGCAATAAATATTTTGAGTATTGAGATTCTTGATTGAGATTAAGATTTCGCGACAGACGAGAAAATGGCGAGACGGACTTGATGCCTACAGACAGGATTGGTCTTTGCTATGGATGGATTATATCAAAGATAAGGATGCTTGGAAACATGCTGGTCCTGCTCCACAGGACAATCTAGTGTCTAGACAAAATCAAACTGGTTGCTAAGTAAATTAGGTAATAATTTATAATTTGTACCATATTATTTTATTATATTGGAATAACTTCTCACACATTGATTAATTTGTTATTATTAGCTTTTGGAATGTTTGTAAGTATGTGAGCACCATGTACTTATGATATAATTAAGTTTACTTGCCACTGCTAGGTACATGTGTTTTTCTTTTCACCTTTTGTGGTGTATTGTTTTTATTCTGGGTGCATCGTCTTCTTTAAAAGAGTAACGGTGGAGTTTCTTGCCCATTCTTCTCCACACGAAACTACCTTTTGGAAGGGGCGACTAGAATCAATTCTATTTCTTGTTCATTTTGACGTTCAAAAGTGCCATTCTTGTGCCTATTTCGAATAAATGTTTTGACTTTGACTTTGACTTTGACTATAAATCAAAACAAAGGAGTGGACAGAAAAAAGGAACTAAAAATAAAACTATATATATTTATTTTGTCAGGTGGTTTCTGAAAGTAGGGATATTTTTTTTGTGCAGCACCAGCACCACCTAATTTCATATTATCATCATTCTTTCTTTACTTAAAAAAATAAATAAAGTTAGAAGATGACGAAAATTAGGACTGCTTTTTTTATTCAAATTAATAATTTCTTTATTACTTAGTACTAAGACCCCTGCTGTGTTACTTACATCTAGTATTTGTAACTTTTTAAGTGACACAAATACAATAAAAATATTAAATTTTTCAGCCGAAAAGGAAATAGATACAGAGTATTTTAGTTCTTAGTGTGTTAATAATATTAACATACCTTCGGCAAACATGATAATAATCGAATATTCAATGCACCAAACAACATGATTGATCGTAAAATTTCTAAAGTGTGAGAAAATCACAAAGGTATACAATTCCGCGAACTTCTATCGAAAAATGTTACCTTTAAAAGCTCTTGGAGTGTCAAAATCAGTGGGTGGACAGCAGATTACCGGTACCCGGAAACGATGCTCAAGCTATGACTAGGTATGACGTCATCCAAACATCCGGAGTTGCCAGGTGCAATAAAATGAATTGTGATGTCATCGTATAGATTTTTTTGGTTTTGGAACCATTTGTACAAAATAAAACAAATTTAATTTTTTAAATAACTACGGAGGTTGGTTTTGACTTTTTGTTTGTCTTAAAACCTTACCTTTTTGTACTTTACCTTGTATGTTCTATAACGTAGCGATAACGCTATAGTGTACAGGCTTCACTTGGATTTAAAGAATCATGGCGATAGGTATGAGACCCCTATATAAATCAATCTAATCTAATCAAAGAATACCTCATATATACCTTTGGCTGTCGTCATGTCGACACATTTATCTATCTATATTATTTAGTAGCTGTGCCCCGCAGTTTCACCCGTGTAAATAGTGAATAACTCCAAATACCTCTCCTCTGAACTGTGAGAAGTTATATTATTTATATAATACACTAATACCTACTCTACCCAGGGCAGGTAGAGTAGGTACCTACCGACCCTACCTTGATATGATTCTGCTTACATTGGTGCCAAATCTCATAATGACGCGAGACGAAAAAGTATCCTACAAGTAAATCCAGGTCAGAAACTACCACTGTGTTAATTTTCATCGAGATCCGATCAGCCGTTTGAACGTGAATAAGTGACAAACATACAAACACACACATACACATTAAAGATCAAATGACCTTGATGAAAGATATAAACACATTGAAGATCAACACTATACTGCTCATAAAATTGGAGAACATGAAATAAACTTGTCTTATTTTATAGGAATGTTTTTGTTATTTGTTTATACTTTCCACACTATTTTGCAAATTATTTAAAGAACGGTTTATTTATTCGGACATCGTAGGTGAGTCGAAATTGGATAACTGTTGTCGAAATTATAAAAAATACAAGATAAAATGAAAACTTAGTTATTTTCTTATATTTCTACATCTTAACAACTTATACATTCTTAAATTGAATATATTCAACTATGTATATAAAAATAAATACAAAAATAAAAAGAACACTTAGGCGTCACGGTACATCAATACAAATAATCATCTTTTCCCTACATTTTGACAAGTTATGCGAGCAACAGCTGTTCTATACATTAGTATCTATAGAACAGCTGTTTTTTTTTTCGCGATTTCATCATCATCATTTGCTCCCACCATGAAAGTTGTTCATAATAATGAGTATAATGACCCCTTAAAATGATGCCTATGAATTCAATTTCTCCCTGTATATTTCTTTTATTAGCTGAAATTTTATTTAGCATCTTATAAAGTCCAGAATATACCATTTATGTGGTCCATACCTACTTTGAGTACGAATATTTTAGTAGTATTCAAAAGCCCAAAACTTTATCTAAGGGTTATAGTGTTACCCAGTGACAATGCTGTGAAGATCACATAGGCAGTTGCTTCATGTACAATACTGGTTAGACTAGAAGCTGACCCTGACACAGTTATGAAAAGCCTTCGTAGATTGGTTAATTTTCAACGATACATACACAATTTTTGTATTAAAATCATAACTAAGCAATTACGTAAGCAAGGTTTAGTAAAAACGTTTTACATAGATAATAGTCAGTGTAGACATTTATTTTTCATGTTGTCTTCTGACAAAAGCAAAAAAAAACCACAATGTCATGCATTTAACTCAATTTTAAAATTTCTTGAACGTTTCAGACATGAAATAAGATTATAACAGCTATTTGTATGACGCTTGAGACTCTTGTAAAATTCAATAGCTGACAAAAATAAATATGGACATTATTTCCGTTTTCCATATCATTCGTAGCATGTTTAGAGATATTATTAAAATTTATTCAAATATCCAGACGCATAAAAGGCAGAGGACTGCTATAAAACCTGGATTGCTTTAAAGTCTGCCATAAAAAAATACAAATATTTCATTCAACATTTTAGACTGCATAGCAAATAATGTTGAATATTTATCCAGAAAGAAACACATTTTATTATTGTTTTGTTTTGTCTGTTTTGAATGGTTATTGAAATAATTCATCTTTTTCTTTTCTATTAATTAATTTCACATTTTTGTAGGATTGTAATTTGCCAGCACATCAAGCTACCCCATTCTGTCAAATTTCTTTGATAGATTTTCAACTTTATTACAAAAGTATAAGGTTGATGTTCAGTTGGGAATCAAAGTCAAAGTCAAATCATTTATTTCAAATAAGCACAAGAAAGACACTATTGAATCTCAAAATTAACAAGAAATAGAATCGATTCTAGTCGCCCCTTCCAAAAGTTAGTTTCGTATAGAGAATGGGCAAGAAACTTTTAATATGAATATTTTACAGTTTGGGGTAGATTGATGTACTGGCGTCTGTACAGTGGCCAGCACATGAAGCTACCCTAATCTGTCTTTCTTTGATAGATTTTCAACTTTATCACAAAGGTATAAGTTTCATGTTCAATTGGGAATATTAGACAGTTAGGGACAGGTTGATGTGTTGGCGTCTGTACAAACTCTTAGAAAAAAAAACGAGGAATTTATTACGATAAAAAAGTGAACAATATTTTGCTAACATTTTAAACAAATCTTTGTGTTTGTATGTCACAAACATCTTCCAGAATCAACGCAACAAAATGTCAAACTCAACAAGAACTACCCACATTTTTTACATGGCAACCTCACATACAGTACAGTCGATAAAACAAGTGACCGAGCGAAGGTTCCCGTAAAGAATTCGTTGCATTATTCAACAATGTTCCGCTCTTCACTTTGCCAAATGAAATAAATTACCATTGATACGTATTTCACACGAATACTGTACAACTGTTTGCGTTGTCAATTTTGTATGTAGATTTTCGTGATTTTGATAGTGTTTTGTTTTGGGAAGAAACTTCTTTTTTTGTCTTTGTTCTAAGTCAAAGTTAAAGTCAAATCATTTATTTCAAATAGGCACAAGAAAGGTACTTTCGACCGTCAAAATGAACAAGAAATAGAATATGTGTACTTTCGTATGTAGAAGAATGGTCATGAAATGGTTCTATTGTAATGTTCTAGAGTTCGAGGCTACGTAATACCTAATGATTTTGATTTAAATTTAATTTTGACTTGTTTTTGATTTAATTTTAACTAAATTTGGATTTAATTTTGATTTGACTGATTTATTTTATTTACTTATTATTGATGACTGTTTAATTTATGACCCTATTTTTTGCTCATCCATATTTGTATGTCTTGATGGCACAACATAGCGCACTACCTATATTTTATTTAAGATCCTCAAATGTTTACCTGTTTCACAAATAAATTTGATTTGATTTGATTTGTAATAACAGCCCCACGTGTCAATCCATCAGGTTAAGCTATGCTAGTCGGGGTTGGTCCGTAGATAGGTGTCCGATCTACGGACACTGTCCGTAGATACCGAGGCAAGGCGGGGTGCCTCGCACTTGACCGGTTTTTTTACCTTATATGCTTTTAAATATGTCGCATTAGACCACTATTTCTCCTGAAGGTAAACGTTGATGCAATGCCGGTGCATAGATTCCAAAAAGGATCATGTTTACTCAAAAGTACCTCGTACTCTTGCCGCTTAATGATATCTTGGATTCTAATCCAATAAACGGTCTGTTTGCGTAGGACGAACATTTGATAAGTATGAGCAGACGTACCTACTCTGCGAGGGATTCAAACTCAAACTCAAAAATCATTATTAAAATCTTAACAATCATTTACAAAAGTATTCATATTAAAAATTCTTCTTCTTTTCGTGTGGTAAGTGACTAACCTGGTGTCAGAGTTTTATAGCTGCCCATGGGCCTCTGACTTAGGCCTCTTCACATGCTGTTGAGAAATATCTCTCAGACATGCTGGTTTCCTCCTAATCTTTTCCTTCACCGATTTTTAAGCAAGTGATAATGATACAATACGCACATGAATCCGTAAAATCAGAGATTCGTACCTTGGGTTCGTACTCGAGACCTATGACTTGGCAGTCCGACAGTCACACCACTAGGCCACTATCACTGCTATACCTATTAAAGGTTTAAAGGTATTGGTTCTTAACCATGTAAATTAATAGGTGGCTTTTCAAACTCAACCAATTGGCATTGATCAATCGAAACATTACCAAAACCGACAAAAACATTGCAACCCTCCATTTGCCACCATAAACCCATGCTCCATTAAGGTATAAGGCAGCGAAAATACCGTTTTATACTCGTTTTTAACCCTCAACCGTCGCGTCGAGTGAGCGTTTACTCCAGTTTAATTGCTTGCAAAATCCCGCTTCTGAAATACTGCTGTGCAAGCAAAATTTTAGAATATTAAATACAAATTACATACTCGCTGTGCATTTAAGTTTATAGGCTCTGTAATGCGTTTATGCTCGTTTAATTTTCTGAGCGTATATAGGTTAGTCGATACGCTTTTGTTTTTTATAACGATATCATTCGAATAACAGAGTTGGGTATTGTCTGTGGATGATATAAGAAACTATGTGGAAAGGGCTCTAAATACAATACATAACGGATTTTAAGGTTCAAGTGCTCGTTTTATTAGCTATTGTACAGAGACCATCACATCATTTTACCCCAATCCGTCAAATTCCTTTGATAGGTTTTCAACTTTATCACAAATGCATAAGGTTTATTTTCAAATGGGGAAAATGTGACAGTGAGGGACAGCTTGATGTGCTGGCGTCGGTACCTTAAATACTGTAAAGAGAATAGAACTTCATTTATTAATCAATCCCAGATTGATGGGTGAAGTTCTATTCTCTTTTGGATAAAAAATAATAATAATAATAATATCCTTGGACATTTCACACAGCGCCATATCGTCCCAAGCTAAGCAACCTAATGCTTGTGTTATGGTAATGAGATGGCTGATATACTACATATATACATTTTTTTTTTGTAAATACCTACATATTATAGATAGAAAACACCCAGACTCGTAACAAATACTTGCAGGTCGTACAAATATTTGTTCCGTGCGGGAATCGAACCCGCGACATAGTGCGCAGCAGTCAATCGCTCAACCACTGCGCCAACCGTGAAATAAAGCGCCTTTACATACTATAATTGTATCGTATTACTAGCGAAATGTGGGTGTACTGTTGGTACAGCTCTTCATAACCCCTCAGGGAAACAGGGCATGATGTAATATTATGTTAAATAGTATTGTATGGGACAAGGTCTCTAACATATTACACAGATTTTTTCTAGAGATTTTGTTACGTCACTTCTTCTTCACAGCTAAAGTACTAGGAGCCTAGAGAGTGGGAAGGGGCGGCCATTTGGGGGACCTTCTCATGTAATTTTGGCGTTCAAAAAGTGTGTTGAAGCTTTGCCTACTTTGAATAAATTAATTTTGATTGTTATTATTATATATTTTAAAATTATGGATGAGGTCTATAATAGAGCTATTAGGTTGTGGAGGTCAGATAGGCAGTCGCTCCATGTAAAATACTGGCATTCAGCTGCATCCGGTAAGACTGGAAGCCGACCCTAACATTGTTGGGAAAAGGCTAGGCAGATGATGTCTATGATGGAGCGAACTTTTAAACAATATTAGATAATAACTTTATTATTTTATCATATAATTAATTATACTATATTTACTACTACTTTTACATAATATTAACATTAAAAAGCTAAATATGCCTAATAATATGTATAATAATCAAAAGGCATTCGTTGCCACATCGCGGTCAACAGGAAAAGTTCCCAAAAGGTGTGCAGCATTGCCGCGTTGTATGGCATCGCTGATTTTTTGACCAAAAAATAGGCCAGTTGAACTTGGCTCGAAAAACAAAGTAAGCAATATATTTATTTGATAAAAAAATGAAATAAAAGGTAACACTCGAAATCAAATAAAACAAACATACAATACAATAAAAGAGCAATATCCTGAATATTTGACCTTGAAACGACACATGTCGTAAATACGGACAAAAAGGTAAAACACAAAACAATTGATATTCAGAATTGGCAAGTAATTCCCAACCCTTTTCCCTATAATTCAAGCCACGCGTGCCCCGATTATCTTTACTGGATATCCGGGTTCGGGATTTCATTGGTAATGCATAACCATTGGATTGTGGGTTTATGGTCATTTGTTAGTTAAGACATACAAACAGCTTATTTGCCATGGAAACCAATAATTGGCCCATTGTCCGCTACATACATACACAAACTCGTGTTTCCATGGAGTTAGGCAGAAACTAAAGCAATACTATTCTGTACAAAACTCACCGTGATAACGTAGGTGAAATGAGTTTAAAGTGAACTGTCCATAATGTCTATCGCTTTTTTTTTTGAGGGTGTGATATCTTCAAATGACTCCTCTCGCTCTGGGTGGAGTATCAGACTTTTACTGACTAAAACCCATGCATGTTCCTTCCTTAGTCGTAATGTTTCGGGGTAGTGGTAACTCTTTCGGACAATCCCGCTTACAAAGTTAAGTACCTACTGTAAGCCCCCTTACGCAGAAGCGGTTAAAAGCGTGGGCGGCTGTGGCTAGCCAATTTTCCAGTTTTGGATCGTGCGCACTTAATCGGCACAAAATTTCAACTACGGCGCTAGCCGCGTGCTTAGCCTCCCACGCAGTTTACTGCTAGTGCGTAAGAGGGCTTAACCCATACATTTATGTCGTAAAACTTCTAATAACTTTAAGTAACGTTAACAAATAGAATACTAAAAGTCAAACCACAACGACAAACCACTTTCCCGATCTAAACTTGAAACCTACAATACTCCTTAAAACGGACTAGCCCATTCCCACTCCAGCATCCAATCTCTCCAGTAACTTACACAGATTCATTTAACATTTAAAGAACATTCTAGATTTTATCGCTTCTTAAACTTGGATAGGTGGACTATCTGTTGGCGATAATTCAGGGTGACCACATAGGTATCTATCTGCCAACGCCTTCTGGTCGCCGTATTTCAAACTCCTAGATAAACTTCGATTAAACCGGGGCCGTTCGGTTTGGGGACGTTTAGTGTAGACGATTCGATTGTCGTGGGACATACAATAAAATTAAATGTGACAGTACTTATAAGTGATCGAGTTTTTCGTCTATATCAAAGAACTGGCAGTTAGTGACGATTTAAATCGTAAAATAAAAGAGAGAGAAAAAGGGGACAAGAAAAAAAAGTGATGTCATTTGTTTTTATTATAGAGTTAGTATAATAGCTATATTATACTAATTCTATAATCACGCCTTGTTTCACCAAAGGATTTGGCAGAGGCGCACCACCAGCGCTGCGGTATTTATTTATTTCCTAAATATCGCAGTATTATGCTGAGATAGGGGCCTTTTCGGCGTCGCACAGGTCTTTGTCTTTTTTAATATTTTTTGGCCGTTTTTTGAATTGTTTAATTTTTTATATTCTGTTTTGTTTTATTTGTGTATTTCCTGTGCTTTTCCTGAATAAAATATTTTCTTTCTTTTTTTCATAATAGGCACACACATTTCACCAGTTATGGTTAAGTACCTTAGGTGGCAAGGCAATTGCTACTGTTAGGGACCTATGTCAGGACTTTAATTAAGACAGTGGACTGTAGTTAAAAGTATAATTATAATCTCTAAAATAGGGTTTACAATATGTGTTGGTAAAAATAAGGAGTGCGCGCGCGTGCCGTCGATGGAGATCCGGCTCGAAGGACCATTTGTTCGGGACCTATGTCAGGACTTTAATTAAGACAGTGGACTGTAGTTAAAAGTATAATTATAATCTCTATAATAGGGTTTACAATATGTGTTGGTAAAAATAAGGAGTGCGCGCGCGTGCCGTCGATGGAGATCCGGCTCGAAGGACCATTTGTTCGGGACCTATGTCAGGACTTTAAAATTAAAACAGTGGACTGTAGTTAATGTAATAATTATATCCAAATAGGTTTTACAATATTTGTGTTGGTAACAATAAGGAGTGCGCGCGCGTGCTGTCGATGGAGATCGGTTGCGAAGTGGTCGTTGGCCGTCCCGCGCGCCGAACATCGAGTCGCCGAAGCCGATGATTTCCGGAGACGCCCGAACAGCCACTAACCGGGCACAAATCCCAACTCCGAGCTGCTACCGAAAAGTAGAGAGTAGAAAGAGAAATAATTAGCAATGATAATTATTGGTAAAGTACTATTTAACAGGATGTCTGTGGTAACAATTACACATTGACAACGCAGTAGGAATAAGGGTGCTTTGGGCAACATACTCGCTCTATACGTTATTTCAGTTTTATGAATAAAATACAGTTTTGCAGAAAGTACCGTTTTTTATAGTTTCGTAATACGTGCCAGCCCGTACTGTAAGGTGTGAAAGTCCTGATGGGTCGTGAATTGTAAAATCATATTTGTCCGTTACTTGAAGCAGAACATAGTTGATTAGAGAATCTCAGTCGATTGGAACTATAGCCAGCAGTAAATGTAACAATAATACCTTATGGATAACTGATACATTTGTATCTATTTGTTCAGTGGCATCTGATGGGAGATTTCACAACCAAAATAATTTTGTTCGATATTTAAATGGTCTTGCTTCTGTCTTCATACTAAAAATATTCTAAAATTAAACATTACATTTCCATTGGTTGCCTTACATGCCAATCCTTGCAAAGGCAGTTTTGTGACTGACTGATTGAGAAACAAAATTAATAAGAAAAAGCTTGATGCTTATCTTCAAGCAAAAGAAGGACACTAAGAAAATATTTAAGTTACATTTATTTTAATTTTTCTTTTAAGTTCAAAATAAAGCTTTAATTAACGATTTTATCGTATTTTTCTCAGCGAACCCTTTAATTTTGATACCTACACTTATCGTGGAAGTGCATAAAAATAACTAGTCCGTCATCTTTGGTTCACCATATTCGATTTAAAGAACGTCGATTAGCTAAACATGCATTGTCATTCAAACTTAACGTGTGTGGGAAATTTCAGCTCAATCGGTTGAGGGTAATTGCTTTAAAATTCAGTTGCAAGATTTGACCCGAACAAACATACATTGCAACTTCAATATAAGTTTTAAAAGAGAAAGTTGCGGTCTATCACGAAGGTTTTAATAAAACTTAAAATTGGGTCAATATGGGACATAAAGTAGGGTTTTATACTTGGAAAGTCATGTGCTCACTTCAGTCATGGAGGCCGGTTCACAAACCACTTCAATGAGTCAGATCAGTATGTACCGAAATGGTTTTAAATGTATTCGTGCACGAAGTCAGTGAAAGACCAGTTTTTGAACTGTTTATTGAACTGGCCTCGTCGTGTCCACATTTCCTCATAATCAAATCAATAGAACAGTAGAACAGTGCTGACTCAGTGGGAACGGCAGCGACTTACGAGTTGTAGGTAGTGCGTTCGATCCCAAGCAGGCTTTTTACTTTGTATGAATTATTTCATCACCTCTGCTCTCAAAACATGTATGGCATGTCAATATCAATCTGCCTACCCTTTCCCAACTAAGTTGGGATCGGCTTCCAGTTAACTGGAAGCAGCTGAATACTAGTATTTTACATGGAGCGACTGCCTATCTGACTTCCACAACCCAGTTACTGGGTAATATGGTACCCGTTGGTAAGACTGGTTTTAAGACTTTCGGGCTTCTGGCATGGCCCACTCTCTCTCACAAACAGGAGACCTGAGTCCCAGTAGTGGGAACATTATGGGCTGATTATGTCAAAACAAAAGACGACGCGTTTGGTTCCTGTGGTCCCTGGTCAGCACTTCGCCCAAATTCTCGTTCCTGTCGCAAAATCTAAAACACTTTTAATCAGTCGCAGAGGCTAGCGCGAGACAGTTGATTAGAGTCTCTCGAACTGTTCTACACCGGCCGATAATGAGTCAGTCTGTGACCAGTGGTTTAGGCTTTGCCAATCTTCTCGCTTTCGATTTGAACTGGGATTTCATGGTGGATTCGAGAGGATTTTGGTGTTAAGGTGACTGATTGTATACAAGCAAAATTATAAGGTTTTTAGGATGTGTGGAGATAGCTTAGTGTTGTGATCGACGGACTGCTAACTCATAGGTCTCGAGTTCGAACCCAAGAAACGTACTTCTGATTTTACGGATTCATGTGCCTACTGTATAATTATCACTTGCTTAAAAATCGGTGAATAAAAACATCGTGAGGAAACCAGAATGTCTGAGAGATATAATATTATATATTCTCAACAACATGTAAAGCTAAGTCGGAGGCCAATGGGCAGCATAAAAACTCTGACACCAGGTTAATCACTAACCACACGAAAAGAAGAAGAAGAAGGTTGTGAAAAACCAACACCTCTAAGGTTGATGATTATATAATTCTTTGATAACGACGCAATTATATAGAAAGTAGTAATAAAACCCGCATTCTACTACTCATTAACTGGAAGATTTTTAACATTACTCAACTAGAAACGTTGAACTCCACATAACAACAAGTTTTTCAACAAGTTTTTCTTGTTTTTCTTTTAGGAAACTTGGAATACTGGGTTAAGTTACCAGAAACTTAAATAAAATACAAAATTCCAGGCACAAAAAGCAACACCAAAGAATAAACAGGATTCAACCTAATTCAGTTTCCTTTAAAACCGTTTCACACACTACATTTTGGAAGCACGACACTACCACCAAACTAAAACAACATAAGTAACGTTACCATGCAATGAAAACTCGACTTTATTCAGTTGGGACAAAGTCGAGTTTGCTGCGATTGTTGTTAATTTAAGGGTAATTCTGAATTAGGTTGGGACCACTTTAAAGAAACACTAATAAAGTGGCGGTCACCAACTAAGTTACAGACAACGTTTTGCAAACTACATAGTTAAGTAGTTTTCACAGGAAATTACTGAAAAACAGCAGAATATTTTTTTTTTAAGTTAAGTGTAGTTTTGTAGAATACGTACGTACATACCGGTCTCGCTTGACGAGTAAAACGTACTACAAATACAGAAATAAAAATAAATTGGAAATTTTTGCTACTGTAGCAAACTTTTTTGTCTCGCAAAGCACGTTAAGCCGTTGGTCTCGGTTGTCATTAGTGGATTTTTGACAGTCGTTACGGGTAGTCAGAAGCCCGAAAGTCTGACAGCCAGTTTTACCAAGAGGTATCGTATTACTCAGTTTCTCACTGGGTTGTGGAGGTCAGATAGGCAGTCGCTTCATGTAAAAAACTGGTATTCAGCTTCTAGACTGGAAGCCGACCCCAACATAGTAGGGAAAAGGCCCTGATTGACTGCAGCAAACTTTTCCAAATTTATTTACTACTAATCACAATACATTCCGTAGGTTAAAAAGAATAACAAAATTAATCCTAACACCTAGGCAAAGAAAATAATCCTACGAATACGATTGCGTTAATCGGATAAGCCTTTTTACAGTGTTTAGAGATCAGCCCGTCTGGTTAGAGTCCCACACTACGTTTTTACAAGTAAGAGATCTTCGTTCAAGGATTTGTCTACTACAGTTACCAAACAAGGGACTTCTTATAGTCAGCGAGACTTTGTTAGTAGCTGTGAAGAGCAGTTCGGATCTCACCATACCGAAATTCCTCCTATGACTCTGAACGCCTCCACCCGACTGACGCTTTGACTTTGTTTCTATTACGTTATAAAAAATTCAGCCAGAAAATAAAATCAGATAATAAAATCGACATTCAGCTGTTATAGAATGACTTCCTTAGCCGCCATTACGGTCTCAAAGAAACCCTGCCAGTTCAGTTTACTGACTCTGCAAGCTATTTTAATAGACATATTTAGAAACAAATGATGTGCAGTCGGTCCTCCTGATGGCTGGCCGTAACGTGGTAGATGTGTAGTAAACACCAAGAGACAAATCTGTAAAATCATATAGGCTTGCCTAGTTGTACACCTAAATCCCGAAACCGAACGTTGGCAGCAGTAAATGACAGATGTATGGTGGTTCCAAAAGTATCTGACAAAAATGTAAACAAATCGATCAGAAAACGTATAGACGCCAGCACATCAAGCTATAACAAACGGTCAAATTTTCCCAATTGAAAACGAACCTTATTCTTTTGTAATAAAGTTGGGGAACTATCAAAGAAATTTGACAGATTTGGGTAACTTGATGTGCCTGCCTCTGTACCTTAGAATGCCAATTTATAGTGCCACTTACAAATTGAGTACTTTGATTGGATTATTTGAACACTTAAATCCGAATCTCAAATTTTAATCACTTTTATCACTTTTTTCATTTAGTGATTGAGGTTAATTTTATAACCCCAATTCTCGTCGAAAATTGTTTAATTACAATATAATAATGATATTAAAACAAGAATTGTTGGATAAGTTGTGGGATAGGTGGAAACCTTTTAAATAATCATAGTTAACTGAATGTGTAACTAATTTATTGATTTATTTAATACTTTAAGCACAAAATTATACAGAGGTGCACTTAATATTGAAGACTTATTCCCTCCCAAGCGTGAGTGATTACATAAGAATTTAACCTGGACAGGGCTTGTTTACACTTATGGTAGATACTTTTAGAACAGACTATAATACTTTCTCCGATCATCTCTTTTACAAAGACTCGGAACTCTAACACTAAATAGTGCCACTTTCAGCAATGAAATTAAATGACAGCTGAAAGATAATCTACGTCCGCGAGACGTATCGTGAAATTAAATTTCGTAGTAGTTTTTTTATTATTAATCGCAGCGCGCTAGCTTCGCGAGTCAACTCAATCGGCGGCCGGATCTCGCGCTTAGCAGCAGTGGCGCCACGGTAAGTACGTTCAAATAAAAGACATACCTATATCGTACGTCCGCGAGACGTATGATTATCTTTAATGCAACTTTTGCAATCATTTGAACTGGTTGTTTATTGTTATTTACACTTATTTATTATTATTTTCAGGTATTAATTATTATTATATTTTAATGGCGAACCGAAGGGTGTTGGATAGTTCTCAAATTGAGAACTTTTTATATCAAAATGAAGAGGAATCGTCATCAGAATCTGAAAGCGAATGCGAAGATAACCTTTTAGAAGACGATGTGCAGAGTGACACTGAAGACGAATTCATCGATGAAGCTGTGGATGTACCCGAAGTCTCTGCTGAAGACCATTCATAGTCTACTACCGAACAAGCTGCGCCTTCTGATAGCCGCATAATTATTACTTCTCAGCGCACACTCAGAGGTAAAAATAAGCATTGTTGGGCCACAAGCAAGGGTCGAAGTCACGGTAGAACCTCAGCAATAAATATTGTTCGATCAGCTAGAGGACCAACGCGTATGTATAGAAACGTTTACGACCCCTTGTTATGTTTTAATCTGTTCGTAACTGATGATATCGCTGCCCTAGTTCAACAGTAAGATATGTTGAACAAAGTATGTTTTGAGTTATTCATACTTTTATGCTTTTACGGTCATTATTTCACTCGTTATTAATTGAAATGTAGTTTATTTTTTTAAACTTTAGCTTAGTTTAATGTATTAGGGAGTTATTTATACTTCAATATGAATAAAATATTTTGTATAATAGTTTTAAGGCTTTTAATATTAAGATAACCTTATATTGAACTCAGACTAAATAAAAAATGTTTTGTGATTTTAATGTTGTCTCTAAAATGGTGTATTAAAAATTATGTCTACATTGTAACTCATAGAGTTATTCTTTTTTTGTTTTGTTTAAAAAATACTAAAGATTTATCCAACCATGCTTCCAAATTTATGAAAAATAAACAGAGATCGACATATTTTAAAGATATCTTAGTATTACAGCACATCTATATTTGAGAATGTACGTTGTCCGACTAAATCCGCGGAAATGTTTGGTAAAGGGATAGAAAAAATAATTTAAAACTGAGAAGTTAGTTTGCTTGTAATGTATTATTTATTACCTAGTATCATAATTGCACAAATTAGTCTCATATTATCAGTTAAAATGTTATTATTATTATTACACAGGTCAGTTTAACTATTATAATAATCAGTCAGTGCTATAATGTTATTTATGTGAATCTTAATGGCACAAATAGGTGAGTAGTAGCCAAAATTTAGTTTTATAATAAAATTAAAATAATATAATTATAATTAATTAATTACAACAGTGAATTAATTGTTTTAATTAATTCTATTATCATACTGAACCTACTCGATACAGGCATTCATCATCACTACTGCCGCTTTCATTTTCCTGGTTATTAATTGTAGTTTTAAGACTTTCGTAAAAGCTGTGATGACATTGAGGTATCAAATTGGCAGTACATAATGATATCAGATCTCTCTTTTTGTGATTTGGTATTGCTGGTGCTTCATCATAAGCATGTTCCAGAGTAATATTTTCTGAGATGCGGCCCCTTTGTTTCCTTCTGGTATTCACAATTTTAAAATCAAGATCTGAAAATGAAGATTTGTAGCCAAATTTGTATGGATCTTCTTTTTTTACTTGGATACATTTGATGTCACCCCATACAATTTTTTGACCATTTTCGTCTATGTTGAAATTTTTCACCATTTGAGACAGTTTTTTCCAGTCAAAAATCTGTTGATAGCCTATTTCATTGACTGTAAAAGGCTTACTAGTTTTTTTTGGCTGATTTCAGTACCATTGCCATTTGAGCAGGTGTAAATATTGGGCCACTTCTCAGCAATCTTCTCTTTTCTCTTTCTATTAAGGAATACATGTTGTCAGCATCATTCTGAGTGTGTCCTGCTATTAAAAAGTTGTGGGTAATTATATTTATGGGTAATGCTTGCGACATTCGACGAACGGAACGAAAAATCAGTGCGCCTCACGCAGATGCGGACATCTTATTAGAAGAGTAGGTAGGTTATTTTAAAATGTCCTAGAAATAAATAGAATTTAACGTGGGACAATTTAAGATGTCTCAACATAGAAATGTTTTTATAATTTCATATAAGGACATTTGAAGAAGTCTCTGTATAGAAATAAAATAAAAGTAAAAATCTTCCTGACTTTATAAATATCTTAAGATGTCAGAATCTTGAACTTAAGGTCGGTAAAAATATGCTTAAATGTCTCAGTGAGACATTGAAATTTAGGCACTTTGGTTGTGTTTTACACATATCCGATTTTTGAACCGGACAGAAGAGCAAATTTTTCACATGAAACAAAACTTATCTCAATTTTGTTTTTTTTAAAGATATCTTACTGTTGAACTAGGGCAGCGATATACTAATTAAAATAGTGAGATGGACGAACGAAGAAATTTCCCTAAAATGCCGAAATAAAAAAGGATACAGATGCCAACTCTAAAAAGAACTGTGCGGCAAAATATAGAAGAATTGTTGCCTAATCCTAATGCAAACAGTGGCCAGGTTCAGCAAGAAGGGCCGCCTGTAAAAAAAAGAGATATTGTTCGTACTGTCCATCTAAACTCCGTAGGATGTCAAAATTATCATGCGTGAAGTGCCAAAAACCCGTGTGTGGAGAACACAACAGAGTTGTGTGCCATAAGTGCATTTAATAACCGAAACTAAAAGACTGATGATTGTAGTAGGTATTGTTTACGTTAATTTAAGTGTAAAAGTATAAAATATGAAAATATAAAGACTGAAAGTGATTTTAAATGTTCCTATAGAAGAAAAGTTAAGTTTTTGTTAATTTGTAAAGAAGTTTACGATTTTGTTTGTAATTTGTCAATTAAACTTTATTATTGCTATTTTATCGTTTTATTTCCTTAAATAGAATACAAACAATTATTTCAACCTATAAGGCATGATAATACTTCCGTAGGCTTACTAAAAAATCTTAATTAACTAAGGTACGTCTGACAGACGTATGATTATCTTTTACGCTAGTTGCTCTAAGATTATCTTTCTAGGGTTACGCGTTCAAGAGCTGCTGAGCTGCTGTCAAAATAATGACACTGACAGGTCTGAAACGTAGTTTATGCGCTGATCGCGTTCAGTTTCATAGGTGAAATCTGCCTAAACTCTAGGCAGCTAATTTAGATTAATGTTGTCTTCTTGACATAGTGAACATCCAGCTATGATTAAAGCCACCGTCACAATACGCGTCTAAACACAACACAGTTGCATATAGTCGCAATTAGTTTCAACTGAGGATGGATCGAGCTTCACTCCTCCAAGACGTGATTAAGTAACATACAGACGGTTCATTTATATTATTAGTTCAATGGAGGTAGATCTGCGGTTCGCTCGGATTGAAATGTAGGTCGATAATAAACTGGAAGTTTCAATCCCGCTCGTGATTTAGTTTGAAGGAAATGAACGGGAGACAATGTTCTTGGGGAGTAAAAGATGAATCGTCTATTCGGAGTCATTAAGATGACCTAGAAAAGCTCATAGTAACGAGCATTAATATGTATACTCCTAGCAATATTCAAAAGCTATTATTATTAGAAACTTTTACTATTTCAACTTTGACATACGAACGGTTCAGGAAACCTATGGCTTTGAAAATGCAATGTGCAAGACAACATACAATTTCATTCAATAATTAAGGAGAAAACCGATTTTGAAATTAGCTAACCGCTTTTGTTATTTGTTATACATATTTTTGCTTGTGACTGTACAGCTGAACACAGCGTAGTAGAACCTTATAATAATATAACGCTAGAAATCAAATAGATTTTTGCTAGAAGCATAATTATGAGGAACAGGGTGTAAAGTTCAATCATCCTTCATAGAAAAGGGAGGAGCTCCGACCAGACGGGTGTTGTGTCTGCTGCTCAACAGTTGTTTTTTTTTTTTTTTTGTAAATGGCATCTCGCAGTTCAACCAAAGGGTTGTCTACTGCTTAACCGGGCTTGCCTGTGGCTGCCACAAAAGAATTGTAGCCTCCAGCCAGGGCTTAATAAAAACTAAACCTAACTTACAAAACTAAGCGACTACACGCTAAGGGCACCCCCTGCGGGGTTCGGACCTCGGCTTAGGGCGTCGCTGGGGGGGGACAGCAAGGGACAGCTGGATCGGGGGTTTTTAAAACTACTGGCTCAGCGGCAACGCGGGCTGGCTCGAGCAAAGGTCGGGGGCATGATAGTGGACAGGGTCGTCGCGACGGGCCTCGACGGCGAGGACGGAACGACGGAAATTTGTGACTGTGTGCTAATCTAATAGTGCTAGTAGTCGGGCTGCAGTCAACAGTTGATGTCGTGATGTGGTTTATATGCTAGTCGCACGGTCAACTCTGCTTGCATGATGCAGGATGCGTGACGTCAGTGTGACGTGTAGCCGCGATGACGCTAGAAGCATCTTTTGATTTCAAAAGTTTTGGTTTAGACTTTCCTAACATTGTCCCACGTGCAGTTGAATATGAATGATTTGAAACGACTGTCATCTGTCATCTGCCCGTCGATACTGTAAAAATCAATCGTGAGCATGAGCGTGAAGTGAGCTGTCGTTCCACCTAATGCTGGGGAGTCACTATTGAGAGCTCTCACTTTAAACTCACTTATCACGGTGAGATTATTATAGAATACATCTATGTAGAATACCATTACAGATCAGCACACTCCAGTAGATGTAATATCAGTTTCAGATTTTTGAGGTTTCTCACAACCTGTTACGATTTACGACTCACAAATTAAATTTTGTCAACAACCTCCAAAACACTGTATCATGTCTTCAGATTCACGAACTCATCTCAATGGTTGATCCTCTCGTATTATCATCATAAAGGTTTAGGCAGGATGTACTATGCACTATTTCTGCGTCATTAACCAGTATGTCTGAGCGATATTTCTCAACAGCATGTGAAGCTAAATCAGAGGCCCATGAGCATCATAAAAACTCTGACTTCAAGTTAGTATACCTAACCACATGAAAAGCTGCCTCATTTTATCACTTATGTTTAGGTCCCATGAAAAAGGAGTGAGTCTATTGCAATGATTAATCCGAACCCACCCTGTAACAATTATAAAGTAATATACACGACTACCTTCTACTTTACTAAGCATGTAGACTCACACTGTTTATTCATCAACTCTGAAATTCAATATTAGAACTCCTTTGAGAATTAAGGCAGCGGTGAGTTTCAAACTAGTGTTGTACTTCGGCGCCCTAATTACTGTTTGTTTAATAATTCATTTCGTATGTAGATGGTACTGGTTTACATATGGGGTAGATAATATTGTTTGAAATATGTATAGGTTTTGGGTCGATATTTAAATACAAATTAAGGATAGAACGGTTTAATATAGGTGGTAGAGCTTTTTCTGAAAATTGCTGTTTATTATACCAAGCAAGCCTCATCGCATGTTTTGGTGCACGTAGACAATTACTTAGGTTAAGCCATATACCTAAAACAGGTGCTCTCTTGTGCGCTGATATCAGGCAAAAGAATAAACAATAACGTTATAATTTTTCTTCTTTTTTCAGTCAACAAATGCCAAGCAACTAGAGCAAAAAGAAGATCTGAAGGTGCTTGTATCGATTCAAACCCCATATTAATAGAAGAAATCAGAACGAGGTGAGTTTTTTGTACCTACTTTTATATTTTTAAAACGAAATCGAAACTTTTTACCTACATAATTTCTTTTCGATCCTGCATAATTCGGTAGAACATTAAAAATACTATCTCAAAAAGTATGCCAAACTTTTTCGCGTAAAATTCTCTCCAGGTTATCGCCCTATTTTTTTTTTAATCTGAAAAAATAAACGCCTTTTGAGGCAGTGCTTTAAGAGTCTGCTACTATGTAGGTACCTGCTCCAATTTACCTGCCTTACTTCGGGAAAACAAAGGTCATGTTAGTCAAGGAGTCCGGGACCTCCATTTTATTTTTGTTTTAATTGTTATGAAATAAAAAAACCTACTGATTTCAAAGCAAGTGTGAAAAGACATCTTCTGAGCACGCTTGTTCCATCAAAGACCTCATCCCGTTTTCCATCAGGCGTGATTGACGTCAATAACAGGCTCATTCTACAGTACTTAACTTACTTATTTTCGAAATATTTCACGTATTATTGGTATTTGGTATTTCATAAACATCAGCTGTTTAAATTAGTCTTAACAGTTTATATAAGCGGCTAAAACGTAAATATACCTTTTAGAGCTATAAATATGAAAGTGACACCTGCTAACTAGAGTAAATATTTGTAGGATTTGAGATAACACTGAAAATCTGGTACGAAACATTAAGATTGATTTATTGTTAGTCTTTAAAGTGATTATAAAAGGTTTTAAATTTTAAATACATTTCAGGAACAAGGCCCTTAGGGTAGCCTAAGAGCGTTTGTCCACCGTAGTCGTCACCGAAACGTCACAGACGTCGCTGCTACCCCGTGTTTTTGTATTTTGTAGGATAGAAATCCCTTCAACACACTACACAAGCTCTACTTCTGAGCTCCCTAAGTAAAGGTCCCTCTGGCCTCAACAGTACCGAAAGTATTCAACTCGAAATTGACGTCCTGGTAAAGACGATAATTTGTCCGTCGTGACCAAACCTGGTGATTCAGTATGTTATTAATGACAAAACAAATGCTGGGCGAACGACGCATATTATTTACAGCAGATGTGTGGATCAAACATGTTATATATTGCTCATACTTCGGTGACCGGGATGACTCTTTGCGTTCTGGCTGACGTGCCGGTGACGGCTGCGGTGGACAAACGCACTAAGAGTTTGCGCCGTGTAAATTCGTAGTAATAAATATTAGTTAGTGTGTACACTTTGAGTGATTTACGCGAACGGCTATACTTGTAAATCGTTGAAAGAGACTTTTTTAAATGCCTAAATAAAATGTTTTCTCTTGTTACTTTGGCTTGGAATAAGCTGATAAAGCCAGGTTTCAAACTTCATCCACCATAAATATGGTTTAGGTATCGTAAAAGGGACTAAAAGGTTGGGTTTATAGGGCATATAAGTAATAATAAAGCTGAAAAGTTGGTTTGTTTGTTAGGACAAGCTAATCTCTAAAAAAAACCAAAGTCATTTATTCAAACTAGGCTGAAAATCAGCACTTTTTGAAGGTCAAAGTTACATAAGACAGCTCCCCAAAAACGCCCACCCTTCACCACTTCCTAGTGCTTACGTAGAACTGCCAGTCGTGTTTGAAAAAAAATAGTTGCATTTGACAGTCCTATTTTTGAGGAACACCACGATAAAAAGTAGCAAAAAGAAAAAAATCAGTAAGAACGCCAAGTGAAAACCAAGTAATAGCAGGGGCGAGCGATGCGTTGCGACGGGCTTGGACTGGAGAGCTAAAAATGTCACGGGCAGAAAAATCTTAATATACATTTTTATAGCAGAAAACTTTGAGGAATCTATAAATTTTTGCCTCTTTTTTTTAAAATAATAAATCTTAGTTTATGAAAAAGTCTGCTAGAAGTAACAAATCAATCTATCAGTCAACTCGGTTGGTAACAGACCTTTACTGGACATGGAATCTCCCAAATTGCGCCATAACACGCGAATCTTAAGTCGTCCAGGCTGTCAGAATCAATCGTCGGTCGATTGTGTTGTAATCATCGGTACAAAAGCTAGAAAATATGAGTAGAAAAGGACCTACTAGTCCTTTTTCTATTTCAAAACATTTATTATCATATTTACAACGTTTATTTATCTTTATGTATATAAAGTTCTACGTGTATATTGTTATATCCGGCAAATAAAGATTTCATTTTATAATATGTACAGACGCACATCAAACTACCCCAAACTGTCAAATATTCCCAATTAAACATGAACATTATTCTATTGCAATAAAGTTGAAAGTCCATCAAAGAAATTTGACAGATTGGGGTAGCTTGATGTGCTGGCCTCTGTACCTACCTAATATTTAACAAATAGCATTATCAAAATGTTTCCCGTCTCTCCGACTAGGTGGAACGTGCCTGAACGTGCATAACCGTTCTCATGTCTACAGAGTTCAATTACGGCCGTCTCTGAAATTAGGCATTTTTCTTTGCTAAATGTGTCGTGAAGTGAAAAAAGTTTCAGGGTCCCTTTCACATTTTATGTAACTTAAAGGCATTCTTTTTCGTCCTGAAAAAAAAATATCGCGCATTTTTGTGAAAAGTTTGGTGAAAATTGAGAGAAAAACATCGTAGATAAAGAGACTTTTTGAGTAAATTTTTTTGTTGACTGTAGTAGTTAGTTTTTCTTTATAGGAGCTGTGTATTTTTCTTTTGTAAACCTAAATATAATTTAGGACTTTTTATGTTGTTTTTTTATAAAAATATTGGTATTTTTATCGTCTCGCTCTAAAGATGGAAGAGACGCTTGGGACTATATTTGCGTATATACCTGTTTGACACAAATATCTTCAGTTAAATTTACACACAGTAAGAATTTATCATCATTTTAATTTACGTTTGTATTCCCGTGCATTTTTCTAATCATAAATTCATAGTCACAGATTTTGGTAAATGCATTGCATTGCTTACTAATTGAACAACTTACTAGTTTATTCTAGCAGTGGACTGCTATAGGCTGATGATTAAACTTTCCAAAAATGAATTTTGTTAACAAAAATTCGCTGTCGGCACATTCTCAGCCACTTAAACAACACACCGTCAAAAACGTATATAAAATACCTAATTTATTATTCGCTAACATTACGTAATTTCACACGGGCATAACGTTAAACAGTTACATAAATATCACTGCTGACACCCTCATATAAAGCAACAGGTGAATATGAATTACTGCCAAACCACCGCTCTGACGTAGGCTAGTATTACAGATTGTAATAACGTTTCGAGATGGAGGAATGTTTTAATGTTGCATTAGTATAATTTCGCTCTGAGGGAATTATCTTTTTCTTGAAACGGATGCTGCTTGCTAGAAATTCTCTTCTCTGCATAGTTTCATACGTTGAAACAACCTGTAGATGTTTTTGTAGTATAGTACAATGTTAAGAATATACTATGGTATAATATTAAGAACTAGCTTCTGCCCGCGACTTCGTACGCGGACCCTGTTGCTTATGCCAGCGACAACGGGGTCGCCATTTATGTTATTTTTTATCATTTTTCCCATTTAAATCTTTTATCACACTGAGCTTTAGTTTTATTTCATTCCAACAACCACTAAAACATACAGTCCATTTGTCATCGTTTTCGTTTTGGTAACCGCATTATTATATTCCTCCTCTAGAGACCTAGAAGTCGATGCGTAGATACGCTTGGAACTCAAGCGTAATTCTCTTTCCGTGAACGTCTCTGACTCGCGAGACAATACACGACGTTCACGATCAGCGGTCAGTCGCGCATCATATTCTTCACTGGTCTCTAGAGACCTAATGAATACGCTGAGAACGCAGGCGTGCTTCGCGACCCAAAGAGGTTTCCACGGAGCGAGTTGCAGCCTAATGTTCTCGAACAACATCAAGTCTCTCCTGACGCTCTTCGGTAGATTCTTGGGATCTTATGATCTTCAATCTGCTCTCTTGGAACATTGGGAAAGATTTGACCTCTTTCTAGGCATGGTCATAGTTTTATTGTGAAGATACCTGATCAATAAAAATCTAAATTAAAATGACTGCTCCCCTGCGTTACCGGGTAGGCTACAGTGCCACGAAGATAAATGGAAAAGGAAATTAAACACTCAAACAACATAAGCCCGAAGGCATATTCATACGATAAAATAAAAAAATAAATAGGAGTTTTGGCCAGTAGAGTCAAATTTTCAATGATATACCATCGTCATCGAAAATCAGTCCTAAACTGTTACCGCCTTCACCGCGTGCAGGTACTCCCAGTTTATGTTATTTTATAATTACACAGTAAAATTAGTGATAGCTTTGATTTCCACATCAGATGTTTCTGATCTTCGATTTTTATAAGTCAACAGGAAATGCCCATCATATTGAACAACAAAGACGTCAAAGACGTCATTCCTATATGTGTTATGTTGTAGCTAGGCTCTTGGAATTCCACAACAGGTGTTCCAGATCTTCGATTTTTATAAGTCAACAGAGAGTGCTCATCAGATTGAACAACTTGTGCTAAGACGTTATTCCTTTATGTGTTACAGTGTAGCTAAGCTCTTGGAGTTCCACAACAGGTGTTCCAGATCTTCAATTTTATTCTCTCAGCAGAAAATGCTAATCACGTGGAAAAATTTTTGCTAAGGTATCATTTTTGTATCTCTTATAGTTTAGCTGGTCTGTTGCGGTTCTGCATCAGGTGTTCAAGTTTCCAAGATAAATTATAGCCTGTATGTTGCCCAGACTTAATACCTATACAACAAAAAAAAATCATTCCAATCCGTCCAGTAGTTCCGAAGATTAGCGTGTACAAACAAACAGACAAACAGACAAACAGACATACAGACAAACAGACAAACAGACAAATTTTTTTTTTTGGATTCATGCTCTATTACTGTTTCTAAACCCCCTCAATTTTTATTTTTTTAATATATTCAATGTACAGACACAGTTTTTTTACTGTTTTATTATATGTATAATAATATATAGATGAGGAGCTCGTGGCTAAGTAATAACAGCCATACGGATCGATCTATCAGGTACATAGTCCGTTGTTTTGTTCCGTGGATGGGTGACCATCTTTACATAACGAGACACCTCCATGCCTCGGGATCGGCACCTTTTTTTGTGAACCACTCATCATTTTTATTTCGGGGTTGTAAAATACCAAATGGTCAAATAACTGCGACAATCTTAACTGCATTTACGATACTAGAATGTCAATAAGATTTATAGGATTCGTTAAATATTTCTCTTTGTTTAATACTCTTTATTGCATTATGACACTGCACTTTTTTTTTTTTTTTTTTTAAGGCTGGGAAATCATCCAATGACTGCTCCCGCTCTGGGTGGAGCGGAAGGGAGTGTCAGACTCTTACTGACTAAAACCCATCCATGTTCCTTCCGTAGCCCTTTATGTTCCGGGGTAGCGGTAACCCTTTCGGACAATCCCGCTTACCCGGCAGGCTTGGCCCTGAGGGGCCCCTTCATATGCTGACATCTCTTTGAGGCGCGCGTGGAACATATACGCGCCGTACGGCACGGGTCTGGTGCTGATCGGACGGTGAGTCACCCATTACTCACCGTCCGCAGGCCCGCGCCTACGGTGGCCGGGAGTCGTCACGTGGCTCCCGACGCCCGGAGCGTCTCCCGCGGCGGCTGGGACGGGAGGACCTTTCTCTCTCCCATCCCGCCACCTCCTTCGCGAGCATAACTTTTTCGCAGAAGGAGGTGACTGCCTCTCACTCCCTCTCGCCCCGGACCATGGCTTGCACCAGGGCCGGGCGCGAGAGGTCGCCGCCGCCGATCGCCTCTACGAGGACACGGCGGTGCTCCGCCCAAGCGGGGCAGGTTTACATCGTCTACCGTGTCCTCTGGGCGATCCTCGCAGTGGTGACACCCGGGCGTTTCCTCCCGCCTGATGATGTGCAGGAACCTCCCGAAACATCCATGTCCGGTGAGGACCTGCGTCAGGCGGAAGGTGAGGGCGCCGTGACGCCTCTCTAGCCACTCCTCAAAGAGGGGCCTTACCGCCACTATCGTGGCGTGCCCTGCGCTGGGTTGCGACAGTCGCTGATTCCAGGCCGCCATGAGATCGCGCCGGAGGTCCGTCCGCTCCACCGCAATTTGCTGCGGAAACGGAGTTTCCCCCCGGCTTAGTACCTCCGCGCGCCACTCGTACAGGCGCGCGAGGACCATCGCCTCCAGATCCCACGGCGGCAGTCCGGCAAGGAGGCTCGCCGCCTCGCCCGAGATCGTGCGGTACCCCCGGATAAGCCGTATGGCTACCACCTTTTGGGGCGCGTTCAGATAATGGGCGGCTCGCCGCCGCAGTGAACGCGCCCACACCGGGGCCCCGTAAAGGGCCATGGACCGCACGACTCCCGCGTAAAGCCTCCGGCAGGAGGCGTTTGGCCCCCTCAAATTGGGCAAGAGCCGCTTGAGGGCGGCCCCAGTCCGTTCCAGCTTGGGGGCCAAACGTCGGAAATGCTCCACGAAATTCCATCGGCTGTCGAGGACCAGACCCAGGTATTTCATCGTGGTCTCGACGCCGATGTGAACCCCTCCTACCGTAAGTTGGGATCCCGATGGTGGCCTATTCCGAGGCCCATGAAAGGACATGGCCTCGGATTTGTGCAATGCCACCTCGAGACCCAACTGCCGGATCCTCTCAACGACTATCGCAACCCCGCGTGTCATCGCGTCGGCCGCCGCCTGATGCGACCTTCCCTGCGCCAGAACCAGCGATGACACTGCACTAAGACATTCTTTGCTATGATTGTACTAAGTACTGATATGATAAAATTAGCATCATCAGCTTATTTCTAACTATAATTGGGTATTTGAAAGTGTAGTCAATAACGTTACTTTTTATGAACTGTCAAAACGCGGAATTTGTACGTTGATTTGTATGAAATATAACAATGTGACGTCACAGATTTTTAGAAACAAATGGAATACTTATTAGCATTAAATGCAATTTTACAAATATATCTTGGCATAATCTTTAGTTTCTGTACGGTGATGGGAGTTTTTAAGACGAGTGATCTTTTCTCTATGTGAATTCATATTTTATTTTTGACCGTTTTAAATAGTCAATTGTGTCGATCTGGCGTCCAATCAGTTTAACCAGGTGCCACAGAACACGTATATTACAATTTAGGATGACATATGTGGTAATATGTCATAATTTAATCTGGCTTAATCATTATTAGTAGCCTACCACTGTATCTTAGTATAGCTATTTGTACTTAGAAGCTCATAAACATCATATTACGTCACTCAAATCCAGTTAGTTGATTCAAATGAGTGATGTGTCAAGTTTACGGAGCGCCAGTGTCATGGTGGTTAAAAGAGGTCTTGTATGGTCTTTACTTCGAAATTCTTGCTTTATGTTTTTTTTTTTTGTAAACTTCTATGTGGCTTAGAACACAGCCTTCAATGAATCTGTACAGAGGTTATAATCGTGGTTTAAATACTACTAATATTTTAAACGTGAAAGTTTGTGAAGATGTTTTTTACTCAATCATGCTAGAATAGCAGAACGGATCTGGATTAATTTAGGCACAGAAATAGTTAATAACCTGGATTACACCTACCTGGATTACCTGGAAAATAGTACTGGCATTTTGTCCGAATATTGTATTACTAGCACTTTGCGCGCGGCTTCGCTCCCGTGGTCTTTCCCGTGGGACCCGTTATTTTTCCCGGAAAAAAAGTCTGTTACTCCTAGAAAACTAAGCTTTCCAACGGTGAAGATTTTTTTAAATCGGTCCAGTAGTTTCGGAGCCTATTCATTTCAAACAAACAAACAAAAAATCAAATCTTTCCTCTTTATAATATAAGTATAGATAATAAATCATTGCTCAGGAATTTCCATAGTTCCAGGTTATCAGTTCCCTTTAACCACAAAGCCCATCCAATATCTTTGTTTCCATAACTATCCTGCAATAGTCTACCCCATACACTGCCATGAATACGTATGTGTGTGGAAGGCACTGAGCTTAGAATAGCACAAAAAATAGTGGCAGTGTTTGTGCTATACCAACCGAGGGTGGTTCTTGGGTACACTTGCATCTATTGCAATTAGAGATAAATTATCGTTGGCTAGTGTATCATTTAATTTAAAAAGTCTAACGGGCCTCGGTGAGTTGGTCTCGGCCCCTCTTACGCCATCTAAAGGTCCGAGAAGTATCAATGATAATAAATAGATTTTTGTAATGAGCAAAGCAAATGAAAAGAACCTATTTCATTGATGTCAAATAATCTCTCTACCCTCGATTTCTCTTTCTTTTTACGATGTAGAGCTGACATAATAGGAATCTCACCTTGATTGACTTGAAAATCTAAAAAAATATCGAGCAAAAGGATCTCCTTTGGTAGAGCCATAGAGCGTTTGAAAAATAGACATGACACGTTTCACTTTGTATTAAAAATGACAGACGCCTCGCCAGCATAAATATCACGCCAGTATTCTACAATAGGATAGGCAGAGAGTGTCGACAGTTATCTTTACATGAGCTATACATACATACAAATAAATACAATTAAAGTATCTGTTTGTAACGACCAAATGACAGCTTTTCACTAAATGCATTGGAAAGTATATACGGCATTTATAACAAAAATCTGTTTTTAAAATTTTTGTCTGTCTGTTTGTTCCGGGTAATCTCCCAAACTGACCGATAGCTAATGTTGTAAGGAGTTACTTAAGCTACTTTTATCTTAGAAAAAGAATTAGACCACGCGGACGGAGTCGCGGGCAGGAGCTAGTGTCATAATAATAAGTTCAATACCTTGCATTTTTTTTTTTTAAGGCTGGGAAATCATCCAATGACTGCTCCCGCTCTGGGTGGAGCGGAAGGGAGTGTCAGACTCTTACTGACTAAAACCCATCCATGTTCCTTCCGTAGCCCTTTATGTTCCGGGGTAGCGGTAACCCTTTCGGACAATCCCGCTTAGCATGCAGCAGTAAAACTCCGAATATTGTGATTTTCACAATTGATCGTCATTGTTATCGTAAAACTTTTCCTATCTTATCTATATTTTAAAAGTCTATGGAAACCATCCTTGCGCGTCGCAAACAAAACGCCTTTTTTCATCAGCCCAAGATGGGAAGTCATCAGTAAAATAGCCTTAACTTTTGGCCTTTTGGCTATATTGTAATCCTGACGCTGATTTAATGGCTTCAAGAATAGGGTCCCGCCAGTCTTTGTAATTAAGGGCCTGATTATGCGGAACCCTTCGGTCACCTTTGCTTAAGTAATTATGTAAAATTGGTCGGTAAACGGTTGGAGGGGAAGTTGCCTAAGTGTCTTGATGCAGTTTTAGTTAATTTAGGTGGTATGATTAATTACTTAAGAATAATAAGACATTACTGAAGTGACATCACAAAGTTTTCTAGAACTGTGCAGACACGACAAACATTGCTGTCATAAATAACAGGCCGTATGTAAGCAGTTTTGTCATTGTCGTATGCAACGTACTTTGAAATAAATGGCTGAAATATCACCAATTAGAAAAAAAACCTATCTTATAACCAATGTTGCCACGTAACATAGGTATCTATTTTCATCGAAAACTAGACTTACAGCTAGACCCTCCCATTAGATTCTAGACCTTCATTCCAAAAACACCATTTTAAATATTGGCTCATTTCCCAGGACTTCATAATCTCAAGCTAGGCCTTGTAAAGGCCCATAAAAGCCCTTACATGCGAGGCCGGAGATACCCCAATCTGCTGAGACCTCCGGGCGTCCCTAACGGCTGGTCATTTTGGGCATGTGGCGCTCCATACAGGGCCACTCTTTTGTTAGGGATACTTTATTGTACGCCTAACGCTTTTATCTTGATGAGGTTAGAGTTAAGGTTCTAGAATTTTTAATTTTATTATGTCTTGTGAGAGACAACTTCTTACCAAGGGGTATCGTATTGCCCAGTTACTGGGTTGTGGAGGTCAGATAGGCAGTCGCTTCATGAAAAATACTAGTATTGTGCTGCATCCGGTTAGACTGGAAGCCGACCACATAGTGAACACATAGTTGGGAAAAGGCTAGGCAGATGATGGTATGTCTTGTGAGAGAATAGGTTTTGAATGGCTACGGATATGAGTATCTTCGCGATTGTTACGCGTTTAATAATTTAGTTTCAGCTTTCGCTCGCGCAGGACATGAAGGTCGAAGGAGATCGCCCTGCGGAGAGAGGTCTGTCAGACTCTTATTGACTTAAATTCTTTCCGATATTCCATCTCACACCTACACCGAGGGTTGCGAGAACGTACAATCACTAGAAAACCAGCATCAGACGGCATCTGTTTGGCATTTAATGGTGAAATTAACCTTTTTGGCGCGGCCGAGGGGTAGTCACAGCAACATTTTTTAGTTTTTATTTTTAAATGTTGTGTGTCACCGACTGTGTCCAACTAAATGTTTTTCTTTCTTTCTACCGCAACACCTATAAGCCCCTAATTTAAGCTAATATCACTCTGTAACTGTATCATCACAACACTTTCATTTTCTACGATTTCAAGAAAAAGACGACGATAAACCTACTTTCAATCTCTTAAACATTCCACACACCCATGCATAGTTACACGTATGTACCAAACAAGCTCTAAGAATGCTTTACAGCTACTTCAACACATTCGCTTGCATTCAGCAGCTTACATTCGAAACAGCTGTAAAGTAAGCCATAATTTTCTCTCGGGAGCACGCAGTTCCATTACGCTGTTCCGTTAAATGCTTCTAGTTGTATTTTCGTTCTTTGTAGAAGGTTTTCTGGGAAATAGGAATTGTTGAGTATGTGGGCCATGGTAATGGGTGATAGTATTTTTGTGGTAGCACTGGAAAGTAAAGTAGGACAATATGCCTCAAATTTTGAAAAAAAATCACTAATTTAAAAAATTAAATTAAAATCTTTCATTTTTTGTATCGACTAAAATTAAAGATTTTAATTTAGTCAATATATTTTTAAAGTAGTGATTTTTTTTTTGTAGTATAACTATTATACTCCAGCAACGTTTTACTATTGTTTACAGTTTGGTTTCTTGAATTGTATCTTGTTTCGGACTTAAACGGAGCTCTTGTTTATTACTAGCTTGTACCTCACGGGTTATTTCACGGGTAGGTACGAGTACTTCTGGATTTAAAAGTAGCTGTGTTAATTATCAAGGTAATAATACTATCTCTGTGCTAAAAGTCATCCAGATCCGTTTCGTAGTTATTGAGTGAAAGAGTAACAAACATCCATACATCCTCACTAACTTTCTCGTTCATAATATTAGTAGGATGACAGGTTCCTATATCTGTATACCGTGAGTAGGTATCGAAATAACTAAACACATCAACGTGTCTCACAAAATATGAGAAAAAAATTATCATAAAGTGGCTAACAAAAGGTATTTTCCAAATGGATGCAAAAGCAAATCATTTATTTCAAATAGGTTTCGATAGTGTTGTTTGGACGTTCAAAACAACACTTTTGATTCGTCATTCGTCCAAATGAACAAGAAACGGAATTGATTCCAGTTGCCTTTTCCAAAAGGTAGTTTCGTATGGAAAAGGATGGGCAAGAAACGGTGGAGGTTTTTTTACTCTTTTAAAATGTTTTGTATTCTTACATGAATTATAAAATTATACGTGAAGACGATGCACCCAGAATAAAAATAGTACGCCACAAAAGGTGAAAATATTTCATATAGTCCTTGAACGCTATGTTTCGACTGTCTTAATTGTGAGAAAATATGTAAGGCATGCATCGAATTTCAGTCAACGCGTAACAGTTATAGACATCTCCAAAATATGATCGCATTTAACCTTACCCATTCAAAAGGTAGGTCAGATAAAATGTAACGGTACAACATCTTCACAAACCAGGCTCCCAGGGTCTCATGTGTCCTGATCCCATTGATGCACCTCAATTCAAAATAATGACCATTCCCTCTTTGTCCCGATACCGTAATAATCGTAAATTCTCATGTCACCAATATTATGGAGAAAGACCTTGGGATGCTGAAGGAAGTTTTAAAAGACAGATAAGGGAAGTAAGGGAATTTGAGCCTTATAGGCATTAATAGTTGATGATGTTGCTACAGTAGGGTAAAAAGGTTGAAGGAGGTCGTGGACAAGTAGCCAGTTCTTATTTTAAAACGCAATGTTTATATGTATCTGGCCAGTTGTGTGATTGCCATTTAAAAACTACTTACTGTCCGGCGTTTCAAAATTCAACAATGGCCGTTCGAAATTGTCTATGGTTTAGTGATGGGGTGTAATGAATTTTAAAGTTTTGGGCTAAGAATTTTACGATTTTTTTTGGTAGTAATTTGTCAGTATTTTTAGTATTAAGTAACTTTCAAATCAAAAACAATTTTTATTCTAAATACATTTGAATAATTGTAGTCAAGAACTGTAATCGAAATAAATTGATCAATATTGTAGACTTAAAAACATTAGTTCGCGCATGTACCATAATTATCTACGTGCGTCTGGTATGTCAAAGATTACAATATAATTGGTTATGCTTACCCAATTAATACCTGACAAATTAGACGATACGAACCTGAGATGCTTTTCTTTTTTTGTAATGACGTTTTTGTTCCTGCTGTGGTTTCAGTATAGTCGCAAAATTAGCAGCATACGCCTTGTTTCCCAAACGGGTTGGGAAGAGGTGGACCTATAGTAGACCCACTTATCGCGAGTTATGTCTTAGTCTTACGTAATACGGGGTGAGCATATTGCTATACACCGGACACAAATCCAGACTCTAAGCTAATTTCTAGATAAAAAAAACCCAAAACAACTGGACAAAACAAGCAAAACTTTACTCGACCTGGGAATTGACCGCAAGACAAGGACAAGGCAGTCGAACGAACGCACATCAGTGAATGAGTGAGTTTAGCTATTAAGTACAGTATACATTTAATTTGTCTTGTCTGAATGCCTCGTTGGTGTAGTTGAAACAAACGCTTCTGCTGAGCATAAGGTCCTGAGCTCGATTCTCAGGTGGGGCAAAAAGTTTATAGGGTTTTCCCGTTCTTAGTGGCAGCCTTTTTTTTTTTTTTTAAGGCTGGGAAATCATCCAATGACTGCTCCCGCTCTGGGTGGAGCGGAAGGGAGTGTCAGACTCTTACTGACTAAACAGCCTGGAGTGTAAATGTATGCCCAGTTGTTATCAATAGGCTCACCCCATATTACATGGGACTTAACCATAACTGGCTAAATGTGGATGTACAATCGGCAAACTCGCCGGTCGACCACCCATAAGGCCATATTCGCTTGCACCTAGCGTACAGTCTCAGCGAGCGTAGCCACGCCCCCTAAAACTTTTTTTGCATAACATCGATAGTCACGCACACACGGCGCACGCGCATGCCATTGTTAGGTTGCATTGCACTGGCTCTCACTTGAAAAAGAAGTTTTTAAGAATATTTTGCGTTCAGTAGGATGTTATTTGAAAAAATGTTTTGCTCACATATTTTTTTCTTCTTTTGTTTTCCATGTTTATGATTAATTATTACTTAGTTTACTTAATTATTATAGGACATTGATTTTAGTGATTATTACATAAATACGTATAATATTATCACTTACAGCCACGCTATCATATTTGGCATCTCCCTCGCTCACACTAAACCACATTTTTAAGAATGTTAAATGTGCCTTTTTTGACAAAAATTGTTCAGCGACCTAGTAAATAATATGATTTAATGGGCAATTTAAAAAACACATTTCTATTGTGTTATCTAACATCATCATCATTTGCCTAGCCTTTTCTCAACTATGTTAGGACTGTCGGCTTCCAATCTAACCAGATGCAGCTGGGTTTCACATGGAGCGACTACCTATCTAACCTCCACAACCCAGTAACTGGGTAACATGATACCCCTTGGTAAGACTGGTGTCAGATTTTCTTCTTCTTCATCCATAACGACTGTCTAAGATATTCAAATGAAAGCCGGGATCAACTCGGTATGACGGACGGTCACCCACCCACGAAGCAAACTTGGTAAGCTTAGCATAACCTTGTAGATCGACCCGTGCGGCCGTTATTACTTAGCCACGAGCTCCTCTTAATTGTGTTCTTTAATAATCAAAGCTGAATAACTGTGACTGATTTGGATGAATTCAATAATTGCCTCAATGTATTGAAATGTGTTTTGTCATTGCTTAAAATATGTTTTGACCAGAATAATATTTTCAGTGCGTTAGTTATTCGAAATTTTAGTATTTTTCTTGTTTGTTTGCTCGATACGAGTAATATTGTCGATATACTCTATGTTTGTGTTTTGGTAACTCATTAAAGAAATAATTTGTTTTTCGGAATGAGTATTATGTCCCTTAGATACCTAGTTAATATCAGAACCTCGGAGAGATTGAATTCTTAAAGAGTTTGTCCTACTTAAAAAAAATTGAGAAAAAAAGACTAGTTCCTTTAGTGTCATTTCAAATACTGTTAAAATTTAATTAAAAAAGTGAAAATTTTTATTAGTACTAATTATGATAACTGATTAATCTTCTTCTAATATAATTTCGCGTCCCAGTGCTTGAGGTCGAACACCCCCAAAACGGTTTGACCAATTTTTATGGTATTTTTGTATGTATTTGGTAGACCGGAATGAGAATAGACCATGCCGAAAAAAATATATTTCAGACGAATGTTTGTTAGGTCAGGTAGTTTTATAATAAAAGAAGGTTTTTCAAAAAGTAATTTAATAAATTTACCAAAAATAAACAGCACTGTTTTGTGAATAACAAATAATACAGCAATATTTCAATGTTTTGAAATTGTTTATAATAAATAAATGACTAATAAATAGAATATAACATTATTTATTAAAAGAAACTGCACACCACTGAGTACTCTTTTATGAAATATTAATAATACAATACCTACCTAAATGTTGTAGATATATAGTGGTTCTGGATAGAGACAAGTGATTTACAAAAACATCACAAAAAATCAATAGGTGGTATCTGAATAACAATATGACTTCAGTAAATATTCCACATAAACAAAATCATAACCATCGTAATAGGAAATTTAATCATATCTACTGAATAGAATATGACGATTTTTATTTTATGGTCTCTACCAGCTTAGACAAACAATTTTTATTTACAAATCCTAATGATGGCGCAATCCTTAATGAATGTAAACACAGTCAGTAAATGCAGAGATATCAATTAACAGCAATGCAGAATGAACACCTTTCTAATTTTTGTGATCATAACAGTGAGAGACAACAATAACACGTAATATAAGGGAGGCCTAAAAAGATGTTTACATTTTTATTTACATATTTTTTTTATTAGCTAAACGCTCAATTTCTCCAGGGTATGTGCTCACTCAACTCAATTTACTCAATCAACTTTCAACTCTCAATTTACGTTAACTGAATCTACATTTTAGTTTCGTTTATTTCTCAATAACATAATTTAAACAAAACAATCACTGTCACTGCAAAGATTAACTTCATAGACATTCCGACCATAACACTGTTTTGGTTTTATGACCAGGAGTCGGCAAATAACAATAGGCGGTTTACCTTTTTACTGTTGATAAGTATTTTGCATTGAGATACAAGCAATGAAGCCTACTAAAATTATTTTTAAAGAAGTATTGTTTATAAATTCAAAGAAAGTGCTTTTTATTAGGGTTCATTGTTTGTATCGCACCGCAAAATACTTATCCACAGTAAAAAGGTAAACATCGACTCCTGGTCATAAAATCAACATTGTGTCATTGTCGGGATTTATTTGAAGAGGTAGCGGTAGGTTTGTTTTAACTAAGTTATTGAGAAATAAACAAAACTAAAAACACAACAACACAACACCAACAACATACACCTATACTTACCTATATTTTATTTATTTAATATTTTGTTAAGGCTCCGCCCGCATCTATAATGTCATCGCATCGGTTTCTCATCGATCTTACGAGTACTTCGCAAAGATCCGAGCCTCGAATAGAGTCCCACACTTCATCGCAATGGGTGACGAGCGCTGCTTTGGTCCTCTCATTTCGACTGTCCCATCTTTGGACCATTATTGCCCATAAATTTTCTATAGGATTTAAGTCCGGAGATCGAGAGGGCCATGGGACTGTCCTAATTTCGGGATACTGGAGTAGCCAATTCTGAACTACGCGCGCACGGTGTATTGGACAATTGTCTTGAAAAAAGTAAAATTGGGGAACTTCTTCCCCAGGATACACCGCGCGCACTGTTGGCAGCATCACTTCTTCTAGCAATTCCGCATATACTTGTCCAGTCGCCCTTTCGTTAATGTAATGTAATTCTCCTGGCCCATCAGCGCTCATCCAACCCCACATATTAACTATTATTCTCCCAGATTCGTTATTAGACTTTACGTTTCTCGGCTCGTATCTTGTATTATTTACACGCCATAAATTCCGACGACCATGTTGACTAGACTTAAATGATTTTTCGTCAGAAAATATGGCGCGTGAATAATCGAAATCTCTGTAATCACGGGCGAAACGCACTCTAGCTTCTTTTTGTTCCTGGCCTAATATTATTTTAACTGCCGGCCTCCTATGGTGCACTCCAGCACGATGGAGCGTTGTTCTAATGGCTTGCATGCTGCAGTCGTATTGCTGTGCAAAGCTTGATGTTTTGGTAAAGGGTTCCTCCTGGTAGGTATTAACCATGTGTGCCACACGAGCATCTGTTAGGATGCGCGGAGGGTGAGCACGAGGTCGGTCGGCAATGGAGCCCTCATCGGCGTCCCGTTGAATCCACCGACGGGCAGTAGCTCTCTAAAAAAAATATTAAAAGAAAAACATTAATTGATAAAATTAAATTGTATATAAGAAATAATTATTAATCTGTACAATAATACGTGAAGAGAAAACTTTGTACCCCTTTTTAAGTATATTGCGTGCACGGGGAAGTATGAGATTAAGCATTTATAAAGGAGTGCAGAAAGCTAAAATAAATATTAAATAATAATTACGAGTCGAAATTCGACTACTGGGCAACCTCTAGTGAGATTTAATCTACATAGTCTGGTTCACATCTTAAATAACGTGTTAATTAGAGATAAAGGTCCTAAAAATATGAACGATAGCTGATTCGATGCGGAATGATGTCAAGAAAAATGTTTTGAAGAATTTTCTAGCACGCTAAAATTGCAAAAGTTATTAACAAAAAATGTTGAAAAAAAATGGCCCATCGTTTTTCGTTTTCTTTTAGGAATAACAATTTTTTGTGGATATTAAATCTACAACCAATTAGTTGTTTGTACTATTTACGAATTAACAATATTTTGCATAAATTAATATTTATGCAAAAAACTGTTGAGTTAAGTTTGCAACTCCTGTCAATTACGTCAAACTGAATATAGGCAAGGACTGTGGAATGGTAGACCAGAAATCACTTCGAAAAACGTATTTATTACAAATAAAGCTCCTAGAAATATGAACTATAACTCATTCGATGCGGAATTATGTCTAAAAACGAATGAACAATAAAAACATTTAATTAAGACAACAGTTTTTTTTTAAGAAACAATATTTTCTCAAGACAAGACTATGATGATAGTTAAAAAATAACTCTACTAGACCATCTGCTAATTTAAAAAATATTTATAAATAAACGATGTAAAAAGTTTATTCAAAACATTATTTATGTTGTGATTTTGATACATAAAAACAACCATAATAATATGACTTATGATTCTAAGATTAGATTTTTCGTTACATAAAAAAAGATATTATAAACAAAACAGACGACTTTTTAGAACTTTAATTATGTGATCCTATTAATTAATATATAAGACGGGCTCTAAGAAGCGACACATTTTAAGAGCAATTATTTAAATATTTTTATTTTCTTAACAAAGGTTCGGATAAATGTTGTTAATTAACAATATACCTAGCCCTACTTGCTGAAAGATGAATTAAAAAAAAAACACGAATTTACTCATTAAAGTGTATAGAATACACCACATTTAAAAAAAAAATTAATCAATATTTAATACATAAAATAACATTTTCTGTGGCGTAGTCACTTTAAGTGTGTTGCGTATATTATTATGCCGTAACGACCCTGTGGCACCGTATTTTCAGTTTTAAATTAAAGTCATAAATAATAGAGATAGAACTCCGGGAGTGTGACGTTTTTATTGGGAATTTCCTTCTCTTTAAGGATCTTTTTTGCAAATCTCTTAAATTTTAAAAGTTTCGGAGTGATTAAGAAATCCGTCAAATAATTTTTTCTAGACACCATTTCGCATCGAATGAGCTATCGCTCATATTTTTAGAAGTTTTATTTTTAATTAACACGTCTTTCGAAAATAATCTAGTCTAACAGGACGATCACAGGGAGATGAGCGGGGAAGCGGAATAGGCGACCGCATTCCAGAGAGGTGAAAACTTAGCTTGACCAAGTAGTAAGTATTATGTAAATAATAAAACCGAACACATTATATGAAAAAAAAAAAAACTGAGCAGCACGGATCTTGAGCGCTTACCTATCTTTTAAGTGAAATAGACCCAATGCCCCCTCTGACACCGAGCGCTCAAGATACATGACGGTAAGTATACCAATTATATTATGTTTTAATAAATATGATATTGACTTACCGTAACATTTAATTCCCGCGATATTTGGGAAATATTATATCCTTGATTGTATAGAACCAAGATTTGGTTCCGTTCATCTCTCGTTAAATTTCGGTTCATTGTTCAAGTCCATAAAACACGCGCACAGATCCACAGAAGAGCGTCCAACAATCCAATTAATACACAGCACAGGTCAACGAGAGAGCAATCAACAAAACTGTCCGGTAAAACAAGCAAGGGTCAACAGTGGGGCAAGATATTATCGGAGTCGGTAAACAAAAATGGTTGTAAGCAAAACAAAGAAGTAAGAACGCGCGTCGTCGATTAGCAAAGTGCAAATCACAACTAAAGTAAACAAAGATTATCGCTTCCGATCTATGCGGCTTAAAACGTCCGGATTGGCGGAAGTAAAAAAGGGGTGGAGTTTGCGGATGCATCGCCCGCCAGACTGCTTCATAGGAAACTGTTTTAAAAGTGGTCGAGCGCCAACTTGTCCGATTGTACGTACTATAGGTACACTTCTGCCTAACCCTTTAGAGAAATAAGGCGTGATCTTATGTGTTATAATACATATTTAATTTGTATATATCAATATTGTACGCAGATGATAATGAATACTGAGCCTACATAGGGTGTTATCCTTTTGATTGCCATTGTCACATATACGTGACAAGCAAGCGCATGCCCTGTACGCCAACGACACAAATATGTGACAATACGGGTACACTGAATACAAATTAAAAATTTACGAATTAAAAAATAAAATCACTACATAGTCTAATACAGAGTCGCTTTCCCTGTCCCTATCCCTATGTATGCTTAAATCTTTAAAACTACGCAACGGATTTTGATGCGTTTTTTTTAATAGATAGAGTGATTCAAGAGGAAGGCTGTTTATAATTTGTCGACATATTTTGCGGGCGAAGCCGCGGGCGGAAGCTAGTAATAAAAAAAACATTAACACACAGAAAAGTAATTATTTTGTGTGTGTTTATTTAGATATCTCAGAAATTGAAGCTCTAGTACGTATTTCAGAACATGAAACAAATTAAAAGACACCACGGATTTTGGGAAATTCACGATAGCAAGAAGAAATAAATTTGTGGAGGACGGGGATGCTCTGGTGTTCAAAAAGTTAATACCACGTAGTGTCGACAACTTCGCCTCACAATGATAACTGAGACTACCTAAACTTAGACCTCGTGTCAGACACAGATCAAGAACCCATTATCTCCTACAACCGGAAGCTAGATAATTACTAAACTTCCTTTAAAATTATTTACCCATCAATTTGGTACCACTGTTCGTAAGTTAAATCTTCGTGAGCGTTAGAGATCAGTAGGTGAAAACTTAACTATACTTGCACAGACTTTAGAAGTTTAACTGTAGTTTAGAGTAGTTAGTGAATGTAATTGGGATAGTTAATTTACTTAGATGTGCCGATTAGCTCGGGTCAAGTGGCATCTTTAGTTAAGTGTTTCGGGAGTTTATCAATCGTGTGTGCTTAATAAATGGTTTGTCTGGTGTCTTTGTTGCAAATATGGCACCACATTAGGAATCTATCTTCTATTGTGAGTGAGATATGCCTAGCCTTTTCTCAACTGCGATGGGTACTGCTTCCAGTCTAACCGGATGCAGCTGAATACCAGTATTTTACATGAAGCGACTGCTTATCTGACCTCTACAACCCAGTAACTGGGTAATACGATACCCCTTGGAAAGACTGGCTGTCAGATTTTAGGGCTTCTGACGACCCATAACGACTGTCAAAGATGCACAAATGACAGCCGGGAGCAACGGCTTTACTTACGTGCTTTCCGAGGCACGGAGGAGTCTCGGTATGTAAAGATGGTGACCCATACATGGCCAACCCCGGCAAGCGTAGCTTAACCCGATGGATCTTCCTGTGCGTGATTAATAATAACATTGGTCAGGCAGAGGACATAGTTGTAACATAATTATTATCAACCCAAACCCATACCCAAAAATGTTACAACCAATGCGTCATCCGTAACATGAAATTGGTTTATCCATATGAACGATATTTTTTTTAGCAATTCAAGCTTAGGGGCAACTACATGTAAGCGGGATTGTCCGAAAGGATTACCAATGCCCCGGAACATAAAGGGCTACGGAAGGAACATGGATGGGTTTTAGTCAGTAAGAGTCTGACACTCCCTTCCGCTCCACCCAGAGCGGGAGAAGTCATTGGATGATTTCCCAGCCTTAAAAAAAAGGGGGCAACTACATACATATATCCTTTACATTACCATCCACGTCCACCTAAAAAACCATTATTACCTTCTTCTTTTTTATTTTCGTATGGTTAGTGGTAACCTGGTGTCAGAGTTTTTATGCTGCCCATGGGCCTCTGACTTATCTTCGCACACTGTTGATTATATCTCTCAAGCATCCCAGGTTCCTCACGATGTTTTACTTCACCGGTTTTTAGGCAAACATTATTTTGGGTAATATAATTTGACGACACGGTTGGTGCAGTGGTTGAGCGATTGACTGCTGCGCACTATGTCGCGGGTTCGATTCCCGCACGGAACAAATATTTGTACGACCTGCAAGTATTTGTTACGAGTCTGGGTGTTTTTCTATGTATAAAAAATGTATATATAAGTAGTTTATCAGCCATCTCGTTACGTTGTGTGTGAAATGTCCAAGGATATTATATATTATTATTATAATATTACCCTAATTAGGTAATGTTTAACAACAGCAATTAGAAGAAACGAAAATACAGGAACTACCTGTTTTAAGAACATTTACATTCTAATATCATTCTCAGTCTGTCTTATGTTTGTGTAATAGTTTATTTAATTAAATATTTACATTCAAAAGCTAAATATTTATAATAATATGTACAGAAATAATATGTATAATAATCAAAGAGCATCAAAAAATTCGTCCACATCGGTGTCAACAGTAAAAGTTTTAAAAGGCTGGCAGCATTGCCGCGTTGTATGGCAATGCTGCCAAAAAATAGGCCAGTCCTCTGGTCACGTGAAGAGTCGAACAACCACTTGGCGATATCTCGAAAAGTCTGTCTAAAATAAAAACCTACTTATCTAATTTTTTAGACAATAATTCATGATGACATGTTTTGACATGATCACAGAGATGACATCACGACTTGATTTTTAATGTTATATTGGCCTTCAACTAGCCGTTTATTCTTAAAATATCCCCAAAACAATGCATAAAGCAAAATATTCAACAAGTCCCGGAACCCGAATCCCGGCAAAAACATCAAACAACTAAACATTTATTCACTACACTTAATAAACTTACGCAGTCGGGTAATTCAGCGTAATAAATCGTACCGGAATAGGTTCGCCTTAAGTTAAATCGCACTTTGTATTGTTTTAGTTTTGATGCTCCCCCTTAAGGCGTAACTTTTTATCGAGGGCAGCCATTTTGTTAAATGTCTTGTTTGCCTTCTAGTTTTTGGTGATTTTCGTGAAAGTGTTTTGTTTAATTGAAATAACCGTCAGTTGTCGCTATGGTTACATCGACGAATTAATTACATTTAATTATCTGGCTAACCAGAGTTTTAGATCTCTGATTTTAGACAGCTAATAAACTTCATTAGATTCACACAGATATTATGATGAAAGTCATTATAAATAGATGGTCAAGTCTTCATGATTAGGTATTTGTTTATGGTGAAAACTAGCCAAGCCAATGTCTATTTTAGGGTACAATCTACAGCCTGCCGGGTAAGCGGGATTGTCCGAAAGGGTTACCGCTACCTCGGAACATAAAGGGCTACGGAAGGAACATGGATGGGTTTTAGTCAGTAAGAGTCTGACACTCCCTTCCGCTCCACCCAGAGCGGGAGCAGTCATTGGATGATTTCCCAGCCTTAAAAAAAAAAAGGGTACAATCTACAAAAAAAAAACAATGTTTGATACTAATTATTTTCCCTTTTCTTCTAAACATAAATGGGTTGGTCAAAAAACAAATAAATAAATTCATTTTTTTTCTTTTTTTATTCAAAATCAATTCATTTATTCAAACTAGGGTGAGACTCAGCACTTTTTGAACGTCAAAAAGAATAAGTGGCGCAACAAACTCCCTAGCAGCACAGCTGTCTATTAGAAAATTATGATTCTGTAGAATAGTTTTAAGCAAAACAATTCGCACTACGCAACACAAAACATTAAATTAAATCATTTACCAAACGCGCACGCCATTACACTAATAAAAACATCAATACCTATTATACATTGCACCAAACAACAAGCCCCGATAGTCATTGATCGTTGGTCACTGCAAGCCACCGCGACAATAGATTCATTGTGTCTGTGTATTAAAGGATATGGCAAATCAACCAAGTTACATTGACGTGCCCACCGATTTGTAAGACGGGACAATACAACAATTTAACGGTAGCTTGTTCACTTTGTACAAATTGCTTCAATGTAATATGTGTAAATATTTAAAAAAATAGTTTATTGGTATAACAAGTCAATCTGCCTAGCCTTTTCCCAACTATGTTGGGGTCGGCTTCCAGTCTAACCGGATGCAGCTGAATACTAGTATTTTATATGGAGCGACTGCCTATCTGACCTCCACAACCCAGTAACTGGGCCCCTGCGAATGTAACGAATACGAACATTAAAAATGTAGTGTCTTTCTTTTTTTTTATAAAATACTGCAGTGCCTATGACCGTTGCAGTGAGCCCCATTGAAAACATAGCCTTTGTTGTCTATTATTTTTTTCTACTACTGGGAAAAGTAGTAAATAAGATCTCCCAGAGACTACGAAATTGCTGCGATGTACGTTTAAGTATTAAATGCTCTTACGTTGCTATAGAACATCTATATGTTCTATAGCAACATTTCCAGGTGTTTTTGAGAAAGGACAAATATATGACAGTTACGTGAAATACCTATTGACGTCATGGAACATATGATAGGGCTTTGCCCTTAGATCGAATTTCCAAGATTGAGTAAGGACAATACGACTGTAGCTTGTGATTTGGTTTGTGTTCTGTACCGATAAACGCGGTGAATAGGGACGCAGGGGCGAATCGGGTCGCGAAGGAGGTGGCGGGATGGGAGAGAGAAAGGTCCTCCCGTCCCAGCCGCCGCAGGAGACGCCCCGGGCGTCGGGAGCCACGTGACGACTCCCGGCCACCGTAGGCGCGGGCCTGCGGACGGTGAGTAATGGGTGTCCGATCAGCACCAGACCCGTGCCGTACGGCGCGTATATGTTCCACGCGCGCCTCAAAGAGATGTCAGCATATAAAGGGGCCCCTCAGGGCCAAGCCTGCCGGGTAAGCGGGATTGTCCGAAAGGGTTACCGCTACCCCGGAACATAAAGGGCTACGGAAGGAACATGGATGGGTTTTAGTCAGTAAGAGTCTGACACTCCCTTCCGCTCCACCCAGAGCGGGAGCAGTCATTGGATGATTTCCCAGCCTTAAAAAAAAAAAAAAAAAAAAAGGGGCGAATCGGGACGAAACTTTTAAATGCATTTATCATTGAAATAATATAGTTTGTGGCCAAAAAGGACCCATAATGTATTAACTATATTTTAATTACGTACGATATTGGTCTTCTGATTCGATTCTTTATAAATGTTAAAAAATATTTTTTCTCCTTATTGCCTTTTTCCTTTTTATATAAAATACTGAAGTACTTATAGACCGTTGCAGTGGGCCCCGTTCAAAACCTAGCCTCGATTTGTTATAATTATATACTACCGGAAAAAATTGTAAATTAGAAGATCTCCCAAAGACTATTGTGATTGTCTGTTTTCATTTTATCTTTATCGGTGGGAGAGCCTGACCTCTGACTTTCCGGATTCAAGTGCGTTTTGATAATTAAAACTTGTTTAAAAATGGTCAAAGAAAACATCGTGAGGAAACTGGCATGTCTGAGAGATATTTCTCAACATGTGAAGCCTAAGTCAGAGGCCCATGGGCAGCATGAAAACTGACATCAGGTCACTAACCACATGAAGAAACAAAGAAAGGTGGCAAAGTATCTATTAAGGGAACGATCTCTACAGGACCATACGCGATGGAATGCGGCTTTATTCTTGAAGGGAAACCAACATAAGCAATAATAATAAGAAAATTAGGAAAAACTAAAATGTTATCTATCAGCCCAGGTTATTACAGCAGCATTCAAACTATGCTCTAAATACGTAATTTAACGTACCCCTATTTGCATATTACATAAATTCCATATCAGATAAGCGTGAAGATAATACCGTATCCAAACAATAGGGCCAACGCTGCTCAATGCTCGTATCTCTATTCAAGAATGTTCCTCAGTGAGCGAGCCATCGAGCCGTGTCGTTTAATATCCGTCGCTGACCACCCCTGCCTCCTTGCGATCTATATGCAAACTAATGTCGTATAAAAATAGACCATTGTGTCTAGGGATTAAGTCAGTTTTTAAAACCTATGGCTTTTTCTGAAGGGTTCTGTAGCCTTGGCTAGTTCTGACGCTAAGCAACATCGCTGTGTTTAAGTTTGAAGTGTATGGTGTTATGATATTACAAGTTACAAAGATTTTACAGATTTCTCTTTCGTGATTCTTTTCTTTGACCGATTGCAGATGTCCATAAGAAGTGAAAACTGTAGACTTTCTATAGCGAAAACCGGTAATAATACCATAAAACAATAGAAAATCTGGTAAGGACATGAAACCAAAGAAGTCTGGTGGGCGATAACGCCCCCTTGTGGGCGCTGCAGGCGCTGCAGGCTTCCAAAGGAGGGAATAAAAGACCCAGAAAAATAATGGGAGCGTTGTGTAGAGGCTTAGGGGGCAATTTGTAATTTCACCTAGATAGTGGTTTTTAAGTAGGTGAAAAAATCGGGGGATAAAAAATAAGTTATACTCAAAATGGGTAGTAGACAAAATAAGTTTCGGAACCCTGTTCTAGCACGTTAAGTGCGAAACGAGGCCTAAATCACCCCGCATGCAACTTCCTTGTGGTGCGGCAAGGAAAAACGTGAACATCTCTGTCGTGCGAAGGGCATAGCTTTAGTTTGGTCCAGTATAGAAAAGAGATAAATGTATATTTGAGACGTGCTAATGGTCCCGGACTCGGTGGTATACCTACCTTGGTACCGGATGTTTTAGGCCTCGTACCGCACTGAATTAATATAATTTTAATGCAGTGCGGGACGAGGCTAAAACGTCCCATATCCACCCGGACCTCGTACCGCACCCAACGCGAGCTTCCCGCGACTAGTGTTGTGCATCACGTCGATAGGAGAGCACGTCCTTTTACATCGCCGAACATGTCTAAACGATGTCGGAAGAAGTTAATTTTAAAAAACCCAGAAACAGAACCAAAACAGGTAAGTTTTAAAAAAGTTTATGAGTGCTACTGATTACTATATTGTTACTGATTTTTTTATGTTTATTCTAGTTCTAATATTGTTATTGTTTGTTAATTTTTAAAGCCCGAGGCAGAATACATGTGATAGTTTCTTTTCTACTTCTGGTTTTCTTTTTTTTCTATTCTGTGAACCGCATTAAGATTTTCACACAAAAATAGATAAACGTCGTTGCGTCGATATTATTTTTCCCATCACTAATCTTAGCGAAAATTTACCCTATTTCAGTGCGTTACGAGGTGTATAAGATCCCATATTTTGTTTTGCCAATAATTCCTCAACTAGTTATCAGATCCCGGGGCGACTGTAGATTAGGGTTCATCAATTCACTGTCTATATCTATAAGGACCAAATTTTTAAATTTTCTTTGATTTCGCGCCAGAAAATGGTTTTTAGTCTGTTAAAGGAGGTGGGGTCTAATAGACCGCGTATCGCCCTAACGTCTGGTCACGGTGCGGGCCGATAAAACCTCGTGCCGCAGGAACGGAAAGTTTGCAAAAATTGGTGCCGCAGCTAACGTGCTAGAACGAAAAATTCGAAGACATGTGACATCCACCAACGCGCACTGGGCTTGCGAGGTGGATTACGACGGTCCACTTCCTCTCGCCGAGGTAATAATAATAATATCCTTGGACATTTCACAAAGCGCCATATCATCTCAAGCTAAGCAACCAAATGCTTGTGTTATGGTAACGAGATGGCTGAAATACTACTTATATACATTTTTTTTTGTAAATACATACATATTATAGACACATAGAAAAACACCCAGACTCGTAACAAATATTTGCAGGTCGTACAAATATTTGTTCCGTGCGGGAATCGAACCCGCGACATAGTGCGCAGCAGTCAATCGCGCAACCACTGCGCCAACCGTGTCGTAGGGCCTGTATCCCAATGTGATTCAGGGTATGTTGCCTGATGAAAAAAAAAAGTTAATTCAGGTTTCACTGCTACTTAACTGCTTATCTCTTTGCCTACATTACTTTTACTTAAATATTTTAGTAAATCGAGAGCAGTATCTAAATTTTAGTTAAGCCGCCCAATCTAAGGAGATTACTATCTACCTAGGAATACCACGATAAAGACCTGGCAAGCCTACGCGGTTTAGTGCTCTATAGGAAAGATATCTTAAGACTTTCTTATGTTTCGGAATAAGAACATAGCATAAATGATAACGTTTTTAGAGCAAATCTGTTTGTGTGTTTTAAATAAGTACTTATCTTTTAGAAATAAACTTTAATTGTAGACCAGGGACCCGTTAGGATTATAGCCCGAAGCGTTAATTTTTGTCTATTACCCTAGAGAAAGGCATGAGCTTCTGCAGGTAAAATAATATATATATATTTTTTTATATAGCCTACACTGCTGTGCAAAGGCCTTCCCCAAATCCTTCCAGAAATCTTTCTCTTGAGCCACCTCGATCCATCCCTTGCGGTATGCGTCTAGGTCGTCTCGCCACCTCTTCCTGGGCCGGCCACGACGTCACCATCCATCCTCAGGCACCCACCTTGTAGTGACTATTGCCCAGCGGTCACTCTGCATGCGGCTAACGTGACCCCCAAAATAATATAATTATAATTTAAAATATGTTTATGTATATAAATAAAATTACTAGACTGCCTCGTTGGTCAAGTGGTTTGAAAGCGTGGTATTTTATGTAATGTTTCGAAAAAATACCAGATAGGAAGAACACGTCAAGTACCCTTAAGTCCTTGTATAAAGAATGGACACTTCCTCGGACTGACGGCGGTAATCTCGGCTTAACCTCACGGCTCGATCGACTCCCTTGTAATTCTAGCTAACGTTTTAAGGTAAAAGCTACAGGGTAACCCGTGAAGTTTATTTCTTTTTGTGTTATTTTGCAATTTGCTATATATTATGATACTGACCAAGTATTAGGCTTTAAATTGATCAAAATTGCAAAAAAACTTACGGAATTTCGTGGGCTACCTTAGCACTTTAAGGCAAGACGTTATAGCCAAATAACAATAATATATATAATATAATATATATGCCTAGCTTTTTCCCAACTATTTTGAGGTCGGCTTCCAGTCAAACCTCATGCAGCTGAATACCAGTATTTTACATGGAGCGACTGCTTATCTGACCTCCACAACCCAGTAACGGGGTAAACGATCCCCTTGTGATAAGACTGGCTGTCAGATTTTCGAGCTTCTGACGAACCGTAACGACTATCAAAGATGCACAGATGACGGTCGTTGGAGTCTCGGTATGTAAAGATGATCACCCATCCACGGCCAACCTCGGCAAGCGTAGCTTAACCTAACTGATTGACCTGTGCGGCTGTTATTACTTAGCCACGAGCTGCTCTCCTCTCTTCTACCTAGTGTAAAGAGTTATATTAATATTAATTTTTAAAACAAATGTACATTTTTATTCAATGGATTGTCACGGCCACGGAATAATAATGACGTCTTTCAATTAGTACGTAGATTACGTATAAACACACATTAAGTGAAAAAATGTGTGGCAAATGGTCCATTCTACAACAATCCATTTACCAACTTGATAAAATATATCGTAAATAAACAAACTTCTAAACACAGACAAATCCCTAAACCAGACCGACGTGTACCCATTTAACATCCAGTTGAGAATAATGCCTATTTATTTCTATTTCCAGCCTAGTAGTCCCTAGACGGGTATAAGCGGGGATCGAGTCTATCTCAGTGCCTCGTCCTAGACAGATTCTACGAAAGGATTTTGTACACACGACGACATAGGCAAAACTTTACTGATATAAACTGACCTCTTAATGTACAGAGGGCATCATATCAAGTCAACCCAATCTATCAAATTTCTTTGATAGATTTTCAACTTTATTACAAAACTTTATGGTTCATGTTCAATTGGGAATATTTGACAGTTTGGGATAGCTTGATGTGCTACCGTCTGTACCTGCAGAAACGCTATAAAATACATATTTAAAACTTATAAAATTTTGTACCTTGTTGCATCACAGCCGAATGACGTCCACCACTGGATCTAGGCCGTCCCAAGCACCGCACATTTTTTGGTTCCGGGTTTCTGGCATTCAGCGGTCTTCACAAAGCCAGGGGGTCATGTGCTCATCATTAAAGACAACAAAATTATCAGCTGTTACATACATTTAAGTTCGTATAACGACAAATATACATACATACAGAGTAGCATTATGGCTTGGAGTGTAAAGTATGTTGTTTAATGAGGTTTTAAAATCAATAACTAAAGAACAAAAAATAGTAATAAAATAAAAATATCTACATACTTACATAAGTATTAATCACACTCATATAATAAACGCGAAAGTTTGTGAGTGTGTGTGTAAGTTAGTAACATACATGTTTGTCCGTCCTTCACGCTCAAACGGCCGAAGGCATCTGGATAAAATTTGGCACAGAGATAATTTATGACCTGGATTAACACAGGATACTTTTTATCCCCGTAGTAGGTACGTTCCGTTAGGATAATTTCCGACACCCACGTAGGCGAAGCCGCTGGCAGTAGCTGGTATAAACAAAAGCGCTCTTCTCTCCTTCTATTCATAATTGTCCATAATTTTAAGCCTATGAACTGCATTATCAACCTCTATGGAACAGAATTTATTGACATATTTAAGTAACACCTTATAAACAAAGCGAGGTCAGGTTATACTGGTTTGGTATAGCTATAGGTACAGTGTGTACGAAAACTGAAGGGACTGAATGGAATGTACATTTGATGGCCGTTACAATCGAGGTGTATCGCTTTTGTAGTTTTTGTTAAGCTTTGCTGACGGGATTTGATTTTGGATCTTCGTGTGTTCTTGGATTGTTTTTTTTTTTCGTAGAGATTTTGCGATGTTGACAGGAAAAAGGTTTGCTTAAAATAGAACGTTCTTACCGACGCTACGATTTTTGTTTGCTGTTTTAATTAATATTTGATTAATAAGTTATGATTTACTTCAGTCATGTAGGGTATTTTCTTAGTCATCATTTGGTGCTCTATCTGTCAACCATTTACAGACACAATTAAAAAGTGATTGTGTCTCGCGTAGATCTGCGTTCCGGCAGTCAGTTGGTTTAATAATTTTGTTTCTATAAGTAGGTTTTTACAAACACTTTTACACGTCAGTCATATTTTAAAAACTAGATGAGGTCGGCGTTTCGTATCTGACTACTCTGAGAAGAAAGGCCTATATCAACTCAGACACCAGTCTCCTACAAAGTCCAGACATAACCTTGGTCAGATCATGTGAAGACCGAGTAGATTGGTATCTGAAATGCTCTTTTGAGAAAAGAACTACACAGATTGAGTGGACCTGTCCAGTCAGTGCATATTTTTCAGTGATCGTGTCAACTCATTCATGACATTGCGTAAAATAAATACTTCCTAATAAATTCCTAATAATATCGTAAATATGTTGGATCAAGAGCCTGATTCAGAAGGCACTAGGTACTCCTCGATACGGCTCGCATTGTGAGGAGATTCCTGTCTTTGCAGCCTTAACCACCGGTAGCTTGGACTCGGCTCCCGACACTGGCGGACCACTACTTTTATATTTTTGAATGTATTTTTTTTTTGGCTTTTATAAAAATATATAAAATTATTAACGTAAATAAATAAAGGTGTTAATATTATAATAACTCAAATGGTTAGATAAGAAATTATCTTCTCAGTGAAAATATTATGTAGTTTACATATTTCAAAAACGATATCGCGCTCGCCCTTTAGAATAAAAAAAATCTCAGACATGTTCTATAAAATCCCTAACCCAAATAATATGTCAATTATAGTAGGTATCACAGTAAGTAGTAGAGCCAGCTTCCAGCATCCATTCTCACCAACTGACATCCGTTGTACTCCAGACATCAGGAAATGGATTTCTCTGAAACCCTCACTGAATAATACGGTCTGCCTTATACACATCACGTTACATCAAGAAATACTCTTTTTATCATGAAAAACAATCAAAATTACACCCTATCGTTGAGGAGTGACAGTTGTTTTTTCAATGGGACGGAAACTTTACAAGTCTTAGGATGTGAATGAAATTTAAGCAAATAAAGACTTTAAAGTTGTGCTGTAGAGTTTAGTTTTGTTTGGTGGTTTAAAAGGGTGTCAGTATCTTGGAAATGCAAAAGGAATGGAAATATCTACTTGTCGCAAATAGATATAATCTGCTGTGTAATGATTAAATTCGTTGTTTACTTGTTAAGAGTAACCTTGCGAGTTCTCGTCTCAGAGCCGTCATTAGTTTTAATTTAATAAATTAAATAAGTAAGTAAGAGTCTGACACTCCATTCGCTCCATCCAGAGCGGGAGAGGTCATTTGATGGCGCCTGTCACTTACTTCATGACGTACGTTGTCAAGATAAATCACATATACCTATTTAAAATAATTATAATGATGAGTTGTTCCACGATCGATTGGTCATATTTATTTGTGTTTTATGCACATTCTGACCAAACAACTAAGCTATACTGGATACGAGTAAATTTTGTACCTACTGTTTATTTCTTCCGTCAAAAAATCAACTGTAAAAATTAGGATTTCCTATGTCAGGATCCAATAACAGTTTAGTGGGAATGGAGGAACAGGGTGGAAAGACTCTCCATTGAAAAGGGAGGATCCTCCAACCAGACAAGTCTTGCGTCTGGTGGGCTACTGCCCGACAACTCTTAGTCAGGGCTGAGTATATAATAATATGTTAGATCGCGCGGTAAACTCTTGCGCGATTAGGATTTGTGTGACGTATAGTGTCATCACATTCAACTTTTGACACTTCGCTCGCTATCAGTGTAGCTCCTATGTGGCTGGATAGGCACGCCACAACAGCTTCGCTTTGCTGACGAATAATAAATGATGTATTATTTAATTTATTATTATTATTATTTATTTAAATTCAGACATAGTCCATAATATTGACAACAATACATTAAATGATAAAAATTAATATTATTAATTTATTTTAATTTTTTTTATTATTATTATTTTTATTTAGGTTTACCAAATATTGTATTATACATATTTTGACCCATAAATAATAAAGGACCCTGCCAAAAACTCTATAGATCTTTGACCCATAAAAAAATGGATTTACAAGCATGCCAAATGTAGCATTCTATTGCTGCTTTATTTAATTTATGTCCGCGGCTTCAACCGCGTGTATGTAGGAAATTATACCATGGGAACCGTAGATTTTTCCTGTATAAAAAATCAGTAGTTTTTGAGTTTATTCGTTACAAATATACATACAAATCTTTCCTCTTTACAATATTTATTAGTGACTAGCTTTTGCCCACGACTTTGTCCGCGTGGAGTTCGGTTATATCGTATTATTCATCACTTATTTCCTCCCTCCCCCTTTAGGGATATTTTTGAAACAACTACTAGGATACTTAATTTATCCTGTCCTTTTAGGCGTTTTGGATTTAGGCGTAAAAGCGTGACAAACAGACAGACAGACAAAGTTACTTTCGCATTTATAATATTAGTATGGATAACTAAGAACATGTTTATATGCCTTTAGAATTTGCGGTTTCTACTTAAAACTAAGAACAAAATTAAATGATAATGTAATATCAAAAATTCAGGAAAATAACAGACATTTTTATATTTTCAAAAACAAAAGACTACACACACATTCTCTGGTCCTTCGAGTCATCTTCCAAGGCAATGTGCTTACATACAAAGTGCTACCAAATGCAATACGAGCGACATCTAATTTAGTGCCTTTTCTAACACAAAGGCACGGAACGCATTTCCAATTTAGCTGGTTTATACGTATCAAGGCTCATATATCTAGGGGAATTACAGTCGAATTACGCACTGAACGTGTGGATTACGGATTACGAGTTTGTTGTTCAGATACACTATAATTATTGTGTTTAGAGATACTAACAATATTTTATATTGGAAATATTGACTTGGATATGTGAAGAACTGTCTCAAGGAATAGGATGGGTTTTCTTTAAAAAATCGAATTTAAGAAGTTTGTAAATAATTCAATAATTATTATAACAGTGATCAGGCTAGTTTATAATTGAATTGGTACTAACCAAGCACAAATCCAGAGTCCAGGCTGCTACTGAGAAAGCCAAGATAGAAAAACCCAATAAAAAATTTCCTGACTCGGGAATTGAATCTAGGAACTCCTGCTTAGCAGTAGTACTTGCGCGCACTAGACCAACGAGGAAGTCTAAAAATCGCAATATGAAAATACTCACAAAATCTCAGAAATAAAAATCAATGCCTACATGTATGACAGAGCATCGCTGGAAAATGTCTCGACCAATTTGTCTGATTTGTTTTTGTTGTATTTGCTAAGACAAAGTTTATATGAAAGATTTTTTTAAACTTTTGAAAGAAAATCTACCAGAAAAGTAGGTACGTAGGTAAGGTAGGTTAGGTACCCCACTCTTTCAAATTTCCTTTGATAGCTTTTCAACTTTGTTACAAAGGCTTAAGATTCATTTTCAATCGGGAAAATTTGGCAGTAGGGATAGCTTGATATTCTGGCGTCTGTACATAACTTTTAAGTGCTACCTATGCGAACCCGGGCCGGGTAAAGCTAATTTTGTAATAAAAACCACCATAGTAATCCAAAAATGCTTTTCAATGAAGCAAAGGTAACGTTACAGCCTAAATAAAAATGGCTAAAAAAATTACAATAATAAAATTGAAAACACAAAGTGTTGTTCTTAACTTGAAAATAATTACTAAATAAAATTCCAAGAGAAACAAATTGTTAGTAATTTGCGCCAAAAATAAATTAAAATACTTTTTCGTGGTTTTTTGAATTAGTAGTCTGTTGTGGTCTAAGTGGTAAGGTAGCGGAAACTCAAGTAAGCGAAGCGATTTTGAACATCATCTAAGGCTAAGCTAAGGTCATCCAGTGGCCTTTATTTTACCTTATAATATAAGCAGATTATGAATTAAAAACAAATAGCTAAAGCATAATCAGCCTATATACATTCCATTACATTACTTACACAGACGTCCTCTCTGTAAGAGGGAGTGAGCTGTAATCTACCAGACGGGCCCAGTGCGGGTTGGTAGATATCACGTGTATTCGAATTTTTGGTTCTAGAACATGCCGTTTTAAAAAAACACATAGTAAATGCATCGTTTAGTTAATATCATCTGTAATTACTAACAACTTACAAACACAGAAACACGATTTTTTTTTACTAAAAAGTATACATCTTTCAAACACGTCTTAGAAAGCAGTAAAAGATCGTAAAACGCTCGGATGAACTTAAATCCGTATTAATTTCACAGTAATGCAAAAATCAACGCGAAATTTCTCATAATCACACAAGCATACATTTTAATCAAACGCTTACACAGAATTATATGGCCCTTGGCATACAGGGTGAAATATAATTTGTTTCCCACTTCGAGGGCGAGAATAACTTAGTTACAGAGAAATAATTTAATCCGCGCCCCAAAGGATTAATAATTTTATCAAAACTTGTACAAAGCCGCGCGAAGCACCTAGTTAAGATATAAATCTTATTTTATACGCCTTTGGAATACATTTCAATGTTATATGTGAATGTTAAATTTGGCAGTGAGCATTTCAATTCTTTGAGTAGGTTCAGTTACTCAATCAAGTTGAGTATGTGTTCAGTTACTCAATCAAGTTGAGTATGTACGTGCAAATAGACATTTTATGAAAAAGTTGTGTATACAATTACAACCTAAAGGTAAAAACAGGACTTGTACAGACGTCAGCACATCAAGCTTTCCCTAACTGTCAAATTTTCTCAATTAAAAATGAACCTTATGTCTATGCAATATAGTTGAAATACTATCAAATAAATTTGACAGATTGTGGTAACTTGAGGTACTGGCCTCTGTACATTTGTCTTATTATTATTACCGTGAAAACGTAGGAGAAATGCGCTGTCGTTCCACCTAATGCTAGTGATTGACACTACTCACAGCTGAGTTTAAACTCACTTCACCAACGTTGTCACGATGATATTATTTTACAGAATAGCACTACTTTTTTTTTTAAGGCTGGGAAGTCATCCAATGACTGCTCCCGCTCTGGGTGGAGCGGAAGGGAGTGTCAGACTCTTACTGACTAAGACCCATCCATGTTCCTTCCGTAGCCCTTTATGTTCCGGGGTAGCGGTAACCCTTTCGGACAATCCCGCTTACCCGTTAGGCTTGGCCCTCAAAGAGATGTCAGCATATGAAGGGGCCCCCCCCTTCATATGCTGACATCTCTGACGCGTGGAACATATACGCGCCGTCCAGCACGGGTCTGGTGCTGATCGGACGGTGAGTCACCCATTACTCACCGTCCCCAGGCCCGCGCCTACGGTGGCCGGGAGTCGTCGCGTGGCAGAATAGCACTACTGATGATTAGTGCTTGCCGATGCTTTACCTATACAGGGTGAAATTGAATTCATGGGCATTATTTTAAGGGGTCATTGTATTCATCATTATGAACAACTTTTACTATGGCAACAAATATGAAATCGCGAAAAAAACCTCTAGTTGTGTTGATGAGTACAGTCACGAGCAAAAATATGTGTGAGCTTGTTTCATAATTTGTTTTTTCCTTAATTATTGAATGACACACACACATCGCATTTTAGAATATATTCCAATTTACATTGATTTACCGACCTGTCGTATCTCAAAGTTGGAATCGTTATTTTACGAGAAAATCGCTGTTGAATTTTGCTCGGTGTACACATATTAGTGCTCGTGACTGTACAATGATCCCTTAAAAGAATGCCCATGAATTCAATTTCACCCTGTATATAGACATTATTTCTACAGAAAGTAATCACATGTACAATATGTCGAAAGAAAAACTAACGAAACTAGAACTAGTATCCCGAACAAATCTCCAAGTATTATCAATACCACTTTTAGCCAGTGGTCGGCTGTTTATACAGTTTGTGAGGAGCGATGAATTATGTATGAGCAAAAGCTTCTTCTTAACAGGATGGTCAGAGTGAGGAGAGGCGTAAGCAGCAGCACCACTAATTAAGCGACGGTTCGCCACTTGAAGTGCTAAGCGTTGAATTATTTATGAGGCTCAGTTTTTTCAGAAAGACTCGAGAGGTCTCTAGGATTGTGATGGAGCTGAGTTTGAGGCTTTTAGGCTGGATTTCGTTGCTTGATGGTTTTACTGCTTAGAAATTTCTTTATTATAAGTCAAAATTAAATGAATATGTAACTTACATTGTAATTATTAATTTCTTCGACACTTCACGAGGACTGGTTCTTCGACCAAAGAATTAGCCTTGCCATTCAACGTGGCAATGCTGCCAGTTTTCTGGGCATATTTCCGAATGATAGCGATGCGGACGGGTATTCGACGCCTAAGTGTCCTTTTTGTTTTTGCATTTATTTTTTAGTTAGTTTAGAAATAATTATTTAGTTTCTTGAGGGTAATTAGACTCGCTCTACGTATATTTTTATATATTTCGTTCCGGTGAGAGGATAAATAAATAATGATTTATTCACAGCTATTGTGGCTAATCATATAAAAAGTTTTATGTGACTTTTACTACCAGTATTCTCCGATTTATTTAAGATTGTTCTAGAAGTGGTTTTACATTAAAAGTGGAGTGGGTACAGATATAATTAATTACCTTTGAGGGTGGGAAATCATCCAATGACTTCTCCTGCTCTCAGTGAAGCGGAAGGGAGTGTCAGACTTTTAATGCCTAAAACCCATCCATGTTCTTTAGCTCTTTATGTTCCGGGGTAGCGGTAACCCTTTCGGATAATCCCGCTTACCCGGCAGGCTTCGGCCCTACAAATGCTGACATCTCTTGGAGGCGGGCGTGGAACACGTACGCACCGTCCGGCACGGGCCTAGTCCTGATCGGACGGTGAGCTACCCATTACTCACCACCCGCAGGCCTAAATAATAATGACCTGCACCATGAAGAGATCTTTAACTTTCTCTCTATAAAAGCTTGTCTGCAAGTGGGATTGTAATTGCAATTGCAACCTGTATTTTACTACAATCTCGTTGCTAAGCATTAAGCATGAGCTACTAGGCTCGATTCCCGGGTTGGGAAAAGTGTTTTTGGGTTTTTTCGATCCGTTTTTCTAGGTAGCAGCCCGAAGGCACAGAGATAGATTATTTTTGATTATTAGATATGTAAGTATATATCATTATTATGTTTAAGACTAGGCTATCGAATTAGGTTAAATTTGGAATAACGTACGATTCTCGAGGGATAATTTTCTGCACACACGCGAGTAAAGCCGCTGGTAGAAGCTAGTATTTTAATTTAATTCAATATCAAAGGACTTAAAATGTTAAAACAAAATTCTCATTTATGTTAGTAAACTTTAGGTTAAGTTAACTAACAAAATTCACATTTATATTAGTAAACTTAACCTAAAGTTTACACGGCCCTATAGTTATAAGAATCCCTGCTACAAACTCAATACCTGTGTGGAAAGCTTGCAGCAGCGATTCCCATACAAGTAGTCCACCCTGCCCGCTATTCGTACCGCATTAATCGCTCCGCTGGATTTGAGCCCGCTCCGCTTATGCAATATATTACGACCCCTTGAAACATCGGTCGTGCCTGCAAAGAGGTACCAGCAAAGCAATTATAAACACATAAAAAGGTTATTTATTTCATTTAAGTATACTCTGTAGTTGAACACCTTAAAACTAACAATTGTAAAAATAAATGAGTTATTTTATTTAGTTCTGACTACTGTTGGAACGGTGACTGTTAAGTTTTTAAGTTTAATTTAATTTTAGAACTAGTACCATTGTTTTATTTGAAACATTTATCGTTGGTACGCGTTTGTTTTATTTTAAATTAGTTTGGAAACAAATGAAAGTAGGTACGTAAAAGATATCACCAATCTCCAAATTCAAAACAAGAATTTTGAATTTGGATCGATTTCCAATAAAAAAACGAAAATAAACGAACTGGCAAAGAAAAATCGATCTAGCAATCAAAATTCAAACACGGAGCCGGGAAAAATGGAAGGCGTTCCGTTTCACCGATAGACTTTGATAAAAGTTTGTCTATAATGTTACCAGTGGGCGGAGAATATCACGTGCCGACGACCAGTCACTTCCTTGCTACTTCGCTAACAAGATTTATTTTAAAACTACCTTCCGTGGATTTTTCTCTTACGGAGGAATATGTGAACATTTTTATTTATTAATGATAAAAGGTATATAGTACCCAGTGATATTAATCTTATTCATTTTACTATATTGGACAAAACTAGGTAAGTATTATCAAATAGCATTTTTATAAAACTGAAATACATTTTTTTTACCATTTTTGGATACGGCTCGAACTATACTTAATAATCTACAAAATGCATGAAATTATATTCAACTAGCTTCTGCCCGCGGCTTCGCCCGCATATGTCGACAAATTATATACATGAACGTTCCTCTTCAATCACTCTATCTATTAAAAAAAACCGCATCAAAATTCGTTGCGTAGTTTTAAAGATTTAAGCATACATAGGGATATAGGGACAGAGAAAGCGACTTTGTTTTATACTATGTAGTGATACACGCGCTGTCCGGCACGGGCCTGGTCCTGATCGGACGGTGCGCTACCTAAGGGGGTAAAATAGAGGATGCCTCATATAAAGCATATATCTACCATCTACTACGACGAAATTATTTAAAAAATATACATAGGTACGTTCATTATGAGCTATCACATTCATATTCATATATTAATTGCGTTCCATAAACACTGTAACGACACAGCAACAGAATAAATTAAAGAAATCATTAACAAAACAAAATTGAAAGAATTAAAATTCAACAAAAAAAATAAGCACATAAAAACAGACACACAAAACCCATACCAAACACCTATAAAAGATAAACTCGCCATCTTTAGATGTCTAAACCGCAGTGAATAAACCAGAAAAATACGCCTTAAAGGAGTTTAAACCTGAAAGTATTCCCGTCACGTCCACAACAATATGATGGTATGATAACTTTCTTACCACAAGCCGTTTTACGTGGCCACAGGAATATGAAACTATTTATAGGATTTCTTTGCATAAAAATAAGACGGGAAAATGAGTTTTCCAAGTGGTTCTACAGAAGTGGGGGTAGTGTCGGTTTTCGGTATTTGGTTCTGTCTTTGAGGTTGACAAGCTTATATTTCCAAAATAGGCGAATATACATTTTTTTTTGCTGTTAGCGTCTCGAACGAAGTCTAATGGTGGGCGAATCTGCAACTCCAAAAATAAGTATTAGGCAGTTGTCACATTTTGAATTTTATGCAACAATGTTTCATTTTGGTGAATAAAATTTAAAATAAACTTATTTAAAAAATATTGGTAAATGTAGTTTATTGTGTACTATTTTCTTAACTTTGGTGCACCATTCATTTATAGTGTTAGTTCACCCGTTTCGGGTAAATGTAAATCGTGCGAATCAACCAATATGCCATTAATCGTGTTATTTTTTTTTTAAGGCTGGGAAATCATCCAATGACTGCTCCCGCTCTGGGTGGAGCGGAAGGGAGTGTCAGACTCTTACTGACTAAAACCCATCCATGTTCCTTCCGTAGCCCTTTATATTCCGGGGTAGCGGTAACCCTTTCGGACAATCCCGGTTACCCGGCAGGCTTGGCCCTGAGGGGCCCCTTCATATGCTGACATCTCTTTGAGGCGCGCGTGGAACATATACGCGCCGTACGGCACGAGTCTGGTGCTCATCGGACGGTGAGTCACCCATTACTCACCGTCCGCAGGCCCGCGCCTACGGTGGCCGGGAGTCGTCACGTGGCTCCCGATACCCGGGGCGTCTCCCGCGGCGGCTGGGACGGGAGGACCTTTCTCTCTCCCATCCCGCCACCTCCTTCGCGAGCATGACTTTTTCGCAGAAGGAGGTGACTGCCTCCCACTCCCTCTCGCCCCGGACGATGGCTTGCACCAGGGCCGGGCGCGAGAGGACGCCGCCGCCGATCGCATCTACGAGGACACGGCGGTGCTCCGCCCAAGCGGGGCAGGTTTTCACCGTGTGCTCTACCTAACTCGTGAAATAATTTTCAGGAACTAAAAAAAAAAAAAAAAAATTTTTTATTGAAATGAGAAATTCTACCTGCCAATACGTGGGGCGCGGACGGCTGTGCGTCGCTAGTTAAATTACTGCAATATTAGGTGGCCCTTTCGGATGAGAGAAGGAATGTTTTACACATTGTTCAAATCTTTATCTAGAAATAAGACAGTAGAAAAGAGATATTAGGTATGTATAGACGTAGAAATAAAGGGAACTATATAATAAGGGATTTTTCTTTTACTGGTCTGAAGATCAGTAAAAGAAATATCTTTTAAACTGGTTTATTCCTAGAGATAAAGTAGTACTCTGTTAGTATTGTGTAATTGAAAAGCACGTTTGTGAAAGTGCAGTGTAATTGGTTTATTTGAAATAAATGCTTTGAGTTTGAGTAATTCACAAAAAAATATATCGAAGTCAAAAAACCTCGTCTATTTTTATGTTCTTTATTAATAGGTACCTGCCAGACGATACAAGACGCCTTAAGATAAAAGGTAGCAGACTTAAAAGCCTGCCTGTCAGTATTAGCCTTGATGGTGCGGACACTACTCTGACTTGACCGTTTTTAACGATCGAATGCACTAAGGTGGTCGCACTGTACGTGCAATATCTTGTAGCAAGGAGGGTTTAATAAGAAATTGTTATTTTTTAAATTTGACATAAAGAGAACAAGGGATTGTAACTTTAATTATCGTATCAGAACTTAATATTTTAAAAATTACTTAATGATATAACTATTTAATGTAAGATCCATTCAACCCTTATTTTCAGCGGGATTGTCCGAAAAGGTTACCGCTACACCGGAACATAAAGGGCTACGGAAGGAACATGGATGGGTTTTAGTCAGTAAGAGTCTGACACTCCCTCCCGGTGACTCCACCCAGAGCGGGAGGGGTCATTTGCTGATTTCCCACGCGCAATAAAAAAAAACTGCCACGTAACATAACACCCTCACTTGGTAAGACTGGTTGTCAGACTTTTGGGCTTCTGACTACCCGTAACCGATCTGCTGATGGTAACTGTTACCAACAGTTTTGAACTAATGGAACAGATGGTCACCCATCCACGGACTGTTATTCAGTCAGAGAAAGCCCACTAAACTTGGACCCGTGACTTAGTGCCAAATGTTTGCAGTACAGGAACTGGTTATGCAAGCGCAATGTGCTCAAAGACATATAATCCATGCGTCAGTGTTCGTGAACGGGTGCTGTCAGTAGGGACTGGTCATCTCTTAGTGGCTATGGCTTTTCCATATTTTATAACGTATGTTTTTAACGTTCTGCATCGTTCTCACATTATAATAATAATATGCTTGTTGTAACCAATATTTTGTAACCATATTTTGTTTAAATCAATGTCCGTGGAGTTTCTTGCCCGTTCTTCTCCTACTGATTTGGAATGGGCATCTAGCTTCATTTTTCTGACTGACCCTATGACAGTTAAAAACCTGCCTATAATTGGTTTACTTGAAATAAATGCTTTGAGTTTGAGTTTGAGACAACACCACCAAATGGCTGCCTAATAAATTAAACTAAACTGCTCATACAAAACATACGAACATCAACTCATTGGGGGATGAATGAAACAAATAAAATAGCTTACGTTGTACCACGTAGAACGAAATTGACTCACCCCCGAGGGATATGACTCGCTACCGAATTGTAAGGGAACTTTACTTGTTGGCGCAAGCGTTGTTTTGTTCAGAATGTTGATTTATGGCTATTCCGGTTATTTTTTTTAATCAATCCATTATACAGGCAAAACCGTTTATCAATTCATTGCACGACTCGGAAACTCCACGCGTTGAAATTTTACGTAGTTATAAAAAAAATTGCTGTTCTAACATTTGCTCTGAATTGCACTTTTCTATTAAACGGTTGATTATTATTTTTTTAGAGTTTCACTTTGACTATGGAACCAACTAAAAAAAAACTCATCTGCTTCATACTTTTTATCAAGTTAAAATTGCATTTTGTATAAAAAACCGATATTTTTTTTCGATATTTCAGATTTGGTCTTACATTAAAAGTCCTCTTAATCATGGGTAGTTTCACGCCCTGAAATTTTTCAGTGAATTAAAAATCACCGTGTCTCGTTCAATATAATATGTACAAACACAATTTATTTCAAAAATATGTAAAACAACAATAACAAAATTAAAAGCAGCTCTCAATCACCAATTACATACTTATTTACAACGATGCAAACCATTTTAAATTGGCGGTGACTTCATGTGAACTACCTCGGTCGATCGGACACGCAGGCGGTCGCGGGGTTAAGCGATAAACATAAAATTAATTACACGTTATACGACAAGCCTAGACCGCATGAAATGGTTTTATTGTGAAATACATTTATTTTAAAATAACTCGTGACAAATGGACAATGTGTAAAATATTTTGTAAGTAGTTGAACAACCGACACGACAACATAATCGAAATTAAAATCATTTAGGGCCAATTTCACCAATAAAACTGAACGCGATCAGCACGTCTAAAAGTCAATACGCGCTAGCGACTCTTTGTTGACCCTTACTTTAATCGTTCAGGGAATCAGTATGGAGAATATTGAAGTGATCGGCCGATTTTTTATCGTCAAATGCGTGCTTTCAATACATATAGTTCCATACTGATTCCGTGAACGATCTAACTAAGGGTCAACAAAGATTCGCTAGCGCACACTGGCTCTTAACCACGTTGATCAGCTATCAGTATCAGTTCCATAAGAATTATATTTTATGACCGTGTCAGCTGATCACGTTTTTTCATTGGTGAAATTGACCCTTAGTCAAATTAAGCTAAGAATCAGCACTTTTTGAACGTCAAAATCACAATTCACGATTTGGTCTTCTTACTGAAACCAAAATAATTCCAAAGGTTTAGTGTCTTTATGGATCTGTCAATCATGAGGCGGAAAACGGATACACCATACAGATAATTAACCCATTAGATATTCGGCTATTAGAAGCCGTTTGCTTATAAGAGCTCAACGAATTATACGGTTATGTTTATTGTTAAAACAACGCTCACAAAGAAATCTGCTCCTATAGAATACTCCAACTCAACTTACATGATACAAAATAGTTATCTAATCCCGTTACCACTTAATCATCGCTGCAGGCATACCGTAATCTCAGCTCGTTTCAGACTGCACCTAGCTCCAGTAAGTACTTCTTCAAAGTTTAACTTTAGTTAAGTTGGCAGTAGACCGGGATATTATGCAGGGTTATGTAGACTAACCGGAGTTTGATCAAAGCTATTGGGAATGGTATCTGTATGAAGTGTTTTGTTTGTTTTAGAATGAAGTGTAGCTTGCGGAGTTAGACTGCTATTATTAAACTAATATAAGCAGTTATCGTCATACAAATATTGATAGATAGGTACAGAGGCCAGCACATCAAGTTACTCCAATGTGTCAAATATCTTTGATAGTTTTTCAACTTTATTACAAAAAAATAAGGTTCAATTGGGAAAATTTGACAGTTAGGGATAGCTTGATGTACTAGCGTCTGTACATACCTATCTCATTTATAATTTAGGTTAACATACACCGTGTATTTGTGCATAGCTTATGTTACGTAAGTAAAATATGAGAAATTCCAGATAAATAATAATCTTTAATAATCTTAATTGTTCAGAAAAATACATATGACGAAGGGATTCGTTATCAGTGGGTCGCGTCATCGGAAATAACACTCACAAATTATTCATTAATACTTTTAATTACTTGCTAAATCGCACTGAATACCAAATAATCAAGGATGGCTCGGTAAGAACTAAGGAACGCGGGCAGTTTAGCGCAGAGTAACGAACGTCCACTCAGCCTGACGGACCGATTCAAAGTGTATCTTCACTCAACTGTCACCGCACACTTGTGCCCCCCACTTACAGGTTAGCCAACCTACCTGTCTACGTCAGTACCTACCTGTCAATGTCAAATAGCTGATTATACTTCCGGATCGACATCGACTCGATTATTCGCTCGGTGTTGTCATTACACCACGCTAACCATCCCCAAGTTATTACTTGACGTTCCGAAACGTAAACTGTCAAATCTAACTACATAGTTCCTCCTGTGAGAGATAGATGGCGTTAATCCAGATTGATTGATATGCGTCGACGCTTCGACACATACATAGTTAAATCAGATAGATCACTGTTCACCACACTAGGATTCCCTGTGTCGTGGAGACCAGTCTCAATCTCAAAAAACTCAATAACACTTTGCTTGACCTTGGGATCAAAACCAGGACATCATGCTACCACTAGATCAACGAGGCAGTCAAAAAAACACCTTTAGACGTACTTGGTCTCCACTTTTGCTTTTTCTGTTCCTTTTTCTGATAAGTATTCAAATACCTATTGCATTTTATACCATACCGTTGGTTTATTGAGCAAGGTGACAAAGTAGTAGGGCTTTTTTTTTTTTTTTTAAGTCTGGGAAATCATCCAATGACTGCTCCCGCTCTGGGTGGAGCGGAAGGGAGTGTCAGACTCTTACTGACTAAAACCCATCCATGTTCCTTCCGTAGCCCTTTATGTTCCGGGGTAGCGGTACCTTTCGGACAATCCCGCTAGGGTTAAAGTAGTAGGGCTAACTGAAACATACATTATAGTATTGTTACCAGTGAATGTTAAATGATGTTAATAAGCTGATCCTATTGGTATATAGGTCATCTAAGTAAACAAGAGCCGAGAATGGGTAGGAAATCATCAAATGACCCCACCCGCTCTAGATGAAGCAGAATGGAGTGTCAGACTCCTACTGACTAAAACCAATCCATGTTCCTTCCTTAGCCCTTTATGTAACCATTTTGGACAATCCCGCTTTCCGTATAAGAGCTGTGCATAAAGATAAAAATATAAATTAACGTTGAATGAGAAGTTTGTGTCGTTTTTTCTGATAGATGTAAGTACAGAGGCCAGCACATCAAGTTACCACAATCTGTAAAATTTCTTTGATAGTATTTCAACTTTATTGCAAAGACATAAGGTTCATTTTTAATTGAGAAAATTTGACAGTTAGGGATAGCTTGATGTGCTGGCGTCTGTACTAACACAAGTTTCTAAGTCCAACATTTTTGTTTACAGTCTTTATTATTTTTATAATGCTAAAGAGAACAACAACCGTCTCTTTCCTTCGCTACGCAGTAATAATGATCCTCATCAATAATCTCAACGGCTAAACCTCAATAAAAAAAAATCAGACCTTTATTTTATTTTTTCAATCACAGTACAGTAGGTATGCAAAGCCTTTGGATTCGATCCGCTGTGAATTTAATTATTAGTTACGCCGCAAATTTAAATTGGATTGATCTCGGATAATCTCGTCCATCAGAGGCGGCTTAACCCCCATCCTGCAATGGTATGGAAGGTGGACTTTAAGCCCTAACTATTGACTTGCCGCTGTAGTGTTTCAGGGTCTGTTATGAATAAGCAAGAGGATTCTTGATCTTTCTATGGTGACTTGATATATATGTACAACGTGGCGCTACAATGGTGACATTAATTAAACACACAGCTAAGGCTAGTGCCCATAATTATATAAATGTTGATAGGTTAAAATAAATAGCAAATTGAAAAAAAAAACTGTGTAAATAATAAAATCAATTTGCCTACTTTTTGCAGTTCATCCTTATAGCTTATTCGTTTTAATTTCATTGATGTGAATGTTATGATCTGTGACCCCGGAGGTTGCTCTAAGATGCTATTGTCTAACATTTTAAATAAATCCGTAAGTAATAACGTTTAATGGAAATATAATGTCTCATTAAATGAAAATGTGAAACATATTTGTGTGTTACATTAATTTCACTATTGCAGCGGCACGTTGTATCATGAATTCATTCAGGGAATAATCATAATCATAATCATAATCTTTATTGACATAAATTAATCCAAACATTTTTATGAATTCCCTAGCTCCTGCGCTAGTGTACACTGTATTACAGGAGCTAGTTTCTTCCCCTAACAATGTTACATTTTATTTATGTTATGACATACAAAGATTACAGAGACAAACAAAAGCACTAAAGAAAAAAAAAAATAATGTAAAAAAATTAAATTAAAAGTAAACTAACATGCATAGTTATTGTATTGTGTGGGCGGGCAACATGTGCTCGCACGTGTTAGTTGTGGTGTGTAGCGTTGTGAATGTGTAAGGAATAAGGGAAGGGAAGGGGAGGGATGTGTGTGTGTGAGGGGGGTGTGTGTGTGTGAGGGGGGGATGTGTGTGTGAGGGAGGGGGAGTATAAGTGTTTCTCTTCATAACAACTAAATGAGATTTTCTGTGGCGTCATAGTCCAAACTTTTTAGCCAGGGCAGTATAACTCTCTTAAGCTGATTTAAGTTAATTTTCCTAACTTTGAATTTTTGATTTATAATGTTATAAATGCGAGGAGCCAGTACAATAAAATGTCTTTGTGCAACTGATGTTTTATGTCGGGGCACAGGGTACCATTCAACTCTCTTGGACAGTACAGGAAGAGTAGGAACGATTCTTTTGTGGTATCTATTAATTATTTCGAAAATATACAGTTTCCTAACCGATAGCACATTAGTCTTCTCGTACAGCGACGTAGTTCCGTGCCGGAATGGCAGGTACATGAGCACTTTGAGTACTGCCCGTTGAGCCCGTTCAGCAGTAATAAGCAACGATTTTCCAGCACCACCCCAAGCACACACACAATACCTAATTAGGCATTCACACAGCGCCCTGTAAGTCTGGATCAAAAGTTTATGATTAGCCACTTTTCGTAAATTTTTAAATATGTAAATCATTTTTCTGATCCTTACCACCAGCGACGCTATGTGGACATTCCAATTAAGCTTCTCGTCTAGTGTTACCCCTAAATATTTTATAGTGGTAACGCGAGCCAGTGTTGCGCAGTTACAATTTTGGTGTTCGGCTTTTCGGTTACATGGAAACGTGTGTATCCTAGGCCCAAGTTCAGAACTGGCACTCCCAATAGTGGATTTTGTAAAACAGACATATTTTGTTTTACTTGAATTGAGGGACAGAAGACTGTTTTCAAGCCATGTGGTCACCCCAGCCAAACCCGTTTCAGCCAATTTAAAAACTCGTTCCCAGCTGCTTTCATGAAAGATAAGAACAGTATCATCCGCAAACATAAATATGTCCCCTCCTGGCACCGCCAAACCACACAAATCGTTGATGTATAGAAGGAATAAGGTGGGTCCAAGGGTGCTGCCTTGTGGTACACCGTACTTGCATTTATCATCATCACTGACATGCTTCTCAACACGTACTCGCTGTTTTCTACCAGTCAAGTAGTCCCTGAACCATTCAAGAGGTAATCCCCTGATTCCAACGTTTTCAAGCCTTGCAAGTAAGATTGGAACGGAAACTGTATCAAAAGCCTTCTGAAGATCTAGAAAAACTCCTATACATTTGTCTCCCTTGTCCAGGTAAGTTGTTAAAGCCGTGGTAAGGGCAAGAACCGCGTCCTCAGTTGACTTCCCCACTCTAAAACCATATTGGTTTCTGTTGAGTAGGCTGTTTTTTTCCAGGTAGTTGATTACCCTCTTGTTAACTATTTTCTCGAGTATTTTTGATAGTGAAGACAAGAGAGAAATAGGTCTGTAGTTGGAGGGGCTTTCCTTGTCTCCAGCCTTGTAAATTGGGCAAACAACAGCCCTCTTGAACAGATCAGGGAAGATACCGGTCTGGAGACTCAAATTACAGAGATGTGCGATAGGCATCGCCAAGGACTGGACATTCCGCTTGAGGATGTCCGTAGATATCTTATCCCATCCAGGAGCACTATGAGTTTTGAGTCCCGAAACAACTCCTCTCACCTCGTAAGGGTCAGTTGGAGTGAACGACATTGACTTATGCGGGGAGTTTGGTACTACCGCTTGTCGTGCCAAAACATGTTCGGATGTGCCTGTTTGTTTTAAAATGTCGCCTGCCAGAATACCTCCTATTGATGTAAAGTAGGAGTTAACGGTATTAAGTGACTGTGTCGGTGAGCTGTTAATACAAAGAAGCTCCTCCGAAGATACTTTATTTTGTTTCATATTACAAACCTCTTTAACTATTTTCCAAGTGTTTTTCAAGTTACCATCGCAGCTAGTTAATTTTTCCTGATAATATTTCGTTTTAAGATTTTTAATTAGATTACCACATGAATTTCTATAGCGTATATATTTTTGCAAAATTTCAGTGTTATTTGGATTTTTTTTAACACGACCGTGCAACCTGTCCCGTTTCTTTATACACCTAACAACACCAATTGTAATCCATGGTTTTAGTGGTTGGTATCGTTTGGAAACAATTTTAACTGTGGTATTCGATTCAATTAGTGTTAAGAGCTTTGTAGTTAGTATTTCACAAGCAATATTTGGATCAGTAGCACCATAAAGGCTATCCCAACCTTCATGCAATAGTGCTTCTTCTATAACATCATTATGGATTGTTAATTTTTGGTCAGAAATAATGTTTTTATTGACTCTGGCATTGTTAATAAATAGTAATATCGGCGAGTGGTCGGTAAGTTGCTGTTCAAATACAATAGTCTTCCATAATTTATCGCATTTGACCATAAAATGGTCTAAGCATGTACTGATTCTAGTGGGCCTAGTAACTCCGATATTTAACCCATACATAGCTATTAGGTTGAGATAATTCTGAACTGAACCTGTAGCGTTATCCGTCAGAGTGTCGATGTTTATGTCGCCCGCTAAAATAATGTTCTGAGTTGTTACTTTACTTAGGACTCGCTCGAGTGAGTCGAGAAATATTCCTGTATTTCTAAAACTTGGCGGTCTGTAGCAACAAATAAAAGTGTAATCCGTATTAATAGTAACGACAAGACAGTTGCCTTCGGGAAAATCAGGTTCAATTGAGGACACCCTAAGTTCTTTTCGTACGTACACAACGACACCATCATTTTGATTTATGGTATTTTTAGTCCAGTACATATTATATTCGTTAATATTAGGCGGTGGCATGTTAACGTTTGTCCAGCACTCAGTTAGAATAATAATGTCAGTTGATACGTCTAACGAGGATAGAAAGGCTAGTAGCAACTCGAAATTGCAATGAATACTTCTTATGTTTACGCTAAGGGCACATAATGAATCTTTACGGTTGTCACGATAATTAAGTACGTAGGAGCATTGGGATGAGTCACTAAGCGCTATGCAGTCAACTAAGCCAGTGCTTTCAACCTCAGTAGTATACTCGTTAAATTGATCGAATGTAAAGTATAAAGGGTGGGCACAGGTTGATCTTATTACACTCAAATATAATATGCAGGTTATTTAATTCAGGTGACGACCGCAAATGTAGGCTACATGATTTGTTTATATTGAAAGAGTATTTCCTTATAAGTTGGTAATTTGATATTGCTTTGGAATGGATGTATAATATCTTTTTCGGGTTAATATTTGAATTGAAGAGTTTTGTAAATGTGTGGTGTGTTAAGGAAGTTTGTGCGTAGGAGTATGAGTTGTGTGTATAGGTAAATATGTGTTGTTTTAACATTATTGTTTTTGACAAAGATTTAAAACTATCGAACAGAATTACATTACTAAATTTAGAATAAAACGAAGAGAAAATCAAGCTGAGGGCTGGTTCTACAAAATTATAAGGCGCAAGTCTACCACTACCATAATAAAACAAAGAGCAAATTAAGCTGAAGGCAGCTGCTTCTACAAATTTATAAGGCACTAGTCTACTACTACCATAATAAAAGCAAAAGTTACATACGCGGGTTGCTATTACAATTTCAATAGGCGCTAGTCATTTAGACTGGAAGTTTTCAAACGTTTGTTTTACTTTATGAAGGTCCGCCTCGTCATCTATTCTTACAGCTTTTTGGCCCTCTTTGGAACGTATCCACACTCTCCCGTGTGATGTCCAACAGAAGTCAATGTTATTGACCTTGGAGAACTCACGCGCCAAATAAAATAACTTTTTAGTTCTGATTGTTAGGCTTTCAGCAATGTAGATAGGTGAGTTTCCATCAAGTTTTATGTGACTAGTGTTGAATTTTTTGTCCTTGTTGTCTTTATTAAATTGTTTTAAGTTGTTGAGTAGTTTGTCCTTTATTATCGTACTGTTAAAATCCACTATCACGGGACCTCTGGCCTCTATTTTCTTGCTGGGAAGGCGAAATACGTCTCTTAAATCCGATGTCTCAATTTGTGATTTCATTACTTTGCCTATACTTTTCACGACTTCGACAAGACTTTCCTTTGTTTCCGCATGTTGCTTTGGCAGGTTCCTTATTTCAATACTTGTGGACTTTAATGACTTTTCAAAATTTTCTACTTTGTCCTCTAATAATTTTATGTAGGCGTTGCTATCTTTTCTTTCAGACTCCAGCAATTTAGTTTTTTCTAACAGTTCATCATATTTATCGCTCATAAACTGTACATCAGCGCGCAATTCTGAGTTCTGCTTTTTTATTTCCTCAAGATTATTGTGAAGTTGGTCAAACTTCACATTTTGCTCATTGCTCAGGTTCTTAAGCATACGGATGAGATCTTCTCGAAGTGTTTTAATTTCTTCGCTGAAAACATTGTCTATTCTACGCTTATTGCGGAAAGTGATTTGATCATCAGCCGTATCCATCAACGGAGAGGTCGTAAGGTTAGGCTCCGAGGTACAGAGGGACACAGCGTCACCCTTAGGCATGATTTTTGGTGGTGTGCGCCTTAGAGCCATGATTTATATTAGTTATAATAAGCGTAGGCACAAAAGCAGAACAATAGCAGATGATTCGGTGTTCGGTAAAAGCAGCAATAGCAATATAATAACACGAACAACTTGTTTGACTTAAAAAATCAATTGTGCTTAAAGTTGTATGTCGCCAGCGCAGCGCCGCCGTTCAAAACAAAGATGACTCACCTCGCCGACGCCGAGTGACTTGGAGTATTGACGCCTGCACAGATAACGCGTGTGTCGTCTATCGCTTCGTCAATCCGAACGCTCGCCGAGGCAAACCGAACGCTGTACTTGCGGCTCCGATGTGCGCACCGACAGGTTTTGGAGGCCGGTTATTGACCCGATGAGTCACGCTGTTGCGTTCGCTTACTCGATGTGATGATTTTTGCAATTTAGGCCACTCAAAGTCTTATTTAAAACGGTGATTACTTCTTAACCACTTGACGAAATCGAAGCAGATTTGTACACTTTGTAACGAATACTATTAGCTACAAAATAATATATATTTTGCGAACATTTAATAACTTTTAATACTGGTTTTTGATTTAATTATGGGAGGTTCTAACGTTACTTGTTGTCGCGGCCGTGGGTAGGAGGGGAGTCATAATAATATTTAATAATAGGAGATAAATAATAATATTTGTGACAGTTTGACATTTCTCCACACAAAAGCTGTCAAACCGCAATATGTATTTCCCATAGATATACTGTTTTTAATATTTCTTATTTCCTCAGTTAATAGTTAAGTAGGTAATGAAAAATCAGCTCTCAGAGAATCCAAAAAAAATATGCGAAGTATATTTTAAAGCAAAGGTTGCATATTATAATGAAAAATGAACAAAAACGGAAGAACGCGTGAGTATTCCGCGGGCTTGTCCAGATTACCGCTGCCCCGGAACACAAAAGGAAAGAACATGGGTGAGTTTAAGTCAGTCTGACTTGCTAATTGAACAGTTTTGATTTATTTTTGACTACGTATGAATGGGTTTTTATATCTGTTTACCTGACAATTTTAAATTGTAATTTTTTATCTATTGACATGCGACCTGGATTTTAATTAGAATGGTTTGTTTATGTTAATTTTGTATGTCAAATATTGGCAAGACATAGTGCACATATTTTTAGTCAATTTACTATCTGTAACCACAACCTATGTATGTTTAGCAAAATAAATGATTGATTGATTGATGAGTAAGAGTCTGAGACTCACTTCCGCTGCACTCAGAGCGGCAAGAGTTATTTGATGATTTCCCATACTTTTCTTTTTCACTACAAAAAGAAAGGCGTGAGTACACGCATGCATGTATGATAAAATCGATTATTGCACTAATTAATACATTACGCAACTGAATATCAGTATCAAATTAATTCGAATGCCATTGCTAAATACACTATAATCGCGTTTCCGATCAGTTACGGTCGCAACTAAATTATTGTCAGTAACGAGTTTGATTTACAAATTACAATTGAACGTGATTTGGCCACAGCCCTAACAATTTTTTTTTTTAATCTTTATTTATTTACAGGGTTTTTTCTGTAAAGAATATGTCACCCCGATGATTGAATACATGTTATTAAATCTAAGAATTAATCTACCCGCAACCTTATACCTACAATAATGATACGATAAAGTGTTCTAGCCTCATCTGTTAATGGTGCGGCTAGAACGCTATTATAGAAGCCTACATTAAAGCTATTGACAAAAGTTTGGCGTCTCAGGTCTCCAATACGAACACACTCCGACAGGATATGATGCACGTCTTCTATAACTCCACAGACAACGCAATTGGGAGAATCAACTTTGCGCATCATGAATCCGAAGCTATTAAGCGGTATGTGACCGGATCGGAGCCTTAAAGCCGTCACCACTTCCTGTCTAGTCATCCCTCCCTCGCTGAACCAAAGAGTCCGTGGAAGAGATGGCTGAATCGTTTTGTACCATATACCTTTCATTAATGACCTCTTATCAAAATATTCTGACCAAGATTGAACACATTTGTCTCTAAGTAGGGGTAAGAGCTCGGTATGCCAGGGAGAACATGGATACATTTGTCCATCGGACGCGGCTTCGTTTGCTAAACGATCAACCACTTCATTACCCTCTATTCCAACGTGGGAAGGGATCCATTGCAATACAATTTTTTTATTTTTGGCAACAAATTCAGTAATCTCACTTAAAATAGTAAATGCTAGTGGAAGCCCTGTAACTGATGGGGAACTTGTGCATCTCATCAGATGAAGAAGAGCACTTTTCGAGTCAGTGAAAATGACAAACTGATCACCGTCCAAAGACTCGATATATGCCAAAGCTTCAGCAATAGCGATAAGCTCCAAGTGCATTATTGACACTTTTGTTAATACTTTAAATTTTAAAAAAACATCTATTTGTGAATCGTAAAAGGCCGCGCCACAAAAATTCTTCCCTTTAGAACCGTCCGTATACACACAGTAAAAGCCAGAATAAAGTGCATTTAGAGATTTACAACATATTGATTTTAAATTACATACATTATAACAGTGTTTAGGTTTATCTACTAAATCTAAATTTGGTTTTACAATAGCTGATAAGTCCATATTGTTGACCCACGTAGTCATGGAGAACGCGCCTATTTTATTGCTACAATGCATATGTTCTTGCTTAAGAACATCATGAGACCAGACTAAAAGAGGTTTTTTCTTTTTTCTCCAAAAAGCATTACTGTCGCAGAGATGGTGTAGCTTATCCAGTATGTCTATCACAGGAAATTCAAAGCACTTAGATTTTAAATAGAATTTACCAGCTAAGTATCGGCGGCGAATATAAAGGGGAGGTAACATTAATTCCGATTCCATTACGTGAATCGGCGTGCTTTTGATAAAACCACCTATTAATCGCATACAAACGTTTTGTAACCTGTCCAGTTTTGTCAAATGTGAGTCTGCGCTATTGTCCAGTAGAAAGCTACCAAAGTCTATACGACTACGAATAAGTGCAATGTACAGACGTCTTAAATGGTTGGGGTGTATTCCCCATCCGGGCCCCACCAAAACCTTGAAAATATTGATCAGTTTTAGTACTCGTTCACGGACCTCATTAATATGTTTCTTCCATCGAAGACCCTTGTCCAGCCACACTCCTAAGTACTTCACATGGTCTACTAATTCTAACAAGGTCCCATTTAAACGCACTTCTATAGTAGGTCTACGATAACCTCTACTAAACCAACAGATCTTACTTTTCTCGGGCGAAATGTCTAAACCCACACTCTTTAACAAGTCATTGATCACATCAAGACTAGATTGGATTTTAGATTGCCCGTCTCTAATAGAAGAACACTGTGCATAAATAGCGAAATCATCCGCGTACTGGGATATACAAATGTTATTCTGCAATTCTTTACAAATATTAAGCGTTATTATATTAAATAAAAGGGGAGACAGCGGATCACCCTGAGCCAAACCACATCCTGAATGTCTACTAATACAATTGTTTCCAGATCTTATTTTGAGTACTCGTCTGTGAAGAAAATTCCATAAATATTTACAGATGCGTGATCCTACTTTAAGGTTATCCAAAACATTGATTAAAACACTATTATTTACGTTGTTATAAGCATTATTTATATCTAAAAAGCAAGCTATAGTAGAACTACCCTCAGAAAAGCCAGTTTGTATGGTGGAGATTAGGCAACTGAGGCCATCTAGGCACGACCTACCTCTACGGAAGCCAACTGTGTTCACCGAAAATGTATTGCTTTTCTCCAAAAACCATTCCAATCTTCTATATAAAACATAGTGAAAAACTTTGCATATACACGACAGCAAGGATATGGGTCGGAGTGAAGAAACGTTACTAGGGTCGCGACCAGGTTTTGGAATAGGTATGATACAAATGTCGCGCCACTGGGAGGGGACAAAACTGTGTTCAAAAAAGTTATTAAATAAAGTAAGTAATAAAGATTTTCCTACATCAGGCAAATTTTTAATCATAGAATAGGATATATCATCTAATCCAGGAGATGTATCCTTAGATTTGATACATTTATCTAGCTCCTGTATGGAGATCTCACTATCTAAGACAGGGTTATTATGCTGGAACGTAGGAGTCGAAGGGGTCACATAATCTGGGGTAAGGGAATTTAAAAGATTTGTAGTACTATGGGCGTCTACAAAATGTCTAGGCGAACGGTAACCTTTCAGCCATCTCATTTTGCGCCACATATCACTAGTCGTTGTAGTGTGGTCAACGGAGGAACAGAAAGTTTGCCAGTTGTCTCCCGTGGCCTGACGGATAAGTCTTTGCGCTATACTTATGCGACTTTTAAGAGTATCAAAGTTCTGGGGAGAGGGATTACGCCTAAATATGGATAATGCAAGCCTACGTTGAGCCACAGCGTGTGACAGTTTTGCTGACCAATAGGGTTTCGGAATAAAATTTGAAGTGGGGTTTTGGTTAAATTTAAAAAATGGGATGAATTTGTCTGCAGCTTCACTCAGAATATTTAAAAACAAATCATAAGCTTTCTGAAGGTCATTCGGCAAATATAGATTACAAAATTTTTGTTCTAGATGCTTATTAAATGAAGTCCAGTCTGCTTTGCTAAAGTTTCTTTTAGTAATTGAAGGTAGAAGTGACGTACATAATGTTGATATTTTAATTAAAAGGTGGTCGCTGCCTAAATTTTCATTTAAAACGGTCCAATTGAGGTTCACCGCAACATCTGTGGACACCAAAGATATGTCAGGGGAAGACTGTTGTAAATGACTGTCAACTAGACGAACACGCGTATGTGTACCATCGTTTAAAGGAATAAAATTGCTATCTACAAGCGAGTCGTGCATAAGACTGCCTCTGTGGTCAGTTTTATAAGACCAACTGACGTGATGAGCATTAAAATCACCTAGGATTAAAGTCTTGGAAGGCCATAACGATAACAGACTATCCCAATCCTGCTGAGTGATAACGATTCGCGATGGACAATAGACAGACACAATATTTTCAAACGGATCACAATTAAATAACTGCACGCACACAACCTCAATACCGGTATTGTTTACCTGAACGCGTCGCAGCTGCGACTTAATCGTTTTGTGTACGATGATAGCTACACCACCGTATGAGTCATCCCGGTCTGTGCGATAAACAACATAATCATTAACTTTAAAATGACTTTCGGGTTCGAGCCATGTCTCACTAAGGGCTACAATATGGACCTTTTCCTGGCATAAAAGTTGATGGAACGATGCTAACTTAGGTCTGATACTTTGGGCATTCCACTGCAGGATGTTTAATTTAATATATTTGTTAGCCATCACAACTTAAAAAATAGTTAAACATTGCTTTTAAACAAGGCCACTCTGAAATAAAACTCGCAGAGACTACAGTTAACCATTTTAGGCACAGTTGGTAGATACACCTTATCTTGAAAATTATGCTAGTCTTTTTGAGATAAATGACTTCCTTTATTCTCGACCACAACTCACTAAAAGATGGACATTCATCTTTACCCTCTCCATCATCGGATACTTGATCAGTTGCAGTCGTATCTTGATTCCAGAACATCCAATCATCTATGGGTGGGTTGTCCTTGGCTTTTGGTGACTTTACTGGTTTGGGTTTTGGATGGTGGTTTTCCTTTCTACCAGTTACAGGAGTCTGCTCCTTGTGAACTATGGCCTTAGTGCGGACTATTTCAGCATAAGTGGAACGAATAGAAGCTTCCGGATTCACTTTCCTGGCTTGTGAAGGCATTTCTGTGACTACTGTGGCTTGAGGGAAAACGTCAGTTTCGGGAGGTAAAGGATTTTCGGGAGAGACATAACTTTCTAAGGCTTTCCTGTATGTGCATCCAAACTCAGCCATAATCTCCCTGAGCCTCCTCTCCTTCTTATATATTGGACAAGTCTTGCTGAGTGAAATGTGGTTGCCCTTACAGTTGACACATGAAAACAATAAAGTGTCGCAATTTTCGTGATGACCACCACACTTTGGACAGATCACATATTTGGACGGGCACATTTTCTTACTGTGGCCTAACCTCCAACATTGGGAACATTGTGAAACCTGGTGAATGTATGGCAAAACTTTTATGTTGATGTCACATACACGAACAAACGCAGGCAAATGATAGCCATCAAAGCAAAGTCGAAGGGTTTCACTGGGGCACCAACCACCGTCACTCCTGTTCCGGCGGTCTAGCCTCTTGAATGATAGAAGCTTAGCGGGGGTTGGACATGAAATATTGCTGAGGATCTCGTCATCTGTAAAGTCTAGGTCTACATCCTTAATTAGGCCATAACACACAGACAGTTGCATAGCCTTCTGGAACCTCCATCCCATCTCCAAAAGTTTCTCGCACATTAAAAGATTCTGGGCAGCTGATTCACATTCAAATTCGAGTCGTATTTTAAAAGGACTTAAATACTTAATGCTGCGAATCTTTTCTATTTTATTCTCTTTTAAAATACGTGCCATTGCAAACTGCTTCGGAAGACGTTCCTTAGAAGAAGCATAAACTTCGTACTTTTCATCTTGTACCGAGTTTCTACTTCCATGACAAACCTTCTTTTTACTCCCCTTAATTTCTGTCCAACCCTCTTCTTCTTCAGTACTATCCTCTCTTACCCTTTTTGCCGCTCTTAATAGCTCCTCTTTATTTCGACCATCATCATCTGTACCATCCATTTCCGAAGAATCATTTAATAAGCTCTGTATATCATTATTAAATGCGGGCGTAGCACATCGCGGTGCAGGGCTCACGTTATCAGTCATAGCTCGATCGCGTAAGGCAAGCGCACCTGGGTGGTCCGGCGCACGCCGATGATACGTGAAAGTGCGTAAACAACACTTTGCGCAGTGGGGATATTAATTAAAATCGCGACGGTAAACACAACCAGCCCGTACGAATGCCGGTACGGTTCTGCCCTAACAATGCATCAAGAGAGAATGACGACACGGTTGGCGCAGTGGTTGAGCGATTGACTGCTGCATAGCATCTCGCGGGTTCGATTCCCACCCGGAACAATTATTTGTACGAGCTACAAGTATTTGTTCCGGGTCTGAGTGTGTTTGTCTATCTATAATATTTATATGTACACAAAAAAAAAATGTACATAAGTAGTTTATACCATAACACAAGCATTAGGTTGCTTAGCTACATACAGGTAGACATTTCACACAACGTCATATAGTCCCACTATATGGCGTTGTGTGAAATGTCCAAGGATATTATTATACAGAACAAATCAAATATTGCATTGTTATGATGGCACGACAGTCTAATGCGTGACAAACTTGTAATTCTTATCATTCTTTCTTCTTCCGTCTTTTGCACTCATACCCGTGTGACAGTCTCCTTCTAAAAGCCGATAGTCATAAAATTTACGCCCAAGTAAGTATAGTCCAAGCTTCGGGGCAAAGGCATTTTCTCATAAAGCTGCCGTCACAACAAGTGCAGTAGTTTTTTTAAATTTGATTGTATAAAATATGTATTAGTTTATAGTTATTGTTTTTATACGTATATATATACAACACAATACATGATACAGGGTGATATTAAATTAATGGGCATTATTTTAATGGGTCATTGTACTAAACATTATGAACAACTTTCACTATGAGAAAAAATTTCGACAAAAAAATCTGCTGTTCCCTACATTTTGACGAGTTATGCGAGCATAATGTAGGAAACTGCTGATTTTTTTTTTTCGTGAATCGAGCGCCACTGTGTTACTTATTATATAACCATCAAATGCCTCAGTCTCATTAACATCCAAGTGCCTACTATTCACACTTCCCAACTAACTAACTAACAATGATAAAAAACAAAACACTACGCTCATCACTACCTCAAAAAACTAAAACAACCATAAAATATCTTCACCAACATTGTTTCAATCTAAAATAAATACGTCACTATAATTTTACATGGTCGTGTCAGAGCGTGTGGTGGCATCCTATCGGCGACAGGGTGACCATAAATCTGTCAGAAGAGGGTCTTTTGACCCCACACGAGCCTGTTTGAGGCATATTTATATACTTTCCGACACAATTGGAACAAATTTACAATGGATAAGTGTGACATTTAGTATTTTAAGAGCTTTTTTTTGGTCAAAGTTATATTTTCTGGTGGCAAGGGAAAAGCTAATTTGTACCATTGTATATTGAATGATCGATGCCCAGGGATTTTCATTTTTCTGACAAAATGAAAGAACACAGTAATTAATTCTCACTATAAAATCTAAGCTACCTTTTTTTTGTATCCTAAGGTATTTTATTTCTATATATAATCTAACACTAATATTACATTTAAAAGCTAAATATTCATAGTAATTTATGTACAGAAATAATATGTATATAATCAAAGAGCATCAAAAATTTTCCAAAAGGCTGGCAGCATTGCCGCGTGGTATTTCAATGCTGATTCTTTGACCAAAAAATAGGCCAGCCTTCTTTTTAAAGAAAGAAGTAACATATTATTCCTTTATATAATTATATTTATTATTTTATTGGATAATTACATATTTACATTTTAAATCTAAGTATTCACTATAATATATTGTACAGAAATAATATGTAAAATAATCAAAGAGCATCAAAAATTCGTCCACATCGCTGTCAACAGGAAAAGTATTTATTATTTTATTCCCTCTTTTCTTTCTCTACTCGCCTCTCGCTCGGGCGCTTACCATGCTTAATGCTCTTCTGACATCAACACCGGAGTGTGACTTGTTTGCTGGAAGATGATATGTAGTGTATGTGATTTTGTGAGAAGATGGACAAAAGATAAATTTATTATGAGTTTGGATTATTGAACTCTTGTATCAATTTCTTGTTTTGTATTTTGTTTATTTTATTTAGTCTTGTTTACATTTTGTTTTTCTTTATTCAATTGCACTTTTCAAGCCAGCTTAATGTTATTTGTGTTCTTTATGTTATTGGCGTCTGGCATTTATCTGTATACGTATATCGTGTGCCCTGGGTCAAATACTTTTTTTTTAATATTTGAGCATAATCAATATGCATCCACATATACACTTATTCCCTATATCTCTAATTTTATTAAGACTCAAGTCTCACTGAACTAACTTGTCACTTTAACGTCTCATTATTGTGCCAAGATTCAATGCTACATCTTCTTAAATCATCATCATCACCAGCTTATAGCATTTGACTGCTGGACTTAGGCCTCTAGTTGCATGCTATTCGGTTTGATTCTCGGCAACTCTCATCCAGCTGCTACCAGCCACCCTACAAAGATCGTCGCTCCACGAGGGCGTCTTACCTTACGCCAATTCGCGGTCTCCTCTCAAGAACACATCTGTCGTCTTTATATATTATTTATTATTATTATTATCACTGTCACGGCTAATATGGCCAACGGTCCGATGACCGTTATGGTAGACAGGCCATATTATTACCGTGGTGTCGTACGGCTAATATGGCTGGTCTTCGTTAGTTTACTTATTCTGTGATCTATGTCGATAACTTTGGTTCTCTGACGGATCACCTCGTTCTGGATTCAATCCCTCAGAGAGACTCGGGCCCGCCCACAGCTGATCTAAAGATTCTTAAATGATCTTCATAAAATATTACTTCCCAAGTATCGGTAAAAAAGAAAAATTTATATATATATAAGTACACGGTACATTTTACACAATAGTACTTTGAAACCGGGAGAACTATCTTTGAAATGGGGACGATTTATAAGCTTTAGGAAATTGAGACATAAATCCGTTGGCTTGGCAAGCGTGTGATAAAAAGTGGACGCTGTGTCAAAGCTGTGTCGTGCAAAATTTTCTTTTTTTTTATAATGGTCGAATGAAAAATATATCGTGTTGCTATTTTGTTGGTTTTTTATGTACTGGGGTTTGTGGTTGGATAGACCTGAATGTTGGAGGAGGATCTACCTACTCAAAATTTATTTGAGTCCAATTGACAGTATTGTGTCTAAATACTCCATAGAATACACAGACTTTTTTTTACAAATTAATTTTATTTTTTTGCTTATTACGTGTGTTTATAAAATTCGCGTGAACCCTGTCGAATGTACTAGACCCTGGTGAAAAATAATTATTTTTATTTTTATTATTAAAATTTATTAGTTTCGATGATACCTCTTATCAATTGAAAGATATTCAATTTAATAAAATTCTAAATTAATAAAGTGAAAAGTCATGAAAATGTTGCTATCATTATAAAATTACAATAAATAATATCACATAAACGTCTTGATACAAATTATTTCTATGAAATAATTGCATCATCAATGCATTTAAAATAAAAAAGGTCACGCATTTATTTATGACGAAAATATAACAGTAACATGCTAAAATACTATAGAAAATTCGGGAGTGATATGAAGTTTCGAATGACGTTATTGCGACGCACGCTATTTCGAAAACTCATTAAGTCGAAAACCGCTATATCGAATGACGTTATCGCGACGCACGCTATTTCCAAAAAAATTAAGAGTGGTACGCCATTTCGAAAACTCATTAAGTCGAAAACCGCAATATCGAATGACGTTATCGCGATCACGCTGATTCGAAAAATTGTTTGAATGGTACGCTAGTACCATTTAAAATCTCGCATATCAGATGGAAAAATTCTGATATCCCGACTGCAACCCTTGTTTCCACCTAGTTTCTGGTCCGCTGAAAGAAATAATAATTTAAGTCTTCCGCGGACTCAAAACAGCAAGCATGGCACCGGCGTTGGAATTCTTTAATGGGTAATCGAAAACTTGGGTTGTACGGCTGTATTTAAAAGCTCATTGACGAATATAATACAACCACCCACAAAATTTAGAGAATTTTGGGTAACATCCCACAAACGCCGCCCGCAAAAAAAATGAAAATGAAAGAAAACGCAATCGCAGCGATTTTGCAAAAGAAAAACACGATGTGCAGTATTGAATTTATAAGAGCTGTAGCTTTTAATACTAATCTAAATTGAGTTGATTCTATCTACCATTTTGTCATCAATATGACAGTGTTGTTACTTTTGGTACTAGTATACCACCAAAAATTTTGATTTATTGAATTCTTTGTTGATATTAGCTGGAAATTAAAAAGTTAACTTAAAATAATACTTCTCATTGCTCTTCTTTCCCAAACCCAATACATAATTAATGCTTTACCGGGGTCGCGAATTCGATCCCCAGACAAATTCAGATTGGGATATGTTATTCGCAACAATGGATTTAAATGCCAAGACTTTCGTACTAGCGTACCATTCAAACAATTTTTCGAATTAGCGTGTTCGCGATAACGTCATTCGATATAGCGGTTTTCGACTTAATGAGTTTTCGAAATGGCGTACCACTCTTAATTTTTTTCGAAATAGCGTGCGTCGCAATAACGTCATTCGATATAGCGGTTTTCAACTTAATGAGTTTTCGAAATAGCGTACCACTCTTAATTTTTTTCGAAATAGCGAGCGTCGTTATAACGTCATTCGAAACTTCATATCACTCCCAGAAAATTCATGAAGTCCTTAAGCTACATCACATCATACATCATCAGAGCAACATTGCTCTATGATGGAAGTGTAATGGTGAGAGAAGACATCTTGAGAAAACTACAACATATGTCGTAGGACCCGTATGGTAGATTACAGCCACTGTTCTGTGATGACAACCCACTCCCACACACAGAGAAAAGGCCGGTGTATTTGCAGTGGGAACATTATACATAACGGTAATTCGTTATCAGCGGGTCGCGACATCGGAAATAACACTCACAAAAGCTTCGTTAACACTTTTAATTTTATTAGCTAACCCGCACTAAATACAAAATAATCAAGAATGCCTTAGATATGGCTCGATTAAGAACTAAGGAAGTTTAGCGCGGAGTAACGAACGTCCACTCCGACCGACGGACCGATTCAAAGTGTCCTCACTCAACTGTCACCGCACACTTGTGCCTCCCCACTTACAGGTCAGTCAACCTTCCTGTCAACGTCAGTACCTGTCAATGTCAAATAGCTGATTATACTTCCGGATCGACATTTCACTGGATTATTCGCTCGGTGTTGCCATTACTCCACGCTAACCATCCCCAAGTTATTACTTGACGTTCCGAAACGAAACCTGTCAAATTTCACTACTTAGTTCCTCCAGTGAGAGATAGATGGCGTTAATCCCGGTTAATTGATATGCGTCGACGCTGCGACATACATATTATTTAATACTCCATCCAAAGTAATTATCCCATTCCAACTTCCTTTTCACATATGTCTCCTATCAAACGACCAACCAATGTAAGCAAACGTGTCTGTTATGCTTACTTTAGCCAATTTTCCAAATGCGGTGACTTCCTACAAACACAACAACATTATCAACTATCACTAACGAGCCGTTGCAGGGACGTATGAACGAGCCGACGGTCGGAGAGATGAGTGCCAACGGTTCAGAAAGACTGACAGATCATTAATTTCATGTCTATTTGGGCCACTTATCATATTGCGGGGATTATTTATAACAATTCCGTCTGCAATTTATTTTTGATTACTTGTATTTCAGTGTGTTGCTAGGAATAATATTAAATAGGTTTTTGATACATTAGTATTATTAGATCGGAGATAACATTTAATTACTTACTAACACCTACTTGTTAAACATCTAATTATAAGCCCAGCTTTACTTTTGTGCAACAACATGTAAAACTATTCTTGTTTATGAAGTACTTTCTTTATAAAAAAGCTAAAGCTTCTGTCCGACCCATGAAAAAGATATAATTGTATCTAATAGTATTGTATAATTATATCTTTTAATATAAATTGAATATGAACCTGAGAAGGCGTTTAGAAAATCATTTCGCGGAACCAAACAATCCGTTAAAACTATACAACATCGCGCCTTGTTTATGGTAGGTACACCTACATTTCGCCAGTTACGTTTTTGTCAAGTTAAGTTGGTGTTCCACGCGCACCTCACAGAGATGTCAGCATGAAGGAAGGGGCCCGTCAGGGCCGAAGCCTGCCGGATCAGCGGGATTTTCCAAAAAGGTTACTTCTACCTTGGTTAAGGAAGGAACATGGATGGGTTTTAGTCGGTAAGAGTCTGACACTCCTTTCCGCTCCCAACCAGAGCGGAAGGAGTGTCAGTCAGTCATTGCCATCAACCGGGCACAAACCAGACTTCGGGCTACTACTGATATATTCCTAATAGCAAATGCCAGTAAACTTTGTGCAACTTGGAAATCGAACGCAGTACCTCATGCTCTGCAGTGGCGCTGACGGTCACGAAGCCAATGAGGAAAATAGCACCATTGTATACCGGCATCATAAAACGAACTGTCAAAACCCTTCCAACAAAAGGCATTAAAATCAGAACAGTGCTTTTAGTAAAAGAAAATAAATTAAAATCTACAAACTTCTGGATTCATTCCAAAATAATATCTTCAACGAATCTAAAATTATCAGCATTTTCAAGAGCATGCTGCTTCCAAGGCTGCCCATTCACTGTTCGACTTTTGGTGTAACGAAGTTTTTGTCAGTAACGAACAATCGTGCCACAGGAATTTGTAGTAAGTGGTTGTATTTCATTTGTTTTATGACGAGTGTACACGTTTTGGGTTATTAAAGTTGGTAATTTACAATCCTTTGTTCCGGAAATAATTTTCTTGTTATAATGGTTTGGTTATGTTTATCTAGTTGCGCTGTTCTAATAATAACGCTAGTTTCTCGTGTCGGCATTGACTGGCCGGTTCCCTTAAAAGTCAATAAATCAACCGCTTTGTCACGCAAACTTATCAGGAGGTGGTGGAACACAAATCTGAATAGCCTTTTTATAACTATTGCTGGCTTCTAGTTTAATAGAATGCAGCTGAATACCACTGTTTTACATGGAGCGACTGCCAATCTGACCTCCACAACTAGGTAATACGATACACCTTGGTAAGACTGGTTGTCAGACTTTCGGTCATGACAGCAGCGGGAATCAATGGCTTAACATGGATTCCGAGTCATGGACGAGTCTCGATATATAAAGATGGTCACCAACCCCGACAAGCGTAGATTAACCTGATGGATCTTGTAGCTTGGCCAGGACCTTCCGTAAAAACAGACTTCAAGAACCAACACATAATAATTATAACATTATTAAGCCTCATGCATGACCTCGGGCATGCGACTTGCGTCAAGTGAAATGCACTCGCGGCACCTGCTTCCGCCCGTCGCGTCGTTCCACAAATCATGTCGTGATGCTGGTGACTAGCGATGTCCTCTAAACAACTTTTTTTAACTTTTCTCTTCACCGAAACTGCTTTTTCAAGACGTGTAACGCTTTAAATCGCGTATAGCTCTTGGCCACATGAAAAGAAGCACTCCATGGGGTCACCACACAAAATACCTTCGCGATTTTTCCCTTATTTGTTGCATAAATTCACCTGTACAGTGAACAGGCCGCTTTACTCGGCTTACCGGCGAAGCGGCCCGTCTGCAAGTGACTCTAGAAGATTTTAATAAAAGATTATTTTAATGCATACGTTCAGCCTTACACAGCTCCGTGTGGAGTTTAATAAATAATGAGCGTGACATTTGTCTAAGAACTCTCGGTGAGAATATTTTCGTTTTTTGTATAAAAGAACAAAATTATTTCTGGTATTATTTGGAATTTATCGAAGAGTCTCCGGAGTTTTCGATCTGAATAAAAAAATGATATAAATGATATGAAATTAAAATTGCTTGTATATAAATAAATAAATATACGAAAACTTACAGAAATATATAAATTATAAAAAAGGAACATCAAAAGTAGTATAATCTTCTAAAAGTTTTTTTTTGTCTTTTGGTTAGAACCAAAAGACAAGAAAAAAAACTTTTATATCTAGATAGAATATGTCATGCCATGAAGGAACTGCAATTCGCTTTTAGCATTAATTCATAGAATTTATACAAAAACTTAAGTTTTCCGGCCGATAATAAATAAGATAGTTTTACAAGAAACAAACAATTGAAGAAATCGTGTTTATAAGCCGCGCTGCAATCGAAAAGTAAAATAGCATAAATGCCGAAAACTTGAAAATCAGAGATAGAGTTCTGCGCGTGGCTGTGGAACACTTAGTTGTATGACTCCAACGGCTCACTTGCTGACGAGGCCTGGCTTTTTCTTTACGTGATGAGTTCTAACGGTAAGCTCCTACTACTCACTCATTCCAAAAATTTACTTGAATAAAATTCAGAGGATGATGCAACAGACACATGGACTCATAAAAAAGCCTTACAGCTTATCACGCTTCTTTTGTTATTTTGACACTAATTCCAGAAAGCTGTTAAACCAAAAACAACCGTAAATCAACCTTGGTGTAAATACAAAAATCTTTGTATTAAAATTTAATTTCCTCCACGAAACGCGCCTCAGTCATTCGAATGACGTCTTTAACTGTTAGAATGTTGTTACATTTTTTCAATTTACAGTAAAAATCTTGGAGTTAATTAAATTGAGGGGCAAGTTACAGGCGACTGGGTTTTCACTGTTTGCGCTTTTAAATATTGATTCATTGTTATTATGTTTAAAGAAGAGCCCGTGGCTAAGTAATAACAATCGCACGGATCGATCCGTAAGCCTGGCTGTCATTCGTGGATCTTTGGATCTTTGACAGTCGTTACAAGTAGTCAGAAGCCCGAAAGTCTGACAGCCAGTCTTACCATGGGGTATCGTATTACCCGGGTACTGACTGGGCTGTGGAGGTCATAAAGGCAGTCACTCCATGTAAAATATTCAGCTGCATTCGGTTAGATTGGAAGCCGACCCTAAAATAGTTGGGAAAAGGCTCGACAGATTGATTTGTAAGATACGTTTAAAAAAGTTTTTATTTTGGAATGGGTCTGCGCAGAATCGAAATAAGGAAATGGCTCATTAAGAGATGTTTAAATTGGGATCTGTTGCAGGTTACTGCTTACTCTTTGGTTCATGAAATAAAGCAATGTACTTGCCTCTTTTTCTACCAACAGAACGCACTAAAACGCTTATTTAATTTTTAAAATTAATTAAATTCATGCACTCAAACCATAATAAACAAAATACTCATTTTCATCATCTCATTTCAAAATAGAGATAGACTACGATAAATTGACCCGTCCCTCAAAAATTCAAAACGTTTTAAAGTATTTGTGAAAGTAATAACAAAGCGCCACCAAGACTCACAACGCATGTTGCTGCTGGCTTGGAGACTAATACTTACAACTACATACAAACTCTTTCGTAAGGTTGTGACTGCAAACATTAAAAGTGTATATAAGTGTGTGTAGTAATTTAGAGGGGCGCGCCATGCCATCGTAGTTTATCTCTACATCTATAATAATCTTAGAGCATAGATAATAATAGCTGTCTACTAGTAGGCACCCTTCTTCTCAACTACACGCCACTAAGCAATTCTCGTCTACGTTCATCCATCTGAGTAACCTCTTGTCCTATTGACTTAAAAATTCCCTTTTAAATTTAGAAGCGACTGCCAGTTGAGCGTTTAAAATGCAGGAGCTCAACACCACAGATGCTCAATTTACGCTCATTTTACGCGTTATTTGTCAAGGTACGCTTCGTTGGACTTTTAAACGATAGTTTATTTAGAGCTTATATGTGTAATACGCTTTTTAAGTGAGTTTTAAGGCAAACAACGCGCTGTAGAAAACTTGTTTCGTTGAAGTATTTAGTACTAGAGTCCTCATATATGATAGACTAGCTGTGCCTGCGACTTCGTCCGCGTGGAATAGTGACAACGTTCGCCGTGATTCTTTAAATTGATATAACTTTTTTATTTATGAACCGATTGACATTAAATAAACACTAAATGTTAAGTGAAGCTTACTACAATTTATATTAGTGAAAACCGCAACTAAATCGAATAAGCCGTATCTGATATTAGCGTGCACAAACACACAGACAAACCGACGATATAAGGTTCATTTTTAATTGAGAAAATTTGACAGTTAGGGATAGCTTGATGTGCTGGCGTCTGTACATACAAAAATATGCAAACGGAACATTAATTTCATCCAGTAAATATTTACCTGTCAGACCCTCCAATCTTGGGCCTCTGAGGGTAAATAAGAAAAATATTTAAAACAGTGAGTTAAAGATCTCTAGGTATAAGAAAGTAGGTATACGTATTTTTTCAGAATTCCTTGGAACACATTTGTTGTGTAAGTAAGTACTTTATATAAGTTGTTAAAAAATGTACTCTAAAAATTTCGTGGGAGCATTGTACTCATCGATACGAACAACTATTACTATGGGATGGACCCTGAAATCTCGAAAAAATATGAGCTGTTCCATACAATATGCACACGTTACTTAATAAAATGTATGGAACAGGTCATTTTTTTTTTCGCGATTTTTTGGTTCATCCCATAGTAAAAGTTAAGTTAAGTACTGCTGGACATAGGCCTCTCCCAGGTGACCCAGCCACAGCTATTGGCCATTTGGTATAGCAGCATAATCAGCCTGGGAACCGGGTATGTTTCCAGTTCTGGAACACAGGCCTCCTCTCTGCGAGAGGAACTGGGCCGTAATACACCACCTATGCGGATTGGTAGTGGTCGTATTATTTTATATTGTTATGTAATTTATGTCTTGGAATTCTTTTTTTTGGACATGGTGCTTTCCGTCACCGTTTTGAAATCAAAAACTGGGCAATAGACATCCATACACATTTTTTTTCATACACTTTTCCAGAGCATTTATTAAACGCTTGCTTTTGCTCGTAGCTTCTCCCGCGTGTGTCGGAAAATATCCCACGAGACATACTAACGGGATAAACAAGATTCTAATGCGGTAATTCAGGTTATAAACTAACATAATATCTGTATGAATATCCGAAGAGCATAGTTCTCACATCTTTATAAACAAGATAAATGATGTAACCATAATTATTTTATTTAAAAGAGTGTCCGTGGAGTTTCTTGCCCGTTCTTCTCCACGTACTACGTCTAGAATGGGCTACTAGCTACATCTTTCTCACTGACTGACCCCTTGACAATTCAAAAGTGCCTCTAATTTATTTATTTGATATGAATGCTTTGAGTTTGAAGTTTGAGATTACACGATTGAGTAACAAACATACAACCGTACTAACTTTCACAATTGCAAAATGAGTAAGATGACACTGAAATATCTCTAAAGTCAAAACCGTTCGCCAACAAATGAAAGGAATTCTGACAAGACATGATAAATCTTTTTTAAATACTATACTTATATTAATGTAATAATGCTGAAGGGTTTGTTTGTTTGTTGTATGTTTGAACTCGCTTATCCCTGGAATAATTAGTTGAACTAGAAAACATGCGTTTGATAGTCGAATTCTTGAAGAAGGATATATACTATGTATTTAACATGACGCTGCGACCATTAGGAGCCCGACAAAAATATAACAAGTTCCACCCGGATGGAACAAAGTTCCTTTCGATTAATAAGCGAAGGAATTGTAATAACATTTTATTTCCTTTAAGTTATAATAATTAAAAAAAACTGATCGAAAATTAACCAATCAGAAAAAAATTATTAAAAAGACATCCTATTTTACTCCAAAAAGAGTGTCGTTACAACTTTTGGTCTTAATTCCGTCTAGCCCCCTTTCGCATCGCGTGATAAGGAACTTCGTTCCAAAAAGTCAGTAAGAACACTAAGCGAAAATGTAGTAATACTGAGGCAGTACTTATTATTATTTATTTATTGTCTATAAATAAATCAAGTATTTTGACTTGGCTCACAAGGGCATGTGGGATGTGGACTCCGCGATCATTGTGCCGATAGTTACTACAACCAATGGCTTAATAGCCAAGAGCCTCGACCTACACCTGAGGAGGCTCTCGTTGGGCAGCTGGATCAAGGGCTTGATTCGGAAAGCGGTCCTTCTGGGACTCAGGAGGTTACTCTCTTTGGAACCCTGACCGCTGGTAGCTTGAACCCAGTTCCCGATACCGGTGGGTTACTGTTCTATTTTTTTATATTTTTCGTTCGTTTTTCTTTTTTTTTCGTTCATAAAAATATTTAAAAATTTAATGTGTTTAATAATGAAAGGAATAATATATATTATAGTAGAAGTCGCGGGTAAAAGCCAGTGTATTGTAAAATATTAATTACTTACTTATTTTAGATGCAGACAGGTATGCCAAGATTTTGGCTGCAGTTGCTCGCATCGTTATTTTAGACAAATACACTCTAGGAAATCAAATTTTCCGGTACCTACGTAGTTATTATGTATTCTTGTGTATCTTGGCCACCATTTTTCAAATATATGCACTAAATAGTTTTCATGTTTGGCACAAGTTATCACGTTGGATATGTAGTATGTACTGATAAATACATAATGTTATTTTATTCTTCGATTTATTTAAAAAAAAACAATTTATTTAAACATTTGACATTCGATGTTTTCGTGTCGAAAATAAACTATAGTTACAGCTAAACTTGTTTTCATCTCTATTTAATTAAGTTTTTATACATATTAACAACTTTTTTTTTAAGGCTGGGAAATCATCCAATGACTGCTCCCGCTCTGGGTATAATTATAATTACTAAGTATAATTTTCGGTATTGGACACCTTGCATTCGGTTTTTGATATAGCTTCAGGCTATCGCTTTCATTTCATAACCTAAATAATTTTAATATCAACGGAAAAGTAAAAACGACTCAAGATTTTTGTCCATCATCCGTTTCCAAATTAAACGATATTATTTAAACTTTATCCTTCATTTCTCTCAAGGAAATCTTCGTAGAGTTCGGTTTTAATAATTTTAATATGTCCCTGAAGCCGGTGGCTAATTAAAAAGGAGATCTTAAGCCGGTTCGTCTTAAGATTAAGGGCGATCAGGTGATATTCAAGGCTCTCGTTCACCTGGGGGCCAACCACCACCTCAGCAGTATTATTTTTATAGTATATTTTTTCATTAGCGTTACCTTTTGTATAGCTTCGTCTCTTCCTCACATCTAAACAAAAAAAAAAAACATACCGTCGAATTGATAACCTCCTCCTTTTTTGAAGTCGGTTAAAAATAGGGACCCTAAAGAGACTGGACTGACATGTAAGGGCCAATAGGGATGATGACTAGATTTGTTTTTTAGTCCGTAAACTAGATTTACAAAAAATATTGGACACGTATTTTTCCTTTTTTTACGTAATCCAAAGATTACGCTGATACATTTAGTTCCAATGTGGCATGACGTCACGAGTATGTAGTTTTTATACTTACTTGTGACGTAGCGAGCCCCCACTTCCCAACTTTAATGCGTTTTATCTCAGTATTTTTTTGTTAATATGATAAAGAAAAAAATACGTGCCTAATATTTTTTTATTATAAGAAGAAATTATATTTAGTCCGTCTAGACTAAATCTAATTTCTTTACCCAGGCATCATCCCTATTGCACCAATGAAACTAAACTCAATCTATGCATCAAAACAGCGTCAAACGTGACGCGTGGCGTGACGTGTCAGCGTCAATATTCCTTTAAAATATAATGACATGCTGTCAGTGTCATTATTTTTTTTATTCGATTAGCACAAAAACCCCATTTAAGGGATTTTAGCTGCCCCTTAAATGGGTCAGTTTAATCGGTGAAATTCACCCTTAAATTGTCCATGAATAACGCTGTCATTTTTTGACAGCTGTATGAAATGAACTTTCCATCAACCTGATTTTAACTGAAATTATTTCGGGACACCATTCCACCATTCTTACAAAATGAATCACAAACAGAAAAAAAATAACTTTATACCAACGAGCGAAAAAAGTAAGTCGCAAAACAACATACTAACAATAGCTGACCCATTTGTTTTCGATATTAACATGCGACATGAGTCTTGGCGCACAAATACTTTCCATCAATATATCACAAGTCACCAGCAGAAGACAAACAAAATTATATCTGGAAGGCGAATGTCACATTCATGATGGGCATAGACTATAGAAATAAGGGATGTGAACATACATAATTATGTAGAAGTGTCTCTTCGATATGGCCAAAATTGGCACCTGAGTAACGAATTATAAAGATCTTTTTGCAACTTTGGTAGGTTAATTTCGGGAATGTACGTCATTTATGCTATAGAATGTTATAGTGTCCTCCTTCCTCCTTCATCCTTTCAGAGGTTACTATACTCATGAAAATGAACAACTCTGACTATGGAACTCCTCAAATCACGAAAAAAAAATCTGCTGCTCGGTACATTTATGTTCGTATAATTCGTCAAAATGTACGGAACAGCTTTTTTTTTTTCATATTTCAGATTTGGTCCCGTGGAAAAAGTTGTTGATTTTCATGAGAATTATCACCTAACAAGGTTAAACGAGAGACATACTTTCAGGTTTCACACTGTACGTATATAGAACTTCATTACTTTTACTTTTTTACAGACCAGTGAAAAATCTTAGCCGTAGATTTTTAGGTTCTATGTAATGTTAGTCATACATGAGGAGATCAAATGTACGAGTATCAGACAAGTTTACGAAGCATCATTCTAAATAAAAAATATATCTTCTTAGCATATCCCTTTTTCTTCAAGAATCTATGTTAGCGAACAATAAGGAAATACAAGGAAAAGTTCGGTATTATAATATTATGTTCGATCGGGATGGCTCTATTGTAGCGAATGAATTTATTATTAGCTATATGAAACACATGCCACTGAATAAAGCTAATATGCTGATGCATTCACACTGATGTTTGAATGGCAGGAAAATAGTCTATTGGATGAATTAATTATTGAAATTAATTCTGAAAATCAGTCTTTCGAAGGGGTACCGTGTAAACTGGGTTGTGGTAGTCAGATAATAATATGACTGGGTTGTGGAGGTAAGATAGGCAGTCGCTCCATATATGTATGGGTATCGTATTACCCAGTTACTGACTGAATAATATGTATGGTATTACCCAGTTACTGACTGGGTTGTGGAGGTAAGATAGGCAGTCGCTCCATGTAAAATACTGGTATTCAGCTGCATCCGGTTAGACCGGAAGCCGACTTCAACATAGTTGTGAAAAGGCTAGGCAGGCATTCATTAATAAAAATTAAATAGATTTGCTGAAAACCTAAATCAAAATTAAAGAGAACTAACAAATCGAGAATAATAAAGTAATAATAATATTTTGTTTCCATGCTTTGCAATAGTCCAGAACCATCCAGGGCTTGTCATTGGGTGCACCATAGTGCATACAGGGATAATCGTCGGTTGGTGCCTCCTCAACATTTATAGTGGTCTAAGGGGCCTCTACGAGTTCACTTCGGCCCCTCGTATGCCTTCCAAAGGTCCGGGACCCCAGGGTTCTAAGAAATCTATAAAGATAAAAAAAAAATATAACTAGAATAAACGCTAATTATGAGAATGAGTGTAAGTGGGTGGGGGAGTTCCACTTTTTTTTTTAAAGCTGGAAAATCATCCAGTGACTTCTCCAGCTCTGGGTGAAGCGGAAGGGAGTGTCAGACTCTTACTGACTAAAACCCTTCCATGTTCCTTCCTTAGCCCTTTATGTTCCGGGGTAGCGGTAACCCTTTCGGACAACCCGCTTACCCGGCAGGATCCCGTTTACCCGGCAGGGAATTGGAACTGTGAATCGGCGTTTCACTAGGTTTCGAAGTTCTGTTGTGTAACTTCGTTATTGCTTTAAGTATACAATGTGGAGAAAATAATACGACCATAAATAAAAACACTGACAATACTAATGACTATTTTGGAACTATCAAATAAATCTATATAAATAATAGTGATGGGCCGACTATGGGTTTTGCCAATCTTTGACTAGCTATAGTGACTAAACTATTGCTTATATTTGATTGAACTTTCGTATGCTGGCTGAGGGGACAGCATTAGATATAGGTACGCAGTTTAATTTATGACTGTATCTTAGTCTCCACTTTGTATACACTATACAATTTTCTAACGCTCAGCCAGGAAGCTTTTGCGTCCGGAATTTCTGTAGGAAAATAGTGTCTATGGTTTATGTAACAGAGTTGAAGACTGCGCGTTGTGCTCTTTTAAGGATTATTACATGCATTTTTGACGCACCTCCCCAGATTACAATGCAATCTTTCTACAAACAGGTTTCCTTGGGATGCTTTGTAGGTAATTCTATTTTCTTGAACCTCTTCTTATGTATATGTAAAACATCCGTGTTGTTTTACGAAGCACGAACATGCTTGATAAATGTTTTTGTCATAGCAATACTAAAAAATGCTGGCCAACTTTCTCACATCAACCATTTAAGAATAAGCGGGATTGTCCGAAAGGGTTACCGCTACCCCAGAACATAAAAGGCTAGGGAAGGAACATGGATGGGTCAATAAGAGTCTGGCACTCCCTTCCGCTCCACCCAGAACGGGAGGAGTCATTTGATGATTGCCCACTCAACTCAAAAAAACCTTTTAAGAATATTGGGAATCACGCCCTAAAAAACAGGTAGGCCAGTAAAATAGAGAAAATATGGAAAAATCTTAGCAAACACTACACGTAATCAAATCAAAACAAAAAACCCACAAATAAAATTTAATAGGAATAGACCATTCAATGGAGAAAATAAAATAGCTCACCAAAACCCTCTCGAATGCAACGCTACCACTAGTGTGTTTAACCCTTGACTGGTTTACTCAAATAATGTTCGAAATTCAAAGTTGGAACGCGTTCGCGCCATATTTCATTTAAGGAGTACTCTCTCTCTCGGACGTTTTATTTATTTATTATTTTTTTTGACAAAGTTTAGCCGCGTTCATTTTAATACTACTGCGGAGAATAAATGCTTTTTTGGAGTTCAAATAAGTGGTATTAAAATTTTTAGAAGTCGGATTCATTTCGTTGTGACGTTTTTTAGAGAAATCAGTCAAAGTGGAGAGTTTAAAGTTCGACCATGTCACGTTTTGGCAACCACTAAGAGATGAGCGGTTTTTTAAAAAAGAGCTTTAAAAAACTCATTGAAACGGTTCTGGCAACATAGTCGGTCCGTTGAACTTAAGCGTAATTTTTTAACGAAGTTCTTTAACGCGGCTAGTAGTAGGAGTTGGCTTGTAGAAATTGTAGAAATCGTCACGTAATGATAAAACTTTATGCCCCACCCATGCGACATTCTATCATACATGTGCATTTTCTTTATTTTTGACAGTTTGAATTTTACACGCATTATTATTACAGGAACAGACATATACACGTTACAGGAACTGATAGACGCTAGTAATAGTGCCAAACACGTAGCCGAATTCTGCGCCGAGTTCATTTAGATTGCCATCTACACGCTAAGACGAATACATCGCCATCTAGTGTAACTTCTTAGAGATCGAACGCCATCATATTATGTAATCCGTTCAGCTGTTAAGGTGTGAAAAGGTAATAAATAGTGTTACTTAAGTCATTGACTGCCACGCAGCAGACACAATAGAAAAACTATTGTTCGCGGCTCACCGGTGACCGCGTTGGCGCTCAACGTGTTAAGCTTTTAGATTCTGTTTCCGATACCGTTGCGTTACATTTTTTTTATATTATTTTTATTATTTTATAAAAATATTTAAATATGTTATTTATGTAAACGAAATAATATCGACCTGTGCGGCTGTTATTACTTAGCCGTCAGTCGATTGATCAGGTTAAGCTACGCTTGCCGGGGTTGGCCGTGGATGGGTGACCATTTTTATATAGGTACCGAGACTCCTCCGTGCTTCACGTTAAGCCGTTGGTCCCGACTGTCATTTGTGCATCTTTGACAATCGTTACGGGTCGTCAAAGTCCGAAAGTCTAGCGGTCTTACCAAGAGGTATCGTATTACCCAGTTACTGACTCGGTTGTGGAGGTTAGATAGGCAGTCGCTCCATGTAAAATACTGGTACTCCGTTGCATCCTGTTAGACTGGAAGCTGACCCCAACATAGTTGGGACACGGCTAGGCAAATTGAAAAGCTGTTACTTAACATTAGCACGGATGTTGAAGAGCACAAAAAAGTCTTGGTCACCTGTGAAGGCTTTCTTTATTTTTCGTATGGTTAGTGACTAACCTGGCGTCAGAGTAATTGTTTTTTATGCTGCCCATGGGCCTTTGACTTAGCTTCACATGCTGTTTAAAATATAGCCCAGGTTCCTCACGATGTGAAAGGCTTTTAAAGTAGGTAACCCAATATTAACCTCAAAATATACCCCATGGAACTCTACGACCCTGGTACCAACACAACACAAAATAATTACGAAGATAAATATAAAATGTATACCGTACAAAACACGACGAAACGATGTAGGGTCAGAAAAACAAGGCAGCCCACGGACCATTAATAAAGGGATTAATGACGATAACCTTTTTTGCTGATGCTCACCTATCTGTGACAAAGTGTATAACACAGAAATTAATTACTTTTGTACGCATTACGGTTTAAACGTCAATTATAATTACATCTTGGTGCGGTAGTGGTTCTACTAATACCTACTATTAGAGATTTATTGCTTTTTTTACCAGTTCTGTACAGATACATAATTTTTTTTATCATCTTGTATCGTCATCTTGACTTTATCTTTATCTTTGATTTTATTTTGTAACTACGTGTGATTAAGAACTAAGCCTTAGTATGTAAGTGCTGTGTACTTCTGTAACTGACAAATTCAATATAATTTAAACCAATGTTAGTCTCATTATGTGTATGTTTTTAGTGAATAATTCGTTGGAGTACCTTTAATAAATAAATAAATAATTATCATCTTAGCAACTGCTTAACTGAAGTATTGTGAGTAATGAGTATGGTAGCACATAAACAAAAAACTTACTTTCGCGTTAGTCATCCTGTGATCATCCTGTAAATATGAAGTATACCCTTATTTTTTATTTAAATCACAAAACTGAAGTACAATCACAAATGCATCAAAAAAGTTAAAACACAATATATCGTATTGACATCTACTAGATGGTAATCTATATTATCTAAATCACTATCTAATAAAAGCCAAGCAAAACCAACTAGTTGAAAAGTACAAAATATTTAAATATAAAAAGATATTTTTAAAAATAGGATGAAAAAAAAATTCTATTACGACACTAAGTTTAGTTCAAACCGAGGCAGAACCTTATTTTAATACTGCTCCACATTATATTCACAATGAAGTAAAACAATACCGCCCTTTGAGGTGGTGATTGGCCCCTGTCAATTATAGAATTCCATTTTTCAAACCGGTGAATGAAATCCCCGCGCAAATGTTAGAGCTATGCCTGCAACGTCAAAAACAAATTTCCGTCCTGCAGAAAGAAAAATAAACTATAAAAAACTTTTTTACAAAAAATAAAACCGACTTCCAAAACGAACACTACAAAGTGACAAATAATTTTGATTTCGGAAGTCGGTGTCTTCGGTTTTGTATTTTCATTTTTTGCCACCGACTTCCGAAATCAAAATTATTTGTCACTTTGTAGTGTTCGTTTTGGAAGTCGGTTTTATTTTTTGTAAAAAAGTTTTTATTTTTCACTTTTTAGTTGTGGTACCTACCTACACAACCCCCCCCCCCCTCCCCCCCAAAATTTTAATACCACTACCTGGTATGTAAATTACAGTGACAGGAACTTATTAGAACATCGTCCACATATGTTAAGTAGGATTTTTTTAAGATTTTTGTTGATTTTTCAAAAACCGCTTATTCGATTTCGATAAAAAATTTATGGGACCATTTGGAAAGTATACCCTTTCCAACAAAAAAAGAATTTTTCAAATCGGTTGGCAAGCAACGGAGTTATGCGCGAACAAACATAAAAAAAAAAAAAAATACAAACATCCGAATTGAGAACCTCCTCCTTTTTGAAGTCGGTTAAAAATGAATACTGGTGACTTGAGTACACGCTTTCGAGTATTAAGCACAGGTGTGCCATGGAGGTCAGACTACTATTTCTACCACCCAATAGGATAAGCCGTGAGTTCCTTATTTCAAATCTGTGTTCTCTATGCACGGGCCTCGAAAAGAACATTCTTACTGAACCAGCTAAAACGAACCAATGTGAACCCTAATACCAGCATGTAAGCTTGGAGTGAAATGCAGGCGTATGTTTGCTAGCATAAAAATCCGCTTAGGAGGTGCGCCAATTCCAATTTTGAAATGGTTTTGGCGGAATGGCAGTAGATTTTGTTCATAGGGTTCCGTAGAGGCACTTTAGGCTTAGTGTATTAAAACTGTCTAAATACTTGCTACGATTCACAATTCCACAGTGTCTTAGCCTAATCAATTTACTGTGATTTATAGTTGGTGCTTGATACACAAAACCGAATTATTCAATTGTATCTTTCATACATCTTATTTTGCAGGATTAAACATCTTTTCGTAAAGAAGAAATTTACTTCCATAAACCTATGTAATTTAGGTACTTGTTTTTTACCCATTTGAGTGACTAAAAGTTCAACGGATAAGACTACAAAACTAAAAAAAACGACAATACATTTTATATAACAGTTCTTCAATTAAACTTCACTGTAAGTGTCTGTTAGTCATGTCAAAATAACAGCATTTTACTTATAACCAAAATATATTTTTTTTAATGTTGAAATAATTAAACTTATAAACAAAAATCATTTTTTTTTAATGTTGAATGTCTGTTTGTTCCGGTTAATCTCCAATTCTGACGAGACTTTCACTAACCAATAGCTGATGTTATAAGGAGTAACTTAGGCTACTTTTTATTTTAGAAAAATAACATGCGACCACGCGGGCGAGGCCGCGCGCAGCAGGTAGTCCGAACAGTAAAAACATTCCGTATTGTGATACGTTATGTGACTCAATTCTGAAAAAAAAACCTAACACTTTCAGCCTTAAAAAAAAACCTACGGATCCCAGCACGCTTGATAAAATGCTAGCGCGTTTTTTTCACACAGAGAGAGCTAAAAGTTGTTCCCATTCAACTTCGAAGTGAAATAGAAATCGAAGTATCGCTAGACGGCGCCAACGAGTTAAGCCGACGTATGAAATACATGAAATAATTTTTCGTTTCAGTACAAATTCCGTAGTTGATTCGTGGAATAAATATAAGGAGCTGGTTCTCACGATAGCGCTGGAGAGTTAGTGTTAAGTGTCAGAAACGACTTTACAGAATAATTGTATTTCAGAACTGGTAGTAAGAAGATAACAACTTTTATTGAAAGTTAATAGACTGCCTCTTTCGTCCAGTGATCGCAAGCGCTACTGCTGCACATGAGATCCTGGATTCGATTCCCGGGTAGGGCATGGTGTTATTCGATTTTTCTATCTGGAATTTTTCAGTAGCATCCTGAAATTTGGATCCATGCCCGGTCGATGGCAATAGGCTCGTTCCTATCACATGTGACTTAAACTTAACGGGCGAAATGTGACTCCTCCCACTCTGGCTCCGCGGTAGCGGTAACCCTTTCGGACAATCCCGCTTACCCGGCAAGCTTTGGCCCTGGCTCCTTATTGCTGCCATCTCTTTGAGGCGCACGTGGAACACGTCCACGCCGTCCTGATTGGACGGTGAGCTACTTATTACTCACCGTCCGCAGGCCCGCACCTACGATGGCCGGGAGTCGTCACGTGGCTCCCGACGCCCGGGGCGTCTCCTGTACCGGCTGGGACGGAAGAACCTTTCCCTCTCCCATCTCCCCACCTCCTTCGCAAGCATAGGTGTTTCACAGAAGGAGGTAATTGCGTCCCACTCCCTCTCGCTCTGCATCTTGGCTTGCACCAGGGCCGGACGCGAGAGCTCACCGCCGCCGTCGATCGCCTCTACGATGACAATTGCCTCTACGAGCAATGGAATCCTGTAATACAGGCGTGATGTAACGATAAGTTACGAGTATATTAAACATAAGAAAGTATTTCTACCTGATATCTTAATAAGATTTAAGATCCTCTCTAGAAATCTCCATTAACAATATTAGTTTACGACCACCTTGGGACTAATCGATAGTAATTGAATGTTTCAAGAGCACTTATCGATTCTAAAATCATTTTCGCAAGAGCTTACAGGACTATACATGTAGATTGTCTATCAATATGTCTTGTAACTCATAGCCCCAAAAGGCTACTGCCGTAATTCGAACGCCTTCCCAGCAACAGCCACCTAAATGAGAATTATTCCAGTAGAAACTCACCATTATATCGACTCATTAACTCTATCGATCGTATAATCGTGTTATAACGCATCACTAACAAAAACGAAGTTAAATTGACTAGGACTCTCGGCCTAACGAGTTTCCCAAACCCTAATTCGGAATGAAAGTGCTTTTAAATGTTTATTTAGAGAATTCTTTGAGAAGGTTTTGCGATGCGAAACTCTTTTCTGGACAGAGCTCTTAAAGGCCAGCATATCAAGCTACCCTAATCTGTCAAATTTCTTTGATAGATTATCAACTATATGAAAACAGAATAAGGTTCATGTTTAATTGGGAAAATTTAACAGTTGGAATAGCTTGATGAGCCTCTTACAACGTTCTGATGGTTCACAGTTTGGTTTACTAGATTATCAATAATGTCTGAAAATTAAAAGTACCTATGTAGGTAGCCGATGACCTTAAGAAGATGGCTGGGATAGATTGGATGCGGAGTCGGAGGACAGGGTGTTGTGGCATAGCCTGGGAGAGGCTTACGTCCAGCAGTGGACTGCAATAGGCTGAGTAGAGGTGGGTGTACCGCGAAGTTAAAACATACTTTCCAAGCTGTAGGTACCGTCTGATAGACGCCTAGAAGTTTTTAAGCAAATACATTTTGCTTTAAAAACTTCTTCTAGGGCAGTGAGTACGAGAGCAAAAATTTTAAGAATTCAGAATCAATTTTATATATGTTAGTTTTAATTACATATGTTTTTTTTTTCAATACATATCTATTATTTTCATGTTTAAATAATTTTATAAAAACACTAGCTTCCGCCCGCGGCTTCGCCCGCCTAATATGTCGACAAATTATACACATAAACCTTCCTCTTGAATTACTCTATCTATAATTTAAAAAAAAACACGTCAAAATCCGTTTCGAAGTTTAAAAGATTTAAGCATACATAGGGATATAGGGACAGAGAAAGCGACTTTGTTTTATACTATGTAGTGATTAAAAAAGTAGCAAAGCCAAATGAGTTGGTAATAAGGTAAATTGTAAATGCAAAAATCACTTAAAACATTATCCCTGATAAACAAAGTCCCCATGGTAATACCCTCCAATAAGGCATTGGCAATTCCGCGGCTCATCTCGATACGTTTGTTAAACATTTGTTTAAAATAATCAGCTATAAACAGACAATAAATTTTATTTATTGGCTCCTCTTTTATCAATTTGCGGTCCAAATGTTTGGCAATATTTTCTCTCTTAAAGCTTCCAATCGTGACTGTGAGAACGTGACGCCACTCCCATTAATGTATACAGTTTCGATCCCGTTGTGATTATTGTACTTTGCCATTCCTTTTGTTAGTTATCATGTTCATTGGTACCGTGTTGATTTTGTGGCTATACATTATTCATTTTCGTAATTTAAACAACGTGTAACAGAATAAACGCAATACTTCTTAAGGGGTCATTGTAATCATCATTATTTACTTGGGCTTAACTCCGAAATCGCGAAAAAAAATCAGCTGTGCAGTAAATTTTGTTGAGTTATGGGCACATTGTGTACACACGGGCACACGAGTATGAGGCACTCAATTTTTTCATCGAAGGACCAACCCCGGAAAGCGTAGCTTAACCTGATGGATCGATCCGTGCGGCTGTTATTACTCAGCCACGAGCTTCTTTTCTCATATCAAATCAAATCAAAAGTCATTTATTCAAATTAGGCTGAAGATCAGCTCTTTTTGAAGGTCAAAGTTACATAAGACAGTCCCCCAATTTAACTATAATAAATAATTAAATATAAGCGGTATTGTCCGGGTAAGCGGGATTGTCCGAAATGGTTACCGCTACCCCGGAACATAAAGGGCTAAAGAAGGAACATGGATGGGTTTTAGTCAGTAAAAGTCTCACACTCCCTTACGCTCCACCCAGAGTGGGAGAAGTCATTGGATTATTTCCCATCCTAAAAAAAAACCATTTCCACTCATCTCGATCCTCAGCCTAAGACCTAAATTCAAATAAACCAAACCTTTGTTGGGTCAATAGCAAGTTTTGTTGCATTTTGTACCCGCATGACAGAAAATTAATAATGCTTTGCCACAGAAATCTTAATAATAAGGCAATATTATTAAGATTTCTGTGTGCTTTACTAACATAGATATAAGATTCATTACTTACTAACCCACTATGCATGTAACGCATCCGAAAAAAGATTATTATATTTTATTTTATAGGATCAATTCCACCTTTCCTAAAGAGAATACCAGCCAGCTGCTAAGGCGTTGACTCTAAATAACGTTGGAGGAGACATGCCGCAAATTTATCGCATCCGACGGCTTCGCGGACAAGAACCTCTTTAATGATATTGATTCCGTTGTACTGAGGGATATGAGAAGTGGGGTTGTTGAATTCAACGTTTGTCAAAAATTGTTAGATAAGCTTTGTATGCATTCAAAAGGAGCTTCAGGACTTTTGTGATAAAATTGACAACACGCCGCTAATTTCTTGAGAAAATATGAAAATGAGTTGGAATGACAGGATAGTCAATAACGTTATTTTTTATGAAAAAAAAAATGGTGGTTTATTATTTTAACAAGTATACCTTTAAAACTAGTGATTGGAGACTCCTTTTAACCTGATAAGCCTGTATTAGTAGCTCTTCCATAACTTATTAAGTAATATTTAGGTACTTGTTTTAAGCGGACCTAAAGGAAATAATGATACAAAACAAAACAAACAAAAAAGAAAAAGAGAGAATTATAGCTAAACATGCAGCACGCACTCAGGCATGCGAGTGTGTGTGTGTGTGTGTATGTGAATGCGAATGTGGCGGCGCGAAGGCGAATGGTTTATGAATTGTCAAAACGCGGCATTTGTACGTGATTTGTATTAAACATTAAAATATGACATCACAGATTTTTGAAATCAAATTGAATACTTATTAACTTTAAATAATCCAATTTTAAAATTATATCCTCAAATAATATTTTATTTCTGTAATGGAATGTCTGTTTCAGTGATGGAAGTTTTTAGGACGAGCGGTGTTTTTTTTAAGTGATTTCATATTTTATTTTTGACCGTGCCAAATAACCAATTCGATGGTCGTTTAAAAATTGCTTTCATTGCTCTATTTCTGCATTTAAAATTAAAAAAAAAACCCACAGCATTGACAGAGATCAGCCGCTCTATGCCGTAAATAAATCACCGTGATATCTTAGGTGAAGTTAGTTGTCATTCCACCTGATGCTAGGGATTGACACTATTGACAGTTCACTTCACGAAGTTCTCACATTAATAATTTCACAGAATAGATCCGCTGAAGCATATATAATATCCTTAAATAATATCCTTGGACATTTCACACAACGCCATATAGTCCCATGCTAAGCAACCTAATGCTTGTGTTATGGTAACGAGATGGCTGATAAACTACTTATATACATTTTTTTTTTGTAAATACATACATATTATACATAGAAAAACACCCAGACTCGGAACAAATACTTGCAGGTCGTACAAATATTTGTTCCGTGCGGGAATCGAACCCGCGACATGCTGCGCAGCAGTCAATCGCTCAACCACTGCGCCAAACGTGTCGTCAAAATATCATAATCAAAAAACGAAATCAAACATTTCTCAAAAGAAACTGGATTACATTTGGTAAAAAATGTGTTAAATTCTCTACTGTCTATGATTACTATTACCGAAAAAGAGAAATTCAAGAAAAGATTTTACAGTTAAAATAAAATACGTGCCTTTGTCAGCTAAAAATAGTCGTGTCATAACTAAATTGAATTTAGAACGGAACGCTCCATTAGGGGGCGCCAATCCTAATCCTTATATTCCTGGGTCATATATCGGGTCTATGTCCAAAAGATCAGGGGCCCATATGCATAAAGTTTGTGTTTTAATAGCCGATTCTCTTGAAAAGGGTTCGGGGGAATTTTTCGCTTGATAGCTTTTGTACTATGGCGTAAGTTATAAGAATAAATTATACTTTAAAAATGCCATTAAAAGTAGTTAAAATCTTCAATAAGTACGAAATAAGAATTGAGTGATTTAAAAAAAAATTAATATCGTATAAAAACGCGGGTTGCATTCAGAGGTATTTTCATAATGACTTGAGTTTAACCAGTATCTGTCAATCAAATATTGTATAACAATTGACATCAAGCACCGCACGCTATTTGTGATAGTATGTTTTTTTTTTAATTATTCTATTCTTATTTTAAACTTTTTAGAGATTATTTTCTTTTTTTTATTTAGGTTTTCTAATGGAGAGTTTTTTTTATTTTTTGGCGATATATATAGCTATAATTATGTTCTTCTGAATGGCAAAAAAATCTCTTATTATAAAAGGAATGGAGGTTTATAACCACTCTTTCTCACTGCGTTTTAGCGACTTCAGCTTATATACGTCCAGATTTTCTTCTAATATTTTCTTTCACCGTAATTCAGAGATTTCTCCTTTTGCAACTGTCGTGAGAGTTACAGTCATGTAGTCACTTCTACCCGGGATGGGCAGAAGGCATTCTATATGTCGTACGATTTAGGTACAGACGCCAGCACATCAAGCTATCCCTAACTGTCAAATTTTCTCAATTAAAAATGAACCTTATGTCTTTGCAATAAAGTTGAAATTCTATCAAAGAAATTTGACAGATTGTGGTAACTTGATGTGCTGGCCTCTGTACCTAAAAATTGACTGAAGTGGCAGTGGGCTGGCCATGTTTGTCGAAGTACCTCTGGCTGGTGGAGCAGACGAGTCCTGGAGTGAAGACCGCACATCGGGAAGCGTAGTGTGCGATGTGCCTCAGCTAGATGGACCGATGACCTTGAGAGTGGCTGGGACTGACTGGATGTGGAAGGTGGAGAACAGGGTGTTGTGGCGCAGCCTGGGAGAGGCCTATGTCCAGCAGTGGACTACGATAGGCTGAGTTGACTCAAAGAGTTCTTAAGGCCTACTGATATAGTCTTATGAGTTCCTTCTTCCCGCTTCTGCCCATGCCTTATGCCATACACCAAGTCAACATATGGGGTCGTGAGGATAACTCGTCTTCATGACTTTCTAACATGCTTTTAGATTTTCACGTACAGTTAACCATCCCAGCTGTCCCTATATGCCAGAAATCCTTTTATTATGTAACTTTTTCCAGAATTCCCGGAAGACATTGCATAAAATGAGATGAAAAGAAATCAAATAAAAATCGTGGATAAATAAGTGGCATCCATACCTTCTTGGTACGTAGAAGTTTATATGTTGCAATACCTACTGGGTAGATAGTTAATGCTTTTCGAATCTTTCAATAAGAACTTCAACATCCTACTCTAATTATTATAATATGTGAGCACCATGTATTTATGACATAATTTATTTTACCTGCCATTGTTATATTTGTTTTTCTTTTCACCTTTTGTCTTAACATATAATTTTATAATTCATGTAAGTATACATAACATTGTAAAAAATGTAAAACAGTAGCTTGAAGAGGTGGAGTTTCTTGCCCATTCTTCTCCATACGAAACTACGTTTAGGAAGGGGCAACTACGATCAGTTCTATTTCTTGTTCATTTTGACGTTGAAATGTGTCTTGAAATAAATTATTTGACTTTCGCTAGGGATTAACATTACTGTCAGTTTAAACTTACAGTTACACTACACTTAGAGTTCACTTCACCTTAGTAATCACGGTTAGATATTTACAGAATAGCACTGCAGGCCACGGACATCCACGCGCGCCTCAAAGAGATGTCAGCATATGAAGGGGTCCCTCAGGGCTAAGCCTGCCGGGTAAGCGGGATTGTCCGAAAGGGTTACCGCTACCCCGGAACATAAAGGAACGGTACATGGATGGGTTTTAGTCAGAAAGAGTCTGACACTCCCTTCCGCTCCACCCAGAGCGGGAGCAGTCATTGGATGATTACCCAGCCTTAAAAAAAAATAAAAGGCCACGAACATGGCAATGATCAGTAGGAACGGCATTTTACAGTATTATTTTGGGATCCCATGGCAGTTTCATATTCATACTTCATTTGTTTTTAAAGTTAACATTGGGATGATACAAGTATCATTCAAACTGTAAAATATTGTACAGACGCCAGCACATCAAGCTATCCCTAAGTGTCAAATTTTCTCAATTCAAAATGAACCTTATGTCTTTGCAATAAAGTTGAAATACAATCAAAGAAATTTGACAGATTGTGGTAACTTGATGTGCTGGCCTCTGTACCGGTTATCAAAAATTGTTATATGAAAAGAGACGATTTTCTTATAAGGATGGGAAATCCTCAAATGTCTCCTCCCGCTCTGGGTGGAGGGAAAGGAGTGTAAGACTCTTAATGACTAAAACCCATCCATGTTCCTTCCTTAGCCGATCCACCCAAAGCGGGAGGAGTCAGTCGATGATTTATGATACCCTCAAAAAAAGAGCCCTTTATGTTTCAGGGTAGTGGTAACCCTTTCGGACAATCCCGCTGACTAAAGAGTACACGATAAATCGAAGTAGGCAATCAGGGCGAAAAAATACATTTCATCGACTAGCGTTAAAATAAAGGTCGAAGAAATTCTTCATTAACTAATTACTCTTTGATAAACCACTTAGGTACTATAATCCTTCTAAATTTGCTTCTAAGGACAGCAATCAGTTAATGACTGTATAATTTTAAGCTCTTTTTAGTGTTTCACGTTCATAATTGTTACATAATTAAGACCGATTTCTGTTAATGACTTTTAATAAATACTTGAGCATCGATATATAGTCGATCATTCGCAATAGTGAGCTGATATTGTGAGATGCCAGCCAACATTTGACTGTGGCTTTTCAGTACTGCATATTTTGCTACCAATAGTGAAGGATTGGTTTTTAAGATAAATTCAATCATCATGAATTCTCACCCAGATGCGACTCCTACGTGCCGTTGTGATTTCGTGAGTTTATTTAAAACTAGCTTCTGCCCGCGACTTCGTCCGCGGAAAATTTCTAGTTTTAACATTAAATATATCCTATGATACTCGGCAATACTGTAGGTTCCCATTAGTGAGAGAATTTTTGGAATCGGATCAGAATTTCCAAAGATTACCGAGGTGATCTTTTCTGCTCAACTTAGTCGCTTTTTACGACACCCTTTTTTTTTTTTTAAGGCTGGGAAATCATCCAATGACTGCTCCCGCTCTGGGTGGAGCGGAAGGGAGTGTCAGACTCTTACTGACTAAAACCCATCCATGTTCCTTCCGTAGCCCTTTATGTTCCGGGGTAGCGGTAACCCTTTCGGACAATCCCGCTTACCCGGCAGGCTTGGCCCTGAGGGGCCCGTTCATATGCTGACATCTCTTTGAGGCGCGCGTGGAACATATACGCGCCGTCCGGCACGGGTCTGGTGCTGATCGGACGGTGAGTCACCCATTACTCAGCGCCCGCAGGCCCGCGCCTACGGTGGCCGGGAGTCGTCACGTGGCTCCCGACGCCCGGAGCGTCTCCCGCGGCGGCTGGGACGGGAGGACCTTTCTCTCTCCTATCCCGCCACCTCCTTCGCGAGCGTGACTTTTTCGCAGAAGGAGGTGACTGCCTCCCACTCCCTCTCGCCCCGGACCATGGCTTGCACCAGGGCCGGGCGCGAGAGGTCGCCGCCGTCGATCGGCTCTATGAGGACACGGCGGTGCTCCGCCCAAGCGGGGCAGGTTTGCACCGTATGCTCTACCGTGTCCTCTGGGCGATCCTCGCAATGGTGACACCCGGGCATTTCCTCCCACCTGATGATGTGCAGGAACCTCCCGAAACATCCATGCCCGGTGAGGACCTGCGTCTGGCGGTAGGTGAGGGCGCCGTGACGCCTCTCTAGCCACTTCTCAAAGAGGGGTCTTACCGCCACTATCGTGGCATGCCCTGCGCTGGGTTGCGACAGTCGCTGATTCCAGGCCGCCATGAGATCGCGCCGGAGGTCCGTCCGCTCCGCCGCAATTTGCTGCGGAAACGGAGTTTCCCCCCGGCTTAGTATCTCCGCGCGCCACTCGTACAGGCGCGCGAGGACTATCGCCTCCAGATCCCACAGCGGCAGTCCGGCAAGGAGGCTTGCCGCCTCGCCCGAGATCGTGCGGTACCCCCGTATAAGCCGTATGGCTACCACCTTTTGGGGCGCGTTCAGATAGTGGGCGGCTCGCCACCGCAGTGAACGCGCCCACACCGGGGCCCCGTATAGGGCCATGGACCGCACGACTCCCGCGTAAAGCTTCCGGCAGGAGGCGTTTGGCGCCCTCAAATTGGGCAAGAGCCGCTTGAAGGCGGCCCCAGTCCGTTCCAACTTGGGGGCCAAACGTCGGAAATGCTCCACGAAATTCCATCGGCTGTCGAGGACCAGACCTAGGTATTTCATCGTGGTCTCGACGCCGATGTGAACCCCTCCTACCGTAAGTTGGGATCCCGATGGTGGCCTATTCCGAGGTCCATGAAAGGACATGGCCTCGGATTTGTGCAATGCCACCTCGAGACCCAACTGCCGGATCCTCTCAATGACTGTCGCAACCCCGCGTGTCATCGCGTCGGCCGCCGCCTGATGCGACCTCCCGTGCGCCAGGACCAGCGTGTCGTCAGCGTAGCAAACTACGCTGACGCCGTCAGGGAGGTTGGCCCGCAGCACCCAGTAGTAACCGATGTCCCACAGGAGCGGCCCCAGAACCAATCCCTGTGGGACACCGCACGACATCTCTCGCCGGTTCCATTCCCCATCGCGACCGGGGTAGATGACGGTTTACGACACCCTGCCTCGCATTGTAAAGGTGCAAAATAATGCATTATGTATTTTTAACCCAACACGGATAATAATATAATTATCTTGCTACTATTATAAATGTGAAAGTTTGGATGGATGGATGGATGTTTGTTACTCAATCACGCCAAAACGGCTGAACGGATCTGGATGTTTGGCACAGAGATAGATTATAGTCTGGAATAACACATAGGCTAATTTTTATCACGGAAAAACGTACCCGTTCCCGTGGGATAATTTCCAACAACCACGCGGGCGAAGCCGCTGGCAAAAGATATTACACTACCTATATACAAAATACAAACCATCATTTAAAAATGTTAACGTTAAAAATATAAAATTTAAGTGAGGAACCTATTTAATTTAAAGCTTCTCTAAAACGATAAAACGTCCGCACAAAGCACGTAGGAAGTAGGAATGATAGTTGAGCTCGGCGAATGTTTTAGCATTTTGCGTTTAGTAATTTTATATTATCTCGGAAAATATATGACCAATTGACATACTGTAGAGGGCAAATCTTATCTCTGTGATGTCCTTGTGATCATAAAATAATTTTATTTGATAAGAATTGATATTTTGTTGTTTAAATAATCATCCAAACAGAAGTAAGTCGAAAAAATACTTTTTTAAAACATAAAACGAAATATAAAAGTTAAAATACAAAAGATAGAAATGTGGTGTCGCGGACTTTTTTGTAGAAATAATTAAGGCGAACCGGGTTGCCATACATTGCTTTCAATTTTAAACAACTGTTTAGGCAGCGCATGCAAATAATTCTGTTTTCGGAGGTATTTCTTTCCGACTTGCTAGACGAAAAATGCAATAGCTCGGCTAATATGTATGATATAAATATAATTTATAGCCTATAGCACTCAGGAATAATGTAGATTTCTATCAGTGAAAAAATTATTGAAATTGGATCATTAGTTCCGGAGATTACCCCCTACATACAAACTTACAAACATACAAACTTACAAACTTACAAATTTTACCTCTTTATAATATTATAGTATAGATTATTATTTACTAGCTTCTGCCCGCGACTTCGTCCGCGAAAGATTTCTTGTTTTAACATTAGAAGTAAGTCGAAAAAATACTTTTTTAAAACATTTAATAAAACGAAATATAAAACTTAAAATACAAAAGATAGGAATATGGTGTCGCGGACTTTTTTGTAGAAATAATTAAGGCGAACCGGGTTGCCATACATTGCTTTCAATTTTAAACAACTGTTTAGGCAGCGCATGCAAATAATTCTGTTTTCGGAGGTATTTCTTCCCGACTTGCTAGACGAAAATTGCGATAGCTCGGCTAATATGTATGATATAAATATAATTTATAGCCTATAGCACTCAGGAATAATGTAGCTTTCTATCAGTGATTTTTTTTTTTAAATTGGATCATTAGTTCCGGAGATTACCCCCTACATACAAACTTACAAACTTACAAATTTTACCTCTTTATAATATTAGTATAGATTAGTATAGAAGTATAGATTTTCCATTGTCATATTTTTAGGTCTTCGATATGACGTCTTCTCATGATGTTTTCTTTCACCGTTTTTGAAAGGAGTGTTGATGAAACAATTTACACAAAGTAAAGCGCCTGGGGGCCTATACAAAGTCAAATTTTTAGTAACGATTACGACATTAGATAAGCCCTAAATGTATGGAATTGGCATAAGCTTTCGAAATGTCACGTGATCGTGTCGTGACGACACGGTTTGCGCAGTGGTTGAGCGATTGACTGCTGCGCACTATATCGCGGGTTCGATTCCCGCTCGGAACAAATATTTGTACGACCTGCAAGTATTTGTTACGAGTCTGGGTGTTTTTCTATCTATAATATGTATGTATTTACAAACAAAAAAAAATGTATATAAGTAGTATATCAGCCATCTTGTTACCATAACACAAGCATTAGGTTGCTTAGCTTGGGACGATATGGCGCTGTGTGAAATATCCAAGCATTTTATTATTATTATCAATCATTTTCAATCACTAAGTGCTAGACAATGTCAAATTGTGTAACGAAACTCAGTTACTATTCCCATATAAATGCGCTGACAATGGCGTTCTTGACTATCCAAATCGCTGAGATAACGAATTATTCGATTAACAATTTTCGAAATCGAATCCAACCGGAGCGATTGACACTTGTCTAGGCCCCCGTTTGGGTTCGAACCTGCAACCATTACCACTGGGCTACAACTGTTCTAAGTCACAAGAATCACCTTTATATTGTAGCACTTTCTCTTCGTTCAAATGTTTCGTACCACGGACATGCAGTATCTGTGTATGTGCTCCATGCCAATATTTATCTTACCTTCCTCTCTTTTTATCAAAAAATCAATCTGTTATCCGAAAGGCTTATCCGATTAACGTAATCGCATTCATAGGATTGTTTTCTTTCTAGGTGTTAGGATTTGTTTTGTTATATTGGGTAACCTACGGAATGTATTGTGATATAAATATGCTGCAGTTAATCTGCCTAGCCTTTTCCCAACTATGTTGGGGTCGGCTTCCAGTCTAACCAGATGCAGCTGAATGCCAGTATTTTACATGAACCGACTGCCTATCTGACCTCCACACGCCAGTGAGCCACTGGGTAATACGATACCCCTTGGTAGGACCGGCTCTCAGACTATCGGGCTTCTGACGACCCGTAACGAGTGTCAAAGATCCAGAAATGACAGGCGGGACCAACGGCTTAACCTGCTTTCCGAGGCACGGTATTATGTAAAGATGGTCACCCATCCACGGACCAACCCTGGCAAGCGTGGCTTAACCAGATGGATCGGCCATATGGCTATTATTACTTAGCGACGAGCTCTCTTTTTTATCTCTTTCTTTTTAGTTATCTTCTAACTTCTGTCTTCCTCTTTCCAGGTTAACCGCTGGTTAGACAAGCATGAGAAGTACTTCTTGCGGTCTACACACATACCAAAACCGACAAGCTTCTCTCAGTACGTGTATGGGACGAGACAGAACCAGTACCTCAGTGAACATCTATACTATACGAAGGTCGTTCCTGGCGTGTCTGCTTCTCATCATGTGTCATCTTTGAGGCCAGTTTATCATTGATGAAACTGGAAGTCCATGTGACTTGTCGACTTTGTCTGTGAATGAGAAAAATGCGATGATAAATTATGTATGTATCCATTTGATCATGAAAGATGTTTCTAATTATTTATTTTAAATAAACTGGGCTGTGCTTTTTAATGTATGTTTTGTTTTTTTTATGTTTAATAGGGGGTGCAATTTAAATTTAGTTCAAAAAAATTTTTTGGGACATTAGAATTGAGTGCAAATTTAGCGAGGGTAATTTAAATGGAAAAAAAACTGGGATACCTATAATAAATCAATTAAAAGCAAAAATATGTTTTTATATGAATAAACATAAATATCTCAAGAATACCTACAAACTACTTATAAATTGAATACATAGAAACGTGAAATAATCAGACCAGAAGTAATCAATATTCTGTAGTTTCTGACTACTCCCATTGGGGCGTGAATTTATATTTAAATGTAAATAAAAAACACCGTAATATGACTTTGTTTTATTACGTTTACAAATAAAAAAATAATTTCATTTATTCAATAACAATTTAATTGTGTCTGAATGGTGTTACAGTAAAAAAAGGTTAGGCAATAAATAAAAAACAAATAAATACCATCCGTATTACAAATTAAATAAATAAAAACACAATATTAAAACAATATTACCATAATAGGAAATAAAACCATTCCCTAATATTAAAAATAAAACAATGTTCAATGAATTTATCATTCAAAAGTCAAAATACAGTATTTCGATACTCATCAAACGCAAATAGCGGCGGAAAATTAGCTCAATAACAATGAAAACTCAATAATAATCAGAATAACAATTATATCGACACTGTATGGCTCCGATGTCGGTTCATTATCGAATGGCTGCTATGTCAGCATATAAATTGAACCAATTAATTTGAACAGCGATTTATTTTATCATTGTTGTGATTTATAAGATCGAGAAGTTACTACGTTGAGCTACGCTTTTTGCGGTCGGATTGGTGACCTTTGTATTGATAAAGAGACCTAGTTTATATTTTTATGGTTCTGTATCCAAAGGGTAAAACGGGTCCCTATTACTAAGACTCCGCTGTCACCAGGCAGGTATCTCATGAACCGTGATAGTGGAAAGTTGAGATTTTCACAAATTATAATATCTAATAAATAAAATAATAAATAATAAAAATAAGGGGTCTTCCATACAACAGACATGAATTTTTTGCCGTTTTTTAAAAACATTTTTGTTATAATCTTTTTTTTTTGAGGGTGGGAAATCATCCAATGACTTCTCCTGCTCTGGGTGGAGCGAAAGGGTGTGTCAGACTTTTACTGACTAAAACTCATCCATGTTCCTTCCTGACGATAGATAATAACTTAACAGTAACTTATCATGATGCCAAATCCAGACTCCTGAGAAATTCCAGATTGATAAACCCAATAACACTTTGCCCAAACCAGAAATTAAATCCAGGACCTGATGCTCAGTGATGCTTACGACCATTAGACTGACGAGGCAGTCAAAGATAGGAAACAATTCATCAAATCACAAATCGTATTGCAAAATTATTGTGGATGATATTTCTTGCAGTTATTTGTAAACAGTTCCATGTGAATTCTAAATACATTATAAACCATGCCACTATAAACAAAAGAACACAAGACATTATCATAACTTCGCGACCCAGTGAGGACAGGACCTTAGAATATAAGTTAACCACTAGAGTATGCACATTCAGCCAAGTATCACCGAAGCACCCTTCTAACCCCACGGAGCATATTCCCACAAGTGGGTGCTCCTGCATATACGACTAACTGAGCTTGAACCAAATGTGCATCTTAGAAAGCACTTACGTCACTCAATTGAACTATAACGACTCAGAGAGAGGGAATATAGAAGGCGAATGAATGTGTAGTCGGATTTTTATTCTAGCAGGCGTAGTTGCTTAGTATTTTTGATTGTACAGAGGCCAGCACATCAAGTTACCACAATCTGTCAAATTTCTTTGATAGTATTTCAACTTTATTGCAAAGACATAAGGTTCATTTTTAATTGAGAAAATTTGACAGTTAGGGATAGCTTAATGTGCTGGCGTCTGTACAAGGAGAAAGCACTGGTAACATGAATGAATAATGAAACTTACATAACTTTGTTTCAGTGCCGAGTTATGTGTAGGTTTTTTCACTAGTTTATGTAAACTCATGTAATTTTACAAAAAAACACTATAAATAATAATTATCGGAAATAAAACCCAAAATAGTAATTACACTGTGTGGATACGCGCTACAGCTTCCTCCATTGGATAGTAATGCAAAAATCGGTGGAAACTGTACTTCAATAAACGTGGATAAAGTCTGTAATTATGGGTATCACTTTTGATTTCAAAATAAGAACTTTACGATATGAGCATCTTTTTTTCAATATCATCAATTCATGCCAAGAAAGTCCACTGCTGGACAGTGGGCAATGGGCGTACTCCTCCAAACAATGCGCCTGTGTTTCTCGCATGCAGTGGACTCCAGCGGATTTTTTTTAAGTTACATATAATTTAATTTTCTTTACAAAATGAATCGGTTGTCTCAGAGCATGGTAAGTATTTAATAATTACAAAATTTATTTTTCGATAAATTAATCAAAAATTGTCAAATCAAAGCGTCTGTACGTTTTAGCTCCAGTAAATACGTGTCACCATTTATGAGGTATAATTCAGTTCTGTACAAAAATCTTTCTTATATTTTCCCTTACCCGTAGTAAGCAAGTTTCTTTCAAAACATCTAGGCTTGATTCTTTGAAAAGATTGAACTAAATATAGAAGTGATTTTCCGAGCCACTGGTGTTTACGGACGTAATGAGATTTGATGTTAATTCGGAGGACTTACGTAACTAGAGACGAAGTATTGGGTAAAGAAATAGGTACCTTAGAATAGGTTGGATAAAGGTCAGTTTCCTTAAGTTAAGAAAAACAAAAGATTAAAAAAAAATAAGGCTGTAAAATTGTCTCATTTGACGTGACTTCATACAGGTTGAACCTTATGCTGCGTAGAATTATAAAGTAATATTCTGTGCCTCAAAAAATGCAGCCATAGCAACCTCTGTGCTGCCACCGGTGATACCGTGGAAGTGGCAAGCTTATGGGCCATAAAAATGTAATACATTGTCGTTCCATCGTCACGACTAACAAGAAAAATAAAACGCAGACCAAGTCGCAAGTGAAGATACGTCAAAGGTATATTATACTTTATATGTAGCTTAACCGGTTTCCCTCAAAAATATTAAGTCATACAACGATCATCATTTCAGCCAAAAGGCGTTCACTGAGTCTTTCAGACACAGGCTTGGAGCCAAGCGTTACCACATCTACCGGTACTGTTTTATACGGTTCCGTTTCATGAGATCACTGTTCATGAGATACAGCCTGATGATAGACGGACAAACAGATGGACAGCGGAGTCTTAGTAATAGGGTCCCGTTTTTTATCCTTTGGATTTGTTTTTCTCTCTGTCACCAGGCTGTATCTCATGAACCGTGATAGTTAGACAGTGGAAATTTTCAAAAATGATGTATTTTTGTTGCCGCTTTAACAAAAAATACTATAAAATAGAATAAAATAAATATCTTAAAGGGCTTCCATACAACAAACGTGATTTTTTTGCCGTTTTTATTGATAATAGTTCGGAACCCTTAGTGCGCGAGTCCGACTCGCACTTGACCGTTTTTGTTTTCCCAGCAATCAGGGCACCTCTACAGCCATACCTAATTCTATAGCTGGCCAAATCCTCGAGGGACCGTATTAGGGACAAGTCGGAGTTGCATTCCTAATCAATTATTAGGAGCTCTTAGGATAACGGGAACGAAGTTTAATCAGGTTGTTTATTCTTGGGACATCATTTGGAACTTATTTTAGGTTTAATGGATTACCCATTACAGACAGCTAATACCGATAGCTCTTCTTTTTTACAAAATGAAATTTTTCACACAATCAGACTGTATGAATACGTTCGTAATACGACTTACGTTAGAAATTCAAAATTTGACAAATTAGTTAGAGGGTAACTAATTTGATGACGCAGGAAGTAAAAAAAAAATAAGTCGATGATATACTTTATTTTCAACAACGTAGACTTCGTCGTGTACGCTCGTCTAAAAGAGATTCTTGCGCCCATTTCCTTTGAAACTCTAAAAATCCTGCCAAAAATCGCATTTTCTTTGAATGAGAATCCAAAAAAGCTTCGGTATTAATCCGGGCCGGTAAGGTTGGGTATAAATTGCGGTAGCCGGGCAGAATCACACGAACCCCGGATGCTTTGTACATACCGGTCTCAACCAGGATTATTTTCAATGTTTGGTTACGGACTTATACGGTTTTCTTTGCCTTTTGCGTTTTCTTTATATTTTGTTTCTTTTTTTTGACAAAGGTGTTATTTCTCATTCAGCTATGGTTTCAAACAGTCATAATATCGCCATTACGAAGTCGATAGGTTCAACATCGGCTCAGTTCCAAAAACCAATTTAAAAAAAATATTTTGTTTTAAAACATTACTGTTTGATATTTATGCTGCCAATGGGATGTCACATATTTATGCAATATGAGCGGCATTGTTTTCTGTATCGAATAAAAGTCAAAAATTATATTGTCAGTTTTATATACTGCCAAAGTGATGTCAGATATTTTTGATCATAACGAGGTGGCACATCCTTCTGATTACTTCTTCTTAGGTAGATATTTATTTCGCAAGATAAGTCCAATATTTATATTATACAGTGTGTTACAGGTTAAACGAGGGACATACTTTCAGGGGTTACTACACTCATGAAAATGAACAACTTTGACTGTGGAACTATACCTAAAATCACGAAAAAAACAGTTGTTTACTAACCTAACCTAACAAACTGTATACAAAGCCGATGGGGTATAATATTATATTTTGGCATCGCTTGTCTCGTTAGTTAGGCTCCAGCACATCTGCTTCCCCAATCTGTCAAATTTCTTTGACAGTTTTCATTTTTTTTTCCAGAAGAATAATTTTCATGTTCAATTGGGTATTTGAATGGGTAGTCAATAACGTTCTTTTTATGAACTGTCAAAACGCGGTATTTGTACGTGTTTTTATGAAATATAACAATATGACGTCACAGATTTTTAGAATCAAATGGAATACTTATTAGCTTTACATGCAATTTTACAATTACATCTTCGCAAGATAAGTATATAATTTCTGTACGGTGGTGGAAGTTTTTAAGACGAGCTGTCTTTTTTCTATGTGATTTCATATTTTATTTTTGACCGATTCAAATAGTCAATTGGGAATATTTGACAGTTTGGAATAGCTTGATGTGCTGGCTGCCACAGATGATCACTCATATTTGCTGTCTTTCTAAAAACAAATACATAATTATTTATAATTGAATCGTTAAACCAGATATTATTGCCATTTTTTACGTAGTAATTTGTTTATGTTAGTGACTGTATCTATGGTACAGAGAGCTATATGGTGTATGGTATGGTGCTATTTTTGTCTTTTTTTTTTCTCAATGATTTTCTCGGAAACCTTTCATTATATTTTTAAGACTAGAAATATGAAACAGTAAACAGAAACATCTGTCTTAATAGCCAATTATTTTGTTCATCTTTTTCTTAAAAACCTTAGTAATAGTATATACGAAGTATTGACATATTTATAGTCCTTTGAGAATATTCAGTCATTGGAAATACTTAGAAAGTTATTATCGTTGGTACTGTAGAGGCTCAACATAACATGGATTGAGAATAAAACCTCCGCGATTTGAATATAAGTAAACCCTGGATTGGTTTCTTTACCATTATCTACATTATATCATTGGCAAAAAAAACATGTTTGTTGTATGAGAGTCCCCTTAAATAAAATATGTTTATAGTACGATTTGATATAGCGGCAACAGAAATACATCATCTGTGAAAATTTCAACTGTCTAACTATTACGGTTCATGAGCCTGGTGACAGACGGACAGCGGAGTCTTAGTAATAGGGTCCGGTTTTACCCTATGGTTACGGAACCTTAATTACTACCAGGCAATGTTACTGACAAAGAAAATCTATTATTGAACCCTAACTACACTTTAATGATAAGGATAACCACGTACTAACGATTGGGTATTCTCGAAAGGTTTTTAATCAAAGCTCTGAGCGCCCGACCAATAAAATATGAGCCCATTACAATTTTACGTGCCCTATAAAGGAAATTATACGACCAATCTGTTAGTAAAACGGCTGGATTTTAGAATTGAGGATTAAGATGTAGTTAAGGGCATTTTTAATTGTTTGTCTACCTTAGAAGTGGTGTTTAATTAAGTAGTCTTTGATTTTGTATGGTACGAGTGGTACGGCAATTCGTAAACACATTGAGTCGAAAGCCGTATGACGAATGTCGTTGACATCCAAAAAAACCACTACGGGGTTAAAAAAAAACCAATATGGTATAAAAAAAAAAAAATTACACCTACAGTTATTTTAAATTTTAAAAGTTTATATTTAAATGTTATTTTATAATATGGACACGCCGGACGGTGCAAGATCACTTGTCTATGCTATTGTCTATTTATAGTCTATGACAAGCGATGGACAAAGATATTAGTTCTATTATAATGTCTTTAGCGATGAGACCCGTGTGCAATCATAGACTAATAAATATAGAATTGTGCCATGCAAGTAACCGGCTGTCAATATAGGTATTTAAATAAAATAGAAAATAAAACAATGAACGCTAATAAAACAATGAATGAATAAAATATACTCTGATAATGTTGAGGCAAGAAAGTGGTATAAATAAATAATAGTACCTACATTTATAAAGTATCGGTCTATGTATGGCTGACTGTGTTATCAAGTGAAAATCGGAAAAAAAAATCGACGAACAAAAACATAGCTATCGAAGCAAAATCGTGCTGCTAGAAACAAGACTCCGGTAAGGTCACAAATACCTGCTGCGTGCAGTCCCCGGGTGAGCTTAAAAATTGGTTTCTTGGTCAGTGGGTAGCCTTAGGGGTAGCCTTCTTCTCTTAACAAGTATTGCTTACATTTAGTACTGAAATTTCCAACTGTTTTTATAACACAAAAAGGGGGCGACAAGTCATTCCAGCAGCGAGAGGCAGTGAATTTAAAACTTCCACGGAATGCAGCAAGTCTGTGCGTAGAAGCAAAAAGAAGGTAAGATGATGCTCTTGTTTTAAATTTCTTTTTATACTTTTGTTGAACTACCCCCCAAGTCTATTAGTTTTTTGGATTCCTATATATCTTTCATTCTGATTGTCGTGTTAAGTTATAATCGTTCTTATCGACCGTTGAGTTCCCGTAAAGGTAAAAATTAGGAATGATAGAAATAAAAATTAAAATTTAAAAAAAGTTGTAATTATTGAAGGATTTATCAGGCAGAAAAAGTTAAGCACTAAGTAGTGCAACCTTAATTGAATCAGTGATGAACATTTAATAATTAGAGAGATGTCCAATCATTTTCATACGCCAGATTCGGGTACGTTTTGTTAAAGTACTATAACATCATACACCATTCAAACCATAGATTCAAACAGTCTTTTGAATCAGCGTGTTCGCGACAACGACTTCCGATTTATTTCAAAAAGCATGCGTCACAATAACTTCTTACAAATCTTCATATCATTCCCATTGATACCAAGGTAGTAGATTTACGCAAAGCGGTTAGCTAAGCCAAGCTAGCCAATAGTGTCAACATATTATGTCACGATGTATCAATACATCGCAGTTGAGGTCAAAGTCAGCAAAATTCGGCACATTACCAAGTCACTGACAGCGTTGCACAATTGCGCCCCGCGTCACTATTGTTGGGACTCCGACGAAATTTACCAGGTCCACAACAGGACAAGCTTAATCTGCTGCCGCTATAGCAGCTCCAGCTACGTTAGCAAACAAGTGACCAATAGGTCGAGCGATGTTTTGGAAACATATCAAAATCGAGTTCAAATGGTTTCCTAAATGCACCACGTGTAGCTTTTGAATATGATCGCTTTGTTTAGGGTCATGCATGCACTTTGGTCATGGTCCTTTATTTAGAAAATCTAAACCGAGAAAAAAGAATCAAAAATTACTTTTTTCACCAGACATTTATCACGAGTCTGGCCACGTTGCCTGGTATCAAAATGGGGTCTATTTTTCCCAACAAGCAAATTCCAGTCCACATAACACTCCAGTCCTGGTCCAATCCAGTAATCATTCCACCCTGGCACAGATGAACTTGCTGAGGGTTTTAAAGTCATCTCTCTCGACCAGAAACGTGCAACCTTCTTAAATCGGGATGAAATTCAAAGTGCGAGTTGCACTATCAGCTAGTGTCTGTGACACAAATAGTCTAACGCAGACCACAATAATCTCAATAATGAGCAGTCCCAGTAGTGTCAGCCCTGACTTGGGAATTGTAGGTCGTTAGTTCGAACCGCGACAGCCACTTTACTGAGTGTATTTAATTTATCACCACTGCTTTTCAAACAGCATATCCTAGGACCAAAATTTCGAAGATCATCTACTAACCCGCCATGGCCCGACGTAGTGGATTACAGCCCACTCTCTCCCTGCCGGGTAAGCGGGATTGTCCGAAAGGGTTACCGCTACCCCGGAACATAAAGGGTTACGGAAGGAACATGGATGGGTTTTAGTCAGTAAGAGTCTGACACTCCCTTCCGCTCCACCCAGAGCGGGAGCAGTCATTGGATGATTTCCCAGCCTTAAAAAAAAAAAAGCCCACTCTCTCTTCTCTCTCTCACGGAAAGGAGGTTTGTACCCAGCAGAGGAAAAATTATTGCCTGATTTTGCTTAAGCCACAATAATCGACCACCTCGGAGCGGATTATTAGGAACATTTATTTAAAAAAAACTAAATCGGATCAGCCTTCTCAAGTTACATGCAATGAAGAGAAATTCTTTATTTATATACTAGCTTTTGCCAGCGGCTTCGCCCGCGTGTATGTAGGAAATTATCCCAGGGGAACCGTAGATTTTTCCGGGATTAAAATTTTATATGCTATTCCAGACTATAATCTACTTTTGTGCCAGGTTTCATCCAGATCCGTTAAGTAGTTTTTGAGTTTATTCGTTACAAACATACATACGAATCTTTCCTCTTTATAATTTTAGTATAGATAAGATTGATATCTCAGCAACAGCTTTAAAACGCTTGATACTACTACTTAAAGTTACGAAGACAGAACATTTAAATATATAGTAACAAACTTACTCTGACTTCTTATCTTCAGCCGTTTAGCCTTGCAATAAATATAAAGATTTTAACTGAGGACTTTCGCTTAAATTATTGCAGCAAGATAACAACTAACTTTTATAAAATGTATGTAGGTCTGCAGTAATAGCTTTTATTTTTCTTTTAAGGGTGGGAAATCATCATGTGACTCCTCCCGCTCTGGGTGAAGCGGAAGGGAGTGTCAGACTCTTACTGACTAAAACCCATCCATGTTCCTTCCTTAGCCCTATATGTTGTAAGCGGGATTGTCCGAAAGGGTTACCGCTACCCCGGAACATAAAGGGCTACGGAAGGAACATGGATGGGTTTTAGTCAGTAAGAGTCTGACACTCCCTTCCGTTCCACCCAGAGCGAGAGTAGTCATTGGATGATTTCCCAGCCTTAAAAAAAAAAAAACCCTATATGTTCCCGGGTAGTGGTAACCCTTTAGGACAATCCCGCTTACCCGGTGGAGTTATAGCTGCAGTTGTTTTTATGTCAAAGAAGAAAAATATAATAATCATTAATCAGCTTATAATGTTTCCATTTGCAGGGAAACAGGTCTCCTCTCTTCGAACGGGAGTGGGCGGAATCCACCATCCGAGCCCAGTGCGGGTTGGTGGATTTAACATGTCTTCAATTTTTTGGTTCTAGGACGTGACGTTTCCTCACGATGGAAAACATTCACCGTTTTGAGACCAGTGGTGATGAAATTATTTACACATAGTAACAGCGCCTGCCTGGTCTTCGACTACCTACAACTCGTAAGTTGTTGGATGTTTCTCAGAATCAGTATGGCACACCTTTATATATCAAAAATTTTTCATCCATACATTTTCCAGCTTTACTATTTTTTATCCAGTAGGAAAAATGCTAGGCAGATAGATTATTACTTTGTACATGAATAGGATTTCCTTTTCCATTTGAACATTCGATTTTTTTTTATAATGGTTCACGCAAGAATCTTGACTGATCATTTCGCCAGTTATATTTAAGTCCCATGTAATAAGGGCCGAGGCGCTCCACTCCTCAACTCCAGAATCCAGGCTGTTACTAAGAAATTCCTGGTGGATAAATCCAATAAGACTACCCAACCCGGGAATCGAACCCAGGACTTATGCTTAGCAGTAGCGCTAGTCACTACTAGACCAACGAGGCATATCACAATAAATACTTTTGTTTAAACTTTTAACCGCCAGACTACGTGTCAGTGATCGTGCCACCAGCGACCAACTCAATAACTTTATTTTAAACCGAACATAGAATCTCGGTCGTATTAACACGACTCAGGCGGCACGGGCACGAAAACATTTGTCGTATTAATCCGACTGGTGCGGTTAAATGGTTAGGCTATTTGCGGATGCGAATCCACTAGAGATGTGCGAAGTATGAGGATGCGACGCACGGCTTCATTGTGTTAGTTTAGTTTGTAAGAATAAATAGTAGTTATCACTCTGCAATCGGCAGTTTAGTTTCTCGGGCATTTTTTATGTTTTTATTTTAAAAATACCTTTTTAGTTTTGTTACTCTAGTTTTTGTTGATAAGTTCATGTATATAGACAGACACTAAGTGCAAAGAGTAAAATAATAAGACTGATAACTAAGTGTCAGTGGTCACATCCATTGTCCATGGCCGAGATACAGATTGTCAATCGTGGCTCTGAATACGAGGTTTTTTAGCCGGTTGCACGGGTGTATTTAGTTACTAAGCAATTTTGTTTTTAGAAAAGTGCGTTTTGTTTGTCTGTGCAGAATAAACGTTTTTTCTTTCTTTCTTTCTAGGTAGCTAGGCAGTGTGAGAGGAAAAAATCCACCAATATCATCACTTCATTTTCTTAGCTTTAGCTAGGCTAATGTTGTTATTGGTTAGTTTTTGCGCATTCACCGCTACGCATCCCCACACATCTCTTGTGGAAACGCACCCATTTTTTTTGAAGGTGGGAAATCATAAAATGAACCCTCCCGCTCTGGAAGGTGGAAAGGAGTGTCAGACTCTTACTAAAATCCATACATGTTCCTTCCTTAGCCCTTTATGTTCCGGGGCAGCGGTACCCTTTCGGACAATCCCGCTGAAGGAAACGCACCCTTAAAGTAAACACTACAAGGTAGCCCGCAAAATTTAAATGGTCTACAGTTTTTTTGCTTATTGGCAGGCCAGTGTCAGCAGCGCTGGATTTACCCTAGGGGCAGTCGGGGCGAGTGCCCAGGGCGGCAAATTTTTTAGGGCGGCAAAATTTCGAAAGTGAAAAAAATTATTTTAGTCTTATCAAGATACCTCAATATAAATTAAAAAATTCTATGAATTAATACTTTTTTGAAATTATTTTGATTATTGTGACAGTTGTCATTATGTCGACTTTTATTAAACGCGTTTTTACATGACAAATATAACAAGATTGCAATAACCCGTGTCAGTGGCAGATTTACAGATTTGCCGCCCGTAGGCTATTCCGTTGTGCCACCTACAAATTTTGATACCATAGTCCACAATCAAATATCAGTTTTCTATCAATAAGTTCCAACTTTATGATTTGTGCTCCATCATCCTCGTTACATCAACTTTTCCCGTATCATTGTGAAATATGGTACTGTGTTAGATCCTCTAGCTACTCCTCAAAGAGAGGTCTTGGTCTCGATCACTATCGTGGTGATCACTATTTGTTGGTATTATAATTTAATTTAATTATAAAAGCATTATAATACTTTTTTGTGTATGATATATATTTTTTTAATTTACAAATCGAAATAAAAAAATTATATTCACGTAACTTTGTTACTGTCACGTGATTGTGTGACTAAGGCACATGACTGTGTGTCTGAGTCACGTGACGTTGTGTCTGTGTCACGTGACTGTGTCTCTGAGTCACGTGCTTGTATGTCTGAGGCCCGTGACAGTGTGTCCGAGTACCGTGACTTTGTCACTGTGTCACTTGATTGTGTGACTGAGGCACGTGATTGTGTGACCGAAACACGTGACTGTGTGACAGAGGCAAGTCATCGTGTGTCCGAGGCACGTGACTTTGTGTCTAAGGCACGTGACTGTATGTCTGTGTCACGTGACTGTGTGTTTGTGTCACGTGATTGTGTGTCCGAGCCACGTGACTATGTCTAAAGCACGTGACTTTGTGTCTGAGTCACGTGCTTGTGTGTCTGAGTCACGTGACTGTGTGTCTGAGGCACGTGACAGTGTGTTTGAGGCACGTGACTGTGTGACAGAGGCACGTGCCTGTTTGTCTGTGTCACGTGACTGTGTGTCTGTGTCACGTGACTGTGTGACTAAGGAACGTGACTGTGGCACGTGACAGTGTGTCTGAGTCACGTGACTGTGTGACTAAAGCACGTGTCTGAGTCACGTGACTTTGTTTCTGAGTCACGTGACTTTGTGACTAAGAAACGTGACAGTGTGTCCAAGACACGTGACTTTGTCACTGTCACGTGATTGTGTGTCCGAAACACGTGACTGTGTGACAGAGGCACGCGATCGTGTGTCCGAGGCACGTGACGGTGTGTCTGAGGCACGTGACTGTGTGTCTGAGTCACGTGACTTTTTTTCTGAGTCACGTGACTGTGTGTCTGAGGCCCGTGACAGTGTGTCCGAGTCCCGTGACTTTGTCACTGTGTCACTTGATTGTGTGTCTGTGTCACGTGATTGTGTGTCCGAGTCACGTGACTGTGTGTCTGAGACACGTGTCTGTGTGACTGAGGCACGTAACAGTGTGTCCGAGTCCCGTGACTTTGTCACTGTGTCACTTGATTGTGTGTCTGTGTCACGTGATTGTGTGTCCGAGTCACGTGACTGTGTGTCTGAGACACGTGTCTGTGTGACTGAGGCACGTAACAGTGTGTCTGAGTCACGTGACATTATCACTGTCACGTGATTGTGTGTCCGAAACACGTGACTGTGTGTTTGAATTACGAGACTGTGTGCTCGAAGCACGTGACTGTGTGTCTGAGTCACGTGACTTTGTTACTGAGTCACGTGACTTTGTGACTAAGGCACGTGACTGTGTGTCTGAGTCACTTGACGTTGTGTCTGTGTCACGTGACTGTGTCTCTGAGTCACGTGCTTGTATGTCTGAGGCCCGTGACAGTGTGTCTGAGTACCGTGACTTTGTCACTGTGTCACTTGACCGTGTGTTTGAGGTACGAGACTGCGTGTATTTATCACGTGACTGTGTGACTGAGGCACGTGACAGTGTGTCTAAATCCCGTGACTTTGTCACTGTGTCACTTGATTGTGTGTCTGTGTCACGTGATTGAGTGTCCGAGTCACGTGACTGTGTGTCTGAGTCACGTGTCTGTGTGACTGAGGCACGTAACAGTGTGTCTGAGTCACGTGACATTATCACTGTCACGTGATTGTGTGTCCGAAACACGTGACTGTGTGTTTGAATTACGAGACTGTGTGCTCGAAGCACGTGACTGTGTGTCTGAGGCACGAAACTGTGTGTCTGAGGCCCGTGACAGTGTGTCCGAGTCCCGTGACTTTGTCACTGTGTCACTTGATTGTGTGTCTGTGTCACGTGATTGTGTGTCCGAGTCACGTGACTGTGTGTCTGAGACACGTGTCTGTGTGACTGAGGCACGTAACAGTGTGTCTGAGTCACGTGACATTATCACTGTCACGTGATTGTGTGTCCGAAACACGTGACTGTGTGTTTGAATTACGAGACTGTGTGCTCGAAGCACGTGACTGTGTGTCTGAGGCACGTGACTGTGTGTCTGAGTCACGTGACTTTGTTACTGAGTCACGTGTCTTTGTGTCTAAGGCACGTGACTGTGTGTCTGATTCACGTGACGTTGTGTCTGTGTCACGTGACTGTGTCTCTGAGTCACGTGCTTGTATGTCTGAGGCCCGTGACAGTGTGTCTGAGTACCGTGACTTTGTCACTGTGTCACTTGACCGTGTGTTTGAGGTACGAGACTGCGTGTATTTATCACGTGACTGAGGCACGTGACAGTGTGTCTGAGTCCCGTGACTTTGTCACTGTGTCACTTGATTGTGTGTCTGTGTCACGTGATTGTGTGTCCGAGTCACGTGACTGTGTGTCTGAGTCACGTGTCTGTGTGACTGAGGCACGTAACAGTGTGTCTGAGTCACGTGACGTTATCACTGTCACGTGATTGTGTGTCCGAAACACGTGACTGTGTGTTTGAATCACGTGACTGTGTGTTCGAAGCACGTGACTGTGTGTCTGAGGCACGTGACTGTGTGTCTGAGGCACGTGACTGTGTGTCTGAGTCACGTGACTTTGTTTCCGAGTCACGTGACTGTGTGACTGTGTCACGTGATTGTGTGTCTGAGGCACGTGACTGTGTGTCTGAGTCACGTGACTGTGTGTTCGAAGCACGTGACTGTGTGTCTGAGGCACGTGACTGTGTGTCTGAGTCTCGTGACTTTGTTTCTGAGTCACGTGACTTTGTGACTAAGGCACGTGATCGTGTATCCGAGGCACGTGACGGTGTGTCTGAGGCACGTGACCATGTGTCTGTGTCACGTGACTGTGTGTCTGAGGCACGTGACTGTGTGACTAAGTCACGTGACTGTGTGACTGAGGCACGTCACAGTGTGTCCAAGTCACGTGACTTTGTCACTGTCACGTGATCGTATGTCCGAGGCACGTGACTGTGTGTCTGAGGCACGTGACAGTGTGTCTGAGTCACGTGACTGTGTGACTGAGGCACGTGAACGTGTGTTCGAGGCACGAGACTGTGTGATCTTTATCACGTGACTTTGTTTCTGAGTCACGTGTCTGTGTGACTGAGGTTGTGACATTGTGTCAGAGTCACGTGACTTTGTCACTGTGTCACGTGATTGTGTGTCCGAAACATGTGACTGTGTGACTGAGGCACGTGATCGTGTGTCTCAAGCAATTGACTGTGTGTTCGAATCACGTAACTGTGTGTCTGAGGCACGTGACTGTGTGTCTGAAGCACGTGACTGTGTGTCTGTGTCTCGTGACTGTGGGTCTGTGTCACGTGACTGTGTGTCTGAGGCACGTGACAGTGTGTCTGAGTCACGTAACTTTGTCACTGTGTCACGTGACTGTGGGTCTGTGTCACGTGACTGTGTGACAGAGGCACGTGATCGTGTGTCCGAGGCACGTGACGGTGTGTCTGAGGCACGTGACTGTGTGTCTGTGTCACGTGACTTTGTTTCTGAGTCACGTGACTTTGTTTCTGAGTCACGTGACTGTGGCACGTGACAGTGTGTCTGAGTCACGTGACTTTGTTTCCGAGTCACGTGACTGTGTGACTGTGTCACGTGATTGTGTGTCTGTGTCACGTGACTGTGTCTCTGAGTCACGTGCTTGTGTGTCTGAGCCACGTGACTGTGTGTCTGAGGCACGTGACTGTGTGTCTGAGTCACATGACTGTGTGACCGAGGCACGTCACAGTGTGTCCGAGTCACGTGACTTTGTCACTGTCACGTGATTGTGTGTCCGAAACACGTGACTGTGTGACAGAGGCACGTGATCGTGTGTCCGAGGCACATGACTGTGTGTTTGAGGCAAGTGACTGTGGCACGTGACAGTGTGTCCGAGTCACGTGACTGTGTGACTGAGGCACTTGACCGTGTGTTTGAGGTACGAGACTGCGTGTATTTATCACGTGACTTTGTTTCTGAGTCACGTGACTGTGTGACTGAGGTACGTGACAGTGTGTCTGAGTCACGTGACTTTGTCACTGTGTCACGTGATCGTGTGTCTCAAGCAATTGACTGTGTGTCCGAACCACGTGACTGTGTGTCTGAGGCACGTGACTGTGTGTCTGAGGCACGTGACTGTGGGTCTGTGTCACGTGACTGTGTGTCTGAGGCACGTGACAGTGTGTTTGAGGCACGTGACTTTGTGTCTGTGTCACGTGATTGTGAGTCCGAGCCACATGACTGTGTGTCTGAGGCACGTGACAGTGTGTCTGAGTCACGTAACTTTGTCACTGTGTCACGTGACTGTGGGTCTGTGTCACGTGACTGTGTGACAGAGGCACGTGATCGTGTGTCCGAGGCACGTGACGGTGTGTCTGAGGCACGTGACTGTGTGTCTGAGTCACTCGACTTTGTTTCTGATTCACGTGACTTTGTTTCTGAGTCACGTGACTGTGTGTCTGAGTCACGTGACTTTGTTTCTGAATCACGTGTCTGTGTGACTGAGGCACGTGACAGTGTGTCTGAGTCACGTGACTTTGTTACTGTGTCACGTGATTGTGTGTCCGAAACACGTGACTGTGTGACTGAGGCACGTGATCGTATGTCTCAAGCAATTGACTGTGTCCGAACCACGAAAATTTACCAAAAATTTTAATATTTTTTTAATCCCTTGCATATATGCAATAATTTCTTCCAGCAGTGTATAAGTTTAAGTAAAATTCCAGTATTGGGGCGGATTTTTTTCCGGTGCCCAGGGGCGGCATTACATTTAAATCCGGCCCTGAGTGTCAGGTTGTATCTTGATCAAATACGATTTGCGGAAAATGTGTATCAATAGAATTAAAAATCATTTGACCAAAAAGTAATTATCAATCAAGAAATAGTCAGTAAATAGAGCTGTAAGTAGAAAGTTGTTTTGATTTTAATGGTTATATTTTGGTAAATATATATTTTAATGACCTGTTCCTACTGACCTGCAAATTGCAAAAACGTTAGAGAATTTAATTTCTACGGGCTACCATATAGCTCTCACGTTAGCAAAAATCTCGGTATGGATGGGTTCGAAATAAAACACAAAATATAATCAGCAGTAATATTTTAAATTGCTTTGAATCACAATTTTGTAGTGTTTATAGATTATAATAATTACAAAGGAAGATTATTTTTTGTTTAAAGTACACTTATCCAACAGATCATCGTCATGCACTCTCGTGTCCATCATCTCAGAATATTTTACAAAACCATAAACAATATTCTCATTTAAATACTAAAATTAAAAATACAACACTAAAATTAAAACGTTTTTTAACAAAAATAAAACAACCTTATTCCGATAACATTTTGAATTGATTTTAAAATTATATCCCTTTCTTATCCAAAAATCATTTTTTGAAAATGTTAACTTAGTTTACACGACGTGAATCTTAAAATTAAAAAAAAACTAAAAGCAATACTCATTCACAAAATCATTGTTACATATTGAATACATTCATAAGAAATAATTACATGATTAATTACGATTATAAATACTTAGGAACAATATTGTTTATTTACAGTTCACACAAAATACCTACAAAATTAAAAATAACAAAAAAATCACTGATGACTAAAATTATGTTGTGACAAATACGACATAACATTCTTTTACTGAAATTATTTACAACTCATTTTCAAGTTCATTACCTATTAAAATAGATGTCAAAAATACAATTCACGTAATTATTTTAATCCAATTATAATTCATACGACATTTTGTTTACGAAAGATGAACTATAAAAAGATGTAGTGACCTACCAACAGTGCTATCATTCACAAGCATACGAGAGCATCACACGTCCGGCCGCCGCCACAGCGCGCAGCGCACTAAGCGACCACCAGGGCGCGCGCGCACACCGCGCGCCACATCTCCGGACGAATGCGACACCTCTGCGGCCCGCGCCTGCACTCGCGACCATATCGACCGGCGACGACATCCCAGCGTCGAAGACCATCGGGCACTGAGTGTTGGAAGCCGTGCCATCAGTATTTACCCGCCGCGCCGCGCCGCGCGCGCGTTTCATACGTCATCCTCAGTAAACTCCAAACCTGATCGCTGATTGGGCTTTCCACCTCCTGGTTATCTACAGTTCCACCACCACATTGTATGTCAGTTTTAGGTAATATAAGGCGATGTCTTGCAGAAATAAAGACATTCTATTCTGATTCGTACCTGACACATTAGTCTTTTATTCATTTACCAACGACCTCTAAATTGGTGACCCCGACGTGATCCAACAAAGTTATGGACGACCCAAGTCAGGTGCCGCGAACCACGCTGTCCGAAGAAGATATCGAGATGATCTCCGTCAAGTCTCGGATACCTCCATTCTGGCGAGACAAGCCCAGATTATGGTTTGCGCAATTTGAAACCATGGTAGCGAATCAAAAGCTCAGTGAAGAAGCGAAGTTTGGACTAGCTGTGGCGCAACTCGACAAGGTAGATGTTGAACAAATAAGTGACATCATATTATCATCGGCAAGGGCGGGTAGATTTGAAGCGCTTAAGACCCGTTTATTATCCGTCTACGAGGAATCAGAAAACAAGCAACTACAAAAACTGCTCAACGAGGTTGAACTGGGTGACCAGCGTCCTTCCCAGCTGCTGCGGCGCATGCGTGATTTGGCTCGTGACAAAATGCCCGATGAAACCCTCCGAATGTTGTGGATGAGCCACCTACCCTCTTCGACGAGAGCTGTTTTGGCGGTCAGCGAAGCATCAAAATTAGACTCGCTAGCGGCGATGGCCGACAAGATGAGTGAGCAGACGAAAGAGGCCAATTCCGTTTGTTCTTGCAGTCATGCTAGCACCGCGTCACAAACTCCGACACCATCGCCTAACGATCGAATTGTGAATATGATCGTGGCACTTACGAAAGAGGTCGCAGCGTTGAAAATCGACAGATCGCGTAACTATCAACGTGGACCGCAGCGAGGCAGATACCGTTCAAGATCTCGTTCCAAGTCCGCGAATCGGGACACATCGATTTGCTATTTCCATCGCAAGTTCGGCAAGGAAGCGTTTCGCTGTCGGAGGCCCTGCAACTTTACAAGCAAGACGAATACGAACCAGGAAAACTAGTCCTGACTTTGGCTACGACGGGAGCCGAAGTCAACGACGTAACCCGCCACCGTCTTTTCATAAAAGATTTGGGAACTGGTCTGCATTTCCTCATCGATACCGGCGCGAACGTCTCAGTATTACCTGTCAAGAGGGTACGCAAAGAAAAAACGACGCCGACCGAATATCTCTACGCCGCAAATGGTTCACGAATACCCTCATATGGGGAACGCACTATGACCTTGAATATCGGACTTCGTCGACCGTTTATGTGCAATTTCGTCGTTGCCGAAGTAACCAGACCGATATTGGGGGCTGATTTCCTACATAAGCACCAACTCACGGTAGATATACACGGACGAAGGTTGATAGACAAAAAAACAGGCCTATCCGTTGTCGGTTTCGTAACGTCAACTTCAGACTCAAGCATCAACACCGTAGATGACCAGCAGCCATATCACGATTTGCTCGCAAAGTACCCAGATATCACCCGACCGAACTTAAAACTCTGTAACAGTGAAGTCGAACACCACATACAGACTACCGGCCCGCCATTATATGCGAAATCACGTCCTCTTCCACCGCACAAGTACAAGGCAGCCAAGGCAGAATTTGACCTCATGATTGAGCAAGGTATTTGTCGGCCGTCGAAGAGTCCCTGGGCCAGTCCCATACACCTTGTCCTAAAGAAGGATGGCAAGTACAGAGTTTGTGGAGATTACCGTCGGCTCAATACTGTGACCGTGCCGGACCGTTACCCCATTCCCAGGCTGCATGATTTCACGTACAACTTGCTGGGAAAAAAATACTTCTCCATAATCGACATGAAAAAGGCCTATTATCAAGTGAGGACTCGCGAGGAAGACGTTCAGAAGACTGCCGTTATCACACCATTCGGGTTATTCGAATTCCCGAGGATGTGCTTCGGTTTGCGCAACGCTGGGCAAACGTTCCAACGTCACATAGACAATGTTCTACGGGGACTCCCTGTGTTCCCATTTGTCGACGACATTTTGTTGGCATCTGAAACAAAAGAACAGCACAGAAGAGAACTAGAAGAAGTATTCAGAAGGCTTAACGACCATGGGCTGCAACTAAATGTAGCTAAGTGTACATTTGGCCAAAAAACACTCAACTTTTTGGGCTACACTATAACCAGAAACGGAATTAAGCCAACTGACGAGAAGATCGAAGCCATAACATCATACCCGCGCCCAGAAACAATCCAACAATTACGTCGATTCCTGGGAATGATTAACTTTTATCGTGAGAGTATCCCTCATGCCGCCGAGTATCAGAAAGAGCTCAATGTTTACTTAAAAGATTCGAAGAAAAACGACAAGACGAAAATAAATTGGAGCGAGACAGCAATACAGGCTTTCGAAAAATGCAAACACGATATCACCAGCGCCGTATTGTTGTCATACCCATCGTCAACACTACCTTTTGTGCTCATGACCGACGCATCCGACACCTGCGCGGGGGCCGTACTACAACAAAAAAGTCAAGGCCGCTGGAGACCGCTCGGATTTTTTTCTAAGAAGTTCGACGACGCTCAAAGGAAATATAGTACGTATGACAGGGAGCTAACGTCTATATACTTGGCAGTACGTCACTTTCGCCGGATGATAGAAGGCCGTGACGTCACCATATTGACGGACCACAAACCCCTCACCACTGCACTGCGAGCGAACTACAAAGATGAAACTCCGAGGCGCACACGATATTTAGAATATATCAGCCAGTTTGTCACCGATATTAAACACGTATCGGGCAAGGATAACTGTGTCGCCGACGCCATGTCACGTGTGGACACAATCTCATGTCCAACACCGATAAATTACGACGAGTTAGCAAAGCACCAAAAACAAGATGAAGACCTCAAGCCACTCATGATCAGCGACAGGTTCATATTCCAGAGAATAGCACTGCCCGGATCAACTACCCAAGTCATATGTGAGATGTCAACAAAATGTCCTCGCCCGTACTTACCGCCACAATACAGGAAACAAGCTTATCAAGCGATTCACGACCTAAATCACCCCGGCGTAAGAGCGACGAGAAGATTAGTTACCACACGTTATTTCTGGTTGACCATTAAGAAAGACGTCACAGACTGGGCAAGGGCTTGCGACCAATGCCAGCGAGCGAAAGTTCACCGCCATACCAAAGCACCAGTATCCAGTTTCACGCCTGCAGACCGCTTAAGTCATCTGCACATTGACTTAGTCGGTCCCTTACCAACGTCAAACAACTGTCGTTATATACTTACGATGATCGACAGAGCAACGAAGTGGCCAGAAGCTCAACCAATCGAGGACATAACGGCAGAAAAAGTAGCAAACACGTTGTATGAAACATGGATCGCAAGATTCGGTTGCCCCGCGACCATAACAACAGACCAAGGGAGACAGTTCGAATCCGAACTATTCCATAAGTTGATGCATCGCATGGGAATCCAGCACGTACGAACTACGGCGTACCATCCCCAATCGAACGGTTTGGTGGAACGCTGGCACCGCACACTTAAAGCATCACTCACCGCAAGATTAAATACGACGAACTGGACGTATGAGTTACCCACTGTGTTACTTGGTCTTCGCGCCGCATACAAGACAGACATCGGCACCAGTACTGCGGAATTATTATTCGGAAGAACACTACGTCTGCCTGGTGAATTCTACGGTGAATCAACCACAACATGCAACACGTCATCGCACTTCATGAATAATCTTAGCGAAGCATTCAAAAAAGCACAGGTGCAACGCGAAGCCAACAAAAGCAAAGCATTTTTCATTCACGGCGATCTGTATACATCAACACATGTATACGTTCGCAACGACGCTGTACGCAAACCGTTAACACCTACCTATAACGGTCCGTATCGCGTTATCGATCGCACAGATAAGTACTTCACCGTACAGTTGGAAAAGAGAACATCAAACATATCCATCGATCGGCTGAAGCCCGCATTCCAGTGCAACGAGGAGCAAGCAGATGAAGCACCTGTCACCTTCAGCTACGTAACTAAATCCGGCAGGACATCAAAACCTCCTGTACGCTTCGCTGAGGGGGGAATAATGTAGTGACCTACCAACAGTGCTATCATTCACAAGCATACGAGAGCATCACACGTCCGGCCGCCGCCACAGCGCGCAGCGCACTAAGCGACCACCAGGGCGCGCGCGCACACCGCGCGCCACATCTCCGGACGAATGCGACACCTCTGCGGCCCGCGCCTGCACTCGCGACCATATCGACCGGCGACGACATCCCAGCGTCGAAGACCATCGGGCACTGAGTGTTGGAAGCCGTGCCATCAGTATTTACCCGCCGCGCCGCGCCGCGCGCGCGTTTCATACGTCATCCTCAGTAAACTCCAAACCTGATCGCTGATTGGGCTTTCCACCTCCTGGTTATCTACAGTTCCACCACCACATTGTATGTCAGTTTTAGGTAATATAAGGCGATGTCTTGCAGAAATAAAGACATTCTATTCTGATTCGTACCTGACACATTAGTCTTTTATTCATTTACCAACGACCTCTAAAAAGAGATTCTAAGCTGTTGAACTGGACAGTCCTCATTCATACGTCCTCCATATTTTGGTGTCTTAGAAACCTTGAAACTGGCAGTACGTAACAATTTCTTACATTCGCTAATATAATATATAAATTAAAGAAAAACTTACATACAACGCTTAAGATTGCATATAAATAATTATATTAATTATAAAAATTAAATAACGTCATAAAATTCGCTATCAAACGCTCGTTTTCTATATAATTTTGTTTACAAAGCAATAATACTAGTAGCTAGCTATAAAAATATAGGATTGTAATTATTTTTGAAAATATATAATAAAATAACGTTGGTATTTTAAAACGACTAGAGCTTAAGTAACTAAACATTTCGGCAAATACTTCTTGATTACTGTATGACTAAATCGGGCACTATTGCATTGTGTACGTAGTAATAAAAGTTATTATTATTTTAAAAGAGCCTAAACATGCCTTTTTGTGTAACAACATATTATACATAATATCACGCCTGTATTTCCCTGAAGGCTCAAGCAGAGCTGTACCTATAGTGTACTATTAAATCATAATTATCATTAATCATTTGGGTCATCAGTCCCATTTATGTAACAGTTATTTTTGTAATGTTCTTGTAAAGGCTTGTTTTAATTTAATTTTTGAATAGTTTTTACATATTTTTTTTAAACGTTCTGCATCGTTCTCACACGTACAATATTAATATGAACTATGTAACCAATATTTTGTAACCATATATTGTTTAAAAGAGTGTCCATGGAGTTTCTTGCCCGTTTTTCTCCATAGGTACCTACTGCTTTGGAATGGGCAACTAGCTTCATCTCTCTGACTGACCGACACCTTGACAATTCAAAAGTGCCTGTAATTGGTTTATTTGAAATAAATACTTTGAGTTTGAGTTTGAGTTATAAAAAAATACGCAAAATTTACTAAAATGCAATTCAAAACATTATTACAATCCTACTAAAAAGGATTTAGCAGCTAAAAATATTATTATTAAATAATTTTCTAGTGTTCTAGCATTTTATAAAAAAAAATATAACTAATATCATACGCGAGTGTTGAAAACGTCAAAGTTAGAATTAAGTAAGTATCTAAGTGATATGCAATATACTTTAGGCAGGCTCATTGTGATTTCAAAAAATCTTCACTTTTACACAGAGGTGATCAAAGTTAGTTTTAGTCATTATTGTGAACAATTTACAAATTTTTAAACATAATTATGTATAAGATAAAAATGACTAAAACTAAAATAATGCGCCTCTACAAAAGTATACGCAAGCTTTAGTATTTTTATGTCACGAAACGACACGCGCTTTACTTGTGGTAACCAAATGCACAAACACGCTGTAAAGCGTAGAAGATCTCGGGTCCGTCCAAGACAATAGCGAAGTCGGGTGTATGTGTATCTGTGTGTGTGTACACGCACACTCTCATAGCGAGTATGTACACTTGGTTAACACAAGTAAAGCGCGTGTCACTTCGAGGGTAAAATACTGTACCGCAAATTAAAACACTACTAGAAATTGCATAAACAACAGACGTTAACATAACTACATTCAAATCATAGACGCTAAAAAATCAACGTATTTTGCAATCTTTTTATCACATTTTGTCAAAGAAAACGTGCCTACGGCATAATAAATTCATAAAGCTCAACTAGTTACGGCCCACCCTAAAAGATAAAAAGAAATCCAATTATAGTCTCACTAATATCTCATTCCAGTACCAGTTAGTAACAATTTCTATCTTTTAGTCTTAGGAATACTTACTAAATATGAAGTTAAAATGTGAACAAGCTTCTTATAATTTAATAATAAAAAGTATTAGTTAAACTTTTAGTTTTAAATTCTATGTATAGATTTCAAGTTTTTTTTTTATTATTTCATATAATAGTAATTTATCTAACTATATCTACTTCTAGTGCACTATCTTTTAGCTGTGGTCAATTACTAAGCCTCGTTGTAAGTGTGCCGCTTTTATAATCCTCAAATAGTTTATTGCTTTCGTTATTTTGTAAAAATAAAAGAAAAAATTGTTTGTTTATGCGCTTCTTTCATAATCTTTTTTTTTTACAAAAATGAATTATTTTTTTAACTATTTTATGTAATTGACATTTATTTTATAAAAAAGACAACAAAATTAATTAATACTTTTTTTGGTAAGATTTTGGCATTTTCTCAAATAATTCGCACATTTTATTTAACAAAAAGGATCGGATATTAAAAAGGACACAATTACCGGTGGCACTAAGAAGCGTCTATATTTCAATTGTATTGTGACGACCGCGTGGATATTAAAATACTCTTTCTTTACAAATCGGAGTTTATCCCACCACAAAAATATTATTGATTTCAGAGGTTCTGCGTTACTGGGAAAAATATTTTTTTTATTTTATTTTCTTCATATTTCCACCCTTCTCGCATTTTAATAACATTATCAGCGCTCCAGAAGCAATCGTGCACGCTATCTAAAAATATAGGTATACGCATGACCACTAGCTAAACGAACTATTTGTTCGAAAATTAAGACAGAAATGATAGAATAACTTTTATGGAAAATTAATACATCAAAACTTTTGGCGCAATACATCTCGAAATACTGGTATCGTACCCGCCATTACTACATATACATATATAAATATAACATCTTAAAATTAGCGATCCAAAAATATGAAATATACGTGTTGTATTAGTGCGCCCCCGGCTGCTCCTCGCTCGCAACTTTCGCGCCGATGCCACCACACATGTGTACGCGAACCCGCTATATTTGCGACTTTTACCGTTCGCTGCCGGAGGGTGCAAAAGCCGCCACAACTGGACGGTTTTTCTCAATCCTCGTCGCGTGTTTATTTTTCTTCTAATCGAAAAAACGCTGGTTCATTCCCAACGAAACACCGCTCGACATTGAACGGCGAAAAATTGAAACTTTTGCTGCGAATCAACCAACGTTTTTTACCTACTTTTTCAACTCTGGGCCTCTCAAAATCTAAATAAACAGGAATATATCGGAATGTACGAACAGTTGAATTAAAAGTTACAGAAAGATTAGAATTTTCAAGGTAACTAATTCTGTAATCTAATTAAAATATCATAAAACGGAATCAAAGAAAGAAAGTTAAAAGATACTTGAAGTAAGTTTGATAACTCAAAGTACCAGGGCCCTGCTCAAGCAAAGCGTCCTTATTCGTTCGAAACTTTTGCTTTATAAAAATACGAATCGAAAATATCTCGACTGTAGCACGTCTTCTTATGGTTAAGCTATGATTATTCTATTATTCCTTATACTATAAAACTTCACTATGTTTACTACGTTAAAATATCAGAGAATTCAGAAAAAGGGAATATTAGGTTTTTATTTTCTATATTTAAGTGGTGCACAACCTTATTTCTTCATGAACGCTAGGTAAGTATGGCATTAGCATAACGAGGATCTAAAACAAAGGATCACTACCTAAAGAACTAATAATATAGATGAAGGTAGTCGATGAAAATTCATATTAAACATCCGCACTTATTTGAATAGGAACTAGGGGAGGAGGAATACGAACTTAAAGATATAGTGCTGAAAGAAGAAGACGAAGAAGAGAAAAGAAACCATTCATAACACGGTCAAAGGTCTCTCACAAGATAAGATCTAATCTAAAGGGAGTCTCAAAGATCGTAGAACATGTTCGATGATATCTAAGGCTTCATCTTCACTGCATAGACTAAAATAATTAAAACTATTTAGGCTGGAATGAAACCTATTGTAACTTTTCGACCAAAACTAACCGCGTAATTACTTTTATTTCTCTTAAATACGATAAAATCTCAAAATACTCACAGCTCGTCGGGTTTATTGTATTATACGCTAAGTGCATCTACTTTATAAGAACAGTGGCTTTTTAATAATTTGAATTTGTACTTAACCTACATATTTTAAACTCCTTTGCTGAAATCATTCATAGAATAGAATTCAAGTTTTGACTCGATCTAAAGTTCGAAGCAAATAAACCAACTCAATGTTTCACATGAAAATTCATTATCAAATCGTTTGCAATTGACGTGAACCGCAAAAGTCAAACGTAACGCAACCATTTTTGTAGATATTTTATGAATTTTCAAAAATTTTGCGTCAAGTCTTACGAATTTTTGTCAGCCAATACGTTTGATGATCTAGGTTTAATTACTTTACTTCCAATTTAGAGTTTTCAAAAATATGATTCCAATAAATGTTCTAAACAAATATCTCAAAAATACATTATGAAAATATAATACAAATACGATAAAATTTATACTAAATATAACCCTGTCTATGACCTGAAGAGTTTAAAATAAAGAATAAATCGAAATCTAAACTCTGAACAAGTCATTTCTAAGGAAAACATAATTACTTCCTAGAGTCACACGCGTTGCTATAATCCGTTTATATTATGGGCAGATGGAACTGCAAAGATTTACATTTGAAGAAGGAATACAATGATTTCGTATCATAAAAGACCACTCAATCATAATATCAATCAATTGAAACGGTATCGAATCATAACGATGACGTTTTGTTTCAGAAGAAAAATCTAAACGGCGAAACGTGATAGTCAAAACTTTTCGTATCGTCTACAATAAAATACGATATATAAAAAGAAAAAAATGTTAAAACATTTCAAATAGACAAGGCCTAAGTCAGTTCACAACTCCGATAAGAAACCTGTTTTGTGAAAGTTGCTTAAGTTATATCAGTATATTTGACAATGTGAAAGGCAGTTACTTGGTGTCAACGCGTAATTTGAAATAATCACTATATACAACAGAAGATTTCGATTTGTAAATTAAGGATAATGGAAAACCTCCGATTGAGGGTAGAATGGATATTAACATAGATTTAGAAATGGATAGCGTTCGTTGAATAACTGCCGTTTTCAGATTTTAAACAGAAGCTCTAGTAGAAGATCTTCGTCCACGTTCATTGGCGATTCCGGAGCAAGGTAATCAACGATCCTAGAAAATGTAAGCCAGTATTAAAATCACGCAACAATAATTCAAAAATTCATACAAGTCTACATAAGTGTAGTATTAAAAGCCATTTCCTGCTAATAGACTTTTATGGAGCAAATGGCTTGTCATTGGTTAGTGATGACGATAAAAAATGTAATGATACTGTTAATATTGATGATGACAAAGACGATGCTCACCTATTGGGCGTGGGTGGTGTACTGGTGATGCGCTGCAACGAGCTTTGGCGGACATCCTGCGATCGCCGGACCCCCCTCACGCTTTCGGCTCGTGCGTTCTGCAACCTGCCATAAAGAGCAAGAAATGTATGAAACATACAGCTAACATAATATAACATCCAACACAAACAAAAATCACATTCACAGATAATTATTACATTCGAGTATTACTCTCAAGATCCATAAAATACCAAATTAATGTGGTGTTTCACTACGAAAACTTACGTTGGTTGTAAATTCCTCCCATGTGCTGTGCAGCGTGAAATTAGTTTTGGGATTTTTAATAAAATTCGATTGCAGGTAAGAAAATATATAAAATTATTGTATTGAAGACGAAATACTCGCTATGCTGGTATGCAACTTGAAATAACAAATCCAGTGGATAATAGCGAACCAAATAACAATTTGATAACTGTGTATTATCTGAAGATAGACGAAACCATAATAACATTAAACCGTCTACCAGATTCTAAGAATACATTTCCACCTACACAGCCTAAGCTCTAAATATTCACGAAACTCGAACAAACAAGCTTGAACAAAAACCCTCCTTTAATTTAATAAAACAACAAGTACGAAAGTTTAACAAAATCATGCTCTAAAGATTCTCTTATCGAAGGCAAGAAACAAACTTGGGTACAGTTGATTTATCTATCCGCCACAGATACAGAACTTTCAAGAAAAGCTAAAATGTTTCATTCATAAAGTACGAACTGATTCGGGCTTAGATTACTGAGGGGGGATCGGGAACGAGCGAGCCCGTAGCCGAAATTAATTTAGCATGGACTGCGATGGAAACGATGAATAAAGGTCTTAATTGTTGGAAATATTTGATGAATTTTCGCTTTGTTTTAAGGGAGGCACAAAATGTTTTTTCGTCGTAATTAGATGAATGTTATTCTCTTATCTTCTGTTATTCTCAATTCCCTGTCTTTGAAAATGTTGTAGCGTTTGAATGTATACCACATTTTTTTGTTAAAATGGTGTTGCAGAGACATCGAGTACGCGAAGCAGGTTACCAAGCATTCAGGGAATTGTTGGGATGTTTTTATTCTGGGTGCATTGTCTTCACATATAATTTTATAGTTCATGTAAAAAAAAGGGTTTCTTGCCCATTCTTCTCCACACGAAACTACCTTTTGGAAGGGGCGACTAGAATCAATTCTATTTCTTGTTCATTTTGACGTTCAAAAGTGCCTTATTGTGCTTGTGCCTATTTGAAATAAATGATTTCACTTTGACTTGAATGACTCTGAATCTCTCTGAACTGGAATATTATTCGTCGGTTATTATAAAAAAAATGCTGTTCCATATATTTTTATTACGTAAGACTTGTACATGGTAACCGGCTTCGGGCCTTTCCATCTTGTATATCAAGTCATTTACCTCTTATAACTTCTCAGATTGTGAGTAATAAATGTCTTCATCAATGTACATAAATATCATTCAGCCAAAACCAACTCTGTGTAATCTTTAACTTTCTTATTAAAACCCTGAGGAACTTTGAAGCTTCGAAGTTGTTCTTTCGAAACATCTGCGCTTCGTTAAAACAGATATATTTGGATATCGAAAATTCAATATCAAAATATATAAAAGTCTTAAATTTTTAATGAAAAGTTGATTATTATTTTTCTTTTCAACAATCGTTTTGAACCGACTACATCATGCAACGCTGTAGGTATTCGAAAACTTTCATTGATTCTGATTTGTTATGCTACTAATGGTAAACCAGGACCGTCTTTTTTTCGATCTGCCGGGTAATCGGGATTGTCCGAAAGGGTTACCGCTACCCCGGACATAAAGGGAAGGAACATGGATGGGTTTTAGTCAGTAAGAGTCTGACACTCCCTTCCGCTCCACCCAGAGCGGGAGCAGTCATTGGATGATTTCCCAGCCTTAAAGAAAAAAGGCCCGTCTTTAAGCCATTAGATGTTCGCCTATTAGAAGCAGTCAGTCGATTCTGTAAAAGATCTCACCGTGAAAACGAAGGTGAAGTGAGCGTGAAGGTAGCTGTCGTTCCACCTAATGCTAGGGATTGACACTATTGACAGCTCACTTTAAACTCACTTCAACTGCGTTACCACCGTGAGATAGTTACAGAATAGCACTACTGTTTGCGTATAAGAGCTCAAAGATTTATACGGTTATATTTATTACTTTCCTATGTCTTTTTATTATTTTGCACCTATGGGGTTCATACGACATTTGAGGGGTTAAGAGTTAATTCGTTGATTCATTCACCTGTTTTAAAAGGTAGAAAAAACATATTTTCCGCGATGTCCGAAATGAAGTTTTATTCAGCATGACCCGGAATTAGCGCACACTACCAAATTCACTAATTAGTATATTATGTAATAATCATACATACACTAAATTTACTATTAGTTATCGGTGGAAAACCACGCATGATTGTGTGGCTTTGTAGGCCAAAACCAGTTTGCTTCGAAAATTTAAGTCTACGTCAAATTGATTGCTCTTCAAGATAAAATACACAAGTAAACAACATAAAACAAACACAATGACACAACAAGCTTTATGGCTCGTATCGTTAGCCAAAACGTGCAATTAAACCCCCCTTAAACGTAAACTGTTCCATAAAACACCAGTTTTGAAGAACCGAATTAACTCTGAACCCTCAGTCTCGGAAGTCCCCTAAAATAAAAAGACAAACACAATTAACTTACGATTTCAGAGAGAGACTACAAAAGGGAGCATTTATGTTCTAGTAATAAAAAATTTGACACAACCGAAGGTTATAAATTAGGAGGACCTTGCCTTTTTATGTGTCCAACTTCCTATAATTTTGCTGTTCGTGGGGATGTTCGTAACGAGGTTAGCAATCAACTTGATATAATTAAGGCTATATAAAAAGAATACTAATGTTTCTGTTTAGTCGAAAACGTTGGGTAACGAAGCAACATAATCTATGGGTAGAAACTACACGTGTTTGGCATTATATTATATTTATTTTCCTATATTTGGGGATTTTAACCCTAATGAAGAAATCGGATAGTAAGGTGGTGACTTAGAGCATTTAGGTTAAATGCTCTAAGGGTGGTGAGGATGTGGAGTGTCTAGAAGAAACGCAATTTGAGATTTTTTTGAAAACGAAATTCGGTTTAATTTTTAAACCATTAGATGTTCGCCTATTAGAAGCCGTTTGCTTACAAGAGCTCAACAATTATACGGTTATATTTATTGTCGTTTCGAGAGAATTTTTCTTATGAACCTGCCTTGATACGACATTTGAGGGACATCTACAGAGTTGATATGACAGCGGGGCATTAAATTACACTACGTGTATTATGTGTTTAGTATTAATTCGATACGGTATAAAAATAAGAAGCAGTTTTTACAGCTTACAAATCAGAGTAAAACGCAACCACCCTCTGTAAATAAAAACTGACCTTGTGACGACGCATACTAAGATTTATCGTTTTAAGGTGAATGACCAATGCGTATAAACATAATGAGCTGTTAGGAAAGATACACCGTGTTCAGACGGGGCAAAAACTTAAAAAAATCTTTGCGACTAAACTACTGCTCCTATTTAATTGTGGTACAGAGCTTGAAAATGGTACCTAGTATAGGCAGTTTAAAAGAAAGCCCTTCTGTCATATCAAATCTCTATAGTATAATTATGATAACTTACAAAAGAGCACGTTTAACGATCTCTCATACTATCAAAATAAACCGAATGAATCCAGACAGTTAAAAAACCAACGCGTTTCCGTTCGCTGGATTATAAAGCACAAAAATAAGATTGGGAGGCGTATCTTCTTTACAATAATAATTTTTGTATATTTCTTCATATTCAAAGGGCTTTAGCCCTTCCGCTGTGGTAAAATACAGTCAGTATATTAGTTCCGGGTAAACAATTCAGGGTTTCCACTGGATACAGACGGAATATATGTATTTTTGTAAATAATATTTATTTCACGGTACACAATGTGAAGTGGCTTGACGCGCCTTTTTATTGAGTTTATGAATAGTTCTGACATTGAAGACTTGGGTTGTATTATTTTGTTTGCGTTTTATTTTTTTTCTGGGTTGTGTTTTGTTATTGGATTCTAGCTATTACTAATGTAATTTTCATTTTCAATATCAGAAGACTTACAAAGGTATTCAATTTGTAAATAATATCATAATTATTATTAAAATACACTTGAATAAAAAAACGTAGGTACATTTAATTGTTTTTTCATAATGCCTCTACGTACTTTTACCAATATCATTATTTTGTCAATAAAATATTTATAAAAATTTACATCAAGCACTTTTTTACGACAAAATGTTTTATTTTGTTAATCACTCCGTCCTTGTTTTAAACTTATCGAACATTATTTTCAAATTCAAATATTTTTATTTGCAGAACATACGGTAAACAAAAGTAAAGATAACATTTTCAACTTTTTAGTTTGGTTTTCTACTTAAAGGGTGTTTATTTAGTTTTTTTTAAATAAAATTAAAAAATATTTGAAAATCTTTTAAAATATCGCAAATCCTGAAGATTTTAATCAGATTAATAGGACAAAGTTATTAAATTATGGTATTATCATCGCTCCTTGATAAGTGTGCTTTTGAACTCTATCTGACGTTTTATATTGGGTGAAAATTACTTTAAAAGATTCAGTTAAAGTACAAACGTACATAGATACAAGTGAAACTAATAAAAGCGTGTTAAAAAGTAACAGTATCCTTTATAATATTTTGATAGAAAGCTCCAGAAGCTTATTTTTGAATTATCTATAACTTTACTAATAATGCTGACTATTTCCAGGGAATTAAAAATATAGCATATTATATAGCGATGGCCCTTTGCACGGGTGCAATGTAGATAAGCGCGGGTGGAAACTAGTCAAACTATACCTAACTACTAAACCTTCCTCTTGAAGCACTCTATTTATTGCTGAAGAGTGCATGAAAATGCATTGCGTAGTTTAAAAGATCTAAATCTCAGACGGCGGGAAGCGACTTTGTTTTATACTATGTAAAGATAAAATAGTATAAAGCCTTCAAACAACTAAAGTGGATTTTAATTAACATCCACATGGAATCTGATGACAACAAGGGATCTGAGGTGGTTATAGAGAGGTACGGATCGACGCCTTTGAGAGATTTTCTATAAACTTGAAATAAAACATTCATTTTCATAGAACAAAGATTATTCTACAGTCTGTGTGTTGTTAATTATAAGAAAAACGAAGTTGGCTGAAGTAAATCAAAAATTATTCGATTGAAGGTTCATATTTTGTTGTAAAAAATATACGTATCGATGTAAGAACTTCTTCCTTTTTATCGTCGATTAAAAATGTTACCCAAGGCAAGAGTCATATTATTAGATTAGAAATCTAATTATCTCCAAGGAAAAAACGAGTCATCGTGGAATGTTTAACTAACATAATAAGCAACAACATTATAAAAACGACCACGACACAAATCTAGCTATAAAAACAGCAGGAAAACATATCATTTTAAAAGTTGCACTTCCTAGATATATAATAATACAGGGTTATTTGTAAAACACCAGAAACCTCTTAAGAGGTCATTGTACTCATCATTATGAACAACTTTTACTATGGGACCAAACCTAAAATCACGAAAAAAAAATCAGCTGTTCCTTACATTTTGACGAGTTATACGAACACAAATGTAGGGAACAGCTGATTTTTTTTTCGCGATTTTAGGTTTGGTCCCATAGTAAAAGTTGTTCATAATGAGGAGTACAATGACCTCTTAAGAGGTTTCTGGTGTTTTTCAAATAACCCTGTATATATACATATAACTAGCTGCTGCCAGTGGATGTCGGCAATTATCCCAAGGAAATGTACTACCGGGAAAAAAGTATCCTATGTCATAAACTACCCCTGTGCCAAGTTTCATCCAAACCCGTTCAGACGTTTGAACGTGACGGACGGACAAACATACAAACTCACACACACATTCACTCACAAACTTTCACTTTATAAAATTAGTGTGATTCTGCAGAATGCATTTGTAACATAATATAAAATAATTATGAAGAGAATTATTTTCCTGACCCATTTTCGGTTGTTATCTGAAATTAATTTAGGCCCACTTGAAGAAGAAGGTCCACAAATCACTGAATGTGTTTAGTACTAAACGAAATAAAGTATCCTTTTGTTTTTTATCAATCGTTTGACAAACAGAATCATGTTTTAAATAATTATATTTATTGCTAAACGCATTTAGTGATTTGTAGTGGAAGTGAGCCACAATATTCCTAAAATCAAATCTACCACTTACTTGATCTTTGACTGCCTCATGAACTGTTGAATCTTCCTCGCCGCTTGATTCTGACGCCTCTGTGAGTATGTCCTCCTGTTGAAACGAATATTGAGTCAGTTCTTGTTTATTAAAATTAAAGATGGTGGTACAATCGTCAAAAAGGCCAACGATCTCAGCTTAACACACACAATTCTATGGATTCTGGTCATGGTAGATGAGAGCTTGGATGTACTCTATCTCTACCTAATCCCGATTATTACTTATTCCGTTGCAAGACCATTTCAATTATTTACACGATATTTTTAACAGGACCGAATTACAACTTTTGCATAATCAGTTCATAATATCTGTCAATCTATGGTCTCGTCTCTTCATTTCGTGTGGTAAGCGACTAACATGGTGTCAGTGTTTTTGCTGCCCAAGGGCCTCTGAAGAATCTATGGTAACATTGATTATATTCTGTACTTACTTGATAGGTGTGGTAGCCATCCTGCGCGCACGCATAGCACGGTAGCCGCGCTGTATGACCGTTGCAGCCGCATGCATTTGTTTCAAGTACGCAAACTGCACACACAAAACGTAAAGTAAGGAAAAAGTAATTGAGCTGCTAGGTATCACAACACTGAGGATCTATAACTAGCCGTGGCAATATTATAACTTCTATTGTGCCATCGCATGTGCTGTCCGACAGTGTTTAATGATAATAAACACATCACTGCTTTCCATCAGGTGAGATAGTGGTCAAGCGCAAGCCTATTCTCTTTCTTAGCGGATCTAAATGGACTCGGCCCAGAATTCGGCTACGTGTTTGGCGCCATCACTAGCGTCCATCAGTTCCTGTAACGTGCAGACGGCAGGACATGCAGGACACGATATTAAGTGTTCCATCGTTTCAGTAACTGCACCACATTTACACTCCAAGGTGGAGTGGTCTATGAATCCCCACGTGAGCAGGTTTTCATTGCTTCGGACAACCTGGGTCCGGAGCCTAATGATAATAAAAATAAAAAATTCTAATGGTATCCAAAAAGAAAATAAAATTTCCCGTTGAGATTCTAGGCGAGACAAAACTTGAGATCTTTCAACGTCGGCGATACTCAAACTATCGATGATTTTTCGGATATATTTCTGATACCGTGTCACTTGCAGTCAGTTGGTCATAAGTTTTGTTCCAACGACTACCTTTATAGATAGGACGAAAAGGTACAAACCTGTTTGTATCTCCTGTAGCAGTTCTGTATGGTGATGGCGGCGGCCGCAGCTCTTCGTTGCAGCTGCCTGCCGCGGTACTGGCGGTACGCTTTTTGAATTGTGATCGCAGCGGAGTAAAGTTCCCGTTGTTCGCGGTCTAAGGAAACATATGGTTAGTAACTGTTTCAGGATATAGATTCTATATGTGCTTGAATAGTACTAGTTTCATCAAATATGTACTTGTATTCAGTTATGCTGGGAGCTGATCCTTTTTTTTTTTTTTTTTTAAGTCACGGAAATCATCCAATGACTGCTCCCGCTCTGGGTGGAGCGGAAGGGAGTGTCAGACTCTTACTGACTAAAACCCATCCATGTTCCTTCCATAGCCCTTTATGTTCCGGGGTAGCGGTAACCCTTTCGGACAATCCCGCTTACCCGGCAGCCTTGGCCCTGAGGGGCCCCTTCATATGCTGACATCTCTTTGAGGCGCGCGTGGAACATATACGCGCCGTATGGCACGGGTCTGGTGCTGATCGGACGGTGAGTCACCCATTACTCACCGTCCGCAGGCCCGCGCCTACGGTGGCCGGGAGTCGTCACGTGGCTCCCGACGCCCGGGGCGTCTCCTGCGGCGGCTGGGACGGGAGGACCTTTCTCTCTCCCATCCCGCCACCTCCTTCGCGAGCATGACTTTTTCGCAGAAGGAGGTGACTGCCTCCCACTCCCTCTCGCCCCGGACCATGGCTTGCACCAGGGCCGGGCGCGAGAGGTCGCCGCCGCCGATCGCCTCTACGAGGACACGACGGTGCTCCGCCCAAGCGGGGCAGGTTTGCACCGTGTGCTCTACCGTGTCCTCTGGGCGATCCTCGCAGTGGTGACACCCGGGCGTTTCCTCCCGCCTGATGATGTGCAGGAACCTCCCGAAACATCCATGTCCGGTGAGGACCTGCGTCAGGCGGTAGGTGAGGGCGCCGTGACGCCTCTCTAGCCACTCCTCAAAGAGGGGCCTTACCGGCCCTATCGTGGCGTGCCCTGGGAGCCGACCCTTATGGTGGGATCAACTATGTGTTGAAAAAGGATAGGCAAATGAAGATGATTCTATGCGTATAATTTTGATACAGTGTATGGAAGATTGGCTCATGTATTCGTTAAAAGCAATATAATTCAAAAGCGCGGTCCCGTGTGTTTGTATTTTTGTAGGATAGAAATCCAAACAACACACTACACAAGCTCTACCTCTCTGTTGTCTCTGTCTAGTGTTGTGAAGGTCCCCTTTCACAACACTATCAATAGATACTATTCGAGTTATGAATATTCTTGGACAAGTTTTGAGTCTGTTTTATGACTGTAGTTGTATCGTCAATCTCACTTTTCATTCCAGACGAAACTCACCATTCAGTGTCAGATTGGAGAAATGCGTGGTAGCGTTGAGAAACTCCTGCAGCGTGGCAGATGGGGTTGTACACAATGGTGGGTGCGACAATGCAGAACGTGGTGACGGTGGCGGTGGAGACAACGCTGCTGAACCAGGCGATACTGAGCCTGATGAACACGGAGTAGAACCGCCACAGTACCTAGGTAACAAAGAGTTGTATGTAGATTAATTAGATATATCAAGGAACTTTTGGCAGCAGCTAAATGATAGTAGCCGAGGATCGAAATAAATGACATGCGATTGGTGACGCCTATGACCAGCAGTCGACTGCTAGAGGCTCATGTTGATGATGAAAAAATTATGAAACTATTAAATTTATTTAAGCCGACAATACACGGTGATTTTTAATTCACTATTAAGCTTTGACAGTACCGATGATTATGAACAACTTTCACTATGAGAACAACTACGAAATAACAAAAAAAAAATACATCTGTTTCATACATTTTCATCAATTAAATATTACACTTTTGTATGAAAAAACCCTTTTTTTCGAGTTGGTCTCATAATGATAGTTGCATGGGTACTGTCACGCCCTGAAAGTTTAATAGTGAATTAAAAATCACCGTGTAAACAGATACTTGTGTTAGTAAAAAGATGACGTAAATGTTTATTAATGTTGCCAGTTTCAATCAAGCGATCATTTATTTTGGATTTGGTCGAACTTTAACGGACCTTTTAATCATGAGCGCAGTGAAGTCACTTGTTGAATTTTAGTTGAGCAAAGCCAAAATCCAATATGTAAGCAGAATTGCTATATTAGTACTAAAATTAAGGTTGTCTCACAAAGGTGTAAAGTATAAAAAAACATGTTTTAAAAATTCTAATAATTTTAAATGAAAGAAAATAAATATTTTGTGCTTTAAATATAATAAACCCCAACCTATAGTAGTTGTAGCCGAACTCGAAGCTAATGTTGCTGCAGACGTCATCCAGAGGGAGAAAGAAAAAAACCAAAAGAGATAGAAGGATTGTAGGATTGATACAAGGTTAAACAACGGGTAGTGAAAACATTCAGATACACAAAACAACATCTAAGCCCCATTTTATGACGTGTTAGAGCCTGATGATCCAGTAAATGACAGAGATGAAGCTATACAGGATATAATATCACCATCTCTGTATTATAACGGAACAAATTAAGACTTTAATACTTCATAATATGGGCCTTAATTGATTGAACGCTTACCTGTAAGTATTGTCGCAGAACTCAAAAGTTAAGTCGCTGTTAAAGGTACTGGTATCGTCTAGGAGTGGTACCATCAGTGTGTCCTCGCCGCCTCCGCTGCCGCTGTCGAGACCGCAGCCCGACAGCAGAGACGAGCTTTCGTTCTACAGACAAAGAAATAGTTATATAGTATTTCTGATCAAATGAGACTTTGACAAAGGGGCAACAATGCCTAAAGCCTACATACTGTTAAAATAGAAAAGTGAATCTTCATCTACATCTAAGATTTTGGAACGAAAGTGTTGCCAACAAGTGTGTTACTATAAATTAACCATCTCTAAACTTGTCACATTATTAAATCGTATTTACTTGCCAATCATTTTTATTTAATTATACAAAGAATGTATCTCTATACCTTTATCCTTTCTGGCATGGCAGCTATGATTTGCTCCGCCAGCGTAAACACCCGGTCATCCTGCTCCCCTGAAACGAGTTTATGGAAAGGAACCTTATAATATTAACTGAAATAAACACTTTACTCAGTGAGTAAAGTTGCAAACAGCCGAGGGCCGAACATGAATATAGCTTAGTTAAAGCTACAACATTATAATTATAAGACTGAGTTTTATAGCAACAAGTTTTTGAAACAAATGACAAACCAAAAAATAAATAGTACTTTTGCTCGCGTTCTCAAATTGTAGAAAATTGCACCCATGCCTTTTATTAAACATCTCATAAAAGGTTTCATTTTCTGGTTTGCGAAGCATTTTTTTTCTACTATTTATATCTTGTCGTCACGTTTTGTAATGATTCACGTAATTGTAGCACTTTTGAAATTAATATTTAATATATGAACGAACATTACAACTTGACCGATACCGAGTTGTAGTAATCGTACAAGACAGCTGTTAGAAGTTTGTCACAAATCTACACACTACACACACAAATAGGAATATGGTTAAATGTAGTATGTATTACTATCAAAACGTTAATTCCAATTATGATAAAGGCTGCTTTATGGAAAAGTCTAAGGTCGAGATCTACAGTGTGTTAGGTTAAACGAGGGACATACTTTCAGGAAGTATAGTACTCATGAAAAGTGCTGCTGTTCAGTACATTTATGTTCGCATAATTCGTCAAAATGTATGGAACCGGTGATTTTTTTTTCATATTTCAGAGTTGATCATTTTCATGAGTTCTATACCCCTTGAAAGTATGTCCTTCGTTTAACTTAACACACTGCATAAATGATTCTTAGCATATGCTAGCTTAGACGTGTTTCTGCCTCTATTTAGAACTTATAATTTGACATTAGTGCGACAGTGACCGAAATAGCGCTTAATACTGCTACTTATTAAGCGCAAAGCACCTAATAAGTAACTTAGATGTCGACCCAAGATTTGAATCAATTCCAGCTCTTGCGTTAGAATAATTTTGTTAGAACGTTTTGACAATAATATCACGAAACTTCATGCTGACACGAATATAACATAAAACATTGATTGATACAGGTACTAATAAAATAACATATGATATTTTAAACTAAAATAGTGATTCCGATAATAGCTTATCATTAAATACAAATACATAATGAAAACATAGAACATATTCTCAGTATTATAAAGTCATCCATATAAACCAACAGTTAATTGAATGATCAATACAAGATGACTTGATCACTCATCGTTGCTATAATCATTCAAAACCATCAATCATCATTAAAAACCATTGTTTAAAAAACAATTCACTTTAAAAAAACAGAAAAAAATATTAAACAAGTATTTGACCATATTTCGAAGTCTAGTCTTTAAACGATGTGTGTACCTACAGGAAATTTAATATTAAGAACTTATAATCTAAATGAAATTGGGTTTACAAAAATAAAGGGATTGTACAAGGAATAACCAATAAAACGTGTGATGAGAAAAAGTGCTCGATAAAACTGTGGCCAAAGAACTTACCTTAACAATGGCAACAGTAAATCATCTACACATAAAAAGCATCTAAATACTCATGCAAGCATTTTGCGTTCATGCAGTGTTGAAATTGTCACGTTTTTTTGAAAACAAGTGTACTGACTGAACAACGTAGTCTTGTGTACTGAAATTGGAAGTAGAAGCCAATCGATTTGGTTGTGATACTGTGATAGTGGATAGACCAATACGAACCACTGAAAGCGACATCGAGAGACAACATCGAGTAAACCAAACCGAACTTTATGTTTGAAGAAATAAGAGCTTTATATTGAGATTTTATCCTTAACTTTTGGTTAAATATTTAGATGATTAATTTCAGAGTTACTAATCATAAAACTCGGTTCAGTTAAAGGATACTACAGACAACAAACACTCAAGGGGAAACTCCGCTCATATTGGAACACAAAGTACAGAAGAAACTACAAGTGGTCTACCGACATACAGTGAACAAGGGCTACAGACTGGCGACAAAGAGGGAGACAAAGATATATAGACAACTTTTGTTAGAAGAAGAGGGAGGCAATGCAACTACTACATACACAACATCGACAGATAGGACGAGCGGAGTTATCGACTGCGACTCGAAATGGTATAGAACGTTTACGGATAGTAAAAAATTGCCAATAGGAAGATAGGATAGATAAAAATATTTCAAGTAAATATTTGAAGAAATGTTAATTGAAGCCAATTCGGTAGATCATATCGTGATTTTGTATAATTTGGAATATGAAAAACGGAAATATTAACAAGTATATCTCTTCCTTTTTTTGAACGATTTAAGTAAATCGCTGAGTTCTTGGAATTTATAACTGTTCCATATCAAATGAGATTCAGCTTCATCGAATTCTCATTGTTAGTCTTTCGAGTGATAGGTACCTAGGTCTATACCGTTTCTCTGCGCCTGGAGACTGACCTGGCAGGGTGCGCGCGGCGGGCGGCGCGTCGTCGTGGTCGGAGAGCGCCTCCACGTCTATGAGCGGGCTGGTCGCGCGGCGCGGCGCCGTCTCGCCTGCGGAACCACCGCGCTCAACAATCCGCTAAGCCGCTACGGAGCCTTACCGGTCAAACGACGTGAGCCTACTGACGTCTTCACGTTCAAATCACTTTTATGAACGAAATCAAATGTTTTGAAAATGGACGTGCTCTCTAAAGTTATGCTTTTGTCGTTATCTGAAAAGAAGGAAGGGGAAGCTACGGACTAAATGTCTGAATCTATTTTGTTTGCTAATTGGTTTCTTAACTTCAGTGAACCAGATGCTGTGATGAGAATTTTGCTAAAATTATATTTACATCATATAGTTCATAATTCAGTGATGCATAAAACTTGAAATTGCACATAGTTAATAAACAAGAACGTGCGTCAACGTTTTCTTGTTCATATCAACGGCAAAAAAAATGCTTCATAAACTTGATAACTGTCACAATCTCGCAGTGTAGAACTCACACGTTTGACCAGTTATTTCGCCGAACAAACCGTCACCATTTATAGGACACATAGACCGAAACCCAAAACCAAGGTTAGGACATTCAAATGTCATCAGCTGCCGTGCCGATATAAAATAACCAGCAAATGAAAAACGAATCGACTATGAATGAGGCGGAGTGGTTCAAAGACTTACAGAGGGCCAGGTCCATACGTCTGCCGATCTTCGAATCGCCAAGACTGTCTTCAGAGTTATCAGAATCTAAAGGTAGCGACATGCTTCGTTCCCATCTGAAAATGTCAGGATTTTTGGCGGATTAAAATTGACAATACTCTGTGACAATAATCCTTTAGATTAACTATAAACATTATTAAAATATTATTTTGTTAGTCTGTGGCGCTTTCGAACAATGGTTGAAGATTATTACGAACTAAGGTCACAGTCATGCAAAAATAATAAAACTGCATTCATGATAAATGAGGGTGGATTGTTACCTAGCAGAGGAGGAGCTCTCCGACTTGTCTATGGCTGAGCTGGATCTAAAAGCGTCAGCCATGTTGATTCCAGAATCTATTGACGGTCTCTTCACCAGGTTGCTTTCCAAGCTGCCAGCACGACTCTTTTGGGATAAGCTGGAAGGAGGGAAATGTTTGCTTAAATTATGGCAAGTCATTTGATTAAGTCTACTAGTGATGCACGGGCAGGAGTAATTCAAAAAATAAAGTTAGCGATTTAATTACGCAGGAAATTAAACTAGAAACTTTAGTCATAAAGTGACCGCACTTTATTACGAAAACTTTATGTGTCGTGAGATTTTGTCCACTCCGCCTTAAGATAATACTTTCTTTCTTAAATAGCCACGTGTTGTGCACTGACATCATAATTTTGGTTGGATGAAGGAGTTGGCAAAAAAATGCCACAAAAATTACTAATTTACTTCTCAAGTTTTTGTACCGAAATAAGGTAAAATTGATCTCTTATAGGACGACTTCGTGATTCGTCTGTCTGTCTGTCAATGGGAGGGTCAAGGCCCTTTTTCTCAGAAACGCGGAGGTATTGCATTGAGATTTCTAGTAAATAGGCAGGCCTTTTAGAACTCTGAAAGTATCGAGCTTCTTAATTAACGCAGCAAAAAATAGGCCCATATAAGCGACATATATTTATACTCGCAAGGAAATCTAATCCTCTATAGTACTTCCTGTTGACTTAGGATAGACAGACAGACAAGAAGTAAGGTCTGCATAAGTAAAGGAAAAAGTTTGAAATTGTTATAATGTACTTAGTTTTTTTTTTTTTGTGATTTTAGTACTTACTTTGCAGTTGGACAAATTGATCGTGACGTTTGTCAATGTATGGAAGAACACTCATGCTTTTCAACTACTGTTTTTAAGAAAAGTTCATCCCAACTACGGAACTCTTCATTGCAAACCTATGATGGAGATTCTCACCTGTGCGGCCTCAGAAAGACTCCATCCTTAGCAGGCGGGTGTATCCTGTCCAGCAGCGCGGCCAGGTGCGCGTGCCCAGCGCGGCGCGCGGCGGCGGCGGCCCCCCGCGCGCCCGCCTCGCGCCGCGTGCCGGCACTCCAGCGCGCCAGAACCACCGCGGTCTCTATGTGACCCGCTGCGCTGGCTACCATCTAGAAATTCAAAAGAGGAAGGTATGTTGAAACTACTTTTAATTATAGCAGTTTGTGTTTCGAAAATTTCAAACTTAAAAATCAGGAACGTTTACGAATTATTGATAACTAGAATTTAATTATTGATTTATGGGTATGGAGGCTTTGGACTTCTTTCCAGTATTATCAAGGACAACCAAACTGCACGCCTCTATTCCCTTCTACCTGTCAAGCCATTTAGCCATTTCTTTAACAACCTATTGTGGTCAGGCTTAAAAAATTACACTACTACGAGTTCTTCCCAAAAACTGCTTATTATTCTGAGACAAAATAAGGTAAGGCCTTATTTAAGAAAGTTTTAATATTATTTTCTATAGTAACTAAATTGCTAACTTACCAAAGGCGTACAATTATCACTATCCCTCGCCCCCAAATTGATTTCTTTCTCCAACGCCAAACTAGTATCGTCTTGTCTCCACCTCAACAACACAGTGGTCAACTTCGTGTACCCTAATGCAGCAGCCAGGTGTAGGATAGTGGAGCCATCTTCATTGGGTTCAGTGGTGAAACCCTCGAAGTTGACAGCAGATCGGTTGCTAAGGGTTCGGCAGAAGGAAACAAGACGCTCTTCAAATTTTGGGTTGGAGTAGAGTTGCACATCTTCGATCTAAAATTGTAAAAAAATAAAACAGTTTAGTGACATTAAAGGACTACCGCACTGTTGCTTGAGTAAAGTTTTAAATAACACTGTGGGGAAATCTTAATATTTTGTATTTATCTGTGGAGGCTTGTTATTAGTAAATAGCTGCTCCCGCGCAGATTCGCAGTGGTACCGTGATGTTACATAGCTTTCCTCGATAAATGGACTATCCAACACAAAAATATTTTTTCAAGCCGAACCAGTAGTTCCAGAGATTAGCGAGTTCAAACAAACAAACTCTTCAGCTTTATAATATAAGTATAAATTTTAAAAAAGAAATAAGTATTGGTACTTTAACTAAAGAAATATTCCCACCTGACTATTTTCATCAGCAGGTTCAATCTTCATTTGCAAGCGACCTTGTAACCGCTGCAAGCGCTGCAGTAGCGAAAATCTCCTCAGATCTAACGACGGCAGCGGTGCGGACGCGGGCGATGACGGCGCGGGCGCAGGGCCCGGTTTATATTCAAATACCACTGTATCTGATACCACACGACCACCTCGTGCTACTTGCAATGCTGCTAAGCCTGCCTCGTGGGCTAAAAAAGAGAGTAGATTTTATAAGAAGAAAGTTCAAAAAGTATGGTAGGATTAAATTTTGTAATGATGGAATGGATGGAACTTTGTTTTTTTTAGATTAATTTCGTACCAACAGTCCGAGTATTTTTTTATTTGCAAATGGGCCTGTTCTTTACCTCGATCACGCCTGATGTTTTTCATTTGAAATTGTCGGAAAGGTTGTCTACTGCTTAACCGGACTAACAAACCTGATGGAAAGCGATGGATAATTTATACCTTTTTTAAAAATTTATAGTAAACTCTGTAACTTGCTAAATTCAATGAATCGCACGTTCTTGGTAAAAATACCACTATGAGCCGGCCTGTTATACTATTAAAAGAACAACCACATATAACGCTAGGCCAACTCAACATCAATGTACTGTAAGTGTACTTTTTTTTGAGGGTGGGAAATCATCGAATGACCCCTCCCGCTCTGGGTGGAGTGGAAGAGAGTGTCAGACTCTTACTGACTAAAACCCAACCATGTTCCTTCATTAGCTCTTTATGTTCCGAGGTAGCGGTAACCCTTTCGGACAATCCTGCTGAACTACAAATGCAATGCATGCGTTTAACCGCAAACTCTATACAATTATTATTATCATCTTAACTACCGTGGTCTACTAACCTGGACAGTAACACCTCAAAAGCCCATTCTGCACCAATATCGACGGCACCGGGAAGTTATCAAACAGTACAGTGTACTGATCAGACGTCTCAGTCCAAGGTCCCGCCACCAGAACCTTCGCTCCACCTTCAGGGTAGGCCCACTCAGGAGAATAATCGGTGATGTTCAACGTCCCCTCGCTACTGCTCTCTGTCTCTGTCTGCATCTTCTCATTGCTGTCTTCCAACTGCGCAGGAGGCGACTTGTCGCATAACGTCTGAAAATTGAGGAAAAAGGACTGCTTTTACGATGATTAAATCTGTCAATTTACCCAGTTTTTGTTGAAATAATAAAAATAAACGCAACAAAAACTGTTTAAACTATAAAATTATAATGCCTAGACAAAGTCACATTTTCATTAACGATAGCGAAATTAGATAAATCTGAAGTGTATGGAATTGACATAAGCTATCGAAATGTCAGGTGATTAATCGTTTTCGATCGCTAAATGCTAGACAATGACAAATTGTGTAAGGAAATTCGATCAATATTTCCATACAAATGGGTTGACAAGTGGCGTTCTTGACAATGCGAATCGCTGAGATAGCGAATTGTTCGATCAACAATTTCAAAAATCGAATCGAAGGTTACACTTGTCTATACCCTCTAGTATAAAAATATTCGATATGAGTTAGGAACTGTGCAAAATAAAAATAGAAGCAATAATTAAAAACATAGGTATTCGTTTGCAAAGTATTCTTATAATCGTTTTGTTCTTTTTTTCTTCCTCATTTCTTTTTTTATGAAGTAATTCAGATAAATTTTACACTTTACAGGATACCAAACGAATAATTGAATTGTAAAGTAAGACTACCTTACCAAATGTTTTTCGACTCACCACAGGATTTGTAGAAATCGAACTGGGGTCCAACACTTCCAATTCAGGGAAATCCCCTAGCATATCAAAAGCATCCAGATTCACAAACACATTATCGTCCACTCCCGTAGCTGGCGACGCCACCACTTCACAACTGTCTATAAAGTCCATCGTATCTATTCCGGACACCATCACGTTAGCCGTGTCGGTATGCCTCACACCATTCCTGTCTAGCTCACAAGTAGGCATGTTGGCCGACAATGTCTTTTGAATATCCTCATGCGACAACTCAAGAGTCTCGTCAAAGAACCCACTAGAACCTAAATTGCTGTCAGTACCGAGCAGCACTAATGTATCATCACAGTTATCCGTCAAAGCTTTACTTTCTAATCTTTCTACTAAATCTGGATATTTCGAAGGAGTCGCCGGCGCACTTGCGATTACCTGGTTTCTACTTCTTGGCTCCACTTTAATCTTCCTATCAAAAACGTCAACGTCTATTTTCTCCTCTTTAGGCTCAATTTCTAATTTCATTTCTGTATTTTGAACACAAGTTGTAGGCTGACTGTCTGGAATTTCCCTTTTTAAAACAAAAGTGGGTTTGTACTGCTGCCTATACCTATCTCGGGGTTCTTCACAGACAAACGACGTCACTGATAGAGGAGATACTAATGAAGAATTCTGCTGTGTACCGTTGCTCGTTCCATTCAATATTAAAAGACCTCCACCCCCTTGGATTTGGCCTAAGGATAGTAGTAATGGAGACGCTGATTGTTGGGTGTTCCTATGTTCTCTGGTGTACTGCCTTGGTGGGTGAGTCATCGGTCTTGGAGAAGGACCGGTGGTTGAAGAAACTTGATGATCGGAAGGTGGTGGTTTTGCAGCCTGCACCCTGCGCATGGGATGTGCGCAGTTTCTGGAGTCGTTGCAGGTAGAATCAGGACAGCCGCACTCCAGCTGCCTCGCTAATGCTGCAGCTCTCGCCGATCTCTGCTTCTCCATGAGCTGCGTCACGATCACCTCGACGGTCTCCGATGTCTGAAACATTTTTCCCTGATTTTTATTTACAGTCGTTTATGTTACTAATTTCAGTTTCTATGATTCGTACTCACCGATATTTCCAAGTCATTGTTGTGGTCCGGATCGTCCTCGTTGAAGACTGAAACAGGAAACACTACAAACGTTATAATCCCATAATGAATCAACATGATTAAATCTACCTAGCCGTTTCCCAACTATTTTGGGGTCGGCTTCCAGTCTAACCGAATGCATTTGAATACCAGTATTTTACATGGAGCGACTGCCTATCTGACCTCCACAACCCAATAACTGGGCAATACGATACCACTTGGTAAGACTAGATATCAGACTTTGAATGAATGAACACGATTACTAAGAAGTAATGTTATTTAGATAAAATTGCGGTTTATTTAAGAATCGTTATCGTAATTGCTCAATTCTAAGCGGCATTACCACAATCTCAATTGAGCCTCGTTTATTAAATTACATTAAAAAAATAACCCATTAACCCAATTTCCATACCAAATGATAACAAAAATAATTTCATTATAAAGCTTGTAATGTTAATTTTCAATCCGAAATCAATAACGGGTTGTCCCTAAATTAACAACAGCATCGTTATTCCGATCAGATAGGATTAATAACCGCGTTGCATAATTGATATTTGCCACCGTTTCCATAAATATTCAACAACTGAACAGAAACGTTCAGCGTTTCAATTTGGTTCCAGTGTTTTATATTCTCGAATTCTGTTAGAATGACAATTTTGATTTTTTTTTGTTCTGAAAAGTTGTTAATTGACGGCTTGAAGTGTTACATAGTAATGCCGCTTTGATTGGCAGCTGAAATTTAAGTCGGGTTCGAAAATTATTACAAGAATTGTTATCTTCGAAAAGATTATTCAATGGGAGAAAATTATTCATTACTTTGTTTGTTTTTTAAAAGATTTACAATAATCTATATAAGATTACACCAAGACTTGACTGGTAAATAAAATTGGTTTCATTTCTACCAGAATCCCTACCCCATAACTTTTCATTTTACAAGGAATACGGCTGGTTTCATATTTCATACTTTTGGAAATATTCGTGGCAAAAAACCTTTGATTACATTCTTATCTTTGGAGTTATTCAAATTTATGTTGATCCACAGTCAAGATGAAAGTACTGCTGGCATCTTTCTCATTTACGAATCTTATAATTTTATTCATAAGGTGTCCATTTGGATCGGGCTAAATGAACTATGTTTTACTTTGATGGAATTATAGTTAGTAAATTAATTTTCTTGGAGAATTTTGTTTATTAATTAATTATTTAATTCAGAATATAACATTCAAAATTGTTAATTACTTAAATATTAATTTATTCAATATTATAAAGGGCACCTTCAAATCTGGCCGATATTCTAGCGTCTTACAACCGAGTTATCAAAGGGGTGATCCCAAAATGGTATTCAAAAGGCTGTCGGTGCTACCTCGCACGCAGTGCTTCCGAAAGGCCACTTTTTTCCGTGCTATTTTCCGGCCTTAAACATTCCGTGTTGGCCCTAGCAAACATAACTGATGCACTGCAAAAGCGAGGCATCCCCACCATTCATTTTTGTACAGGACCCGTACAGACGGGAGTTCCCTAACTCACACATTGATTGATTTATTATTATTGACTTTTATAATGTTTGTAAATATGCGAACACCATGTATTTATAACATAATTAATTTTACCTGGTATTATTATATTTGTTTTTTTTTTCACCTTTTGTGGTATAGTATTTTTATTCTGGGTGCATCGTCTACCACGTATAATTTTATAATGCATGTATACAAAACATTCTTAAATATTTTAAAAGAGTCACGGTGGAGTTTCTTGCCCAATCTTCTCCATACGAAACCACCTTTTGAAAGGGGCGAATAGAATCAATTCTATTTCTTGTTCATTTTGACGTTCAAAAGTGCCTTTCCAGTGCCTATTTGAAATAAATGATTTGACTTTGCACATACTCGGCTCACTTCCGTTCTCGTCAATACTTCTCCAAACTAATTTCTCCTATAGATAATAAGCTTATCGCATACTCACACATTGGCTTCAACTGGCAGACGAGCTCGTCTTTCGTCCACTCCTTCTTATCAGCCCACAGGGCGAGACTCGGCCCTACGGTGGCAAGTTTGTTGTCATCAGGGTATGGCACATTCAGGTAGTGAACCAGCACTATATCTGGGTTCTGAAATTTCAGTAAAACAAAATAAATACGACAGTATCTACTGATATTCAACAGTTATTAAACAGTTTTGACGTTAACAATGGGGTTACTAATAATAAGGTTGGAAACTGCTTCATAAGCGTTGATTTTTCACTCGTGTTACCTAACTCCGTAGAAGACAGTACCTATCGCTGTAAACTAGTGTTCTATTAATATTATATTAGTCCTCCCGACGTATATAATATTATTACTTACAGCAAATAAAGGAGATGTTATTAATTTTGCCTGAACCTATTAAACTTGAATCATTTTTTTTTACGATCACGGGTAATAACTGAAATTGGAAATATTATGAGGTTTAAATTAAAGGGCCGACTTTTCAATCGCCTGAAAACTTTCATTTAAAGAATAAAAAATGGCGGTTTGACATATTTTCCATGCAAAAACTGTCAAACTACCATTTTTATTCCTCCAATAAAACTGACCTGACTATTGAAAAATCAGCCCTTAATTTTGTAAACTAATCTTTACATAATCTTATTAGGTAGCTGCAGGTTCTTCGTAGGTGTAAGAAATAAAACACATTGACGAAAATATTATGTGTCAGTGTCAATTATTATTATTTTACTTCATAACAACACAGCAGACCTCCACAACCCAGTATCTGGGCAATGCGATACCCCTTGGTAAGACTGGCTGTCAGATTTTCTGAGGAGTCACCCATCCACGGCCAACCTCGGCAAGTGTAGCTTAACCTGATGAATCAACCTGTGCGGCTGTTAGTACTTAGCCACGAGCTCCTCACTTAGCCACGGGCTCTTCTTCGTAACCATATATTATGTTTAAAAATACCTACACAGCAGTTAGTTCAAAATTCATGTTATGACCAAAAAATGTTGATCACCAATTAACATTTCAGTGCGACATTGCTTTTTGTACCGAACTCATCAGCCATGAATGAAATGGGTTAAATTTTATTATTTCCAACATAACGTAAAATAATGCTAATCGAGGCAGAATAAAATTACTCTATTGCATTTGAACCTAAATGTTATCTACGTGCATAATTATTGTATTCAATAATTAATATAAAACGCTTCATTAACTACAGTCATTAAAACTATTTCAAATGTACCTACTATACTATTTTATGTTAGTCAAGTCACGTATGGATAAGATTTTTTTTGGAATAAAATTAAATACAAAACAATTCTTCAGTTTTATTTTTGTTTATCGCCTTTTTGATTAATCATCTTTCTCTTGCCCTTATCCCAATTTATTAAAGGTTGAAGGAACATGTCTTTTTTCCATACTTCTCTATTAGTCGTCATCTCGGTAGTCACCCCCCCCCCCCCTTCTAGCCATATCAATCATTGTATGGTTTTTTGTACCATCACAAGTAAGTTGTAGTGCTACCAAAAAAATAATGATGTACTATGGATCTTCATAATTTTATGTTTACCGTTGGTACTGCCGGGCAGCAGAACATAAAGGGCTAACGTAGAAACATGGATGGGTTTTAGTCACTAAGAGTCTGACACTCTCTTTCGCTCCTCCCAGAGCGGGAGGGGTCATTTGATGATTTCCCAAACGCAAAAAAAGGTACTCATGAGAATAAAAGAAACGGTTGAACTTTATCGGTGCTAGCTAGAGCTTATCAAGTGCATCTCGTTAAATTATGGTAACCAGCGACAGGTTAGCACGCCTTTATTATCAACCGGATAGGAAACACCATTTAACAATACAAACTCCACTATTACTCAAGTTAGTTACAAACAAATAAATTTCAAAAGGCCCATAAAACCAAACGCATTTATAAATGTTAAGTGATTTGTGAAAATTTACAATGGCATATAAAACACGTTGCAAAGACAGCCTAACGAGGATGAAAAAAATATCTATTTATTTTCGGAAAACAACGAACTGCACTCAGTAGGGCATAAACAAGGAGCAACATCCGAAACTGCCAGTAAATCGACGCCAGCGCAGTTAAACTCGGTATAAAAATAAGTAATACACAATATTTTAATTTTGCCAACCCGACTAGCGAATGTAAAACCGAGTGCACCGTAATAACTAACCATTTGTCTTCAAAATGGCGGCAATAAACATGGCGTCATTATTTATGTAATGGCCGACGCCGTAGGGGTGTCTCTCGACACGTGTGCACTTTATTATTGTTGTGGTTTTTCATTAACACACCGTTAAAAGTGGATTTGTTGTAACAGTGCTTCAGTGTATTGTTTTATGTTGTAGTCATAAATTTTTGGTTGAGTGAAATTCTGATTGTTATTTGTATGTCATTATTTGTGGTGCGGTACTGGGTCAGAGGTTTCATGTAATTGGCCTAGTGGGAATAAAATATACATAACAAGACAAATTTTAAATGTTTTAGAATGTATTTATCATTTCTTTATTTTGGTAACCATTTTAGCAGTTGACAATAAAACCTATTACTGATTTTTAGTTCTGTTTTTTTTTCTGCAAAAGGTTTAAAATAGTCTATAAAATACAGAACATTTCCCCAAATACTTGAAGAGTACCTTTAGTTACTACAGACCAGGAAAGTTTAGTATGGTAATCATTTACATAAACGCAAAATAAATCAGATAACTATTTTAGCAGTACCCACTAAACTTTCGGCTATAAACATACATGCACGAAATCCCGATGATTAAATCTGCTATTATAACGATGATAAGATAAGCCAATATATTGTGAACACATGCCACACTTATGTACTTATGCAAAGTTTTGGTACCGCTTTATTTTACGATACGTATACTAGGTACCATTTTCAAGTTCTGTACCAAAAATTTATTAAATAGGAGCAGTAGTTTAGTCGCAAATGATTTTTTAACACGCTACGCACACTAAAAAATCATTTGCGACTAAACACACACACACAGCTCACAGATTCCGTTACATACATACATACATACAACCCGAGTTGTATCTATGTATGTATGTAACGGAATCTGTGAGCTTAATTTTCACCGGTTTCTAAAAGTCTGATCAACTTGAAACTTTGCACACGTCTCAAGGACCGATGACAATGCAATAATTTGATAATAGTTTCCCACTATCCTTATTTTTACACGCTTTATATTAGCTTCACTTGTATGTATGTTTGTAACCGACTCATTTGGAAGCGATTTTGACCCACTTTAAACGGCCAGATTTCGTTCAAACTTTGTAGATTTATCGAGGACCGATGACAATACATTAATTTGAACTAAAAAGTAGGAAATAAAGCGTAGGGTGCTTTTTAAGATAATATTCACCGCCACCATGCACCCCACGCTTTTTAAAAAGTAAAATTTATTTTTTATTTAGTTCGGTTTTCTATAAAAAGCGTGTTTTTTTAGGTTTTAAACTATTTTTTTTAAGTTTTTGCCCCGTTTGAACACGATGTATCTTACCTAACAGCGCTCCGGTGCGCGTGCATCGTTGCCGCTTTGTTACAAGGTCAGTTTATTTACTAAAGGTAGTTGCGTTTTACTCTGATTTGTAAGCTATTTAGTTTGTTTGAAAAAAAAACAACTCATTTTTGGTGCTTTTTATTTTTATACCTTATTGAATTAATACTAAACACGTATAATATACGTACTGAAATTTAATGCCCCTCTGTCATATCAACTCTGTATAGGTAAATAATTGATGGTAGACAGCCCTAGTTTTTCTATACTCTGAAGTCGAAAGTTACTTGCAGTTCTATGAGCTTAGCACGATCTAACGTTCGGTCTGGCGACAGGAAATAAAAGGATAATGTACTGCTTAATACAATACACACTACAAAATATAATAAACAGTTGGAAAACGTACATTTTGAAAACTATTTAGATATAATCGCTTTAGGGGATAAAGTTTTACAACGCGCATAGGAAACATTAATGCTTTAAAAAGCAATAGAATTGAAATTAAGTATTGTCTGTCTGGGAATTAATGTAATTGGATCCAGGAGATTTGAACAAAAGTCATTGATGTGGTATAAAAATAAATAGATATTGTTTTTCCTCTGTAACAACATGGCAAGATGAGCATGAAAATATGAATATGAAAAGCATAAAATCCGGCCACATAGAGAGTGCGTTACTGACACTTGTCTATTTAAAAGAGTATCCATGGAGTTTCTTGCCCGTTAATAGGTACCTACTGCTTTGGAATGGGCAACTAGCTTCATCTTTCTGACTGACCGACCCCTTGACAATTCAAAAGTGCCTGTAATTGGTTTATTTGAAATAAATGCTTTGAGTTTGAGTTTTGGACAAGATCAAATCTAATTAACATGAAATTCTCTCATCAGCCGCAGTGTAGGGTTTTATTTAAAAAATAACCAAACATCATTTTAATCAAAAAAACCGGTCAAGTGCGAGCCGGACTCGCACACCGAGGGTTCCGTACAAACCTGTAGGTATATAAGTAAAAGTTCACCCATCACGAGAATCGAGTCATAGTTATGGTAAGTATTTTTATATTTTGAAAAAAAAACATTTTTTTTTAATTATAATATGATGTATCTAAACATTTACGGTTTTCGCATTTTTTCCTTTATCTGCACTGTAAGACGTTACTTTGTACCAAATTTCAAGATTCTAAGTTCACGGGAAGTACCCTGTAGGTTTTGATTCCCGTGCGAGTTTCGAAAATATGCGGCATAAACAGCTGTATCTTTTGATTGCTTTGGCTTAGAAGTTTGATTTTTTCACAGCTCCAAGGGACAGTAGACCTGAGTATTAGGTATTTCAGTTTGATACCTCCACGCGTGCCTGAGAAAAACGGTCTTGACAGACGGACGGACGGACAACAAAGTGATCCTATAAGGGTTCCGTTTTTTCCTTTTGAGGTACGGAACCCTAAAAATGAGATATAATAATCTTAGAAAATAGGTTTTAACTTCTGGTTCTCAGGTTGACGATAGATGAAGACACACAAACAGTTAACACTTAATTGGAAACCAATTAACATTGCTGTAATCTAAGATTGTCATTAATAAATATGTATTCTAAAATTGGCACAATTGAATCAAAAGCGAAGAACACAAACCTACCTATTCTCCCTTAATAGGCTATTACAATCTTTGCTTAACTCCCTCGTTAAACCTCCCATCCCTCGGAGGACCTCGGTTTGGCTCCACAATTACCTTGCATCAAGATAATTGTCTAGTTAAATATTAACTTTGTCTAATTGAACTATTTGTGTGAGGATGGTACCCATAGGTGTGTTTATTTCTTTGAAATGTAAATGATATTAAAATAATTTTGTGTAAATTGTGATCCATTTTTCAAAAATTACAAGATATCACTCCTTGGTGATATTCGATCAAAACTGCCAATACATTTATGTGTTTTAAACAAAAAGGAGGAAGTATTTTGTGACATACAGGGTGGAATTTTGTAATGCCACCTGGAGGGAAAGTACTTTTAATACTGTAGATAGAAAATTTTTCTCAAAGAAAACATTCCTTTATTTTTTAATAGAAAGAAAACTGCATTCAAAGATTTTCAAAAATTCGCTTGCCACACCTGCGAATCGAACCGACTAAAATCTGTAAAAATGACAACCTGTACTTTTATTGCATTGATCGTTAGGATCAGGATGAAATCTTTCTAAGAAACTTGATAAATTTAGTCAGTATTAAGAGTACTTTCCCTCCAGGTGGCATTACAAAATTCCACCCTATATACTGTTACCAATTGATATAATTTACTATGACAGGCGGTGAAAATAAACGAGGAGAGTAATCCCGTAACCATTGGGCCTGTCTCCATACAAACGCATTCCGCTGTTTTCTTCGTAGACCAATGATTTTTTCCAAAAAATCAATTTGATAATCCAAAATCCAGAAAAATAGCCCGTTTTTACCGCCATGTTCAAACGAGTATCAAGAAAAATTTGATTAGTTTTTAACAAAAAAGGTAATAATATAGGCATAGAGATAGGATAGAATAATATAGGTATATATGTATACTATTTTATTTATTTTATTTATTTAAGGAAAAACAAACAGTAGCACAATAAGAGATAGTTACAAAATCTAAAATATAACATTTTGAACAATTATGCTACCCACTACGTTCTCCACAGATTACCATTTAAAGTACTTAAAACTAGCTAGTAACACATACATTACTTAAATAATTCAGCAAAAGAGCATTGTACAGAAAAAGAGCATTGTACAGAAAAAAAAAAAAAAAAAAATAAGTATTGTACAGACGCCAGCACAACAAGTCACAACAAATACTTTTCCTTACTATACTTTTCCTCTAAATGTTTTAGATCGAAATCGAAAGTTTTGAAGAAGAAAACAGCGGAAGACAAAACGACTTTTGGTCCAGGTCTTTGAAAGTAAAATCAGCCTGAGCTGCAATTGTCTCTTTCGTACTTTACGAGGGGAGGTGCGTCGCAGCGCGACGGCAAAACTTTCTTCAAATACCTCTTTGTCAAATTCCTCCCTTCCCTCTTAAATAATAAATTAAATTAAATTCATTTATTTCGGATAACTAATTGATCCATAATTACATACATTTACAATTAAAATAAAATAAATAAATAAAGTTTAAAAAAAAAATTGAATTGAATTAAGAGTTAAAAAAATAAATATTATAAATGATTATTATTATTATTTATTCATTTTATTTATTCAATTATTTATCAAATTAAATTAAAGAGAAATTAAATCAAATACAAATAAAAACCGAAAATACCGTAAATGATACTGAGCACGGTGGTTGTTCTTTCCATGTATAAGGTATGTGCTCTGCAGAGGAACAATCAACAGCCGGAATAATAAACGCCACGTTTTTATCCAAATCATTTTCATAATAAGTAATAAACAATCAACCTAAATTATCCCAACCATTTCAAGAACAATCCACCTAAATAAACTCCAACAATTTCGCCCCATTATACACTCGCGTCGAATTCCAACGAAAACTAGACCGCCGTGCACCTAATACGTCAATAGAAACCGACACCTGTTACTCTACACAAACATTGCAAGTAGAGCCAATCAGAAATTCAATTACCTTCAGCATTTCCGATGCGGATATGATGGCATTTTACAAAATGTCAATTTGTAATCGTCAGTGCGAGGATTAGTTTTGTTCGGTCCGATTTGGTCATTAGAGCTCGTCACCTTGGTAGGGTAGACAAAGAGGCGGCGATTAATTTGAGAGACTTCGAGGCATTGTTTGAGGCTTTTAAAGATTACGTTAATGATTTGAAGGTAGTTAGTCTAATGGATAAAGTTGCTGATATTTGAAAAAGTAAGGTACACTCTAAAATCTTTTGCCCGTCTGTTAATCTGTTCGGTATGTTGCTACCAACCAACAAAAACGAACCTATTTATACTTATATTTTATAGAAGATATATTTATAATTATATTGTAACAAATAAACTCAAAAACTACTTAACGGATCTGGATGAAGTTTGACACAAAGATAGATTATAGTCTCGAATAGCATATAAACTACATTTATTTTTAACCGACTTCAAAAGGAGGAGGTTCTCAATTCGGATGTTTGTTTTTTTTTTTTATGTTTGTTCGCGCATAACTCCGTTGCTTGCCAACCGATTTGAAAAATCCTTTTTTTTTTGGAAAGGGTATACTTCCCAAATGGTCCCATAAAATTTTTATCGAAATCGAATAAGCGGTTTTTGAAAAATCAACAAAAATCTAAAAACAATCCTACTTAATATATGTGGACGATGTTCTAATAAGTTCCTGTCACTGTAATTTACATACCAGGTAGTGGTATTAAAATTTTGGGGGGGAGGGGGGTTGTGTACCTACACAACCCCCCAACCCCCTATTTTTGTATTTTTCACTTTTTAGTTGTGGTACCTACCTAGGTACCACAACTAAAAAGTGAAAAATAAAAACTGAAAAAAAAATGAAAATACAAAACCGAAGACACCGTCTTCCGAAATCAAAATTATTTGTCACTTAGTAGTGTTTGTTTTGGAAGTCGGTTTTATTTTTTGTAAAAAAGTTTTTATTTTTATTTAAGCCGAACATTTTTCGGGATAGCAATACTTTTTATCCCGGTAAAATGTACGGTTCCCGTGGAATAATTTCCTAAAAACACGCGGGTGAAGCCGCTGGTGAAAGCTAATCATAAGATAAAGAACAAAACTTGAATCATCACAGAGTGTTCGTAAAATCACAGTGTAATTGAATTAATTAAAAACAATTAATCCACGGTTGGATACAGAACGTTTCTAACGATACCCTCTGAATATTCACTATATAGGATCGCGTAATGGAGTTAAGATGATCAAATATTAAATTTTCATTTGGTGCCGACCACGGTTCCAATCCTGATGTATGTACTGTTTGCACTGCATACATTCTGCTAATGAATCACTGTAAATACCTACCGGGTTAGAAAACTTTAAATGATTATTTAACTAATTCATTTTATTTGCATAATAACTTCTGTCAACAGCTTATTTCTGTATATAAGATGACTGGTAATTAGTGACCGATATTTAAACACGTGATTGTACTCATGATTACAATCAACTTTCCCAAAGAAACTTTTTTTGTATACTCAATAGTTTTCTTTTTATCACAATAACAATACAACTGGCGCGCGCTAAGTTCAATGACCTTCGCGCCGATCAGCTGTTAGCAGCTATTGAGTATCCACCACTGATCTCTCTATGTCATCAAACATGACTTAGAAAAAGCAGTAGGGGCTCAGTGGTAACGACCTCGTCTTACGAGTTGTTACGCGTAGGTTTGAGCCCAGACAGGCGCTTTACTTTGAGTACATTGTTTCATTGTCTCTGTTCTCAAAACGGTGAAGGAAAACTTCGTGAGGAACCAAAAATTCGAAGACATGTGACAGCTACCAACCCACACCAGGACCATGTGGTGGATTACAACATTTACAACCAACTCGCTCTTACAGAGAGGAGGCTCGTGTCCCAACGGAGGAACATTATAGGCTGATTATGATGACATGGAGGTTGTGTCTTTACAGATTTTTTTTTCAGTAGGTTTTCATCACCTGACTACTTTTAATTGATGAATAAAGTATGCCATCTGCAGCTCTTCATCTCTCCTTCCTTCCTTCTGATACTCTTCGTAACAGATTTATGATTGATTTATTACTTTTCTAGTAGTTATTACAGTTTCAAAAACAAGCAAAAATGAATTACACAAAAGTTTCCACTTACAATTCAATATGAAAGCAGATAAATTATATCAAATTGTAACAATACATCCATTGGGAACTGAAGTATAGAACATTAAAGTGAACAATAGTCTATAAATGGCGTTCCAACTTGTTTTGGTATATATTGCTAAAGTTACATACACATAGCAATATATATATATAGCTGCACGTGTAACGTTTGAATTGCATTATGTAGAGGTACTCGAAGTTGGTAACACAAACGTATGGAGCGCTTAAAGTTAGCACAGGTTTTAATGTATGCACATATTGCACATATTCCAGTGGAGCTGTTGTTAATCGTTTCCTTGGTTTATTTGTCGTTATGTATAATTTACGAAATAATGGTGATGTTAAAAATGTATATACTAAAATTATGTTTTTAAATAGGTACAGAGGCCAGCACATCAAGTTACCACAATCTGTCAGATTTCTTTGATAGTATTTCAACTTTATTGCAAAGACATAAGGTTCATTTTTAATTGAGAAAATTTGACAGTTAGGGATAGCTTGATGTGCTGGCGTCTGTACTTTGTATGTTTTTCATTCATTTTTTTCTCCGAACTCCACATAACACAATAAGCCTATTATGTTCCCACTGCTGGTACAAGGGCCTTCTCTCTGTGAGAGGGAGTGGGCCCTAATCCACCACGCGGGCCCAGTGAACCTTTGAATTTTTGATTCACATAAAGGGCTACGGAAGGAACATGGATGGGTTTTAGTCTGACACTCCCTTCCGCTCCACCCAGAGCGGGAGCAGTCATTGGATGATTTCCCAGCCTTACATTATTATATTATATATGTAGTGTATATTTCAACATGAATGATGTAATCCAGTTTTTGTAAACATATTTTGATTAAAAGAGTGTCTGGATGGAGTTTCTTGCCCGTTCTTCTCCATAGATACCTACTGCTTTGGAATGGGCAACTAGCTTCATCTTTCTGACTGACCGACCCCTTGACAATTCAAAAGTGCCTTTAATTGGTTTATTTGAAATAAATGCTTTGAGTTTGAGTTTACCGGTTTCCTGACCATGTTTCTCTTCACCGTTTTTAAAACAGAGGTGATTAAATGATTTTCACCAAGTAAAGCGCCTGGCAGGGTTTGAACCAACGACCGACCACTCTTAAGTCGCAGCCGTTACCACTGGGACACCACTTCTTAACTCAAGCTTATCTACAATTAAATCATCATTTTTTAATACGTACACTAGCTTCCGCCCGCGGCTTCGCCCGCATAATATGTCGACAAATTATACACATAAACCTTCCTTTTGAATCTCTCTATCTATTAAAAAAATCGCATCAAAATCCGTTGCGTAGTTTTAAAGATTGAAGCATAGATAGGGATATAGGGACAGAGAAAGCGACAATGTTTTATACTATGTAGTGACAATATTATGTCCATCTTTATTTGTAGTACTGGTTCTTAGTAACCTCAATTTTATAATAAAAAAAATAGAACAATAATTTCATGAGGTCCAATTTCCATTACATTTCCTTTGATCTTGGATTTTTAAATGAACAAGAAGCCTGAGGGTTGTAATTAACTTTTTAGACAAAAATTCTCAGAAAAAGACCTCTTTGTATTAAATGTATAATTGTATCCTAGGGCTTAAATTGTACCCATTAAAAGAAAAAGTAAGTAATGGTAGGTGTTTCTTACCATTATTAAAACGATGCAAATTTGATAATAACTAAATAAGAGGCTATGAGGATCAATTTCCGATGCTCGATAGGGATGATGCCGTGAAATAAACGTTAGTATATTTAGTCTGTCAATCAGATACTGAAAAAATATTGGACACGTATTTTTTGCTTTATCATAGTAATAGTAAATTACTGAGATAAATCGCCTAAAAGTTGGGGAGTGAAGGGCTCGCTACGTCAGAACTAAGAATAAAAACTACATACTCGTGACGTCATGCCACATTTCAACTCAATGAATTACGTACATTGGATTACGTAAAATAAGAAAAAATACGAGTACGTGTCCAAGATTTTTTATAATCCAGCTCATGGACAAAATAAAATGTCATCATCCCTATTAGAACAAACTTGTCGCTAATTTGTATAAACCCGTTAGATGTTCGCCTATTAGAAGCCGTGTGCTTATAAGAGCACAACGATTTATACGATTATATTTATAGTTTTGAGAGAATTTTTCAAATGAACCTATGGGGTTCATACGATTTTTGAGGGGTTAATGGCTTTCATGACCTAACAGAAATATTATTTCTACTAACCCAAGTTAAAGCGAACTAACTTCTTGCAGCTTGAAATTTTTCTCAATACCCTAAGGTTTTAGCCACATCCATAATCTCGAGAGAACCCATTAATAAAGCAGCGGCTAGAAATATTTCACAAATATTGAAAATGGTGCCTCAGATTCGCGGTTTCATCAATAGCGAGGGATATCAAAGAAGCGTATTTCAAAATCTCATATTTCAGAAGGCGGTGGATGCATTCCGAAGTCTGAAAAATGTTTTCAGCGACGAGAGATTACCGTATATAAATTTCTATCCGACTTGGAGGTGAAACTTGGTAAGAAATGTACAGAAAGCTCCGAGCTACTTGTCGTTTTGATTTTTTTACATTTGTTTGCAGCGTGTGGGTTCTGTAAAGCCTGAGTGAAACCTTATGTTGAACATGGCTGGTAATAATCTGACAGCATCCGAACCTTTAAATTAACGTTTAGAATAGTTGATAGGTTTTTGTACAGGTGACACAAGTGAGTGAGTCTGTCTTTGGCCGCGGGGCTTTTTTTTTTTTTTAATGCGGGAAATCATCCAATGACTGCGACCGCTCTGGGTGGAGCGGAAAGGAGTGTCAGACTCTTACTGACTAAAACCCATCCATGTTTCTTCCGTAACCCCTTATGTTCCGGAGTAGCGGTAACCCTTTCGGACAATCCCGCTTACCCGGCAGGCTTGGCCCTGAGGGGCCCCTTCATATGCTGACATCTCTTTGAGGCGCGCGTGGTACATATACATGCCGTCCGGCACGGGCCTGGTGCTGATCGGATGGTGAGTCACCCATTACTCACCGTCCGCAGGCCCGCGCCTACGGTGGCCGGGAGTCGTCACGTGGCTCCCGACGCCCGGGGCGTCTCCTGCGGCGGCTGGGACGAGAGGACCTTTCTCTCTCCTCTTTTCTGCCTCCCACTCCCTCTCGACCCGGACCATGGCTTGCACCAGGGCCGGGCGCGAGAGGTCACCGCCGCCGATCGCCTCTACGAGGACACGGTGGTGCTCCGCCCAAGCGGGGCAGGTTTGCACCGTGTGCTCTACCGTGTCCTCTGGGCGATCCTCGCAGTGGTGTCACCCGGGCGTTTCCTCCCGCCTGATGATGTGCAGGAACCTCCCGAAACATCCATGTCCGGTGAGGACCTGCGTCAGGCGGTAGGTCAGGGCGCCGTGACGCCTCTCTAGCCACTCCTCAAAGAGGGGCCTTACCGCCACTATCGTGGCGTGCCCATCAAGCTATCCCTAACTGTCAAATTTTCTCAATTAAAAATGAACCTTATGTCTTTGCAATAATGTTGTAATACTATCAAAGAAATTAGACAGATTGTGGTAACTTGCATGTGCTGGCCTCTGTACATAGCCAATAATTCGTGATCGTACACGCTGTAGCGTCGCTGCGTCTCGCTCATTGTCGACTTTTTGTTGAAGAACGGCGTCGATGCTAGTGTTCGATGCGTCGGTAAACAAACATAGCGATGCGCTAGGTACCGGGTGCGTTAGCGTAGGTGCCTCGAGTATGTTTTGGCGGCATTTCTCAAACGCTTCTTCAGCTTCTGCCGTCCAGGCGGAAATTGAAACGTTTTACCAACAGTCAATTGGTCCATGAACCGCTGGCCATCATTATCTTTGAAACATTAACGTTTCGCATACGCGTAATGAGCCAAATTTTTTCTTGACGACGTGTAATGTGCTGGCCTATGGGTTTTTTGAAGGTTCACAGATACCCATCTCCATCATCTTCTCAAATTCAATTTTTGCTGCGTTGTACTTGTCCGGAGGAAGTGAGCGTGGTGAGTAAATAGGTTGGCCTGTTGTTTCTATGTGGTGTTTCACGTCGTGTTTTGCAGAAGTGATATGGGTCGCAGAACGTCTGGATACTTCCTCAGTATGTCGTGGTATGCATGGTTAGGGTCAATTAAGTAGACGGCTTCTTCCGTGGTTTGAATTCTTATGGTGTTCACGACGAGATAGTTAACGCGGTCGATAAGTTTCCGTTGATGTAAATCGAGACTAGTAATTTGTGATTTACTAGGAAATCTGCACCCAGTATTGATGTCTTGACGAATGTCCAGAAGAATTTTGTTGCCATTGTTTTTCTTGATGTTTGTACCCCGGGGTGACTTAAGTCGTGCTGCGCTTTGAAGGCGGCAAAACATTAAGTTTGTGTTAAATACGCTCGAACGTTGTTTGTTGATGTTTCGCATAGCATGGGTCGTTGGACTCCAGGTATAGTCAGTCGGGTCAACTTCAGCTTGGGGTTATTTAGGCACGATTGTAGTTCGGGGTCGTCTTCATATTCTCCAACCAGTCGATAGTTGAGTTTATTAGTTCAACCTCTTCTATCCGTGATAACGCGTCAGCTTCCTCGTTCTTATCGCCGTGAACATATTTGATATTTTGCGCAAATTGGCTTATATAAGGTCCCCTTAAAATAGATGGACAAACTTTTAGAAATCACTCAGACCACCAAAATAAGGACAATGGTAAAAAAAACTTTTTTGTGGAAGTGTGCAAATACCTACCCATAATAGATGAGTTTATTCTAGTGTGCGGGCAATTTATTATTTTAGGTCAAAATAAAATTACTTTAATCAAGTTTTTTATTTGCTTGGATATATTTGGTTATTCGTACTGAACGCTGTGTTAAAATTTGTCCATCTATTTTAATGGGACCATAAGGTGCACGCGACGGTAAGCGACTAAATTACTAGAGCTATTATTGTTAAAGGCTACCAAAAAAAATCTTGTTGAAAAAACTATTGAAAAAGAAGATGAGGTTAACAGAGAAGAAAACGACAACTTCACTAAATTTAAATTTAACAATAATAGCTCTAGTAATTTAGTCGCTATACCTACAATTAACTACATATGGTTTCAGCTACAATTGGTCTACGCCAATGATTCCCAGGAGTTTCGTAAATGACGATAGAGAGATTGTATCAGGAGGACGGGTAGCAGAAACTACTTATTACGGTAACTAGAAACGTCATGCTGCAATCACCGACACAATTGCCAATCGTAGTGAAGATGGCGAAGACATATCTATAGAATTAGCTATTTGACACGTTCAACAATTAAATTTGCCATCATATAATAATAACAATAATATCCTTGGACATTTCACACAACGCCATTATATAGTCCCAAGCTAAGCAACCTAATGCTTGTGTTATGGTAACGAGATGGCTGATAAACTACTTATATATTTTTTATTTTTTTTTGTAAATACATACATAATATTATAGATAGACCAACACCCAGACCTGGAACAAATACTTGAAGGTCGTACAAATATTTGTTCCGTACGGGAACCGAACCCGCGACATGCTGCGCAGTGGTTAATCGCTCAACCACTGCGCCAACCGTGTCGTTCTTTTTTCACACTTAAAAAAAGAACGCTCGTCGTAATAACTTCCATCAACGTACAGAAAACAGCATTGCCATCCAACATGGCAACGGTGCCGGTCTTTTGGGCACATTTCCCACTGACAGAGATGGGGATGAATTTTTTGACGCCCTATGAGCTCTTCCCCTTTTTTACCACTTGTACATAATATAATTAAAATATAATATCCTTGTTTTCGGTTGTATATATAGTGTATTTAAGATTTGTGTTTATGTAGATTTAATTCTAAAATTGTATTGAATGTTAATAAGTATTCCATTTGATTCCAAAAAGCTGTGTCATGTTTAATATTTCATACATATCACGTACAAATTCCGCTTTTTGACAATTCATAAAAAGTAACGTTGTCAAATACCCATTTGGTAAATGATTCTGATTTGGAAGCCACGATAACAATTATAACCACTCTAGTTTTAAAGAAATTCATAACAATAAATTATATTTTTAAAGAAGGAAGTAGGTACAGAGGCCAGCACATCAAGTTACCACAATCTGTCAAATTTCTTTGATAGTATTTCAACTTTATTTCAAAGACATAAGGTTCATTTTTAATTGAGAAAATTTGACAGTTAAGGATAGCTTGACGTGCTGGCGTCTGTACAGAGGACAGTACATCAAGTTACCCCAATCTGTCAAATTTCTTTGTTAGTTTGTCAAATTTATTATAAAAGCATAAGGTTCATTTTAAATTGGGAAAATTTTACAGTTTGGGATAGTTTGATGTGCGGGCGTCTGTACAAGACGAAGTATTTAAAGAAGATAAAGTTGGTGCTTACCTGTAAAAGCCAGTAACACCTCCGATGGAATGTCGGTAAGATTGCAGAGTGCACGTAGCATCCATAGATACACTGTGGACAAAAAAAAACATATTCAATGAAATTGGACATCAGTAAAATAATCTGAAATAATCATTAAAACAAACAAAACTTGTATACGATGAGTTTTTCTAGTGGGCAAGTATGGTCAAATCCAAAACTATGAGGAATAACGAAAAGTACTCAAAGGAGTTCCGGGTTCGATTTTGGTGAAAACTAAAACTGCATTATTGGATTTTTGAAAAAGAATATTTTCAGCCATTAATTGAGCCCGTTGATTTTGAAAAAAAAACTTGAGAGGTGCCAAGGGACACCCGGATGGAACGAAGTTCCTTTCGATTAATTAGTGAAGGAATTGTAATAACATTTTATTTCTTATAAGTTATATAATAATAAAAAAAAAACTGAAATAAAATTAACCAATCAAAAAATATTGATTAAAAAGATATCATATTTTACTCCAAAAAAAGTGCCGTTACAACTTTTGGTCTTAATTCCGTCTAGCCCCCTTTCGCAACGCGCCATAAGGACTCCAAAAAACACACACTTTATTATTACACCATTTTATAGTGTTCCCAATAAGGATCAAATTCTGGGAAGTAATGATATACGACAAACTAAAAGAAGGAGCTAATTTTTAACAAAATACTTTGTACTCGTAGTTTAAATGTCCAAACCACAAAAAAACATGGATTAAAGATATAAATGAACAGTTTATTGAACCCCAAATGTTGTTTTACTCTTACTTAACTTTAAGTCTACCCCATCTAATAATCTTTACATTTGGTTAACTTTTACGGCTTCCAAGACATAATAAACTGCTAATTTTCTGTTTTTCTTTTAGACTCCCAGATCAGCGTGGAAGAAAATTACCCCCATAATGATATACATAATGTTCCGAAAATGTGTGTCTTGAGCCTTAAGCACCCCATTATCAATAATAAAAAAGTCTGGATGTTTTTCTTTATAAATTTTAAGGAAGATTTAAGAAGCGCATTTCCATATTAAATATTCTGTAAGGATACTTTCATTTTCATCAATTTTTCCATTTGTTATTCATCCTTAAAAAATGATACGACCTTTTTCATTTAAACTCAAACTCAAAGTATTTATTTCAAATAAACCACTTACAGGCACTTTTGAATTGTCAAGAGGTCGGTCAATCAGAGAGATGAAGCTAGTTGCCCAACTAGCAACTAATGGGCAACTAGCTTGAAGAACAGACAAGAAACTCCATGGACACTCTTTTTATTTTTGCATTTTTTATTACAATAATTACATTTAAATACTTTTTCCTTAGAAGTTCTAAATAATTAAATTATTGCACAAAAGTTAATCTTTGTGGATCTTATTTCTTAGCTTCGCTTTCATATTTCAAAATTTCGTTAGTGATCTCTGAAAAAGCATTGCACGACGTAGTAAAACAAGCCTAACCAAGCTCGACCTAGAATTGGCACCTGAACTAACTTCGTTTACTAGAAAAGCCTCTCTGTGCACATGGGTGGTGCACGTCTTGAGCGGAAGCGGTTAGAACATTTTTCCACTTTAATAATGTTTGGTAATTTTATCTGGCCGGCCCAGGAAGAGGTGGCGAGACGACCTAGACGCATACCACAAAGGATGGATCGAGGTGGCTCAAGAGAAAGATGTCTGGAAGGATTTGGGGGAGCCCTTTGCTCAGCAGTGGGACAGTGTAGACTAAAAAAAAAAAAATATCTACTGTTTTTAATATGTTTGTAGTTAGTTAGGAAGGTTAGTTTAAAGCCAAAACACAGCATTTTTATTATTATTTTTATTTTCGAATGTGCCTGCTCTCGGCTTCGACGCGCCTGATGGAAAGCGATGGATCTATGATGGAGCGAGCATACCCAGAAGATGCCTGTTCTGTTGCTTTGAATGCGTTTATGCTCTCATCTAAATTTAACTTGTCTAAATTTAGAAGAGAACACCAATGCATTTAAAAAAATATTTAATTGAAATACCGCAGGAAGAAAAAGATAAGTAAGTATAATAGCGTCTTTAATTAGAAAAACTTGCTATAATTAGTTCTCACTGATTTCTAACATAATAATAATCTCCTTGCCTTTCAAAAGCAATTACATGATTGACCTGCTGATTTTTGTCAAAACTTAAAAAACAGGCGACAATATACCCGCTCCCGCTACCTCTCATGTCTCAACCCTCAGATAGCCCCACTCAACGGTCACAGTTGTGCAAAATGTATTATTCAGCATTCCTTGCGCGCCGTACGTGGCGAGTCGCGCGGCGTAGCGATCACTTGCCGTCGTTGTACTAACGCCTTTGCTTGTTGCTACCATTTTTATTTACGGCATATAAAAACGAGTCCCTAGCCGGATTTTCGGAATATTCCGGCTTATATTTACTGCTTATATGTGGAATTTTGAGCAACATTTATGATGTAAGAAATCTTAAATTAACTGGGGTCTTGTGGAAGGAAAATTCTTTGCAGATTTCTGGTCGAGAAAAACTTATAGTACCTAAGTTTTACGTATAAGTCTTATACAAGTGCTTACTTCAACAAGCTCCATTAAGTAACTTAGTGCTCTCAAGTGACCTTAATGTGTTTCCTTAAGATAAGATAGAGGATTTTCTCTGAGATAGCGGTATGGTTGGTTATATCGCTTACATCTATGAAGGGAAAAAGTACACCTGAACACTGAAAAAACTAATTAGTAATGATAATTTTGACTTTATGGAAAACCTCTGTTTTGGAAGATTTTTTTATTTTTTTTATTTTGAATATCGTCGTATCAACCTCAAACGTTGTCAATCAACCCATACTTGGACAACATGCAAAATTCCGTACACCTATAATATCTTAACCATTGACCAAAATACCCTGCGCCGATCAACCCAACAATCGGGTATCGTGGCCATCACCAATTCATCATCGTCTACTCAGCCTCAATGTGACCTCAATCAAATATCCGGGCCGTGGCCGGGCCTAAAGAATGGACATTCAGCCTAAATCGCTGGCCATATTGGCAAATCGTATTTTTGCGAGACTATTCGAGCCAATAACCGGCACTGTAGTGGGTTTTTCGGAGGGGATATCCGGACTCAGGGAGAAGTAGTACCAGGGATGAGAGACTAGCGATTATTCGTACATGTGCTAACATAAACATCACTTTGTAATCAATATTTATTTGTTTATTGCACAATGTACAGAGGCCAGCACATCAAGTTACCACAATCTGTCAAATTTCTTTGATAAAGTCAAAGTCAAAGTCAAATCATTTATTTCAAATAGGCACAAGTAAGGCACTTTTGAACGTCAAAATGAACAAGAAATAGAATTGATTCTAGTCGCCCCTTCCAAAAGGTAGTTTCGTGTGGAGAAGAATGGGCAAGAAACTCCACCGTTACTCTTTTAAAATGTTTTACAATGTTTTGTATACATGAATTATAACATTATATGTGAAGACGATGCACCCAGAATAAAAACACTACACCACAAAAGGTGAGAAGAAAAACACATATAGTAATGGTAGGTAACTTAAGTATGTCAAAAGTACATGGTGCTCACATATTTACAAACATTCTAAAAGTTAATATATAATAAATCAATCAATGTGTGAGAAGTTATTTCAACATGTTAAAATAGTATTTTATAAATAATAAATTATTACCTAATTTACTTAGCAACCAGTTTGATTTTGTCTAGACACTAGATTGCCCTGTGGAGCAGGACCAGCATGTTTCCAAGCATCCTTATCCTTTATATAATCCTCTAATTTGTAATATGCTTGTTTACAAAGTGTATTTTTAATGTGAGTTTTAAATTTTCTTTCATTTAATTGCAGAATGTCACTCGTCGTGTCAATGATAGTATTTCAACTTTATTGCAAAGACATAAGGTTCATTTTTAATTGAGAAAATTTGACAGTTAGGGATAGCTTGATGTGCTGGCGTCTGTACACAACCATAATTATACGCTAGGCGGCTAGGCTTACAACTAGTAAGCGGGACTGTTCGAAAGGGTTACCGCTGGCCCAGAACATAAAGGGCTGAAGGAAGGAACATGCATAAGTTATAGTCAGTAAAAGTCTGACACTCCCTTCCGCTCAACCCAGAGCGGGAGGAGTCATTTGATGATTTCCCACCCTAAAAAAAAAAGCTTACAACTAGTGATTACATGGTTCTGTTAGGGCGCAGCAAGATAACTTAAAACTTAACAATATAATTGCAGTGAATAGTTATCTCTATCTATAATCATGTTAGTAACTTTCACAATGAAAAATATTAATAATAATATCCTTGGACATTTCACACAACGCCATATCGTCCCAAGCTAAGCAACCAAATGCTTGTGTTATGGTAACGAGATGGCTGATATACTACTTATATACATTTTTTTTTTTTTGTAAATACATACATATTATAGATAGAAAAACACCCAGACTCGTAACAAATACTTGCAGGTCGTACAAATATTAGTTCCGTGCGGGAATCGAACCCGCGACATAGTGCGCAGCAGTCAATCGCTCAACCACTGCGCCAACCGTGTCGTCATTATATATATATATTAATTAAACTTCTATCTAGCAATTAATAAATATAGATTTACTTGAGAAACCAGCAAAAATTAAACAGCAATGATGATGATTTCCAGTATAAAGTTGGTTTTTCTCACAAATTTTGAGTACTTAAAATTAAGACTAGGTAAATTATAAAATATCGAGACTGTACTGTAAACAACAAATCATATGAAGCAGCATGATTTAATAATACCAGATTATTATGCTTTTGAGCTGCGCACTAGCGACAGCTGGCGTCGATCATCGAACGTAGCAATGAATTTATAGAGGTCATAGCGGAAGTACAGAATTGAAGTGCATTACATCACAACTTCGAAATGGCGCAGTAAACATCCGTGATAAAGGTGATGACTATTAAAAAGCTCCACCACCCAATTTCCTCAACCCACTACCGCTCATAACTCGCACCATCGCTTAATATCCGCACGAAGACTGCTCGTGAGTGAATTAGACTTTTACGACCGCCGCCGAATCCATGCCATATCGAAGGTATAGACGGGAAGGAATATCTATCTAAATCTTCAGACAAACGTCGGGATATAAATATCTATTGTTTGAAGTCTGTGAAGGTATGTTTTATTGTGTTAGCCTTCTTGGATTTTTATGTCGTGGAATAGTGCTGATGTTGCTGTAAAAAAATGTGTTGGATATTTCTTGTCACGTGTGTTGTACAATTTTACTATTTTCTGTAGATCTTTATCGAAATATTTTTGAATTGTGTTCACCCTAGAAAACTACAAGATTCATTTTTTTAACTCTTGTGAATCAGCAAATCAGCTGTCTATAAAAGAAAATTCAGTAATGCCAAGTTTTATTAAAATAACTTCTTATAACAACGTCGTGAGTTATCGTCAGTAATAATAGTATACGGTCATTTTTTTTTTTTTTTTTTAAGGCTGGGAAATCATCCAATGACTGCTCCCGCTCTGGGTGGAGCGGTAGGGAGTGTCAGACTCTTACTGACTAAAACCCATCCATGTTCCTTCCGTAGCCCTTTAAGTTCCGGGGTAGCGGTAACCCTTTCGGACAACCCCGCTTAAGTATAAGGCCATAAGACAATATTATGACCATCTACTGTGAGCGGTCTACTACAAGAAGAGTTGGAACTGGATACTTTGTTCCAACGCTTTGATTCTTTCGAACATTCATTAAAGACGGATTTGAAAAAGAAAACGGATGCTCCAATAAAATTTTATAGCCAGTAAAAGTTTAAATATTAAGTTCAAACGCTGGAAGTGTAAAAACATCTGACGTTTTTTTACGTCGGTGCAGTTAAAATGAAAAAAAAAATCTTTTCAATTTATTAGAGCTACTAAAATATGTATTTCAATCAATATTCCCGCATGTTTGTACAAAACTTAATTTAACTCCTAAACCGTAAACTCCAAACTTGAAATAAAATAAATCATGACAAATCCCTCCTTAAAATTTTACTGGCGAAAACTAGACTGATCCAGAACCGTCTGGCTTGAACCGGCGAAATCCAGTTTTGTACCAATCGACGGGGATCGGCACGATTCAGTTTATCCAAGTGCATTTTCGGATGAATGCATACGTAGATTGGACGAATTAAAAAAGTTCTACATATTGATGTGACTTCGCCCGTCAAATGGGATTAACATAAAGCTGCTTTTGGAACTAATGAGAGGTTTTTTTTGTTTCGTTAAATTTTCTGCCTAAAAGTACTTTATATAGCCTCATTTCGCTCTATTACGACTAACTTGCGTTTATTCTTAGAACTAGATGCATTCGCGCATTTTGCTTTTGCGAATGCAGTGGCCGTATTATGAATTATTTTGTTTATGTGTGTAATTTGCGCTTGAGTACATCTACTTTCGCTGCAGCAGCGTACGGTTGGAAATTCTAGACTAGAGAGTGGATAGCATATTTAACATAAGTTAGTATTTTTGTGTTATCGCGGTAGTAAAGTAAGTGTTGTTGTTTTACCTTGTTCAGTGATGCAATAACCAATAGAAACACACTTACCCCTAAACATAATGACCCTATTACCTACAAACATTAAACACCTCTTCCGAACAATGTTGTATTGTACAACGGCTATATACAACAAACGACTGTCATTTCCATCCCCATACGAAATCAACATAAAAATCCAATTCACAGGAAAGCTAGAGGCTTAGAGGCATTCACACCATTACCCATAATAGGTGTGATCAAAATTTTACAGCAAGAAGCCGAAAATGCAAGACCATTCGTAATTGTAAGGTGGGCTGGCTGCGCGCCAGTGTACCCACTACTTGCACCACCGAAACAAACGCGAGCCGGACAGTGGAGCGATTGATTTGTTTTTATGTAGAACATCACTTTTATGAGCTCGTAAAGTTGGATAGAATGGATCTTTTGAAAATGTAAGAGATATTTTAAATAATTGAATTAAAAGCTATTTTTAGGCTGATGTGAGAATGATTTTAAAATAACTTTAATCATGAGAAACCCGAAGCAATTAAAAAAGTTTACACTTCTACTAGAAAGTTTATTGAACATAGAAACATAAAATGAATATTACAAAAGCCCAAATTGGAATTATATGACTTTCATAAAAATATCGCATGATAATTAATATATTTGTGACAAAAATATTTTGAACATGCAATAAACCTAGACCGTCACGTAAAAACGTGTGAGCTTTCTGTTAAAACTCAGGTTTTCTCTTCTCTTTTAGCTAAAACATAGAATACTGTCTACTTTCCAGTGCTTTTAGTATATAAAACCAGAAAAATCTGCCACATAAAACGCACGACCGCATTCTTTGTCCCACGCGTTTACCATCTACAAAAATCCTCCCCTTTAAATATAAAGTCTCGTGCACACAAGTGTAGCAGAAAATATTGGCCTATATATAAAGGCCAGTCCAGGCCAGATGGGCCGTTTTGCATGTCTGTCCCCGGCCTTGTGGTCGAATAAACAATACGTAAAACGGCTCGCGTTGCATGCGGCCTTGCAACTTTACTTTTGCATTTAAAACACACAATTTTAAACCGTATCTTAAAGTGAACAAAGCTTTAAGTGGCAGTATAAAGTTTGGTGCAATAAATAAATTTTGATAGTTAATTCGAAATTATGCAAAGGAGCTCGCCTTGTTAATCTAGTATATTAATGCTTTCACATCTAATCGTTAATATTTGGTATGTTAATTTCAGTTTTGAGAATGTTTACTTTAAAAAATTTAATTCAAATGTCGGCCATTTTTCACGTAAGGTGTTAGAAAATGTCGTGGTGGAGTGACCAAAAATATTACATGTTAATTAATCGTGACCCGAGAATGCGCAAAATTCAAGTAGGTACTTTTTACAACCTAAAACGTAAATTCAAATACAACAAAAAGGAATTTATGGCAACACTTGCCTCGTTTGACGTGGACTGCGAGCGCTTGGCTCGAAAGCTGACATCTTAAGGCCTGTTAAAATAATCGGCTCAACCGCTTTGTTTCAATATAATGTCGACGAAATGTCACCAGTTTTTTTTTACATTGAGGATACGGTAATTCTATGCTTGTTTTAAGATGGTATGGTAGTTTTCTATAGTATTAAAAAGTTGAATTCAACCATGAATGAATGAAAATGTGGAATATTAAGTGTTGCTGGATTTTTCCATTGAGGAACCTGGAGTCTAGTTTTAATTGTGTCTGGTTAAAGACAATAGACTCAGCCCTTCAATATGTTTAACAATGTGATTTAAACACCTCTGTATTTTAAGAAATAATAAAGTTATATAATACGTCAGTCAATAAATCTGCCTGTCTTTTCCCAACTACGTTGGGGTCAGCTTCCAGTCTAACCGGATGCAGTTCAATACTAGTATTGTACATGGAGCGGCTGTCTATCTGACCACTACCCAGTCAGTAACTGGGTAATACGATACCCCTTGGTAAGACTGGCTGTCAGACTTTCAGGCTTCTGACTACCTGTATCGACTGTCAACGATCCATGAATGACAGCCGAGACCAACGGCCTAACGTGCTTTCCGAGGCACGGCAGAGTCTCAATAGGTTAAGATGATTACCCATCCACGGACCAACCCCGGCAAGCGTAGCTTAACCTGATGGATCGATCCGTGCGGCTGTTATTATTTAGGCACGAGCTTCTCCTCCTCGACCGAAAGTTATATAATACCATCAAGAAATAAAATAATGTTAGCCTCAAAAACAACAACAAATTCGTTGAAATTATATAAATCTTTACAAATCACACACATGATTTGATCAATTATTGAAAAATAAAACCAAACACAAAACAATATAAAAATACAGAATGAAAACAATTACAGATTGAAACCTTTTTTATTACAGAGTAAAACGTTACATAAATAGCCCACAAAAGAACTTTGTTACCGAAAATAGGTCGAGCTTTTTTTGAAGAAATTAGCCCGAATCATCGTCTATATCTATTGGGTAACGAACCAAGATGGAACACGGAGAAATTGTCGAAACATTATACAATGGACGGGATTTTATTTTATTACAATATTGTCCACTCACTCACTTTTTATTTTAATTCACTGCGCCGAAGTTTGGCAGATCAAAAATGTGCAATAAAAATAGTCGTTACAATTTTCATCCGGATTCACGGATTGTTGTAAATTATTTGCGACTTATTTTTTGTTTTTTCATTGGGTCATTTACTACAAAAGAGTAAATGAAAATGACTCAACTATCAGATTTTTATTTTGTTAACCTTACTGTTATTCACAAATTCTCTAATATGCAACAAATTTCCATTTCTATGTTACAAAAATTTTGAAAAGAGCAACTCGACATACTTGGCGATCATGAATGATCTACCCAACGAAATTTCCTAGCTTTTTTTTTGAGAGTGGTAAATTATCAAATGTCTCCTCCTGCTCTGGGTGGCACGGAAGGCAGGGTCAGACGCTTACTGACTAAAACCCATCCATGTTACTTCCTTAGCCCTGTATGTTCCGGGGTAGCGGTAACCCTTTCGGACAGTCCCGCTTACCCGGCAGGCTTCGGCCCAACGTACCTAATTTGAATAGCTTAATTGCTCGTGCATCTAAACTTAAAAAATCACTTCAAAATAAGGTCATGAAACATTCACCCATTAAACCATAGGTCTACTCATTTGCATACCAACTTCGGCAAACGCTTTTAAAAGCCAATAAACACTAATTCACGGCTAAACTGGACTTATTCTTGCAATGATATCTCGGGCCGTGGCACAGTGTTTTGTGGCCACCGCCATCTTGGCTCCGTGCCAATGTGTGGCGGCACAAGTAATTAGCGAATAGCGGCCTTGTCAACTTACCTTGTTAAAATGCTTTCTTAGTGAAGTTTCAGAGATTCAAGTCGAGTTTGTGATGAAATAATAAGGTTCGTAGTTGGTTGCTTTTATTTTTGTTGTGATAATTTTATAATGTGCTTATAAAGAGTTTGTATATGAATATATTTGTGTAACGTGAAATATGGAAGCCTCAGGTGTTATTTTTGTTTTCCATGCAGTGCATTACTTAATTGCATATTGTATACTTTCACAGTATTAAACTGTGTGAAATATTTGCCTCATAGTCATCAATGATATTAGTTTTTCTTATATTTTTTACTTTTTAGCCAAAATCAAAAGTACTACTTTTACTACTCTGTCTATCTCTAAACATTCTCTTCCTTGGCAATAGTAGGCATCAGAAATCCTTGTAAATTTCTTTATAAATTTTTACTATTAAATAATGGAATATGGTGTTTCTTTCAGAAAATCTATGACAAAAAAAGGTTCTGTTACAAATCTTGTTTTCCTGTTTAATAGTTAAATATATCATTTAAATTCTGTATGGAAAAACCCATAACACACCTGCTCAACCTGCTCGACCTGTTAATCAAACTCAGGACCTCAGCAGTAGCGCTTACGACCAAACTACTAGACCAAAGAGACAGCCAACAATTTAAAAGACCATTTCAATTATTGAAAACATGCAACACTCCCATAAATCTCCCTCCTCTTTTAACTTGCACCAAACAAAAAGCAGGCACGCAAGACTGTCACTAGTTTATGGGTAAAAAGCACTAGCCTAGTGCTGTGTGTACCTGAGCCCGACGAGTTTAGTCTTTGAAGATTATACTGTAACGCTAAACTAGATAAGTCACCCGCCACACTATATTAGGAGCTTTTGGCATGTCACAGAACTTTACGTAAACTTGCAGACTTGGAAACAAATGAAAGTGGAAGCGAGGTAAAAGGAGAAGAAGCATGTATCTTGCCAGTGCTTCTTCTTCGTCGTGTGGTTAGTGACTAACCTGGTGTCAGAGTTTTAATGCTGCCCATGGGCCTCTGACTTAGCATCACATGCTGTTGAGAAATATCTCTCAGGCATGCCGGTTTCCTCACGATGTTTTCCTTCTCCGATTTTAAGCAAGTGATAATTATACAATACGCACATGAATCCGAAAAATCAGAGGATCGGCCCAGTGCTGGTATAGTATCCTCCCTTTTCTTTTTGAGAGTGGAAAATCACCAATGACCTCTACCGCTCTGGGTGTAGCTGAAGGGAGTGTCAGACTCTTACTGACTAAAACTCATCGATGTTCCTTCCTTAGCCCTTTGTGTTCCCGGGCAGCGGTAACCCTTTCGGACAATCCCGCTGACCCGGCAGCGATTTTGAGGTTTTGGGTTCCAAGTGTTCCACTGTAGTAAAAAGGCCGTTTCTTATGAAGACCTTTAAACGTGACGCTCTCTCATAGCTTTTTTTTTTTAAGGCTGGGAAATCATCCAATGACTGCTCCCGCTCTGGGTGGAGCGGAAGGGAGTGTCAGACTCTTACTGACTAAAACCCATCCATGTTCCTTCCGTAGCCCTTTATGTTCCGGGGTAGCGGTAACCCTTTCGGACAATCCCGCTTAGCTCTCTCATAGCTAATTTATTGTGTTGTTGAGTCACAGATATTTATACAAGACCAGACAAATGCCATAGCTGATATTAATAACTATTTGGTTTGCGTAAAGCAAAACCTATCTATCGAGACATAATATAAAACTTAATTCACATTGTGTTTGGATCCTGGTAAAATAACTGGCCGTCAGAAGAAATATGAGTATACGAGTAAAAATATGAGTACAAGAGAGACGGTGGTCCAGCAATAGAACAAAATACAGTAGGTACTAGATAGAATAAACACCAAGCAGAGATAGCCTAGTGGTATGACCGTCGAACTGCCAAGTCTTAGGTATCGAGTTCGAACCCAAGGCACGCACCTCTGACTTTTCTAATTCATGTGCGTATTGTATAGTTATCACTTCCTTAAAAAGCGATAAAGGAAAATATCGTGAGGAAACCGACATGCCCGAGAGATTTTTCTCAACAGTATGTGAAGCTAAGTCAGAAGCCATGGGTAGCATAAAAACTCTGACACAAGGTCTGAAAGATAAAGTAATGAAACGTATGAAACAAAAATGCCCACGTGATAGATTATGGCCCACTACCGCTCACAGTGAAGATGCCTGTGTTCTAGCAACATGGGAACATGATAGGCTGATTATGCTACATAACGAAAATGTAAGGGCGAATTTCACCAATGGAATTAAACACGATCCGACCGTTTAAGGGTTATTGTCATTACATTTTTATGGAATATTGACACTGACAGGTCTTGAACGAGTTTTGACGCTTTCAGTTCCATTACTGAAATTGGTATTAAAAGTCTTCACATTACCCAATCAATTTTATGAAATCAGAGACCCACGGCCATCCCAAAATTAAAAAATCCAACATTCACGTTGTGGCTTTTTACCACATTTATCGATGGCAATTAGCGTCCGTGCAGTGTTGCCAGCTTAATTGCAGTGAAACCATTTACTAATTCATCAGGCCGCGTCGGATGAGGCTGGATGAGGCCAGTACTATGGATGTTATGGATGATGGATGACGCTTCCGTTTCTCTATTGGCTATTGTTGTGGTTGATGAACCGTGTTTGGTTAGGTGGATGACCCTGTTAATTTTTTAATTCATAGAGTTGACAAACGTTGATACCATCCGTATTTACATTTTGTATATTGATCCTTTTTGTCCTTTTCAACGCCAAAAAACGCACGTGCGTGCCCCCCACGCCACATTTGTTTTAATTTGGTATCATGAATTTCTCAATATCAAGGTGTCTTTTAATTTCTTTTATGCAATTAAATACATATGGCAGCTTTAATTTAAAAGTAATTATTTAATTGTTTATTTCGTGAAGTGCACCGAATTTTTTCACATTACCGTGACTTTCGCGTACAGGGCACGTGCTTGCTTGTCACAAACAAATGACATTGGCGTTCAAAAGGAGTTTGTCCTAAGCTGTCATATGAAACCATGTTTGAAATTATTAATAACCAGTCCACTTATAATTGTGAACAAGTGAAAACACAAAGTTTTTTTTTTTAAATAGAAGTGGAATTAAACCCGTGACACCAATTATTTATATACTATTTTCAAGTCAGTACTAATAATAATTACACGCTATATTTATACGAAAAAAAACAAATTTACTACACCTATATTTATCCACCACTTCAAGTTCCCTGAAAGAAAATCTAAAAACAACTTCTTAACCTTAATTGAAAAAGTACTCAACACACTCACACATACACATACACACACACACGGACACACTCATACTCATGAAAACAAAATCCAAGAAAAGTTGTTCAGTTGAAAACCGTTTGGGGGTGAATCACGAAATGAAACGGACTGTAATTACTTAACGATATTCATTTTTCACCTTCCAAGGATTTTGTCTGAAAGGCTAAAACTAGGGTTGTGTAACTATTCAGGTTTTGGTGAAAGTGAGTACGTAATTGCTGGAAATATATTCATGTTTTGGACTGTTTCAGACAGTAGGCAATAGGTAGTTTACCTACGTGTCATTACTAAGTAACCTACATTTTTTTAGGTTTGAAGAAATCTAAGCAGTATCCATTTCGAGTAACAAGAAGTTTTCAAAATACTTTTACAGAAACAAAAATCAAGGATAGTCATGGCTATGGGGTTCGAGTGCCCACTATGGTTTTCGAGACATCGCGCGCGCACAGCGGTTGTTCGACTCTTTAAGTGACTGGACAGCTGGCCTATTTTTTGGTCAAGGATCAGCTTTCCCATACAACGTGGCAATTTCTTAACGTTTCAGCAATCAATCGACACAGTTATACATCTGCACGTTTACTTAAAATACCTACCCCCCTTACTCCCCCTCCTCTATAGTTTGCTTTTCATCCCTCTGATGTAGTAGACTAAAAAGGACAACAACGCATAGACAAGAGTCTACGCGCCATAGACCAGCAGCGCCTCATTACAGGCATTATCCTGTTTCAGTCGGTTGACTCTTACGACTCGCTCGGGACAAATGGTTAGTGCATTCGAATATTTCTTTAGTTGTAGTCAGCCAGTACGATTATTTGAACGTCAGTGCAACACTAACTTGCACTACGTAAAGCGCATTTACGGACTGGTACGAAATAAACGCGCAGTCTTTGTAGCAGTCAAAAATGTTCGTCACTTGAATGGATATTTTTGTCTGCTCATAGCATGATAAAATTTGCTTTAGCCCTTGTATTGCGTAGTAATGTCAGTACTGCAGAATGACATGCAGCCATTTAGTTTACTTGTCGGGTGGAATTAAAAATATGACACTGGAAAATTAAAAAAAAAACTTTTTTCTAACGAACTTTCTCATTATTAGCAGTGATAGCCTAATAGTGCCACCGTCAGACTGCCCAGTCATAGGTCTCGAGTTAGAACCCAAGGCATGCACTCTGATTTTACGGATTCATGTGCGTATTGTATAATTATCAGCCTTAATATCGGCGAAGGAAAACATCGTGAGGAAACCAGAATTTCTGAGAAATATTTCAAAACAGCATGTGAAGAGTCTGACACTCCCTTCCTCTCCACCCAGAGCGGGAGGGGTCATTTATTGATTTTCCACCCTCAAAATAAAAATCCTGGATTTCCAGGTCAGGCAGAGTTTATTGTGTTTTTCCTTCAGGAGATTCTCAATGACAATGAGTTCCCCTATTGCACGAAACTTACACATAAGCGTCGAAATGAGGGTGTATGAGGGTAAAGCTTACAGGTGAAGCGAGTACAGGCGTGGGTGGTGTTATGTTATTATTAATCAATCTGCCCAGCCCTTTTGGCTACAGCTATGTTGGAGTCGGCTTCCAGTCGATGCAGCTGAATACCAGTATTTTACATGGAGAGACTGCCTATCTGACAGCCACAACCCAGTAACTGGGAAATACCATTGTAAAACTCGGGCTTCTGACGACCCGTAACCTCACTCAAATGACAGCCGGGACCAACGGCTTAACGTGCTTTGTTAATGTTATGATATTATATAAATGCAAAAAACATTAGAAAAACAATAAAAGAAAACATCCCAGTTGCAACACTTCTCAGATAAAACTGTTATTTCTTTTAAAAGTTTCCTCAACACAATTCCGGAACGCAAAGAAATGTTTTTCTTGGGAATAATCGAAATAATCAACACTAGATGCTTAAGCGTCGCTTCGGGAACCATTCGTGATACATCTGTTAGAGTTTCATGAAGGTAAACGGTAACCCACTTAAATGGTCCATGTCTTTATGTGGATGGGATAAGAATATTCCGTGGGAGAAAAACATGTGTTCACTAATGTTCACAATGTTGTTCAATAACAATGCGAATATTCCGTGTCTCTAATATGATAAGCATAATATATAGGTCAGTCTATTCTTTTGGTGCGTGTTTCGAGGTTAATTTTTCTAAAAAAAACCTTGGCATTGAGACTTATTTAAAGAAGGATTTAAGTTATTGATGTTAAATAAAATCCCAAAGTTCCTATGGCAACGTTGCCAGCACATCAAGCTATCCCTAACTGTAAAATTTTCCCAATTGAAAATAAAATAAATAAAATTTCTCTGATAGTTTGTTGTTTTTACAACTTTATTTTGTAACTAGCTTCTGCCCGCGGCTTCGCTCGCGTGGAGGTCGGAAATTATCCCACAGGAATGTTCTACCGGGATAAAAAATATCCTATGTGTTAATCCAGGATATAAACCATCTCTGTGTCAAATTTCATCCAAATCTATACAGTAGTTTTTACGTGAAAGAGTAACAAACATCCATACATCCATACTTACAAACTTTCGCCTTTATAATAGTAGTAGGATAAAGTTGTAAAAACAACAACATTAAAGATTTCTTTGACATTTTATAACATTATATCCATCTAATAATTCGAATGATTTAATTGATATTTACTGTTGTATTGACATGATTATTATTTTGCATGCAATTGATATTCTGTATAGCTAAACATGTGGACATTGTTTAAAACTGTAACACCATTATACCATGTTTAAAGCAAATAAAGACTTATCTTATCTTATCTTATCTTATCTAAACTATCAGAGAAATTTTACAGATTGTGGTAACTTGATTTGCTGGCTTCTGTACAATCACAGTTTTGGAACCCATTTGAAACTTAATCTATTATCAAATCTCTAATCAAGCGATTTGATTGATTGTTTTTCAGTATACATATAAGATAGCGTGTAAGATAATTTTTGTACTAATCCATAATCAGCTTATAACATTCTCACTGCTGGGACACAAGGGTCCCTCTGTGAGAAAGTGTGGGCTGTGTAATCTACCACGAGAACCTAGAGCGGGTCGGTAGATACCACAACATGTCTTGTAATCATTGGTTCTAGGTCATTCCGGTTTCCTCACGATGTATTCCTTCACAGTTTTGAGAGCAGTGGTGATGAAATTAATTACACAAAGTAATGCGCCTACCTAGATTCGAACCCACGACCCACAACTCATAAGTCAGGGCCATAACCATTGGGCCACGACTCTTGGGCTTCATTGCTCTATTTTATCTATTTTTGTAATGATTGTCAGCAGACAACAGATGCATAAAAGAACTTGAAAACAATTTAGTATTACTTCCTCCATTCTTTAAACTTGATCCACACTGAAAAAGCCAACCACTTCTCCTCAATTTAAAAACACTTTTATTAACCTACATTTCAAAAGCGACGTTCCAAACCAGTGTAGTCTGCAAAGCCTTCAGAATCTAGACTTTTCCAAATACCGTTAGGTTTAGCACCGCAATTTCGCTTTCTTTAATTTCCCTGAAGCCATCGCTCATACTGTCTATCTGCTTTCGTGACCTCAACCCGACAAAGCGTTCATATCCGACAAATGTTTACTAATAGCGTTTCAGATTGTCATATTTTTAACGGACTTCAAAAAAGGAAGAAGTTCTTAATTCGATTGTTTTTTTTATGTAAGTATGAGATTTATGATCCGATTTACTTGATTTTTCTTTAGATTGATGCGGAATAGTTGCCATTTGGTCCCATAAAAAATTAACAGAGTTTGGCCCAGTAGTTTTCATTTTATGATTTTTTTTTTCATTTCTGAGCATATTTTTCTTGATGATATATTAGTATTTCAGGTCACTGTTGTTTATATAGTAAGTCTAGTAGTGGATACGAATTGGTGTGAGGACTGTGGGATAGATGCTTAGGTAAGTCCCAAAAGTGAAAATAAATTAATATCCGACTTTCGAAAAAACGCTACAAAATGGAAAATAATTAATTATTTTTTTAATTTCGGAAGTCACTGGCAAAAACCGAAAATACAAGATCTAAGACACCGATTTCCGAAATTCAAATTATTTTCCACTTTGTGGTTTTTTCTCCAAAGTCTCTCTACCAGAAAAAAAATACTCCAAAGTATTTTTCTTCAGTTTTTTTTTTGTAAAAAGGTTTTGTTAAATGTAGAAATAGTTAAATACTGTTATGTAATATGAAATTAACATTTTCGATGTCCTAGGGTATGTATAAGTTTCGCCACTTTGAACCCGGGATCTCAGAGACAAAAAATAATATAAATTAACTGACCTCCGTTCCCTGGACCTTGAGTTTCATGTGGTCTTCTCTGGTGGTCTTCCCGTCTTTTCTCTTCTTCCAGCAGTACCCATCTCGTCGGTAGCGGACCTTCTTACGGCTGTACAGCAGCATCGAGCCGCTTTTTGGTCTAAAAACAAAGATAGCATTTTTCATTAATATAGGAAGAAGGGTTCAATGCAAGAAGGATAAAGTGGTACCCTGGAAAAGCCATATTATGTCAATAGAAAACTGAGATTAGGTGAGTTAATTGATTGATCTCATGTTTTATTCCCGATATTGTTTAATTATTATGGTTTAATTATTTTACTGTTTAGGTTATTTTTTTGTGGGATTAATTCCTAAGTGCCAAGTTTACCAATGAAACTGAACACATCTAAACCGAGTTCCCGACCTGTCAGTATCAATATTTTACAGAAAATAATGAAACTGACAGCACTTGAACTGGGTTTAGGACATTCTGATCACGTTCAGTTTCATTGGTGAAATTCGCCCTAAATAGTATGAAATTGCAATACTTTTACAATTTGCAAAATTGCATAAAAACAAAAGCCAACGAATGTACGTATAATTTGTCAAAGTCAGATCAATTATTTCAAATAGGCAAAAGAAAGGCACTTCGGACATCAAAATTAACAAGAAATAGAATTGATTCTAATCGCCTCCTCCAAAAAGTAGTTTCGCATAGAGAAGAATGGGCAAGAAAGTCCTCCGGTATTCTTTTAAAATGTTTGTATACATGAATTATAAAATTATATGTGAAGACAATGCACCCAAAATAAAAATACTACACCACTCTGTGTTGTGTTTGCTCTTGGAGCATAAACAGTAGTTCTATGAACTCCTTAATGACAATCAAAATCCCACTCAATCTGACATGCTATATCTAATTTCACATTAACAAGTTCCCTAATAGTAATTGTTTAACCCATGAATTCTGACAATTAATCATTTCGAACTAATTGGCAAATTGTAGTTCACATAAATTGTTAATCTTCAAGATAGGGGATGTTACAAGCGATCATTAAACCTTTAGCAGAAGGGTTACTGCCAAAGTTGTGACTTGTGCTATGAAAGTTGTAATAACAAGTATTGTAATATCTTATATCAAAATAGCCTTTGCCAGCGGCTTCGTCCGCGTGTATGTAGGAAATTGTCACATGGGAACCGTAAATTTTTCCGGGATAAAAAGTAGCTTATATACTATTCCAGACTGTAATCTATCTTTTTGCCAAGTTTCATTCGGATCCGTTAAATAGCTTTTGAGTTTATTCGTTACAAACATACATACAAATCTTTCCTCTTTATAATCTAAACTAATATTATAAAGAGGTAAAATTTGTAAGTTTGTATGTAGGAGGTAATCTCCGGAACCAATGATCCGATTTCAAAAATTTTTTCACCAATATAAAGCTACGTTAGTCCTGAGTGTTATAGGCTATAAATTATTTATATCATACATATTAGCCGAGCTATCGCAATTTTAGTCTAGCAAGTCGGAAAGAAATACCTGTGAAAACAGAATTATTTGCATGCGCTGCCTAAACAGTTGTTTAAAATTGAAAGCAATGTATGGCAACCCGGTTCGCCTTAATTATTTCTACAAAGAAGTCGGCAACACCATATTCCTATCTTTTGTATTTTAACTTTTATATTTCGTTTTATGTTTTAAAAAAGTATTTTTTCGACTTACTTCTAATGTTAAAACAAGAAATTTTCCGCGGACGAAGTCGCGGGCAGAAGCTAGTATTAGTATAAATGTAGAGATACCGGGATCGCACGCTTCGATTTTAGTTGAACATTTTTTTTATTCAATCGGTGAAGGAAAACATCGCAAGGAAACCGGCATGTCCCGCACCCGCACTGGGCCAGCGTGGCGGATTACGGCCTGCTCCTTCTCACGGAGTGGATGCCTTTGGCCCATTATAAGTTGATTATGTCAATCACTAAAACCACAAAGAAATTCACTGATCAGACTGTTTTTTTTTAATCCAGGTAACTGATCTTCTTCATTCCCAAACGATTACAAAATGAATCAAATCGCCAATCATTCCTCTCTACCCTCAAAACCCATGTCCCTAAAGCCCAACTTACTCTGAATAATTTGAATGACGATAGCAATGGTATCCGGACCCCTGAAGATTTATTGGCTGGCAGTAAAACTCCCACGCCGTACATAGGACGCGACGTATATAGGACCAAAGGTATTATGAGCGAATAATCGCATGTTATTGGTAAGGTGACACGCTCACTTGTCGAGAGAGGGTATAATGAAGATCGTGTTTTGTTTTGAATAATGTTCTTATTGACACTTGAATTGGAGGGAATTGTGGAGTGGTTTCCTTATAGGTGGTGCTAGAAATGAGTGGTTTGTTTATAGCAGCAAAATGAGAAGACAGGATTAATTGGAAGAAGAGGATTTATAGATAGAGATTTAAGAGGATTTATTGTAATAGAAAATGACTTAGTTGCAGTATATGTATTACATTTAGAACAAATATTTTTTGAAGTCTGCAAAACTGCACACTCCAGTCACTAGCTATCAGTGAGGATGTGCAAAGCCATAAATGATATAACCACTAAATAATTTTGAGGACAGACTTGACGGTGGTGACAAAACCACACATCATCACACATTAAGACATCGACATCGTGAGAAAACCTAAATAGGAAAAAAATACAAATAAAAACGTTATGTTTACTTCACTTACACATAATTACCACCATTCTGGTTCAACAGGTGAATTATAATACTCTAGCTCTACCTACGCCAATTTTGAATTTTGTTTAAACAAACTTCTACCCGGAGAAAACTCTCCCCGTAAAAGTGAAATAGGGGATTTCACTTTAACTGGGAGAGTTTTCTGAAATCCTGACGTCTCCTACTCATGATGTACTAAATTTCATCTCCGTAGGTCCAGCAGTTTTAAGTGAAAAGAGTATGAATGAGTGACCTCTCGCTTTTTATATAATACAAGCTTCTGCCCGCGACTTCGTTAAAAGTAAGTCGAAAAAATACTTTTCAAAACATAAAACGGAATATAAAAGTTAAAATACAAAAGATAGGAATCTGATGTCCCGGACTTTTTTGTAGAAATAATTAAGGCGAACCGGGTTGCCATACATTGCTTTCAATTTTAAACAACTGATTAGGCAGCGCATGCAAATAATTCTGTTTTCGGAGGTATTTCTTGCCGACTTGCTAGACGAAAATTGTGATAGCTCGGCTAATATATATGATATAAATATAATTTATAGCCTATAGCACTCAGGAATAATGTAGCTTTCTATCAGTGAAATGTTTTTTGAAATTGGATAATTAGTTCCGGAGATTACCTCCTACATACAAACTTACAAATTTTACCTCTTTATAATATTATTATTACCTCTTTATAATATTATTAGTATAGGTAGATATAAAGAACCGGTTTCTTCTTTTTATAAAATACTACTGTCATGCTGCGTTCGTCAATCTATTTCCCAAGCAAAGAAAGCCAAGTAATAATTATGACCGTTGGACTGCCAAGTCTTGGGTCTCGAGTTTGAACCCAAGGGACGCAATTCTGACTTTTCAGATTCATATGCGTTTTGTATAATTATCACTTGCTTAAAAATCGGCGAAGGAAAACATCATGAGGAAACCGGCATACCTGAGAGATATTTTTCAACAGTATGTGAAGTTAAGTCGGAGGCCCATGGGCAGCATAAAAACTCTGACACCAGGTTAGTCACTAACCACACGAAAAGAAGAAGAATCTATTTTCCAAGTGTGATGCCAGCCGCCGCAGGAGACGCCCCGGGCGTCGGAGGTCACGTGACGACTCCCGGCCACCGTAGGCGTGGGCCTGCAGACGGTGAGTAATGGGTGACTCACCGTCCGATCAGCACCAGGCCCATGCCGGACGGCGCGTATATGTTCCACGCGCGCCTCAAAGAGATGTCAGCATATGAAGGGGCCCCTCAGGGCCAAGCCTGCCGGGTAAGCGGGATTGTCCGAAAGGGTTACCACTACCCCGGAACATAAACTGACTGACGGCTACGGAAGGAACATGGATGGGTTTTAGTCAGTAAGAGTCTGACACTCCCTTCCGCTCCACCCAGAGCGGGAGCAGTCATTGGATGATTTCCCAGCCTTAAAAAAAAAATAAAAACAAAGTGTGATGATGATGATTATGCCAACATTATCTTCGATGGTTCGTGCCGATCTAAGTGTCAAATTATCTTGTCCGTACGACACAACATTGTAACAGCGTGCGCGCTGAACTTTATATTTTACAGCCTTGGGTTCACCCGTAAAATATTAAATGAATGTATAAAACTGTATTAGAAAGCTGACGGGTACAGGATAACTCAAATTACATCCAGCTGGGACGCATGTCAAAGGTTGTAACTTTACGTTGAGGAACTGAACTATTGTGGCTTCATCAGTGATGTAAATTTTCGAAATATTACGCAACGACAATGTTTTTTAAAGAATATCTTCTCTAAAGATCGGAGTTGGCAAAGATGTATAAATAGGCAGTTTGTTTTAGAATGAAACAAAATAAGCGAAATCAATCAAAATTTGTTAAAAATAAAGAAGGTTATGTAATTATGATCACAAACTGTCCTATGGAGGAATCAAGCAATAATTTAAAACCTAAGTTCTGATTCACCTCCAGGGTTTATAACGATTCCCTAAACAAGCACATTTAAATCAAAATCAAAAGTCATTTATTCAAATTAGGCTGAAAATCAGCACTTTTTAAAGGTCAAAGTTACATAAGACAGTCCCCCAAAAACGCCCACCCTTCACCACTTCCTAGTGCTTTAGCTGTGAAAAAGAAGTGGCGCAACAAACTCCCCAGTAGTACAGTAGTAAATACCGGTCACATACGAATTTATCGAACTAAAATTCAGGTTTTTTAATAGTAATTACAAACCATGACCTATCGATCGCTAAAAACTTCGACACATACAAATCGCAGTCCAAAAAAATACATAAACCACATCCATACCTAACCCGAGCCATCCATAACGGCGAAAACAGATTTCATTGATGCAATTTTATTTATTTAAAGCAATAAAAATCACCGATGGAAGCGCGCGGCCGTATTTCGTATGACGTCACAGCCGTACGTTATTTCTGCGACAAAAACACGCTTCGTGTCAAATTCATGAGTACGCCGACTAATAAATCGCTATTGAACGCATAAATCTGGACGATCTATGTTAGTTGCGATTTTTTTTCGCGATTTCGTAACGGTTATCCGTCAATAGGGCTATCGGATGTTAAACGTTAGATCGGAGGTCGCTCGTTTGAATAAAATTAGTGTATTTTGTTTGCCTTATCTTTTTGGGGCTAAACAAACATGGTTTAGATTTTTTTGTTATTTCGAATTCAGATTAAATAGGATCGTTCTAAATTACGTCAGCTGAATTATTGTGCTGAAAATTTATAACAAAACAAATTGCGGAAAAAAAACAAAAATAAGCAAAAATATCCACAAACATTAATTATTCAACCGCTATTTTCTCCGACCTTACTCAACAAAGCCCCATCGTAACGATAAACAAGGAGTCACCAAAAAACCCAGATTTTACGCTCAAAAGTTACACCATTACTAATTTCTTGTTTATTAACGTTGTTTCAGCCAAAATTTTAAATAATAAAAATATGAATAATAAACTCTGGTAAAGTGTGGGACATAACAGGACATAACACAAGTTAATTAATCGAGGATAAGACGGTGAAATTTATTTATACGGGACACGGGACCGGAATTACGGGGCTGCCGCTTTTTAACCTATGTAAACCAGACAAATAGTCTGCTCTGAGAGTAGTAGGGTTGTGGGGAGTGGGACACTTTTGGTACCTATTTTTGCTACCATTGTTTTTTATGCTCTTTAGCACATTTCTCTGTTAAAAACCACGATTTGTTTGTGATTTGTACGAAAGTGCACAAAAAATACCAATAGGTACCAACTGTTATTGCCGCGTTGCTTTGAATCTGAACACACCGTAACTACTGAAAATAAAAATCAATTAAAATAAAACAATATTGAATGTTAATTGTCAGATTTTTGATTGATTGGAAACGTAATCAAAAGCGAAAAACAAAAAACCTTGTTCATAACACAGTACCACCACAACCCTTGCAAACAAGATAACAAATTCCCCATCCAATCAATATCGCATAAGATTTTCATGTCCCGAATTCGGGACAGCAGAGTCCCGAAATTCAGAACATGAACAACCCTATCTCAGCCGCAAGCGATTTGTCAAGAGCAGGGCCCTGAGCCGTGATTTTCCAAATAATTTTTCGCTAACCCCTCCACGAGCTTTTAACTTCTTCCACTGGTCCTGAATGCGCTTTCAAATTAAGCGGCTTTTTTGTTCCATTTCGCTCCGTCTGTATTGGAATTGTTGATGTTTTATGAAACAATGGAATTTTTATTGGTGATTGTTTCGCTATATTAATTAGTGGAGTATTAGTGTGTTGAATGTTGGTGATTGTTTATGTCATCATAATCAGCCTATGATGTTTCCATTGCCGGGATAGGGCCGCCTCTCGGTGAGAGAGGGTGGGCCGTAATCCACCTGTGCGGGTTAGTAGATGTCACGTCATTTATCTTCGAATTTTTTGTTCTAGGAATTTCTTCGAATTTTCCGGTTTCCTCACGATACTTTCCTTCACGGTTTTGAGAGTTGTGGTTATGGAATAATTTACATAAAGTAATGCGCCTGTCTGGTTTCGATACTCGAAACCACAGCCGTCACCACTGAGCCATCAATGCTCTATTGTACAACATATGAACGTAGTTCGTATGCGTATAGTACGCATAGAACGAACTGAATAAGCTACTAAGCTTTTAATTAGGCTCTGGTTGTAAATGAAAATCTACATAATATTATTACGACAGTATTCAAGCCATAAGATTGAAAGAACTTTACCAATAAAGAAAACGCAGCAACTATGAATGTGCCAAACTGCCAATAAAAGACTGTAACTTTACTAACAGCTCTTCTACAAAATAACAACACAATTTCAGCCCTATCATGTCGACACAACTCAATACAGGCACGATTTTAAAGCGTGACTGCAAACACGATTAAAAAGCACCGAGGCTCAAAACTAACCCGGATTCCGAATCAAAACTGTGTAACTCACTAATGAGGCTATAAAAATCACGAAAATCATGGCAACCCTGATAAATGCAACGCCGATCCGCATTCAGATCGCATGATGGCACCACCACCGCCCGATCACTTCAATAAATCATCGCTAACGAATAATTCCATCGTATATTTTTGTCGATAATTTCAAAAAACCGTTCAAATTACCACTGGTTTACTATAAAACGGTCTTAAGTTGTGAAATAGCAAATAAATAACTCATTTGGAAGGTAAGGAGTTATGCGGGCGACTCACGAACTGCAGCGCGGCCAGATAATTCTGCCGGGTGGTGCAAATTTAATATAATTAAATGGTTCATTCATATTGTATTTAATTTGCTACGCTTGTCGGGGTGTGGATGGGTGACCATCTTTACGTACCGAGACTTTTCCCGAAAGCACGTTAAGCCGATGGTCCCGGCTGTTTTTTGTGCATCTTTGACAGTCGTTACGGATCGTCAGAAGCCAGGAAATCTGACAGCCAGTCTTACTTGGTATCATATTGCCCAATTACTGGGTTGTGGAGGTCAGATAGGCAGTCGCTCCATGTAAAATACTGGTATTCAGTTGCATCCGGTTAGACTGGAAGCTGACCTCAACATAGTTGGGAAAAGGCTAGGCAGATGACGATGATGATATTGTATTCGATTTAAATGTAAAACCTGACACGAGTGTCTACCTACCGACGTGTCTACCAGTAAAAATAAAGAAGACTAATAGAAGTATGGACGAAAAAGACATGTTGCGCTGATTCAAATAAACTGGGATTAGGGCAGGAGATTTTCAGCGGGATTGACCGAATGGGATACCACTGCCCTGGAATACTAAGGAAGGAACATGGATGGGTTTTAGTCAGTAAGAGTCTAAGCTTCCGCTCGACCCAGAGCGGGAGGAGTCATTTGATGATTTTTCATCCTTAATTAAAGAAGAAGCTTTTTTTATAGGTGAATAGACTCTTGACTATGATCATGTCTGATAGTAAGCGATGAATAACGTCTATGGTGATGATTACCAGCTTCTACTAGAATTCAGATATTTATTCTGTCTCCTGTACAGAAAAGCTGTTATGTAAGCTGTAAGTTATTCCAACTGAACTCATAGCTATGCTGCTAGGGAGTTTATGGTACAGAGGCCAGCACATCAAGTTACCCAAATCTGTCAAATTTCTTTGATAGATTTTCGACTTCATTACAAAAGCATAAGGTTCATTTTTAACAGGGAAAATTTGACAGTTAGGGATAGCTTGATGTGCTGGTGTCTTTACCATTTATTCTTTCCAGGTAAATCACTAGAAGGTGGTGAAAGGTGAGTGTTTTGGGGAACTGTCTTATGTAATTTTGACATTGAAAAAGTGCCTTTGTTTTTAGCCTAATTTGAATAAATGACTTTTGATTTTAATTCTATATGATTTCATTTTAGTATCCCTACTACCTTGTTACTGTCGTGTTTGTGTGTAAGAGGAAATCTCTCTACTCCATGTTGCTTATTAAAATAAAATGTATGTGTCGTTTAAAAGCGACTTCGATTTACAGAATAAACAATTTCATTTCATCACAATGTAGCAACACTAGGGTCACTTGCTCTCCCTCGAACCTCGGCCTACTGCCTATAAAAAGTAACTAGTAGAAATAAATTAAAATTAAAGAAAAGTCCTATTTAATTACATCCACCAGTAAAAACTTGTACCAGCCACCAAATAGAAAAAAAGTGGCTCCAGCTGGAATCGGCACCGCTCGCCTGACACTACCAACTTAACAAAGATATTGAACATTAATTGCATTCTAACGTCATGCAATGTGGCCCACACACACGGCGCGAATATTTCTGTTGATTGCTGATTGTGATAGTGGTAATAAAGTCATTTAATTTGTAGAACTGTAGCGTTCTGATTGGTGGAGTTAATAATTTATTTTTCTGGGAATGTGAATAAGAAATTGTGTTTGTGTTATGGGCTAGACGTAACAATGACATTAAATCAACAAAGAAGCATGATCCTTTAAGTTTAAAAAAAAATTACGATGTGGTTTTCAACATCATTATTTTACAGAATTTATTCCCAGAGGATTTATGTGAAATAATACATAAAAAATAAAAACACACATATTAAAGAAATGTCGATGGTATTTTTTAAGTCGTAATAAGAGAGAAAGTAGTAGCCCAGTGGTATCGGCCTCGACTAACGAATTGTAGGTCGCGAGTTCGATCCCAAGCAGGCGGTTTACTTAGTGTATTTAATTTCATCACCAGTGCTCTCAAAAAGGTAAAGGGAAACATCTTGAGGAAACCGGCACATCCTAGAACCGAAAATTCGAAGACATGTGACATCCGCCAACTCGCTCTGGGCCCGCGTGGTGGATTATGGCCCACTCCCTCACTTAGAGAGGAAGCCTGTGACAGCAGTGGGAACATTATAGGCTGAATATGTAATAACCGTGCGAAGTATTGGCAGGTCAGGTCACTAGTATTTCCTAAATTTATTAATGAACACGTAACATGCCTGACCTTGTGCCTTAAATACCAACCTTTATTAACCTTTTTACCGCCCAGTCGGATTAATACGACAAATGTTTTCGTGCCCATGTCGCCTGAGTCGTGTTTATACGACTGAGAATCTATGTTTGGGTTTTGTTGTTTATGTAATTGCAAAACCATATCAATGTCTGAAATAAAGGTTTTTTTTTTATGAGTTGGGCGCTGGGGGCACGACAACTGATATTTAGTCGGGCGGTGAAAACGTTAATAATTACTTCTACCAACACCAGCAAGGCATTTAAAAACAAATGAAAAACAAACTATCCATCAGTCGTTTGAAAAAAGAATCTCGACCGGAAAAAGCCTGATTCGAAAAGTTCATTAAAAGTCGTTCTTTTTCTAAAGAACTCCACGGTTATAGAACTCGCGATGCAAGTTACGGGCAATTTTCTTGTTTGAAGCCTTTTCGATGTTTCTTTTCCGGTTCGCTTAGATCATTTTGTTTTTATGTTTTGATTTGAAAATTTGTGTTCTGTTTTTCTTTTGTGTAATTTTCAAGTGGAGGAAGTTGAAAAGTTATATGCAACCTTGGTTGCTCGAGACATAATGTGCCATTTTGGAAACAAAATGTGAAAGAAGAAGACAGAAAATACTTTTATTTGCGGCAAACATGGCGCAGTAAGAAAAAACAAACAAAAAAAAAACAAGTTGTGGGAAAATATGCGTTCTATCCACGCAAAACGGCCATATCTCAGCATAATGCTACGACCCCATGCGAGACAGAGCCACAGATTTTCAGCAACAGCCGGCGTTGACGTGATGACGCCAAACCGGTGCTTGTAAACAGTCAACGTTTTTACGTCGGGTACGTCTTTCATTGACTTGAATGTGCCCTGGCGGCTGAGAGTATGCCATGCTCACTTTAATGTCTCGCTGATGGTGGCGTGTGTGTTGGATCATTTAGCTCCCTTCAAAATGGTTGAGCTGAATGGTGCTAATATATGCGTCATGTTTGTGAACGGGCGCGTCGGGACTGGTCATCTCTTAGCGGCTAGGGCTTGTTTTAATTTAATTTTTGAATAGTTTTTACATATTTTATATCGGATGCTTTTAACGTTCTGCATCGTTCTCACATGTATAATATTAATATGAACTATGTAACCAATATTTTGTAACCATATTTTGTTTAAAAGAGTGTCCATGGAGTTTCTTGCCCATTCTTCTCCATAGGTACCTACTGCTTTGGAATGGGCAACTAGCTTCACCTCTCTGACTGACCGACACCTTGACAATTCAAAAGTGCCTGTAATTGGTTTATTTGAAATAAATACTTTGAGTTTGAGTTTGAGTTACAGTCAACCCAAAAATAGTTTGGAACAGGTTAGGCAGATATTTTTTCAGTGCCTATACAAAAGCCATTTAGTATAGAAAGCCGTCTATCAATCACTGTACTTATTAATCCAAGTCAACAATATTTAAACGACATACCAGATGCACTTTTTAATAACACCTTTCTCAAACACACTTCAACTTTTCAATCTTCAACAAAACGAGCAGTTGAAACGTATTTTAATAATCCCCCATCCCCCTTAATTAACACCCCCTTTTACCGAATGACATTCCGCTTTTCCCCCATAGACTGGACTGAAGCTATCGGTCATAATTCAAAGTAAGCACGTGCTTAAGCAATTACTTAGCAATAAAACTACGTCGTTACTGTAATATGTTATAACTTAATTATGACGTTAGAATGAGAGGCAGGACATGGCTAGATTTTACGACTTTTGTTTTGATGTGGGTAGTTTGATGGGTTTTAGTCAGTAAGAGTCTGACACTCCCTTCCGCTCCACCCAGAGCGGGAGCAGTCATTGGACGATTTCCCAGCATTAAAAAAAAAAAAAAAAACAAAAAGGGTTGCCAATGCTGCCTGCCGGGTCAGCGGGATTGTCCGAAAAGGTTACCGCTGCCTCGAAACACAAAGGCTAAGGAAGGAACATGGATGGGTTTTAGTCAGTAAGAGTCTGAAATCCTTCCACTCCACCCAGGGCGGGAGGAGTCATTTGATGTTTTCACATTCTGAAAAAAAAGGTTGCCAATGCTAGAACTACAATTGTTACACCAAGGATTTGATTGAAATTGTTTAACACGTTGAACGCCAACGCGGTCACCGTGTGTCCGACAAACAATAGTTTTTCCATTGTGTCTGCTGCGTGGCAGTCAATGACTTAATACTGTGTGGCAAAACTTATCGGATTCGCAAAAAAACCTATTCATAAGCATACAGTTCCCACTGCTAGGACACGGGCCTCCTTTTTCTGTAAGAGGCAGTGGGCCTTTATCTGCGACGCGGGTCCAATGCGGGTTGGTAGATGTCACATGTCTTGGAATTTTTAATTCTAGGACATACTGGTTTCCTCACGAGGTTTTGCTTCACCGTTTGAGAACAGTAATGATGGAATGATGTACCTACAGAGGCCAGCACATCAAGTTACCACAATCTGTCAAATTTCTTTGATAGTAGTTCAACTTTACTGCAAAGACATAAGGTTCATTTTTAATTGAGAAAATTTGACAGTTAGGGATAGCTTGATAAATTCGAACCCATAATCTACTCGCAAGTCACAGCCGTTACCACTAAACGACCACTAGATACTAACATTACGGTAGCAAGTACGTAGTTTCAGAAGTTTAACCAATAAAGTCATAAAATACTCCCCACGAATCATATTTTGATCAACATACAATCTGACACTGAAAGTTGCAAAAATAAAAAAGACAATTTAAAGTCCACGGCCTACCCTGGGCGCTTCCCCCTTAACTAGGTGTACTCATTCACTTATAACAGACCACCGCATGCACTATAAAGTTAACAACTATGAGAACAAAGTTAAAACATTAATAATACTTGATAAAAATATTTAACTTTTCAACGCCAAACAAATTTATTTCTTCTTGTTATAATGAATTTCCCAAAAGCCATGACCTACTTCAATTTGTTTCATGTCATTAAATACGAATGAGAGCTTCAATTTTTAAGATATCTATATGAACACTCACGAAAGTGATGATTTAATTGTTTATTTCGTGTTATAGTGTTGTTGCGATTGTCAATTATTTGTGACGTTTGCGCTTGCTTGTCACGGATATATGACAGTGGCTTTCAAAAGATTAAAAGAATAATGTGCCCCATATTTTCCTAGTGCTGAATGAAATTCTGTCCTATTTTACTCCAAAAAGCCGGATAATCCATCTTCCTACTTAAATATACATACACTCTATGTTATTTCTAACACACGACCTTAATATCATTGATGTCCTCAAAATCCAGTTTTAAAATAAATACTCTGTTACAGCTGCGTCATCCGCTAATGTAATTTATCAAGGGAAATAGGGGCAGGTACACACTTGGTGGAACAACCTACGTGTGTTTTATTAAAATAATAGTGTTTTAATAGTAGTTGACAGGGTTTTGATGCCTAGTTTTATTTTGATACGTGTGTAGGTATGCTTTTGACTTTATTCTTATAAGAGTGTTTGTTAAAAGTACAGAACCAGTCTTTAAAATACATTTAACACTGAATTCAATCGACAAATTACTATCGTAAATGTTTGTGTGTTATGCAATAGAAGAAAGGTGTGAATTTATGTGTGTATGTATGAACTTATGCTATTTTATTGTTTTTTTATCACCAGTATGTGAAGGTAAGTTAGAGGCCCATGGGTAGCATAAAAACTCTGACACCAGGTTAGTCATTAACCACACGAAAAGAAGTAGTTTTTTTTTTTTTTAATAATTGATATTTACATTTTCGTTTTAATTGTGATAAAGTCTGCAATAATTATTATTATTAATTATCTCACTGTTTTTTACAAAGCAAGTAGTGGTATTTAAACAATGCTTTTACTATTGAAAATTTCGCAAAATTTACTTTTAAATGTCATCTATTTTAAAACGCGGAATTAAAATATTGGCAGCTTTTGTGTAGAAATTACTATGTCATAATTTTTCTTTATATTTTTCTTCAGATAAGATTCTATCTGACGATGGAATATAATCAGCCTCAAATTACTACATGAAGACCATTAGTATTCAGCGTTTAAATACAAGTGTAGATCAAGTCTCGCAACGCCTACGGCGTAGCATTTTCGTAGCAGCGTAGCCAGAAATCAATAAAGAACACGAATCACAAGGCTAAGTATGTACATTCAACGTTTAAAAATAGAAGAAAAAAACAATACATCTTTACTTAATTCTTTAGAAAATTACCGGTCAAGTCAAAAGGTAAAATTAACTTTCCAATTATTACAATACCTGTATTAAAAAAGTATAATCATTTGTCAAAGAAAGCCCATTAGCTGTAGCAGTCACTGTATACAAGGTGTAATTACTCAACTTCTCAGTTCCGATGCCGATTTAATTATGAAAAATGTATTTCTACTTTTATACTGTTAAGTTTTTGTTGTAGTGACGTCACGAGAAGACCATTTGTTCTATTTATTATTTACTTTGTAGTTTTAATTTCAGGAACGAGCGGGATTTCATGAATTTTTCATTTTCAAGCTAGATTTATGAGTAATATTGATTACAAGTGGAAAAAAGACTTAAGTATGTATGAAAGTATGTTTTACCCTGCGTTAACAAACAAATTGTGATAGTTGATTGGATGAGTCTTGTAAAAGATATGTCCAACACATATCGTATTTATAACGCCTAATTAAGAATTTAACTATGGGGGGTCGGATGACCCGCACCACAAGCTTTTTATGCCTGTGGAATTGTCCGAAAGGGTTGCCGCTACTCCGGAACATAAAGGACTAAGGAAGGAACATGGATTGGTTTTAGTCAGTAAGAGTGTGACAGTCCCTTCCGCTCCACCCAGAGCGGGAGGGGTCATTTGATGATTTCCCAACCTCAAAAAAAAAGGATTTTATGCCTTGTTCGGCCACCAGACCTTCACAAATGGTACCCCTATTATATTCGCACTCCCTGTCCAAAACAACATTTGTAATGAAAAATCAATTAATTTATCCTATAAAATAGTTGAACAACATTCATTCGAATCACTCAAGTTCCGACGATATCAATTAGAAGGCCGACTCGCATGCAATGCCTACAAATGTAGACATATATCTCCGATGCGTTGCTAAATACCGATCGAATGGCTGTGTTGCTAAGCGGTGATATATTGGAGAGAAGTGGCGAATTGGATATATTGAAATAGATAGGTAAATGGATGAAATACTAATAGTGTGCCTGTAAAAGTGTTTCTATCTGTTTGTATGTTGAGAGTGGGGTTCGTGGCTAAATAATAACCGCTTCTTCTTTTTCTTTTCGTGTGGTTAGTGACTAATCTGGTGTCAGAGTTTTCATGCTGCCCATGGGCCTCTGACATAGCTTCACATGCTGTTGAGAAATATCTTTCAGACATTCTGGTTTCCTCACGATGTTTAACTTCACCAATTTTGAATCAAGTGATAATTTAAATAATACGCACATGAATCCGTAAATTCAGAGGTGGTTTATGCGGCCTACCCAAATGTCCTTTCTTTGGTATTGTTCGTCGAATCGTTGAGCTCCTTAAGTTCTAAGTTGAACTGCACGATTAATGAAAAATGCGAGTACTGACTGGACAACTACCTATACAATCTATATGATTCTTTCCTTGAAAGACCATTTCAAACACCAACCTACATGGTCTTCACATGATCTGACCAAAATTATGTCTGGACTTTAAAAAAAATTATGACCTCTGAGTTTGTTCCAGCCTTACTTCTCAGAACTTTCATATAGGAAACGCCGACCGCAACTAGTTTTAAAAATAATTTTGATTTTAAAAGTGTTTGTAAAAACCTATTTACAAAAAATAATATTATTTATCATTATCATTTATCACGAGTCGATCGAAGATTTACCTACGCTTGCCGCGGCCGGTTCTTGATTCCTATATCATCCATAAGATATCGAGACCTCTTCGTGGCTCGGATAGCATGTTAAGCCCACTGACAGAATTTAAGAAGGTGGCTGGGACTGACTGAATGCGGAAGGCGTAGGACAGGGTGTTGTGGCGCAGCCTGGGAAAGACCTTTAAATATTGTCCAGCAGTGGACTACGATACGAGTTGGTTGATTGGAACTTAATTAGGAATATTAGGCACATTACAAACAGCCAACGGTGCAAAATGCAAACTGTTTACCACCCTACGGAAACAAGCCAGACTTACCATCAATAAATTGTAGATACTGACTTTTCAATGACATTGAAAGCGTGTAACCAAATTTCCTATATCAGTATCAAAAATAACCAGAAAATAAGCCATTTATAAGCATCCCTGTATCTCGAAATATTTCGTTGTTTTTATACAGATATAAAAGTTTATTAGGCTCTTGAATAGACAAATGTTAACATACACATTTTATGAATCATTATACCTCTTTTATTAATCCTGAAAACATAGTGGTACTTTTATGGTATGTCTTTATTATGGCAACATTATTTTTATGTTGTCACAGCTAATGGTTTGCTTATGTTTGGTACGTTTCCTGATAGAGACTGGCTATTTTAACACCATAGTGTATCTCTCAAAAGTTTTCAATATGCTATGCTAACCAATTAGACTAGGCATTCGCTCTATATTATATGGGATAAATCAGGACCTGCGGACCTAGACAAGTAGATAATTTTTGATCTAACAATTCGTCATCTCAGCGAGTTGAATTGTCAAGAACGCCACTTTTCAACACATTTGTATGGGAATATTGATCGAGTTTCGGTACACAATTTGACATTACCTAGCACTTAGCGATCAAAAACGATTGATCACGTGACATTTCGAAAGCTTATGCTAATATGCCAATTCCATACATTTTGATTTATCTACATTCATAATCATGAATGAAAATGTGACTTTGCCTAGGCCCCCTGAAAAATCTTCTATTATTGTAGTTTTATTCTAATATACCTTCAGTGTGAGAATGAGATGGAACTATACACAACGTTTAGCTCCATCTGTTTCCCACTGCAAGGAATTATGAAATAATACTGCTTTATGAGCTTGTTGTCGGCCCATAGATCTCCAAAATATAACCCTCTTTTTGCGCTCCCTCGCTGTCGTCTAAAAAACGTGATAATGAATTTGTTATAATGAGAAAAACACTTCAGTTTTTAATACTTTTTAAGCGTCGACGTTAAAAGTTTAAGGGCAGTATCCGAAACGCATCTTTTCATCACTTCCGCGACTTTTAGCATTCATTATTTTACAATAAAAGTATCGTAAGTCAAATACTTGTCAACTTCAAAGATTCTTTCAAATGGAGCTTCTGATCATTTACCCGACTGACGGAAGGAGGGTTTTGTGTTTTGAGAGAATTTTTCTATTGTAGGCCCCCGACATATTAATAACCTAAAAATATGGTGTAACTGTTGTTTGTCGGTGTCTGTAATGGTCGTTTTTTTAGGGTTCCGTACCTAAAGGGTAAAATGGGACCCTATTACTAAGAATCCGCTGTCCGTCCGTCCAGTCGTCCGTTTGTCTCATGAACCGTGATAGTTATACAGTTAAAATTTTCAGAGATGATGTATTTCTATTGCCGCTAACAACAAATACTAAAAAACGGAATTAAATAAATATTTAAGCGGGCTCCCATACAGCAAATAAGTTTTTTTTGCCGTTTTTATAGATAATGGTACGAAACCCTTCGTGTGCGACTCGCACTTGGCTGCTTTTTGTCTGTCGTTGCAGTGGGGTTTTTCGTTTGTTTAATTTGGAATACACAAAGTTCGTCCAATGATGAATTCCATAAATTGTTAAAATTTGTCCTCTTTTATTGAACTCCGACTTTAGGTAGCTAATACATTATACAATATCATCAACTATATCCCTATAATCAATTTATCTCTTATTTAATTCCCTGTCCTTTTAAAAAGATAGATTTATTAAGAAAGGAAATTAAATAAGAACCAGAACAAACTCCCCGCAATCATGTCCCCCTCCAGGGGTTCAAAAGAACGCTAGTCTTGTACGAGGGTGTACAAAAGTACCCCCGTCTTGGTAGAAAGTGCACAAAAGTACCCCAGTCGCAGTACAGTATCCCAAATCAATTAGTGGAGCCGCCTCACAATTTAATTGCAACGAGCTAAGTGTAACGCGTGCCGCGAATTTCAATAGCCTAGAATTGAATTAGGTTTTATTGAAGTTCAACTAAGTTTGGCATAGGAATAGCAGACTGTGCTGTACTGTGTGCTGGTATAGTGGTTATAATTTAGATGGGCTTTTATAAAAAAAGAGCTCGTAGCTAAGTAATAACTGCCGCACGGATCGTCCCACCAGGTTAAGCTACGCTTGCCGGGGTTGGTCCGTGGATGGGTGACCATTTTTCACCTATCCTTCGTGCCTCAGAAAGCACGTTAAGCCGTTGGTCTCGGCCGTCATTCGTGGATCTATGACAGTCGTTACGGGTAGTCAGAAGCCTCAAAGTCTTACCAAGCGGTATCGTATTACCCAGTTACTGACTGGGTTGTGGAGGTCAGATAGGCAGTCGCTCCATGTAAAATACTGTATTCAGCTGCGTCCGGTTAGACTGGAAGCCGACCCCAACACAGTTGGGAAAAGGCTAGGCAGATTGATTGCATAAAAGAAACGACAGAAATAGTGATATGTTATGCAAGACTGCGATGTTGTTTTTTGACGCGAGAACTTGTATTGAAACCTTAGCTTAAAACTAGGTGCAAATACTAAATTAAAAATAAAATCTTAATTCAGTCAACGAGCTGGCCATTGCGATAATTCTAAAAATGAGGTTGGTGCACAGACATGAAATAAGTATTAATGCATTTACAGTGGACTGGCTGGTGAGAATTATTGAATGGAAACGTTCGAATTTTAAAAATCTTTCCACGAATGATAAACAGAATCTTTCCGAGGTTGTGAGATAAAAAAATAATAGTCCCTGTATTTGTTTAATTAATAAAGAGACAGACAATTTCCCTATTTCTGGTGTTAACAAAAATTAAAGAAGCATTGTTATCAAAATTATGTAAATCTATAGATACCGAACAGAACCTTTAAGTTCAATTTTACCTATGAAACTAAACGCGATCAGCACAAAAACCACATTTAAGGTGTGACAGTGACATTATTTTTCAAGGAATATTGATAATGACAAGTCGTTAACTATATTTTTTAACATTAATTGGATTTTTTAAACGCTTGATATCTAACATCGAGCAATAATTCGTACGTCATTTTTATTCCACAGATAAAAATATCTGGCCCTGAAAAAATCGGACCTCAAGCGGTGAATCTTAAAATGTGGTTAGTAACCATTCATTCAAGCTTTATCTACAAAGAACACATCAGTTAAACTAATAAATAACATGACGTCTGCAACTCCCAAAGGGTTATTTATTTAATATTTTAAGCACAGAAGCGTACAGAGGCGGACTTAATGCCATAGGCATTTTCTACCAGTCAACCTTTGGATGATGCAGAGATAAACAGTGGTAGGTGCAATAGGAAGTTAAGTGTAAATGGTTAGGCACAGAAGTACCAATTTCACCCACATTTCACCAGTACTAAATACTTAACGTAATTAGCAAGCAAACTGACGTAACACCCTCTAAAGAACCTCCATCAGTGTTACCAATCTCTAGTCGAAACCCTCACCTATTAGGACGCACTAGAACTAATTTATGGTCACCCGACATCGCAATCAGATCGCCATGAATTGCGGCGACGGACGAGACCTCTGCCCCGCGCCGAATATATCAGTATCCCTTCGAAATGGAACGTGAGACCACAATTAGAGAGAGTGTGGTGATGTATTAAGGAGACTGATTGGTTTTCGATTAGATGTTTGGTGTAAAAGTTGTTGTTGTAACTAACGTGGTTTGTCATGAAAGAACAAGAAAGCAAATACGTTTATTTGCGGTAAAAATGACGCGTAAAAATAGAACATATGTAGATAGAAAAAAAGGGGGACACGGCGTTCGCTCAGCATTATGCTGAGACTCTATGCAAGACAGAGCCCTAGCGCTGGTTTTCAGTGACTGCCGGCAGTTTGAATTCTAGTTCTACTAATATTCAGCTGCACCCAGCTAGATTGGAAGCTGAACTCGGCCAAGTTAAATAAATAAATAAAATAAAATATTATTAATTGGCCTAAAGCTAATAGAAGAAGGTGATGATAATGAGATTGTATTTCTTACAAAGGAAACGGATGTATTAAGTTAAGATAAATAAGACAAAGTGCTTCAGGTTGGCGAGCAATACGATCTTGATTTTGTTTCTTTTATATTATATCGCATAATGTTCAAATAATCTACTACTTTCTTATAATTTTGATACATACAAGATCTTTAATTATGACAAAGATCGTGAGTTTATGTATTAAAGTAAACCTAAAATAAATATATGACTTCAAACACTGCTTACATATTATTTCAATGACAAAACTTCTCCTTTGTAAATGATTATGTAATAATATGATGAAAACACTAAACAAGCCTTTAAACTCATCAATATATCAAAATCTCGTAAAATTTTAACCCCCGAGCACAAACGCTGAGCGAATCAATTCTATACGGACTGAGCTCAAACACTATCGCTAATAGAAACCAATCTAGCGCTCGCTTAGCAAACGAATAGCTACATAAATCAAGCTAGTCAAATAAGCCGGGCGAATCTAGGGCTGTGATGTAGCCAAACAGCGCCAGTCAGCTCCTAGCCTCAATGACCCTACAAATTATAGGCTCGGGTAGTGTTGTTCCGTGTTTGCGGATATCCCGGGATCTGTGCGACCCCGCAATACTTACGTAAATGTAAAATTATTTATAGATAGCGGATAAATAGAAACACTACTTATGTATTGAGATAGATAAAATATTTGGATTTAAAAAAATATATATTTTGACAATGAAAAATATGGAGACAGACAATATTTATTAGTCACAGAGAATAATTTATTATTTGCGTTACTATACTAAATTGTTACATAATTACAGTACAAAGCGTTTCGTGTAAATACAATATCCTGAAGAGAGATCTACCAAATTGCCGACTTTCATTTTCATGCTTTTATCGCAATTGTGTTAAACTTTTTAACAAAGAATTTTCAGTACAATAAAATAAAGTTTCAAAATATATAGGTATATAACATGAACAAAACTCAATATAAACAATCTCAAAAATATAGTTTCAAAACCACATAAGTCTTGAAAAATACGTATCCAATAACATAAATTCTATCAAAACGTCGGGTGGTATTAAAAATCGGTTTGATCTCGGATCCCGCGACTAATCCCGGGAAATATCCGCTTAGTCCGACCGTCGGGAATCGAGTGTTTGTCGAATACTGAACAGCGTTCCTGTGAACGACAATATTTTGTTTCAGTGCGTGTAGACTAGCTTTATAGACTGTGGAGTGCTGACTCCGCTTAATATGGACAAAGGGTACTTTCTAAGGGGAGAATGTTAACGTTTTTTGTGAACATGATATTGACGTGGGGCGGAATGAAGTCATGTTTGACGTCAGACAGCTAATATCATGTCTGTTTCAGGCATGTTATTCTTTGAAAAGGGATGAACTAGATTCGAATGTAATGTTTCTTTTGCGTTGAAAATATACATACCACTTACACACCATGATAATTCTCCTGTGTACTTACAAACAAGAATATAAAAAACCTTAAAGTAAGTAATTGATAGGTACTGTAAAGTCTAAGTGAAACCTCGTGGAACTAAGAGCCTGGTTGGCGAGAATGTAACTGGCAGCATTCGACCTTTCAAAATGTTAAAATAGTTTGATAGGTTTTTATAAAAGAAATGAAGAGAACTCTGTCAGTAGCCGTGCTGCTTGACGCATGTTTTCAATAGCTGGTGCCCAGTGTGTTTGTTATTCGTAGGATACAATTCCCTACAACACACTACTCGAGCTCTACCTCTAAGCTCCCTGAGTGAAAGGATCTGGCGTTCACAGTACCTAAAATATTAAAATAAATAGATGTGTACTGCATTTTCATTTTTGAAAGCAATCACTTATCTATCTATCAAACATGGCAACCATTATCAATAACTGGACTGTCCATTTATTCATAACTAGCGAGTCTAGCGAATGTAGGAACTAAAGCGCGGGCGAAAGCTAGTTAAACTAAACGTATAAACCTTCCTTATTAATCACTCTTTCTATTGATGAAAACCGTTACGAAGTTAAGTTAGAAAATACCTAAGCGTCCAGAGGGACAGACGACGGAAGCGACTTTGTTTTATACTACGTAAAGATGTAGAAGATACTCAACTTCAACAATCAGCATTTACACGCTGATACAATCAATAAAAACACTTTACATATAACCCGCTTAATTGACTTAAAAATTAAGCGGAATGATGATCATCGCCACCGAATCCTCTCGACATGTAAATTGAAATTTTAATTGACAGATCCGATATCGTCCCGTGGATTGGAAGTGTGTCAAAATTATAAAAGCAAATCGTGTCGACGTTGCAGCCGGGACGGAATCGATCTGGTCTCAATTAAAAAATACCGACTCACTAATGCAACTGGGGATTTATTCCCTGAGTCTATGTGCTTGCGTTGATAGATTCTTGAAAGGAATCCGTTTGTTTCATTCGAAATGGTTTTATGGGAAGGAGGGTTTATTGATCTTATTCCTGATTCGGGTGTTAGAGCAGGAGCATGTTTGAGAGATATTTCTCAACAGCATGTGATGCTAAGTCAGAGGCCCATGGGCAGCATAAAAACTCTGACACCAGGCTAGTCACTAACCATACGAAAAGAAGGTATTGGAGGCATTCTTCCAACTAAACAGACAGCTGTGCTGCTGGGGAGTTTGTTGCGCCACTTCTTCTTCCCAGCTAAAGCACTAGGAAGTGGTGAAGGGTGGGCGTTTTTGGGGGACTGCCTTATGTAACTTTGACCTTCAAAAAGTGCTGATCTTCAGCCTAATTTGAATAAATGACTTTTTATTTTGATTTCGATTTTGATTCCCTGCAAACGTGGGTTAGGCTCTCAGGCTAGATGGAGCGATGATCTTCGCAGGGTGGCTGGTAGCAGGTGGATGAGAGTTGCTGAGAATCGAGCTGAATAGTATGCAACTAGAGAGGCCTAATGTTCAGCAGTGGACTGCTGTAAGCTGATGTTGAGGCATTTACCCTACTTTCTCTCTTCGTGGGGTTAGTGACTAACCTGGTGTCAGAGTTTTTATGTTGCCCATGGACCTCCAACTTAGCTTCACAAGCTGATAAATATCTCTCAGGTATGCCAGTTTCTTCACTTGCTTAAAAAACGGTGAAGGAAAACATCGTGATTTGCCCTGCAGTGGTACAACACAGGCTAAAAATAAATAATGTTAGTTGAGATGATAAACTCGTTTTGTTGAACCTTTTTTTAAGTGAATATATCCTAATGGCAATTCCTGACCGAGAAGTACTTAATAAAAGCTAAGCATACCCGTTAATGTTCACTACGCGAGTACCTTAAGTTTTGTGAAGATCCCTAAAGTTTGTTAGTTAGTGCTAACGAGCTTTAAGGTATATCAGGGTATCTAATTTGTTAACATAACACAGTCAATCTGCCTAGCCTTTTCCCAACTATGCTGGGGTCGGCATCCAGTCTAAACATAGTAGCTGAATAACAATATTTTACATGGAGTAACTGCCTATCTGACCTCCACAACCAAGTAACTGGGCAATACGATTCCCTTTGGTAAGACTGGCTGTTAGATTTTCGGGCTTGTGACGACCCGTAACGACTGTCAAAGATGCACAAATGACAGCCGGGACCAACGGCTTAACGTGCTGTCCGAGGCACGGAGGAGTATCGGTATGTAAAGATGGTCACCCATCCACGGCCAACCCCAGCAAGCGTTGCTTAACCTGATGGATCGCCCTATGCGGCTGTGAGTACATAGCCACGAGCTCCTCATAATGATGAGTACAATGATCCCTTAAAAAATTGCCCATGAATTCAAATTCAACCTGTATATTCTGTATACCCCCTATGGAAAGAAGCCAGTAAGTTTATTTAAAGGTATCCTTCAGCACAATCCAAGTCTCCAAATAAGCCATATCAGCACTTAATTTACAACCGCAACCCATCCAAAACACATACATAAAGAAGCGCCACACTACAGCCACTAAAGCGCCAATTACTCAGTAAAATCGCCAGACTTACTTCAAATAAATGGCGGCAAACCTTCCAGAATCGCTAGAACTTCACACACTCGCCAATCGGATCGGCACTCATCCGTCAGCGCTAATTCGAGTCTTCTATCTCGATCAAACTAATCGCAACGATAAATACTGTGCTAGTATCGATTCGCGGATCGAGTGATTTAATCGAGAATTACGCCGGTCATGTTAATTGGTGCTGGCTATTCGTTTGAATGTAATTTACGCGTGTTTCGGCTCGTGTTGGCTAATGATGTGGCACTAATTAGGGATAAAATGAGTTAGGTCGATTGGGAATCGATTTAAGGTAAGACTTTTGGTTTTGATGTCGTGTTTAAGATTATCGTTCATTCTCATTGTATAACTATTTGCCTTACTGTGAGTCATTTTCTAGGAAAGTATTAAAGGACTGATTTTCTTCTGAGGTTTTAGTTTATGAATGCCATGGTGGAGCTACAATTAAGAGGACTCATTAACCGACAAATGAGACTTTTATGATAAATTAGTAATTGAATGTAGATATGTGTCGGACTTAAAATGAAAACTGGAGGACTGCCGGACCTAAAATGTTCTAAAATTACTACCACACACTGAGTAAGCATAACAAAATATAACCATTTAAGCATGGATATATTTTTTATCAGTGTCAATAATATTCAAATAATTGACGACACGGTTGTCGCAGTGGTTGAGCGATTGACTTCTGCGCAGCATGTCGCGGGTTCGATTCCCGCACGGAACGGTATTTGTTACGGGTCTGGGTGTTTTTCTATCTATAATATGTATGTATTTACAAAAAAAAATGTATTTAAGTAGTTTATCAGCCATCTCATTACCATAACACAAGCATTAGGTTGCTTAGCTTTGGACTATATTATGGCGTTGTGTGAAATGTCCAAGGATATTATTATTAATTAATTGGATCATAGGTTCACAAGATGTTGTGTTGGTTACAGGTAAATCTGATTTATCCCGACATTAAGGCATACAAGATTTATCTGTCCAGTCGTCCATTACCTACAGCGAAAATAAAATACATAAAATAAAGATTAAATGCAATACATATTTTGATTAAATAAGTGTAATATTAATGTCTAATCACTAATTAGTCATGTTACAAAGTAGTAAAAACAACTACACAGTACTTCATAGTTTGTGAGTATCAATTTTTTTAATTTATGACAATATACCCATTAAATTTGTAATAAACTTTATTCATTCTCCTACGGTTTGTAAATACTTTGCAGTGGGAGTAATCTGGACTTAAAAGTCGTCTGAGTCGCACACAGTGGCTGTGATGATCATCACTCGTTCCTTCTCCTTTTTTTATTTTTCTATTTTGTGCGGGCAAAGGGCTAGGCATATGATGTCTTCCAATGGAACGTTCTCCAATTATAGGTCTAGACATCTGTAGACTCTAGACTCATCTGTCTTGCTACTGTAAATGTCGCGCTTTCTAGTGAGTTGTTGGGCAATTAAGTTGAAGTCTATTTAAGTACTTTATGTGTTACTTGCTTCCGTGTGGTTAAGAAATTTAGTTCTGTAACTGTTCCCATGGGAGACGTAACGTAGGAAGTCAGGGAAGTATTAACAAAGAAAGCAAATACCTACATAGTGTAACCAAACGCTAAAAGCGCCTTTGTCATTGATCAGCTGTCCCATACATTTAGGTCGAGTGCAGAGCTCGTGACTAAGTTAGAACAGCCGCACTGGTAATTTCATCAGGTCAAGCTACGTTTGCCGGGGTTGAGTCGTGGATGGGGTTACCCATCCACGACTCAACCCCGGCAACATCTTTACATAACGAAAGTACTCCGTGCCTTAGAAAGTACATTAAGCCGCTTGTCCCGGTTGTCATTCGTGGATCTTGACAGTCGTTACGAGTTGTCACAAGCCCGAAAGATTGTGTTTAAAGAGCAATTTATAATCAGTCTAAAGGCAGTCTTGACTAACGTCTGCGCGCGACTTTAATCTTAAATAAAGGTATTTTGTACCAACGGATATAAGTGTCTACTTCTAATGAAACAAAATGTATCACAGTTAGTTTTTAAAGTTTCGATTTTCATATTTTTATTACAGTTCTACCAAAAACTTTCAATTTTTTTACCCGTGCAACATTTAACAAACTCAATAAATAAATAAACACCAACTACCGGCGGTCGGTAAATTCATTCATACTATAAAAGTGATACGGCCCAAGATTTACGACGAACATTCTTTACAAAGCCGTTTAGGTTACAAACTAAGCTAAACTTTATTTTTTTCAACCGCGAAAAATTCCCAAACGGCGCGACTTTTTAATAAATCATCGTAACCGACGCCATCTTTGAATTTCTATAAAAAAGTTTCCGCCTCAGAAATGTAAAATTGCTCAAGTTTTTGTATAAGTACAACAACTTAACCGTTATGTATTATACAGATGTAAATATTTTAAGTTTAACTTTGGGTTTTATTAGCAGTTAAGATCGCGTGCGTTTTAAAAAATTGGAAAACTCTAAGGGGTTAACAGAATTCTTAATTTATTTCAGAATTAGTATAATGTTTAACCTTTATTTTTAATATAACATAACATCACGCCTTATAAGGTTATACGTGAAGGGATAGGCAGGGGTGTACCTATATAGTATACCCATATTAAGTCCCATGTAAATGGGGCGAGCTTATTGCTATCAACAGGGCACACATCCAGGCTCCGGGTTGCTGCTAATAAATTCTAGATAGAAAAACACAATTTCACTTTGTCCGACCTAGGAATCGAACCTAGAACTATTTGCTCAGCTGTAGCGCTTGCGACCACTCGACCAACCAGGCAGTCCCAGGACAGAGGCAGGGCCTTTCTTTGTCCGGTGCAAATTAATTTCAAGTAGTATAATTCTCTAGAAAAATACGATTTATTACCTACTTCAAAATAAAATAATACTTTAACGAGCTCTTTTTATTGAAGTAATAAAATAATTATAATACCGCAGGTAATTAAACACTTGTAGGTGAACATAAAAACAATCATAAAAATATGTCTTTATTTACCGATCTATTTCGAAAAGACTGAAGTAATTACTTCCAGTTGAAGATTCGCGCTTCTGAAGAATAAAAGTATCTCCAGCTCTCAACTATGCAATGGAAAAAATATTATAGAGTATTTTCTTTCATACTATGCCTAACGTAACATGCGAGTAACATAACATACTAATGACTTCATATGGTTTATACAATTCAATTATTCATTGATTCAATTCGGGTTGTCAGAAGCCCGAAAATCTGACTGCCAGTCTTACCAAGGGGTATTGTATTACCTAGTTAGTGACTGGGTTGTGGAGGTCAGAAGGGCAGTCGCTCCATGTCAAATACTGTTATTCAGCTGCATCCGGTTAGACTGGAAGCCGACCCCAACATAGTTGAGAAAAGGCTAGGCAGATTGATTGTTTATCAGGGGCTCTCGGGCCCCGACTGGAGGCGCTCTTAAGCGCATGCATGGAGAGAGGCCAGTTTCCGCTACGATGGAAGACGGGGAAGCTGGTCCTCATACAGAAGCCAGGGCGCCCTGCGGACTCTCCGTCCGCATTCCGGCCCATAGTGCTGCTCGACGAGGTCGGCAAACTCTTCGAGAGAATTATTGCGGGCCGCCTCGTCGGGCACCTTGGAAGGACGGGGCCGGACCTTGCGGACTGCCAGTTTGGCTTCCGCAAGGGGCGCTCGACGGTGGACGCCATCATGCGCGTTAGAGCCCTCACGACGGGGGACGCGGTGTCCCAGGGTAGGGTCGTCATGGCGGTGTCACTCGACATCGCCAACGCCTTCAACACCCTGCCCTGGAGTTGCATTGGGGAAGCACTCCGGTATCACCGGGTGCCGACCTACCTCCGTCGAATAGTCGGGGCGTACTTGACGGACAGAGCCGTCATCTACCCCGGTCGCGATGGGGAATGGAACCGGCGAGAGATGTCGTGCGGTGTCCCGCAGGGATCGGTTCTGGGGCCGTTCCTGTGGGACATCGGTTACGACTGGGTGCTGCGGGCCGACCTCCCTGACGGCGTCAGCGTAGTTTGCTACGCTGACGACACGCTGGTCCTGGCGCAGGGGAGGTCGCATCAGGCGGCGGCCGACGCGATGACACGCGGGGTTGCGACAGTCGTTGAGAGGATCCGGCAGTTGGGTCTCGAGGTGGCACTGCACAAATCCGAGGCCATGTCCTTTCATGGGCCTCGGAATAGGCCACCATCGGGATCCCAACTTACGGTAGGAGGGGTTCACATCGGCGTCGAGACCACGATGAAATACCTGGGTCTGGTCCTCGACAGCCGATGGAATTTCGTGGAGCATTTCCGACGTTTGGCCCCCAAGCTGGAACGGACTGGGGCCGCCTTAAAGCGGCTCTTGCCCAATTTGAGGGGGCCAAACGCCTCCTGCCGGAGGCTTTACGCGGGAGTCGTGCGGTCCATGGCCCTATACGGGGCCCCGGTGTGGGCGCGTTCATTGCGGCGACGAGCCGCTCACTATCTGAACGCGCCCCAAAAGGTGGTAGCCATTCGGCTAATCCGGGGGTACCGCACGATCTCGGGCGAGGCGGCAAGCCTCCTTGCCGGACTGCCGCCGTGGGATCTGGAGGCGATAGTCCTCGCGCGCCTGTTCGAGTGGCGCGTGGAGGTACTAAGCCGGGGGGAAACTCCGTTTCCGCAGCAAATTGCGGCGGAGCGGACGGACCTCCGGCGCGATCTCATGGCGGCCTGGAATCAGCGACTGTCGCAACCCAGCGCAGGGCACGCCACGATAGTGGCGGTAAGGCCCCTCTTTGAGGAGTGGCTAGAGAGGCGTCACGGCGCCCTCACCTACCGCCTGACGCAGGTCCTCACCGGACATGGATGTTTCGGGAGGTTCCTGCACATCATCAGGCGGGAGGAAACGCCCGGGTGTCACCACTGCGAGGATCGCCCAGAGGACACGGTAGAGCACACGGTGCAAACCTGCCCCGCTTGGGCGGAGCACCGCCGTGTCCTCGTAGAGGCGATCGGCGGCGGCGACCTCTCGCGCCCGGCCCTGGTGCAAGCCATGGTCCGGGGCGAGAGGGAGTGGGAGGCAGTCACCTCCTTCTGCGAAAAAGTCATGCTCGCGAAGGAGGTGGCGGGATGGGAGAGAGAAAGGTCCTCCCGTCCCAGCCGCCGCGGGAGACGCTCCGGGCGTCGGGAGCCACGTGACGACTCCCGGCCACCGTAGGCGCGGGCCTGCGGACGGTGAGTAATGGGTGACTCACCGTCCGATCAGCACCAGACCCGTGCCGTACGGCGCGTATATGTTCCACGCGCGCCTCAAAGAGATGTCAGCATATGAAGGGGCCCCTCAGGGCCAAGCCTGCCGGGTAAGCGGGATTGTCCGAAAGGGTTACCGCTACCCCGGAACATAAAGGGCTACGGAAGGAGCATGGATGGGTTTTAGTCAGTAAGAGTCTGACACTCCCTTCCGCTCCACCCAGAGCGGGAGCAGTCATTGGATGATTTCCCAGCCTTAAAAAAAAAAAAAAAAGATTGATTGTTTAAAGAATACGTCATTTGTCGAAGTATCAAAATGATAGGGATTTTTTACACGTGTGGTTCAATTAGGGTGTAGGAACACTTTGCAAGTTTTAATTTATTTGAAATAACAAAACCAATGTAGGCTTTTTATCACTATCTAACAAAATAACGGAAACAATTAAAATACTTTCCCTTCATCCCGGGCCAAATTTCAAAAATATACAGTATGGGCTATAAAGTAATTATTCATACCCGGTATGACGTTAATGCAAGAAAAGGCAGTAGGTAAACTTCACACAACTTATATACTTGACGACACGGTTGGCGCAGTGGTTGAGCGATTGACTGCTGCGCACTATGTCGCGGGTTTGATTCCCGCACGGAACAAATATTTGTACGACCTGCAAGTATTTGTTACGAGTCTGGGTGTTTTTCTAACTATAATATGTATGTATTTACAAAAAAAAAATGTATATAAGTAGTATATCAGCCATCTCGTTACCATAACACAAGCATTAGGTTGCTTAGCTTGGGACGATATGGCGCTGTGTGAAATGTCCAAGGATATTATTATTATTATAAGGTAAACTTGTAATAATAATTCACTTCAGTTAGTAAGTAAAGTAGTATATTATATAAGGGCGACTAGAATCAATTCTATTTCTTGTTGACTTTGACCTTCAAAAGTGCCTTTCTTGGGCCTATTTGAAATAAATGATTTGAGTTTATCACTTCAGATAATTAGAGCATCTACGAGCTAGTTTTTCAAGCGAAAATTGTCACAAAGTTAATGTGACTAAACAATTTGAGATGTGTGGATGAAAGAGTATTCCTACCAGTAACGAAAACACGAAACACTAAAACAACGAACACATAGGTACACGCCACATTCACATGTGTTGTGTGTGTGGAGGCCTTGGCTGGGGCTTGGCTGAGGCTCAGACAGCCAAGGAGCTCCGCCCAGCTACCTCGTGCTTACCTGACGGGGAATGCTAAAAATTTTGATATTTTCTCTTATATCTTTTCTGCACAAGTCAATAAGGCAACAACTATTTCAGTTTAAAACGTTCTATCAAAATAAATCTAACCATTCTAAAATGCAGAATTTTCAAAATGGCTTCGAGAAGGCGCAGAGGTAGGGGGTCTCAAATGCCCCTATGTTCTGGCTTACTCTAATCTGAGACTACGGAATCTTTGAATTTTGAGCAGGGTATTTTCGTAGGCCCACAGACGTGAAGGAATATTGTTAATTGAACACATTTTTGCACACTTGGCTGCAATCCATGCCCCATTTCTGTGGCAATGGTTTGCCACGCAATATTAAACCTTCTGCCCATTATCCTACGCAGTTATTAATTCCCAAATAAAAACTATTAAGTATCGTGACGATGGCCGTTATTGGATGTTTCTCATGCCCAACTTTATTGCACTCGTAAAAGTCGTAACATTTATTTACGACAATACTTTACCGTTGTGTGTTCGTGGTACGGGGGCATAACTCTCCGCTTCGGAATAATCAGTGTAGTTTTTAGTTTCGATTGGTTGTTCAAGCAGTTTTCAATTCAATATTTAATCAAGTAGGTGTTTGTTTTTGTCCTTGATTTTTGCTTTAACATTTTTGGTAAAACATTTCTTTCGTTTTCTGGTGGTAAGTAATATGATAACACAAATAACCAGCCAAGTGTGTGTCGAACCACGCACAAGCGGGTTCTTTAGTTGAGATGAATTTAGCCCAAAATCGAACAGAAAATTGTAGTTGAAAAAAATCCATAAACGTTGCGGTCAACTGCAAATGTAAATTTGTAATTGTAAAAAATGTTTTACTGTGATAAAATTACAAATTAATTCCTTTACTTACGTTGAATTTCATGATTTTCATTTCGGGAAGCAGCCAATCATCGAAACATGTCGCATAAATGACCAAGTTTTTATTAATTCAAGTGTTTCTGAGAAAAAAAAAATGTTTTTTCCTTTTGAGGTACAGAAGTCTAAAAGAGGTTTACGTATGATGGCTCGGCTGGTGGTAAGTGGTTACCGTCGACTACAGGAGCCTGTAAAGATAACGCGTTTCACCGACGCGCGACACCTCGCTTTTGTCTTAAGATTTCTCTTTTTTGGTTTCGTTTACAAATATAAACCTCTTAAGTATAAAAAACTAAACAGTTTCTACTGAAACAAATATCTGAAGCTCAGAGGGACGATTCACGCAGAGTCTCAATCCGTCAAAATGCCTACATTTTTGACAAGTACATTGATTTTCAAATCAGCTAGCAATCTCAAGCAGAAAGCAGTGATAGCCTAGTGGTGTCACCGTCGGACTGCCAAGTCATGGGTCTAAAATTCGAACCCAAGGCACCTCTGATTTTACGGATTCATGTGCGTATTGTATAATTATCACTTGCTTAAAAATCGGTTAAGGAAATCTTCGTGAGTAAACCAGTAAGCCTGAGAGATATTTCAAAACAGCATGTGATGCTAAGTCAGAGGCCCATGGGCAGCATAAAAACTCTGACACCAGGTTAGTCACTAACCACACGAAAAGAAGAAGAAAACTCAAATCAGATAGAATTCTTTCGCTCAATTACTGCAACAAACAGGCGATCAATCAAAATAAAACCGTTCCAAAGAACTTAAAAATCAAAAAGACCCAACTGCCGTTAAAACAGCAAATAAGAAACATAAGGACTCCACACCTCAATCACTGAGAGTGAATTAATTGTACTGCCTCATATTGACTCGATCCGGAATAATTCGAGCTCAATATGTCGACAAACGCAGCGCCGCCATGACAGATTATTTCGCAGCCATTACTCCGGATAATTTAATGCTCTTGATAGATTTATTGGTATGGGATACTGGGTAATGGGCTAATCGGTTTGGTGATAATACAAATCATAATATAGAAGGAGGTTAGTATAAGAAAATAAAGACAGTCTGGCAAAGAAGTTTAAAAACGAATAGAGACAAAACAAAAGAAAGCCAAATTTTTTTTATAATCTAATTGAAGGACTTAATATAATTTTTTTTTTTTTTACCCAGGCAGCATCCCCATTGATAGACTCAAAACAAGTCATAACAATGACACACAGATTAAAATTATTTGTTTTGATACCTAAGTTAATATTTGCATAGTTAATAGCTCTACAAACTATAGCACTACGAAAGATGGCCCCGATAAGATAATACGCGCACTGATTCAGGATTTATAACCGCCGCTTATGTTTTCGACACCGGAATGGATCTACCTACAGAAGTTCTTGTGAATTGACATTTGAAGATTTATTAGATAGAATGGAACAGGTATTGGTGAAGTCGTAGTTTAATATTAAAAATGTGAGCCAGACTTCTAAGAGAAATGGAAGGATTTTTTTTTTGAGGATGGGGTTCAGCGAATGACTCCTCCCGCACTTGGTGGAGCGGAAGGGAGTGAGATACTCTTATTGACTAAAACCCATCCATGTTCCTTCCTTAGCCCTTTATGTTCCAGGGTACCGGAAATCCTTTGAGACAATCCCGCTGACCCCGGCAATCCCGCTGACTCGGATGAGAAATGGAGGGATGGATAAATATTTTGTTTTGTGTAATTAGTATTCAAAAAGACGTGTTACAAAGGCATGCAAATCATATTATTATTATTTGCATTTAAATAAATTATCATTTAAAACAGCAATGAGGAAAGACAAAATACAAATTAATGTCAAATCGCTTGAAATACAGTAAAAAAACTTGAGACGTGTTAAGAGACACCCGGCTGGAACGAAGTTCCTTTCGAATAATTAGTGAAGGAATTGTAATAAATTTTTTTTTCTTTCAAAGTTATTATAATCAAAAAAAAAATTGGTCTAAAATTAAACAATCAAAAAATATTGATTATAAAACATCATTCCAAAAAAAGTGTCGTTACAACTTTTGGTCTTCATTTCCGTCTAGCCCCCTTTCGCAACGCGCGATAAGGAACTTCATTCCAAAATGTCATAATAATACAAAATGTGAACAAATGTAAACAAGGAGGGGGGAGGTACTTTCACTCTCTCCCTCTCTCATTCCCTAAATCATAATGTATAATAATAATATTTGATTATGAAACTCAGATTAATAAAGTTCTTACAATTAATTGCAAATCAGTGCTGTTTTCGAACCCAGATCAAACTGTATCGATCAGGCTTAATAATAATAGGTTAATACGTAGCCACACTGCCTATTCTTGAATATCTTTAGACTAAATTATACCATACATCACCCACATAACCTCCTAGCCAGCATACACCCACACCACACAGCACACAATATAACTCACTAAAGCCAAGTTAAAACAACACAGGCTTTGGTCTCATTAGTACTCGCAAAGTTCAAAGTTTAAGCCGGATAATATGGTGGATACAATTAGTAAAGTAATTAAATGCGGGGATGTTTATCACGGGCTACCCCTTTTCTGAGAATTTTTCAACGTAATTAAGCTGGTTATGGTAATAATTATAAATGGAGGCCATTGTTATGATTCTGATACATCAATGGGGTCTTCTTCTCCTTTTTGTGTGGTTAGTGACTAACCTGGTGTTAGACTTTTTATGCTGCCCATGGGCCTCTGACTTAGCTCCACATGCTGTTGAGAAATGTCTCTCACGCATGCTGGTTTCCTCACGATGTTTTCCTTAACCGATTTTTAAGCAAGTGATAATTTATACAATACGTATGCATCCATAAATATTTAGAGGTGCCTTGGGTTCGAACTTGAGACCTATGACTTGGCAGCAAACAACAGTGGAGTGAAGTGGAGTGTTGGTAACAGCAGTGATAGCCTACTGGTGTGACCTTTGGACTGACTATCAATGAGTGTGGAAAGTAAGGTTTCATAATAAAATATGTGGTCAAATGTAAGCGCTGATTTTGTGACAAACACATTCATTTGGGATTAAATGTTTACAGAATACATGTATTTACTTACTACTTATACCTGCTTTCTGTCAATAAATCGTTTCAATATTGTAAAAATTAAGGAAAAGAGCGTGAACGCCCTAACACAAGTATTATCAATTACTTACTGGGGATGTCTCATTTATAATCGACTAGCTGTTCCCCGCGGTTTCACCCCCGCTGCACGGCTCCTATTGGTCGTAGCGTGATGTTATATAGCCTATAGCCTTCCTCGATAAATGGACTATCCAACTCAAAAAGAATTTTCAATTCGGACCAGTAGTTCCAGAGATTAGCGCGTTCAAACAAACAAACTCTTCAGCTTTATAATATTAGTATAGATGTAACTGTTTTGGGACAAATAAACAATTTCTCATTTTCATTTCATCTATGTTAGTGTCGGCTTTCAGTCTAACCGGATTCAGCTGAAAAACAGTATCTTATAAAAAGCGCCTGCCTATCTGACCTCCACAACTGGGACCCCCTGCCTTTTCTATCTTTAATGTATTATAATTTTAAATATCTAAATAACAAATTAAAAGTTAGTCCAACACTTTATAATTTTAAGTAGTAATATATCTTAAATATTTTACAACAACTTCAGTTACGACAACGCAAAGTTTGAACTCTTAAGACTTGGCTGTAGACAAGTAGTTTATAAAGTTTCAAGTTCGTCTTTCACTCTCGAGAAAGCAGAGGAACTGTCTTCCTTACTTAGGTGCTCAAAAAATTCAATTATGATCGAGTTTTAGGTCGAAATACTTGCAGACTGGGGCGAATTTACCTTGAATGTGATTATGTACGACACAATCTAATCAGTGGCGTGATGTTGCAAAATTTTACTGCTTAATGTATATACAGTATGTTAGGTTAAACGTGGGACTTGTGAAATATATACTCATGAAAATGAACAATTTTGACTATGAAACTATAAGTACCTCAAATCACGAAAAAAAAATCAGTACATTTATGTTCGCATAGGTAGTTCGTCAAAATGTATGGAACAGCTGATATTATTTGCATATTTCAGAGTTGGTTCCATGGACAAAGTTGTTGATTTTCATGAGTACTATACAAGCCTTAACAGGTTCCCTGTTCACAAACTAGACACAATAGTTAAACAATCAACATGAATCATATGTGATTCATTGGACAGTGAATGGGTTAAAATGTGCCCCTCGTTTAACTTAACACACTGTATAAAGCTTTACTAATCATTATAAAATCGTTTATTAAGCAAATAGGGTTCTTTGTAACATTTCCTTAAAACTAAAGTACAAATAAAGTGCTCCTAAAATTATTGTTACAAGTGAAAGATAATTTAATTTTTTCACTTGTTAACACGCGAGGTCGAGCCTGTCTCGTGGGATCCTGAGTTTTAAACAATTAGAAATTTTAGGATCGATACTGACATGTAATTTTATGTATTGCAATATGTTGTTTTGAAAATTTTACATAAACAAAAAAAAAACGTGAAAGCAATATTTGAACAGTCGTAAATTATTAATTCCTTATTTGAAATGTGGCAAAGATGCATCCGCAAGAATTCCATTGAATTAATTGCCTGTTGCTCTTGCCCGGAAACTTTTTATATTGTTTAATGGTTCCTCTCTTGACCTCGACATCGTTTGGAGCAACACGATGACCTAACCAAGTGACTACCATCCATAAATTATACCAGTTGCTTCCTCAAGCATAATTTATTCTTTGCAGGTCATTTTTTAAAATATCATAATTAAGTTAGTTCAAGAAACGAACGATTCCCCATTTCCCTAATCTCAGATTTGCCATAAAAAAACATTCTGATTACGTTATCATGGCAATGTCTCGGATTTATTACTGCCTCGGTGACAAACTTCAGCTAACTTCTGAATAAAAAAACATCAGAAATCTCAGTGCAGCCTTAAATAACCAAACTAAACTTGATCACGTACAAAAACTTCCCAGTATCAAGACCATTATTAAATTTTTATGTAACGACACGGATCCACCGCAACTCCCGTTGTACACTGCGCTCCCATAAAGAGTTAATATTTCAACGGCGCACACAGAGCCAGCAGTAGTCACGGCCCAAGTTTTAATTTGCTTAAAGTTGTTACAAGTTGGAACGGGTCCCTCGTTGGGCGCCAAATTAGGTACAGTCACAGAGTAAAGTATAAAAGTAACGGTCACGTTATTCTACTGATAGTTTAATTCGTTTCGTTTGCGAAGACTTTTTTCTGAGTTCAGTTCTATTCTGCATTTTGATTGTAATTTAAGTTTCGAAAAAAGTATGCTGGAAAAGTTAGACTTTCTTGTAACTTTCATGCAAAGTTCACGGTCTTGTCTAGCTCGAAATTTAGATCGAATTAAGCAAGTAATTAGACTTTCAAACTTTAGCTCCCAATTACATACGCCAAAACTATGGCACACTACATAGTAGGTGCTTACGTAAGTACATTCCTGTCCATTCTCTGTTAATCACAAAAGCCAACACATATTTTATTTAATTCAAAAGCACTCGATGGGAACCGAATCAGTTTCAGCGCTGCAATGCATCAGGGAGCTCTTTAAAGCGCTGAATCGAGCATTATCGATGAGTTACGGTGACCATTCACCATCAGGTGGCTTTTATGGGCCCATTCAATAATAAAAAATGCTAGTCCCATGGCCGTACTAATATTATAAAGAGGCAAGTTTTGTTTGTTTTCAATCCCCAAAAAGGGGAGAAGAGATATGATTTAAGGTTTGTTTGTGTTGTAAACAAAGGATAGAGGTTTGTTTTATTTGCACCAAGGAGAATTATTTAAATGGAGTTATTATAGTGAATAGCATAACGTCAATTGTTACCTAAAATAAGTACCGCATACATAACTCGTTAGTATTGTAATAAATCGCAACGTAAATTTTGAATAGCACAAATTACAAAATGACACTATTGAGGGCGAATTTTATCTAATAAAACTAAACACCATGTCATCAGTGTTGAGGAATATTGCCACTGACAGCTTTTAAACGCAGTTTTGATGTGCTAATCGCGGTTAGTTTCATTGATAAATACAGCTCCTTTTTTTTAAGGGTAAGATACCATCAAATAATGATTCCGCTCTGGGTGGAGCGGAAGGGAGTGCCAGACTCTTACTGACTAAACCCCATCCATGTTCTTTACTTAGCCCTTTGTGTTCCGGGGTAGAGGTAACCCTTTCGGACAATCCCGCTTTCATGATCAACCCTCTTCTTCTTCTTTTCGTGTGGTTAGTGACTAACCTGATGTCAGAGTTTTTATGCTGCCCATGGGCCTCTGACTTAGCTTCACATGCTGTTAAGAAATATCTCTCAGACACACTGGTTTCAAAAAAATGCTGGCTGGAAATCAGCTCTAAGTCATCGTCTTAAAATGTTAGTTACCTACTAAAAGAGAACAAAATGAACTTACTTAAAACACTCAGCATTAAACTCGGTATTAAATCACTCGCTATTAAACTTTCGTCGAATCAATTAATAATAATAATAATAATAATAGATTCAACCACTTAATTCTAAATCTAACAATACAAATATCTCTTCACCTCTACTCAAATCAATTTCCCCACCTGAACCATAATAATAATGATTTCCTTGAAAACCTTTACGTGTTCCCCTCGCGCTGGCAGCACGTGAAATTTCATTTAAATCTATTAGCACTTTTCAATTTTTTAAACGTTTCTCCGAATTGGCACGTAAGCGCAATATTTGTTAGGAACGTTCGTTACATTTTTGACAAGCAAATATAAGTTTCGACTATGAAATGAACTACATGTTTTCAAAAACATGTGTATTCTTTTTCTTCATCAGACTGGAAGGGAAATCGACTCGACGGAAGACGGTTACCAAAAAAATTGCTGCCCCATAGATTTTCATTGCGTAGATATTGCACTTTTGCATGAAAAAGCATTTTTTTTTAACAGACGCATTATTTCAGCGCAGTGAAGTTCAGAATCAATCGCTTAATTCATGGTAACCAGCTTCGCGTTGATGACCCTTCCACCCTGTATATTTTAAGCGGGATTGTCCGAAAGGGTTACCGCTACCCCGGAACATAAAGGGCTAAGGAAGAAACATGGATGGGTTTTAGTCAGTAAGAGTCTGACACTCCCTTCCGCTCCTGCCAGAGCGGGAGAAGTCATTGGATGATTGCCCAGCCCTAAAAAAAAAACCCTGTATATTTGGTCTGCGAGATTGCCCGAAAGTATTACTACTGCCTCGGAACACAAAGGGCTAAGGAAGGAACGTGGATTGGTTTTAGTCACTAAAAGGCTGACACTCCCTTCTACTCCACCTAGAGCGGGGGGAGTCATTTGATGATAAAACCCTATATATTTAAAAAGCACTTACCGTATTTTGACCTCTTTTGACTGCCAATCGCTGTGTTTGTCGAAACTGATGAGTATTGCCGCGATTTCCTGTAACAAAGAAGAACTAGTATTAATATTTTTATTGTAATAAATATGTGTAACTTACTTATAACTTATTTGTACTCATGTACCTATTTTATTCATAATTATATATTTTTATTTTATACAATGCCATTGCTAAGGAGACATTGGATGGTGGGCGCTTTAAGTGAATGGTCACTTAAAGCGCCTAACATCTAAATAAATGTCTTCACCACCTTTGGTTGGCTAGTACAGAATGCCTAAGGCATTAAATCAAAAAGTCAAAAGTAAAAAAAAAGTCTAAATGTTTATTGCGAACCAAGTGTACAATTTTGGTGTTATGAATGTTAGTAGGTACTTATGAATCCACCTTTAATGTGCGCGAAAAGTTTCAATAAATAAATTAGATTTATGATCAAATTGTTGATGAGATTGCCTGACACTCACAATACAAAAGAAAATAGTAAAATAACACCTACACGTTAGACCTTTGTTAACACTTCAATAAGTGAGCATAATCCCAGCAAAAAGCGAGACAGTTCCAAAACAATTTTATAATCTTCACCCGAAAGCATTTCTTCCATTTTATTATCAACGCAAGTCGTAACCTAGCTAACGAATGCACAATCAGCTTGGGAGTTACCATAAATTTTACACTCGTGGAATGTTAAAACCGTAGTTCCTTTATTTACTCCCAATCACAGAACTTGATCAGAACACATGCATAATAGCAACACACATAAAAACAGGGCATCGTGTACCGACTGTCACAGCCGCCATTTTAAATTCACCCGCCATTTAGAATCGGTAATCAAACTAAAGATTCGGAACATGTTATTCTAATAAATAAATCAAATACTTTCGCGACGAGATCGGAATAATAAGCTTTTGAGTGTAATCGTAAAGTTGGCTTCGCTCCCTGAAGGCGTAAACTGAACGGATGACGAGTTATTAAATTACTTAGCGTGTAGACCGTGACTTCGTTCGGTGTTTTGCTGAAAGAAAATTGAACGCTGTTTTCTTTTTTTCAAAATAGCGAATTGATCGAAGACGTTGAAAAGTAATTACTCACAATATTCTGCGTGTTTTTCAATCACTGCATAGTATAAAACAAAGTCGCTTTCTCTGTCCCTATATCCCTATGTATGCTTAAATCTTTAAAACTACGCGATACGGTTTTTTTTAATAGATAGAGTGATTCAAGAAGGTTTATGTGTATAATTTGTCGACATATTGTGCGGGCGAAGCCGCGGGCGGAAGCTACTTGTAAATAAAACCTAAATTATACTTTAAAGTGTAGTCATTGTAACAATATTACACAATAATGTCGTTAATTTCTAATCCGATATTTTGCGAGCATAAATACTTTAAGACTACCCATTTAAATATAAACACAAAGAATTGAACGTGAAAGCTTGTTCTAAAACGCGACAAAGAGTAATCGCAATCACCGGAACATTCCCGAATAAAGACGGAAAGAATCGAACAAGTCGTTCATATTTAAAAAGAAATTCACAATTTCCCCCAACTGTACGTTAAACAGCTTCCTTTTCTCAACAAACTCAAAATTAATCTTATTCCTTTGTGAATTAATTTCGAAAGAATCACGAAACATTTTTCCTCTTTTGACGAGCCTTTTTTATCCGCCATTATTATATTTAGCAAATTATTAAAGCTTTACAACGATATTCGGTAAAAACCCTGCTTTATTTTTTCAATGTTTCGTATTTTATCACGTAGGTATGAGAAGTAAAAATACGTGATCATTGATAGTAATATGAGGGTAGTTGGGAGTTCCAAAAACCGTTTGTCCCCAATTCATTTTCTATTCACCCCAACTCTCTATGGGGGAACCAAATATATTTGGAGTAGGTCAGGGTCTCGCTTGGCCTTTGAATGTCATTCATTGTGAGCAAACGGTTTTATTTTGGAGTTAGATATTTCCTTATCTTTTTCAGGATTTTTATAGGTCTATGTACAGAGGCCAGCACATCAAGCTACCCCAATCTGTCAAATATATTTGATAGGTTTCAACTTTATTACAAACTAGCTTCAGCCCGCGGCTTCGCCCGCATAATGTGTCGACAAATTATACACAAAAACCTTCCTCTTGAATCCGTCTATCTATTAAAAAAAACCGCATCAAAATCCGTTGCGTAGTTTTAAAGATTTAAGCATACATAGGGACAGAGAAAGCCACTTTGTTTTATACTATGTAGTGAAGTATAAGGTTCATGTTCAATTGGGAATATCTGACAGTTTGAGGTATCTTAATGTTCTGGCGTCTGTACGTGTACGCTTTAAAATATTTAAGTAATAAATTAATATACTTAGTACTTCTTTTCAAGTACCTGAAACTCTTCAGTAGGAGTCTGGGTTGGTGACCGGTTGATGGCAATAGGTTCGCCCCTTATTACATGTAGTAAATGACTTCTTTATTATAAACCCCAATCCATTTTGCTATAGATCGCACAAACCCCATACTTCGCAGTCCAATTGCCAACGTAAACACACATTTGCAAGCATGCCAATCAACCCCAAACCGCGCCATTTCCCCCCTGAAATACGAATGCATTACCCCCAAGTACCACATTACCCCTTTATTTAACGACGGTACCCAAAAATAAGAACATGCACTAAATATATAAACACATTGAGACCATACGGATAGATTTATAGCTTCAAATATAATTCGTGCACGCTATGGCATACATAAGTAGTTGAATTAGTTAGGGAAGTACCCGTTTCCAGTGTGTTAAGGAAATATCTATCGTTGTCCGTTTTTGGGGTACAATTGGGGGACTTGTTGTAGTTGTTTCCTTTGTGGTTTTCTTTACGAGGTTTTTGTATTTGTATTGCAAGTTTGTTGTTGGGGGTATGTAAAATGGGCTCTGTGTAAAGTGGTGTTTGATACTAAATGTGGGGTGTTGTGGCTCTAACATCTGACTTATTGTGTTGTGCAATTTGTTGGTTGGTTTTACTAAAATTGATTCTGGAGACGTAGGTAATATTGTTATCATTAAAGTGAAATTTGTACCCAATAAAAGTTCGGAGCACATTTCAAGTGCCTACTACTACGCTGTACTCAAAGCTAAAAAAACCTAAACATGCAGAAAAAAAAGATTCAATTTCCGCAACTCGGACAAAAATATATAATTTTAAGGCTAATTTGTACCATAACATTAATTTATAGCTCACTAGTTACACACTTTTGAAGACACAACATGCGAAAAGGTAATAATATGTTGATCAATGTTTTGGCAACTTAATTCAGACATTTATTGCCACACGAGCGTAACTCGCGTGCAATCATTTTGAGGGAAAACAATTTAAAAGGTTGCATTATAATATCGAACCTTTAGTATTTTATATTAATCTGAATATAATTGAAATGAAATTTGACGACACGGTTGGCGCAGCAGTTGAGAGATTGACTGCTGCGCAACATGTCGCGGGTTCGGTTCCCGCAAGGAACAAATATTTGTACTACCTGCAAGTATTTGCTACGGGTCTGGGTGTTTTTCTATCTATAATATGTATGTATTTACACAAAAAAAATTATAGAAGTAGTTTATCAGCCATCTCGTTACCATAACACTAGCATTAGTTTGCTTAGCTTGGGACGATATGGCGTTGTGTGAAATGTCCAAGAATATTATATTATTATTATATTTAATTTTAAATTGAATTTAGTCAAAACGGTGAACAAACATATTGTGGGGAAACCGGCTAGACTCAATTTGATGATAATAATATTATCTACCAATACGGTTGGGACCTGTTGGGTTGGGCAATATTTACACAAATAAATTAGGACTTACAAAAAAAAATATCCAATAAAGCAAATCGATTTAGAGAGGTTTTTCTCTCAAAGTTCGGCTTGTATTCTTAAAACCATAAACTCCAGAGTACGTAAGGTGTAGTCATCTTAAGGGAGCTCGTAAAAACTCCCTACTGCCATGCTAAAAGCAGAGACAAAAGGGCCTTGGTTTTATGTAGATATGTATCGACTTATGATGACTAAAGACTGTCACTCAGTTAAAATGCTGTTTTATTTTAAGAATACAAACGACCCGCCCATAAACTAAACAACAACAACTAAACTATACGCGTAAACCTTCCTCTCGAATCACTCTATCTATTGATGAAAAAATCATTAAAATCCGTTTCGTTGTTTAATAAATATGAAGAATAGAAGATAAATATGAGAATAAAAGATAGATATGAGAAGGAGAGATGAACAGGATGTGGTCACGTGGTCGATGGTGTTCATTCCGGCGGTCAGTCAGAAAGATGAAGCTAGTTACCCATTGTAAAGCAGTAGGTACCTATGAAGAAGATCGGGCAAGAAACTCCACGAACATTATTTTAAAAAGAATTTCCTTCTGGTAACATCTGCACAGTTTCCCATCAAAGAAAATATACGCACAAATGTTTTATAGAAAAGGAAATAATATACCGAAACAGGTATCGACATGTACCTATTGTACCCCAATTTGTGGGGAACGACGCTAATATTACAAGTTTAAATTACTCACTCATACGCATATTGCATATTTTATTTTGCACGAATTCGTTATGTTTCTGATTGAGGCACAATTTATTTTGTATGGAAAAGATCTGATTTTATTGTTTTTGGGGTTCCGTAGAACACAACACTGTTTCCATAACTTTGTCTCTGTATTATGTATTATAATTTTTTGCAGGTATTACCTAAATGTGTCTTTTCTTTGTCTGAGACATAACTATTTAATGTCGACAATTTATATTTATAGGGCCAATCATTTAAATCTATATTCTTTTATTTTCTCTATTTAATATCCAAACCATGTTTAGCTTGCTCACCAGCCAAGGAAACTAAAATCCAATTAGGCATACTAAACTAGCATACATTTATTTTTGACAAACGGTCGATCTCAAATTAGATGGCCTTAGCATTTAAATGTTTTGTAGAATTTAATTGATAAGTGATTTTATCTTTGTAAATAGGTAAATAGGTAATTTTACTCGTCAATTATATTTTTAAAACTAGGTGAGATCGGGTTCCTAACTGACTACTCATAGAAAAAGGCCAAAACTAACTCAGAGGTCAGAGTATCTTTTAATGTCCAGACATAATCTTGATTAGATCATTTGAAGACCATATAATGTAGGTTGGTGTGTGGTGTGTCTTTTGAAAAAAGAACTTTTAGAATGTTTGTAAATATGTGAGCACCATGCACTTATGACATAATTAAGTTTACTTGCCACTGTTACATGTGTTTTTCTTTTCACCTTTTGTGATGTATTGTTTTTTTTCTGGGTACATCGTCTTCACATATAATGTTATAATACATGTATACAAAACATTGTGAAACATTTTAAAAGAGTAACGGTGGAGTTTCTTGCCCATTCTTCTCCACACGAAACTACTTTTTGGAAGGGGCGACTAGAATCAGTTCTATTTCTTGTTCATTTTGACGTTCAAAAGTGCCATTCTTGTGCCTATTTGAAATAAATGTTTTGACTTTGACTTTGAACCGCACAGATTGTCTTGACCTGTCAAGTTAGTAAACGTATTTGTTTTGAATCATGCAGCTCAACCCAAACTTGAGTTCCTCAACGATTCGACGAAAAATACTAAAGAATGAACATATGTATAGGCCGCATAAAGTACTCAAACTGCCAGTTTATCATAAATTACGTACCTACATTTACTTTACATTTTCTGCGTATGAGTTCTGCAATTAATTTAACTTTACATTTTAAAATTAACTAACAAGACTGTGTTGTTGGAGATAACCACAGTTGTAATGAAAACTGATAGTCTATGGCTTTAGTTTAGGGTTTTAAGCACGTCCCTTTATGCCCTTTAGGTGCTCAAACTGGGCTAAAAAGTATAATAAACTTTTGTATGAAATGTCTGTCCTTATCGTTAGAATTGACTTTTACATTATAACACAGAAAATTTATAATTGTTGAAATTTTTATTTATTAATTTTCCTATCTCTTTTTATAACAACGTATTGCATAAGATTCACAATTAGTCCTTAATGTGAGGATCTACAGAATGCCACTGATGCCACGATACATGTGGCAACCTTCTGGGCGCATTCAATTTAATAAAATAATAAAGTACAGAGGCCAGCACATCAAGTTACCACAATCTGTCAAATTTCTTTGATAGTATTTCAACTTTATTGCAAAGACATAAGGTTCATTTTTAATTGCGAAAATTTGACAGTTGGGGATAGCTTGATGTGCTGGCGTCTGTACCATCGACACGAAAAGAAGAACAAGAAGGCCTTAATGTTCCCACTGCTGGGACCCAGGCCTCCTCTTTGTAACAGGACAGGTTCATGACAGCCCCCTCTGTCATGAACCACGTGAACCCAGTGTGGGTTGGTAGATGTCACATGTCTTCGAATTTTTGTTCTAGAACATGCCAGTTTCCTCACGATATTTCCTTCACCGTTTTGAAGGCAGTGGTGATAAAATTATTTACACAAAATAAAGCGCCTGCCCGGGTTCAAACCCACGATAATTTTTTTTATTTAATAACTAACTCTGACGGACGAACTGCCATGTCATGTGTCGAGTTCGATCCCAAGGCACGCACCTCTGAATTAACGGATTCATGTGCGTATTGTAAATTACCACTTGCTTAAAAATCGATGAAGGAAAACATGGTGGGAGATATTTCTCAACAGCATGTGAAGCTAAGTCAGAGGCCCAAGGGTAGCATAAAACTCTGCCACAAGGTTAGCCACTAACTACACGAAAAGAAGAAGTGACCATTTTGTAAATATCCAAAAAAAATACTAAATAATTTAACATAAAAACCCAACAATATTCTAATTTTACCTCAAGGCCACAGGCTACTTACTTAATTACAAAATAACTCAAAACGAAACTACATTAGCGTTATCAAAGGACCCAAAAAAACAATCATTAACATTAGTGGGATATCATGAAAACAAATTTTCGGACGAAAATTTTAATAATAAATGAAAATTAGGGTGCGGTCATTAGAATTCTCGGGACGAGGGATTCACTCTCTCTCGTCAATAACCAATAAGAGTCGTCGCTTAGTGCTTAAGAGAGCGTATCGCGTTTCATTGCGTTTTGTTTTATATTACTACATACATACATATTATTTTTTGGAAATTCAACCCCTAAAAGGGTTACAAGGGGTGGCAAAGTTTGTATGAGAAAAATATTTTTATTGCACATTTTTGCTAGGATAGCCTGATAGGTAGGGTAGGTAGGGTAGGTAGGGTAGGTAGGGTAGGTAGGGTAGGTAGGGTAGGTAGGGTAGGTAGGGTAGGTAGGGTAGGTAGGGTAGGTAGGGTAGGTAGGGTAGGTAGGGTAGGTAGGGTAGGTAGGGTAGGTAGGGTAGGTAGGGTAGGTAAGGTAGGTATCATAGTTAAGACAGGACAACGTCTGTCGGGTCAGCTAGTACTAAATAAAATAAATGTCTTAATGCTGATAAAACCATATACGGAACCCAAATAGAAGATCAATACACAAGTAAAAGAAGGAAATGCCTCCTCTCTTCACTTAGAAACATCACGCTATAATAACTCACACACATGACCTACTTACAAAGCCCAGACAAACTTTATAATACGAACCAAACAAAATAAACGTAACCCGCTCCCGCTACCGCGTCCCACTTTACCCTCACCCGGCTCTCCGACGCGGGTGCCCAAAGAGTTCATTCGGTCTTTTATTGTCATAGCTCTAAAAGCGCCCTGTCAGATGTAACTCTAACGACGTCGTAAAGTGCCGCCGACGTTGACGTCGACGTCGGCCCCGCCCCCTCATAATTAGGGTTAATTGTGTAAACATTTATAGGACAACGCTTTTTCGAAGTTCGATGGGATTATTTTCAAAGATATTTGTGTTTTTTCAAGTTTTATGTCACCCGTTAAAAACAAAAAGGTTTTATATAGAATTTCTACCTGAAGTAAAGCGCTTTAATAATGTTACATGTTACAGGACTAGAATAACGGCTTTTGGAGGCTTAGGGCGGCTTTCACCAATGTAACTGAACGCTATCAGCGCATAAACCATGTTTAAGAGCTGTCAACGTCATTCACGTGTTTCAATTTCATCCGTAAAATTCGCACTTAAATTCCTAATTACTTGTATGTATCACCTATAATCAAGTTCCATACACAGTATCCTACAAAACTAAACCCAAAAAAAAAAATTAACACACCATTATTTTTCAACAATTCATTTAATTCACGCCCCTCCCCAAATCATTGTTTCCACAAGCAAAAAGGGGTTAATACACAGAACAAATACATTAACCAAAGTAAATATACATACACATATATTGCATCATCCCTCTGTCAGGCCAGAGGAGTGATCCAATAAAATATAAGGTGATTTTATGTGGGCAAATAAAATACTGTGTAACGATGTAAAGCCACTGAAATGATGTTGTTTTTCATTTTGTTCGTGTATTTTCAATTTTATATCAATATGGGCTAAATAATGTGTGTTCCTCCTCCAATGGCATCCTGAGTGTGTTTACAGACCGATAGGACTCTCCCCTTATACGAAGGTGGGTAAGTGTTCAGACACACTTATCCAAATAATCTGGTGTACGTTGTGTGTTTCACTAGTTGTTTATTATTGTACATTTAATTTAATACTAACATTAGGCTAAGATAAAGTACTACTAACAATATATGGATGCAATAATTCCGAAATAAAATATTTGAATTTGAATAACAGTCGTACGGGTGGAGCAAAGATTAAGCTATGTTTGCCGCTGTTGGTTCGTGGATGAGAGACCATCCTCGAGACCAGTGCCTCAGACGTTAAGCTCCCGGCTATCATTCGTAGATCTTTGACAGTCGTAATGGGTAGTCAGAAATCTATAACTCTGATATCCAGTCTAACCAAGGGATATATTCAGCTGTATAGGTTCGACTGGAAGCCGACCCCATCATAGTTGGGAAAAGGCTAGGTGGATTGATATTGCTTCGCGGTAAATACTTAATTTTGTGAAATTTGTGCTCTAATTAGGTACTAATATTTGTGCTATAAAGGTCTACAGAGAGCACGGGGTTTGTAATAAAATGTTAGCACAATTTAAAAGAGGATAAAGCCTCTGTAACTCTTTAACTTTACAATCAAATCGAAACTAAAATTACCTTCACGTATTAAATTAGCTCTGTCTCTTACGCCACCTGCGTAATCTTCCCCAATGTTTACCATTCACTCGGTTTTCACAAACACCCTCTAATAGCATATACACTAATACATGCCCATCAAATTAAGACAAACAAACAATCACACACACAAACCGTCACGCAAACACACACACAATCTACACCCTAATAAAATACACACACATACACGAATCCCGCTTAATGGAAAAGGTACAATTTACTTTGTATCAACTGAAGGCACTTAGCCTTTAAACCTCCAGATATTAATTACTGCTTGATTATCCTAAGTTCACACAGTTTCAAACTATTGAAAATGTTATTCGATGCAATTAATTGGTATTTAAGGACTTTGTGGGTTGTAGTTTGTAAGCCTTCGAGGGTTTTGTTTCTTGTGGCAAATTGTTGTTGTGGTGTGTGGTTAGTTTATGTAGTCAATTTAGAGGTTAGGTAGGAGGTAGTCAATCTGCCTAGCCTTTTCCAAATTACGTTAGGGTCGGCTTCCAGTCTAACCAGCAGCTAAATACCAGTATTTTACACGGAGCGACTGCCTATCTTTGGTCTTACCAAGGGGTATCGTAACACCCAGTTGCTGACTGGGTTGTGGAGGTCATACCTCCACAACCCTGGCTGGCTGACTGGCTGTCAGACTTTCGAGCTTCTGACTACCCGTAACGACAGCCGGGACCAAAGGCTTAACGTTCTTTCCGAGGCACGGAGGAGTTTCGATAGGTAAAGATGGTCACCCATTCACGGACCAACCCTGCAAGCGTAGCTTAACCTGATGGATCGAACCGTGCGGCTGTTATTAATTAGCCCCGAGCTTAAAGTTAGATAGTATAAGTAGTAATTGATATTTATCCACTAGGCTTTGATTTTTGAGGGTCCGTATCCAAAGGGTGCTCACCGGAACCCAATTACTAAGGCTTCACTGTCAGTCCGTCCGTTCCTCTGTCATAGGACTGTATCTTTTGAACCGTAATAGTTAAATTAGCCTGTTTAAATTTTCACAGAGTGTGAACTATGGTATATACGTATGGTAGCTATAACAACAAATAATATACATATATTATATCAAATGCCAAATAAAAATAATCATGGAATGTCTATCAATATTGTGGGTAAAAACTTACATTTGGAGGTAGGATGTACGAAAGCACTTGAACCGTTTTTTTTTTAATGTCTTCGAAAAATGTCCACTTATTTTTAAAGGATAGTATAGTGGTACCTCTTCTCAACGCATAGAAACACATTTTAAAGGAAAACAAATAAACACCGCTCCAAATTCGAAAATAAAACTATCTTATTAAGAAACACACCGCCGATTTACAAAATCAAAGCCAAGATCGAGTCGATAAAACTCACCGAACTATTTAAGAATTACTCGGACTCACAATATTTGTCGACAGTCGGATATTACGGGATCGAGGCGGGAACGAGTAGCCTATTACATGAATATCGATTGTGCGACCCATTTACGAACCGCCAACATAATACGCGGCTGATCAAATCAGTGTCCAACCATTATTAGTTCTATTCCGTACGAATTACAGGCGAAAGTTCTTTGAGCTTACCGCAAAAAAACTGTTGCGAAATCGAGTCGCAGAATATAAGTACCATTCGATTATTGACCGTAATAATCGATAGTGCTTAATGAAGGTTTTTGTAGTGACTCGGGACTTGAAATATGTTGCTTGTTTAATCGATTTTGTATTGATGTCAAACAGGGGTAGTTAAAAAGTCATTATGTACTTAATTTTCTTTAAGAATTAGTTTCTTTTACGCTTTTTTGACGAAGTGTAGAAACTTCTAATAGCTTTTGCCTCGACACTATTCGTTTAGTATATATAATTCGTCATATTTATACATGCTTGATTCATTCATGTTTGACTATTTTGGATCTAGCTTTTTCGATGGGTGATATTAATAGATTCACTTACTGCGTCGGTCGCTTTCTAATGTAGTTTATTCAGATACCTAAACCATGAATGTGTTCAACAAGTCTTTACAACTGGTAGCTTATAAATTATGTAATTACTGTCTTGGAAATTGAAATAAAATATTTATCCACAAAAAAAACAAGTCAAAGTCAAATAATTTATTTCAAATAGGCACAAGAATGAACAAAAAATAGAATTGATTCTAGTTGCAAAGAACATTTCATTAGATTTACGTCATGGCAGTTGTTTTCGTTGACCTAGCCAAGGCGTTTGACACAATACCGACACATCTTTTGAATACGAGGAAACGTGCTGGGTGGTTTCGAAGCTATAGCAAATAAGTGGAAAGTAAAAGAAGGTGCCCACCATCTTCGGGATTCCTCAAGGTAGTATCTCTCTGTCCGATGTTTTTCGCCTTCTATATACACGGTATATTTAACCTATGACCGCTTGGTTTTATATCAATGACCGTGCCCCCAGCGCCGAACTCTTAAAAAAAAAACTTTGTTTCAAACGAATAGGGTCTTGCAAATACATAAAAATACTAAAACCTAAAGTAGATTCTCAGTCGTATAAACAAGATTCAGGCGGCACGGGCACGAAAAAAATTGTCGTATTTATCCAACTGCGGCCATTAAAAGGTTAATGCTTCGCTTTAAAACTTGGGAACAGGTCATATTCTTGCCGAAAGTGGTTTGTTTGTAATCTCTGATACACTCAGTAGAAACTTACTAACATTTTTTTTTGAGGGTCTTCAGTCCTCAGGGAATCATCAAATGACTTTTGCTGACTAAAACACATCCATGTTCCTTCCTTAGCCCTTTGTATTCCGGGGCAGCGGTAACACTTTTGGACAATCCCGCTGACCCGGCAGGGACTTACTTACACTTAATGTAAATAAAAAAAAGGTCATCACTTTCTTCAAACCCATAGCTTCCAATCCTTCTCGCCAGTTGACACTCATGCTGCAACGATCATATTATACCACCGCAGTACATCCTCCTTTATATAATCCTCCATTGTAAGATAATACTTCTTCATCCTTTGCCAAGCCTTTTCTCAACGATGTTGGGGTTGGTTTCCAGTCTAACCAGATGCAGCTGAATACCAGTCATTTACATGGATTGACTGCCTATCCGACTTCCACAACCCAGTAACTGGGCAACACGATAGCCCTTGGCTTACCAACTGGCTGTCAGATTTTTGGGCTTCTGACGACCCGTAACGACTGTCAAAGTTGCGCAAATGACAGCCGGGACCAACGGCTTAACGTGCTTTTCGAGGCACGGAGGAGTCTCGGTATGTAAAGACGGTCACCCATCTACGGCCAACCCCGGCAAGCGTGGTTTAACCTGATGGATGGACCTGTGCGGCTGTTAGTACTTAGCCACGAGCTTCACTAACATAATACTTCATTAACGTTATTTGACGTTCCTGACCACGGGCGGTTACAAATAAATTATCAGTTCACACAATACTTGTAAATTATCGTAAATGTCCATTGCGCAAGATTGGGTTCACGTAGATGGCTGAAATAAACGATCCTGGAGGCATAGTGCCATAATTTCAATGCTTTACAATCGCCTTTGTTAATACCAATATGGTTTTGCCTTTTACAATATGGGTATAAAACCTCCACTGGCTATCCTTCTCATCAACCGCTGCAGAGAATAGTTGGGTTATGAATCGCCACACTTGATTAACGATGTGTTGTTTGTATGTTTTGTGAAGCTAGCTACAGTTTTACGACAAAATTAAATTTTTTTTTTATCCGCAAAAAATTGCTCTTGTACCTAGCCTAAGAAACCGCTTAAGACACACGCGTAGAAAGTGATGTTCCTTCTAAGATAGTACTAAACTTAAAGCACCATCTATTTTTAACCCAAATTCTGTCAACAAATAAACTAACCCAACAAACTTCAAATAACTACAGTCCAGAATTGAATTAAACTGAATAAACAAATTACGACTTACAATTACTATTCCGAATTCGGCCGTTGGGCCTGTGAATTCGGCCTTTGGGCCTATGAATTCGGCCTTTGGGCCTCTGTATTCAAAAGTTGTCGCAAAGGGTCACACTTTAAGTGTTTACTAGAGTCAGTTTGGGACATAATATATAATTAAGTGTCAGTAAATGTTTCGTGTGTCATTTCTTGGACTGTTTCTACTGGAGGGTGATAAATCTTTAGGGTAGAATTTATTTTATGATCTTTGTTTTGTTGTGTTTTGGGTGTCCAGTTTTACTTCGTAGAACGGATTTACTTCTACGGTTGCAAACGTAGTGATCAAACGTCATCATCATCTGCCTAGCCTTTTCCCAACTATGTTGGGGTCGGCTTCCAGTCTAACCGGATGCAGCTGAATACCAGTATTTTACATGGAGCGACTGCCTATCTGACTTCCACAACCCAGTAACTGGGCAATACGATACCCCTTGGCACGACTGGCTGTTAGATTTTCGGGTTCTGACGAGCCGTAACGACAATCAAACGTATGAAAAAAAAAAAAATTGCAATTATAAAGTTATCTACTTCCCTTGCATTATGATACACTTAGCTTGCTTTTAAAACCACATTAATTACTTATGGCCGGAGCTCGCTATTAATAATGTAGTCTAATGAATGAATGCTTCTTCAAGCAATTTAAAGGCGGGCGTAAGTTAAGATCTTCATATTTTATCGTGAAAACTTAATCTTTATTTAAAATCATTGTCAACTTAATACACATAATATTACATACCTTAAAATACTTAAAATACTAATAATAACTATGTAAAAGTATATAACAGGAGCGAAAAAATAAATAAAAATAAATCAAAGGCATCAAAAGATTCGTCCACAAACTGAAATAAACTCTGTAGGGTAATTAATGACTCTAAATATATAATTTAATGACAAAATATGAAAAAAAATTGATTAGGAATTAATAGCTCTTCAGAACGAAGAAGACACAAGCAATCGAACAGAACAAGAATAAAAACAATAATTCCACAGCCGGACAGATAAACTCAAAACATAAATTTTAAAAAATATTCCCGAAATGCAGTTCTCTAGTACCTATTTGAGATACAGCCGAAGCTTCATCCGCACAATATGACAACAACAGTTAAAGGAACCCTAACCTAACACAAAGGCCTCCAGATCCAGTCACAACGGGGCACAAAGTTGGCCCAACTACGCCCAACTAATGGCCAGGGTCAAGTGCCATTACAGACCACACTATGGTGCATACGACGTTGATGTATTACCCAGGAATGGTACTGGAAGTTTTGCATAGATCCCAGATTGGAATTACTGTTGGAATGGGACTTTTAGTTCTGAATGGTGTCGCTGTCGTTGTGTAACGGCTCATTTACATGATACACACACATATAGCATCATGCTTGCAATCCCCAAAGGTTACGGCAGAGGTGTAAACATTTACATAATGCAGAAACATAATGCCTATATACATCAAAGCTTTGTCTGTCATTCGTGGATCTTTGACAGCCCTAAAGTCTAATCAGCCAGTCTTACCAAGGGGTATCGTATTATACAGTTACTGACTGAGTTGTGGAGGTCAGATAGGCAGTCGCTTCATGTAAAATACTGGTATTCAGCTGGATCCGGTTAGACTGGAAACCGACCCCAACATAGTTGTAAAAGTCCCAACTACGTTGGGGTCGGCTTCCAGTCTATGCTAGGCAGATTGATTAACATCAAAGCTTTGTATCAAATATTTAAGAATGAGTAAACTTGTTTTTTTTTTATAGAGCTCTGATTCGCAGTTGTAAACTACAAACTCACGCTACTTTGTAATTTACAATTGCGAATAAGTGCTCTTAAACAAAAACAAGTTACTCATTCTTAAATAGCAACTATCTAAATCAAAAGATTAATTAATTAGGTATAAATTGTCTTTTATTTATGAACAGTTTATTTTAATTTCTATAAAAAAACATACCACTGCTCTTAAAACGATCGCAATTTGCTTGATTTGATTAAATTTTTATAACTATTACTACCGATTGCCTCTTTGTTTTGGTGATCGCACCTGAAATTCTGGGGTCTAGATTTGTCCCCGATTTATGGAAATAGGTTCATGGAACTTAAACATGTGTGTGTATCTAAAAAAAGGTACACCTCTGCCTAGGTACCACTTCGGTAAAATATCAGCGTTATGTTATGTAATATTTTATATATAACTCTTACAAAATCAGAATCGCACATCCAATTACATGAGAAATGCACTAAAAATTCTATCACGATGTAATAAAAACAATACTCAACGGATACCGATTGCAATTAAATTGCTCTGAGCAAAAAAGCTGAAACGGCGCTATTGGAGCCGTTGCCATGGCAACAGACCGGAAATTAAACCGAGTTGACTTGTTCAAACACGGCCACCTGTTTTGCTTCCATTTTTTTTTTTTATTTTGCGGTGAACAAATTATTGCACGAGGAAAAATTTAACTCAAATCTTTTTACAGTCACTTCCGTGTTTTTTTTTTTGTGAAAGGTGAATTGTGGTTTTGTTGCCTGTCAATATAACTTAGTGGTGTTCTTCAGAAAGAAGTATGTATAATGAGGAAGCGGAGCGCCTCACTACTCTGTCGCCTACGAAGCAGCTCCAACGGCCTCCTGAAGGTGTTGTCCGAGCGGTGGGATTTACCACTATTACAGAGGTGGATGCAGCTTCATGCTAGCGCTTCTCCTCGTAGTTTTTAAGAATTATTTATTAATTAATTTTAAATTGTAAATTTGATTATTTTGACATTTTTTATTATTTATTATGTGTGATGTATGTATGTAAATTATTGATTAATTAATTTTGTAATTGTAACTTTGATATTTTTTAAATTTTTATTTTAAATTTTTATTATTGAATGGATTGTTGTCAATATTATGGACTATGTCTGAATTTAAATAAATAATAATAATAATAAGGGGTATCAGGTGACGTTCTGTTATTCCTGCCTACGCCCATGGCTCGGCGTGAATTTATGTATGTATGTACGCAGCGCATCAAGATATATCAAACTGTCCAATTTCTCCAAATGATTTTAAACCTTAAAGCGTAGACAGTTCAGTTCAAAATCGATTAGAAATTTTTACGCTGGCCTCTGTACATTCACCAGCATACCAAGTTACCACAAACTTGATTTGCTGGCGACTGTACATGAACGATCTACAATTTAAACTAATTGTAGGAAAACCTAAATTCGATTTATAAATGAATTTAGCCTTCTATTCATGCCTGATGAATCGAAGGATGTCCTCATCAGTGAACAGAGGGTTAGCTTTGCCTTGAATCAATCAAAACTTCCCCAGAGCTATCTAGCCCCAGCACTTATGTTATCAATTGACCTAAAACGCTAGACCTTTGCGGAATACCGGCACAACCCTAATCCTCAATAACCGGAATACATCGATAACTTCGCGTGAGAGGGATGAGCTTAATCAATCACACGGATCTTCGCTGTTTCTTACATGAGCAAACATTTGCTGAAAACCTAGATTTCAGAGGAAAAATTGTTTTTTCTGACAGGTCAGACTAGATGCCTTAATTTCTAGGAAAACTAGTGACCCGCACTTTCTTCTCGTATCCGTATTCGTTATATTCATGTTATAGTTTCATTTAGCAACATCGTTTTTTCAAGCTTATTTTTTGTATTATTTATCCATAAATATTTTTGTTCTTATTTAAAAAAAAAATAACTTTTCGCATACTATAATAAACTTTATGTTTGAGTGTCAAGGTTTATAATCCACAAGCAGCTGCGGTCACTTGAGCGATTGGTTTGGTTCTCTCATCGCGAACATTCGCGTGTAATGTAACGTTACAGATCCGAGCGTTGCAACAGCGTAGGAGAAGAATTGAGCATTAGTCAGTTGTAGTCAGGGAGGCAGTATTGTAACGTAATGCTTGAGATTTCAAGCATTACGTTACATATCATAAATGTTACATTACAGGCGAATGCTTGAACAGAGTACCCAGCTTATTCCATAGTCTGGAGCTATTGTTGCAAGTTGCTTCGTTTACCAAACACATAACGCATTTACTAAGGCTGACGTATTGTAAACCAAACCAACAAAACCAAACCACCAAACCAACAAAAACCAAATATATCCAATTAAATACCCCATTAGATAAATAACGTGACTTATCAACTGTCTACCTTCTCAAATACTTTGTTTATATGATCTCTTATAACCATGAAAACTTTTAATTGGCCTTATTTTGTTACTCTCAATCTTGCAAATGTGTCTAACTGTAAGTTTTCCTAAAACTGTAAAATAAAATAAATAAATAGTTTGAAGACCACCATAACTTTAAACATCATGAAACCAGTCTCCCTTTTTTGAATAAAAAATCCGCGTTGAACACCTTGACATTTCTCTTTTACTTTCAGAACGATTCTTAATGAAAAGGTGAATGAGACACCTGTTTATGAATGAACGATGATGGTTTACAATCCTTTCACTCTCAGTGTTGTCAGATAGTAGGAAATGTGTATTTCTAATATTATTCGTAAACATTATGCGAGCTCATTCACGTATAACCCGCCATCGCTGTCAGATTTCGAGGTAATGTTATCACAGTGGAATATTGTACTTTCTGAGTATTGCTTTCAACGTAGACGTAAAAGTTTTGTTCATTTGTTTATTATGCTCTGATTGTATCCACGTGTTGCGATAGTAAAAGACATCTGCATTTTATTCACAACAAAGACTGTTACCGAAGAAGTCTTCTAAACGGAATTTGCAAACCCGAAAATCTTGACAAAATTAAAATCAAAAGTCAATTATTCGAAGTAGTCTGAAAATTAGCACTTTTTGAACTTCAAAATTACATGAGACAGTACAAAATACCCGGTCTTTACCACTTCCTAGTGCTTTAGCTGGGAAGAAGAAGTGGCGCAACAAACTCCCCAGCAGCACAGCTATCTGTTCAGTTGAAAAACCGTTTACACAGAAAGTTTAAATCAAATAGGCGACCATTATTCTTCAGACGGCCATTTGCGGTTGGAACTAGTCAAATCAGGTAACCAAAAATGTGTGCTTTTTGACTCGGGAGCCTGTCGAATGGTTGTGAATAGCTATGCTATATATTTTAGCTAGTCAATGACATAATTATTGGCTAATAGTTTCATTAGACCATTACGAGACTAAAGGCTAATTGTGACTGTACCACCATCTGCTTAGCCTTTTGCCAACTTCGAGCTTCCAGTCTTGAATATGTAGCTTAATACAAAGATTTTACTGTAAGTACTGGGTGTACTGCCAGCACCACCCAGTTACTAGGTACTCAGCGTATATATGTGTGTTACGTGGTAACTAGAAATTACATGTGATCATTGTAAACCCTGCCTGACACAAAAGTATAGTAGGAAGGCTTAAAAAACACTATTCCCTGTTGGTAAGTCCCTTATAATATAATGTATAAAGACCTTTCAATTTTACTCTCACTCACTGATTAATCACGAAATCTCAAAAACTACAGGACCTTTTTTTTTTTTTAAGTCTGGGATATTATCCAATGACTGTTCCCGCTCTGGGTGGAGCGGAAGGGAGTGTCAGACTCTTACTGACTAAAACCCATCCATGTTCCTTCCGTAGCCCTTTATGTTCCGGGGTAGCGGTAACCCTTTCGGACAATCCCGCTTACCCGGCAGGCTTGGCCCTGAGGGGCCCCTTCATATGCTGACATCTCTTTGAGGCGCGCGTGGAACATATACGCGCCGTCCGGCACGGGTCTGGTGCTGATCGGACGGTGAGTCACCCATTACTCACCGCCCGCAGGCCCACGCCTACGGTGGCCGGGAGTCGTCACGTGGCTCCCGACGCCCGGGGCGTCTCCTGCGGCGGCTGGGACGGGAGGACCTTTCTCTCTCCCATCCCGCCACCTCCTTCGCGAGCATGACTTTTTCGCAGAAGGAGGTGACTGCCTCCCACTCCCTCTCGCCCCGGACCATGGCTTGCACCAGGGCCGGGCGCGAGAGGTCGCCGCCGATCGCCTCTACGAGGACACGGCGGTGCTCCGCCCATGCGGGGCAGGTTCGCACCGTGTGCTCTACCGTGTCCTCTGGGCGATCCTCGCAGTGGTGACACCCGGGCGTTTCCTCCCGCCTGATGATGTGCAGGAACCTCCCGAAACATCCATGTCCGGTGAGGACCTGCGTCAGGCGGTAGGTGAGGGCGCCGTGACGCCTCTCTAGCCACTCCTCAAAGAGGGGCCTTACCGCCACTATCGTGGCGTGCCCTAAACTACTGGACCTACGAAGATGAAATTTGGCACAGAGGTAGGTATTAGGCACAGTAGGAGACATCAGCTATGAAAGGACTTTAGGAAACTTCTCCCTTAAAGGGTTGAAATAGAGGGTGGAAGTTTGAATGAAAAATTTCAACATCGTAGCAGGCGGAGCCACGGGCAGCAGCGAGTAAAAAATAAAACACAAATAGGCAGTATCTTCTATCTCCGTACATCAAGTAAACTGTTCGCAACAAAGCAAACTTGACACACTTTCCGAAAACTTTCAATCCATGCCGTGATTAATGTAAATTTAATGGCGCATTGTTACAAAGTACACCATCACATCATTATTTTATTAACATTTTGGAAACACTCCCTGTATTGTGTGATGACTTTCAAGTATGATGGGAACTTTATTTTTTCGGTGTTTAGGAGTAATTTTATAAGTGGTTGGGAAAGGTCAGATAGCCAGTATCAGGCTCTTGAAAATAAATATGGTAATAACCTTGAGTAACTTAGAAAATAGCACATCAAGTTACAACACACTGTCAAACTTTCTTAATCGATTTTTAACTTAATCGTTAACGTTTTAAGGTTTAAAATCATTAAGAGTTTTCCCGCACCTAGTTTGAAGGAACAAGTACACTTTATTAAAGACTGAAACTTGAATCCAAAATCCTACTTTATCGTCGTGAAAGGATTACTTGAATAGATGACAATAAAGAAGATGGTCTATTGAACGCTAATATCACGGCTAACAGGCACGTCCAAAATGGACTAGATTTTGCCCGCAGCTTCGCCCGCGTGGAGGTTGTTAATCCCACGGAAAAGTACTACTGAGATAAAAAGTATCCTATGTATCGGTCTATATATACATGCGTCAAATTTTATCCATATCCATTCAACCGCTTAAGCATCAAAGCACAATAAAAAAACTCACTTAAGCATTAACAATATTGGTTAGTATTCCACGCCTATTTTGCCCCCTACAAAAATCTCAGCCAGTAAAACCACAAATCTAGCCTTTCCAACCTCGACATAGACAACAGGCCATTGGTCCAGAATGTTCCATGTAGTCACGCGAGGCACAATAAAAACGGCATTATTTCATTAAATTCATGAATCTCACGTGCACCGCCCAGCCAACGCGAAACACAAAACAAACGATGTTTAACTCCTATAGAATATATAATATTACGTTTTATTATTTTTGTAGACATGACTGAGGGGAATTGACGTTATTATTTCATATAACGTGGAGGAAAATTGCGTATTATTTCAGTTTTTCGTTGTGATAATAATGGTAGAAGAGTCAATTGTGAGAATAGGATCGTGTAATATTTTAGTTTTGTGTCATTGTTTTTGATGCTTGAATCGAATAGGGAGGCACGTATGCATAGAATGTGACTGCGATACATCAAGTTGATGATGTTTATAGACAATAATATCACTTGATTAAGTCTCGTACACTTTTAGTACGTCATGACGCACAGGGTAAGAAAAACCGGCCGAAATTAAAACGTATCCCTCTTTAATTTTAAACTTATCTATATATATATATATCAGTCGCGCGCGCGCAGCGATAGCTAGCGAGCGTTGTCCCGGTGATGCGATAAGTGCGAATCGTTTGTCAAAAAAAAAAAAAAAAAATGTCGACAGTGAAATGCGCTAGTTGTAATATCGTTATAAACGAGCTTTTGGCATATGTGCAGAATAAAATCTCGATTATAACTGAAGACAGTTTAATGAAGATTTGTTTGTCTGCGTTTGGTGGTGACCAAATTGATGAAGCAAAGACGTTGCTATTTGAATCTTTACCAGTGGAATACCGGAAAAGAGTGCGGAAAGGGCAGGGCAAAGAAAATCGGGACTTAATGGATATCATCAGTTTATTCAAGGTCGTAGACAGTGATGTGATGCCAGTGTTTGTAGCCCGGGATTTGGAGAAATTGCCTCCAATAACTTTCGATCATCTTGACGTGTCTAAATTGCTAAAAGACCTCATCTTAGTGCAATCTGATATCAAGAATATCAAATCTTCCTATGTCACAACAACACAATTAGAGGAAGTAAAAAGCCAATTGCAAAATTTAAGGCACCCTGTTCCCGCGTTGTCAGTCGGAAATGTGAATGTTAAAAGAGGTGGTACATGTGCCTATCAAGGACGAGATAGCGGACCTATGGGATTGTCACATCTCAATGACTCCTCTATTTGCGATTCAAACGACACATCAAAATCCCGTTCTTCACCAAATGAGGATTTGAACTATAGAAGTTTAATTATAACGAGCGATCGCATTGAGGGTGGTAAAGATATTCCGACAAATATGACATTGTCGGTAGATCGTGAACGGTTATACGTCGAAGGAGCGGGGCGCGCGGGGCCGTGTAGCACTGTGCGAGCGGTCGAGCAGGTCTGTGAGTCATCGCCGGCCGCTGATAACGATGTACGCGAACAGCTGATTGACTCAAACAAATTTACGTTTGCAAATGCGTTGACTTCAAATAACAATAAAGACGGCAACGAGCAAGGATGGACGCTAGTACAAAACCGTAGGCCAAGGAGAAATAACCGTTTAATGGGAAAGATGGGCAGCAGTACGGTAGAAACCGAACATAATTTTAGGGCGGCCGACCGAAAAATACCCATATTCATTACGAACGTACATAAAGAAACGTCAGAATCTGATATATGCAAATATATATTTAGTAAAACTTGTGAAAAGGTTACTTTAGAGAAAATTGTGATGAAGAAGCAAGGTGACCATGACGCTTATAAATTCTTTGTAGCTGCATCAAAACTACAGATGTTCTTGGAGGAGAAACTATGGCCGAGTGGTATCATTTTCAGACGCTTTGTACATTTTAAGAAGAGATTTTCGACAGAGACTGTAGGAGTAGAAGTTTCTGATGACGGCCATTACAACAACTTAAATGGCTAGTGACGTTTACTTTGCTACTTTTAACTGTAAGAGTGTCAAGCGCTCTGTAGATGGAATACGCCAGTTATGTGAAACATGTGACATTATAGCTCTTCAGGAGACATGGTTGATGCCCAGTGATATTTCATACTTGAACAGTATTGATAAAGAGTTTAGCTGCACGGGAACCTCAGCGGTGGACATATCGTCGGGCATGTTACGTGGGCGTCCTCATGGCGGTCTCGGAATACTGTGGCGGCAAAAAGTGTTTCCTGATGTGATAGTGGTGCAGTGTGATAATCCGCGCATATGTGCGATACGCGTAGTATTACCTGAGCGGTCATTTCTAGTGGTGAATGTTTACATGCCTGTGGACGCTGCGGCGAATTTAGTCGAATTTACGGACATCCTCGGTTCGGTAAGCGCTATAATAGACAGTAGTAATATAGATTGTGTATACATACTTGGTGATTTTAACGCACACCCTAATGAACAATTTTATAATGAATTATCGTTATTTTGTGAGGACCAGGACTGGTCTTGCATTGATGTAGAAATGTTGAAGGGCGTTTCTGATTCGTTTGATTGTTTCACTTTTGTGAGTGAGGCTCACGGATCGCAAAGATGGCTTGACCACTGTTTAGTCTCTAAGGCAGCGGTGCCGTCGGTGCGCAAAGTGTTTGTCAAGTATGACGTACTGTGGTCGGATCACTTTCCATTGATAATGGAGTGTAATCTGGACTTAGTCTCACCTAAGATACACGAATGTAAACAGACTGTTAATGAAGCTGTATGGGGGGAAAGAAGTGTAGATCAAGCGAATCAATACATGACTGAATGTCACAGACTTTTGAGACTTCTTGACTTTCCTGAGGAGTTTATAAAATGTGCAGATTACACTTGTAATATTTTGCAGCATAGACAAGCCATTGACGGTTTGTATACCAATATTGTAAAAATTTTAAGACAGGCAGCATTGCGTAGCAAACATGTTAAACATAACATACGTAAGAGAAAGAAACCTGTTGCAGGGTGGAACTTACATGTTGGCGACGCACACAGGGAAGCTAAGCAGAAATTTTATTTGTGGTGTTGGTATGGCAAACCGATGTCAGGTGCAATTTATAACGAGATGAGTGAGGCCAGGAAAATCTTTAAGAGCCGACTGAGATGGTGTCAGAATCATGAAGAACAGGTAAAAATGGATATTCTGGCCTCTCATCACTCTAAAAACGATTTTAGATCTTTTTGGAAAGCGACAAATAAACTTAATAACAAACCGGTTACTCCTGTGTGTATCGACGGCGTAAGTGATGCCCGTGAAATATCAGATCTGTTTCGACAACATTTTACTGTCAAATCGCCATTGGGGTCCTCACAGTCGGTGATCAATGTTGAGAATGGTAAAAAGTTAGATTTTAGATGTTCAGCTAGAGAAGTGAGATTGATAATCAAATCAATGACTAGAGGTAAATCTCCCGGCCATAACGGGTTGAGCATTGAACATCTGCAGCATGCTGGACCCCACTTACCCAGGTTGTTGGCTATGCTGTTTAACCTTTGTCTAAGTCACTCTTATTTGCCTGAAGAGATGATTAGAACGGTTGTAATACCTATCGTTAAAAACAAGACAGCTGATCTTTCAGATACGGTTAACTACCGACCTATCTCTCTTGCCACGGTAGTTTCAAAGGTATTTGACAGCATGTTGAACTCACAGCTGACCAAACACATTGAGCTGCATGACAATCAGTTCGGCTTCCGGGGCGGACTATCCACTGAAAGTGCAGTTTTGTGTGTTAAGCATGCTGTCAGATACTACACAAAACGTCAAACTGCAGTTCACGCTTGCTTTCTTGATCTTTCGAAAGCCTTTGACCTGGTTTCCTATGATCTGCTATGGAAAAAGTTAGAAACCACCAATCTACCAGTAGAACTCATCAACATCTGCAAGTACTGGTACGGAAATCAGGTCAATGGTGTGCGATGGTCAGGTACCATGTCGCAAACGTACAGGTTGGAGTGCGGGGTGAGGCAGGGGGGATTGTCCTCGCCAACCCTATTCAACCTGTATATGAACGATCTGATTGTGGCACTCAGTAGCACCAGGGTAGGTTGTCACATAGACGGAATTAATGTAAACAACATAAGCTATGCTGATGACATGGTGCTACTGAGTGCCTCGGTATGTGGCATTAGAAAACTGCTTGCCATCTGTGAAGCATATGCCGAGCAACACGGGTTAAAATATAATCCACTCAAAAGTGAAGTCATGGTCTTTGAGGCCAGAGGAAACAGTACAGCTAACGTATTTCCCAACATTATGCTGAATGGTACAGCTTTGCATAGGGTGTCTAAATTTAAGTACCTAGGACATGTGCTGACTTCTGACCTCAAGGACAATGATGACATCGAGAGGGAACGGAGGGCGCTGGCAGTGCGGGCGAACATGGTGGCTCGCAGGTTTGCACGTTGTTCGACAGAAGTCAAAATTACACTGTTTAGGTCTTATTGCAAATCTTTCTACACGTGCAGCCTGTGGGCCGACTATTCTCAAAAGTCCTACAGTGCCCTCCGAGTCCAATTTAATAATGCGTTTAGGGCGCTGTTGGGGCTGCGGCGATTCTGTAGTGCATCAGGGATGTTTGCTGAGCATCGCGTAGATTGCTTTTATGCTACGATGCGTAAAAGATGCGCATCCCTGGTGAGTAGAGTACGTGGCAGCGCCAACAGCATCCTTAGCATGATATCTAGTCGGCTGGACTGCAATTACATCAGTCATTGCTCCGCTATTTGTCATGGAATGGCGAAGTAGTGATTGGTGAATTTTAATTTCTAAATAATTATATATAAATTTTGATTGTGGGTAGTTTTTAAGGATTACTAACACTAGTTTATAAGAACATTGTTACTAACAAAATGGACATCATAGTCTGTAATAAAGAAATTATTATTATTATTATTATTATACTAATATTATAAAGAGGTAAAATTTGTAAGTTTGTATGTAGGGGGTAATCTCCGGAACTAATGATCCAAGTTCAACTTTTTTCACTGATAGAAAGCTACATTATTCCTGACTGCTATTAGGCTATAAATTATATTTATATCATACATATTAGCTAAGCTATCGCAATTTTCATCTAGAAAGTCGGAAAGAAATACCTCCGAAAACAGAATTATTTGCATGCGCTGCCTAAACAGTTACAGTATATCGCAATTTTCCGCGGACGAAGTCGCGGGCAGAAGCTAGTTTATTTATATTTTTGGTTGTTGTTATACCGGCAGCAAGTTTGGCCTCCTTCGGATACAGAACCTGAAATAGTGACTTTATTTAATAATAAACTGGGTACAAAAAATCTTATCAGTCTTTTCTCTGTTGTTTCTTTCTTTTTCGTGTGGTTAGTGACTAACATGGTATCAGAGTTTTATGTTGCTCATGGGCCTCTGACTTAGCTTCACATGCTGTTGAGAAATATCTCTTAGACGCATGGTTTCCTCGATGTGAATAGCGATAAAAATCCAACTTAATATTCGCAAAACACTTCCTACTTCAAATTCCATTTGTTCCCAAACCACTACGAAACCAAATCCACGTGGCGACACTAAAACCAAATTAAGTTAAAATATCTAAGTATCAAGAACATCTTCAGGCAAATTGGGTCATACAAAAGATTATCCAAAGTATCAAATCGGAGCAGACGAGAATAAATTGGTTTTACATTAAGCTATTCGTGTATTAGGGATAAGGGTTACGTCACAGTATATGTTAGTCTATGTTTTGTTTTGTTATTATTTAGCAGAGTAGATAAAACAATAATGGAGACCTGGATCGAAGCTCACATTAAATTTATTTTGATCAAAATATGATTCATGGTCGCAAATCTTATTTTGACATACGTATTAGCCTCTCAAATATCGTATGAACCCCATAGGTTCATAAGAAAAAGTCTCTCGAAACGACAGTAAATATAACCGTATAAATCGTTGAGCTCTTATAAGCAAACGGCTTCTAATATGCGTACATGTAATGGGTTAACATAATTATCGAAATCATCATTACATCTGTCTAAGTTAAAATTGACAATATGGGATGTATAAAACTCAATATGGAATGACCAAAAATAGTAACTCAAATTCTTTATTGGATTCATGTGTACATATGTAGGTGTTACATAAGTAAATAAGTTCCAACATGAAACCCGGTTAGGGCTTGGCAACATATTAACATTGGACAATTAAGTAGCCATAGGCGTTCACTAAGTATTTTAAACGAATGTGTATTTTGTCCACTCAAGTCAGTGCGCAGAAACATGATATAAAATGTAACCTAACACACACTAAGTACGAGGTAGTATACCACAACAATAATTTCAAATTCACAACTTTAAAACATCGCGAGTAAGATAAATGGCGGTAACGATCGTGTCGCTTCAACTGTGGACCACCGGCTTTACGCAAATCCCTTCGTCGGGTGCAGTTAAAAAGTATTCACACCGCTCGCTTTATATAGTATACGTTGGTATCGTACATCTTTAGCTTTTAGTTTGGGACGAACTTTAAGTTTTACCAAAGTGGTTTTTGTGAATTATAGCACTGTCTTAACACATGGGTATTTATGGGAGCTTATTGGGGGCAGGGACCTTAAGTGGTTCGGTACCTTTACAGTTTAATATGTTTTATGATTTAATAACAACAAATCAATATAATAACCAATCATTAAACTTCTCAATTATAAATGTTGGATTTAAGTCAATTCTTATTACAAACTTTGTTACTGGAACAAAATTAATAATCATTTTTTATTTTTTTTTTATGTTTATAACCATTTAAATTGCAATGCCTTAACAGGCAACTAAGTTCTAAGAACCTACTTATTAACATCTTCAAAATTCTGTACACTTAGTTTGCAATAAAAAATTTAATTTGAATTAGAAAGAAACAACATAGATCATCATACTTGATGCCGATTTCCTATTCACTTTAGTTCAGTGTTTTCCAAGATTAACTATATCTATGTCACATTGAATAATACAACGTTGTGTTTTACTTATTCGCCATGTTGCTTCAATAAGAACCAAAAACACATCGAATAAAAACATAACCTCGAACCAAATGGCACCCTAGTCGCAGAAACCGCAGCAACAAACCCTCAAAATTCAGGAGCCGTAGCCAAAAACAAAGGAACAAGAAGAATAAGCTTCTAAATCATTAAGTATAATACGAAACACATACCAACCACAAGTGGCAGATGTGTTCCAACGATTGTTGAACTCGCGTAAATCAAGAACTTGTTCAGTAGTACCTACTTAGTAGAATCGTACCTACTTCTAAAGGGGGACTACACAGCAGTGATAGTCTTTTTTTTTTGAAGGCTGGGAATCATCCAATGACTTCTCCCGCTCTGGGTGGAACGGAAGGGAGTGTCAGTCTCTTACTGACTAAAACCCTGGATGGGTTGCTTCCTTAGCCCTTTTTGTTCCGGGGTAGCGGTAACCCTTTCGGACAATCCCGCTTACCCGGAGCAGTGATAGCCTAGTGTTGTGACTGCCAAGTCACAAGTCTCGAGTTCGAACCCAAGGCACGCACCTCTGATTTTACTGATTCATGTGAATAATTATCACTTGTCTGCATGCCGGTTTCCTCAAGATGTGTTCCTTCACGATATTTCTCAACAGCATGTGAAGCTAAGTCAGAGGCCCATGGGCAGCATAAAACCACTGACACCAGGTTAGACACTAACCAAAGAAGAGAATATTAAATTAAAATTATTATGGTTGTTTAGTTATTTTTATATAGCCACGTCTCGAATAGTAAATATTGAGCACTGCTGTGCCCAATGTTGAGGATCCCTCTGGGTCCTTACAGTAATATACTCCTCCATTTTTTCATGTTGGTTAAAATATGGTTGTATACTCTCTTTCTGATTGTATTTACAAATACAAAATAATGGAATAGTTTTAAAAAAATTGAAAAACAATTACACATTAACGTATACGTGGTATTAAGCTGTCATTCATTAATAGTGCTTTATTTTCTGAATTTGAAATAAATCTGTAGAATAATATCAATCAACAAACATCCAAAAATAACATTGACTAAAATTCAATCACCCACGCAGGTACAATTTAGACAGCCAATTCCCAACGGAGACCTCACAAAAAACCTACGACATCTGTAAGAATAAAATCAAGAATATCTTTCAGCACCCCAATCAATATTCAATTGAAACTACCTACGTATGTACACTACTACCTAGAATACAACACAAAACTAAATATTGTATGACACTGCCGTTTTTCTAAGAAAAATCGCCTCGGAATGACCCATTGCAATCCAACCGTCATTCTTATGTACATGTCCGAGCATTCCCGGGCTCATTTAGACTGAATATTGAATCCCACCGGGAAAAACCGCGGGATTCAACACGCAACTTCGACCACAGTTTTCGGTCAATCTGTGCATAAATAAACGGGCTTATATACCCTATACATATGTACTTTGTACACAGTTCCCATTGCCAAAAGTTTTTGTAAGTCCCGGGGCAGTCAGTAAATAAGTAAGGATTTAATCAATATTAACAAGATTTAGTCGTTCTATTGTATGGCGTATGTCAGGCGACGACGCCGGCATTAAGGGAATTGGATGATAGTGAGGGGACATGTCGATAGGAATTTTATCGATGTTGGTTAGTTGTTTATGGTTGCGCTGGCCGCTTTGCTTGTTTTTAGTCTAAGTTTTAGAATTTAAGGCAGGGTTTTACAATCGATTTGATTTCAGCACAGTCATCATTTATGTATTTTAAGCGGGTTTTGACCTTTTTTGTTGTGCTCTTTTTGTTAAATATTTTATACTTAGGTATTAGCTCGCGGTTCCGTTCGCGTGGAAAAACAAAAAAATACGGGATAGAAAAAGTATACTTCTCCAGACCCCAGACTGTCAAATTTATTAAGTGTGAAAAGGTGACTTATAGACAGATTGAATTACTTTTATATTTAACATATTAAGTATGTTTTTTTTACTATCTTCTACTATATTCCTCCTTGTAAATTTCTAACTATGTTCTATATTCAACACACCACTAATACTAATATATATCATCATTCTAACGCTACATAACAAACATTTATACAAATTATGCCACACGTGATACTAAATTTCAATCGCGTTGCACTACATTAATTCACGCCTACCGCCTATCAATGTCTTCAGCGCCATTAAGCATACAAAATATATTATCTTACCATAGATTTTACCTCTTCATAATATTTTCTTTGTTAAATTTCTTTACTTGACATACATATTTTTTACCAAATATTGATATAAAATTACACCATTACTATTAAAACGTGCATCACTCACTACTATTTTATTTCATAAGGGAAAAAAACAATAACGAAAATGATTATACCTTATTTTTTATAAGGAAATAGTGAATTTTTATAACAACTAGTATAATATATTTTATAATAATTATTAATTTAATGTTTATTTTAATGCTCACTAGTCAGTCACCAGTTTTTTTTTAAACGAAAATTAATTAACCCTGCCGTTTTTTGTCTGATTTATTCTAAGAAAAAACTATTTTTTGTACTAAGTATTTCTTGGTCTAAGTGATTTAATGTACGGAGACAACTTTTATTTCTAAGTTACTAAAGTAACAAAATGCATAAATCAAAATACTGGGTTCTTTATCAAAAGTGCGATAATTTTTATGATAAGTGTTAATTTATTGTTCAAGTGTCAGCGGAAAATATATGAAAATTATGCGAAGGTATGTTTGAACAGTATTAAATGCACGTTAAAATAGCCACTTTCGTATGTTACGACTACATGGCGGCTACCTGCAAGTAATTTCACAGACTGGGTCATAACTGTTTGCTTTATATTAAGTTAGAACGTTTACTTGTTAGCAATGGTTAACTAAAAACATTACATTGTGTACACAAGATTAATAAGGATATAGACTTTTTGGACGTCAGCTAAATTAATAAGAAATATTGGATAGGTATTTTTCTTTCTTTACGTAATCAAGAGATTAGAGTTAAAATGTGAGATGACGTCACGTCTACGTTGATTTTATTCTTACTTGTCACGTAGCGAGCCCCCACTCCCCGACTTTAGTCTAAGTATTTTTTTATTTATATAATTAAGCAAAAATACGTTTTTATTTTATTTTTATTATCTGACTGACATACTAAATAATTACCTTATCCTAGGCGGACCTAAAACAAAACCATTTATTTTTATTTCTCTTTTTCTTTAAGGTAACAACAGCGTCGAAGTTACACAGTGCAAACTACAGATTAACCAATAGTTGCTCTAGAATTTAGGCTTTAGAAAATAGGGTAAGGGTATTTTCATGAGAATCGCTCCGAAGACCAGTACCAATTTATTATAATCACAAATGTAAGATTAATGTACCAAACATCGATACTTAAACTCACAACCCTATGTTAAAACATATTTATCAGTTATTTTTTGGCCCGCAGCGCGTCGCGTCGTCGTAAAAGGTCTCAAGTCGAACAAAACAACTGCAAATCGATTGCCACATGAATTAAATATCGAATACTGTTGAAAACTCTTTATTCATACCAATGCAGGGACACTGGATCACTGGACATGTTAAAAGGGATTGTTTATAATGTGTGAACGAGTTCGTTGCATCGATTTTGTCAGAATTTGTTGTTTTGTTTATCATATGTTGTGTTTAGTTGTTTTGTTTAGTTTTTTGAGAACATTGTGAATATAGAACTTGATTCGACTTGACAAACTCGACGACTCGACTTGTGAAATACTTTTTATAGTTTAATTTAGGGAAATAATTAGTTGGTTCTTACCTTGATTTGCGTCTACTATACACCTCTGCCTAACCTATCGTGAAATACAGCATGAGGTTATGTGTTATAATAACAGCTCGCTACGACACAACATTCCAACTTTTTCAATGATTACAGCTCATCACTACACAAAATTCGCACTTTTTTTCTTCTATAGATGTTTACGATTACTTTACCTATAAACAATTAAAACAACTAATATATACAAAGGTTTTAAACTCAATCTAAAGAAGGTAATCAGTAAAATCAGGTCACTACTGCGGCTTTTCTTTTTGAAGGCTAATAGCTTTTCACCCTTACCGAGATAATCTGACTTACGACAGAAAGCACAGCTTTTAGCTCGCAGATTATAGCTGTTGAATAGAAAGCTCGCATTGGACGACTGTCTAGATCTCCAGTTATTAAAAATTTAATTAGTTCCAGATCAGATTAAAAGCTTTAAAGGGTATACAGAGTTGATACAACAGAGGGGCTTTCCTTTAAACTGCCTATACTAGGGACCATTTTCAAACTCTGTACCAAAAATCAATTAAATAGGAGCAGTAGTTTAGTCGCAAATGATTTTTTTAAGTTTTTGCCCCGTTTGGACACGATGTATCTTTCCTAACAGCGCTCCGGCGCGTGCGCGTCGTTGCCGCTATGTTACAAGGTCAGTTTTGATATACAAAAGGTGGTTGCGTTTTACTCTGATTTGTAATCTTTTTAGTTTGTTTGAAGAAAAAATCTCATTTTTATTTTTATACCGTATCGAATGAATATATTACTAAGCACGTACAGTAAACGTAGTGTAATTAAATGCCCCTCTGTATATAAATTTTTAATAAGGGTTATAAAAATGTAAGACTAAAAAAATGTTTCTGAAATTCTTATATTATGTACATACATTGAACCACAGTGAACGTGATAATACTGGTTACAGTAAATAAACAATAACTTTTATACCGATAATATCGTGCTACGAAAATGCTACGAGCGCGCTACGGTAGTCATTCTAAATCAGCTAAGTACGTGTAAGTGCTACGAAGTGCTACGCGTAAATCCGCGCTACGCTACCAAATAATACAAGAATTTTATTAATATTTTAACACGTAACATGATTATTATTTAGATAATAATATGTTCATAACTGTGGTAGGTTGGAAATAAAAGTTGAAGTGTGATGAGTCATTAATTGAAGGTACATATAGACAAAATAAAACACTATCTCCTGCCCGCGACTTCGTCCACGTGAAATTAATTTTAAGTAACATAACCTATAATATACTTTAAATATACATAATTGTAGCTTCCCATAAGTGAAAGATTGTATGGGATCGGATCAGAAGTGCCAAAAATTACCCCATACATAAAAACTAACAAAAAACCTCTTTATAATATTACTAACTGCTCCCTCACGGTTTCAACCGCTGCTCGGCTCCTATTAGTCGTAGCATGATGTTACATATCCTATAGCCTCTCTCGATAAATGGACTATCCAACACAAAAATATTTTTTCAATTCGGACCAGTAGTTCCAGAGATTAGCGCGTTCAAACAAACTCGTCAGCTTTATAGTATTAGTATAGATTATTAATAGATTCTACTAATAATACTCAATGTATAGACAAAAATTTAAGTCACCAGTATTCATTTAGAAAGGAGTATCTGGTAGATAAAATTTCTCTCAGTCCGCAGCAACATTTAACACAACAACAAACTCCATTAAAGCCTCCAACTTGATACAAACTCACAATTATGATATAAAATCAACTGAGCATCTGTTATCAGGAGCTTACGGCTATACAAAGTAGCGACTAGTTCCCGACTCGGGACTCGAACCGACTTCGAGAACAGTTAACGGGCTTTCAAAGCGACAATGTCGTGATATCTTCATGATACTGTTGTTCTGTTAGTTTGCGGGTAGTTTTGATTTTAAATACGGTTTAGAATTGAATAGGATCTCGTGGCTAAGTAATAACAGCCGCACGGATCGATCGATCAGGTTAAGCTACTCTTGCCAGGGTTGGTCCGTGGATGGGTGATCATCTTTATATACCGAGACTCCTCCATGCCTTAAAAAGCATTTGGCTCGCTCATCATTAATGACTACTCGTTTTTTTAATTAATAAATACAAATTTTACACGATCTCAACTTAAGAACTATGCCCCGCTAAACCGTTTTCACTGTTTGTCTGTGGGAATGGAATAAACATTATCATTACCCAAAAGTTTTTTAGTGGTTTATTAGCCATCTGATTTTTGCTACCTACTATAACTCTAACGTTTATCTTAGTATAAGTAATATTTCGACATGAAGCCAAAAAAACAGAACAAAATAACAGCCATTTAGAACGAAATTAAAATCGCAAGAAACATACTGATAACAATTCGTGAGGACATTTTGTCAGCCAATCAGCGAACCCAAAACACACAATACACTTTCAAAAAGGCGTCAAAGACCGCCGAAATAAAAAAAAACCTTAAGTAGGTACAAGTAGTCTTCAGTCAGTTTTGTCATTAAAGCGGGTAATATGTGAAAGATAGCGGCGGTAAAGCCTTTGTTCGCGCGTGATCAAGGGGCCGGCGAGGGGTTGGATGATACTTCTCTGTTGATCATAAGATTGGCGGCGTGGACCTTGAAGATGTGTTGCCGGGTAGCAGGATAATATGTTAGAGTTGTATTTGTGGTTTAATTGGGGGAAGCAGTTGACCGTTACATGACGGCGACATTATACCTATGACGAGGGATTATGACAACTTTTTTTTTTCGTAAAACTTTTTTTTTCATTTTATTAGGTTTTTTTCCATTTGGAATTTTTCAGTAGCAGCCTAGAGATTTGTCACCGGTTGACAGTTATAGGTTCGCCCCCTTTTACATGGAACTTAAACATAACAGGCGAAATATTGGTGTCCCATCGGTACACTTTTTGTCAACACCGCACTTTGATAGTTCAACATCAGTGTGTTTAGAGATTATACAAATTGAAATAAAAATAAATTTATTAAATTCATTATAATAATAAGTTAACAAAAAGTGAGCATATGGCTCAGGAGTATATATTTATAGTACTATAATAATCTGGATAAAAACTATCGTATGGCAAAAAAATAGAATTCTGAAGGTATGAATTAATGCGTTGCCCGATCTAGGTATTAATACAAATTAAAAGTCTCTATGACTATTGCTATAAAAAGTACGTCTTGTTATTTAAACGATCATTAACATTATTTAATAAGAAACTGTTTACATCAAAATTATAATTATTTTTATTGTCCCCTGACAAAATTATGACTACAATTAAATTTAACAAAAACTTGAACATAAAACCGACTTCAATTACGAAATAAACCATAATTTCTGGCGTTGAACGTAAAACATTTACACGTATTAAAACTAAGGCATTTTCGTTAATTAAAAAAAGTCTCGTATTACCAGAATTAGTTCTAGAACTGCCGTAAATTAGCTCATTTCGCAGACGTAGGCATTATTTAGTTTCTAGGACAATTCCCAGGACAATGCATGTTGAACTTTAGCGGTAAACATAAGGTTTTCCCGGGCGTAGAAACTAAAACTTAATATGTGCTCACGAAACGAAAAGGTTACGCAGTTCTCAAAGACATTCTTAACCTAAGCGTGCACATAATATACCCCCTTTAAGGAACACATTTTCATTCATAATGTCGAAAGAACATATTTAAAAAAATAAAAAAAGTTTAAAGGAATAAATGTATCAAAATTTGCTTATTGTTTTGATTCCACAACTGCAAAGTCCCTTATTTATTATATTATAGAAACTTTTTTAAATTAAAAAGTGTGTTTTTTCATCTGCTCCCAAGCCAATATCGAAAGTCGTATATTGAGTGCTTTTAGCCAATAATACATGATTATATTAAACATAAACATAACATAACGCTTGTATCCTCCAAAGGGTTAGGCAGAAGTATGCCTAGAGTACGTCGACATTTCGCCTTTTATGTTTAAGTCCCATATAATAGGGGGCGAGGCTATTGACATCAACCAGCCACAAATCTACACTTCATTCTGCTTCGGGATTGTACGAAAAGATTACCGCTAACCTGGAACATAAAGGGCTAAAGAAGGAACATGGATGGGTTTTAGTCAGTAAGAGTCTGACACTCCCTTCAGCTCCAACCAAAGCTGGAGGAGTCATTTGATGATTTATCATAAAAAAGGCTGCTTCTGAGAAATTCCAGATGGAAAAACCCAAAAACACTTTACCCGATCGGGAAATCGTACTCAAGACCTCATGCTCAGCGGTAGCGCTTTCTACCACTAGACCGACGAGGCAATTAATGTACAGAGGCCAGCACATCAAGTTACCACAATCTGTCAAATTTCTTTGATAGTATTTAAATTTTATTGCAAAGGCATAAGGTTCATTTTTAATTAGGAAAATTTGACAGTTAGGGATAGCTTGATGTGCTGGCGTCTGTACATAATTATATGTATATGTCGGCGTCGCATTATAAACAACACGCGGTGGCGCCGTAGCACCGTAGCGCGCTGCATCATTCTCCCGCCTCCTTGCTACGGGGCGGAGTTAGTATGCGCTACGTCGTAGCACTGCGTATAAAAGGGGCCGCACGGCGGTAAAACGGCATTCTGACTACAGGCGTCGCCCGGTGCACAGGTTGTATTGCTCTTAATTATTGTTACTCTGCCTCTCTGTACATTCTTGCTATTTTGTGTGAACTAAGCTGTTACTGAGGTGTCGTGGCTATTATTATAAGGTGTTGAATTAATTATTCCCTGAAAACTGATTAAGTGAGTAGCTGTAAAATTCATTGATCAAATAATTCTATTTCTTACTGTTAACCTAACGTCTTCTATTTTACAATATGTCTGATCCTGTGCCTTCATCAGAAGTGGGATCAGACCCACTCCCACCTATATCTGGGACTGCCGGCAATTTATTGCAGGAACAAATGTCGTTTTTTTTTCGGCTAGTATGGAATCTATTAAAAAAAAAAATATCAGATAATATGACACCTCGCCACATGACACCCAGTATGCAATTTCCTTTCATATCCGAGTGTAGCCTTATGAAAGAAAGTAACTGTGATCTTATTACTGGTGAAAAATTTCATTAACAAGTTTAAAGGGAGTTGGTTCTAATAACGTTAATTGCTCCCTCCAAATAAAAAGTCCAACCTTGGTACAAAACTGTCTTCTCGATGTTACATATCATTGCATATTGCCTGATGAATGTCTCAATGAAAACATATTATTAGGTCGCGATATTTTGAGGCAAGGAATATCCGTTGTGGTTAGTAACGATGCCTTAACTTTTTCCAAAAAAAACAAAATGTCATGTCCTAGCTCTAAATTAGAAATGCCTGTTGACATTAATTCGATTGACACAGATCTTTGATATCATCTATAAGGAGGGGAAAAATATGGCACATGCAGATTTCCTTTCACGTAATCATGCTGACCCATCTTTTACTCATAAGCCAGCTAAAATTGTAAATTTATCTGAACTGGAGAGAAGTTGGTTATCTGAGGAACAACAACGTGATTCTGAAATATCAGACATTATTTCTAAATTCCGTTCAAATGACTTGCCATCTGAAATGTCACACACATGCGATATTAAACAGGGCGTACTTTATAGTAAAATCGAACGTAATAAAACCACTAAATGGTTACCAATATTGCCACACTCTTTAACCTAGTCAATGATTAATCACGTACACAGCGAAATTAAACACCTTGGTTATGAAAAAAACACTAGATAAATTATACGATCTATTTGTAGATTCATGCGTCGTTTGTAAAACTTCCAAAGGTCCGTCTACATCCAAACCCTAAATTGGCCGTTCCATGGCATACAATTCATTTAGATTTAACTGGCAAACTCAGCGGAAAAAGCGAGCGTAAGGAGTATTGTTCCGTGATTATTGACGGTTTTACAAAATTGGTCTTGTTAGAACATACCTTAACCCTAAATGCATCAGATGCTATTAAATCACTTAAAAATGCAGTGAACTTGTTTGGCGCTCCTAAAAGAATAGTTGCAGATCGTGGTAGGTCATACGACAATACTGAATTTAAGAATTTTGCAAAGATAATCGTATTGATTTACATTTAATAGCCACTGGTTCCAGTAGGGCCAATGGCCAGGTCAAGCGTGTCATGAGGACCTTGAAAAGTATGCTGACACAGATACCGATAGCTTATGGCAACATCATGTAGGCGATATCCAATTGGCTCTCAATAGTACTCGTTGTAGAGTAACAGGGTTCACGCCCTTGGAATTAATGTTTGGTATTAAGAGTAGTTCATTAGGGATATCAAAAGTATCTACCCATCATCCTGATGAAGACAGGTTAAACCTCGAAACCATTCGATCCGATGATTCTGCTAGTATAAAAAGGCTGGCCCAATATGACATAAGTCGATTTAACAGGGGTAAAGCTATAGTAAAACCTTTTTCAGTAGGTGACTTTGTCTTTGTTAAATTCGAGGAAAGACACCAAACGAAATTAGACCGTAAATACAAAGGCCCCTTTAAAATAACCGCTATTTTGGAAAATGATAGGTACGAATTAAAACACATTAATGGAAACAATAGTCTACAAATACTCTCACGAAAACTTGCGAGAAGTACCACGTGGTCAGTCATTCTTTTCGGAAAATTATGATGAGGATGACGTGTCGGCGAATAATAACACAGAGGTTCATGAGACTAGGCACCAGATTAGCAATGATGATATTCAGTCTGATAATAGTGATACTATCTCTGTCAATAGTGATACCATGTCTGCTAAAAGTGACACTATATCTACCAGTTCAAAAAAAAAAAAAAAAAGATCCGGTCCAGTCTAACTGAAGGGATACAAAAAAAAAGATCCGGTCCAGTTTAACTGAAGGGATACAAAAAAAAAAGGATCCGGTCCAGTTTAACTGAAGGGATACAAAAGAAAAAAAGAAGGATCCGGTCCAGTTTAACTGAAGGGATACAAAAAAAAAAAGGATCCGGTCCAGTTTAACTGAAGGGATACACCTGAAGGGCAGTTGCCGGACCAGGGAGTAAATCCGGTCCAGTTTAACTGAAGGGATATACCTGAAGGGCAGTAGCCGGACCAGGGACATTAAAAAAAAAAAAAAAAAAACGAAAAGAAAAAAAAAAATAAAAGAAAAAAAATAGAAAAAAAAGGAGCTCATCTTGTAGGGTCAAAAGTTGACCGGACCAAGAAACAAGCCTTGAAGGTTCATGTATGACCGGACGAAGCAGTAATAATTTTGAAGGGTCGATAGACCGGACCAGATTATTACTCTGAAGGGATTACTTTGAAGGGTCTAAGTAGACCGGGCAAAAAAAAAAAAAAATATAGCAGGATGACCAAACGGTGCCTAATCAGTTTTCTGTTCTAGATATGACATTTTAAGCTAAGCGTACGAGGACGTCCGCACGTCAGCATGGCCGTGTCGGCGTCGCATTATAAACAACACGCGGTGGCGCCGTAGCACCGTAGCGCGCTGCATCATTCTCCCGCCTCCTTGCTACGGGGCGGAGTTAGTATGCGCTACGTCGTAGCACTGCGTATAAAAGGGGCCGCACGGCGGTAAAACGGCATTCTGACTACAGGCGTCGCCCGGTGCACAGGTTGTATTGCTCTTAATTATTGTTACTCTGCCTCTCTGTACATTCTTGCTATTTTGTGTGAACTAAGCTGTTACTGAGGTGTCGTGGCTATTATTATAAGGTGTTGAATTAATTATTCCCTGAAAACTGATTAAGTGAGTAGCTGTAAAATTCATTGATCAAATAATTCTATTTCTTACTGTTAACCTAACGTCTTCTATTTTACAATATGTCTGATCCTGTGCCTTCATATATTTAATAGAATACTCTAAATAACACTATGCAGAAATTAGTTCTTAAAAAACAAAGCAACATTAAATCTAGGTGTGTTTGAAAACTCATCAACCTCGCATTAACATGGAAGCCACAATTAACCCTTCATTTAATTATGCTAAACTTCTTTTGAGTAGTCTCTCTAATTAATTGTTAGTAATTTTAGAGTTCCCATAGATCCGTAGAAAACTGTAGACCCGTAAAACATTATAGCCAGAAAGTGACTCCAGATACAGCGAACATTTGGGGCACTTTGAAATTCTACTTGTAGCTAATAAAATGTCTGCCTGTCTTTACATACATATACGAACACTCCTCAACAACAATGAGCTCTAAGAGGATGTCTGAAGTGACACCAGTGGCTGAAAAGTTGCGTAAAAATCGGTTGTAATGGTATGGGCATGTTACGCGGAAGAATGAGGAAAATGTTTGGAAATTTTTGAGTATTAATGCGTATGTTTTATGTGTAGAGAAAGAAAATAATGGTGGATGACTTTGTGAAAAATGATTTGATTAGAAAAGGGCGATTCAATAAATAATTCATAATTAGTAATCTTCTTTCTTTTTGTGTGAGGACTAACCGAGTGTCAGAGTTTTATGCTGCCCATAGGCCTCTGACTTAGCTTCACATGCTGTTGAAAAATATCTCTCAGACATGCTGGTTTCCTCACGATGTTTTCCTTTACCGATTTTTAAGCAAGTGACAATTACACAATACGTATATGAATCCGTAAAATCAAAGGTGTCTTGGGTTCGAACTCGAGACCTATTACTTGGCAGTCTGACGGTCACACCACTTGGCTATCACTGCTGTCAATTTTAATCTTGCCAATGTTAATAATTACTAAACAATTCATAATTTTAACTTTGATTTATTAACTGATTAGTTTACTTTTATAACAGCATTAGACATGCTGCAACACATCATATTTGTAAACGATCACCAAAAATCTAACTAAAAAAAAGACATGCCCGTTAAATATAACCCGCAAACCAGACCCCTCGCTGCCACATCAAATATATACTGTTAAAATATTAGCACATCGTCTATTCGTCCGTCAGTAACGCAAACATTGCCAGAGCCTTGAAACATTCTGAAAAACAGACACCCAGTTACAGTAAGTAAAGCAGAATCACTTTTCTCTATATTAGATTAGGCCTGGGATCTTACATTTTGCTCAAAATACTTATTTAGACATAAATGATAAAAGATTTTATTTTCGAAAATAGGTTTTCATAAACACTTTTACACGTCAATATATATTTTTTAAACTATATGAGGTCACTGACTACTTTGAGAAGAAACTCAAAGGTCTCTTTTAATGTCGAAACATAATCCTGGTCAAATCATGTGAAGACCATGTAGGTTGGTGTCTGAAATTGCCTTTTGAGGAACCATACAGATTGAGTGGGTTTGTCCAGTCAGTGCACGCATTCGCAATCGTGTAGCTTGAATCAAAACCTAAGGGGCTCAACGATTGACGACACGGTTGGCGCAGTTGTTGAGCGATTGACTGCTGCGCAGCATGTCATGGGTTCGATTCCCACGCGGAACAAATATTTGTACGACCTGCAAGTATTTGTTTCGGGCCTGGGTGTTTTTCTATGTATAATATTATGTATGTATTTACAAAAAAAACATGTATATAAGTAGTTTATCAGCCATCTCGTTACCATTACACAGGCATTAAGTTGCTTAGCTTGGGACTATATGGCGTTGTGTGAAATGTCCAAGAATATTCTTACTATTATAACGATTCGACGAACAATACCAATGAAAAAGGAGTATCTCTAACAAAATAACCACAATCATAGGCGTGACGGTAGATGGATGAACAAATGGATCAAGATTGTGGATGGATGTTCATCCATCAACATCTTGATATATTTGTTCAAGATCATCGGCAAAATATGTACCTACTGCCTAAGTAACTGTTTCAGAAAATCTTGATTTTATTTGTCAGATTTGTAAATCGGTAAGTCTCTGAGCGATTTTTGTCAAATTTTAATATAACATATTTGGCCTTGCTAAACAAAAATATATATTTTATTGACTGCCATCAATTAAAAATAACTAAGCTAGCTTCAAACTACACCACAATTGTGCAACACGCTTTGAATTTATTAAAAGCCGAACTATTTTGAAGGACACTGCAAATCAATGGCTTTATATGTTTGAAAAAATCATCTACTCCACTATATAAATAACGCAATGTATGTTGTCGTATTGTCAAAATCACCCCAGGTCAGGTTTATTTGTACCTCACATATGAAAATATATCTACCACCTCCTCGAATATATTTACCAACCATTAAATCACTGTTGAACTTTAACAACGGACAACAATTACCAAAGAAGAACAGCCAAAACAAGTGCACCTCTAAATCGTAAAACACATAACCAATTAAATAGGAAAATAAAATACAATTAGAGTTGTGCAGGAACAGAGCCGGTTCCAGGCAGCCCGTAATATCGTAAAACGTAGAAACAGAACGACGGGAATATTTCGGCTTGCCTCATTATATGCAAATTTCTGTATATTAATAATGAGTTAGGTCAATAATAGTGTGTTCAAACACGAATAGGGGAAATACTGGAAGCTAGTACTAGCATCAAATTTACAGAACAAACAAATACACAGGAAGTATTTATTCGCTGGCATCTTTTCCTAAATTGTATCTTTCAGCCATTGCTATTTCATGCAAAATAGATAATTACGTAAAACTCTGTGGATCCATATTCACTAAAAGTTTATTCTGATGAGTATTAAGGCCACCATGATTATGCTAAATGAGATTTTAATGGTGTTGATGCCACATGGAGCCTCGCATCTTATAAAGGAGTGCGCTGATCCGTGGAAACTGTCGCCTGAATATTAAAATAAATGAGGTTTAATAAATCTTAACGCATCATTCGGTTAGGAGGCGGTTTTATACATTTTATTACGTGACCAGTGACCAAATTAAACGTGAGTAAATACGAACATCAATATTGATGGGACTATTAATCAATTATGTTTATGAAAATGCACAAAACACTCCCTCAGTTTGATAGACAGAATATCATTTATGTAATAACTTCTGCCCGCGTGAATATCGGAAGTCAACTCGCGGGAACGTAATAACGGGATCAAAAGTATTAATCCTATCTGTTAATCTAGGTTATCATTTATCTCTGAGACAAATTTCATCCAGCTCCGGTCTTTATTTTTTGCGTGAAGAAGTATCAAACATCGGTAGCTATATCGGCAATGTTGGTTCTCTGACGGATCAATAAAAAAACCTAAACAATGTCTTACCTGACATTGAGAACGAATGCCATAAAAGCGAGTCACTAGTAGCTACTCTACTGCGAACTAACCTGCCGCAACTGGTCGCGTCTGAACCCGCCTTAGCATGCTATGCACTCAAACATACCTTGGTTCGGGGCCTTGTTAATATAATAGCAATATTAAACACTGTTATTTCAAAATTCGCAATTCGTGCCCTGTTTAGTTTTCGGACATGCGATTTTGAGTAAAAAATTAATAGCACGCTGTCGGTAGGAAATAGGAGCGTTTATTATCATTCATTTTATGCGGAATGACGATAAATTATATTATTTTATTTGGTTAATGTTTTGGCCGGTATTTCGGTTAGTCCTTGGGCTTTGTTGAACTATTTGAACGAACTTTATTGTTGGTAATTTTTAGTTTTAACGAATACGAAATTTAAATTTCAAGTACCTATTGAGTTTTTATTGTTATTTTACTTTCCACTTCTCTTTGGAAGCAATTTACTCGTCTTTTAGAATTACAAACCACAAGCTGAATATAGATAGAGAAACAGTTATATATTTTTAGAGTGGAATATTTCACAGTACCTAATAAAGATAACACTTGTAGAAAAAGATAAACACAATCTTTTGCTGCCTTATAAATTCTCTTAAGCCTCTTATTGTTTCAATTTTACTCATTTGTGAGACTGAGACAGAGCTATACAGGACGTATATCTATCTCTTTCCCACTGTACAGTAATATTAAAATAATCCTTGGTCAAAAAATCATCAAAATTGTCATGAAAATCAAACACTAACCTACATTATAACCAGTCAGCACAGCCAGACCGATTCCCAACAATATCTCCAACAAAATCAATAGAATACACTTCAAAACAACTTCTCCAAGGTAAACATCCGTTTCGCTAAACTCGCAAATCCGGGCAAAGTATCGCAAGCAAAATAAAGCTAACGTTTGGAGCAACCGTTTCCTAAATCGCGGTACCGTCGCCATTGTAACGGTACCGTTATTTATGTATACCACACAAACAGGTGTGCTTCATGAAAAAAGGCTTAGCTACCTGTAGCGAGGGGCTGCAATCAATGTGTCTGTTTTAGATGCTATTTTATGTTGAATTTGTGGACTTTATTCTTTATTTTTTTACTGGTATTGGATGAGGGGAGTCATGGTGTTGGATTAGCGGGATTAGAAGGAAATGATAGGGAGTTACTTATAGGCTTTTTTTTTCGGTATCTGTATGGAATGTTCATTCTACTCGTATCTATAACCAAACGAAAGATTTTTAGAAGAAAAAATAAAGTTTACAGTTTAAAGTTTAGTTACCTACAGTCAGGGTTCTTGATTGTTGTACAGCACTGCGTTAATTTAAGAAAGAGAAAGAGAAAATACGTCTATTTGCGGCAAATATGACGCAGTAAAGCTGTGAGAAAAGTATACGTCACATCCGTGCCGTGCCGTGAAATTAGTCGTCAGTACATAATTACGACTTTTTTTTTGAGGGTGGGAAATCGTCCGGCTACTCCTCCCGCTCTGGGTGGACCGGAAGGGATTGTCAGACTCTTACTGACTAAAACCCATCCTTGTTCGTTCCTCAGCCCTTTATGTTTCGGGGTAGCGGTAACCCTTTCGGACAATCCCACTTACCATTACATATGACTGACAACGAATAAAAGTTGTGTTGTTGAATTTACAGAATATTTAGGTTGATGGTCAAGTTCTCTCATATAACAATAAGTATTGTAGTAGGTATTTTTAGTTAAAATGAAAAATCATTTCATAAATTAACTAGACATACTCTACCTAATTTATAAATGCAAAAATACTTTACTTACTCAAGCTCAAACTCAAAGTATTTATTTCAAATAAACCAATTACAGGCACTTTTGAATTGTCAAAGGGTCGGTCAGACAGAAAGATGAAGCTAGTTGGCCATTCCAAAGCAGTCCCTTGGTAAGACTTGCTGCCAGATTTTCGGGCTTCTGACGACACGTAACGACTGTCAAAGATGCACAAATGACAGCCGGGACCAACGTCTTAACGTGCTTTCCGAGGCACGGAGGAGTCTCGGTATGTAAAGATCCCCACCTATGCACGGCTTTTTTTTTTTTTTTTTTAAGGCTGGGAAATCATCCAATGACTTCTCCCGCTCTGGGTGGAGCGGAAGGGAGTGTCAGACTCTTACTGACTAAAACCCATCCATGTTCCTTCCGTAGCCCTTTATGTTCCGGGGTAGCGGTAACCCTTTCGGACAATCCCGCTTACCCGGCAGGCTTGGCCCTGAGGGGCCCCTTCATATGCTGACATCTCTTTAAGGCGCGCGTGGAACATATACGCGCCGTCCGGCACGGGTCTGGTGCTGATCGGACGGTGAGTCACCCATTACTCACCGTCCGCAGGCCCGCGCCTACGGTGGCCGGGAGTCGTCACGTGGCTCCCGACGCCCGGGGCGTCTCCTGCGGCGGCTGGGACGGGAGGACCTTTCTCTCTCCCATCCCGCCACCTCCTTCGCGAGCATAACTTTTTCGCAGAAGGAGGTGACTGCCTCCCACTCCCTCTCACCCCGGACCATGGCTTGCACCAGAGCCGGGCGCGAGAGGTCGCCGCCGCCGATCGCCTCTACGAGGACACGGCGGTGCTCTGCCCATGCGGGGCAGGTTTGCACCGTGTGCTCTACCGTGTCCTCTGGGCGATCCTCGCAGTGGTGACACCCGGGCGTTTCCTCCCGCCTGATGATGTGCAGGAACCTCCCGAAACATCCATGTCCGGTGAGGAACTGCGTCAGGCGGTAGGTGAGGGCGCCGTGACGCCTCTCTAGCCACTCCTCAAAGAGGGGCCTTACCGCCACTATCGTGGCGTGCCCTGCGCTGGGTTGCGACAGTCGCTGCTTCCAGGCCGCCATGAGATCCTATGCACGGCTAACCCCGGCAAGCATAGCTTAACCTGATGGATAGACCTGTGCGGCTGTTATTACTTAGCCACGAGCTCTAAATAAATCATAACAATGAAATATCTAGCAATCACAATACAAAACCCTATTTCCATTCAAAAACGCAACGTAACCACAATTTATTATAAAGACTTCACCCTTCACGAACTATTCCACCAATTTCCAGTTCGCATGTGTCTAGGCGATAAATATGATGTAAATGCTTTAGTAAAATCTAGAAATAAGTCTTGTATTAATTAGCTGAGTTAAATATGGTTAATTTATGCATGTTTTCGAGGCAAGTATGCTAGAGCGGGCTAAATTATTGCCGGGCCCAAACTGTCCTGTATGCGAGTGAATGAAAATTCATGTTGGTACCGTTTATTTAGTTTAGGCCGGAATTTTTGTGTTTACTTATGTAGATTGTGTATTTTTGATACATATTAATTAGAGGAGCTCGGGGCTAAGTAATAAAGATAGAAAAGAAGAAAATACGTTTATTTGTTTAATAACAGCCATATGGGCCAATCCATCTGGTTAAGCTACGCTTGTCAGTGTTGGTCAGTGGATGGGTGACATCTTTATATAACGAGGCTCCTCCATGCCTCGAAAAGCACGTTAAGCCGTTGGTCCCGGCTGTCATTTGTGGATCATTCACAGTCGTAACGGGTCGTCAGAAGGCCTAAAGTCTGACATCCAGTCTTACCAAGGAGTATCGTGTTACCCAGTTACTGGGTTGTGGAGGTCAGACAGGCAGTCATTCCATGTAAAACACTGGTATTCAGCTGCATCCGGTTAGACTGGAAGCCGACCCCAACATAGTTGGGAAAAGGCAAGCAGATTGATTGATAATAGGTTGATTTAAAGACAAGCTTTTTACCTTGAAAAAGTATCACAGTGGTTTTTTAAGAGTGTCGGTAGAGTTTCTTATTCGTTCTTCTCCATAGAAATCTACATTTAAGAATAGGCAGCTTTAATTTTCTTACTGATGGACTCCTTGACAATTCAAAAGTGGCTAGGATGTTCGATGATATCTCCAAACAGCTGGTTGACACTTCCCGAGGCTTTTACTTTGGTCAGAGGCTAAGCATGGACTTACAACGGGGCAATGCCCCCAGTCTCCTGGGTACATTGCCAGTCGGCAGCGATGCGGAGAAATGCCATTTTTAGTTCCATAATAGTTATAGTTAGGTTATGATATTACATGTTTGAATTGTGCATTTATAAATCAATTAGAAATTTTTACTTACGTACAGCCAGCGCATCAAGTTATACCAAACTGTCAAATTTCTCCAAACGATTTTAGACCTTAATTCATTGATTATTCAGTACAAAATCGATTGGCAAAAATTTGACAGTTAGTGGTAAATTGATGTGCTAGAGACTGTACAATTTATTTTAAGCCCGTAAATGAGACAAAATCTAAGCTAACATTGCATCTCTTTAAAGAATCTTTACCAAACTCTCCTACAATTTGATTTACATCGCAGAAAATACGTAAAGATTTTACGATGCATCATCATTTTGGCTCAATATCTGATCATTGTCATAAATATTGTTCTTTTTAGAACAAACCTTGCCAGGCAATATTCTGTAAACATGCGTGAGAGAAAAATTGAGAATATTTACGTGTCATCTTTCAAATGATAACATCACGTCACACATACAAAATGCCTACTTATGTTCTAAGCAATAAGACTACTTATCATATTAACTGCATATTTATTTACTTTTCTGTTTTTGTTTATTCTGTTTAGATACAGATTATAAGGATTTAGCATCATCGGATTTTGAACTTTAATTGTGTGATAAAAAGTATAGTTTCTATTGCAACTAAAGTTTTGGCTATCGAAGCCACTGCTATTTAATCAAAGGTACCTAAGTATCTACTAAGTACTCCCCTAACAGAAACACAAATACCAATAAATAAAGTTTTTTAATCCAGTTAAAAACAAAAGAGAAAAGAGTCAAATCCCGTTTCAGTACCGCGAACAAACGTCAGATCCCAATAGGTGTCCCATTTTACCCCGGAATGTGTCCAATATGCCAGTGTGACCTCACCGCAAGGGTCACGGCCCTCCGCCCTTAATTTATATTCGCTGGAAGGGCACGCTTTTATGGGATATCGGCGTTATGGCGATTTCCGCGCGCCTTTTTGAGTGGTTGGGCATTGAAGCTGAAAGAGGCGAATTAGGAATTGTGCCTTTTTTTTTCGCTTCTAAAGGTAGCTTTGAGAAGTGGCTCGGAAGCTGGATCAGAGAAATTATCGACGGGAATAATAAGTTGTTTGTATAATTTGTAAAAAACGGCGTTCTATTTGATCACAAAAAAAAAAATGTTTTTTTTTCAAGTGTACTCACTTTTTACCTGATTGCGCGAGAGTAAAGACGGGATAACATTTTCGCATTTTTTTAATACTTCAAACTTGTTTATAAGAGACAGTTTTCTTAAAAACTGTCTCTGTTCTCTCCATTAAGTCGAGCAAAAAGATAAGGCTAATAAGTTTTATTAAGGATATTTGAAACTGTCCATTAAGAAAAAAAAAACACAAAGATCAAGAATACTGAATTTCATTTATTCTATTTCGCTTCCGTAACATACGAAAAAAAAAACGAAATGGCTACCTCTTTCAAAGACAACAAACTCTGCATTTGTGTTTTATCAATTCCTTTTATCACTTTTCAATATAAATTCCGTTCTGTGGCAGTTGAAGTCGAAGGGCGTCGTTCTTTTCGTGACATTAAATCAGCGTGATTATATACCTACTTACGTCTATTTAGTTCTTAAATGACACTGTGCCAAGGTAGGGTCAAGGCTCTGCCAGTGGTCAGAGATTCGAGTCTGTCAGAGAGTCAGTGACTGAGTTAGTGCTTAGTGGCACTAAGTCAGTCATCATTTGCTTAGCCCTTTCCCAACTATGTTATCGGCTTCCAGTCTAACCAGATGCAGCTGATTACCCGTATTTTACATAGAGTGAATGCCTATCTGACTTCGACAACCAAGTCAGTAACTAGGTAAGACTACTGGTAAGACTGGCTGTCAGACTTTCGGGCCCGTAACGACTGTCAAAGATCCACGCTGACAGCCGGGACCAACGGCTTAACGTGCTTTCCGAGGCACGGAGGAGTCTCGATGTGTAAAGATGGTCCACGGACCAACCCCGGTAAGAGTAGCTTAACCTGATGGATGATGGAATCCGTCTGACTGTTAGATTAGTCTTTTCATATCTTCACCGCAATATGACCAGATCCACTACATTGCCTAAATTAATCATCACTAAAAGCCAAACCAAAGCACGTTTTTGAAACTTGGAAAGACAATGTAGCAATATGCCTCGATCGCCTGTCCGAACCGCTTAGCACTCGCGTGCTACCTACTAACATTAACAACAATTACACATATTACTAATTCCCACATAAACATTATAAGAAATAAGTAACAACACGCGAATCTTAATAACTGTGTTAATGTCGTTTATAATTGTACAGGACTTTTGATGGTACTTACTGTGTACATGTCTACTTGAGACTTTATTTTAGACTTAAAATGACTTACATAAAATGGTCTACGTTTAAGTTTACGAGCACTGATGGCCCCGTGGTAACGGGCCCGATTTATAGTGGGTTCGAACGCAGGCAAGCCCATATCTTTCAACAGGATTGTCCGAAAGGTTTCCCGCTACCCCGGCACATAAAGGGCTAAGAAAGGAACATGGAAAGTTTTATTTAGTAAGAGTCTGACACTCCCATCTACTCCACCCAGAGCGGGCTTTGACGCCTTCCCACCCTCAAAAATCGTAGCGCGTGGGCGCGTTTGTAGCTAAGTCAGAGGCCCATGGGCAGCATAAAATCTCTGACAGCAACCACACGAAAAGAAGAAGACCTTCAAACAAAAACAGACTCATCATTTTGTGTGTAATTGATTTCGCCACCGCCGCCCTCAAAGCTACTGAGCAAGCTACTGAGTCTTTCACTCCCACTCATTCAATCCTAACCTCGTTTGCTAAGATCGTCTTCCCTCAAACACGCTGGCGTTACACGATAGCGATTCTTGGTCTAAGTTAGTATTCATTGCAATTTGTCTTGTATTGTAGTGTCAAAAATATAATCACAAAAGCAACTCTTACATAATATACTACCAGTTACATTTCCAGTTGAAATATAATAAGCAAAACTTAACGAAGGTCTCACAATTAGAAATTAAAACCCAAACCAACCACGAAAAGTCAAGGTGCCGCTTTATTACGGTTAACACCAAAATGTTTAAGATCCTAATCTTTACGCAAATGACAAAACTGTAACACAAAGACAAGAAATAAATAAGTTACAACTACTATCTTGTATGTAATCTAACTTAGTGGCACAACTGTGTAAGGGGATAATTTCGCGAGGGCGGCGACCAAAGTTGTATTAGCCTGAACGCTTTCTTGGATATTACTATTTCTGATTGAATTGGCTGCCTGGTTTAATTGACTGTCTCGTTGGTCTTGTGATCGGAAACGCACCCGCTGAGCATGAAGTCCAGGGTTCGATTCCCAGGTCGGGCAAAGTGGTATTGTTTTTCGACGACAGAACCGCCGAAGGGATCTGGATGTGGTGGATGAAATTGTAAAGCATTTTAAAACAGTAACGGTGGAGTTTCTTGCCCATTCTTCTCCACACGAAACTACACGGAAGGGGCGACTAGAATCAACTCTATTTCTTGTTCATTTTGACGTTCAAAAGTGCATTTCTTGTGACTATCTATACTTCTATACTAATATTTTATAGAGGTAAAATTTGTAAGTTTGTATGTAGGGGGTAATCTCCGGAACTAATGATGCAATTTCAAAAATTTTTTCACTGATAGAAAGCTACATTATTCCTGAGTGCTATAGGCTATAAATTATATTTATATCATACATATTAGCCGAGCTATCGCAATTTTTGTCTAGCAAGTCGGAAAGAAATACCTCCGAGAACAGAATTATTTGCATGCGCTGCCTAAACAGTTACAGTATATCGCAATTTTCCGCGGACGAAGTCGCGGGCAGAAGCTAGTTTGAAATAAATGATTTGACTTTGACTTTGATGAAATTTAGCACACAGATGGTTTATAACCTGGATTAACCCATCGGATACAATTTTATCCCAGTAGTACATTCCCGTGGAATGGTTTCCGACATCCATGCGAGGGAAGCCGCTGGCAGCCGCGGTAGGGTAGTATCTCCATAAGCGGGATTGTCCGAAAGGGTTACCGCTACCCCGGAACATAAAGGGCTACGGAAGGAACATGGATGGGTTTTAGTCAGTAAGAGTCTGACACTCCCTTCCGCTCCACCCAGAGCGGGAGCAGTCATTGGATGATTTCCGAGCCTTAAAAAAAAAAAAAAAGGGTAGTATCTCCATACTAAATTCGTCACGAGGAACATTCGTTTCTAAAACACACAGCCTACAACAGAAAAGCACGTAAAGACAGTAAAACAAGACAAAAAGCACCATTTAATCCAACGGCTGTACTAAGTCGAGTCTCGCCTGCGCTCAGGACATTAACACGCTCATACTGGCCAAGCGATGCTAATCTGATGACCTACATGCTGAGCCTCCTAATTGGGCGGCTTTGTACTACCCCATTATGTATCAGTTGCGATTTATTTCTATTGCCTTTCGGGTACTGCCAAGAAAAATTTGAGGCTACGCTTTGCAGGCTAAGCTATGTGTAAGTGACTTTTGTTCACGTGGGTCTACAACAGATAATTGTTAGTTTATTATTTGGTTGGAGCTAAGTCAGAGGCCCATGGGCAGCAAACTCTGACAACAGGTTAGTCACTAACCACACGAGAAAATAATAAAGAAAGAAGATTGTTTTTTCGGCACTAATGAATAATATATAAAATCATCATTCTCCTGCCACTATCTCAATTTATTTTGGGTCGGCGCAACATGTCTTTTTCTTCCATACTTCTCTATTAGTCGTCATCTCGGTAGTCACTCCCTTTCTAGCCATATCATCTCTTACACAATCTATCCATCGTTTCTTTGGTCTCCCTCTACATGTACTTGCATAATATATTAAATAAAAATCAACATAAAAAAAGTTGGTAATATTATACCACTGCTGGGCTTCTGCGAGTCGAAATCATAGGAATAATGGCATACTTTTTAAACCTTTATAAAGTTAACGCAAGTAAGAAGTTGTTGCATTATGTTGCCAGCATTCTAAATACTTTTACAACAAGAACCATTTAGCTTGGTCGAGTTATGAATTGTCCAAAATACTGTGCACAACCTCTTTCGAAGTTTTACGTTTTCAAAAAAGATACTTCAGTTTTTGAAAGCTTGAAACTTTTTAGTTTTCTTGCTTCTTGCACGTTATGGATACTACTTACTGTATTTTATTTCAGGTACAGAGGCCAGCACATCAAGTTACCACAATCTGTCAAATTTCTTTGATAGTATTTCAACTTTATTGCAAAGACATAAGGCTCATTTTTAATTGAGAAAATTTTACAGTTAGGGATAGCTTTATGTGCTGGCGTCTGTACACTCACATAACATTCAAACTTTCTCATTATAGCAATACTAATATAATATACTATCAAAAACATACTATATTATATATTTACTAGCTGATAACCCCGGCTCACGCACGCGTTAATGTTGAAAAAATTTCATACAAATTTCCACCTCCTATTTCACCCCTTTTCAGGGGTAATTTCTTATAATCCTTTTTTAACTGACGTCTCCAATTCATAATCTACCTCTGTGCTAAATTTTATCTTCGTAGATCCATAGTTTTTGAGAATTGGTGATTATTCAGTTAATGAAACCTTTCGCTTTTACGTTTTACTACGTAGGTATTCGACCTAACTTATCTTCCTTTTAAGTTTTTCTGTGACACTACAACCTCTACGTTCGCGAAGGTCAAAATCAAAGTCAAATTATTTATTACCAAAATGCTCAATAAAGGCACTTTTTAACGTCAATATTAGCAAGAAATTGAATTAAAAACCTCCGACATCTAACAACATTCAAAGAAAGGCAAGTGCATAGCAATGTTTTTTCGTTACGTAATTAGCGCCTATTATTATGTTAGTTTTAGTAAGTCCGGTGCGAACTTTCAATGCAAACTTTGCACTCTGAAGTTTCTTTTTGCTTTATGCAGTTTCCGCCTTTATTGCTTTTATCTTATCTTTTATCTTTTTTAATGTGAAAACTTTTTTTTTTTTTGTGAATATTTAGATTAGCTTCAGAATATTGCGAGGTGTTTATGTTTTTGTGGGTAGTTAAATATTTTGTTGTTTTAGGTTGTTATCTAGCAGTAAAAGTGGTCGTAACTTCGTGTGTTATTTCGTTTTTTCGACCAAGAAAGTTATTATTTAGTCGGTTATGGTTTTAGGGTACGGAGAAGTGGTAGATAATATCCTGACTCTACTCGTACTGCACGAGTGAGGATGACATAATTTTGCTTTTAGAATAGTTCAGCCAATAAATCAATCATTTATTTTGTTAAAAATAGGTATAGTTACAGATACTATAATCTAAAAAGATGTGCACTATGCTTTGCCAATATGTGACGTACAAAATTAATATAAACAAGCAATTACAATTAAAATTCAGGTAGAATGTCAATAGATAAATAAAAAATTAAAATTACAATTTATTTGTCAGGTAAACAGATAAATAAAAACATTTATACAGAGTCATAAATAAATCAAAAGTTTTCCGTGATTATTATGATTGTCTCTTCACTAATGATTTTTTAAATCTGACATCAGGCATTTTAAACTTAAGGTCTGTTTTGCTTTACATTAAGGACACAAAATGTAGCATGTGCCTGCGATACAAGAAAGAAATGTATTTGAAAAGTGCTTAACCTTTTCGTTCTGCGAGCATACACGTCAACGTGTGTTCCAAATACGATTAGAGCACAAGAGGTCAGGGAGCCGACCACCACTTCTTAAAGCAGCATTATTGTAGCAGAAGCAGTGTGAGAAAAAGATGAAGCTAAACAGGAGGTGGTGCACCATCTCTGTTACAATGTCAAGCAATATTAAAATAACACTGCTTAGAGGTGGTGATTGGCCCCCAGATTAAACAAAACTATCCAAATCGGCTGAAATATGCACACATACATATATCTACTATTGTAATTTGTAATTGCTACTACGCACTAAGACCCACTTGCACAATAGATCAAGGCTAAACATGGCTTTAAGCGTATTTAAAACATAATTCTGTCTCCGTCATCTTCAAACTAATGACGGGAACAGAACGATATTTCAAATTAGTTTAGCTTTAAACGTGTTTAGTGATTTTTGGTGCATGGGCCTAAAGCTGACCAATTTCCATCCCCACACCCCACGCTTGGGCAAAACAATTCTACATTTTAAACGCAATACGACAAACAAAATACTATTACACTTTACCGACGAAAATTCTCGCCCCAATTCGCGAGCACAGGGTTACTGGGCTAATAACAGAGGGAGTTCAACCTTACCACCTTGAACTTTAGGTGGGATTTCGGTTGTATGCTGCTGTCCTTTGACAAAAAGGTTCTGAAGCCATCGTGTCTAATGAGGCGTGTAGAAAAAAAAGCAGTACTGTTTTTTTCATTTTCCCTTTTGGCCCTCCGGCAGTTTCTTTAAGAGAAAAGGTTGATTCAATATTAGCAAGGTTAAGTGCCACCTTATTGATAGGAGACTGGTTTTTCGGCTTATTGTGGAACAAAGGGCCATCGAAGATGTTTTAGTTAGGTACTTGTTAGCGTAGAACGGACTTCTTCACATAATGTATCTTGATCAATTTCGAAGGTCGATTTAAAAAAAAAGAAGAAATGGATGAAAATGAGATCACTTATTTTTTGTTATTGCTTACAAAGATGTTGCTGTCGAGTCGTTGAGCTGCTATTGCTACACGGTTACTGATTAATGCGCTGACTAAACTGGTCCATCCAAATCTATTTATATGCGGGATTGTCCAAAAAGGTTACCACTACCCCGGAACATAAAGGGCTAAGGAAGGAACATGGATGGGTTTTAGTCAGTACTAGTCTAGCACTCCCTTCCACTCCAACCAGAGCGGGAGGAGTAATTTGATGATTTCCCACCCTCAAAAAAAAAAGATACTAATCTACATGTTCCTCACATGATCTGACCTAGATTATGTCTCGACGAAGTTTTTTTTGCAATTTCTTCGAAGGAGTAGTCAGACAGGACATGTCGACTCCGTTTAGCTTATTTTATATCACGTCTAAAAATTTAATTTAATTTTCTCAAGACGCCTCTGTCCTGGTCACCTTTGAGAAAGAGAGAAGTAAAAAACACAGGTTTTTTTTAATCAGACTGTCTTATTCAACATTCTCTATTCAAAAAATATCATTTCCTAGTCTAGAGCACACCTACCATACGTAATCGATCCTACCATCGTTAATCGGATAACCATCGGCACATGCCAAAAATGTAAAATGCCAATACATGCCACAAGCCTACCGACCTATTTCAACTGCAAAACTTCTACCACACATAATATTTTCTCCCATTCCCATTGCAAAAAAACAAAAGTAATAAAACAAATCTGTTTTTGGCAAATACTCAAGTTAATGCAATGGCAACCATCTCAAGCTACTGATTACAGAATAAAAGAATTATTGCCTCAAATGGTTATTGCCCTGTGCAGTGTTTTTGATAATGGCTTTTCCCGGTATTTGTCTGGGACATGGCACTAACAGATGAGGCCATACTTAGCTGTGGGTGGAGCAAGGCTCCTAATGTAGGTGATGATCATAAAGCCTTCCTCGCAATTGTGACTGACAAGACTATATCCTTTAGCGGGATTGTCCGAAACGGTTACCGCTACCCCGGAACATAAAGGGCTAAAGAAGAAACATGGTTGGGTTTTAGGCAGTAAGAGTCTGACATTCCCTTTCGCTCCACTCAGATCGGTAGGAGTCATTTGATGATTTCCTATCCTTAAAAAACACCTTACATCCTGATCAATAAATGATAAGCGCCTGTTGGAGCTCATACTAACAAATACACTAACATACTAGCGAAAAAAAATAACTTCTGGAAAACTAAGTACTTGTTTAAAAAAATCTTTTTTTTCTCTCCTTTTTATCTGCAATCAGCTGTTCAGCCATAATTAAATGGTTTGGGATGGAATTTTTTGATTGCCATTTCAGTGAACATGTTGAGAACACTTCGGGGGCTTTGGTCGAATTCCAGCATATGCCATCTTTTAAGGCGTTTTACGTTGTCTTTGTCTCGAAATAGATTTTCACCTAATGTGTTGTACAGTTTTCTTTATAACTTTTGCTACAGTTGTTTAAGAAGGCATTTCAACGTATTCATGTATTTCAAAGTTTTTAAATCCATTTTGCGTTGGAGACCGTTCTTATTGCAATGTTTTCGAATAGCTGAAATCCCCTAAGTTCTACTCCTTAGGTCCAAATTGGTTTTATGATGGCCTTGTAGACAAGCAATGTATTGCTGAGAGAGAGTTTTTTTTCGACCTTATAGCCATGAGAAGATCTTAAATGGTAACTAGGTATTTGACTACCATGCTGGCTTGTTCCTAGTTCTAGCGTGAGAATGTGCAATGCGTGGGCTTTGGTACGCTGGGCTTCATCTTCCATTTTTTAAACCACACATCGAGTTTACTCCAAAAGCTATCTTAAACATTTAAGAAAAACTATACAACTAGCTATCTACTGTGACAAAAAATGTGAATACACCAAAGACACGCCAAAAACCAACGAAACATACACAATTTACCAAAAGCATAAAATATTCAACTTCAGTTAAGTTAAAAAGCCAGAAACCATTCTGAATTGACATAACGGGACCCTAAACCGTCCGAATGTAGGACAATAGACCATTGATCTATAAAGGTAGCGGGACAATACGGACAAACGAACCGACAAGGCATTTTCTTCGCAAAAACGATGTCGCAGTCGGAATAGGTCCGGCGAATCAAGTTGGAAATGTCAATGGGATATTGCATTTGGATTGATATGTTTGTTTTGTCGTCAAAATCGCATTTTGCGCCTCTAAAGCCTTCCAAAATGTATTTCAATGGTATTTGTTTCTCTTCCTTTTTTAGAAATCTATTTATTGAACACTTTTTATACCTGACTGCGCGACAGCAAAGACAGGGTTATGTTTTTTTAAATATAAAGCATTGACTAAAATCCTTTATTATTGGTTTTATGACACCCTAGTTTGAGGAAAGTTAAATAAAAAACCGTTAGATCGTTAAATAATCTCCTTATAACGTCTTAGGAAGAATTTGGCACACGGGTAGACCACGACCTGCGTTAGGACATAGGATACTTGTGTATCCCAGTAGTGCAATCCCATGCAATAATATTCCCATGCAAATAATTTCTAAAAAAGCTTCAATAATTAAGAAAAATGTCTTTCCGTCTGTCTTTTTCACATACAACTTAACCGATCGTTATAAAAAGCAGATATGCAGCCTGGAACCTGAAGACTGAAAAGATTGGCTATTTCATCGAGATGTTTGTATTAAAAATGATGAAATGTGTTAAAATGTATCTAAGGGCTCTGTTGTCATAGTTAGAAACTCTGCTGAGTATCTGTCTGTATTTTGTCTATTAAATAAAACATAGAATTCTCTTTGAATCACAACGTGGTCGTTTTATTAGAAAATGGACACACAGGAAGTTACGGGCAAAAGCTAGATTCATACGAAATAATGAACGAAAATGATAATAAATATTATACTCCATACAGCGTGCAGCGGTGTAAAAGGAAAATAAAAATAAATAGCTTCTATTTTCTCAGATATTGTAAAAGTTTTTGCAAATAAGGTTTCTGAGGCCGTAGGTGTTACTTGGCAATTCCGTGTTAAACTTCAAACATTAAAACAACGACTTTTTTTTTAAGTCGAATGTGTTACCAGCTCTGTTTGGGCTTATCTTGAAAAGATGGTAGTCTGGCAGTTTTGCCGTCGACGCAAAAAAAGTCGCCTGTATTTAAACAGATTTTTCTTGAGATCACGGCTGAAAGAATTACTTCTAGTTGTGCCTATAGACAATAATGTTATAAGATTTTTTTTCAAATTCACTTAATAGTTATAACTAAGGTCAGCTAATTTATTAAGAATAATAAGGCTGTTTTTCTAGTCTGTGTTTTAAGATTCGATTAATAGACAACAAAGAAGACCCACATTTACCAGGAAACTCCTACCGTCCCTCTGATATTAACGTCTAAAGCTCCATTCTCCGTTTCAGCAAAAACATTGAAAATGTGTAAAACATTCTATTCTAACAAAAAACTTGATCAAATATTTTGACTGACGGCGCAAACTCAGCCTTTTGTGTCTGGCGAACTATGACCGTAACCAAACAATGACATCGCACATCAATCTGGTTCTAACCGGTTGGCGTGACAGCGGCCATTAATATAGTGCCGGGACGTCGGAGGGGAACGACCGGGGGGGGAGACACAAACATGCAGGATTTGTTTTGGCGCGCTCCGAAATACGATTAATTGATATGAAACACGCTAACGTGGTGTTATCCCGCTTTCGATATGCGAATTTGCGAACGATTACGTTAACCGTTGTTGTATGATTGCTATTTGGGGTAATGGAGGGCTGGTGGTGTCTATAAAACTGTTTAGTTTATTGTACAGCACACATTAGATGTCAAAACGCCAAACAGAATAACTGAGACGCAAAATAAAAAAAAACTGTCGTATTATGATCACTCTATGGCGATTATAAGCTCTCTGACAATCACAAGAAAAGTTAAAAAACCTTACTTCAGTTTTGAATGATTTCAGTGACTGACATTTTTAACGAACCTCAAAAAAGGAAGAGACTCTATAAATAAAAATAAATAAATAAATTAACGTTTTTCCTATGTCCGTCTGTTTTTTTTTGCGCTCCGGGTGGAGCGGAAGGGACTGCCAGACTCTTACTGACGAAAACCCATCCATGTTCCTTCCTTAGCCCTTTATGTTCCGGGATAGCGGTAACCCTTTCGGACAATCCCACTTCCCGTCTGTGTGTCTACTATATATATATCCCTAACTAACTAATAATAATATCCCTAACCGTCAACTGTCTTTGCAATAAAGTTGAAATACTAACCAAAAAAATTTGACAGATTGTGGTAACTTGATGTGCTGGCGTCAGTACCTACTTTTTGAATGGGCTTAATATAATACAATATTGATACCTTCCGAGTACCTTACTTAAATCTTCTCAACCTCTCTCCCTAACTACATAACAGTTTTACAACTGTCAAAATGACTAAGAAACCCACGTAACTAACCACACGGAACCCCACTAAAAGTGTCACATTACCATTGAAAACATAATATGTTTGAAAGTCTTTTAACAAAAACTTGTTACAATTCTTTCGCGTGACTTCGCTGACTGGAATAACACCTATTGAAGAAATCGTTAAGAATTTTATAAATAAGGAAACCGACTTGAAGGTCACGCAGCCATCTTTGTAAAGGCTTTCATTTCATTCTTTTTTGTCAGTGATATCGGAGAATGTCACACGATGAAGGTTTCCTTTTCTTTATTTAAGTTCGCAAGGATATAATAATAACCGAAGGGCGATCTTCAAGGTTAAGCAATGCTTGCTAAGGTCGGGCCATGGATGAGTGACCATCCAATATATACCGAGATCACTCCTTGACTTAGAAACCACGTTAAGCCTAGTCTCTGTTGTCATTTGAAGTGTAAGTAGTCAGATGCCTGAAATTCTGAAAACCAGCCGTACCAAGGTGTATCTCAAAAGGCATAACCCAGTAACTGGAATGTGGAGTTCCGACAGGCAGTGCATGTAAAATATAAGTACTCAGCTGCATTCTATTAGACAAAGTAGTTGAGAAAAGGCTAAGCAGATACTGATGAGACTTGTGGTCCACTCGGAAGTCCCTGTACCGTCTCCAGTCACAAGTAGGAAGATGTTACTCCAATCTGGTAAAGTGGGGCTACCTGGACGGTACGACAGCAGGGTATGGATGTGGAGCTAGGTCGTAAACTACGCTCCATCTCCCATTCTGCCCTCTGTGTCCCAAAACATGGAGCCTAAGTGATCTCTGCGCTGCCACCGACGCGACGACGCTATGGAAGTGGCGAAGTTTTAGGCCAAGAATCTCAAATGCAGTCGTGCCAGCGACATGAAGAAGAAGAAGAAGATAAGATTTGATGGACTACAAGTGATGAGTAGTGTTGGCTCAGTGGTATCAGCCTCAACTTACGAGTTGTAGGTCTCGTGTTCGAACGTCGCGAGTTCGTTTTCAATGTTTTAATTGGTATATTGGCGTGTGCTAGCTGACATGTGGCAAATGATTGATTTTAATGTGATGTGTTTCGTAATGTTAATTACTTCTCATACGATAAATGTGTAGAGTCAAGTTCTTCCAACTAAACATTCAGCTGTGCTGCTAGGGAGTTTAATGCGCCAATTCTTCTTCCCAGCTAAAGCACTAGGAAGTGGTGAAGGGTGGGCGTTTTTGGGGGACTGCCTTATGTAACTTTGACTATCAAAAAGTGCTGATTTTCAGCTTAGTTTGAATAAATGACTTATGATTTTGATTTTTGAACCCAAGTAGGCGCTTTACATTGTGTATTTAATTTCATCACCACTGCTCTCAAAACGGTGAAGGAAAATATCGTGAGGAAACCGGAATGTCCTAGAACCAAGAATTCGAAGTCATGCGACATCCGCCAACCCACACTGGGCCAGCGTGGTGGATTATGGCCTACTTCATTTCTTAGACAAGAGGAGTAAGCGGGATTGACCAAAAGGGTTACCGCTACCCCGGAACATAAAGGGCTACGGAAGGAACATAGATGGGTTATAGTCAGTAAGAGTCTGACACTCCCTTCCGCTCCACCCAGAGCGGGAGAAGTCATCGGATGATTTCCCACGTTCAAAAAAAAAAGCGAGGTGTTTTGTGTTCCAGTAGTGGGATCATTATATAGGCTGATTATGTAAGTGACGTTTTGGAAAAAAGTATCTAAACCATTCTATATGGTTTACAGTAGAAAGCTGTGATTTGATAGGAAATTACTATATTAAACAATAGATAGATCACATAACATAACATAGTCTGTAATATTTTCTTATCCGACATTTTTCGCTTCCGTTCAATATACCTATTTATAACTCAATCTGTAAGAAATACGCATAAAGACAGATAGGTAAGGCTGATATTACGTAGACATTCCATGTAATTTCCTCTAGCTAAGAAAGATATCTGATAAAAATATCCCGTGGAAGCTTAATTACTCCGTGTTAATTACGCATTCGTCTCATTAATTCTGTTATTTTAGCAACGTTAAACATAATTATATACATAAGAAATAAACTACCGAACAATAAAATTAATATGTATGTGTGGTCCATAATTCTGTTCAAAATAAAAGTAGCCGTAGTTACTCCTTACAAAAGCAGCTGCCAGTGAAAATTCCGTCAAAATCGGTCCAGTCGTTAACAGATTAGGCGGAATAAACAGATAGACGGACAGACAAATATTTTAAAAATTGTTTTTTGTTATAAGGTTCATAATTATGCATTAGGTACAAAGTTATTTTTAATTAATGCATAATTCTGTATTTTTGACTGCTTTGACAAAAAGACACTTCAAGTCCCATGTATTTAATAGGCTTAGATTATATACATGTATATAATCTAGTATAATAGGTAACAAAATCAACAACATACGCATAATATAACCTGAAAACAATTATGTTATAATCAAAAGTAGGTATATATATATTATAGTGCTGTGAAGGTCAGGAAACCTTCACTGAGGGGGCTCAGTGGTAGAGCGTGTGTTCTGTGTGTGCATAGGGATTTGCTACGCTATCAAAGCAAACACACAGTCCGTGTATAATTAATTATTTTTATTACTTTGCACCGAATACATCTGCCAAGCCCCACGGCTAATGACAGACTCTTGTCCTATCTAGCTATTCGATTCATAATTTAAAGGTTTGAATGCCGTCAGATTATTATCAGCCATGTTCAACATAAGGTTTCACTCAGGCTATACAGTACATTATTATGGTTAGTCATTAGTATTACATGTAAATAATATTTTCTTTATAGTTTTTGTGTAAAATTATATATTGTATACAATGTTTTGATGTAAATTAATCAAAAGTAATTTAAATTACATTCGACAATTGGTCCTTTGAGCCAGTGAACTATATGAACCGAAGTCAAAACACTTTCATTATTTCTCTGATTCAACTATTTCAGGCCAAATAAAAGCCGAACATACCAAAAATGGCCGAACAAGTCGCAGATTCTCCCGATAACACTGGACTAAAGAGCCACGTCATTGAATCCTGAAACTGGGCGCCTGAAATACATTTTGCGGCCTGAAACCGGCTATTCAGACGAAGTGACGTTATCTGGCATTTTGTGGTAGGTACAAGTTTAAGAAATTCAAGAAAAAAATTCAGGTTTTATTTACACTTCATTAGGTTTTTACCTGCGTAGATTTCAGTATTAGAATGTTTGTAAATATGTGAGCACCATGTATTTATAACATAATTAATTTTACCTGTCATTGTTTTATGTGTTTTTCTTTTCACCTTTTGTGGTTACGTATTTATAATCCAGATGCATCAACTTCACATATATTGTTATAATTCATGTAAACAAAACATTGAAAAACATTTAAAAAAAGTAACGGTGGAGTTTCTTTCCCATTCTTCTCAATACGAAACTTTTGGTAGGGACGACTCGAATCAATTCTATTTCTTGTTCATTTTGATGACGTTCAAAAGTGCCTTTCTTGTGCCCATTTGAAATAAATGATTTGACGTTGACTTCGTACTAAAACTAACGACAATTTTATCTTTATACCTTCAAAAATATTATGTAGCAGACCCCTCCAATTAATCTAGCAACAAACAGAACAATAGAACATTTTCCTACAACGATAAATGATCAAATCTGTGAGAGAATCTAATACTACCTTATTTGTGGCCCCAATAAGCCTGCTGCCCAGCCACAGTCCCTCAGATATAATGAACTGCTCCCAATAATGGCCGATGTTACTAATAAAGGCAACAAAAGCAATTGTATGAGTAAGAAGTGGTGGATGATTGTGTAGGAAGATATGGGATGCCAAACTATGTATGTAGGTAGGTACTGTGGAGGTTTTGTCCGGATGTTTTTGATACAGATATTCTATTTCACGAAGTCCGTTTGACTATGAATGTTGTAAGGTCTGTACGTGCACACTGTTTTAGTGTGCGTAACCTCGGGAGCGCTCAGTCACGATCGCGACGCGGTCAGAGTCACTAGTGTTTTGTTTCCGCGCTAAAAAAATTCAAAGAGTAACGTCAGCATGGCAAGTAAACGCAGAAAAGTTGTCCACAGTGAGGTAACATTTTTTTTTAACTATTGTTACTACTTTTTGTGTGCTATTAAGAGTTTATCTACTCGTATCTAATATTATGAAATTTGTTACTTAAATAGGTATTTCGATTTGGTTTTGTTCTAGGGTCGAAGCATGATAGCTAGCGTTTATCATTTCCTGCGAGAAGAGTATGAATTCACAAAATCAGTTGCGGAACCTAACTGTGATTTGTCTCATTTACGAGATATTACAAGGCGTACAGCTGAGGCTACAGGTGTTTCTATGAAAACTATTCAACGGATATTAAAAGAAGAGAAGGAATTGCCATCCTGCTCATCAAATTTCACTTCTCCTATGAAGAAAAGAAGAAAGCGGGATAGTAAGATAGAAATAGATAATTTTACAGCCGATGTTGTTCGCAGTACTATACAAAATTTCCATGTCATCCATAAAGAAATTCCGACGTTGGCTAAGTTAAAAACTGTATTAAATGAAAAAATTGGTTTTGATGGTTGTATCGAAACTGTTCGTCAATTGTTACTGAAGTTAGGTTACAAGTGGCGTAAAACAGAGAATAACCGTAAAGTTTTGACGGAGCGTCATGATATACAAATGTGGCGTTTAAAATTTTTGAAGAAGATGTCAGAATATCGCAGTCAAGGTCGCCCAATTGTGTACACCGATGAAAGTTATGTCCTTTCAACACACGTGCGAAACAACACCTGGGCACAAAAGAAAGAGAGTACACCATTCTTAAAAAAAATTAGCACAGGCACTCGCTTTATATTAGTGCATGCGGGTACAAAGGATGGATTTATTGAAAATGCTTCATTGATTTATAAAGCCAACTCAACAGCTGGCGATTACCATTCTAATATGAGCTACGATAATTATGTTAAATGGCTAAACGAAAAACTTTTACCCAATTTATCCCCACGCTCTGTCATTGTCTTAGACAATGCTTCATATCACAACACACGGACTGAAAAACTACCGACGTCGGCTACAAAGAAAGCAGACATGCAGCAATGGCTCAGGGATAAGGGTATAGCATTTGAGCAATCTCTCCTTAAATTGGAATTGTACGATATTATAAAAAAACACAAAGATGAACACATAACGTATAAAATTGATGATTTTATTAAGAGCAAGGGTTTTGATGTCATACGTCTTCCCCCCTATCACCCAGAATTAAATGCTATTGAAAATATTTGGGGTATTGTAAAAAATTATATCGCATCAAAGAATATCGAACAAAACATGACGAACATGGAAAGACTGATCTTTGAAAGCTTGGATAGAGTAACCAGTGAAACATGGCAAAAAACCTGTGCTCATGTTGAAAAAATTGAAAAAGAATACTTAAAATACGTCGACCTGGATTTTGAGTTCATAATTAACTTAGGGAACGATTCTGACGAAAGCGAATCGGAAATTGAATTTGATAGTGATTAAGTGCTGATTTTTTTGTTTCTTTTCTGTAATAAATAAAAATATTATTTACTTTCAACTGTTGTTTCTTTTCTCTGCAACTTATTTATTTATTTATTTATTTAATCTTCATGTACAGTAGTGGTACATAGGCGGACTTATCATTCTAATAGCTAAATATTATTTATTTAAATTGTCTATAATTAATTTATTAAATAAATATATAATGCGTGTCAGATTTCTTTCCTAACGCTACCTACGTTTACACACACTAGCGCGCCTATCACTACACGTCACTACTACAACCAGAGCCAAACGGACTTCGTGAAATAGAATATCTGTAACAGACCTCCGTAAATCTATACTAATATTATAAAGAGGTAAAATTTGTAAGTTTGTATGTAGTTTGTAATCACCGCAACTAATGATTCAATTTCAAAAAAAAATCACTGATAGAAAGCTACATTATTCCTGAGTGCTATAGGCTATAAATTATATTTATATCATACATATTAGCCGAGCTATCGCAATTTTTGTCTAGCAAGTCGGAAAGAAATACCTCCGAAAACAGAATTATTTGCATACGCTGCCTAAACAGTTACAGTATATCGCAATTTTCCGCGGACGAAATCGCGGGCAGAAGCTAGTATTTTATATAGTAGTAGTGCTGCTGCCAGCGGCTTCGCCCGCATGGATGTGGAAAATTGTTACATAATTACATGGAGTTTTAGTAAGGATCCTATTTCTTTTTTAAATATAATATAGCCTATGTCACCCAGGGATAGTGCAGCTTCCCAACATTGAAAGATTTCATTATAATACTAGCTTACGCCCGCGGCTTCGCCCGCAAAATATGTCCATAAATTATACACATAAACCTTCCTCTTGAATCACTCTATCTATTAAAGAAAACCGCATCAAAATCCGTTGCGTAGTTTTAAAGATTTAAGCATACATAGGGATATAGGGACAGAGAAAGCGACTTTGTTTTATACTATGTAGTGATTAGTATAGATAATGCTAGCTGCTGCCAGCGGATTCGTCCACGTGGAGATCGGAAATCATCCTAAGGGAACGTACTATCGAGATAAAAGTATCCTATGTGTTACTTCCTGTGCCAAGTTTTATCCAGATCTGTTCAGCCGTTTGAGCGTGAAGGACAAACAAACATACAAACTCACACACATACTCACTCACAAACTTTCACCTTTATAATATTAGTATGATTTACGACATGTAACATCGCGCCAGAACTTCTCGTAGGGCACAATGTATTTTTAGTATTCTAAAGGAAATAACCTCAGTCAGGTTTGATGGCAAAATTAGAAGACAAATATTTAATTTGTACTTATAAAAGAAGAAATTATTTGGCAGACAACTTAGCGGGCTGACAAAAAACCGTCGGAATAAAAAATATGAAAGTGTATCAATGCATTTATAGACCAGCAAATCCCATGTGACAGGGGGGCGAGCCTATTGCCATCAATTGAGCACAAATTCATACTTCCGGCTGCTACTAAGAATTTCCTATCTATACTAATATAATAAAGAGGAAATATTTGTATTTTTATGTGTATGTTTGTAATGAATAAACTCGAAAACAACTGTGTCGATTTAAAAAATTCTTTCACCATTAGAAAGCTTAGTTTTCAGGGAGTAACATAGGTTAGGGAACTTTATATCCCGGGAAAAATAACGGGACCCGCGGGAAAGACCACGGGAGCGAAGCCGCGGGCAAAGTGCTAGTATCCTATTTAGCAAAGTCTTAGTGTTTATACCAATGGAAGGGACAAGCATTGTTATCACTATTGCTCACCTCGTTTTAAATACATCAGTCGCTCTCTATTTCAGAAAGACTGGTATAAAAAAAAACATTTCATATCAAAAGATTTCTACAAAAAAAAATCTTTCAAGAGTATTGGACAAACAACTCTAAGATACACACTCACAGAAAGGAAACATGTAATTATTCCAAAGAAAACTGAATCGTACTTCACAATAACCCGTAATGATGAGACCCGAGGAAAACACGCTCCCTTATTATCCAAGAAAAACAGGAAAATATAAATCTGTATACACATTCCGTATGGTTCATTGAGTTTCACATCTGGCTATCCTTTAGAGGGGTCCAGAGAGGAAACCGTGAGTTATTTGTCAAATAGAAAATCGTGGACCGTAATTGCAGTTTTTGGTGCGCTGATTGAAAATTGGAACGGGGAAATGATGTTCTTCCGCTGTAGGAAGTGTCAGGATGTAACTCCAACCTTGTAATGTGAGGTTAACTTGACGAAACGACATCTTGGTGTGGAGCTATGTCACAAATCATACTTCATCTCCTATCCTGCCCTCTGTATCACAAAACAAGTATAAAATAGTCCAAGTGCTCTCTGCACTGCCACCTACGGTGCCGTGGAAGTGAAGAAAATTTAGGCCAGAAAAAAATTAAATACTGTCGTGCCAGCGACACGAAAAAAAAGGAGTAAGTGTCATGGGTTTTATTGAATCGATTGACTTGATGGTGAATGATTAATCTGTCCTGGCGGTGTAGCGCGACTGGCATGTTTGCCGAAAGCAGGGTTTGATGATTTTTATGCTGTATTACGAAGGCCTAAAGCATCATTTCACCTGAGGCTGATGAAGTGAGACGAACATTGTGACTACTGTATTTCGCACCATTTAAATGACCACTAAACATTTCATATTAGTATGACTGTTTGAAATTAAACCTACCTGACATTTATGAGAAGCCTATAATAATATATTAATGTATAATAACAATAATTTAATATCTATAATTTGAGGGTAGGGTAAATTTTATAAAACTTATATAAAAATCTTACCGTGACAATCATCAATATCGACTCTCTACTAATACGCACTGTTTCATGAAAGCACTGCATAAGCTCCATAAGTGCGAGCGAGACAGACTTATAACAAAGATTTATGGCCCGACGACTCAGTTCTTAACGCTACTATATTTATCAAGCAGTTAATAATTCCTTCACTTACACATTTCATTTTTATTCAAAACCTCTTCACCACATTATTTAAGTCTTATTAAAAAAAAACTAGCCGGATCTAAAGCATTTCAAACTGCTTTCATAGAAAAAAAAAGTCTTTTTTTTTTTTTTTTTAAACATTGATTCACATATACTACCATTGCTGGTGTAGAAAAAATTAAATAAGCTAAGCATGCAAATCATAGACATTACAATAAAAATTATAATTAATAAAATTGATTTGAATTTACATTTTTAATTTGATACAATAATAATTGATTCAGATTAATTGCATAGTATTATTTGTAATGTCAAAATATTAATTATTATGTCAAAAAGCATAGAATATTAATTACAATGTCAAAAAGTATGATTTAAAAATTCAGTAACGGTATAGAAACACATGTCTAAGAGCCAAGTAAACATTTTACATTTGAATTTATTAATTGGTAACATTCTCAAGCTAGGTGGTAATTTATTATACATTTTTACTGTCATACAACTGGCATTTCTACTGTATAGTTGCAATCTCTGAGGAGGTACTAGCAGTTCCCCGGCATTTTTTTTCTTCAGTCTGTGGGAGACTTGTTCATTTAATGGGAATAAATGTGGGTATTTTATTACAAATAAACAAGACTCAAAAATATAAAGGCACGGGAGTGGAAGAATTTTTAATTTTTTAAATAATGGCTTGCAATGGTCTAAGTATTCTGCTCCGCTCATGGCTCTGATACATTTTTTTTTGTACTTTAAATGCTCTGTCCACATCCACTGAGTTACCCCATATCACTAGGCCTTTTAACTTAATCCAAAGACACTAACGTATCACCTAGCGTAGGTAGTTGTCATAAAAAGGTCTGTTTTACCGACACGTAATGGTAAACGGTCGGTAAGAAGTGTAGAAGGAAAAGGGACATTAAGATAACTAACGGTGACACATTACTTATGCAGTAAGCACGTTTGACGACCTGACCTACACGCACTTCGATGACCCCTGCCCTATTTAACGTTTTATGGTGTATTTTGAGAAGGTTTAAGTTGGGACATTAGACTTGTTAACTAGTTGCATGGAACATAACATCACGCCTGTAATCCTGAAATGGTTGGGCAGAGAACCTATAGTATACCCACATTTTGCCTATTATAATTGGAGGCAAAACTAATTCCATTAACTGGGCACAAATCCAGACACACATGGAGACATTTGTGATGGAAAAACACAATAATACTTTGCCCGACCTGGTAATTTAACCCAGGAGCAGCATAGCAGATTTTAAGAATTAGACCAAGGAATTCTATGCGGGCTTCGGAAAATAAGATAGAAGAAGAAATAGTTGCCTCTTGAAAAATATAATTCACTCGTGGTTTTAGAGACATCGACATCGCCACATGCGAACTACACGTCACACTGACGTCATGCAAAATCCTGCATCGCGCAAGCAGAGTTTTCCGCGCGACTAGCATAATATATATGTATACAGCATCCCGACATTAATCGTTATCTAACCCTGTTTAGCAGTAGACAACCCTACGACTGAACTGCGAAATGCCATTAAAAAAAAAACTTTACATTCGATCCAGCCTGTCCCTATGCTGCCCTCCCCCAGCGACGCCCCTAAGCCTAGGCCCTTACCCCACAGGGGGTGCCCGTAGCGTGTAATCGCTTAGTTTGTAAGTTTTTATTAAGCCCTGTCTGGAGGCTGCAATTTTATTGTGGCAACCACAGACAAGTCCGGTTTAGCAGTAGACAACCTTATGGTTGAAGTGCGAGATGCCATTATCAAGAAAAAAAAGACATTAATCGTCGCCCACCAGACACAACACCCATCTGGTCGGAGGGTCCTCCTTTTTCTATAGAGTATGAGTGAACTGAACTTCCTGTTCCTCATACCTCTCTATAAGTATGCTCACACAAGGAAGAACAATAATATGAAACAACCATTATGTATTGCTGCCGCAAAATAGCTTCATAGTACTCCGGAAGCCAAGGAAATTACTATCGTACGAACAGACATTTTAATGTGCTTCGGGGGTAAATTGAAAATATGGTACAATGTGTTTTCAATGTGTCTCGATTAATAGGTACCTACCCAATAATTCATATCACATTATTAAAATCTATTGTAATGTTGCAGAATATACTTGCGTACATAAAGACCTTAACTGCTGAACTAGTTAACTGTTTAGTATGATCTAACTGTGTGGTCACCCATCCAAGGACCAACCGCGGCAAGTGTAGCTTAACCTGATCTGTTAATACGTGCAGCTTTTATTACTTAGCCACAAGCCCCTCACAAAAGAGACACTTTTTTTTTAAGTCGAAGTCGTTACTTTCTTTGTTTAGAGTCTGTAAGGATCAAAACACTTGGAAAAAAACCCTGGTACATGAAGTTTAAAAACAATTTGGTTACCTATCACAATTTTGTCCCTTATAACCTTAGCAGACAAGTCTGTGGAGACCGCGTATCGTCAAACATAGTGGGGCAGCTAGCTGGACCGATGACCTTAAGAAGGTAGCTGGGACGAACTGGTTGCAGAAGACAGAGCACAGGGTGTTGTGGCGGTCAGCGGCATTGTACGAAAGAGTTACCACTACCCCGAAACGTAAAAGGCTAAGGAAGGAACAGGGATGGGTTTTCATCAGTAAGAGTCTGACACTCCCTACTGCTCCACCCAGAGCGAGAGAGGTCATTTGATGATATCCCACCCCCCGAAAAAAAAGGCGTGTTTTGGCGTAGCCTGAGGGAGACCTTTATCTAGCAGTGGACTGCGATAGGCTCAGTTGATTGAACCCAATGGTATCCTGTGGCATTAATTTAAATTATTTGCCAAAAGTGTGCATGAAAAAAAAATGTTTTTTTTTTTTTATATTTTAACTAGCACTTTGCCCGCGGCTTCGCTCCCGTGGTCTTTCCTGTGGGACCCGTTATTTTTCCCGGGATAAAAAGTAGCCTATGTTACTCCTAGAAAACTAAGCTTTCCAACGGTGAGCGAATTTTTAAAATCGGTCCAGTAGTTTTTGAGCCTATTCATTACAACCAAACAAACAAACCAAACAAACAAAGTTTTCCTCTTTATAATATTAGTATAGATTATCGACGCTTTTTTACGTTCTGCATCGTTTCATGAAAAAGCGTGAGGTTCTTTTTAAAATAATATTCACCAGCACCATACACCCCACGCTTTTAAATAAATTAATTTTAATTTCTATTTTTAGTATGGTTTTCTATAAAAAGCGTGTTTTTTGTTTTTTTTAAACTATTATTTCTTTCCTACTTTTTAGTTCAAATTAATATATTGTCATTGGTCCTCGATAAATCTACAAAGTTTGAATGAAATCTGGCCGTTTAATGTGGGTCAAAATCGCGCTCAAAGAAGTCAGTTACAAACATACATACAAGTGAAGCTAATATAAAGCGTGTAAAAAGAGTGTCCATGGAGTTTCTTGCCTGTTCTTCTCCATAGGTACCTACTGCTTTGGAATGGGTAACTAGCTTCATCTTTCTGACTGACCGACCCCTTGACAATTCAAACGTGCCTGTAATTGGTTTATTTGAAAAAAATGCGTTGAGTTTCGAGTTTGAAGTTGAATAAACACCCTATTCGCGCAGTCTTGTACCAATTCAAGAAAAAAGTTATTCTATCCAAGTGATTTAAAGTCTCGTTCACACTGATACAGCCGCTGGCGCCAGCCGCTGGCGGGTGCATTAGCAGCGCAGTTTGAAATCGCATAAATATTGTTTACACAAGCGGGATGCCAAATCGAGGGTAATGTTTTACACCTACTCAGGCATTTATGAGTGTCATTTGTCATGAACGACTTAAGTGGTCAGAAACATATTTTAATAACATGTTATGCAGTGATAATAGGTAGGTACTTTATTTACACAATGGCATTGGAAACAAAAAAGTAAAGGGTTTGCCTTCAAATGCCTCCTAATTCGTGTATCAAAATTTTTGGCACACGAATTTGTTCGATATAAGATAAGTTCATAAAATGTTAGGTTTTTTAAAAAACTAAACTTGTAATTTATAAGCTCTGTCAGGAGGCCACCGTGGTTTTAGATTGATCGATACCGACCGCCTCAATGCCGATCAATTAAAATCCACGGTTGGATGTCCTGTAAATGAATGCGCCAGACTATCATCTAACAAATTTAGACGGAGAGAGATTGTAAAGCGCGCAAGGACTTCAATCACGATTAGATACAGTTCATAGTGGTCATGAACGCTCTGTAAAAAACATTGTATCCAGTATACTGAGTGTTGCAGGCTATATTTAAAAAAGATCGAACTAAACGAAGTCGAAATACTAGTTTGTTATGTTGTACGTATTCAAGCCAATAATTTGTAAAAGGAGGTACAGGGATCAGCCATACCTTTTCTCTCGAAAAGAACTAGTATGTTCTAGCTACATCATAATTCTTATTCTTAAGCCCTCAAATGTCGTTTGAACACCATAGGTTCATAAGAAAAAATTCTCTCGACAATAGATATAACCGTATAAATCGTTGAGCTCTTATAAGTAAACGGCTTCTAATAGGCGAACATCTAATGGTTAAATCCTTGCCACTTTTTTTTTAAGCCTGGGAAATCATCCAATGACTTCTTCCGCTCTGGGTGGAGCGGAAGGGAGTGTCAGGCTCTTACTGACTAAAACCCATCCATGTTCCTTCCTTAGCCCTTTGTGTTCCGGGGTAGCGGTAACTCTTTTAGACAATCCCGCTTACCCGGCAGGCTTGGCCCTGAGGGGCCCCTTCATCCCTGACACATTCACATTTTACTATAGACGTCAGAACACACCCTTACTCGTTTTGACAGCTAACACATTCCCCCTAACATATTCTTATTTCCCTTGAAACAATGAGGTATTAAGGCTTGTTATAGACAGGTTTTTCACCCATAACCCGGGTCACCTGTTCGGTGGGTCGTTAAATTTCCATATGTAAGCTAAAGGAGTCGATGGCGGTGTTAACGGAAGGTGTAAACAAGGGGGGTTTGGGGGTTGCCGGTACAGTCCAACCCTTTAAATAGTGGCGCCCTTAGAAATATATTGAAAGGCCCGTTCTATAAAGCAGAAGAAACTTGCTTGAGCACAAACGACACGTGCGTGTTTTTTTTTTTTACTACTAGAAATGTGGTGGTATTGAAATTTATTTATTTAAACTTTTCGCACACAATAAAGGTACAAAGGCGGACTTAATGCCTTAGGCAATCTCTACCAGTCAACCAAGGGTGGTGAAGAGATTAGATAGTAGGTGCTTTAAAGAGTACGAACATACAAAACATTGAGACTATAGAAATGACAATTCATTGAAAATTTAAATCACTTCTAATAATGAAGAATAATGTTTGATTTAATTTAGTGAGCCGCATTTATTGTATTCTTATTAAACTAAACTATCTATCAGACGCACATGATGTAACCCAGATTTTGTAACCATATTTTGATTTAAAAGAGTGTCCACTATGTAATGGGCAACTAGCTTCATCTTTCTGACTGACCGACCCCTTGACAATTAAAAAATGCCTGTAATTGGGTATTTGAAAGGGTAGTCAATAACATTACTTTTTATGAACTGTCAAAACGTGGAATTTGCACGTGATTTGAATGAAATGTAACAATGTGACGTCACAGATTTTTAGAATCAAATGAAACACTTATTAGCATTAAATGCAATTTTACAATTATATCTTTGCATAATATTAAATTTCTGTACGGTGATGGAAATTTTTAGGACGAGCAGCCTTTTTTCTAGGTGATTTCATATTTTACCGTTTCAAATAGTCAATTGGTTTATTTGAAATAAATGCTTTGAGTTTGAGTTAAGTCTGACATACCTTCTAGCTATTTATGAACTAAACTTTTTACTGTATGGCTCATGGCTATTATTGATGTTGTTGCTCGATATGTTGTGCGATTAAGTCAGTTCAAAACCTATATGTGAACCTTGTCATATGTGTGTTTGTCACCTGTTGTAGTTTTCTTGTGAATTAATAAATAAACAAATGATCCTGCCTTGTTATTTTTTCGTAGTACAGAGGCCAGCACATCAAGTTACCACAATCTGTCAAATTTCTTTGATAGTATTTCAACTTTATTGCAAAGACAGTTGACAGTTAGGGATATTATTATTAGTTAGTAAATAAGGTTCATTTTTAATTGAGAAAATTTGACAGTTATTCATAGCTTGATGTGCTGGCTTCTGTACATTGAATACTTAAAAGCCGAACTGTTTGAGTGGATAGACTGTGGTGTGGGCTGAGAGTGGCAGGTGTCAGGATGACTTGACACCTTAAGTTTAAACTTGTTATCGTAGAGGGTGACATGTGAAAGTTCTTGGTTTTATTAGATTGTCTAGGGTAGTGATAGGATTGCTGAAGTGTCTGAAAGCCTAATCAATATTCATGCATTCAATTATACGTGAAAGACACTTGAGAAAACTCTCTCTTCTTTCTTTTCGTGTCAACTTGGTGTCAGAGTTGGTAGTTGGTTGGTGGTTGGTTGGTTCTGTGGTGGGAAAACTCGCAACTGATTTGAATATACATATTTTTTTAACGAGTGTCAGTAGTCCTCATAACAAAGATCTGACATCAACGAAAGAGCAACAAGAAAAGACATAAGAATTTTTTTCTGATATAGGGGTTAAATAGAGGTTGAAAGAATTGCTAATTTTTTTTTGTGTTTTCCTGAATTTTATATTTTCTTATAAGTGTCCCTTTAACACGTTGAACGCCAACGTGGTCACCGTGTGTCCGACAAACAATAGTTTTTCTATTGTGTCTGCTGCGTGGCAGTCAATGACTTAATAATTCTAATTGGTTAAAAGATTTAATTGAAGTTAAATAAATATATTAATAAATTCAAGTTCACTATTTTGCACGCACGATTATTTTGGGCGCACGACTTCCGCTATCAAAGTCTACAGTCAAGGCAAGGGTAGTTCCAATATGATCCCACCTAAGAACATACTTTATTTCTCTCACAGCAAACCGACAGTTTATTACAAGGTGCGCGATCACTGAGCCACAAGCACTGAAACCCTTGAACGTGTGAAGTGTTATATTGAATAGAAACGCGGGTATAAAAGTGACCGGCGCGAGTGGCGGCCGTTATAAAACTTAATGTGCATACACGGCTTATCGTCACGGCATATACCAAGAAATTTACGGCAATTGCTTTATTGTACCAGGTTTTAGATATCCGTAGGCGTGTCCGTGGCATCACAGCGGGTCTTATCAGAATACCAGCGCTGCGGTATTAATTTATCTACAGGTTTTTGTTTTTTCTTTAAATCTTTTTGCTCTTATTTTTAATTGCTTATTTTTTTTTATATGCCGTTTTGTTTTTTATTATTATTTTTTATGTGTATTTCCTGTGCGTGTCCTGAATAAAATATCTTTCTTTACCAATTGGTGCTAGAGATAAGGTTCGCACGGGTGCACTGTAGATACCATCAGATGGCCGAAAGCTAGTTAAAATATTTGTATAAACATTCCTCTTGAATCACTCTATCTATTGATGAAAACAGCATTAACATTCGTCGCGTAGTTTAAAAGATCAAAACGTACAAAGGGACAGACGGCGGAAAGCGACTTCGTTTGATGTGTAGAGATAGACGCGTAAAAGACACTGTGGAATTGGAAAGGCCTATGTTCAGTGTACTGCTGTACGCTGATAATGACTATCACTAGTCTAATATCTGACTAACCTAACCTAATTGGTTGATGAACTGACTCGGTCCAGTGTTCAATTCCCAGGGCCGAAATTTTTAGGGCAAAAGCCTGTCGGGTAAGCGGGATTGTCCGAAAGGATAACCGATACCCCGGAACATAAAGGGCTAAGGAAGGAACATGGATGGGATTTAGTGAGTAAGAGTCAAACACTCCCTTCCACTCCAGAGCGGGAGGGGTTATTTGAAGATTTCCCACCCTCAAAAAGAAAAGAGGCGATATTTTACGCGGACGAAGTAGCGGGCAGAAGCCAGTAATTTAATAACTGAAAAATATTAGGCCACTTCTTACTAACCCCTAAATAAAACAAACCTCTCCCTAACATCATTACAGTACATAATACAGGGATATTAATGCCACTAGATTAATATCCGAGTATCCCTCGAGAGAAAGTTCAAAGTGATTATGTCAACGCGAGGCACTATTAAATTAAGGGCCGTTTCTAATGAATTCTGTTTCGAATTCGTGTACGATAATATGTTAGCTAAGTATTTTGGGGATATTGCGTTTTGTTATTAACACTGTTTGATGTATAAAGAAGGTTTGGATTTATATTTGGTGTGGTAGCATAATAGGTATAGCATAAAACTAAAAACAAAAGTCATTTATTGAAACTAGGCTGAAAATCAGCAATTTTTGAACGTCAAAGTTAAATAAGACAGTCCCTCAAAAACGCCCACCTTTTACCACTTCCTAGTGCTTTAGCTGGGAAAAAAAATCTAGACTTGGCTGGTCCTGGCTACGTAAACAAAGTATGTCACAGTCGGTAGTGCGACAGAGCTCTGAAAGAATTTGTGCCTTCTCTTTCGAAAATCCTTCGATATTAATTGAAATAACACACAGAGCTAGAGTAGTTAAGTTCCAGGGGTTGGCTCTTCAAAGAGCCGTTTGGGATGGGTCTTCGTCGTGCCGTCATGGTGAAAGGATTAGTCAAGTAGACTGCGTTACCGAGTGCTAGGTGTCCAGGGTACGCCGGATGTTTAGGGGATTGGGTACCGATTTCTAACGTCACTCGGGGAGGCTCTTTCCTTGCAGCCCTGAACACTACCCGTGTTGGTTTGCTGTCTCATCGGACTATGGGAGTGAGGAAAATATAACATAATAGTGTCATCATAAAACCGTAATCCTACGAATCTATCTTATAAGCACTATTCAAGGTCAAACTGTCCCTCACACATACACTTTTACCCAAACGCGCCGAATTCGAAGCGTAAAGTTCCTCATGAATATTTATAACCCCATGTAGGGCATAAACTGCTTATGACTAACGATGTTTTGTTGGATTTTAATATCAAGCTTGTTTTGGAAATACATTATGATCATAATAAGCTTATTGAGCGTATCAAAAACAACGATGATTTTCAATGCTGTAATTCAAAACATCCGAGGAGGTCGTGGCTAAGTAATAACAATGCACAGATCGATCCATCAGGTTAAGCTACGCTTGCCGGGGTTGGTCCGTGGATGGGTGACAATCTTTTGAGATTTCTCCGTGCCTCGGAAAGCACGTTAAGCCGTTGGTCTCGGCTGTCATTCGTGGATCATTGACAGTTGTTACGGGTAGTATGACAGCCAGTCTTAGCTAAAATAACGGGAAAAATTCTACCCTATTCTCTTTTCTACTGAAAATTTGTTTGTGAGGCCTAGTTTGCCAATTAATCCATTTCCAAACCTTAACTTCCACTTTCTAACTTGGACCGTTACCAGGGCACTATAGCGCATTAGAAGTATTAACATAACAGTGACATAGGTACGTTCCGGGGTGTAATTTACACCTAGAACATTTCATTAGCCGTGCTAATATACACGATGCACCTACTATGAGGTCACGAATCACTGAATCTATGAGGTCACGAATCACGAAATCGTTAATGAAACCCACCCATAACAAAGGAACTACTGATCCCAAGAATTCTCAGTAGTTCCTTCAAAGGAACTTCTAAAGGAACTAGTGAACACAAAGGTAAAAATGACACATCCAGCATTATAAAGTCACTGTCATCATATATGGGTTCACCCATAACTGTGTGACAGTGAATTCAGACTCTGTCAGACTCTTACTGACTAAAACCCATCCATGTTCCTTCGATAGCCCTTTATGTTCCGGGGTAGCAGTAACCCTTTCGGACAATCCCGCTTACGAAGCTGAACTTTTTGTATACCTAGATGTGCGATATTTATGGCTGAGAACTGTCTATAGTCTGTTCCAAAAATATGTGACGAAAGTCTAAACAAACCCTGTTTAAGTTAAGGTCTTTCGCAATCATTCACTGAACAGAATTAATAGCACATTCATCTGCATTTAGAAAGGTTCAACTTTATATCTGAACACTTTTGCCAACTATTATGATTTGAATAACATGATAAAATTGGATTTGAAAAATCATTGATGCTAATTGAGGTTACAAAATTGACCTCAATTGTTAAATGAAAAACATTTATAAGGTGATTTAAAAGTAGAATTTCATGTTTAAATATTGAAATAATGAAATTAAAGTGCTCAATTAGGAAGTGCGACATAATTTGCATTCACAGGTACGTTTTCTAATCCATTTGTTTACATTTTCATCAAATACTTTTTGAACAGTCCATACACTTTGCTCGTTCCAAATAAGTGTTGATCTTGCAAACAAGCAGCTAACTATGACGCCAAAAAACAATAGACAGCAACTTGCTCATGTATTCAGCATGTTTGCTTTTAATTTCTTTCATTCCTTTCTAGTTTTATGTGGAAGTAAAGGAGAGAACGATTTTTGATTCACTATGAAATTATTTTGTCTCAGTATTTGAACTGCTCATGTAGTGAAAAAATAAACAATGACTTACTTAATAGTTTTATTGGAGCAGGAGATAATTTATAACTCGAGAAAGCTCCTAATTGAGAGAAAACTGTTTTACAGTATATCTTGTAGAAAAGAGGCTGTGTAGTGGGAATAAAATTAAACGATTATGCTTATATATACCAAATTAAATCGATGAAAATGAATTAACATTATCGAAAATCTTTAAATACACAACAATTTACTCACCAAAGGACATGACGTGTCCCGAGCAATTCGTATCATTAAAGAACTTCATAGAAAAATGCATGTGTCCACGTGTCTCTGGCGTGGATTCGCAAGAGTACTTTTGTATTAGTTTAGTATAACATTTAAGTTAAAAGTAAGTTCGTAGTTATAGATTTTTTAAATGACCGCACTTTTCCATTATCTGAACGGTCGCCAGCGCATCAATTTATACCAAACTGTCAGATTTCTCCAAAGATTTTTAACCCTAATACGTTGAATGTTAAGTTCAAAAACGATTGAGAAAATTTGACAGTTTGTGGTAACTTGATGTGCTGGCGACCTGTAATGATAATAAAATTGTTAGGAAGATTTCAATAAATAAATCTTTTTTACTATTTGTCTGTCACAATGACATTAATAATTAAAATAAGAGCCTCGGAAAGCACGTTAAGCCGTTGGTCCCGGCTGTCATTAGTGGATCTTTGACAGTCGTTACGGGTAGTCAGAAAGCCCTGAAAGTCTGACAGTCAGTCTTACCAAGAGGTATCGTGTTACCCAGTTACTGGGTTATGGAGGTCCGATAGGCAGTCGCTCCATGTAAATACTGGTATTCAGCTGCATCCGGTTAGACTGAAAGCCGACCCCAACATAGTTGGGAAAAGGCTAGGCAGATTGTATGACATTAATTAAAATTACAATTCTTTTTTGTTACGTGCAATTCAAAATGATGACATACAACTAGTAGGGGTCGAAAAGCTAATCTACGCAACGCTAAGTAGACTAAAACATTGCTACACCGAGATATGAGACGTTCTGTCTGTTTGCATAATACATGCATTAGCGCGATTTATACCGCGCGTTCCTGTGATGTGGTGCGATGTACCGCGATACGCGTCAACGTTATTGTGACTTTATGTATAATTAGTGTTAATATGTACGGGCTTTCCCTTTAGGCTGGTTGAATTTAACAGTACAATACGAGACGAAAATATTACGAACTTCATCAATTCATGAGAGAAACCAGACAAAAGTTTAAAGAAAAACAAGCAAGCAAGGAATAGTATCAGGCCTATAGCATACCGGGACGTTGGATCACCGAACCTAATTTGTTTTTAATTGGTAGATATCCCGACTTTAAAAGCCTATAGTCCTACACCTAAGTTAAGATCACACTGAGTACTGTAGAGCCTATACATCAGTGCAGCCTATGAAAATAGTAAAAAGTGAAAAAAACATAGTAGGATGAAACCCATTGAAAAAGGAAGAGATTATAACAAAAATTAAAGGAAAAATAATTTACGAGCGATCTGAGGTCGGGATGTGGATGGGGGTTCGTTTTTAAGTTATAATTCATGTATACAAAACATTGTAAATCATTTTAAAAGAGTAACGGTGGAGTTTCTTGCCCATTCTTCTCCACACGAAACTACCTTTTGGAAGGGGCGACTAGAATCAATTCTATTTCTTGTTCATTTTGACGTTCAAAAGTGCCTTACTTGTGCCTATTTGAAATAAATGATTTGACTTTGACTTTGACTTAAGGGTAATAAACGGTTTATCACGATTTCTGGCAATTCTACAAATCCTATGGAGAAAAGTTAAATAATTATCGACCTTGGTCTACTAAGTGAAACCTCTTGATCCTGGCTGGTAAATAACAAACAGCATTCGACCTTTCAAAATAAAAGAATAGTTTGATAGGTTCTTATAAAATTAAATATGATTCGGTCAGTAGCCGTGCTGCTTGACGCTTGTATTCGTTAAAGGCAATATCTCATTCGCTGCTGCTCGAGTGTTTGTATTTTATAGGATAGAAATCCTTATAACACATTACACAAACCTCTACTCCTGAGCCACCTAAGTGAAGTCCCGCTGAACTTCACAGTACCTACCGCACAGCAAAATGAGTTCAATAACCATATATTTGTATTTACAAAAAAAAAAAATCCTATGACGTAAAAGGGTTACGTATCAGGCACATTGATCAGTAAGAAATAGACTTTTGTTTGTCTATTTTTGGCGTCAGTTTGTTCCCTTAGGGACGTCTTGTGACGTCTATGAACATCAAAAAAGAAGCGGTAGAAATACCGCCTCCGCTTTACCGACTCTCTGACGCCTACTGCCGCTCGTTTTTGAGTGATTTATTTGTGCTGGTAAAACGACATCCCTAAGTACCCTAGGACCAGCAGTAGCAGACATTTGGGCTTCTTTTCATTGACAATGTGTTTAAAATTGTTGCTTATTTATTGTAAACGAATTTTTACAAAAACACTTTAACATGTCAATAATATTTTCAAAATTAGATGATTCTTGTGCGGCACTGGTAACGCCGACCGAATGTGGAAAAAAAAAGAACTGTTCCATACATTGCGAACATAAATGTACTGAACAGCTGGTTTTTTTTTGTGATTTCAGATTTGGTCCCATAGTCAAAGTTGTTCATTTTCATGAATACAATACCCCTGAAAGTGACATACTTTCAGGAGTATAGTATTCCTCGTCTAACCTAACATACTTCATGGCTAATCTTTGAACGCGCTTATCTCTGGGACTAGGTACTGGTCCGAATTAAAAAAATATTTTTGTGTTGGATAGTCCATTTATCGAGGAATTCTATAGGTTATGTAACATCACGCTACAACTAATAGGAGCCGAGCATCGGGTGAAACCGCGCGATAAAAGCTAGTGTTATTTATGCGGTTCATTCACACAAAAAAAAAATCAGTTCTTTAAACGGACTATCATTAGTGTACATCGGACTATAAGTGATAAGATTTTAATAGCAGTTGTTAACCTGACTGATAAGATATGAGTGTCGAGATTTCTTACAGTTTTATATGCCAAGGTTGGTCGCCTGAAGTGATGAACTAGTTTTTGTTATTAACTTAAATTAAACGATATTATAACTAAGTTGCCAGGTTCGGTAGTGTTATTCTTTTCAATTAGGAGTACTCAGTAGCAACCCCGAGTCTGGAGTCATCGGGAATGAAATTATCCGAAAAGAACCGGCGTTATCTTCATAGTTTGCAGACTAAGCAAGCTAAAGTGGCAGTGGGCTGGCCATGTTTGTCGTAAGTTTGATGGCCGGTTGAGCAAACGAGTCCTGGAGTGGAGACCGCGCATTGGCAAGCGTAGTGTAGGACGCCAGTTATAAGGACCGATGACCTTAAGAAGGTGGCTGGGTCTGACTGGATGCGGAAGGTGGAGGACAGGGTGTTGCGGCGCAGCTTGGGAGAGGCCTATGTCCAGCAGTGGACAGCAATAGGCTGATTGAACCCAGAGTCTGGCTGGCCCGATTGATTGCAATAGGCTTCGTCCCCAGTTACATGAGACTTAACGTAACTGGTGAAATGTGGATGTACTTCAGGTACACCTCAGCCCAAACCTTCGAGGATCACGGGCGTGTTGCCATGTTCAACTTCTACATAGGTATAGTTGTTTCTGCTTATGGTATATCACGGGCGCTCTCACGGTGTAAATCAGGCTGTATTTTATATCATCAAAGGGGATGCCAAGTGGGCATAGTAATTTAGGCCCACTGTGCAAACATATACAAAACAATTATAATGATGGGCGGAAATTCCAACAATTAATTAGTAAAAGAAATTATTTACAAAAAAGTTTGCATTTCGAAGTTATTTAAGGTTCTGATATTTCAAAACATGCAGGACACTAATTACTGCCCTAGACAAAGATTTCTTCAGAAAAAAGTTACACACAGTAATAATTACAGTCGTTCTTAATTAAGACACTGACCTCATTTGTGTTCCACCGATGCCTCTGTGCTGCGAAGTGTTCAGCTCTGGGTAGACTCTCCAAGTTCTCTGGCAATTTGATAGGCTCACCATCTGTAACAAGGAATTTTGGAAATAAATAATTTGGTATAACAAAAAAATATTTTTTCAGATACTCATAGTCAAAGTCAAAGTCAAAAATTCTCCTTTACAGCTTGTACGTAGGGTATCTGATCCGATTCCGAAAATTCTGACATTGAAGGTACAGTGTCCTTAAATGTCATAGGCTATATTTCGAAAAATCGTACGCAATTTGTACAACAACCTATGATTACTTAACAGTTCCTACGAAAAAATATTTCAGCTTTATTTTTTATCAATACAAACTTGTATTTACAAAATGAAGTTAAGAATCGGTTCTCCTAAGGTTGGCTCTTACTTCCAACACCAAATTATTGAGACAGAGGCAGCCCTAGATGGCTGACTATCTATCTAGGTCTGTATGCGATCTAGAGCATCTATGTCCGACACAACTTGTAAGTGAAACAAGAGGCACAGGACTCGTTACCATCAATCGCGCCGATTTAACTGAACAAACTGACCCGCTATCATTCTATTGAACGTGAATAAGATACATATTATATACAGTGTGTTAGGTTAAAAGAAATACATACTTTCAGGGGTACCTATAGTACTCATAAAAATGAACACCTCAAACCACGAAAAAAGAATCAGTACATTTATTTTCGCATAATTCACCAAAATGTATGGAACAGCATTTTTTTTTCCTCATATTTCAGAGTCCTTTTCATATACCCCCTGAAACATGCCCATGAATTCAATTTCACCCTCTGTTAATTATAATTACTGTTCAGTTTGTATAGGCTGTCTGACAGCTGAAGACGTCAAATCAACGTCAATAACTAACACACTCTACCAGTTAAACTGCATTTTGATACATAAATAAATTCTAATTATTTTATTAAGTCATGTTCTGTTTAGCTTCCACATAGGACAGAGTTAGAGAAATAGTGTCATAAACAGCTTGTCCATTTCTCAGAAACCACACAAACAGTTAGGTACCTAGCAAGTTCAAACTTCAACTACTAAGTCCTTCTAGAACTGGGCCAGGGAAGTAAATAACTCCGTCCAAATAACAATACATGCAAGGTGCAAGTATGCCAGACATGCTGAGTAGAAGCGCAGAATAGTGGTGTACATAAGGTTGACTCCACGCACACATAGAGATGCTTCACGTACAACAAGTGCAAGCGCACTAGCGATTAGTCTATTTCAAAAGTACCTGATTAAAATGTTAACAAATGGATTGTAAAATATACCTGTGGGTGCCAAAACAGAAATCGAAACCAATATTTTGATTATTTGAACACTTTTTTTTTTTTAAGGCTGGGAAATCGTCCAATGACTGCTCCCGCTGTGGGTGGAGCGGAAGGGAGTGTCAGACTCTTACTGATTAAAACCCATCCATGTTCATTATTTGAACACTTAAACTCGAAATTAAAATTTTAAAACAATCAATCAATCTGCCTAGCCTTCTCTCAACTATGTTGAGGTCGGCTTCCAATCTAACCGGATGCAACTGAATACCAGTATTTTTCATGTAGCCACTGCCTATCTGGCCTCAACAACCCAGTAACTGGATAACACGATACCCCTTGGTAAAACTGGATGTCAGACTTTCCGGTTACCGCTACCCCGGAACATAAAGGGATATCGTATCGGGAACGTCTCGTTATATAAAGATGGTCACCCGTCCACGGACTAGCCCCGGGAAGCATAGCTTATCCAGATGTATCGGACCATATGGCTGTTATTAGGTACATAGCCACGAGCCTAAATTTAAATTTTAATACAATTGAGGTGAATTTCATAACCTACATTTTTCTCGATGATTTTTAAATTGCAATTTGTTAATCAAACAAAAACAAAAGTTAAAACCTTTTTGATCACAGATGGGTGTAATACTAACTCCTTTTAGTAAGAGATTGCGTAAAAATTTAACTTGACCATGCTTTATTTACTCTTTCGTTAAATACTTTTGGAATAGACTATAATGCCTCTATGTCTGAGTGCACCTGTTCTTGTTCATTGCATGGACACGACCTTCTGAACTACTATTCTGTGGTCCAAGAATGCTGGCTATGCTGAGCAGAGGTGAGGAATTCTCTGCAGAAGCACATAAATTGTATCCGCGGCCGCCAGGCCAAATTTATTGATGTCTAAATCTTGTTGTGGGACTATCAGTCCACTGTGTGGGACATTAGTTCAGTGATGGATGAAGTGGGAGGGAAGTGTGTTTATTGGATTCTAGTAGAGACTGATTGTTTTTCAGACATGTGTTTCTTGATGGGAGATAATGCAAAGGAAGTTTGAACTGGAAGTTTGCAGATAAGATTTTGTGTTGGGATTTAATCGTTGGACGAAAAAACGATTGCCTGTATTTCGCTGTAGGCTTATTAACTGAAAATTAGTGCTACCCACCCTATGCCTAATTAATTAAACCACTTTAAGGGCAAATTTCACCACTGAAATTGAATGCGTTCATAACTCTCAGTGTCAACATTACATAACAATTTAGACACTGACATCTGTTGGACGCGATTTAGACGTGTTGATCGAGTCAGTTTCATTGGTGAAATCTGTTCTTAGTTTCATTTTCAGTTCAGAAAAAACGAGAATAAGAGATAGAAAGAAAATACGTTTATTTGCGGCAAACATGACGCAATAAAAACAAAAAAACCACAAAAAAAAACAATTTTTGGGATAATGTGAGATGCGTCACATCCGCGAAAAACGGCCATCGCTCAGCATAATGCTTCGACCCCATGCGAGACAGAGCCACAGCACTGATTTTCAGCGACAGCCGTCGTTGACTTGATGACGTCAAACCGGTACAGCATGTGTTAAAAATTAGAAATAAAATAAATAACCTAGAATTAAACTAAACAATAATAATTTATAAGATTTACATTTCGGGCAACGACTCACTCGCTGCCTTTGTAGTCTATGCGCGCAACTGTCATAAAACTATACCTACGTCAAGTTTGACGTTTTCTAATCAAAGACCAAAGAGTAATATACTAAGACGGGTCAAAGACACCTAAAACTACCAGAATAAAAGCGTGTTGACACGGCTAAAGTAAATACAGACTAGTTCAAAAAACACATCCTCTTCATTTTTCACAATGTCCCGTAACTAAACCGCCCAAAAATCCAGTAGAGAAGTAAAGCGCAAATAAAACAATAAACTGTACCCGAACGAGGTGAAAACTGCCCGGTTTTTGGCAGCATTCGTCAAGAATGTCTGCACTGCTACCGGGGCCACTGCCTTCCAAACAACCGCTTCATACCACCCCCCGGACGATCCAAATCCGACCTTATCTCTCCAGCCATAAAGACCCGAATGAGCGCATTCATAATCATGTATTTCGAAGCAATCGTCCAACTTGTTGAAATTCCGCCGCCGTCCGCTTTAGCGACTGCAAAATTAACTTTAACATCCCTGGGTTGTATTTGATCTTTATGTGAGGGAGATAAGATTCGTTTTGGCTTAGTTGTTGGTTGTAGTAGTGAGGGTTCTAAGTTGGTACGGCGTATAGGATGTAGGAAATTCGCTAGCCAAGCTTTTGGTCTAGTGCTCGCTAATTTCGCACCCAATCGTGGCTAACGGATAACGTGGGCGACATTCTTTGCTTTTATTTAGTCAGAATATTTTTTTGGAGGTCAGAGGTGGGTATTTGAGATGCGGTTAACGTCTCCAAATAATTTCGGTAAGACCCCAGTCGGGACAGTCGGTTGTAACCGCGCAAATCTAGCGCAGGCGCTACATATTTGAAATTGCTGATTAAGGAACACCCAGTAGTTATATACTTAATGCCTTTTCTCCTTATTGCACATGAAAATTTTATGTTTGTCCTAGCTTCTTCCCTGACATTAACGTTTAACTTAGGATGTAAACAATATTTCGGCAGCTGTCTAATACGCTTTTAGCTATGAGACCACCCATTGTGTCACCCATAATTATTGTAAAATGCTCTAAGACCTTGTCCAGAAGGGGCGAATTCGTCGCGAATCGTATCGCGCGAATTCATACGCGCGTTGTCGAGGTACTAGACGTCAATACATCGCGTCCACAAGCATCGCGCGAATTCAAAATACGCGCGTAAATCGCGTGCACTACGCCAGCCTCTCGACTCGCGCTTGATTCGCGCGTATTGCGCCCTTTCTGGACAAGCTCTAAATTTATATCTATAATTTTTGTGGTGTGCATAATACAGAGTATTCTTTTCAATTCTGAAATTGAATTCGACCTTTTTTTAAGGATGGGAATTTATCAAATGACTCATTCCGTTTAGGGTGGAGTGCAAGGGAGTGTCATTCGGCGATCTGACAATCAAATTTATAAAGATTTAAACCTCAAAGGAAGTTTTGAATCTGCGAAACTTGTTTTTAACTTCTGGGCCACCACAACATTATGTAAAACGAATATAAATAACCAATAAACATAAGCCAGTTCTTTAAATATAAGGTGTTAAAAAATTAACTCTAAGAATTTCGTGGGAGCATTGTACTCATCGTAACGAACAACTTTTACTATGGGATGAACCCTGAAATCGCGAAAAAAATATGAGCTGTTCCATACATTTATGCACACGTAACTCAATAAAATGTATGGAACAGCTCATATTTTTTTCGCGATTTCAGGGTTCATCCCATAGTAAAAGTTGTTCGTTACGATGAGTACAATGCTCCCACGAAATTCTTAGAGTTAATAATGCTCCCACGAAATTCTTAGAGTTAATTTTTTAACATGTATATTTAAAAAATTGTGAGTTTGCTTGCTTAAACAAATAACAACAGTAGGTTTGCTCAAGCGATGAAAATGAAGTCATACTATTGGTGGATTATACTTCGCACATCTCTGTGGATAGTGGTCGCAGCCTTATCATTAAGCCACGAGCCCCTGTTTATGTACCAAACATGATCAGCAAAATAGTAAATTCATTTCCCAAATAAATGCGTAAATTCGTGATTGATAACAAATGTGGTGTTTATCTAAATTACTTCGACCGGCAACTGTCACTGTTGTTCGTTAAGAATTAATCCCTTCTGATTGGTTTCCGATTGGGGTTAGATCAAGAGCTACCAATGCAGACTCATCGTGATGTCAGGCTTAGCTTTTATTGTTAGCGGACTGTTTCCATGGCAACCAAAAATACATTTACATTTTTTATAATTACAATTACGAGTGATTTTTATCGATTACTTTCAGGAGTTGTGTTTTCTGAATTCATCATGCTGTCAAGCAACTCTTCTGATGTTATTTTTTTTTAATCACACTTGAGAAAAATGTTATGTAAATGATGTTACTTGATGTGATATAAAGTGACAGAATAACCGTACCTAATAGATGATTATTACTGTAAATACTTTATCATAACCAAAAACACTAATATTATAAAGGCCAAAGTTTGTGAGTGTGTGTGTGTGTCTTTGTATGTTTGTCACTTCTTCACGCTCAAACGGCTGAACGGATCTGGATGAAACTTGGCATAGAGGTAGTTTATGACCTGGATTAACACAAATCATACTTTTTATCCCGGTAGTACGATCCCTTGGGATCATTTCCAACATCCACGCGGGCGAAGCCGATGGAAGCAGCTAGTAATTCATAGTTTCACCATTTATAGATATTCTTACCAAAAAAAAAATGATTGTCGTAAAAATAATCTTATCAATCTTATTGTAATCGTTATCGAGTAAGATAAACATGTTTTCGACCCTGCCTTCCTAATCAAGATAATTTTCTAAATCAATCAATTAAGTATTAATGATCATTTCCCGTTTCAAAGAACAAAATCTGTTTATATGTGTGTACCTAAATGGTTAAATAAATAAGATATGGATACTATGGGGGTACAGCCACGGGCACATCAAGTTACCACCAACTGTTAAATTATCTCAATCGATTTTGAACTTAAGGTCAAATGTTTTAAGGTTTAAAATAATTTGTAGCAATTTGACAGTCTAGTATAACTTGATGCACTGGCGGCCGTACAATCCATGTCAGCCTATGCATAAATTAAAACCTTGGTATAAAAGATCTTCTGCTATAAAACAAGGTCATTTAGAGGACGTAATACAATCCGCTATCAAAACGATTACTCAGATATTTCGGGCAAGATATGAACGTTAGATAAAACTAAATATATAGAATGAGCCCAAAGTAATAAATATTGTGCAAAGTTCAGCGATATGCACATGGTTTTATGTAACCCAGTTATAATTATGGCTTTTGTAAGTACTGCGGTTTCGGGTGTGCGATTAAAACAGTTGAAATTCAGTGACTGCCTATCTAACCTCCATAACCCAACTGGCTTATGGAGGTTATGGAGTAACTACTGGGTAACATTATACTTACCCTTTTTTTTGGAGGGAGGGAAATCATCAAATGACCCGTCCCATTCTGGGTGGAGCGGAAGGGAGTGTCAGACTCTTACTGAGTAAAACCCATCCATCCATCCATTAGACGACACGGTTGGCGCAGTGGTTGAGCGATTGACTGCTGCGCACTATGTCGCGGGTTCGATTCCCGCACGGAACAAATATTTGTACGACCTGCAAGTATTTGTTACGAGTCTGGGTGTTTTTCTATCTATAATATGTATGTATTTAGAAAAAAAAATAAAAATATAAGTAGTTTATCAACCATCTCGTTACCATAACATAAGCATTAGGTTGCTTAGCTTGGGATGATATGGCGTTGTGTGAAATGTCCAAGGATATTATTATTATTATATTATTATCCTTTCCTCAGCCCTTCATGTTCCAGGGTAGCGGTAACTCTTTCGGACAATCCCGCTTACCCGGTAGGTTTCGGCCCTAACGGGCCCCCCTTTACTAAGTCTGACATCTGTTTGAGGCATGCGTGGAACACGTACGCGCCGTCCGGCACGGGCCCAGTCAAGATCGGACTGTGAGCTACCCATTACTCACCGAGCCCGTGGCAGAGAGTCGTCAATACCCTTGGTAAGATTTTCGTCTTTTGAAAACCCATAACGACTGACAAAGATCTACAAATGACAACCAGGAGTAACTCTTAATAATATGTAATGGATGGTCACTCATCCTCGGACCGACCTTGCCTCATGCGTTGCTTAACCTTGACCCCTTCTAATAGGGGGCTAATTTTACTGAAATTCATAGAAGAACAGAAAGAAGACGAATTACATAATAGAGATACAGAAAGTAAAAGAGATGGCCCCTGAATCATTTTCAGTTCTCTCTCATGTCATATATGGAATAGAACTGTAGTTCGTAGGTTTGAACCTGGTTCCAGCCTTTACTGAACTGATAATCGTGAACTGAAGTAGACTAAGTCCATTAAGATGACAACCAGTAATGCTATTCTGTAAAAATCTCATCGTGATAACGTACAGAGGCCAGCACATCAAGCTATCCCTAACTGTCAAATTTTCTCAATTAAAAATAAACCTTATGTCTTTGCAATAAAGTTGAAATACTATCAAAGATATTTGACAGATTGTGGTAACTTTATGTGCTGCCCTCTGTACGTGAAGTGAGTTTAAAGTAAGCTGTCAATAGTGTCAATCCCTAGCATTAGGTGGAACGACAGCTACCTTCACGTTCACTTCACCTTAGTTCACGGTGAGAATTGACAGGTGTTGCGAGACAACACAAATGGGCATTTTATCAAGTAGTCAACAATGCCATTCTTTCTTACTTGAAGACTATTGACGCAATTGATAGTGTAGATACAATTATTACTTGTAATGTGTTGTAAGCATTATTTCCAAATTACCTAAAGGTCAACTATAAAGATGACATTCAAGTGCAGACGGTTTTTGTGTTATGTAAATACCTATAGTATTATGTGTGTCAAAGAACAATGACCTTTGTTATTGAAAGTGATCTCAGGACCACAGGGGGAAAGAGACGGAGCTATACGTCCTGTATAGCTCCGTCTCATTCTCACACTGAAGTAATATTACAAAACTTCTGCTATAAGAGGTAGTAGTGGGCGTGGTCGGTTGTAATTGGTATATTAATAAATTATACAACCTATTGATACACCTGCGCATTCAACGTTTACCTACATAGTTACGACAAAATTTAAACTAGTAGATATAGCTAAATATCCTAACTAAATGCAAAAGTGAGTTTGTTTCTTTTGCTTTCAGGCTGAAATGGCTGGACGGATTTGGATGAAATTTGACACCTGGGTAGACCATGACTTGGAATAGGACATAGGCTACGTTTTATCCTAAATTCCGAAGAAGTCGCGGGCAACAGCTACTACTAATATTATAAAGAGGAAAGATTTGATTTTTTGCTTGTTTGTTTGAAATGCATATGCTCCGAAACTACTGGACCGATTTAAAAAAAATCTTTCACCGTTGGAAAGCTTAGTTTTCTAGGAGTAACATAGGCTACTTTTATCCCGGGAAAAATAACGGGTCCCACGGGAAAGACCACGGGAGCGAAGCCACGGGCAAAGTGCTCGTTACCTATAAAGCAAACAATATAAATATTTCCATCTAAATCTTCGAAATTAGACCACCCCGTTGGTCCAGTGGTCGCGCTACTACTGAGCATTAAATCTTGGGTTCGATTCCCAGGTCGGCTAAAGTGATATTGGGTTTTTCCGTCAGGAATTTCTCAGTAGCAACCCGTGGCCGAAGCTCGCTTCTAATTACAACATAACTAGTGAAGTATGCGTGCATAGAATGTACACTTTTGTCCAACCCTTCCGGAAATACCATGCGTGATATTATGTTATCCTAATTCTTTAGAATGAAAGATCAGAAACAGGTATAGGAAAGATAAGTATCGACCAGAATCTCGGCCTTGATCTAAGGTTCGTCTTTCTTTTTCATGTGGTTAGTGACTAACCTGGAGTCAGAGTTTTTATGCTGCCCATGGGCTTCTGACTTAGCTTCATATGCTGTTGAGCAATATCTCTCAGGCTTGCCGGTTCCTTTATGATGTTTTTCTTCACCGATTTTTAATCAGCTGATAATTATACAATACGTATCTATATGCATACGAAAAGTCAGAGTGCGTGCTTTGGGTTCGAACTCAAGACCTAAGACTTGGTAATCCGACGGTCACACCACTAAGCTGTAACTGCTTGTACTAAGGTCAAAGGTTAAAATAAAAAGAATAATGTGTTCTATAAAACCTGTTAATTTATTTCACAACAATTAGCGCTTACATCTAAGCAATATTCAGTAATGATCTATGCTAAGATCACACTCATCATTATATTATCATCTCTCTAGCCTTTTCCCAACTATGTTAGGGTTAGCTTCCAGTCTGACCGAATGCAGCAGAATTACAGGTGTATGTACATCAAGTTACAACAAACTGTCAATTTTTCTCAATCTATTTTGAACTTAACATTCAACCTCAATCAATCTGCCTAGCCTGCCTTTTCCCAACTATATTGGGGTCGGCTTCCAGTCTAACCGGATGCAACTCAATACCAGTATTTTACATGGAGCGACTACCTATATCTTACCTCCACAACCCAGTAACTGGGTAATACGATACCCCATGAAAAGCGTTGTTGTCAGACTTTCGGTCTTCTGAAGACCCTTACTCAATGTCGAAGATCTAAAAATGACAGCCGAGACCAACATCTTAACATAGGTACTGCTTTAACATACATTGGGAGAACTTTAAATTCCCATAAAAAAGGGCCATTCCGATTGAGCAAATCAATACAAAATCATAATATTCTCATATATTACCTTTACTTATCAATATTTGTATACATTAATTATTATATATAGATTAAATTAACAAAACAATAAAAAACAACAATTATTTCACTTATTAACACTGCACACAAATTTTGTTACTTATAGATAATAATTCTTCTGTCCATGTTTTCTTTTTCAAGTACTGAATACTTTCAGCATGCATTGGTATAATATGTTTTATCCGTTACATAATAATGCCTTATTTACTTTGTAGGTATGGTAGGTACTGATACTGCCTTCTAATAATCAAGAACAAGTCATTGATATGACAATAATTAGAAAGGATGAATAAAAAGAATTTAGGGTATAGGACCACAGGATAGAACAAGAGAAATTTGTTATATTTAGTCTGTCAGACAGATAGTAAAAAAAAATATTAGACACGTATTTTTTGCTTTGTCACATTAATAATAAATGACTTAGATAAAACGCATTAAAGTTGGGGAGTGGGGTTTCACTACGTCACAATTAAGTTTAAAATTTACCTAAAAGTGACGTCATGCCACATTTTAACACAATGTATCGACGTAATCTTTGGATTACGTAAAAAAAATGTGTCCAATTTTTTTATTAATCTAGCTGAAGGACCAAAAATATTACAGTCGTCATCCCAATTCCCATTTTGATTTTTTAATATTATTAATGAACGCTCCATTTAACTAAGAGCCCATTTAATCATAAAAAAAAGACAAACGCGATCAGTACATTTAAACCGCGTTCAAGAGTTTCATTGACAATATTGCATAAGTTTAACGATGATCAATTATATATATACTTTTTAATTCATCTTATTGGTAGGAATATACGATAAAATGAATGTGTCAGAAAACAACAAATAACTAAAATCAACAACGTGTGAATGACTCTAACTAACAACATTGAACAGACAGTAGATGTATAAAAATTATTGCGAACGACCTTGCGCACGATTCGAGACCGAATGCAAAAAAAAATACTTTAAACACAAACCAATACTAAAATAAACATTAAGATGTTAATAGGAATTGCTAATGTTATTTCGACCAGTTCTATCTTTGAAAAGATAAGGAGAATAAAGTACAGACGGCGGACATCACGCTATCCCAAACAGTCAAATGTTCCCAGTTGAAAATGAACCTTATGCTTTGTGAAATAAAGTTAAAAGTCTTAAAGATATTTGACAGATTGGGGTTACTTGTGCTGGCCACTGTACACACGATTTATAGTTTCTACCTACCCCTTTAGGTGGTGTGTACAGAGGCCAGCACATCAAGTTACCACTAATCTGTCAAATTTCTTTGATAGTATTTCAACTTTATTGCAAAGCTATAAGGTTCATTTTTAATTGAGAAAATTTGACAGTTAGGGATAGCTTGATGTGCTGGCGTCTGTACAATGTATACATAAGTAAGACGTATGAATCGAAACCACTTTTAGGTATAAATATTTCTTACTTGTCAACTATCGTTAGGTAATTAAAATACCTTAGTAAACATTGAAAATTAGGTATGTGTCTAGACATATGTATGAATGTATCTTCAAACAGAGTCCAATATTGTATAATCACGCTAAACGATGACGCTAAAATAATGATTAAATCATCTGTTACTTGTATGTTAGACGCAGAATGACGAGGCGAAACGGAAGATACTCAAATGATTATTTTATCATTCAATGACTTGCAACTGATTGTAAGGAAGTGCTCATAGTAATATGACTGATTTCTGAATTGAAAACTTGAAATTGAGATCATTAAAATATCTACTGTAGAATTTGCCTACTTAAGGTGACAGCGCACGAATTTTAAATTCGTAGGTTTTTTGGAAAAAAAAATGTTTTATTTTTGCGGTGGCACATTGAAGTAATCACCTTAAGTAATGCTAGTTTAAAAAAATCTCAATTTTTAATTCTAAACTTAAAAAGGCTCTTAACACACGGTAAACGTTCACATGACGACATAAATGATAAGTCATACATTTCTAGTATAACCTGACCTCGCATTGTAAAGGGTTTTCGTACAAAGAGAAGTCAGCTTATAGCTGCTGAGCTGAGCTAAGCTGATTGAGCAAGATTTATTGTCTATCATGCGTTACTCCTTAGATATTATGAATTTTGACAGATACATGACCACAAATGACCACAGAGCCTAAGTTTTCTGTATATTTTTTTTTTAAGACAATTAACTGTTAGTAATGTATGGTTATTTCGAAGTTTTTCATCTTAATAACATGCTTGTTGGGAAAAAAATGGACGTTAGTTAGTTGTGACTAGTGTTGATCAAATAATTCCATTATTTATTAACTGTAATAATTTTATAAGTTAAGAGAGTTCATTGAGAATTTATTACGGTTTGTTTTATCTTAAGAAATTACTGCCTTTGCTTGATAAAATGCGATACTGATTGATTCAATTGATTGCACGTGCTTCAATTGTTAACAATCATGAATGCGATAGCTGCTTATTTTACTTTAGTGACCTTTTCAAATGGTTTAATATAGCCAAAACACTGTAAATGCTTCTAAAATGGCGGCAAAATTCAGCAATAAAATAGTGGTTCAGCACGGGGATTAGCTTCTATGTGTTTTATTTCTACTTATTTTGTATGCGATACATATTTCATTTGAGAGACAAAGTATGACACTTATTATAACCTTGATATGGCATAACACTTATTATGACCAAGTAAAATACCTAACTATTGAAGTATAATATAAATAGTGTTCGCAAAATCAATCCCCAATCGCACAATTGTTCATAACCCCTACATTTGTTCAATGACTTAACACGTCTAACGCAACATCTATATTTTCTTCTTCTTATCCGGCTTGGCTGGCAAGAACAATGCGATAGTCTTCTGTAAGATCTCTGTGAATATCATGGTCCCGATAAACACGAGAAGGGTCCCAATCCAGTGGCCGAAAGTGAATGGATTCCTGAAGTAGACGATGGAGAAGAGAAGCGACACGAACTTCCTTAGAGTGACGGTCAAAGTCACGATCAACGAAGCGCATTCGGTTGTCAACACGTACACAGCACTGATGCACAGCCCTTGAGTTAGTACATACAGAATCAGCCAAAGTACTTGTCTTGGAAAAACAATACCTAGGAATTCGACGACGGGCGTCTCTGTAGCGAGCTTAACGTGTCCGATTAAATTAGGGGCAGTTGGTAGCCAGAATACTAAGGGCAGTAAGTGCGTGTAGAATAATGCTTCCCAAGGATGCTTTCCGTACTTAGAGTACAAGGATTCTTGGAAGATTCCCATTCTTGCTGAGACAAACAGTGCGAAGGTAAGGATGGCTATGCCGAGGCACCACCACAGCCAATCAATGAACTTCAGTTTCTCTTCCTCGGCGGCGTCTTCATGTGTCTCTCTTGGCGCTTTGACGTCGCCACTAGATACAATAGTACACAATGCAATTCCAGCTGATATCATGAAGATGGCTAGGTACTTCAGTGGTGGGTAGCTCTTCTTCAATATCCACACACCCATAGCCATGTTTGCCATCAATGAACCAGCTCTGAAGATCATGTGTAAAGGCATTGATATGTTGAAGTCAAATGCATAATTATTAGCAACACTGCTGGTCCAGAAAAATCCAACTAACACCAAGTATTGCTTGAAGGGAATGTTCCTCTTGGCTGTACCGAATTTTCCAACAGTCACAAATCCAATTGAGGCAATGAATAAGAATTGTAGGAATGTAGCTAAGTTTCCCGCGCCCGGGTCTTCTTTCACAACCATTTCTAAGAATACAACGTTGGAACAACATCCAACGAAGACCATCGTAATGGCCGCAGCCGCTTTTACGGAAACCATTTCGAATCTGAAAAAAAAGAAAAGAAAAAAAAATTAAAAAAGTTATTCCGATACCGGGAATCGAACCCGAGCCTCCTGGGTGAGAGCCAGGTATCCTAGCCACTAGACCATATCGGATATAGTAATGGTTGCGAAAATATTGGTTCTACTGCCGCTTAGTAACAAAACCCGAAAATCAAATAAAGTGCGACTAATTCATGTATTAATAATCATAAAAACTCTAAAACAAAGTCCAAAATGTACGCCTCAGTATAGTTTCAGGCGATAACACCATTAAATAATTAACCTGACATGCGCACTGCAGCCGAATTCAGTAAGGTTATTTCAACTGCAGTTTTATGTGTTAAATCAACATCATACAAACTAGAATGGACATAAATCGATTATAATATAAAGTAATACTTACATTTAGTTTATTTCACTATCACAATCACAAAATAATCACGTAAATTACAGCATTATTTACTTTTAAAACGTCAGACACGTTTGACAACGGAGCTTGCCGGGGCGCCAATCCAATGTGTGCGTAATCAACCAGTGATTGTAGTTGTGACCGTGGCCTCGAATACAACTACGCATGCGCAAAGCAGCGTCGTCGGTAAAACTGCCCGCGTTCACTAACTAATATTATTAGTAATAGATGGCGCTGTTATCAATTACGAATCCAATGTATCAATGTGTGGAAATTATATTTTAGGGGACTGTGTGGGTTCGATCGAAGCTTTCGTTACATTATTTACATAGCAAGGATCACTGTCTGGAGTAAAACAATCATGGCGGCGCCGTCCGAAACATTTTTACTTTGCTCAAAGTTGAGTCTGTTTCAACAGGTGTGGAGGCGGTAGGTATAAGTAGGTAATATTTATTTGGATTACTTTGGTTTTGGTAGTCTTTCTTATAAATAAATGCTTCGAGTTTTATACGTAAAAGAAATCCTGGAATCCTGAAATCCTCTATTGGAATAACCAATATAGCAAATCAAATCAGTTTATTTATGCACACTGGTTGTTATAATAACACAAATCCTTGTACTGCCACATTAAGTGGCATTCAAATACTTATTACAAAATTATGATTTAAAAAATACTAATTTAATATTTAATAAAAATGAAGTAAGTTACGCTAAGGATAATAATACTAATTTAGTATAATCTGACTATACAGTATAACCGAAGGCCGTTGGGGTAAACGTGTTCTTGTATGGAGACCGCGCTTCGGCAAATGTAAGGAACGCCTCCAGCCTAGGTAAAGCCACGATCTTTGCAAAGTACCTGGTAGCAGCTGAATGATAGTTGCCGAGAATCCAGCTGAGTGGCATACAACTGAAAAGGTCAGGCCCAGCAGACTGGACTGCTGTATGCTGATGTTGATGATGACGAACTTTAATCAAACTCTATACTAATATTAGAAAGAGGTAATATTTATTTGTATTAAGTTTATATGTTACTACTGAGCTGCTGATCTGATTCCGAAAATTCTTTTACTAATTTAAAACTTTAAATATATACATATACATATATAAAATATTATTCCTGAGTGTCATACAGCTTTATTAAAAAACGAAGCCACGCGAACGAACTCTTGGTTAAAGTGCCAATTCTCATAAAAATGCGAACACAAGAGAACCGTGACACATTCCTCATAATACAGGTTTATCAACATTAAGTTAAATTATCTAAGTATAGGTGCATTCATTGGGATTATAGGCACCTAAATAATAATTAGTTAATTGCTTCCTTAATGTTGTTAAAACATTTGTGTTTCACGAACTGTGTCTCAATAAATGATATTATTTCTTTCTAAAACAATAAAAGTAGAACCGAACTGGAAAGTAGAAAAACTCGGGGTTCTTGTTCTTAGAAACCCCGCCGTCGATATTAATATTAAGAAAAAACATAACAACCATCAAATGACGTCACAATACTCGAACAAAAACCTGGAAATATGCTCGGTAAGGTCACTAGCCATACATAAATCGCTTAGGGCAGTATATAGATCACCGGGTCACCATATATAACACCAATTGGCAGAAAGCCAGTAAGATTAGCAAAAGATTTGTAGCCATAAAGACTATTTAAACCTAACTTTACGTAGGTACCTCTATTGAAACTGTGCATTGATCTGTCAAAAAAATCCAAGAAAAAACCCTATTTGCTCTTTTCATACCGAGATTCCTACGTTCCACGTTAAGCCGTTGGATAATAGCTACCATAAGTATTTATTTGTCACCAAGCAGCGTCGCGTGTCGCAATCATTTGAAAGGTATGTTTGTCGATGTGATCACAGTTCCTTCCGTGCTTCCATTTTTTTTTATTCTTGGCAGTTTAAAAGTGGCTGTAAATTATGTAATTGAAAGGTAGGTACTTTCAGCCTACAATTTAAAACCATCGAAACATTTTTGAACTTTGATCTGTATTACGACTGCGAAAAAACTGTCTAAACTAATTTAAAAAACTGTGGTAAAACCCGAATTTAAACTGAAAATTTTATATTAAGAACTGTACAAAAAAATTATTGAGGGTGTGAAATCATCAAATGACCCGTCCCGCTCTGGGTGAAGCGGGAGGCAGTGTCAGGCTCTTACTGACTAAAACCCATCCATGTTCCTTCCTTAGCCCTCTTTGTTCCGAGGTAGCGGCAACCCTTACGGACAATTCTGCTTGCCCGTCAGTCTTCGGCCTTAACAGGCCCACTAGACCTACGAGGCAGTTTTTAAGTTGTTGTAAAATAATTAGACAATTAACATGTAGTGGTAACCCTTACGGACAATCCCGCTGCCTACTTTACAATAACTGGCTTGATGATTGGCTCAGACCAAAATGAAAACTCGATTAATAAGACTTCAAGAGTTTAAATTTTCAGTTTTGTCCTGATACAAAATACTCGTATAGCTGACAGTTTAATTTTAATATCCAATCGTCCATACCAACTTATAAACCAAATTAGGATTTATTGCCACTCAAAAATATCGAAGGACGAATTTCACCAACGAAATAGAACGCTATCTTCGTTGTTGACAGCTCTTGAACGCGGTTCAGTCGCTGATCGAGTTCAGTTTCATTGCAAAACACGCCCTGAGAATGGAAATATAGGACACTGAAAGAAGGCACGTATGAAACTACATGTTTTCGTTTATATAAAATAAATGATACTTATCGACAAAATAAAAGTGATATCGCTAGTACCCTTTTAAGGGTATTGAGGTATGCGGTATTGGTTTCAAGATATCTCTTACTTTAAGGGAAAAAAAAACAATTGTGGAGGAAATAGCTGAAGTAACCTTTTCGAAATGCAAAAAAAATGCAAAAAAAAGTGAAAGTTTAACCACCGAAGTAAATAACTGTTTATGCTGAAACTTCTTCACACCCGCCTAATCTATAACAACGAGTATCCCCACATGACACGTCACAAGATTGAAGGCTAGAACACCCCCCTTCCTCCCGAACCTTGACAACCCGCCCCCCCACAGCTCCAACGAGTGATCGAGCAAACTCTCTTGACAAACATTCCCGAGTTATCTCGTAAAATCTCTCATACTTCACATCGTAAGATATTTGGCTAGGAAATGCTTGGACTGCAAGTAATAAGATCTGCATTTGTTTTGATCTGTTTTTGTTTGCCTGTGATTCACTGACTGAACTAGCGATGGATGTTACTGAACGACAAAATGACAGAAAATGCGAATACGGGTGGATTGGTCAAATTCAGAACAAAAGTCAATCAATCTACCTGCCTAGCTTTTTCCCAACTATGCCGACCCCAAGGTCGGCTTCAAGTCTAACTGGATGCAGCTGAATACCAGTATTTTACATGGAGCGACTGCCTATCTGACCTCCACAACCCAGTAACTGGGTAATACGATACCACTTGGTAAGACTGGCTGTTACATTTTCGGACTTCTGACGACAGACAAAAATGCACAAATGACTGCTGGGACCAACAGCTTCACGTGCTTTCCCAGGCATGTAAAGATGGTCACTCATCCAAGGCCAACCCTGGCAAGCGCTACTTAACAGAACTAAAATCGTGATTTATTTATGGAATCTCTAGTAAAATTTCGGTCATAGAGCCTGGTCATTTTCTCCAACTACAACTAAAAGGTGTCTTTTATTCTTAATAAAAGACACCTTTTAGTTTAGATTCAATAAACCTGCTCGCGGCTCCGACCGCGACAGTGTTGAACATTATCATACAAACTTCAACCCTGTATATCACCCCTTGATGCAAGGAGTTGCCTTAAATCTTTTCTGAGCTGACGTCTCCTACTCATAATCTACATCTGTGCCAAATTTCAGGAAGGTCCAATAGTTTTATCTATTATTTATTCTGTGGTTTTAGAGAGGACTTTTGTTAATCAGTTAATGAATGAGTGACCTTTCGCTTTTATATATTACATAGATAGACTATGAAGGATTCAATCAAATAGTACTACATCTACATCTTAAAGAATATAACCATGAACGAAAGATTTTCCATCATAAAGGAAGTGGATGAAAATATAACACGGCCGACCATTGGCACCCGAGGAAACGAGTATTCAGAACTCGACACGCGAAATAATACAATTTGCTAAACACATACAGTCTACATTCGCTTGGCACAGAGTTAGTTGCATAACCGTGACTGTAATTCAATTATTACGGCCGGACGCGTCCAACTAACGACCTTATAGATATAAACCTAGTCTGACCCAATGATATGTGAAATTTTGTTTGATTATCAGGAGATTAACCGCGGAACTAATTTCCTGTGAATATCGGACGTTATAGGTGGAAGTTATGACATGGTTCATAAGGAAAAAGGCCTACAATTTGTACTATGTACAGGTAAAATAAGAACACACTACAAAGAGGACTATTAGGCTTATATTTATTTAAAAAAAACAGCTGTTCCTTACATTTCGACGAGTCACGTGACCAAAAATGTATAGAACAGCAGATTTTTTTTTTGCGATTTCGGAGTTGGTCCCATAGTGAGTTTAGTGGTTTATATCATATCCTTTTGTATTTATATACCCTTTCGGTTACACCCGGTATATCACGAGGATACCGTGGTGGAGCACCCTTGGTCATGGCGCCAGGAAATAAACACAGCTTTATGTTGGGTATCTCACCAGGCATACAACTGGTTGCGCAACCAACCATACATTTATTGGAAATGCGACCCTGGTTGCTCAGCTACTGGTATCCTAGTGAGATAGCACCCTTATATTCAACACTAGCTTCTGCCCGCGACTTCGTCCGCGGAAAATTTCTTGTTTTAACATTAAATATATCCTATGATACTCGGCAATACTGCAAATAATTATATTTTCGGAGGTATTTCTTTCCGACTTGCTAGACGAAAATTGCGATAGCTCGGCTAATATGTATGATATAAATATAATTTAGCCTGTAGCACTCAGGAATAATGTAGCTTTCTATCAGTGAAAAATTTTTTGAAATTGGATCATTAGTTCCGGAGATTACCCCCTACATACAAACTTATAAACTTACAAATTTTACCTCTTTATAATATTAGTATAGATTAGACTTTTAAAGAATTTACCCCCACGTGCTAAGTGGCCGCCATCTTTGAATGTCTGCAATACCAGAGACATCACAGATGCGTTGCCGTCTCAGATACAAATATGTTAATCAATGTTTCATGCCCCTAAGTATACTGGCATCCATACTCTTACAACCAGCAATAGTGCTTAGCGGAAGAAATACACTTTATCTTAGTCTCTGACACATTTCAGCGGGATTGTCCAAAAGGGTTACGCTACCCCGGAACATTAAAGGCTACGGAAGGAACATGGATAGGTTTTAGTCAGTAAGAATCTGACACTCCCTTCCGCTCCACCCAAAGCGGGATGATTTCCCACACTCAAAACAAGGTCTCTGACACGGGAGTGATATGAAGATTCGAATGACGCAATAAGCGACGCACGCTATTTCGAAAAAAATTAAGAGTGGTACGCCATTTCGAAAACACATTAAGTCGAAAGTGGATTCAAATGACAAGACTTTCGTACTAGCGTACCATTTAAACAGTTTTTCGAATCAACGTTTTCGCGACAACGTCATTCGATATAGCGTTTTCGAAATGGCGTACCTACCACTCTTAATTTTTTTCGAAATAGTGTGCGTCGCAATAACGTCATTCGAATCTTCATATCACTCCCCTCTGACACATGCACACAACAAAGCAACACCAGAAAACGTAGGCTGTTCTGCCTACCCCAAAAGGAACTATAAGCATGACAGCGATGTATTATTTATGATAACAGTTATAATATATTTTCAAGGTTTTACAAAGCGCATGCAACCTGCTATCGTTGTAAATACGCAAATCAACAAAGACGGGCATGAAATAACGATTGTATTATCTATATCTTAATACTTGATTATGGATTTTGAGTTTAAAAGATGAAAATAGTTTTTGCTTTGATCATTTCCTATGTCATAGACAAAAAGTAAGAAAGAAAAGAAGTATGTATATTTAACACATGATTTAAAACACAAACAAAACGTCACACACACACACACATTCATAAACACTGTGTTTCCCGATAGCAACAATCCGTGGATTTTCAAGTTGAAGAGTGGATAGGTTTCTTCTAGGTAAGCGTGCTTCACCGTCGACCACATCATCGCTTACCATCAGGTGAGATAATGGTCAAGCGCGAGCCTATTGTCAAGAACCAAAAAAAAAATTGTGTGTATTCTCTTGAGAGATTAAAGAAGAAGTTGAAGTTGATTGCGAGAGAGAGGGTGGGGGGTTAAAGTAGATTGTAAGAGAGAAGGGTTGGGAGTTGAGTTGAGTTGTTGTTGTCGGGAGTTGGGTTGCTGTAAAGTTGTTGTTGTTGTGTTTTTTTTTTAGTCTTCCAATCTTACAGGGTTATCTTAAGGGTTATCTACAGACAGAAAATAAACTAATACTGTTGTAAGTATTTCTGTTTTTTTTTTATTTGTTTCAAACCTTTCGGCATCTGCCAGTAACTGGTTTGCGGAATTAAATTAGCGGCTACTTTTAATAAATGAGTGATATTGATCCGCCTCGACGTAAGTGTCGTCACTATAGGGTCGTAGGCTTGGCAAAAGGCTTTACTTGCCAAATTCTCCTTAATTAGCTGTTTTGATCACGATATAGTTGATAATTACAAGCCCTTTGACTTAAGATCTCATCACCTGAAAATATGGTAAATCTTCATTTGTATAAACAGCTTATGTATGAACCAGTTGCTCAAGCAATTGAGTAAACAGAATCCCGTCTCATTCAATTTCTTAAATCACCATTTCTTCCGCCATTGCCTTCCAAATTATTAGAAATAAAAATCTTTCAGCGCTTGTTTCCACTAAATAAAACCGGAACGTCGAATGAAAAACACGTCCCATTTTTCTAAACAAAAACTCCTAAAGAAAAATATTTGGTCACTCGAACATGAGAGCATGGAAATACCAATTCGTTGATGCTTCGACTTTATTATGCTACTGTTAAGGTATATTTTAGAGTGAGGTCGTGATTTGTTTTTACGGTGAAGGTTTTAATAATACGGAGGTTTTCATTCGGTCGCGTGGTATACCGTAACTAATAGCTTGTTATTGGTCCCATTGATCAAGGTCCTCGAAATAATCACGGACTGCTTAATATGAGTAATTTGGACATTTAAATGGGTTTTTTAAAACAACTAGGCTAGTTCATTTGAGGCGACCAGCACGATAGATTGATTTTATCGATCTTGATAGTGGCACACATCGATAAGCTAAATATATAGTCCACCTTTCTAACTGTCGCCACGTTGGGCAATACATTTAAATGATAACTAGAGGCAATAGCATGCTGTCTTATAGAAACAAATTCCCAATATAGTACTCGTATCATCATCCGCCTAGCCTTTTCCCAACTATGTTGGGGTCGGCTTGCAGTCTAACCGGATACAGCTGATTACCAGTATTTTATATGGAGCGACTGCCTATATAATATGATACTCGTATATAAATGTTAAATCATGAATACAATGAGGCTTCCTCTACGAAGTTCGGACACTCGAAATCAAAACCCATAGACAATGTAGAGCAATGAAAGTTGGCTCATAGTGTAGTACGAACTATAACTTATGTTCAACATAATATTCAATGCAAATAAACGGAAAGTGTTATAAGGTAAACATATCCAGAAATCGACAAAATTCAAGGCAACTCGACGAAGTATTTTATACTCAGGTTATGTACCAACGTAAGCTAACACGAATCTTAGCTCAATCTCGAAATGTGTTCAATATTTGTAGTAATTCCATTGCCGACAACTTCAACTTTAAATTCTCAAAGTCGTGGATATTAGAGCGGTTACATATCCACGTTCCAATTTTAGATCTGGCTGGCAGAGCTTATTTGAAATCAACTAGTTACAATATTTGAAGGTTTTCGTCTTATTAACTAACTAACTTTTGTCAGCGGCTTCGCTCGCGTATCTGTCGGAAATTATCCCACGGCCACGCTATCAGTATAAAAAATGATGTCAGTATGTGTCCTGAATGTTCCTCCAGATCCGTTCACTGGTTTTTGTGTGAAGAATTTACAAACATACAAACACACACACACAAAATTACGCCTTTATATTAGTGTCTTATTACTATTCAATGAATCAAATTTCTATTTAAATAATAATAATTTAAGTCATGAAATTTCTAAGACACAAGTTACCATCTGGGCAGATTGGTACCTCATTTACGAATTGCATTAGTCTTGCTACCTACTGAGGGAGCTAAGTCTGACCCAGTAGACAATAGCTGTTGCCAAACTGAAACGTTTTATTTTCTTCTAAAGTAGATGCCACGAGAAGAAAAAATAATCATAATCATAACATATTCCATTGCAAAAGCCTCACTGTTCTTCCACCAACATGAGTTATAAAGATTCCTTAATTTTTCTTTAACCCCTGACTATGCCAATAACAAAGTAAAACAATTGAATGCCAAACAACAATAATAATTCAAAACAATCCTGGTCTTTTAACTCCAAGGGTTAGCAATAATATACATAACAGAAATCAGCAACAATTCACAGTATTAGCTTGATTTACGATCTCCAGTATCAATGCTTGCGACCTATCCCATAATAACATATTTTTTGTGGCCACACAGTAGGATGATTGATGGGCCATAAGATTAGCGAGCTTATTAGGATTATGGCGGGCGGAAAGTGTATTAGATGATTATCACCCTGGGTGGAATAGGGGGGGAATTCGATGTTGAAAGTTGGTTTCGTATGGTTTAGAATAGATGACACTAGGTTTCTCTGAGAATAAAGGGGATTTTAGTAATAATCTACCTAGTACAATGAGTATCAATCATAAATTATCGCACTTGAATGTACCAGCGGTATTATTTATTTATTTATTTATTTATTTATTTATAACAATCTTACCTACACTATCATTACAGATCTATGATCCAATGCGACAGAGTGGCCTTACTAACTAAATCATAAATCTACACCTTATACCTAGTAAAAAATATCTTAATCTAAATAACTTATTACATATAGTGTGACTTTTGCGAATTCACTCAAGTTGCACCACAATACATCAACCCTCCCGTGAACCTCATTCACCACGCGTATGGCTCTAGTGAGAGTAGTCCTCGCCAGTAGGTTGGTCCTGGCTGCAGGCACAGCGAGCAGCGGCGGGCGGTGCCGCCTCCACACGTACCGGTCGGGCACGCACAACTGTAGGTGTCGCAGCACTCCCGGGTTATGCGCCACGCCAAGTAGTAGTTTCACTACATACGCTACGAGCGAAAACTCCCGTCGTACTCTTAGAGTGTTATACCCTACCATACCTAGAACAAATAGTGTAGGGTACATCAATGGGTATAATGGATATACCCCATACAGCTTGTAATACAAGTGTCTCGTGAACTTATTTTGGATACGTTCCAACATAACACTATATTTCGCCTCATGAGGAGCCCAAATGAATGCGCTATGTTCGAGGTGACTTCTGACTAATGCGTCATATAGTACCCTTAGTGTCGTGATGTTGGTGAATCCTTGGGACTGCCTGAGTACGAAACCTAGGTTTCTGTATGCCTTCTTACATATCTTATTGATATGCTCACGGAAGGTTAGTTCCTGAGAGAAGACTACCCCTAAGTCTCGCACCTGAGTCACTCGTTGCATCGGCACATCCTCAACCTTGTACTGATAACTCAAGGGAGTTCGTGCGCGAGAGAACGACATCACCGAACATTTAGCAACATTAAAATGCAGTTTGTTGTCATTGCTCCATTCGACCACTCTGTCAATGTCTTCCTGTAGGCGTTCACAATCCGAGTGATCCCGAACCTCGAGCAGCAATTTCAGGTCATCTGCAAACAATAAACAAGTCCCATGTCTGACGACTTCCGGCAAGTCATTTATCATTACAATAAACTCGAGAGGCCCTACATTGCTGCCCTGGCTCACGCCCGATCTCGTGTAATACGGTTGAGATACACAGCCATTGTAGTCGACATATTGCTGGCGATCCTTCATATAGCTAGCGAAGAACTGTAGCAGAGGTAGTGTACATCCAATTTTCGCGAGCTTCCTTAACAAGATGTCATTATCTACCGTATCGAACGCCTTTTTAAAATCGAAGTACGCAGCATCTACCTGTACCCCAGAGTCTACTGCCGGCACCACCTGTACCATAAAGTTTATAAGGTTTGTAGCAGTGCTGCGTCCAGGTCGGAACCCATGTTGTGCATCTGACAGACGCGCACGCATTTGTTCCTGAACGGAACGCTGAATAGCCGACTCGAGTACTTTAGCAGGCGTGGAGAGTACAGCCACCGGTCTATAATTACAGGTATCTGAACTTGGTTTTCCTTTAGGTACCGGAACAACGCGCGTGATCTTCCACCTTTGAGGGAACGTGGCTTGTTGTAAACATGCATTAAAAATGTGAAGTAATGGCTCCGCCATTACCCTCCCGCAGTCTCGGAACAGAAACGCTGGTATCCCGTCTGGGCCAGACGAACGTTTTGGCTTGAGACTCCCAAGCGCCTTCTGAACTTCCGCGAGACTCAGCGTCTCCATGTGTACTCGTGCACTGGTCGCGCCGACCTCTGCCGCTGCCGCGCACGCGTCCAGTTTGGGTGGCTCCTTGCTGTACACAGACTCAAAAAAGTCAGCGAACTGCACAGCACACTCATCATCTGTTAGATGTTGACCTTCTTTTATGATACTCTGTTTATTTAGTGTTTTTCTTTTCGATCTTATATACTGCCAAAATGATTTCGGATCCTTTAAAAATTGATACTGAATTTTATTTTTATGTTGTATATGCGCAGTTTCTATTAACTTTTTTATAAGAGTTCTACATTCCGCAAATTTGTGATAATCATAATCCAACTTAGTTTTTTAAATTTTTTGTGAAGTCTGGCTTTAATTTGTATGTTTGTTATTATATCTCTCGTGTACCATACTGGGTATACATACCGCGAATTTCCACTACTAAGCTTTTTCCGGGGTACGCACCCATTAATAGTACAATTCATATTATCATAAAAGAAGTTCAACATTTCTTCTAAATCATGCATTTCGTACATCATACTCCAGTCAATGGAAAGAATCCTAGAATATAACAGTTGAAAATCAGCCTTATTCCAATTCCACTGTGGTCTAATATGGTGTGCACTAGAATCGCGGGCGACGGCGGGGGACGTCGGCGGGGCGGAGGCGGGCTGCACGCTAACCGCTAGCGGCGGGTGGTGCGCGTCGACCTGCACCAGCGCGTCATCCGCGGCTACCACCGTCACTCCCCCGCTAATGCCCGCACTCAGAACCAAATCCAACTGACGACCCAAATGGTTGGGTACTGTGTTGCTTTGAGTGAACTCGCAATATGATAAAAAACATTCGAAATAATTACTAATATTAGCAGGACAAGAATACAAATTAAAATCACCAATTACAATAACTTCTCCATACCTATCACACAAATTTTCTATTATTCTAAATAACAACATGTAATCATTTTCCAAACTACCTGGCGGAATGTAGACAACACAACACACAAACAAAAAACGTTTATTTAAATGCACCGTTGCACAAATCATTTCGAACACACAAGTGTCTATCGACGCGTCCAAGATAGGTAGTTGTCGCAGCTCGAACCGGTGTGTGGCCACGAGAAGCGCGCCGCCTTGCTTTCGACCATCCGCTCGATCACATCGTAATACATTATATCCGGGTGGAACAATTTCCGCGTCTTGTATGGATTCACTGCATCCAGACTCAGTAATAGCGAATAAGTCCGAGGCGGATGTCAATAAATTATTTCTGAAGTAGTCGAGCTTAGTTCGAAGACCCCTAACATTTTGGTAATATATTTCAATTACACTATTACTTATGGAGCGGGCTGTTGGGTTGTTTACGAAACCAAATCCATTCATTGAATTCAGCGTTTAGTGGCCATACTTCCGCATTATTCAGCAAGGTATAGTGCTTTTCGGATACTCCTATAATAAAAGACGAGTAATCTCGTGCTGTTTTATGTTTGATCTTCTCAATTTTCATAGGTGCTTCATGCCCACAGAGATTTTTTATGTAATCAGTCATAGCTTCTTGTGCGGTTTCCGGATGCAAGCGCCATACATGTAGATATTTCATTCTTTCCATAGCCACTATTCCTTTAATTTCCGTATTTCTTCCAATAGTCACATTTTTAGACAAACGGTTAGGTTTTTTATATTGTACAGTAGTCCACCCAGTTTCTTCTTCCCGCTCCGACTGTTCAATAACGTCTGGGGCGCCAGTATAACTCGCCTGTGTTTCAAGTACCGTAATAGCAGATTTCGTGGCCCCACACTTGTTGACATTCTGGATTTCGGCGGTTGGTTGATTATGCGTATTGTTATTTTTTTTAGGTTTTTTGGTATTATTTTGACCAACGGCTTCAGCAAACGTAGAGTGAGAGCTAGTGGATGCCTCTTTCGGTGGTGGGACGATGCTGGATGATGTCTGAGATTGGATATTGCGAGCCAATTGAAGGTTGACTTTTTCTTCGATCACCGTCATTATTTTAACTAATTTGTCAAGATCTTTTTTTGTTTGCGTATATTGATCTTGCATGAGCGTAATCGCATTTGCCTGAGAGTCCAAGCGGGCCACAATGTCCAATCGAAACTGCCTAAGTTCATCAAGCAACACGGAATCCACGTCGCTTGAAATTGTAGGTGAGAATGGGACCCGGTTTCCTCGTTGGGAGTTCACATTATCAGGGGTTATAGTTGTGTGTAGTCTGGTGGAATCCCCTCTGACCGGCGTATCTATATTTCCGCGCTTCGGATTTAAGCAAACACACTCCGGACAAACCCATTTCTTCTTATATGCTAGGGTAAATGTTTTAAAAGCACCTATGTTAATTTTGAGACAATTTAAATCATAAGCTGTCATGCATTTTTCATTTGAGCATTCCATAAAGAAGTTATCTGTTATAGTTGAACTGCAAGCGCCGCACTTTTTCTCCATTATTTTTGAATTATTATTAATCAGAAATCAAAAATTACGTGGATGTGTGAGTGTAACGCCCAGCGCTCCACGTTTCGCAGAAGCGCGACAGGGACGAATTATTTGTCGCGCGCAGCCTGTCTCTTTCTTCCGAGGAGGTGAAGAGCTTACCTCAGCCTTGCTAGCGCGCACGATATTGCACTCGCGAATAAAATCAGCGAAAAAAGTTCACTCCACTTTGGTACTTAGTTTACTAGTTGTACGACAACAGTACGAATCAATTTTCCATGAATTAACACACCATTTTTTTGGGTAAATTACGAATAAATTGCGAATAATGCGTCCGCACTCGACCGCGTCCGCGGATCTACTCTATCTACTAATATTAAAATTATTATCTATATTTGTGCCAAATTTCCTTCCAGATCCGTTAAGTAGTTTTTGATTTTATTCGTTACAAACATACTTACAAACAAATATTTACTCTTTATAATATTATTATAGTATCGATTTCACTTATATATTCGATATTTCAATCACAAGTGCTATTCAGAAATATCTCGCCGTGAAAACATAAGTGATGTGAACTCAAAGTGCACTGTCAGTAGTGTCAATCCCTAGCATCGGGTGGAATGACAGCATGCAGAACAGACCGATAGTTCTAACACCATATCACTGTGGTATCACATCAAACCTTTCAAGTACCCAGAAGGGTAGGTCATTGACCCGACAGCCGTTAGTCGTGCAATTATAAATTCAAATGTATTTGCTCTGTGGTTGGTTATGTCTGTCGCGGGGACCACTTCGGGTAAGTCTGTAAGTGCTAACTGACTACATATCTCATATAAGTATGTATATGGCCATGAAGGGAAGATTTGAAGGGTTAAGTATACCCATTAAAGTGAAAATGTTCTTATCAAAATCTGGCGGGTTTAGGGTTAATGAGTTGTGAGAATCATAATTTTCTCCTACTATATGGTTAGTGCGAATGAAGCTGATAGATAAAACATTCAAAAACCAATAATATGGAATACTAGCTCTTGCCCATTGTCCTCACTCAAGACATTGTCTATTCGTATGCCATTATTATAGTGTCCTGTCCTGAAAACAGACTAACAGACAGACAGAGTTACTTCGCATTTACCTATAACAAAAGTCTGGATTGAAATGATAGTAAAATAAAAGATACCTTAAAATCAGTAAAATGAATCGGGGTTTAGCTAAGTGTACGTGCTACTTATAATAACAGAAGGCAGAAGATGGAAATGTCGTATGAACCTCACAGGTTCATAAGAAAAATTCTCTCGAAACGACAAGAAATATAACCGTAAAAATCGTTGAGCTCTTATAATCAATCGGCTTCTAATAGGCGAACATCCAATGAGTTCAAATAATTTAAAAGTTCTTCATTAAAAAGACTGGTCCTTAGTAAAATTAGACAGATAAAAGGGCGAAGCCTTTTTGCACGGTTTTCCAAAAGAGTTAGGCAGACGTGTACCTATAGTACACCCACCCACACTTCGCCAGTTATGTATGGTTCCCATGTAATAGGGGTCAACCTATTGCCATCAACCAGACACGCATCCAGACTCCGGGTTGCTACTGAGAACTTCAACATGGAAGACACAGTAACACTTTGACACCCGCGAATCGAAGCTAGAATATCATAATCAGCAGTAGCGCTTGCGATCGCTAGATAAAGGATGCACATTGGGTGTGAGTGTCTCCTTTAGGCGATCTACACACGGCACCACGCTCCGCCGCGGTAGGTGGTGAAGCGGATCTCATGTCGCATTGGTCTCTAAGAAATCCGTTGATGCCTAACACACGCACACCGCCCGACCGCACGGTCGAGCGGTACTCGTTTCTACCGCAAACTGCTCCTACCGCGCGGTCGAGCGGTGCCGTGTGTTTATCGCCTTATAGCTTTAGTGCTTTGTGCTATAGAGATCAGCGGGTTGGTTTTAGTGAGGTAAGAATCCCACACTCCCTGGTCTTTTCCCCGAAAGACTAGGAGCCTTTTGAAGGTTTCCCCCCGTCAAAAAAGAAACGATAGACGAGGTAGTCACGCCCATATACATTCTCATACTTACTATAAACCATAATTTAGTTAGCTAACACAAGTTTACGTACAAAAGACGTCCGCCGGTTAGTCCGACACTGTCCAGTTTATAAGTAAACCAGGTGCTGCATATTAATTCCTCGCTGACTTGTCCAGTTTAATCACAAAATATGAACTGGGCGGTACAGGTTTAATGCAAATTTATGCTAAACGTCACGGGGTAAACGGTTTCCTTAGCGGCAGTAGAGCAAGTGGGGAATGTCTATGCCAGAGCTAACATAGTTGAATGACATGCATCGTAACAACATTAATGATCTAACCAATATTTTGTTTGAATGAGTGTCCGTGGAGTTTCTCGCCCGTTCTTTTCTATAGGCACTTACTGCTTTGAAATGGGCAACTAGCTTCATCTTTCTGACTGACTGACCCCTTGACAATTCAACAAGTGCCTGGAATTGATTTATTTGAAATAAATGTTTTGAGCTTGAGTTGTAGATTCGACTGAGTAAAGCACAGTATAGGGCAGCACAATTGACGCATAGAGCCTTTGAAAGAGACTGTCACACATACAGAAATTAGTCTCCTCTAGAAACTGGAATTTATCTCTATACTAATTTCAGGCGGGTGCAGACATTAGCCCTCGCAGTCATAAAAGCAGAGCATAGTTATAAAGCCACTCTTTTGGAACTCGTATGACGTTACTAGGGGGCGCTGTCAGTAAACAGTTGTGCATTAAAGCACCATCGTACGCGCATTGTGCACGTACGTGTGTAATTACTAATTTTCTTCTTTAAATTATTTTTCGACTTTCATGAGTTACTGTAGATTTATTTATTGCCCAGTTACTGGGTTGTGGAGGTCAGATAGGCAGTCGCTCCGTTTAAAATATTGGTATTCAGCTGCATCCGGTTAGACTGAAAGCCGACCCCAACATAGTTGGGAAAAGGCTAGGCAGATGATGATTGTAGATTTATTTATTGTAGAAAGACCTGTCCCTGACCTGAGTCTGTCGCGTCAGTTAATTATTAATAAACGCGGGTTAGAAAGCAATTCTTAGTACTTGGTTTCAAAGACTCATTTTTAAAAAGGGGTGTAAATAAGGACCAAACCGCAAACTGTGACTCCACAACCACATAAACTAATCCTAACCAAACAAACATTCATAATAACAGGATGAATAGTTCCCACACAACGGGCCATACATCACGCCGATAATTTGAAATGCCGCAAAAGCCTCGCACAATACCAAACATTCCCGGCACAATACGACAATGAGCGACCTTCTCACGTACTAAATACGCAATGCATTGTGAAATGTACGATACGATGCGTTCCACAATCGCAATTGATACATGGTAATTAGGTGGGAGGTTTTGTGTTGCGATTTCGTAATTAGAATTTTGATCATTGCTTGAATATGGTGATGGTTTTGTGGAAGCACATTCTAATGTGTTGAACTAACTTTTGTGATAAAGAAAATAAAACTCTTCAGAGACACTTTTGACGTTTTTTCGGCAGTACTCTTTCGGGCTGATACAGAACTCCTTCTTCATAGGTTTATCGGGACCTTTATAAAAATATATGAAAATACAATCAATCTGCCTAGCGTTTCCCAACCATGTTGGGGTCGGCTTCCAGTCGTACCTGTTGCAGCTGAATACCAGTATTTTACATGGACCGACTGCCTATCAGACCTCCACAACCTAGTAACTGGGTAATACGGTACCCCCAGGTAAGACTGGCTGTCAGACTTCGAGGGTTCTGACTACCCGTAACGACTGTCAAAGATCCACGAATGACAGCCTGGACCAACGGCTTAACATGCTTTCCGAAGCACGGAGGAGTCTCGACGTATAAAGATGGTCCATCCACGGACCAACCCCGGCAAGCGTAGCTTAATCTGTTGGATCGATCCGTGCGGCTGTTATTACTTAGCCTGGAGCTTCTCGAAAAAAAATAAACAATTATGAGTTTGAAATCACCAAAACGAAATGAGCAACCGTGCTAATTAACACTTATGTCTTCCTGATGAAAGTAATAATTATTTAGAAAATTTGTAATTAAAACCAAGGTAAACCACAACTTAATCAGTACAGCACTGGGCCATCGACTTTTAAAAAGTAATAATCGCACACAGTATGAATGACAGGGAGGAACAAACGTTCAACAAAACCAAACTTTTCTAAACGTCAATATGCTCTCTAAACAGCCACGTAAAATACAAATAACCCGGTCAAACAAACAAGTACATTAAGTAACTTCCCAGTTGACACACAACTCACTTTATAATCACCCTAATTACGTACACCCAATCATTTTAGCCGTAATTATTAGCCGGTGAAGGTTTGTCATGCCTCAAACGGGTCGCTGGTCACGAAATGGTCACGATTCGTATTGTACCTGTCGTTCCGTGACAGCGTATGCCACAAATGTCGTGATGTATACTAACTGTGAGGGTGGGCTTGGAGAATAGCGGAGCGGGGAGACGGCAAAACGTCAGTGTGCACACCGTCTGGTTCTGCTTTCTTTAAAGATTTCTAGCGAAGTCTTTTGCTGGTCAATAATCAAAATCAAAAGTCATTTATTCAAACTACGCTGAAAATCAGCACTTTTTGAAGGTCAAAGTAACATAAGACAGTCCCCCAAAAACCCTTCACCACTTCTTAGTGCGCTGGGAAGAAGAAGTGGCGCAATTAACTCCCCAGCAGCACAGCTGTCTGTTTAGTTGGCAGAACTTGACCCTACACATTTATCATAGGTACTTCTGTGAGCTCCTGAGCTAGACATAAACTACGATAACAATAGCGCGCCACTCCAATTTGTATTTCCATGTTTGTAATCACACATCAATACAAAAGAGTTAGTATGTAGTTCGTCATCAGTAGCAGGCCGACAGCAAAATGCGTTGTGAGTCTTGGCGGCGCTTTGTAATTACTTCCACAAATACTTTCAAACGTTTTGAATACGGAGATATCAAACTGATAACATGGCCCACCCGGCCATGTTATCAGTTTATCTCTTCCTGCCACTGCGTGTACCGGATAGTTGCTGGCCGGGTGAGAGGCAGGGAAGACCAAAGAAACGATGGATAGTTGGTGCGAAAGATTCCTGTCTTATTGTAGCCGCACATCGTATTACTTTTATTATGAAACATGTCAATGGTTATACATGTCCTCACTCTCTAACACTTTTGCGTAGGTATATAATGTGTAACCGTATAGTTTTGAAAATAAATGAAAAAGATAATATGGCTAGAAGTAGTGTAATGAACATTATGCTGCGCTACCATAAATAAACTGGTACTCTTTTTTTTTTTTAAGGCTGGGAAATCATCCAATGACTGCTCCCGCTCTGGGTGGAGCGGAAGGGAGTGTCAGACTCTTACTGACTAAAACCCATCCATGTTCCTTCCGTAGCCCTTTATGTTCCGGGGTAGCGGTAACCCTTTCGTACAATCCCGCTTAAACTGGTACTCTAGCACCACCTCAAAGAGTAGAAATATTTTAATATAACTTCAGGGTGAGAAAGAGATGAAGCTATTCAGCTAGCTCCACCTCATTCCCAATGTGAAACAATATAAAAATAATACTGCTTTAAGAAGTGGTGATTTGCCTTCTGGGCTCAGTGCAGGATAAAATATTGCCACTTCCCTTGAAGCGTTTTCACACTAACAGTAGCATTGGGTTTCAAGTTCCGCAACATTCATTGCGTTAGTTACATTGAAGGGCAGACTATTTTTTCCAACATATGAAGCAATGGATTAGCAACATCCTTCAAAATCTTTTAGATTGCAATTGAACCTCTATGAACAAAAATCATACAACGGTATTCTGTGAACGCAACTTTACAACACTTTTTTGATTCACATTCTATTTGTTGCAAGTTCTGACTTTTGAATTCGTGAAATAAAATTTCCATATTGATATGAATGGAGGTAAAAATAGTGTGCCGGTTACAGTTCCGTGCTTTCAGTAGTCATAGAAATCTAGGTTAGTTGTGAGTGCAATCAGGTGTGTGTATCTAGGTACCCATATAAATATTTATACATATCACCAGATTACCATACTTTATGACACCTGATTACTATATTTTATGACAAGAAAGAAATACCGATTTCCCATTATATAATCTAGTCTTCTTCTTCTTATTGTGTGGTCAGTGACTAACATGGTGTCAGAGTTTTTATGATGCCCATATGCCTCTGAATTAGCTTCACATGCTATTGAGAAATATCTCTCAAGCATACCGGTTTCCTCACGATGTTTTCCTTCACCGATTTTTAAGCAAGTGATAATTATACAATTATACGCACATGAATCTGTAAAATTAGAGGTGCGTGCGTCGGGTTTGAACTCAAGACCTATGACTTTGCAGGCTATCACTGCTGTCTATAATAATCTATATAGTTATAGAATAGGAAATCGGTATTTCTTTCGGAAAAATTAAAATATGAAAGGCTAAAATTTCTACATAAATAAAGGGGTATACTCACTGGCATTGAGCGGCACGGCGGGCGTCCGCGCATGGTACGCCCCCGTGCCGCCCGCGTACCGCCCGTACCCCGCCACGCTGGCTACCCGCTGCCCACGCGCATGTCGACGAATCTCGCGCACAGACACTCTGAACGCACTGAGGTAAGAAGCTGAAAAGAGAGATACGATTATGTTACGACAGTATTCAAGGATAGGGATAACTCCATCAGTAAAGGTGAATAAAGGGGAAAAAAATAAAGGGAACCCAAACAAATGAATACAAAATCAACTTAACATTTTGATGTATTGCATTGTTCAACAGAATGAACTTAAGCTTACACCCACTCACTCTCTATAAGTGACTATGTCCAGTCCACGGGTAAATAAATATCATATAATGTGGCATTGGGAAAATTAAGTAAAAAAAGTGGACAACGTGACGTCGTTTACTTCAAACCATCGTAAATGTAAAAAACATGGCCGCACGGTATAAATAAGGTTCTTATCTAAGTCGATTTGATGTAATACACTTCCAGGCATCGGAATTAAGCCATCTAGCATATTATTAATTAATTAATTCTCCTACCCTTATTCCAATTTATTTGTGGTCGGCGCAACATGTCTTTTTTTCCATACTTCTCTATTAGTCGTCATCTCGGTAGTCACTCCCTTTCTAGCCATATCATCTTAGCCATATTATAATTGTTTAAGTCTGTATCTTTTAAAATAATGGTACAGATGCAAATCTATCAAAAAAAATTGTCAGATTAGGGTAACATGACGTGCTACTGTAAAAAGCGGAAAAAAAATAAAAAAAAATAAGGAAAAACTCTTTTTATAGAAACAAAACAAATAGTGAAATAACTATAGATGTTCCAATGCTCCAATGAAATCTTGTTCTGAGCAACCAAACTCACAATGGTGATACCAAGCTTCAAAACTGCATAAAAACTTTTTCTCTGGCTTATCATTATTTTATCAAGTTTTAAGCCTATAAATATTAACGAACAGTATAAAAGTCGTCCACAAAAATAATAAAAATACATTGTAAGTGAATCAAAGCAGACGTCAGAACCACGTGTAGCTTAAAACCTTTTTTACTCTTACTTACATCACACAATAATAATTCCTTACAATGTAAGGTTCAGTTAAACTACATAGTTATATTTATGAGCCAACTAATAAAATAAAGTATACGACCTTCCCAACATAGTTACCTAAATTCTAGCACTTTAAGGCAGCCTTATTTATAGGGCTGTAACCCTAAACGTTTCCCTAATTCTACCTCCGAAACTTATTCACTGGTTAAGATAAAAACGTATCCTATGACAGAAACTGTATTTGAAATCGATTAAGTAGCGTCAAGCGTGAAAGTGGAACACTCTCGTTTGGATGACCAACGGCGGGAATGATGGAACTTCACTGCATTATGTAGTCAGCCTCAAAACTATATCATCGACACGAATTCATTTGATTGTCCACAATTATGGTATCAATTAAGAGGAAGTGACACCGGTGGCGGTGAAAAATTGTATGGAAATCGGTTGTCATGGTTATGGGGATGTTATGCGGAGGAGGAATGAGGTCGTTGATAAGGAAAATGTCGTCAGGAAGGTTTTAAGTATGAATTTTGATGGCTATACAAGTACAGGACCAAGGTAACCATGGGTGGATTGTGTAAAAAATGATATTTATGACTGAAAAGAAGTGACTACCGAGATGACGACTAATAGAGATGTATGGAAGGAAAAGACATGTTAAGCCGAAGCCGAAAGCACAAATAAATTGGGATAAGGGGAGAAGAATGATACGGAATATGGTATCAATGTGTATACCAAACATATTAATATTTAATGTTAACATCAATATTTGAATAACATTGAAAATGTTTTTTACACATCTCGAGACTTCTTTTGGACGGCGTATGAGGGGCCGATGTCAACTCGTAGAGGCCCTTAGGCAATTCCAAATTATGAGAAGGCACTAAGCCGACGATTATCCCTGTATGCACTATGCAAGTGCACCCAATATTGTGTATTAATTAATTATTGCTACAAATTTCTCCAATATTATGGAACGGAGACAAGCTGACTGTGCCAAAGGTACTAAATAAGAGACTAATAAGTGATCATAAAAAAATGTGTCTCGATTAACACTCTACAAGTGTCTAAGGGTGGATTTCACCAATGAAACTGATCGCGATCAACGTTATGCGTCCCATTTAACGCCTGACAGTGTCATTTTTGTTTTAGAATATTGATCGTGAGAGGTCTTAAAAGCGGATATATTCAATTTCTTTTTTATGTTTTTTTTTTGCAATTTTCCTGTCAGTATCAGGTTCTATGTTAATCAAAATATGATTCGTGGCCGTAGCACGTACGTATTAACAGACCTGTTATCATTAAAATTATCAATATAACCTTTTTTTGTAGTAGCGGGCCTAAATCACCCGGTACAGTGAATAATTTCAATGATTAACGAAAATATGAACGAAAATATGAAGTACTTAGCAAAGCTATTAAAATATTCTATATTCCATGATGTGATAACGTTTTGAATTATCCAATCGGACTCGCATTTCTTAGAAGCCCTTTGAAGCAAATAAATTATTCGCTAAAGACTTTGAAGATTTGTTTATCAAAGAAAATACTAAGTTTTAAATAAGCTGAGAGGATCATATGAAGTTAATTAAAGGTGTATGATTTCTTGGAAATAAATGTTCTGTATTTTCATTTTCTATTCAGAATATACGAATATAGGATACAGGGAAGGCAGGATTATGTATATTTATTTCGCTGTAAATAAAACAATGTATATATATATACCAACCTATTGATTAAGCTATGTCATGTAAAAATTAATTATCAAACTTAGACATAATTACTAATTTATCTTAATTACGACCTACAACTGACCATGTCCTAGTTTGAATCTAAACTTTCCTTCACAAAACTGACCTATCTAGGCACAAAGCTCCCTCTACACAACCAAATACAGACCTCCATAACGAACTCTCGTCTTCCATATCTCATCTGACCGTCTTTGTCACAATATTCTTGACACAAGAGCGAAACTGCACTAAGTACAAAGCGGCTAAGTTGAAAGAACAAATAAGCCAGACTGGGTGGCATGTGGCCCCTACGACTCTCATCAAAGTTGCACGCCGTAGCCTCGTAGCCTCGTAGGCCTCTACGCGGCTACGCGACTTGTGGTCTACGCCCGCTACGCCACTTGTTGTGTACCGTTTGCATACAAAGCTGGTATTTTGGAATGGCGTTTTTCACGTTTAAGGCGTTTTCGTTTTTTGCCATAGCGGCAATGTTTTTTCCATTAAAGCCTAACTCTATGTAAGAAACAATATGGTAATCATTTATATTGGTTACTTTTAAAAAATTACTGATCTTACTTTAAATAAAGAGCACACAAACGTCTAGAAAATAGATATATTTTGTTAAATTATTTATTTAACGTTAATAGGAACTGCAAAAACCAATTGGTAAATTAACATGGAAATGGAAACATAAAAAATAACATTAATTAGTCGACCTAAAAATACCTAAAACTATTGAAACAACGAAGCTTTAAAAGAGACTGTGACTTCCGAGTTTGGTTCAGTATTTCTCCTTTGAGTTTAGGAGAGGTTAGGAAACACCGAAGTCATTTTTTGACGTATAAAACAGTTTTTATATCCATTTTTAGAAATAAATTATATTTCTATCACAGAAATAAACTTCCATCATAACTATTCTGCTAACAGTACCAAAGAAATTTTCATAGCGCTTCAGTTTTCGTCGCGCGCCTTGTACACTCGACAATAAAATGCATATTAGATAACCGTGTTTTGTTGGCGGCACGTGATTGGCTGGCCGTACGTGAGCGGGCGGCGCATGAGTATTACTTTAGGGTAGTTTATGCGGCCTCTCATGGATGGAATTATCGTTAAGATCATTTTTATGGTACCTACACCTATTTTAGAACCGTCTTTGGGAGATCTTTTTCCTCTGTGTAGTTTGGATTTGAATACTTTATTTTACGTTTAAAAAGAAAAATCTTCGGTGTCGAATAAAGTGTTCGAAAAATACAAAACATACTGTGGGAAAAGGATACGTCAGTAAGTACAATGTGTTAGCATGGCGGCTGTAATCACACAAGGCTTTCAAATTATTTGAAAAAATAAATATCTAAAGAAAAGGTTTCTAAAAAAATAAAAGGATGTGTCCTTTTATGCATGAATGAATTGATATAATGTTTTTCTAAATACATTATATTAATACACAGAAAAAAATATCACATTATTGTGAAAAAGGGCTCTTTTACGATAGTCACACTACTATTATTTTAAAGTTTGTGAGTGAGTGTGTGTGTGTGTTTGAGTTTGTATGTTTGTCGGTCGGATTTGAATGAAACTTGGAACAGAGGTAGTTTATGACTTGGATTAACACATGGGATACTTTTATCCCGGTAGTACAGAGGCCAGCACATCAAGTTACCACAATCTGTCAAATTTGTTTGATAGTATTTCAACTTTATTGCAAAGACATAAGGTTCATTTTTAATTGAGAAAATTTGACAGTTAGGGATAGCTAGATGTGCTGGCGTCTGTACGTTCCCTTGGGATAATTACCGACACCCACACGGGCGACGCTGCTGGCAGCAGCTATGTAGTTTTATCATAAAACAAAGTCAAAAAGCTATACCATATATAATATGTATAGATATTAGCTATATGTACTATTTATATCTAGGACAGGAATGATTAAGATAACACGTCCGACCTATATGGGCAGGCACAAGGGGCAAGAGGCAAGTGTCAGGGCATAATCCAACGCGCACTGACCTGTAGCTATTTTTTTTCTTTCTCCTGGATAATTATGATGTAACAGTATATAAGGTGTTAAGAAAATAAATAACCACTTTTACTATGGAATGAACCCTGAAATCATGCAAAAAATATGAGTTGTTCCACACATTTATGCATACGTATCTCAAGGGGTATCGTATTCCCCAGTTTCTGAGTTGTGGAGGTCAGATCGGCAGTCGCTCCATGTAAAATACTGGTATTCAGCTGCATCCGGTTAGACTGGACGCCAACCCCAGCATAGTTTGGAAAAAGCAGGCAGGTGATGAGATAATTTTTAGTCGTGTTCTAATGATATCCTGTAAAGTACATTCTTTCCTTGTATCAAACTAGTGTGCATTTTGAAAACAAACATGGCGGCCTGCGACTGTTATTGTCACCGTTAGCTTATGTCATCCCACTGTCGGGCAAAGATCTCTCCGCAACACTTCCAGCTCCAGCGATCCAGGGATGCTGTGGACCACTGGTCATTTGTTTTGTCCATCTAGTCTTCATCTTGTAAGGGGACTACCGCGACGCCTTCTGTGTTTGGCTGTTTATATGTATATACAGTTTTTTAGATTCCAATTTATTGGGCTGTGCTACTGAGATTTTGTAAGATAATGTGTATTTTAAATAATAATTTGAAACTACTTTTTAGAGTCATTTTTACGATTCAAAGACACCAAGATGTTTATACTCACTTAAAGCGTGTGATCGTTTCGAAAATTCGTGATACAAAAGGCAAGAAAAATGACCGTACCTAGATGGTTTAATTTTTGTCACCAATAAATATTAGTAATTGTAAACTCCCACATTCAACATTAACATCAAACTTCATCATCATTATTATAATTATTATCACCTTGTTATAGTTCCAGAATGGTTCCTCCATGTTCGTGGGGTAAATTACCTTAATTGCTAGGGGATACTACTGACTTTTTTATTTAAAGAAACTCTAAAGCTAGTATATGGCATCTTTTGGTGGCAAAGGTGCAACAATCTTGCCATGAATAACATTGACATGGCTAAATATACTGGTCGGAAAGCAGACAAGTTATAATAAACTTATAAAATAAAATAAAGCATACAACAATTTATCAGAACCAATACCAATTTCATTAATAAAAATCCCGTGTCACAAACCTATAACAAACACACATTCACACTTCAAAAATAATCTACATTAACCAAACAGTTAGTATCAATAGAATCGATCGGTTACCCATTTAATTAACGCGCGTCAATAGGGCAACACTATGTAATAATCAATTTGTTTAATGGCAACACTATTCACGCTCCCCTTTGAACTGAGTCTGTGACGTCACACACTAATGAGAATTAGGTTATGGTTTAATTCAAAATGGAACAAGATGGCGCTCGCTTCCGTAAACAAAACTTATTGTTTGTGCATGCTTGTGTGTCATGAATATTTCGATCAAGGTGAAAAGCTTGTGTACTAGTAATTGTACGCGACTTCGATCGAAAACAAACTTTTCATTTTCACTGTAGGTGAAAAGCCGTTTTTTAAGGATGGAAAATCATCAAATGGCTCCTCAAGCTGTGTGTGGAGCGAAAAGGACTCTTATTGACTAAAACCCTACACGTAGGCCCTGGATTGAAAAAGGATGCATGCTAACATGAGGAATTGAGGATTTTCAGTCAATATAATAATATTGAGAGTTTGTTTGTTTTCTTTTTAAAGGCGGTTCCACAAGTAGGAAGGTGTTTTGTTTACAATGTCTAGAAGTAAATTCCTTAAATTAATAAGTAATTCAGTAGTTAATGTTATACATTTACCTCCTTACTAATAAACGTTGTATTGTGTCTGTATAGTTCCTCAACGCTTTGTCTTCTTCAAAAGTCAAATTTCTGACGACCGAAAGAGAGAAACCGATGTGTAACTATTCACCTGATATAATACGTTTATTAATAAGGGGATTAGTTAAGACAGATTTGGTATTCAGTTTATCACTGACAGATACTTACAGTTGTGTGAAATTATGTGATTATCTGTTTGCCACCTATCTTCAGTACCGTTCGCTAGTACAGTACGTTCAAATGCACTATTATCTGAACCATAGTGAAACATTAGAAACCTCTATTCTTTATTTAACAATACACTACACTCGAGGAACCACAAACACTGATTTAGATATTAAAAAAGTTAAAAAAAAACCGCGCGTATTTTCAAATTTAGAAACGTCGAAGATGGCGCCAACGCCTTCAGTAACTGTCACAAAATGTAGTGGGTCATTGTTATCACCTTGCAGAGATAAATGATAATGTAATTAAACAGTTTCAGATATGACTAGAGTTTCAAAATATGCCAGTGATAAGACGATTTGGAAAAGTAAATAAAATGAGTGTTACAGGTGGCCTTGACCATATGTTAGATACACGAGTATCTAAACGTATTTATTTACCTTTGTTTGTTGAGCTTGATGTACGGAACAACGAAACGGTATGTTATAAGAAACTCAAGCAACTAACTTACAACATTAACATATCAATTGGACATAGAAAGTATGCTTAAACTATTTCTTCTTCTTCGTGTGGTTAGTGACTAACCTGGTGTCAGAGTTTTAATGCTGCCCACGGGCCTCTGACTTAGCATCACATGCTGTTGAGAAATATCTCTCGGGCATGCCGGTTTCCTCACGATGTTTTCCTTCACCGATTTTTAAGCAAGTGATAATTATACAATACGCACATGAATCTGAAAAATCAGAGGTACGTGCCTTGGGTTCGAACTCGAGACCTATGACTTGGCAGTCCGGCGGTCACACCACTAGGCTATCGCTGCAACTATTTCTAACTAAGCGGGATTGTCCTAAGGAGTTACCACTACTCCGGAACATAAAGGGCTAAGGAAGGAACATGGATGAGTTTTAGTCAGTAAAAGTCTGACACTCCCTTCCACAAAACCCAAAGCGGAAGGAGTCATTTGATGCTTTCCTACCCTCAAAAGAGGTAAAAAAGTAAGTAATATATTTAGCCACAAGAGCTGAAGTCAAATAACAGGGAAGATTAATCACAATAAACTCCTTTTTTTTCTAAAACATTTTATTTTGCGAGTGGCATTCATAACAAATTAAATCGGAAAGTTAGTTAAAGAACTTGGACAGTTATGGAAGTGAAAACTTATAACTAAAAAACGCTGTCACTACTGCCCAAGCGCAGCATGTCATACTCCTAGCTACAGATACACTGTGATATGCAAAAGATTTTCCCCTACCAAATATCGGTCAAGACGCCGAAAAAGCACCAAAAAAAATCCATAAAAAAAACCTTTCAATACACCAGGATTTACAGACAACAAGTCTCCATAACTACCCTCACAAACAATACCTTTATTGACGCTGTTAACGACACAGTATGATTACTAAATACGCCCGGACGACGTGCGCTAATGCCCCTCATAACGACAACAAATTACCCTTTGAACACAATATTATATATCGAAAACTTTAACAGGACCCACTGACCCGGAATTACAGTATGCGATGCTATTTAATAGAACAATTCACATCAGCAAGCACCCACAATTGAAAAAAGGGTTCGTTAATGAAAACATTACAATAAATATGACATATCCAGCTACTGAAAGAAACCGTCACACACATATTATTAGTAAGTGCCAATTTCACCAATAAAAATAATCGCGATCTGCCCATCTAAACTAAATGACACTGACAGTTCTTAAACGGAGTTTACGTGCTAAACGCTTTCAGTTTCGTTGGTAAAATTCAGCCTAGCGACAGAGAAAGCGCTCTCCTAGCCGAACGTTTTTCTAAAACTGGTTGTTAAACACCATCTTTTATCATAACCTGACAAAGACCGTTACACATTTTAATGATTATACAAGGTTTAATTTAAGTCGTTTTAAACCGTTTAAGGGATCATTGTACTCATTATAACGAGCAACCTTTACTATGAGATTAACCTGAAATCTCGAAAAAAATCAGCTGTTCAGTACATTTTGACGAGTTAGACGAACATAAAAATAAATGTGCTAAACAGCTGATGTTTTTTTGTAGAAACGACTTAAACTTAACCATGTATAAATATGCCCACTCAATTTTACAACCATTAAAAAATGCGAAAGTTTGGATGAATGGATGTTTTGTTACTCAATCACGCCGAAACGGCTAAACGGATCTGGATGAAACTTGGCACACAGAGAATATAGTCTGGAATAGCATATAGGATACTTTTCATCCGGGTAGTACATTCCCGTGGGTCAATTTCCGTCATCTACGCGAGCAAAGCCGCTGACAGAAACTAGTTGATGATAATAAGGAAATGTCCCATCTTACAAGATATATTATAGACCACAAATGTTTGGTTGGTAGTCAAAAGGAAATGGCTACATAACATTCTACCAGTATCCCTAAATTATCATGTAACCATAGAGATAATAATAATAATAATAATAAATACATGCAGAATCGTTAGGAAATTCATGCAAATAGACGAAGAAAACACACCCTCATCTTAAATACACACCACACGCTGCATTTACTTGGCTTTGGCCCGTAAATGTAGCTAAAACCAGCCAAAGAGCTGAGAAAAAGAACAATCCCGATAATAATAATAATAATAATTATAGACCGATCACATGTTTATCGACGGTCTATAAACTACTTACATCCATTTTGAGAGTGAAAATTAATACGCACATAGAAAGTCATTCGATTATGTCTGCCTCTCAAAATGGGTGTAGGAATGGGTCCCGTGGTACTAAGGAGCTACTCCTCATTGACATGGCCATCAACCAACAGGTTCGTCGATCCCATAAGGATTTGTCGACATGCTGGATAGATTATAAGAAAGCCTATGACTCGGTGCCACATACATGGCTGAAGAGAGTGCTGGAGTTGTACAAAATAGATGCAACTCTACGCATTTTCCTTGAGACGTGTATGGGGCAATGGAGGACGGTTCTTCATTATCCAGGGTGTCCGCAGATCCAGGGGAATGATGAGCCTATATGGATTAAACGGGGAATATTTCAGGGCGACAGTTTGAGTCCACTTTGGTTCTGCTTAGCTCTGAATCCTCTTAGCACTCTGCTGGAGGATTCAGGTCTAGGTTATCGGTTGAAGAGAGGCGGTCAGGTCATATCTCACCTCTTCTACATGGATGATTTAAAACTCTTTGCCCCCAACAAATTGCGACTGATGGAGTTACTGAAGGTAACTGAAACTTTTAGTAGCGCCATCAGGATGGAATTTGGTGCGGATAAATGTGCGGTCATGCATGTAAAGCGAGGGGAGATTGTGGAATCCGAGGGAATCCAACTCTCGGATTCCATACACCTTAGATCCCTCTCCTCATCCGAAAGCTATAAGTATTTGGGTATGTCGGAAGCGTTGGGTATCAATGTTACTGACATGAAGCAATCGTTGAAGGAGCGCTTCTTTGGTCGCCTGAATAAAGTTTTGATTAGTCTTCTTTCAGGCGGAAACAAGGTGCGCGCCTTTAACGGTTGGGTCATGCCGGTTTTGATGTACTCTTTCGGCATACTCAAATGGACTCAGACCGAACTTGACGCCTTGGATAGGAGGGTCCGTACACTGCTGACCGCACACCGGATGCATCACCCACGATCATCGGTGATGAGACTGTATATCCCGCGGAAGTGCGGGGGTCGAGGCTTTTTAAATGCAAAGACCCTCCACAATCGCGAGATTTGCAGTCTCAGGGATTATTTTTTAAAAGCCGATGTGGGTATGCACCGTGATGTGGTGGCAGTGGACATAGGCCTCACCCCGCTTTCCATGGGTAAAGAGAACTGGCGCAAACCTGCAGTACTGACTACCGATGACCGCAAGGAGATATGGCAAGGCAAGGAGCTTCACGGGCGCTTCTATCGGGTTCTTCATGAGCCCGGTGTAGACTTCTTAGCGTCCGTGTCCTGGTTACGTTTTGGTGACCTTTTTGGGGAAACTGAAGGTTTCGTCTGTGCAATTATGGACGAAGTTATCTTGACGAATAACTATCGGAGACATATTATGAAGGACGGGACGCTTGACGTGTGTCGGGCATGCCATCGTCCAGGTGAGTCCATCAGACATATTATCTCTGGTTGTTCTCGTTTAGCTAACGGCGAGTACTTGCACAGGCATAACCAAGTGGCCAGGATTATTCACCAGCAACTTGCTTTGAAATATAAACTTGTAGACTCTGAGGTACCGTATTACAAGTATGTGCCCGACCCAGTTCTTGAGAATGACCATGTCACGTTGTACTGGGATCGGTCTATCATTACTGACAGGACTATTGTCGCCAATAAGCCTGATATAGTAGTGATAGATCGATTAGCGCGGCTTGCAATGATAGTCGATGTTACTATTCCGCATGACGAGAACCTTGTGAAAGCTGAGAAAGAGAAACAAATAAAATATCTCGACTTAGCACACGAGGTTGTTGACATGTGGAATGTGAGCTCGGCTGTCATTGTACCGATTGTCGTAACAGCCAATGGCCTGATAGCCAAAAGCCTCGACCAACATCTTTCGAGGCTCTCGTTAGGCGGTTGGATCAAGAGCCAGATTCAGAAGGCAGTACTCCTCGATACGGCTCGCATTGTGAGGAGGTTCTTGTCTCTGCAGCCCTAACCACCGGTGCCTTGGACTCTGCTCCCGACATCGGCGGACCATTATTTTTTATATTTTTAAATGTTTTTTTTTATTTTTGCATTTTATAAAAATATTTAAAAATATATAAGATAAGAAATGGAATAAATAAAAGAATAATAATAATAAAAACTTTATTTCAGACTAGGTCCATAAATATGTTAGTATTTTGGTGTTAGTAACAATGGTGCATAATAGCAGTGAAGCTTTCATCAGCTTGAGCCCGGTATCGATCTCTTTGATCCGGTAACCATACGATATAATTTGGCTAACAAAATTGAATCATGCGCGGGGGATTGATCGTTAAAGTAATTTCTGTACATCACTGGCAAGGCTGGCCGTTTCAATTTTTGCCAACATCATGTATAAAGGTAGGTAGCCCGGTTATTCGATGTGGTGACCATGAATTAGTACAACATATAAATATGCGAAGGGATTTGTTGAGTCTTTGGGTTTTTAATGCCTCAAACAAATAAACGAGACACCCACCATGACGTTAATTGCGTAACACACTATCAATCAGAAACTAAATGATTTTGAAGGATACTGCTAATCCATTGCATTATATGTTCAATAATGTTTCCTGCTCAACAATGTAAACAACGCAATGAAAGTCGTTGAACTGTCAAAATTAAACGCAAGTAACCCGCAGATGATAAATGATCAACGCGATCTCTAAATAAACAATTGAATGAGAACCTTTTTCGGCCTTGCCAGTCTTTCGGGCACAGTTCTCATTGGCCAAATTTTAACGCCCTATGAGAAGCAAGCTAGTTATTTCAAAGGTGATGTAAACAAAAGTTCGCTTATAAAACTGGTAAGTACACTTAGCTCTGTTTTGTAGCTACAAAAATGGCTGAATATATCGAAAATCCATTAAGATACACGAGGCACTTCAAAGTCGAGCGCTTCATTAGTTTATAAGAAGAACAAAGTAGGTAGATAATCAACACGGGACGCTGATGTGTTTCCAATATGGGTAGCCATTAACAGAGAATTAATTACGAATCTTTTATGCAGTTTGTGAAATCTGTTTAAATTGTAATGAACCTATGTAGTCTGTGGAATTTTGCTGCAAGGTATACTGATTAGCATTGTAAATTATTTGTGCATAATATGTTGATCTATACATACAAATAAATAAAATTGAGATGTCGGTTTTTAGTGAGAAACTTTTTACTAAATGCATAGGAACGTAATACAGTAATTAATATTTGTTTTTTTTTTAATTTTCTCTATCTGTTTGTTCCGGCTAATCTCCCAAACGGCTGGACCGCTTTTGATGGGACTTTCTCTTACCGATAGTTGATTTTATAAAGAGTATCTTAGGCCCCTTTTAACTCTTGTTGTAATTGAAAACTACAATCCAAAAACCGACCAAGTGCGAGTAGGACTCGAACACAAAGGGTTCCGTGCCACTAAACAATATTTTTAACACTACATATTTAAAAAAAAACACCTATTTTATACCCCTTTTATTTTTTAACTTTATTTTATTTGTTGCTATAGCGACAAATAAAATAGAAATAAACATTTGAGAAAAATTAAATTGTAAATATGTGAGCACCATGTACTTATGACATACTTAAGTTTACCTGCCATTACTGTATTTTCTTTTCACCTTTTGTGGTGTAGTGTTTTTATTCTGGGTGCATCGTCTTCACATATAATGTTATAATCATGTATACAAAACATTGTAAAACATTTTAAAAGAGTAACGGTGGAGTTTCTTGCCCATTCTTCTCCACACAAAACTACCTTTTGGAAGGGGCGACTAGAATCAATTCTATTTCTTGTTCATTTTGACGTTCAAAAGTGCCTTACTTGTGCCTATTTGAAATAAATGATTTGACTTTGACTTTGACATCTGTGAAACTTTCTATGACGTTTCATGAGATATAGCCCGCTGATGAACAGACGGACGGCTTAGCAATAGGGTTCCGTTTGGCGCCCTTCGGGAACAGAACCTATTAAAACAATTCGTTCATCACTGACGTACCGTCAAACGGTATCGCCCATTTAAAACATATAACGAGCACCTCCTACACAGAAAGTACGGTAGCAGTCACTTTCCTTTGTCTGTAACAAACGCGATATAGACCAATAAAACGCTCTTGCAACGCTAACTCCAACAAATTCCTCCTTCAGTGGCGAAATTGCTTGGATTCCTGAAACTTCCGGACTTTTACGGTGTCCCGAATTCCAGAGAGCAACGTGTGGTTGCCTCGCAAACGTGCACCACTTTATAAAAACATACGAACCGTTTTTATGGGCCGAGACGCTGCTTTTACTGCGCGTTATTTTTACGGATAATATCTAGCGTACAAAATAAGTGAGGTTTTTTAAGATGTTCTTATTATTTTAATATTTGTTTCGCGGTTGGCTTCGTTCAGATAGTATTATTCTGTAGTAGAATGAAATTCAACGTACGTTTTTAAACCCCGTTAAATAACCTTTTTGAACGGTTTAACTTTTAAAGAACCTATCTTTATTTCAGTTTTATTAAAATATATTTCGTATTATATTACTAATAAATACATAAAGCTTCTTTGGTTTTATCACGTTAGTACAAACGCCAGCCCATCAAGCTATCCCTAACTGTCAAATTTTCTCAATTGAAAATGAACCTTATGCGTTCGTTATAAAGTTGAAAAACAATCAAATAAACTTGAAAGATTGGGGTAACTTGGTGTGCTGGCCTCTATACATTATTTCATTATAGAAATACACATGCACGTGGCATAACAAAAAAGGAAGGCCCTCTGACTTTTCGGATTAATGTGGGTGTTGTATAAGTATCACTTGCCTAAAAAACGGTGAAGGAAAACATCGTGAGGAAACCAGAATGACTGAAAGATATTTCTATATATAGTATATATATACGTATATAGTATGTGAAGCTATTCAGAAGCCTATGGGTAGCTTAAATGCTTTGACATCAGGTTAGTCACAGACCACACGAAAGAGAAACATACAACCAACTATTCATCCAATGAAAGTGTATAAAACTGTAGATTTAGAGGCCCATGGGCCGCTTAAAAACTTTGACATCAGGGTAGTCACAGACCACACGAAAGAGAAAAATCTACAACCAACTAGCCATCCAAAAACTGTCGATTTTAAACGACAAGATAAAGCCATAAGAACAGTCTTTAACCATCTCAAAAATAAAGCGAGCTTATCCTTAAATCTACATCGTATATTCTCGCACGTAGGCACCATGACCGGCTCGCTCCATAGCGCACCGAGTTAAATACACCGTAGAATGTAAAGTATCTCTTATATTTTAGTCGACATACCCGACGAGATCGTATTTCCCATAGGAACTACAATACTTGTATTGTAAAGGAAATGCAGAAGGCCAATTTTGGTGTCTCACTTTGCTACAAATAAAAAATTGAAAGCCAAAAGATGGGAGATCACACTAACACCAAATAATGCGGAGGCTACCGTATTGCATTCTATTCATATAACTATGTATATAACCTTAACACCACCACCACCAAAAGAGAGACCTTAACAAAAATAGAGAAAACCTCGAACGGTGCAAATACTCCAACTTATAATAACCATAATATAATTATGTTCGAGCAGTTTGGGGTTAATAATACTAGGGCCATGGGGTCTGAGTGCCCACTTTATTTGTCCACTACCGCACTTTGTGAAAAGATTATTAACCATAACATTATATTTTTAACATAAATAATATTTAACTACGCTATCAGACTAATTCTTTCTAACAGAAATTGTTAACCTAATTGTTAAAAGATCTTAAACCTAAGAATGTTTCCAAAAGTCATTAACATTTTCTGGGTGGTGCAATTAAGCTCGCACCGTGCCTGATGCTAAGTAGTCACTACCTCTTACAGACACCTGCAGGGGGCCTAGACCGTTATCTCAGTGATTCGGATAGTCAAGAACGCCACTTGTCACCGCATTTGTATAGGAATATTGATCGAGTTTCGTTACACAATTTGACATTTTCTAGCACTTATCGACCGAAAACGGATTCAATTCCATACATTTCGGATTTATCTAATTTCGTTATCGTTTATAAAAATGTTACTTTGTCTAGGCCCCCAGTAGTTTTATTCTGTAAAACTCTCACCGTGTACTCAGGTGAAGTAATTTTGAAGTGAGGTGTCAATTCCTAGTATTAGGTAGCATCAGCTCAGTTTAAGCTCACTTCACCTAGGTTTACATAATGATATCTTCACAGAATCAACCGACAGCAATACCAAGGGCATCGCAGATCAGTTGCCATCACAGATAACATAATCAGCCTATAACGTTCCCTCTGCTGGAACACAACATGAAACATGAAACGTCAGACAGGATGACATTAAAATTTTCTGTTTTTTTGTATTTCGTTGTATACATATATATGTTTTATTGTTTTAAATACATTAAGCCTCTAAAAACGCAAAGAAGGAGCGCAATATGGATGAAATTATGAAACACCGGCGCACTTGACGCTGCGTGACAATGTGAGCGTGGATAATTCATCGGCGCCCGTTCGATGTCCAGCGCGCACAGGATGGATGGAAAGCAGCACATGAAGTAATTTTTATTCCATTGGTGTAATTGCTGTATGGCGTTCCAGTGGAAGGATAAATAAATAAACACAGGTCTCCTCTCTAAGAGAGAGATAGGGCCATAATCCACCAAGCGAGCCCAGAGCGGGTTGGCGGATGTCACATGTATTCGAATTTATGGTTCTAGGACACGGCGGTTCCCTCACGATGTTTTCCTTCACAGATACAAAGCTAAAATGTCTTACGTGCCATTATACCGCGACACGGTTGGCGCAGTGGTTGAGCGATTGACTGCTGCGCAGCATGTCGCGGGTTCGATTCCCGCACGGAACAAATATTTGTACGACCTACAAGTATTTTTTCCGGGTCTGGGTGTTTCTCTATCTATAATATGTATGTATTTACAAAAAAAAAATGTATATAAGTAGTTTATCAGCCATCTCGTTACCATAACACAAGCGTTTAGTTGTTTAACTTGGGACTATATGGCGTTGTGTGAAATGTCCAAGGATATTATTATTATTATTATACCGCCTTTAGTAAAATGAACCTTTTCCTTATCTCTGCATAGCGTTGTATATTGTATATCTTGAGTGAAATTGTTCACTGTCAGACGTCATAGATAACTCGTTAGGTTTGGGTCCTAGTTGTGTTACGGGTCTCGGGCGACACTCTGTTAATGTGCTGAATTGTTTTGCCAAATTGTTTTATTATCTGTTCTGTTGTGGCTTTGAATGATTAGTTTTCGGTTTTGAAGTTTCAAGTTATATTGTTGGTTTCATTTTTGAAAGGGGTGTGACTAAAACTTAAGAAGTGGCGTCGGATAATGTGATTATTTAAAGTCCGGTTTTATTTCCACGTAGCTAGTTCCACTTGGAACAATTGCAACCTAAACAAAATAATATTTGTTAGTGTAGTTTTATACCCCTTTTTTTAAGGCTGAGAAATCATCCAATGTCTTCTCCCGCTCTGGGTGGAGCGGAAGGGAGTGTCAGACTCTTACTGACTAAAACCCATCCATGTTCCTTCCGTAGCCCTTTATGTTCCGGGGTAACGGTAACCCTTTCGGACAATCCTGCTTAACTTAGGTATGTATGTCGCAGATATAGTCTAGCATCGTTATATTTGAAAATGGAATGCCTAACTGACACTATGAAATTCTAAAGGCAATTTAACCCGCAAACGCTTCTGTAGAATGAAAATTTGTCCTATATTAAATAATTATAAAATTAATAACTGAAATGTAAATTTTGAATAATAATAAATAGTAAACACAACTAAAATGATCTGAAAACAAGCAAAATCTGCGAAAATCATAATTTTGCAGGCATATTTCCGAGAATTTTGTTTACTAAACACCCAACGTTTAACCCGATTACTTTCTCAAACTGAACCAGTCAATACGTTTCCTTCACGCAAGCCTAGCCCTGTATCACGGACAAAAGCCTCAACCTCCGCCTTCTACTACAATTACAGTCCTTGCAATTCACGAGCACACCTCAATCACACCAATTTAAACCTTATCACAGAGAAATAAGAGTCATAAAACGGGCAGTTTGCAGTTGCATCGTCTATACCGAGGTGTCGCTACGTCACGCTGAGTTTACGCTGAATCCCTTTATCCTTTGTACCTTTTTTACTCGACAGCGCGATTTAAGCGCCAACAGTTTTAAAATACGAAGTTCGTTGACACTTTGTGCACATTTCGCTACGGTGCACAATTTAATGGCGTTTGTGCACATATTTTGTCTGTGGGAATAAGAAATTGATTGTTTCTTGTGCATTTATTAATTCTTAGGAAAAATTCCTGTGAGTTGTTAAAATAGATAGGTATTAGTATTATAATATTATTAGTAAGGTATTGGTTTTATTTAAAGTTGGTCTAAAGTTGTTTCTGAGTTCGTATATGAATGTAATTCAAATATCGTATATCAACAGTACATCTCCATTTTGTGTCACGTTCTTCTTCATAGGTACGAGTACCTACTGCTTTGGAATGGGCAACTAGATTCATCTTTCTGACTGACCGACCCCTTGACAATTCAAAAGTGCCTGTAATTGGTAGATTTCAAATAAATACTTTGAGTTTCAACGACATCTGTACAGAGGCCAGCACATCAAGTTACCACAATCTGTCAAATTTCTTTGATGGTATTTCAACTTTATTGCAAAGACTTATGGTTCATTTTTAATTTGACAGTTAGGGATAGCTTGATGTGCTGGCGTCTGTACATATTAGAGAACAAAGTCACTCCCCCGTCTGTCCCTCTGTGCGCTTAGATCTTTTAAACTACGCAATGGATTTTAATGCGTCATCAATAGTTAGAGTGATTCAAGAGGAAGGTTTATACGTATGTACGTATAGTTTAACTGATTTTCGCCCAAGGCTTTAGCCCGAGCGATAGTAGACCACAACAACAACCGGTTGTGTTGTTGTGGTCTACAATGCACCCGTGCGAAGCCGGGGCGGGTCGCTAGTGTTACACATTTCTAACAGACAAAAGTAAAGGCACGAACACCTAGTAAAAGGTATTATTGAAATAAATTGCTATGATACATAAATGCCTTATAGTTAGTTACTGTAGGTACTTACTTTGTGGTAAAAGTAGAATGTAACTTATTTACAGTTCATCAATCTGCTTAGCCTTTGCCCAACTATGTTGGGGTCGGCTTCCAGTCTAACCGAATGCAGCTGAATACCAGTATTTTACATAGAGCGACTGCCTATCAGACCTCGACAACCCAGTTACTGGGTAATACAATACCCCTAGGTAAGACTTGCTGTCAGACTTTCGGGCTTCTGACTACCCGTAACGACTGTCAAAGATTCAAGAATGACAGCCGGGACCAACGGCTTAACGTGCTTTCCGAGGCACGAAAGACTCTCGATATGTAAAGATGGTCACCCTCCACCACGGACCAACCTCGGCAAGCGTAGCTTAACCTGATGGATCAATCCGTGCGGCTGTTATTACTTAGCCACGAGCTCCTTTAACTTACATTTACAGTTTAATCAATCTAAAACGGTTGTGAAATCGAGACAATTAAAAAGAAATTAAAGAGACCTAATTTTCCGATTAAAAGCTAATAGCTTACAAGGTAAATTCTTAATGAAATCGATGGAACTCATCGGCAGTATTTCATCGTTTGACACTAGAAAGATTAATATCCGTATGAAAGAATAAAATATTCCATCTTCGTCTCACTAATCAATAATCGTTTCTTCCTTTCTTTTGGGGTGTTGTAAACGACGTGACGAGACTTTGAAGAGGACTAACAGCTGTTAGCTATTATTGAGTCAGAGCAATCCTAATAAAGTAATAAAGTTTATGTTTCATCGAGAAATATCTGGGGTAATGTTATGATTCTGGAAGTGAGAGCGGTAGTTTGTTTTCGACGTTTTACTGTTCAACTATTTCATCAAATTTCAATGAACATCTCATATGCCAGAGAGGTAATATGGTGCCAGAAGAAGAATTTAACTACTTTACAAAACATAATGTTAAAACCTCAAAATAGCGTAAAGATTTCAGTAATCGAAACGCAAACCGAACTAAGCACACTTATCATCATCTGCTTAGCCTTTTCCCAACTATGTTGGGGTTGGCTTCCAGTCTACCCGGATGCAGCTGAATACCAGTATTTTACATGGCGCGACTGCCTATCTGACCTGCACAACCCAGTAACTGGGCAATACGATACCCCTTGGTAAGACTGGAAACTAACACACAGCACACTATTAATTGTTATAAACGATCTAAAAACGTATTCGCACAGCTTTAAACAAAGTTTCCTTTAAGCCAAATTAAGTCTGTCTTCCCTTGGATTAACCAGGATGAAGGGACAAGACAACCTTTGACAGAAACCGATAAACCGGCACGGCCATCCACCCCCATCAAAATTAATACGCGCAATAAAGATAAACTTCTCAAGGTTCCTATTGGTTCTTGAACGAATAAACATCGTCTTGAATAATGGCGGACAGTGACGTCATCGTCTGTCTCGGTTCGGTCACGCACACTGTGCTTCTCCACAACTCCCGACACAACTTTGCTCCCGACACAGCGTTCGTCCTGACACAGCGTTGCTTCCAACACGCGTTTCTTGCCGACAACGTCGACACGTCGCGCGCAATGCGAGATCATTAGTATCTTCTTACGCGATCGCCTGTTTAGATACTGGGATTTTCGCTACCTCCCTTTTTATATGACCTGAAGAAAGATATGATTTACGACCGTCTTGACGTTGTTGAGAAGTTAAATTGTTCTTGGTAAAGCTCGGATTGTTATTGTTGGGAGACAAAAGTAGTTGAGATCTACTTTTCTGTAACTAACGAACGAGGTGTCTACTGCCCTGGAATGAATGGAGTGTGTTTCTTGTACGTTTTATTCGAAATATAGGTCACATTTAAGGGAATAAACGACAAATAAATACTGTTTTAGAGAACCCATTCAAACATTTAGGTATTACAGCTACTTCGAACGTTCCACACCATTTAAATAAAAATTGAAACAAAATTCTACAAAAGACTCGCTTGGCGACCGCTGACCCGTTTCGAATTTATCGTAGTCCAATTTTAGTAGAATAAAACTTATGAGTTTAATGTCGACGGCACTGGAGAACACGTGATGCTTCCAACCAAGTGCCTATTTGTCAAGTCTAAGAATATAAAGCGGGTTACACACGGTGCAGTTGCATTCAACACTCGCCAGGGATTTAAACAATCGTTTCAGTAAGTTGCTATAAAACTGAAGTAAACACACATTTGTGCACAACACTCGTGGTAAGTGACTTTACGAGATACTTGGCAGTTTAATAAAACATATCGTGTGTTTAAACTGTTTTATAGAACACAATTTAACTGGAAACAACAGATTTTATGATTAATATTTGAGAGAAAAAAAATATTCGTTGTATGTAGAGGCCAGCACATCAAGTTACCACAATCTACCAAATTTCGTTGATAGTATTTCAACTTTATTGCAAAGACATAAGGTTCATTTTTAATTGAGAAAATTTTACAGTTAGGGATAGCTTGATGTGCTGGCGTCTGTATATTTTGTAGAGGAAATTTATTTATTTTCCAATCCATCTACTTATGCACAAGCAATTTAAATGTATCCCTTGTTTCAAGGGCAATGAGCACAAATTACGTCTATCCAGGGTACTTCTTTCTCAATCGCGGTTGATCAGTTTCTGAGCCAGCTCGCGGCTCCCTTATATGAGTTGTGTAGAACATAGATTCACAGACGTCCCGGAGAGGTCGACGCCTTTTGTTGGAAAGTATTGTCGCCCCAAGTCTATGAATTATACTTAAGATGCCCAAAGGTATCCCGTGTTTTTTTTTAATTTGTTGCAATTTGCAGTTGATCATTGAACTTAAAAGTCAATTATAAACTAGAATTGGCACTCTCGGGCTATTTCCCGTGATTTATAAAACACGAAAACAGTATTTAAAATGTCGATGTTGAAAACAAAGCAGTGAGGTATAAAAAATATGCTCGCGTTTATTACCAAAAACACAACCAAAATGGTTAAATTATTTCTACCCAAAATTACAATGCATTTTAACAAAAACCTATCGACAACACATTTAAACTGAAGAGATTTATAAATTCTATTAAAATTCTAGCTACCAGAATGAAGTTTAACAAAATAACTCAGTGTAAGAAGAATGTACAAGGAAACTGTAATTCAACCAGTTATCTAATTCATTTGACAAACAAGAGAGCAATCCGACAAGTGAACTAGTCTCGTTTGTTGCTATCCTTACAAGTTACCATCGTTTTATAACATATCCATTTTTATGTTGTAAATTCGACAGTTACTAAAAAATAAGATAAGAATTATAATCGACAAATATGTAGGTCCACTTTAAATTTATTCAACAAATAACTTAATTTAATATTAGGTTAGGCAGAGATGTACCCTATTTTGCACTCACATAACAACCTTAGTCCCGTATAATAACCCTATTGCCATTAACCGGTCACAAATCTGGACTCCAGACTACTGAAAAATTTAACCAATTGCAACTAAAAGCCGGTCTTTCTCTCAGCTATTAAGATATACGTAAGTTATTGCAATAATGCAATAACTTACGTATAAATCTTAATAGTGTTATCTTATTAGTGTAGTATAAGTGCAAATTAGTATAAGTATTACATTCACAAATATTATATTCACCACCTATTTGTTACAATATAAATTTATTTATTTTTTTATTTATTGAAAATAGGTACACCAACAGCATATATATAGTACATTAAATATAATATTCTACAGGTATGGTTCTTATATATACCAATTATAGGTGTACACGACATTCTCTTAAAAAAGCAACTATCGTAAACTATGTAAAAATTAAATGTGAATAAAAATTGAAAACAAAACGAGATAAATTGGACAGCTCTGACCTAAGACTAAAATAAGAGTGAATGAAAAGAAAAAAAATTAAAATGCTTAAATAAAGTATAAAGTAGTAAATGTAAATGTAAAATAAAATAAGCTTATCTAGGTAATGTACATTGACCATTGAAATGTTTATTTAAATGATTGCGCAAGAGGTTTTTGAATTTCGGCAGGGAACCAAAGAACACATCCAAATCAGGAAGTTTTGTATTGACTTCGTTGTACTGAATACACATTCTACATGTTGGCGAGTGTCTCCCTACATTATTTCTAGAGGTGGGCGGTTCAAAAAGTCTGGTTATTGGCTGTCTAGGAAGATTATATGGGACTGATAGCATGACATGTTCAAGCAATTGGTCGCAGTCTAATTGACCATTGACAATTTTGAAAAGAAAAACTAAGTCATGGACTGTACGCTGGTTGCGAAGCGACTCAATGCGAAAGAAAGCCAAACGTTGTTCGTATGGCGATCTGTGGGATATTCCCGGAGAGATATAAGCAATATGCCTTGTAAACGCACGCAGAATGTTTTCGAGACGCTGCGAATGTACAGCGTACATGGGATTCCATGCTATACTGGCAAATTCCAGATGAGATCGCACTAAAGCATTGTAAAGGATGACTTTAGTTTTGGCTTCAAACGATTTTGAATTTCTTTTGATGAAACCCAGCATTTGAGCCGATTTTTTTACAATTTCAGAGATATGAGAGGTGAATTTTAATTTTTGGTCTAAAATAACGCCAAGGTCACGGATTTCAGAAACCTCCTGTAAGGTAATGTTGTCTAATTTGTAAGGAGAAAGCAAGGGCTGTAATTTTCGGCTAAAACGGATACAAAAACATTTGTCCACATTCAATGTCATCCCGTTAGATTTACACCAGAGACTGATTTGATCAAGATCTTGTTGGAGAAGACTGGCATCTGAAGGTGTCGGGGTGGTGAGGTGGTGATAGATTTTAAGATCATCCGTATAAAAAGAAAAATCACAGCTAATTCGAGACGCAAGATCGTTGACAAATATGATGAAAAGGGGACCTACGTGGGAGCCTTGTGGTACTCCAGATTTGGCATAATACATAAGGGACTCATGACCTCCTACTGAAACTACCTGTTTCCGTCCGCTTAAATATGATTTAAACCAGGCAAGAAGGGAGCCGTGGATACCATAAGATTCCAGCTTCTGTAATAATAGTAGATGATTTACTTTGTCAAAAGCACTGGAAAAGTCAGTATATATTGCATCAACTTGATATCCTCCATCAATGTCTTTTGATAAATCAGAGATGAAACAAGATAAATTAGTCTCAATGGAACGACCACTCCTAAAACCGTGTTGATGAGTTGAGATAAATTTACTAACATGTCGATAAATAACAGGATAAATGAGAGATTCAAAAATTTTGCCCAAGGTTGAAAGAATAGCAATGGGTCTATAGTTTTTAATACTGTCCTGGTCGCCTTTCTTATAAACGGGAACAATTCTAGATTTTTTCCATTCTTCCGGAAAAATTCCTTCGGCAAGAGAGCGGTTGTAAATTTTGGCTAAAGGTGCAGACAGTACATTGGCACACCGTTAATTAATTTACGTATAATATTATTATACATGCGCACTATGAATCTGAAAAGTCAGAGGTGCGTGCCTTGGGTTCGAACTCGAGACCTATGACTTGGCAGTCCGACGGTCATACCACTAGGCTATCACTGCTGTTTTACTATAAATACACTACACACACACACACACACACATACAGACTATAAATTTGTTTAAAGAAATAACAACCATACTAGCAAGCAAATCATCAACCGTCCCCAAGACATTCGTCGACCAATAAAAAGGTCCACATCCCCTAATTCATTTACCTCGCCAGTAATCCGGCAAGAACAGTCTCCTCGCTCACTCGCCTCGTTTGTAACGTGCGCCGGCTCCCGTACTAAGGCTTATCTCACAGCCCGGATAATAGAGCAAAACAGACAGACGTCTTGAGATGTTCTCGAGAATAATTCGTCCTCCGTAATTTGTTGGCAGTTCTCGTCTTATACTTGCTGATAATGTCGGTGGATGCTCCTTAATTTATTTGTTTTATGTTGCTTGATAAGATTTTTGGAGGAAAAATTGTGTGGAATTTTGGGAGGGTTGGTTTTTTTTTATTGAAACTAATAATGCTTTATTTATTAATATTTTGGGTTCCTAAGAAAGCAGTGACCAAATACAGGCCGTTTGTGGGACGTAAAAAATACAAATTTTCATGATAACTGCAGTAATTTTTACTAGATGCTCCCCCGCGACCATGTTAAGATTTTACATACGATCATACAAACTTTCGCCTCTTATAACCCCTCTACTCATAACCTATCTCTGTGCCAAATTTCATCGTCGTAGGTCCAATAGTTTTTGAGATTTTGTGATTAATTGGTGAGTAAATGTATGAATGAGTGACCTTTCGTTTGTGTTGCAACCAATTGACCCTTGAAATTTTATGTTTTTGAAGATACACACATCAAAAGTGTCTAGGGATCAACATATATTTTTGCAATAACTTTTCTCTTGATTGATATTAATTTAAATTTTCTTTAAGGATTCATCAAATAAAGTGTTTTCGTTTGTCACAGTAACGATAAACCAAGTCACCTTTGCATTAATAAAGAAATTTGCCATTTTCCTAATAAAGGGATTTTTGACATTTGAACCACTAACATTAAAGTTCGAAAAAAAGACTGAAATAACAGTTTTCTTTAAAATTTTATTGGGTAACTTAAACAATTAATAATCCGTGTTTCTACCGCGAACACTAACAACACAAGAACATCGGTTTGGCATACTCAAAATGAGTTCATCCAAATCACGCTGTGGAATGGCCGCCCATGTTCGTTGCAACAACAAAAAAAGGTCTTCTTGCAACTGGATACCCTCCATATTCGGCAGAGCTCTTCTCTGTAGCATATCCCATGCATGCTCAATCGGGTTCAAGTCTGGCGACACGGAGACAAGACCGATACATTCAAATCTTAACTCGAAGAGCTCCAACAATAACCGCCATGATGTTAGCCGTGAGGCTTCATCACTCTTCAGGGAACTTAATTAGCGACCAAACAGTCAGAAACCGCTTGCATGAAGTGAACCTTCATTCCCGAAGACCGCTACGGGTACCACCTATAGCAATGCACAATCGTAGGATTCGATATCAATGGGCTCTTGAACACAGAAATTGGGCAGAAGAACAATGGCGTTTCGTGTGCTTTTCTGATGAGTCTCGTTTTGGTATGAGACCGGATACAAGACGTATACGACACTGGAGAACCCCTGGACGCCAACAGCGATTAAAATCCTGCCAGGAAGTCCATCCTTATAGTGGTGGAACCATCATGGTATGGGCGGGTATTTGGATCGGCGGAAGAACTGAGTTGATTTGGATCAGAGGCAACCTCAACGCTCAAATTTATGCTGAGACGATTGTATCTGACGTCATCGTTCCTCTACAAGTGCAAATCGGTCCCTTATTTCAGTTAATGCATGATAATGCACGACCGCACACCGCAAGAGTTGTAAGACAGACTCTCGCCGCAGCTAACATCAATGTCCTGCCCTGGCCTGCTCAGTCGCCAGACTTGAACCCGATTGAGCATGCATGGGATATGCTACAGAGAAGAGCTCTGCCGAATATGGAGGGTATCCAGTTGCAAGAAGACCTTTTTTTGTTGTTGCAACGAACATGGGCGGCCATTCCACAGCGTGATTTGGATGAACTCATTTTGAGTATGCCAAACCGATGTTCTTGTGTTGTTAGTGTTCGCGGTAGAAACACGGATTATTAATTGTTTAAGTTACCCAATAAAATTTTAAAGAAAACTGTTATTTCAGTCTTTTTTTCGAACTTTAATGTTAGTGGTTCAAATGTCAAAAATCCCTTTATTAGGAAAATGGCAAATTTCTTTATTAATGCAAAGGTGACTTGGTTTATCGTTACTGTGACAAACGAAAACACTTTATTTGATGAATCCTTAAAGAAAATTTAAATTAATATCAATCAAGAGAAAAGTTATTGCAAAAATATATGTTGATCCCTAGACACTTTTGATGTGTGTATTTGTGGTATATAAAATATTAAATTACTCGAAAATGCTTGACATTTGCACAGGGGTCAATTGGTTGCAACTGAAGTCATCACATCCCCTTAGCGGATGGCCGTCATGTTACCAATAACCCTGTATGTAGATAATAACGAAACCGCTGCCGAGAAAACCCAAGCTTTAGCAGACTACTGCCTGCCGACGTTAGGTTTATAAGAGTAATTGTATTAAAAGCGTCTGAAATTTAGTTGGAGATATTCTTAGCTAGCTTAAATGAAAATCCTAAATACAGTTCAACCTTAAAACGGTGGAAGCACTTGAATAGTTTACTATATCCTAAAAATACTCCACTATTATGCTCGTAACAGCTAAGTCAAGCAAACGCAGTACTATGGTTCTTGCAGTGAAAAGCACAACCCCTTTTCCAATTCGCCATTTACTCCTGCAGGGAGGAGGTCCCAGCATTGGGGACATTATAGGCTGATTACATGTGGTATACAGGTTGAAATTAAATTCAGGGGCCATATTTTAAGGGGTCGTTGAACTCGTCATTATGAACAACTTTCACTATGGGATAAAATTTGAAATCGCGAAAAAAACAGCTGTTCCATACATTATGCTCGCATAACTCGTCAGAATGTAGGGAACAGCTGTTTTTTTTGCGTTTTCAGATTTTTTACGATAGTCAAAGTTGTTCATAAGTGAGTACAGAGGCCACCACATCAAGTTACCACAATCTGTCAAATTTCTTTGATAGTATTTCAACTTTATTGCAAAGACATAAGGTCCATTTTTAATTGAGAAAATTTGACAGTTAGCTTGATGTGCTGGCGTCTGTACAATGACCCCTTAAAATAATACCCATGAATTCAATTTCACCCTGTACAGATACGAATCCCATCTCACTGAGAAAATACCTTATATAACCACGTCCACGTGTCCAATAAATTCAATACCCATAAAAACTAGTTTACAGAGAATCCTTAACATATATCACGGACCCCTAATTAGAACGTAACGCCGCCACTGTTACCATCCCTCTAGGGATCCAGTACCAACGTGCGAATTACATAAAACAATGAACTAGGTAAATTTATGGCTTATAGGAGCTATAAAGCGTCTCCTATAATAATGTGTCGCCAGGTACTTGATATATTTGTTTGTATTTTGATCCCACGTCGGAAACTGGAGGTCGGCTAATATCGCGTTATGAATCACCCCTTTTGTGCCACTCAACCATTTTATGTATTTAATGTATGTGTTTTTGTGAATTATGTTCTGTTTTATTATCAATGGCCCGTTTGTTTGTGGAAATGGGCCGTAAATTATAAACTGCATTTACGTAAAATAAGGAAATTTTAATTAGTCTATGATATAATACGGTGTACTGTCTTTTTATCATTATGATTAATGATAAAGAATAAACAAATAATATGTTTGCGGATCCGTTAATTTGCGTCAATTGTGCCGCTTTGGTGACGTCAATCACAAAACATGACGCCAGTGGAACCAGCCAGCTAGATAAAAATATAATTTATCACTGAACGCCTATAATCCTATTTCTGTTTAAAGGATTGTTGTCAAAAACATTTCTTTTTTTAATGAATACTGTTAAACATTTTAAATGAAAAATCGTTTCAATACATATTATAAATTGAAATCGCTTTTCATGTCTGTCCGTGTGATCGCGTTACTCTCCTAGACTACGCAGCAAATTTTAATGCGGTTTTCACCATCATTTGAAGAATTTATTTTGGAAAATGTATGGGTTTATTATACTATGTCGCAAATTATTCAACACTTCCAGACGCCGCCGTGCATGCCTTCTCTCTCGGTTTATCGACTATGCACTCGAGACATAAGAGAGGGATAGCGATAACGCAACCACGACGCACACGCGCCACCAGCGCCAACCTCTATTAAACTTATATACATGATAGATGATAATAATAAATTAATAAAACTCGATAGGCAGTTGGATCAAGGGCTTGATCCAGAAAGCGTTACTCTTGGACACGGTGCGTATAGATAGGAGGTTCCTCACTCAGGAGCCCTGATCATCGGTAGCTTGGACCATGGTCCCGATACCGGTGGGCTTCTACTATTTTTTATATTTTAAAAAAAAAAATTCTTGTTTTTATAAAAATATTCAAAAATGTATTTAAATGAAATAAAAGAAAATAAATAAAAATATGTACAATAATGACATTTCTATATTTAAGTCGCAGAGAACCACAGGCGGATCGCTACTACAGTACATAAACTATGTCTCAATTATAACAGTGTTCCAAGTGCCTTCCCTTGCACTTGAGACAATCTCAGAATTCCAACTTAGAGCTCAATTAAAGTGATCTATAAGGTAGCAACACAAACAGAACTAATTAATTAAAATGTTAATACAAAAAAAGCATTAGAAAGCCTTTAAAAACTTAAATGTTTCGTTAAAAATATAGGTACACTTCATTTCAAAGAGCAGGGATGTACTTTCTTCCTGCCGGGTCAGTGTCATTATCTGAAACGGTTATCGCTGCCCGGGAAGACAAAGGGAGGGTTTTAGTCAGTAAAAGTCTGACTCCCTCTTCCAATCCAACCAGAGCGGGAGGAGTCATTTGATGATTTCCTACTCTCAAAAAAACAAAGGGTCTACTCTCTTATTAACAGCAAAATTCCACCAAATTCTTTACCGAAACTTTCGTACATCATTCTTATAGCTACCTATAAACTATGTCTACATACCCTCTCTTTACACATCAGAGTAAGTAAGTAACCGTGTAATGTAGCAGAAAAAAGTGATACAAGAAAATATTCGTCGACACTAAGCTAAGGATAAAAACATGTTATAAGTGCTGATAAAACTGCCATACCCGTTATTTATCATCTAAACCCAATATGGGAAGTATCCCACTACCAATTTTGTAACTAATTATTTTACAAAAACTTGAAAGACTGCTTCGTAGGTCTAGTGGGCCCGTTAAGGCCGAAGCCTGCCGGGTAAGCGGGATTGTCCGAAAGGGTTGTCGTTACCCCGGAACATAAAGAGCTACGGAAGGAACATGGATGGGTTTTAGTCAGTAAGAGTCTGACACTCTCTTCCGCTCTACCCAGTGCGGGAGGGGTCATTTGATGATTTCCCACTCTCAAAAAAAAAAAGGTCTAGTGGTCGCAGGCGCTACTATTGAGCATAAGGTCCTGGGCTCAATTTCCACATCGGCAAAGTACTATTGGATTTCCCATTAGGTATTTCTCAGTAGCACCCCAGAGTTTCGATTTGTGCCCGGTTGCTTGCGATAGGGTCGCCCCCTATTACATGGGATTACTTAAACATAATTGTAAATATGTGGTTGTACCTATTATGGGCATAATGTCTATGAAAAATACAAATAAAAACAATAATGAAAAAAATGCTGTTTCTTAAAACAGACTGTTGAGTGTTACCACAGGAATAATTATTGACCCATTTTCGCGAAATAAATATTCTAAGCATCCTAAATCAAGATAAAAAACCTCAGTTTTAACCATTTTTAAGCTGTCTTCAAAAACTTGTAAGTTTTAAACTCTCAAAGGATTGACCTGAGAAGGTAGGGCGCCATCTCGATATCGTCGGTACACGTCAAAATGGCGGACGTACAAGATTTTCCGCTGAGCACCGAGCTTCCGACGGAGCTATATATTTTATTTAGTTTAATGTTTAACCGTTTTCTTCACATATATTAAAGTAAACTGGAGTTTAGTACAGATGTTGTTGTTTTTGATAAGAAGTAATAGTAGCTTTTATTAACGTGAAAGACGAATAAGACAGGCAGGAACTTATGAGAAAAAGGTTTTGTCACATTTAAAAATTGCCATTCAACGTGGCAATGCTGCCAGTCTTCTGGGCACGTTTCCGGACGACAGCGATGCGGATGAGTAGGTACTTCGACGCCTAAGTGTCCTTTCTGTTTTTGTATTTATTTGTATATAGTTAGATAAATAGTCATTTAATTTAAGTATTTGTAAGTGGTTATAATGTAGAAAATTGTAGTTATTGATTTCTTTACATTTTCAATCAACGGTAAAAGCTTATCGAAAATGCTTATAAGACTGTAATTTATGACATCTTTTTCCAAAATGCCATAACTCAAATTAAAAAAAAAAACAAATTCATATCTTTATTGCATAACACATGACATGTGTTTACAAGGTCCTATTAATGTTTTAAAGTTCACATGGACCCACACGACACCCCTGTCACTGACTTCCTGGCTTATAATCACACTATCTTGCAGTTAGCACAAATAATAAACATTTACTCTACCTTTAAAGTCAATAAAGGTACCTGAACCCAAATTCCACGAGCCCCCACAACCCTCAAGGGAAGGTTGGTCTACTCAAGCCAGCCACGCATTGAAAACCTATTTTACCGTTGCGCAATTTAAAGTTTACGATGTAAAGACTATCCCTTGCGGTCTCCATCCACGTGTAGCTAAGAATAATATAGTGGAGGTTGTGATTGCAATAGTGCATATACAGGTGTGTTCCAATTTTCATTGAAGTAAAGCTTGATGAAGTCTTTAATTAGAAGTATGGTGTAAAAAGACGTAATGTTGAACGCTCAGATTATTAAACGCAGCGCGTGAATCGTTTCTCAGAATGTTAGAATTTGTAAATTTTATGTTTATTTCTACATTAAGAACTAGGTATTGGTGTCTAGGTAACTAGGTATTATTTTCTTAATCTTTTTTTATAGGAGCTCGTGGCTAAGTAATAACAGCCGTACGGTTTGATCCGTCATGTTAAGCTACGCTTGCCGGGGTTGGCCGTGGATGGGTGACCATCTTTAGATATCGAGACTCCTCCGTGCCTCGGAAAGCACGTTAATCCGTTGGTCCAAGCTGTCATTCGTCGATCTTTGACAGTCGTTACGGGAAGTCAGAAGCCTGAAAGCCTGACGGCCTGTCTTACCAAGGGGTATCGTATACTTCAGTTACTGACTGGGTTGTGGAGGTCAGATAGGCAGTCGCTCCATGTAAAATACTGGTATTCAGCTGCATCCGGTGAGACTGAAAGCCGACCCTACTGGACCTACGATGAGTTACTATAGGTACACCTTTGCCTAAGTTTTCGTGACGTTGTTTGTCAGAGAAAAAACAATGTTTTCTCCGAAATAATTTCTTTGATAAATGAATGCCTTGCACTATATTTTCTTTGAGGACTAAGTTAAGATCTGAAATCTAAGTAGTGCTGTAAAATGGCGGGTTGCATCCGGAACGCATTAATTATTGTCACACACGTAATGGGTTCACTGGCTAATGAAGTGTGCTTCGATCGGCTCGGCGCTTAGTGAGGTAAACAAAGCAATGGAATGGGAGAAAAATGGATGAAGCACAGTATAATGCCTGCAGTAATGGAATTCCTTGTGCATTCCAATAATAATCATGTTTTTTTTTAACATATATAACTAAATACAATCAGATACATAATAATATCTGAACGAAAAAAGAAATTGGGTTTCGTAAAAAAGCGGTGGCCGCTACATAACGTCAGCAATTTATAGGTGAACTAGTTGCTGCCCGTAGCTCCGCCTGCGTTGATGTTGAACATTTTTCTTTAAAGAAAACACCCCTATTTCATCTCCGAAGTGTGCTAAAATCCTTTCTTAACTCCCGTCTTTTACTTATAACTCTATGTGCCAAATTTCATCTTCGTAAGTACAACCGTCTTGCCGGGTAAGCGGGATTGTCCGAAAGGGTTACCGCTACCCCGGAACACAAAGGGCTAAGGGAGAAACATGGATGGGTTTTAGTCAGTAAGAGTCTGACACTCCCATCCGCTGCACCCAGAGCGGGCGGGGTCATTAGATGATTTCCCACCGTCAAAGATATAAAAAATTAGTGACCTTTCGCTTTTATATAATTATTTATAATAATAGATTCATGCTAACAGTTTACGCGTTGATGTTTCTAAATCGAGTATACTCGCACTTCTAGTAGTGACATGAAACGATAGTCTCATGACCATTATTTGGCCAGACAAGCGAATCGCGACATCCCCACTTTACGACTAACCTAACCTCAAACTATGTCAGTTATAAAAAGGGCATTATGAACTATTATGAGGCTTCATAGTTTAATAATTCAAAAGTTTGTCCCGAATAACTGGGTCGTATTAGTTACGAATTGTGTTCCGAATGAGAAATAAACATTCGCTACTATAGGAATGGACGGAAATCCTTGAAATGTGGTTAGATGAAGTAGTTTGTCAGTCAAAAGTCTTTTGTTAATGATATGATCATTTTCCGTGTTTTCATGACCGCTTTTTTGGTTTCAAACTACACAACTAATAGGTACTATTAGTAGGTATATAAATAAACTTATTGATATGTAATTAGGTATACATTTATTTATAGTTTGTATGTGTATTTGTAATTAGATAAATATTTACACCTAATTTTTCTTTTGCATTTACGACTTTATCTCAGCATCGCCCAAAGGTAGAAAATGCCTATGAAATTAAGTTCACCAAAAAAATAATTTTGATGCAGTTTCTACCATTTTAAGAATTTATTCCGAAAGGTTGACGTGTATATTATATATATTAATATTAATCTTGTATACAGAAATATCGAAATTTTTTCACTTGCAAAAACTGTGTGAAGCAGAGGCTAATATAAATATAATAATTATATCAAATAATTTGATAGGTTTGTTTGATAGATTTCACTGCTCACAGCCTGAAACAAACATACGTAGCAAAAAGTTATGAGATTGACAGTCTGTTTAACATTGTGTAACTTGTGTAATGCCGCCTTTAAATCTTGATCATAATAAAGACAAACGTGATCAAGTTTTTTCAAAAAAATATTTTTAGTTAGCCTTTTTTAACGCTAAAAACAAAAGACAGTCCCCAAAATTCCTCCACATTATTCGAAATACCGTTTCTCTAAAATTCAAAATTGTTATTCCCACTACTCAGATATTCGCTTCGCTTGCACTTCTAGTACGATCCACTAAACAAAACGTCAGCATTTTAAACCCAAATATTATTTCAAAGCGACACAAAGACATCGAAGTTCAAGATAAAAACGAAGGAGAACAAAACAAAAATGACAAATACCCGGAACGTTATCCGTACAAGTAAGCTGTACCACAGAGTAAGGGAATACAGAAGGACAACGCGTACAACTCCCACAAAAGCAACAAAAAATCTGTTAAAATAAAGTGAAAAATCGACTTCACCATGTAAATTCTATTTGAAAAATCCGTGCCTTAGATTAGGAACTAATTTTCGAAACAATTTAACACCAAATAACTTCAAAAAAATACAATTTTATTGTACACCATCGGAAATGACTAATGAAAAATACTATCGATTATTTTATGAATCCAGTCTATTTTGAAGAAGGTAAATTGTTTAATTACGTTTTTGCACTAGTGTGTGATAAAACAAAAGAATCGTAGATTGGTAGTGTTTTTTTTGCTATGTGTTCGGGTTTAAAGAATATCTCTTCTGCCCGTATCTGCGGCTGGTCGCAATCTCCGCTCGGCGGAATCCCCCGGGAAATCGCGATAACTAGTGAAAGTGGGGTGTTACATCGAAATCTCGGGCGTCGGATCTCACAACCATTACAGACAGGTGCGCTCCCTGGCCGAATTAATGACCCGAGTTCCGACTGAGGTATAAAAAATGTTTCCTAACAAACAAACGGGAAGAACAGTTTATTTTGTGAGTTACGAGTTTTTAAAGACATGCGGATTAGTTGGTTTGGAGTTTTATTGGTTTTTGGACGGCTGAAGTTTTTGTGTTATAAACTGTTATCGCTGAATGATGGTCGGGCTGTCTTTCGAGAATAATAAACGACTTTAACCCGGTTTAAGATCTGTGAGAGAACGGACTACGTAGCAGCTACGGCGTAGCTATCTCCATTGCTACGCTTGCTACGCTTTTCTAGTATACCACTGCTACGGTTGTAGTTTCACTTACTATGTAAATATTCTGACTACATTTTCGTGTTTGGACGAATAACAAATAGCCGACACGTTCATTAATATTATAGTGTCATATATCATGAATATCATTACCCAAAAATAGTCTCCGTGTATAAATAATCACATACTTTGTCACACCAAACCATAAAATATTAAAGGTTAAAAGTTGAGCACTAAATAGACATAATAAAGAAGAAACCTTTCATATTTCTTGAGACACTAAACACCAGAAAGTATCAAAGAAGGCTGTATATCAAAAAGTTAAGCCTACTGGCTCTGGAACATTGTAACTTCGAGCTGTCATTGTACAAGTTCTGGGCCTAGATATTTTGTACTGAACAACTTTGATATCTCTGCTACTAAAAAAATATTAAAACATAAAAAAGGTTTTTATTTTGAAGGAGGAAATAAATGGGAAACTCTAATGACTACTTTGTTGTTGTTTATATTACAATAATTCGTTTGAAGGTGAAAAGATATCCTCATCGTATTAGGAGCAATATATTTGTTACTATTTTTTTAAGTGATCAGAACCCTAATAGTGAAGTCATTTTTATTTTGTTTATTTTTATATCGTTCTGTCCAACGAGTAGTAGATCTGTTTATAATGAGTGGATAACGTTGTGAGTAGTGTATTTTATACCTCTATTATTTACTTCTACCCTATGTTTACTATTTATTACACTTCTGTTTGTTTCCATAAATACATATTTGACACTTATTCGTAACTTAATGTGAAGGAAGCTGGGCGAAAATTACATACAAAAGGTAGTATTAAATTATCCATACAATAGCTGTACAAGTCTGACAATTCTGACTGTGTAGGCTTGTATTTAGCAATTTAGTTAAATATTATTATTGCTACAATAATATGAGTGTGTAAGCCTTCCAAAAATAAAGAAAGTAAAATAAATAAATTACAAAATTCAGTTTTTTAACTCAGTAAAAATATGCTATAATTAGACTTTTTCGAAAAGCTTTTAGTTTAGTCAGTAAAACAATGCCACTTTCATCCCAATCCAGCCAACAGAATTAACACTTCTATATCACTTACAGGTAAACCCAAATAAAAAGTAACCAAGCCCAAAACACAGGACGGGTAATCTTTAAAAACGAGTTTGTGTTTCTTTACATAAATGAGCTAAACAAATGGGAGGCAAAGCTGTGGGCTTTAGACCCTAAACACCGTAAGGGTTTGGACACAGTTTAGGGCGAATGTGGACGGACGTTTGGTCTTTAATAAATTACTGGTTACTGAGTTTTCTTATCTCTAGCATGAGAAAAAGTATAGCGAAAATATAATGAAATTGGCAAATTGATGCATGGCTTTTTAATTTTATTGAAAATGTTTACGACTTATTTTATGCATTAACAATGAATAAGGTGATGTCTAAATCTACCGTGCACTTTGGCTTATTATGTACTGATTTCGAATAGGAGGAGATTCTCCGTTCGTCAGTATATTTTTTGTCTTTGGTCATAACTTTGACAAATATGCACGGTATAGTTTTTTATTTTCAATATTTATTGTTTCTTAATAATATATATTTAGTAAGTAAGAAAAAAAAATATTCCGTTAATTTTATTTAAACTAGTCTTTAATCAAAGTGTATGTACGTACCCTTACGGGCAGTTTCAATGCCCGGTTTTTTTAAACAAACAGATAATTAATTGTTACGCTCATTTGCATATTAACCTTATTTGTCCGCGAGATGCTGAATTTTTCGTATAATAAATCTGGAAAGCGCCTCTCTTAAATAGCGGCTAAATAATTCTAGATCTTTATTTAGTCCAGGTTTTTAGTGAAATCTAGGACGACTTTAAATAATTATTTAGTGGAAACTTGGGAATTGTTTGCAGATTTATACCCCGGATAGTAATCTGGTTTCCAGGAAAAAATATAATAAGATGTAACTTCTTTCTAAAAAATAACTTTTATTTCCCTGTTCCTACTGAAAAGAAAAAATAAAATAAAAATTGCCTGTTGAATGTAAATTGGCGGTAAATCAATAAAATGATTTTTTTTTTATACTAGACATTTTTTTTTTATTCAGAGGATGAGTACTTGGTTAAAATATACTGTAACAATATTTTTGTGTCGTGTCAATGGCAAACAAAATCCGTAAAAATATACATCTGTTTTTTTTCGTTATATTACGCGAATATCGTTTGCTGACGCAATTATATAGCGCGCAGGTGACAGGACATGCGCTGAAAGATGGAAAGTAAGCCATTGTCTGTGGAGGGACGATACCTACACATAGAAAACCTGAGTCGTCCATGAACCCTCAGTTGTGAGGTTGTCCTTGCTGCGGCCTACTTGAATTCTAAGTCTATTTAAGGCTCTCCAAGTAGGCCATGGTAACTTGTTCCCGGATGGGAGGCTCTCTGATAACAATCCTAACTAATATTCTAAATGTGAAAGTAAGTGTGTCCTGAAATCTTGCATATACGTTGTCAGGTGAACAGAGACGGACATAGGGTACATTTAATCCCGAAAAAAAGTACTATTTCCGAGGAAAACGACAATAACGTTCTTATGATAATAGATGGCGCCACGTGTCTTCCGAATCATGATTGATTTACCTATTCTAAAAACTTTTGTAGTTTTATTTCAAGCACAGTACAACCTAAATTGATTGCCAAATTCTAAATTAACGCTAAAACTAGTAAATGCATATGCTGAATAAACTTCGTTCGTTAATCTACAGTGGTATTCCCTACCGCATTCTGACTGAGTGATAAATAAACAAAACAACGCGATGTTCTACCTACAGATATATCAAACAGTATCCTGTCTACTAGTTTTGAGCGATCATCGTGAAACAAGATGCCAATTTATTTTCTATGCCACTTGCCTTTGTATTATTGAATGTCATGCTATCATATTATAAAGTCTCTTCCACACTAGCGAGACTTGACGCGCGATGTTCACGTGACACCGACGATTTCTTCTTGAATTTTATTGCATGAACACTGAACAGTCGCGCGTAATATATTTAACGTACGATAGAAATAAGATTCTTTCTTTCTTTTTCGTGTGGTAGGTGACTAACATGGTCTCAAACTGTATTTATTTTAATTTATATTATTAACAGGCTTTGTATTGAATTTCTGAAATCTGGAAGAAGCTCTTCTGGCACAGGTATCTTCATACATAAAAGAAGACCGCTACAATACTTTAGTTAAATACTGTTGATTTTTAAAATAAATGTATTATAATATTATTATGGTGTGAGAGTTTTTATGCTGCCCATGGGCCTCTGACTTAGCTTCACTTGCTGTAGAGAAATATCTCTCAGGCATGCCGGAAACAGGCTGTACGCAGGTATAAATAACAGTCGCGACGCTTTACAAAGCCAAACGTTTTCAAAAACTCAATCAATCTCTGCCTAGCCTTTACGTGTCTCTTCAGTACGCGACACGGAAATACAGGGTGAAATTGAATTCATGGGCATTATTTTAAGGGGTCATTGTACCAATCATTATGAACAACTTTCACTATCGGAATAAATCAGAAATCGCGAAAAAAATCACCTGTTTCACACATAATGCTCGCATAACTAACTCGTCAAAATGTAGGGAACAGCTGATTTTATTTTCACCTTGTATTGCACAATATTGTCTCCGCGTCATCTATCCCCAGTACAGTTACCTTGAGATAAATCGCTAAGACAATATCAATCTGCCTAACCTTTTTCCATTTATGCTGGGTTCGGCTTCCAGTCTTACCGGATGCAGCTGAATAATGTCCTCCATAACCCAGTTACTGGGTAACACGATACCAACTTGGTAAGACTAGTTGTCAGACTTTTAGGCTTTTGAGAACACATAACCAATGTCAAAAATTTACGAATGACAACCGAGACCAACGGCTTATGTCGTTTTCCGAAACATCGAGGTGTCGACGTGTAATGAATTTGAACCTTTGATCGATCCAAGCGGCGATTATTTAGCCACGAGCCCCCAAATATTTGGAAAGACCTGTCGCATAGTCGCGTCGCATCTGTGTGGAGTAGCCTTTCAATCGCATTGTATCGCGTTTATCGCTAACTAAGAACGCAAGGCTTACTGAAACACGAAGAGAAACAAAATAGCTGGCAGCAATTACCTATGTCGGCACGCCGAAAATCACTTTAATTACTCAATTTGTGGAAAGAATGGATGCTTTTAACCAACAATTAGTCCTGTAAACGGTTTAGTGTGGCTATAATAAAATATTAAAAGGCAAGGGAAGAGGCCTTTCCGGTATCCCTAGTGCAAGTATTGCACATTCACTAATTTTACAAGTCTGAACTAAATACTATTTACAAAAATTACCTGAGCGATGGTTATATACTATTATTATTAATATGCTAAGCGATAGCCGTTTTACGCGTATGTGATGCATATTTCCCAAAAAATTGTTTTTTTTTCTGCGTAATGTGTTGTTTCTTTTCTAACTATTAAAGGGTCTGTTATCTCACATTGCTATAAAATAAAGACTTTTTGGCACTTAGAATGACATCGACAGGGAGGCGCTGTTAGTAAACAGTTTTGAAATTGTTTTGTGAATTGTATTGAAAAAACAAGATGGCGGTGTTAGTACCGATTTTGGTCACGCGCCAGATGATCCTCGTACAACTACAAATAATATAAACTGAAGCATCACAATCGAATGTCGAGTTATAATATACTAACTGCTGCCCGCGGCTCCGCCCGCGACAATGTTGAAATGTTCCATACAAACTTTCGCCCCCTACTTCTCCGAAAGTAAAAAGTAAAAAAAGAAAAGAAATCAGCTGTTCCATACATTTTGATGAGTTATGCGTATATGGTAAGTGACCATATAATGTATGGAACAGCTGATTTTTTTTCGCGATTTCAGATTTGTTCTCATATATGAAAGTTGTTCATAATCATGAGTGCAATGACCCCTTTAAATGAATGAATGAATTCAATTTCACCCTGTATATGAATATAACACACACTAGTGATGAGGGTAGCACAAGAATACTACGGAACTGTGTGAACAATGTTGAACTCACACTTTACAAGAACGCTCCCCAACAACAGTAATAAAAACAAATTGTGAGATTAACGATCCCAAAAAAATAACGGTCCTGTATGTGAACGAGCTGTTAGAAAAAAACTGGTCGAATGCGTGTTGGACACGGTTTAGGGTTCCGTAGTAAATTCCATTAATGGGTTTCCAAGTCAATAATTTTTAACAATAGTAATAAAGAATATTTAGATATAAAATATTTTGTAAAATGTATTTTCATCTATTTCTTTTCATTCTTTTTTTTTACCTATAGGTAACATAAAATTGCGCTATGCCCAGAAGTAGACATAGGTATATTTTTTTTAAGGCTGGGAAATCATCCAATGACTTTCTCGCTCTGGGTGGAGCGGAAGGGAGTGTCAGACTCTTACGGACTAAAATCGATCCATGTTCCTTCCGTAGCCCTTTATGTTCCGGGGTAGCGGTAACCCTTTCGGAAAATCCCGCTTACCCGGCAAGACATTAGTATATTATTAGTGCATTTTCCATGTAATGGCAAAGATATTTCCATCAACCTGTTTGGTTATAAGCAATACCAGTGTTGATTTTGTTTTACTTAAATATGAATAACTAAAAGTAGGAACACTGTTCTATGGCCAACCACAATACTGAAAACAATCAATGCCTGCTTTTTCCCTACTACGTTGGAGTCGGCTTCCGAATTTTCCATGGAGCGACTTAGGCTTGCTATCAGACTTTCGGGCTTCTGACGACCCGCAACGACTGTCAAAGATCTACAAATGACAGCCGAGAACAACGGCTAACGTGCAAACAAACTTTTTTTGTATACTCAATACCTGCTAACAGCTGATGCGCGCGAAATTCATTGAACTTTGCGCGCGCCAGTTGTATTGTTATTGTGATAAAAATAAAACTATTGAGTATACAAAAAAAGTTTGACTGGGAAAGTTGATTGTAATCATGAGTACAATCACGTGTTTAAATATCGGTCACTAATTACCAATCACCTTATATAAAGATCCACGAACCAACCACGGCAAGCGTAACCTAACTTGATGAATTGACTCGAGCGGCTGCTATAACTTAGCCACGAGCTCCTCTCTACCAAAATACAAACAGGCAGCAATCATTGCCGATAAATATCAGTCTCTCTCACTGTATCCGAAAAAGTCAAAGAAAGCTATATAGAATGTTATATGTACGTTTGTATCACTAACACCATTATCCCTAACGGGACAATATATAATGGGGTTTCCACGGTCCATGGGTATCTGTAAGCCCATAACAGTGACGTATTATCTTTAAAGATGGCTGCCAGTGAAGAATAATGATAAGTTGTTATTCTGGTACAATACTAAATCACGTAAGCTAAGCAAGCTACTCGGGGCTAAGTAATAACAGCCGCTCGCATCAATCCATCTGGTTAAACAACGCTTGCCGGGGTTGGTCCCTGGATGGGTGACCATCTATACATATCGAAACTCCTCCGTGCCTCGGAAAGCACGTTAAGCCGTTGGTCCCGGCTGTCATTCGTGGATTTTTTACAGTCGTTACGGGTAGTCATAAGCCTGTAAGTCTGACAGCCAGTCTTACCAAGCCGACCTGACATAGTTGGAAAAAGCCAAGTAGATTGACTCAATCACGTCAATCATCTCAATTCGAAACTGATGGATTCTACAGAAAAAGATGGATTGTTGGCTTTAAATCATCATTCTAAACCTTCTTCCCTACACCTTATTACATGGAGCTTAAAGTAGACGAAATGTTGGTGTAGTATAGGTAGAGATAACCTAGGATAACATGGCCCGCCCCTCTAAACTTTAAAACATTTGAAAGTATTTGTGAAAGTAATTACAAAGCGCCACCAAGACTCACAACGCATGTTGCTGCCGGCCTGCCACTGAAGACGAACACTTACAATGACATACAAACTCTTTCTTATGGATGTGACTACAAACATTGAAACAGTAATTTGGAGGGGCGCGCTATGTTATCGTAGTATACCTGTACACCTCTGTTGACATTTTCAGAAAAAAACTCTGTTATATTCTAAATCAATATGTAGGATTGCCGAAGTATTAGATATATCGTTTAAATGTACAGTATTCACTTTCACACCTTACATCAAAGGGGCTTGGTGATGCCTGACCGATCTAAGAGATAAGTAACGAGAAAGACTTTGAAAGTGATGACTCAAGTGGGTAAAGACGATCACGCTTGAGCTGCGTATCCTGGCAGGTATCCAAGTTTTAAACACCAATAAAATCAGGTGAACTTCTTTTAATTAGCAAGAAAATTTTACGGCTTTTTATAAACTCTCTTGTGGAGTAATTTTAAACCGACATAATTTGAAATTCATTTTAAACAACTTTATTGGAAGTTATATGTTCGAGCCGTTTGGGGTTGAAAGTTTAAGGCCGTGGGGTCCGAGTGCTCATCGAGTATTTCGGGATATCGCCCACCGGTTGGTCGACTCTACACGTGACCAGAAACCTGGTCAATTTTTAGGCCATCCAACAACGTGGCAACGCTGCCAGCCTGTTGGGCACATTTCCCACTGACAGCGATGGGGATGTACTTTTGACGCCCTATGGGCTCTTCCCCTTTTTTACCACTTTTACATAATAGATATATTTTTTAACTATGCGGATAAAAACCACGAAAATGAAAATTAGCTGTAATAGTAAACAAAGCGTAACGTAAATTGTATGCAGCTTCTATTGTTTTAAGTAAAAAACAGTGAAATTTTAAGTTTTGTTTTTTCTCTATTTCAATTTTCGAGGTTTCTCATAACAGTTTACTCAGAGAAATTTTAAAACATTTGAACGTGCTCTGTGAAATAGTTTTCGTGAAAGTATATTAAATTCTACAAGTGAAAGAGCGACGTCACCCTGTGATAAAAGTGCACAAATACGGATATCATACTAACTTTAGTGCCCTTCGTTAGAACCTCTGGCTTATTAAAAGTTTGTAATAAAAACCCTCTATATTTCTCATAAACCAGTTAATTTATAGGATATAATAATATCTTGAATTTTACCGAAAAGAGATTGAGCTACGCTGGCCGCGCTACGAACGCTACGCTGAGCGCGCTACGAGTACTACGCCGTATCTTCTGTGCTACGAACGCGAAACCGGTTCTTTATAATGTTTTCTAATCTTATCGAATATATTAATATTTTATCAACCAAATTCACAAAAAGAAGAAAAAGTCGGGAAAATAATGTATGAATATGTTATAATAACATGCGGCAGGACCAGAAAATCCTTATTTGAAGTCCAATAAAAATATGTACCCACATGAAAAAGGGACTATTTTTATCAGCATAAAATTCAAATGATACGAAACACGAGTAAACATAATCACGTCACGGCGAACCAATATTGTTGAAAATGTAATTGTACGTCGTTTGGTCGGATAATCGGTGGGTCGGGTGACTTGAACACAAAATACCTAATACAGAAGCTCAACTTCATACAACGATCTAATACACGCGCACGCGCACATAGACACGTACGGTCGGCTACAAAAGTCGATTACCGCGTTAGTTTTTCATGTGTTTTTTTTGTTTTTAAATCTAAATTATTCAGCAAAATAAAATGTAAGAAGTATATTTAAAATAACATTAACTCTTACTCTCAATACTGACTAAAACCCATCCATGTTCCTTCCTTAGCCCTTTGTGTTCCGGGGTAGCGGTAACGCTTTCGGACAATCCCGCTTAGACCATAAAGGGCTGAAGGAAAGGACATGGATAGGTTTTAGTCAGTAAGAGTCTGACACTCCCTTCCGCTCCATCCAGAGCGGGAGGGGTCATTTGATGATACCCACCCTCAAAAAAAAAAGGTATATTACACTTGCACTCGCAATATGTGAAGCGTGTCTATGTGTGCGTGAGTTTTCACTACTTTTATAGAACTAACCTTCTTTACATATCCTATTCAGTGACTTCATTTAACTTTCGGGTACGTTACGTGAACTGTATACATGGGAGCACCATCTGCTTAAGTAAGGTTCCTTGACACTCTCGGTGGGAGTGGCTTTAGCAATATTGTTTTAATGATAATAATATCACCCTGTATCTGTCCCACTCCAAGGAAAATGCATTTGCTGAAGATTCCAGAAACACAGAGTATACACGGGGACATCAGTATACGTAGGAGTAAAGAAAATATTGTGTTAATTATCACGCTATACAAAATAGGGAGGGGCGGAGTCTTCTACTACAGGCATTATTTGTCTAAAAGAAGATTCCGAACACAACAATTTGTAAACCAATTATTTGACACAATAAATTATTATTATTATATTATTATATAGGAGTATGTGAAGAGCAAAAAAAAGGGAGGGGTAGTTGTTGGTTTTGCGTAAATAAATAAAAATGCCAAATAAATGATAGATTCGTTAAATTGTTATGTATGCAGGATAACGAACGGTAGGTTTTTATAAAAAATTATTAAGAATAACATTTGCCATTTAAATTACTAAGGATATCACGACTCGTCCTGACTTTTTCTTTGTGGTTTCCTAAAGGGGTGTTTCGTGATCAATCATAAAAACAAAAAACAGAATATCAGTGACTTTGTTAGTCGATTGTGTGAAAATTTAAAGAAAAAGGACGACGAATAGCGATCGCATTTTGCAGTACCAAAAAAGTGAAGATTAGGCCTATCTTGCTTACCGTATAAAATTGCTAAACCTGAATAATATTCTAGAAAAATATCAGGTAATTTTTGTTTGTAATAAAAATAACCTTAATTGAAAGTTCTTCCGAATTAAACTAACTAAAACAAAAATTTCACATCAAAGGTTCGTGTTCTGATTACAAAGAAGGGTGTAATTAATATTATTTTCGACGGAACCCTCCCTTCGCTGGTTCGTACGCGCAAGTGTAAACAATTTGATATAAAATAAATACATTAATGTTTTTGCAGGGAATGTTGTGTTATCTATTTTTGGTAATTATAAAAGGTTTTCGTAATATCGATGATTAGGTAAGGGGTTAATTCATGTTGAATTTTAATTGAGAGGTTTAATTTCGTATTATTAAGCAAAACAGTTTGTTGGTATCTGTACCTGTTAAAATTATAATGAAAATACATTACAGATTATAAAAGTGATTTATAAACTTGTCGTAAAAATAACAAATATACGCGTCGACTTATTGAGATTCTTCTCTAGAAGAGAGATTTTGATAATGCTTTACTAATTGATTATAATGTATGTACTGGTCACACAATAAGATTTTTTTAAATAATTAGACTTGACTTGATATTAATCTTTAATTTATCATTATAAATCGAAAAAAAATCATACTAACTTGCACCTCCTATTTCACCCCTTTACAGGGATAGTTTCCTAAAAATCATTTCTTAACTAACGTCTCCTATTCATAATCTACCTCATCATCATCATTCTCCTGCCCTTATCCCAATTTATTTGGGGTCGGCGCAACATGTCTCCTTCTCCCATACTTCTCTATCAGTCGTCATCTCGGTAGTCACTCCCTTTCTAGCCATATCATCTTTCACACAATCCATCCATCGTTTCTTTGGTCTCCCTCTACTTGTATAGCCATCCACATTCATACTCACAACTTTCCTGACCACATTTTCCTCATTCCTCCGTATAACATGCCCCATACCATGACAACCGGTTTCCACACAACTTTTCAGTCACCGGTGCCACTTTACGTATTCTATTCATTCGCGTAACACCACACATCCATCCATAATCTACCTACATATGTACCAAATTTCATCTTCGTAGGTTCAGTAGATTTTAAGATTTCGTGAGTAGGAATGAATGACCATTCACTTTTATACATACCTATAAACTATAGATAGGACGGTATTTGTACGTGGAACACAACTCATTAACCCATTGAAAAACCTAACACCTAACTTTATTTCCGAGTCCCAATTCCCAATTTAAAATCGTACCTCTAAAAAACCAGACTTAACCCTCTACCGACAAATGCCAATTTAAACACCTTATAATAGCACATAATCCCGGTAAATACAAAAAAAAATCGCAGGAAAAAGGTCGGAGCGAGATTAGTGAAAACTAGGCTAACGAAAATACATAAACAACCTGATTACCATGCTCCAACGTACACATTGGAACTTCGCTACGAACATTAAATAAATTAGAAAAACTTTTTGCTGCGAATACTCTGTTAAGCTTTTGTGAAAAACTAAATAGAGTGGTCTAAAGGTCGTGCTTTTTGTGGATATCAAAACACGATGAAGTTACAATTAAGTAAAACATGCTGTGGTTGTCATTTACATATTAAATGGACATACTGTTTAAGTGTTTTAGAATCAATCAATCTAGCTAGCCTTTTTCCAAGTATTTTGGGGTCGGCTTCCAGTCTAACCGAAAGCAGCTGAATACCAGTATTTTACATAGAGTGACTGCCTATCTGACCTCCACAACCCAGTAACTGGGTACCCCTTGGTAAGACTGGCTGTCAAATGACAGCCGGGACAAACGGCTTAATTTGCTTTCCATGATTTTTGTCAATTGTGGACTAATTTTGAAAATTCTTTTTTTCATTTGATATAGGCAGCTTGCGTAGTGGTCCCATACTTTGCGTAGGTACTACAGCTAAAAAGTAAAAAATACAAACCTTTTTTACAAAAACAAACAACCGGCTTTCGAAATTAAAGTTATTTATCACTTTGTGGTGTTTTTATTGGAAGTTGGATGTTTTATTTTTTATAAAAAAGTTTCATGACACCGCTTGTAGTTTTACTTTTACGTCAATTTAGTTATTTGATAAGAAAGTGGCTATTAAAAACTTCCATTAAAGTTTATGCAATATATCTACTACCTAATACAAACCCTTAAATACGTTATTTTCCCATCTAATCCACATAAACCCCACAAGTAACCCCACAGCCTACAATGCACGTCTTACCCGCGACATGAACGTTCCACATCACTAGTTTTTCAATTCGGATGTTTCAGGCTGTTTGATTCGCGCTCTATCTGGGTCATCAGTTAGACGTGCTTTGTGTTCGCAGATAAATAACGTTTAAATGGAAACAAAGTTCCGAATACTTTAGCAACTGTAACAAAGCGGGAATGGTAAACGGGTTTGATGTCCGAGTTAAGCAATGTGCAGGATTGTATTTTGTGTAGAAAATATCTTAATCACATGTCGGCAAGAGACAAAACTGGTGATTTATCCATGCAGCATGGGTAGTATGTAGTGACAAGATGGCAGTTAGCAGCAAGTCAAAAGTTGGTCCGTCAATGGCTGTCGTAAAAGGTGGGATTACATTAAAAATATGTCGAGGAAGCCTTCGAGCAAAAGTGCCCAAAAGGCTGGCCGCGTTGATTCTTTTACCTTAATATGGACAACCCTCTGGCCATGTGTAAAGTCGACCAATCGCAAGGCGACGATGTCCCAAAATTCTCAATGATAATATTAGCAAAAGTATTTAAAAATCGAATACTAGATTATTTTTGCGACACACAAACCAAAATTAAGCAGGACTGTTCGAAAGGGTTACCGCTATCCCGGAACATAAAGAGCTAAGGAAGGAACATGGGAGGCTTTTCGCCAGAAAGAGTCTGACACTCCCTAACGCTCCACGCAGAGCGGGAGCGGTCATCTGATGATTTCCCACACTCAAAAAAAAATGTATACCAAGTAACATTGTTGAAACCAAAACCTTTCTCAATGAACGACCGAACTTTTATTAACTGAACAAAACTTATTACTAACAGATATGACGCAATATAAAAACAGGTACGTAGATACATAACTCACAAGGTAAACTGAAAACGTTGATTTATCTAAGATTCCCTGACCTGACCCCAAAACCTTGGCATAGTACTGTGGCAACGAAGCCAAATGGCTGGAATAAGGACAAAGTTTCCATTACGAACCTGGCTTGAATTAGTCCATCTGGCAAAAAGGCTTTATACTAAAAATAACCACTACACTGTAGGTTTTCACGGATTTCAGGAATGCTAAATGAAAGTGTAATACGAGTATGAAGCTGCTCGTCTAGAGATTTTAAAATGAGTTTTGCTTACAAAAATAGGAGATTTAGAAGTAATTTTGCGTTTATGATTTTTTGTTATTAAGCTGGCTTGTGGCCGTTTTCTATTTTTAAATTGCTTTAAGTTAATACTCGCTAAAAACCATATTCTAGTTTCGATTTTCATTTGTAAGATATTTATGTACAGTCACGAGCAAAACTATGTATACACTTAGCTAATTTCATAAGCGGTTTTCTGCTTAATTATTGAATGAATTTGTATGTTGTCATACACATTGTATTTTCGAATCCATAGGTTTACCGTACATGTCGTAACTCAAAGTTGAAATAGTTATTTTACGAGAACATAAGTTCTGATAATAACTAGGTGTATACATATTGGTGCTCGTGACTGTACAAGGGTATTTTTGTATATGAATGAGGAGACTATATCAACGTTGACCGTTTGACCGTATCAATGTAAAACCCTTACGTGGTATAAGAAAACTTCGCATTTTCTTAGCTTTAAATATGAATAATTGATTTTAATGAAAATGTATTACTCATATAATTAAACTTAGATACCTACTCATAAAGAATATAACCCTAAAGTTATGGGATATAAAAAAACAAATTGTAGGTATTTACGTTAGCCCCAGGTACAGGCACAAATATTGATGTCAGACCTCCGGTACATACCTAAGGCAAATGACCCAAATAATACGATTATCTTTTACTCGGAAAAACAACCAGGCATTATTTATTAACGTCTGCTTAAAAAAAACTAAGTACCGTATAACCTTGAAGTTATATCTGCTCAAAGACCTACCTACCGGTTCACCGAAAATGATTCTAAACCTCACAAAATAAAGGGCGTGCCCACACCCATTTCATCCTCATTCCTTCCAGCAATATTTCACGTCCAAAATATATAGACTTTATCACACATAACATTTGTCTTAAATAAATTTGAAAGCGAAAATACGACGCCAGCGAGCTGACGGATATGCAACGTCGTTATCATGGGAAGACTGTAAGCAATGCTTGCCAAAACTAGGGGCAGTCACATCTACAGATTAGTTTCAGAGCTGAAAAACACCTTGTTTGCTCACAGGCACTTCCGGGCGTATCACTTCGAAAATAATCTAATTTTCGTGGCAGTCTTTTTGTCTAATAAGGGTTTTTAGTTTTTTAGTTCGACATAAGCTTATTTATAAGTTACACTTATTAGATGATTAGCTAGACTTATTGCGTATTAGCTAGACTTATAAGCTTATGAACTAGTCTTTTAAATACAGGTTCGCAGGATGTCCCTGCGAACCTGCATTTAAAAGACGACGCGCAACCTGTTACCAAGGATTCTGTTCATGATTCTGGGCCACCCTTTAAATTTAAAAAAAAACTCCTTGCAAAAGCTACCATTTTTTTTAGAATAAACTTAAAAATCTATACTTAATTATTAATGAATACATAACTTAATTTTTTTTTCTAACGTACGGGATATCGGATTTTCATGTTCACACATCATTTCTTTGCGTTATTCAACGCCGTTTTTCTTTTGTTTCGAAAATACTAAAAATTAAGTATCACAGAAAATATTCTAGAGATGCACCAAGAATTTATAGACGTTCCCGCAAAATTAGAGAAAACCAGCGAGCTTGCCAAAACCTACTTCCCCAATGTTTATTGTATTATTAATCTTTGAACTCAGCATGTTTCTTTTATGAACGTCGCCTTGGTAGTCCTAGGACCTAGTTGGCCGCGTTCTGAAGTCTGATCATATTATGGAACGAACTTTGTACAAGTTTACGATGCTGCGAATAGTTGTAGCAGAAATATCTTAAGTGCTGCAAAGCTTCTTAGTGCTTAGAATTTGATGTAAATAATTTTGTTTAAAATTCATTTAACTTCAAACATTTTGTAAACCCGAATATTTTTAGCTGTTTCTACATGGTAACCTTTAACATTTGAAATACCTGGATGGCAATAAAAATTTTACAGCTAGAACACCAAATCCCTTGTAGGTAGTCAGGTGCTTTGCCATTTCATTATTTGATCCTAAATACTTGAACTGACCGAGACCGGTCGATCTGAGGATTTTTAGGAGAGGTGTCCAGCAGTGGAAGTTCTTGATTATTATGATAAAAAAACAATTGAATTAAAACTGCAATTTCTTAAGTGGTCATCAAATCACATTTTTGCTGACGTATATATTTAGTAGTCGTGTAGTTTAAATCGATTTTTAAGTGTTTTTAGTTAATCATTTTTGTATCTGTGATATGTTATCCACCCATCCACTATTGTATTAGGGTGAACTGTTAGGTTAGTGGGTGTAAGTTTAAAATAAATTAATAATACGAGTATATCCGAATATCCGAGAGAACTCTAAATTCCCCCCACTCGCGCTACCTTTGTTAAGCATTAAATTCCGTCTACATGGCGCTAGCTTTGTTGAGAATTCTACATATTTAAAGACATGCAACCAACGGCCGCGGCAACTCTCGAGATATCTGCGCCTGTCGAACTCTCGAGAAAGGTATCGACAACTTGTAAACATCGCTTTGCATATTTTGAGAAGACGCTTTTGAGACACCTACTTTGAACTGTTGATGAATTGGCATACAAATTTAATGGCATAGTTAAGTGTAATTTTATTGTGATACCCACGATTCATTTGTTAAAAAAAATAGATTATTTGTCTATTTAATTTTATTAACTTAAGAAAACTTACTTGAGGAGCTCGTGGCTAAGTACTAACAGCCGCGCAGGCCGATCCATCAGGTTAAGGTTGGTCGGGGATGGGTGACCATCTTTACATACCGAGACTCCTCCGTGCCTCGGAAAGCACGTTAAGCCGTTGGTCCCGGCTGTCATTTGTACATCTTTGACATTCGGTACGGGTCGCTAGAAGCCCAGCCTTGGTAAGACAGCCAGTCTTACCAATGGGTATCGTGTTGACCAGTTACAGGGTTGTGGAGGTCAGATAGGCAGTCGCTCCATGTAAAATACTGGTATTCAGCTGTATCCGGTTAGACTGGAAGCTGACCCCAACATAGTTGGGAAAACTTATAGCTGGGTTAAAAACAGGTTAACAATAGTGAAAGAAGGCCAATTACAAGTTTTCTCTGACAATATTAAGGCAAAACAAGAGACAGTAGAAAGGCAGGAGAAAGTAAGAAATAAAAGAACTCCGAGACGGAACTCGGCTCTTTGTTGATCAATAGGTTGCGCCTATGCGAATAGAATAATATATTGTTGTGAAAATATTAGAAGAGATTTTGCTGATATACCGATATGACGATACGGTTGGCGCAGTGGTTGAGCGATTAACTGCTACGCAGTATGTCGCGGGTTCGATTCCCACACGGATCAAATATTTGTAAGACCTGCAAGTATTTGTCCCGGGTCTGGGTGTTTTTCTATCTATTATATGCATATGTATGTATTTCTAAAAAAAAATGTATATAAGTAGTTTATCAGCCATCTCGTTACCATAACACAAGTATTAGGTTGCCTAGCTTGGGACTATATGGCGTTGTGTGAAATGTCCAAGGATAATATATTATTATTATTTAAGAATTACCATAGCATAATCACTCTATAATTACTCACAGCTGGGACACAAACTACTTTTTGGTGAGAGGGAGTGGGTTGGTGAGAGGGAGTGGGTTGGTGAAAGGGAGTGGGTTGGTGAGAGGGAGTGGGTTGGTGAGAGGGAGTGGTTTGGTGAAAGGGAGTGGGTTGGTGAGAGGGAGTGGGTTGGTGAGAGGGAGTGGGTTGGTGAGAGGGAGTGGTTTGGTGAGAGGGAGTGGGTTGGTGAGAGGGAGTGGGTTGGTGAGAGGGAGTGGGTTGGTGAGAGGGAGTGGGTTGGTGAGAGGGAGTGGTTTGGTGAGAGGGAGTGGGTTGGTGAGAGGGAGTGGGTTGGTGAGAGGGAGTGGGTTGGTGAGAGGGAGTGGGTTGGTGAGAGGGAGTGGGTTGGTGAGAGGGAGTGGGTTGGCGGATGTCACATGACTTCGTATTATTAATTCTAGGACATGCCCGTTTCCTCACGATGTTTTCCTTCACCGTTTTGAGAGCAGTGCTGATGAAATTATTTAAAGTGGAAACGTTTTTGTCAACATACCCATAATAATTAAGAATTACTATTCTGTGATGGTATTTGCATTAAACAAATGAACTCACGATACATCCCCTACCTATGCCAAAACTCTACGAAACAATGTATTTAACCAGACATCGCTCACTTTGAAATATCCAAGACAACTGAAAGATTCAACCCGCAAGGGGCGACTACATGGCGCGCGCTTTGTTGAACTTCCTCTATTTAGAGATATTCTACCCTCGTCCAACTCTTAAGGCACGTTTATGTTATGTGAGACTATCCTGGTTCAATGTAACGAATTTGTTATAAATACATTAACTGTCTTTGAGGAAGCACAAGACCTTACACTAATAAAAAAAATAGGTGAGCCTGATCCGCCTCGTCGGTCTAGTGGTCGCAAGCGCTACTGCTAAGCCTAAGGTTCTAGGTTCGATTTCCGGGTCGAGAAAACTGTTATTGGGTTTTTCTACCTGGAATCTCTCAGTAGCTGCCCAGAGTCTGGATTTTTGTCCGATTGGCAATAAGCTCGATATGTTTGAGTCCCATGTTATACGGGATTACATGGGACTCAAACATAGCTGGCGAAATGTGTGTGTACTATAGGTAAACCTCTACCAAACCCTTTCGGTGATTACAGGCGTGACAATACACTAGAATGTCTAACGAACTCTGGACAGTAAGCCTTGCTAACACCCTTGTTGAGTAGGCTATCATTTACCTTGAACAATACAATTGGAAATTCCATTATCACATTCGGGATTAATTTTATAAGGCTATTTTGAAACATAAAGTCAAAAGTCAAATCATTTATTTTGATTACAAATTATTTTACAATTAAGCACAAGAACTTTAACAGCACTTTTGAACTTTAAAATGAACAAAAAATAAAATTGATTCAAGTCGCCCCTTCCAAAAGGTTGTTTCGTATGGAGAAGAATGAGCAAAAAACTCCACCGTTACTCTTTTAAAATGTTTTGTATACATGCATTTTAATACAAATAAAAAAATAATAGTACGAGCAATGCGTGCTTGTTTCAAGTACTCTGTCTCCTGAACTAGCCTGCTCACTGTCTCAATGTCAACGCGCCCTTAATCTATTCGTACTTGTCAAAGTTTGAGCGAGCATCGACTTGTGAACGTTGTTCCACATGAATGGTTTAAGTCGTGTTTTACTCACTTTTGCGTTCGAGTTTGCTTTTGTACGTATTTTTTTATGTATGAGTGCGTGTTGAGTGGTTTTGTTTTTAAAAACCGTTACCAATTCTTTTTCGTCAATCTACAGATACTCTAGCGTATTTTTTTTTTATAAATCCGTATATATTTTCATAAATCCTTATCGTAACGTAGAAACCTACCACCTATAACAAATTAATAATAATAATATCCTTAGACATTTCACACAACGCCATATTATAGTCCCAAGCTAAGCAACCTAATGCTTGTGTTATGGTAACGAGATGGCTGATAAACTACTTATATACATATTTTTTTTGTAAATACGTACATATTATATATAGAAAAACACCCAGACCCTTATGGGCACATACTTGCAGGTCGCACAAATATTTGTTCCATGCGGGAATCGAACCCGTGACATATTGCGCAGCAATCAATCGCTCACCCACTGCACCAACCACCATCGCCATATTGGTCAAAGGTCAAAATGGACCCCATTTTACAAAATCAAATAATTTCTAACCATATCTAAAATCAACATATCCCACATCCATCCAACGTTAACATTTACATTACGTTTCATCAATAAAAACGACTAAAAAACCGTTTACAAACGTTATAAAAATATAATAAAATCCGTTTATTAGCACTCCGTGGGATCAGCGGGATGGGCCCGGGTGGCTGGGGCGCGGGCGCCGGCAGCCGAACGATCTTATTAAGCTGTACACATATCTGCTCCATTCAACCGTGGATAGCTTGTAATTTGTCGGGAGCGTTACCGAACACCACTACCTCTATATCACTCACTATGTTATCACTTGAGCGAGATTGTTTTAACGTGATATTATATATATTTTTCTCCGGGATATGTGTGTTCTGTCATATACTGGGCCATCAGCATTGCCTACCAACGTGGCAACGCTGCCAGTCTTTTGGGCACATTTCCTACTGACAGCGATGGGGATGAGTTTTTTGAGGCCCTATGAGCTCTTCCCCTTTTTTACCACTTGTACATAATGGATATATTTTTAGTTTTAAGTTGTATACATATATTGTATTTAGATTTGTGTAAACAGCATTTATGCTATTTTATTTATTACTAGCACTTTGTCCGCGTCTTCGCTCCCGTGGTCTTTCCCGTGGGACCCGTTATTTTGCCCGGGATAAAAAGTAGCCTATGTTACTCCTAGAAAACTAAGCTTTCCAACGGTGAAAGATTTTTTTAAATCGGTCCAGTAGTTTCTGAGCCTATTCATTTCAAACAAACCAACAAAAAATCAAATCTTTCCTCTTTATAATATTAGTATAGAATATACTTAAACTAAAATTTTGCAGTGGTGGTATTGGCGTGCTGTGGTGACCCAGAAGGAATGGTCCCAACTTATGAGTTACTCGTGGTTTTTTGACGCTATACTTTGTGTAGCTCATTTCATCACCACTGCTCTCAAAACGATGAAAGAATTGTGCGGAAACCGGTATTTCCTAGAACCGAAACTTCAAAGACTTGTGGCATCTACCAACGCACTGGGCCTGCGTGGTAGACTACAGCTAGCCTATTCCCTCTCATAGAGAGAAAGCCGTCCTAGCAGTGAAAACATTGTAGGCTGATTCTGCTATGCTATGCTATGTTATTTCTAGAAACATTTTTCTTGCAAATGAAACTAAAGAACAGACCTAGAAAGGTAATCAGAAAAAACTATTCTTTTCACAAAAGTTTAATCAAAGACTTAAAACAAGGTAAATTAACGAGAGTAGTAAAACAAATAATTAAAACAACTATGACATAATATAGTACTTAATTGACAAAAAACAAAACATAATTTAAGCAAAAAACCATATTAATTAATTACCCATCCCGGAAAGGACGCAATAGGACATACCTATAAATACGTAACGCATTCCAATTTTTTTTCAAAACAAACAATAGAATTAAAACATACACGGGAATTTTAAGCGGGAAACCCGCCATTTTGAATCAGACGGAACAGCACAGAGTAATGAAAAAGATGAGAAGCCCACCTCGTTTGTTTCACGCTACCGGCATAAAAGTACTTTTTTTTTCTAAATGGCCGGCTAAATGTTCCTTCCTTTACGTCCGGGATTTTTTGGAAACATATCTTCACCGTTTTTACTGTGAGCTCGAACATTCTCTCTATTGAATCCCGCTCAGATGTTTATAATACATTTAGCTTTTTATGTTAGAATTTTTGGAGTTTGATATTGAAACTGCGATGTGCATTTATGTTTATTAGGGTGGTTTATTGGTACGTGAGTATAAGGGTGTTCGTTATGTGTGGGGCTGAATGCCAAGATTTTCTTTGCTTGAAAGAAATTGATTAATATGGACAGTTTCTTAACTACTTAATCCATTGTAGTTTTTTAATACCTCCACATATTATACTGTTACTACATAGTAATCCGTCTAGCTATTAATACGCTTGTGATAGGATTGAGCTAACATCAATATAGGTAGGTTATAATGGATAGACATTGTAGATCGGCACTCCAGTGCCTGGAAACAATTGCCGCTTTTACGAGCTTTGGACTAACAAGGCTCTAACTGTTCACGATAATTAACAATTAATTATGAATAATTTGTTAATAATTGTGAATTTGTAATTAACTTCACTTCACGTAGGGTCTATTTCAGTTTTTGGCTCGGCACTGTTCAATATACACATCTGTCAAATGAGATATAGTACACGGTCATTTTTAATTCACTGTTAACCATTAATTATTATTTTTGCCATCGACACGCTAAGAAGAGAAGACCATTCAGGACGTGAAAGTATCCATGAGTATAAGCAACTTAGACCAACTCTGAAATATCTAAAAAAAACGGGTTTTTTTCATAGAAAAAACAAAACAAATGTATATTTTTTTAATTTCGTAGTTAGTCCCATAGTAAATAATCATGAGCACTCTCAGCTCCTGAAAGGTTAACAGTGATTAAAAAACACCGTTTACTTATAGAACTTATCTGGAGATAGTATAGATTACTATCTCCAGATATTTCCAAAAAAAAATGTATATAAGTATTTTATCAGCCTTCTTGTTACCATAACACAAGTATTAGGTTGCTTAGCTTGGGACTATATGGCGTTATGTCAAATGTCCAAGGATATTATTTATTAATAATCAATAGGCTTTAACCTACCTTGAGGAACCTACTGAAAATATAAACAGTGCAATTATAAACAGCTTTTTTAAACTATAAAATATTTTTTGTGTAGGTACTTAAATCTTTGTTTATGACAGTTTTACCATACACGTCAATATTTCAAACAAGATGGCGCCAGCATTTTCTGAGCTGACTGATCCTACTCAGAAGTCTCTTTCAAAGTGAAGACGTCAAAGGTATTAGAATTTTATTTGCAAGTACTTTCCGAATAGAATATATATAATCAACAAACATCGTGTGGAAAACATCGTGAAGAAACCAGCATTTCTGAGAGTAAGCGGGATATTCCAAAAGGGTTACCGCTATCCCGGAACATAAAGGGCTAAGGACGGAACTCCCTTCCGCTCTACGCAGAGCGTGAGAAGTCATTGGATGATTTCCCAGCCTTAAAAAAAAAAGTGTTTCTGAGAGAATATTTCTCAACAGCATGTGAAGCTAAGTCAGAGGCCCACGGGCAGCATAAAACTCTGACACACCAGGTTAGTCACTAACCACACGAAGAAGAAGAATCAATACAAGTCTCATATATCCGTAACCGACTCACGGAACGGACACTTTAATCATAATTTCAAAAACAGCGATTAGTCTCTCTACAAAGAGTGATGAATAAAATGAAGGAACGTACCATTTCAGTCTGTCTGTCTGCGCTAAATAAAACTGTATACGTCTCGCTTTCATCGCACAGAGTAGTGCCATAAATCAGAGGTATTCCCAGGTAGCTAGCGAAACTACTTGGTAAGACAAGTATTTATTATTTTTGGTAAATTGAATGTTCTATGTTGTTTTGTGGACAGTGTGTTTTCTTAAGTAACTTAGGATGATTTTGAACGCGACACCTAAACCCCGTTTAAGAGCTGAATATTTATACTGTCAGCTCTTGAACGCAGTTTTGGATGTACTGATCGCATTTAAATTCATTGGTGAAATAGGCACTAAGTGATGATGTTTGATGTATTAGTACCAAACATAGAATTAAAAAAAAAATGTGTAGGTACTTCATTTGAAGACTACTGATTTAAATTATAAGTACTTCGTATAAATTTTATTAGTAATAACTAATTATTTAAAATTACTAGTTATTTATTTGCAGTCACAAAACACGTTTCAACTAAAAAATTCTGTTCGGAGTAGCACAAACATTTATTATCAAGCCGATTCAATAAAAGATCCATCATCATAATACCATATTATTGACGCTAAAAGAACCGAATTCCGTTGATACCTAACTCTCACGGAGCGTGTATATTAAATTCATAAGCCGCTACTAAAAGCTCCAAGTTTTCACGTTTCACGAAAACTCTCCCCATTATGTCTACATCGCCTTTTTCACAGCTAAATAAACGTAAACAAAAAATAGGTGTTTGAATAACGCATTTTTCGCGTCAATTTTACATAATTTATTACGCAAACATGAGTCTACAGGGCCATGATGCTAAAATACTAAAACGTTATTCCACCTAACACCATTATTGCGTCCCATTTTAAATCAGGAAGCTTCAAAAAAAGAACACCACTTAATTTCGCGTAACGTATTTCTAAACAAAGGGATTCCAGATTACAAGGATTCCAGGGATTACAACTAAGCTGTCTTTATTTTAGGGTTCCGTACCCGAAGGTTGCCGTACGGAAAGAAACTTATTATTAAACCTCCGTTATCCGTCGGTCTGGCAGCAGGCTGTATCTCATGAACCGTAACAAGTAGATAGTTACATTTTCAAATTCACTAGGCAAACTTTTAAGTGCAATGAATGAACTTCAAATGGAGGTCAGATAGGTAATCGCTCCACATCAAATACTGATATCCAGCTGCATCCCATTAGACTCTAAACCGACTAAAAACTAGTGGGAAAAGCTAAACAGATTGATTATAGACTTTTAATGTCATAAAAAAAATAAACGATCTTACAGAGTAGATTAATATTTAAATTGTAAATATTTATAATAGCCCTCTTCCTAATTATTATTTTGTTATGCCCGACAGGGCCCACAATGCTATAAATCTAAATGTACCTACCTAAGTTCACATTGTGCATTGCAATAAACCTAATACCTATAAACCTAATATTGAGTATTGAGTACAATGCCCCTTAACTGTTAGTACATTCACCAATTTACTTCAGTAGATAAACGACCCTTTAAAAAAAGAAAAAATAAAGACTCCTCCAAAAAGGTTGTCGTCACGTTCATAGGTTTGTCTGTTCGTCACGTAACAACTGTCCTAGTTAGTTCGAATTAACTTGTTGAGAAGAATTAGGAAGGTTCTGATATAGACGGTGTAATGAAGACTAAAGTAAAAAGTTCATAGAAATACTAGTGTTGTACATAGTTTTTGTCGTAACTAGTGTAATTGGCCTTGACCGTTTTATGTTTAATAAACAGGTAGGTCTTACGTACTTGATGTATCTAGCCAACTTTCATAACTTAATTAATGAATATCGTTATAACAAAGGCTCAGACTATTAATTAAGTTTTTTTTTATAAAAACGATAAGCGTCATACCCATTTTGGTTTCCGTACCCGAAGGGGGCTAAACTGAACGGAACTAAGCCATTCTGTCTGTTAAGGAGCTGTATCTCATGAACCGTAATAGGTAGACAGTTTCCCAGATCGGTTATTCTATTGCAGCTATAACAACAAACATTAAAATTAAAGGTAGCCATACAAGAAACGCGCTTCATAAGCTGAACAATTTTTTTTTTATTTATGGTGTTAACTATTATACGGTGGTACAGAATCCTACGCGTGCGAGCCGACTCGCACTTTACCGGTTTTTAATTTAACATAATTATGTAGATTAAAAAAAACTGGTCCATGTACCTAGTCCGAGTACTAGTAGTAGCTACCTTACTATTGTACGGTGGTACAGAACCCTACGTTTGCGGGTCCACTCGTACTTTGCCAGTTTTTTCATAATTATGTGGATAAAAAAAATAAACTGTCCCAAGTAACTAGTACGAGTACCTACTAGTGGTAGCCCCCTGATGGCTCAGCTTCGGAAAACCTCGACAGAAACGAGCCGAGAGGATTTGTCACGGTCTCCCTTATTCTTACAAAAAATAAAGCAGATTAACTCCGCCGGTTTTTTTCGAGGACCTAAAGGATTTTCTTTGATCTCTCAAAGGTCCATTCATCATTACAAAGGGCGACTTAACTTCATAAACAAAAAAAATTTAAAATCAATCCCATTTGTTCCCGATTTGGACATATTATTTTTTGCTTTGTTAAATACCAACATTCTGTCTATGTTCAAATAAAAATCAATTCACGATCCTACAAGTAATTTTTTTTCTTAAAACATGGCAACTCCATCCTTCCATCTGCCTACCCTTTTCCCAAACTTGTTGGGGTCGGCTTGCAGTCTAACCGGATGCAGCTGAATACCAGTATTTTACATGGAGCGACTGCCTATCTGACCTCCACAACCCAGTAACTGGCCAATACGATACCGCTTGGTAAAACTGGCTGTCAGATTTTCGGGCATCGAACGACCCGTAACGACTGTCAAAGATGCACAAATGACAGCCGGGACCAACAGCTTAACGTGCTTTCCGAGGCACGGAGGAGTTTCGTTATGTAAAGATGGTCACCCATCCACGGCCAACCCCGGCAAGCGTAGCTTAACCTGATGGATCGACCTGTGCGGATTTTAGTACTCAGCCACGAGCTCCTTTTACTTGTAGGATCGATTCACGAACGAACGAGGAAATTTCCTAAAACACAGCAAGTACCTATTAACATTAAAGAAAGCCATAAACAAAACACTATCAAATACTTCTTTTCTACCATTTAGTTTCCCCCGCTCATTTAGGTTACGGAACTTAAAGAGCTACTTTTAATTACTCTATTAAAGCGGCCAGATCTTTGCATTTCCACTTTGGTACACCCATCCCCCGCACCCCCCCTTCTTCTAGAACTCAATAGCTTAGTTTCGAAAGCTATAAATTTCAAGGAGCTAAAGCGTTCTCTCAAAATTTTACTGCAACAAAATTCATGAAGTCGAAAATGATAAACAAAATTTTATGGCTAGCAATTTTGCATAAGTTTAAAATATTTAAGGATGTGACAAATTTTCCTTGGATTTGGGGTGAAGTCTAAGTGCTTGACTTGATTTTGAATCCAGAAGGGTGAGTTTAAGCCAGCTTACTGTCTTACGACAGCAAACGTCACGGGCATCTGTCAAGCATAGTGATGTGGCAATTGGGTATTTTTAAATACCGTTACTTTTTATGAACTGTCAAAACGCGGAATTTGTACATGATCTGTAAGAGATATAACAATGTGACGTCACAGATTTTTTTAATCAATTGGAATACTTATTAACATTAAATGCAATTTTACAATTATATCTTCGCATCATATTTCATTTCTGTACGGTGATGGAAATTTTTAACACGAGCGGTCTTCTTTCTATGTGATTTCGTTTTTTTTTGACCGTATCAAATAGTCAATTAGAGTATGTTGCGGTTAGTTCGGCGCTGAGATAAGACTGTACTAGCACAGTATAATTTACTATTTATACTGTGGTTCTAGTTAATGGAGTTGTGCCAGGGTATTTCATTAATTTTTTGCAATTTACAGGTCAGCATTAGGTCGAATGGCAGCCGGGATCAAAGGCTTAACGTGCTTTCCGTGACACGGAGGGGTCTCGGTATGTAAAGAATGCCACCCATTCACGGACCAGCCACGGCCAGCGAAGCTTAACCTGACCCATCGACCTGTGCGGCTGTTATTGCTTAGCCACGAGCCCCTCCAACAACCCAAGCGTCACATAATATGGACCTAGCGAACCTACATACACAATGTTTTTGTTACAAGCAAGTTATTAAAACAACATGCGATCCCTTGTCGAATACCTCTTACTAACGAGACTGGCTTGTACAAAGGGTTATAAATATATACATACGTGTATATGTACATATACATTGTATACAATAGTTACCCGCCGGAGGGTATACATGGCGGGAACTATCTTAGAAGATCTTATTACATCTTTTGCTCTCTACACAAAATGCTGGGAAAATGAATTAATGAGTTGGTGTCTTCAAATAGAAGGGCGAGGATGAAGCTGATATTTCTGAGTCTAGAGCTATTTTATTTTGTGATAGTAATTAGGTTTCTTTTTCTCGTACCAATATGAATTATACCTCTACATGCATAAGATTAGGTCATGCCCCGTGGTAAAAATATTAGCTAGGGCTGTCCAAGATACGCCAAACACGGATATATTTTCGTATCGCTACTCATACTATTTGAAAAGTCGATATTTTTCATCTCCCAAAAATAACTAAACATAATCCATGAATGACACAGGTATTCTCTCTTCGACAGGGTGGGCTGTAATCTACCACGCGGGCCCAGTGCTAGATGACACATGTCGTCGAATGTTCGAAATAGAACAAGCCGGTTTCCACAATTTTGACAGCAGTGGTTATGATATTATAACACAAAGTAAAAAGCCTGCCTGGATATGAACCCACGAGTTACAAGTCGAAAGTACCTCCCGGCCACCACTCCTCCCGATGCCAAAAAAAACTAAACACCACAAAAACTTGCCTCTACTTAACCCTTCAGTGAATGAAATTCCAAAAGACTTTAGTGCTCAAATTTTGTTATAGTAAAATGAACTTCTCCGCTTGCCAGCCCCAGACCACTGAGTCTGGGGCTGGGTTCATTCACTGACTGATAACAGTCGTAGCCACTGGGCTACGACTGTTATCAGTCAGTGAATGAATTCATGTTTAAATATGAAGCCGTTCCAAACAACAAACAAAGACACAATTTCCAATAACGAATCAATCCGGAACTTAGGCGAAACATATCAAACATTTCCATATCAATCCGACACAAAACAAACCCCCTAGTCACACATCCCAAATAGGGTAACTATCTTATACGCGAACAAATTGTTACAGCAACTTAAATCGTGTACGCATAACTTTCGTCTGCCTAATAATAATAGATGTTCCCTTCCCGCGGGCTACGGCGGGCTGTCGAAAATATCTGAACATTAGCACTCGCATGATGGTAAGCGGGATTGTCCGAAAGGGTTACCGCTACCCCGGAACATAAAGGGCTACGGAAGGAACATGGATGGGTTTTAGTCAGTAAGAGTCTGACACTCCCTTCCGCTCCACCCAGAGCGGGAGCAGTCATTGGATGATTTCCCAGCCTTAAAAAAAAAAAAAAAGCACTCGCATGATAAATGGTATGAGGATGTATTTGATACATTGTCAGAAGATAGGAGATCTAGGTCAGATATTAAGACTATGGGAAGTTTAGGTGAGATGATGTATCGTGTTTTGGATATGTTGTAAAGCAGGTTTGAAGTACCCCTGGAAGTAAATAGGTTGGTGTTTGGAAGCAACTCACCTTGATGTTCAGTGATAGTATAATTGATGTTAACCGCAGAACTTTACTCTTCTTTATTTATGTCAATTGTCTTTCACACGTCATAAGTATTAGCTCAACTTCAACTCAACTAAGTTGGTATCGGCTTCCAGTCTAACCGGATGGAGCTAATACCAGTATTTTTCATGGAGCTGCTTATCTGACCTCCAAAATCCAGTCAATAACTGGGTAATACGAAACCCCTTGGCAAGACTGGCTGTCGGACTTTCAGGCTTCTGACTATCACTTCTATTTTCTCACAACGGAACAATATTAAAATGATATTCAAAACTCAGATAAGTAAAACAACAGTAAGTCGTTTTTACGTCGACATGTCTGAGCGAAGATGTATGACAAAATTGAAAGCCGTAGAGATTTTGACGCCAATCCACCTCAATATTGAAGTCAAAGACATTGGTAGATTTGAACTTTATTCCGATTCTTATATTTAAATTTTTGAGGTAGAAACGAAAAAGATTTATCTATCTTACTCATAGCATCACAAAAACTAGTTGGATAATATTTTCGGTCTTGAATACTAGTGTTTTTATTCTAGGACAAGAATATATAAAGGAAGTCCTATAATAACAAACCTTATGGTATCGGATAGTAATGAATTAAATAAGCAGTTGGTTCAACTTGAATTATTATTTTAATCAAGGACTGGACGTTTTACAATCCTAGACATATTATATTTCCTTCCAGCTGTCACTTGTCAGTTCGAGAGCGAACTGTCAAATCGTTTATTGTTCTTTATTTGTCTTTTTTAATGGCTTTTCACTCGTACCAGAAAGGTTGTATATTGATTAAATATAATGAGATCTGGGAGTTACCTAGTAGTACTTAATTTCATAATATTTTTGCCCGTGCGTTACTTAACGTTCAAGCTACAGTTTCATTACAAAATATACTGACAGCAAGTTATAATTACATACGCACACACGCGCACACGCACGCACACCCACATACTATAATTTATTTATTTTAATAACGAAGTAAAATTATAATTTTACTTCGTTATTAAAATAAAAAACATTCCCTTCACATTTTAACTCATTCAAAGAAAAGGGATATTTTGACTTCACGAGAGTATAATCAAGTTTATTTCTAGGGGATTTGTTTATACAAAGATGACAGTTAATAAGTTATTTATCATCACACTTGTAATCCCCACAGAGGGCAGCTGAGCTGAACTTTAGCCGTGTCTTAATCTTCGGTTGTTTGCAACTTCTTGGCAGGACCACCGCCGGAATGCGTTTGCATTAAATATTATATAAGTACAGCTTTATTTTACCTACTAACGGTCCCGACAGACTGATTGAAATTTAGCTAAAAGGACGTTCCGTTTTTCTCGAATTTGATTTTTTCAAGAAAACTTTTCCAATTTTTATATGAATATTTCGAAGATATTAAAATAAAAATTGCTGAATCGGTCCAGCCGTTACCGCTTATCAACAAACAGCATTTAAAACTAATCAGAAACTAATAAGATTTTGAAGTCTAACATCACATGGGAAGATTTGAGGCTATGGTCTAGTCTATATGAATTAAACTAAGTATTGTAAGCAGTTCCTTACTCTGGCTTTACTAACATAAGTTACCTACCCCTGCTAAATCAGCTCTTATTAAACCCTGTTTCCTAATAAGTCCCTTTAGGAAGACTGAAACAAACCCACATAAATCCTTATTAAACCAAAAACAATTTACCATAAACAAAAAAGTAACGAGTCTAAATAGCTTCATAAAACACTTTTAGCAGGGAAGTGGAATGTGTTTTTTGTGCCGATTGTACATCGGCACAAAAAACACATTCACGAAATATGTACACTATGTACAGCGCGCAAAACGGCCAGTTCCTAACCTCAACATACAGTTTCTCTCATTTTAAAAGGGGAAACTAAAAAAAAATCTCAATTACATTAGCTAGCGCGTTCCATTACACGAAATACGAAAGGCAGTAGTGTGCTGGCTGAATAGCGGAGCGGCCTGAGGTTATGCCAGGCAAAAGTGATTTTATTTACAAGTTAATTATTTTTAAAAGAATCACGTTCTAGAATGATATTTGAAATTCGCATGTTATGTTTTTTTATTGTAACTAGTTACCATGAAGTAACGGGCTGGATAGAATACTCTTTATTATGTACACCATTTATGTATATTTAACGTAACGTATGTAACTATATTATCACACTATGTATGGTATATTTATTTCGTGGTACATAAAGCCTAGTTTCCGACTACAGAATATATCACTATAATATAGTATAACACAAAGATGCTTTTTGTATATACGAGTATCTGTGTGACTGGTCAGTTCTTTTAAACTACATGATTAATACGTTTTTCCGCGGCTTTCACCATGATTTTAAAAATGTATTCTGGAACATTTATGTGTTATTAGAATAGAGAAATCTGGTTCGTCAACTCAAAACAATTGCGTATTTGAAGGGTAGTCAATAACATTACTTTTTATGCACTGTCAAAACGCGGAATTTGTACGTGATTTGTATGAAATATAAAAATGTGACGTCACGGATTTTTAGAATCAAATGGAATACTTATTAGCATTAACAGAAATTTGAAAATTATGTCTTCGGATAATATTTTAATTTCTGTACGGTGATGTAAGTTTTTAAGACGAGCGGTCTTTTTTCTATATTTTACTTTAGACCGTTTCAAATAGTCAATTGTGCGAAAAAGAGGTTACAGTCTTCACTTCATTTGTCATAAGCCCCGATTTTAGTGTTCTAAATTCGAAAGTTAAAACTGTTTTGAACAAGCCTTTAAAATTTTAAAGGCTATTTGAATATCACGTGTCCGCAAGTGCTTCAGCGAGACGGAACAAAATGACAGTAGTAACGGTTCACATAAAACAGACACTGCACATGAATTCATAAGAATTTTTTATAGGTTTCTGAGCTCAATTCAACAATTATTGAGAATTTGGATAAACGTATTTCGTAAGAAAGGAGTAATGGATATAGAACTACGTGCGAGAGATTTACAAAATAACATAGGCAGAGGTGTAATTAAAATACGCCAGCACATCAAGTTACTACAAACTGTTAAATTTCCTCAATCGATTTTGAACTTAAAGGTCAAGGTTATAAGGTTTAAAATCATTTGAATAAATTTGACAGTTTGGTATAACTTGATGCACTGGTGACCGTACACACTATTCTGTGTGTACGGTCACCAGTGCATCAAGTTAAACCAAACTGGCTAATCTTTCTTAACATTTTGCCAGTTATGTGTAAGTCCTTTAACAGAGGGCGAACCTATTTCCATCAGCAGCGCAAAATATAGGAGAAAGATTATATTACACAAATGGTATTAAATCACAAATATTCCAGATTTTTAAGCTTAGATTACATGACCGGCTAATAACTAATATTAAAACCTTTATAAAGCAATATTTAGTTGGAAGTTATAGTGTCTTATTTCAGTGATGAGAAAGACAAAGAAGAGTTGTGTACATCTGTACCTTGATATTTACGGCTGGAGTCTGAAGGTCTGAAATCACCTTTGATATTATTATTATTACACTTTTTCCTGAAATTAGACACATTTTTCGACTTAACCTGGACATTGAGCCTTGTATAACCTTACCAGCTGGCTATTATTTTTATGAGGCCATGAGCATTAATGTACCCAAACAAATATTACCCATTCGAAGTTGTTAAAGAGAACAGAATTCAAAGATACAAAGCTTCATCATCATCTGCCTAGCCTTTTCCCAACAATCTAGGAGTCGGCTTCCAGTCTAACCGGATGCAGCTGAATACCAGTATTTTACATGGAGCAACTGCCTATCTGACCTCCACAATCCAGTAACTGGGCAATACAATACCCCTTGGTAAGACTGGCTGTCAGATTATCGGGCTTCTGACGACCCGTAACGACTGTCAAAGATGCACAAATGACAGCCGGGCCAACGGCTTAACGTGCTTTCCGAGGCACGGAGGAGGCTCGGTATGTAAAATTGGTCACCCATCCACGGCCAACCCCGCCAAGCGTAGCTTAACCTAATGGATTGATCTGTGCGGCTGTTAGTACATAGCCACGAGCTTCTTAAAGATGCAAAGCTACAGCTTGTAAGAAAGTGTTGTACAGACGCCAGCACATCAAGCTATCCCTAACTGTCAAATTTTGTCAATTAAAAATGAACCTTATGTCTTTGCAATAAAGTTGAAATACTATCAAAGAAATTTGACAGATTGTGGTAACTTGATGTGCTGGCCTCTGTACCTACTGATATATTAAATGCTTTAACGATTATAATGACGGATTTCTATGGGTACCTACATGGGTAGAACATGGCCTGGTTTTGGACATAGAAAACCTACTAACCTACCTCGCAGTCGAAGTCGTGGGCAGGAGCTAGTTGCTTTATAATGAACAATAGCGTATTCTGGACAGTTGGCTTGAAAATTTTAAAAACTTAATTTATTTCAATTGCAGCAATTAATCTACCAAATCTTTACTAATAATTAAAGAGGAAAGATTTGATTGTTTATTTGTTTGCATTGAATAGGCTCCGAAACTACAGAACCGATTTTTATTCATTGTTGGGTAGCTACACTATCTCCATAGGCTATAAAATATTTTGGCCGTGGACAATAGTGTGGGTTATACGTTTATTAAATGAACTTTATTAGCTCTGATGCATAAATTGTAACGTGTAACTGTTTTTTGTCCCTAAATAAATAAATAAAAAAATAATTAGGGATCCTTACTAAAACTGCAATAATGACATCCACGCGGGCGAAGCCGCGGTAAGAAGCTAGTTATAAATAATTTAGAACAACCAGTGCATTACATCGATACCATTACCAAAGCCACGCGATTAGCCGTTCATACAATAAACTATATAATTTTATGAAAACTGGCATCTCAGTTAAACGAACCACTACAACTATAACTATTAAATTACACACGCAAATTACCTATTTCGGCGGTCAGGGTTGGGTCAGTAGAAACCAACAAACGTTGAACTCGGACTACGGGCAACCTGTTAATGCCAAGAGGTCTTGCTATGATTGTTAACTTGAAATTGAGTGAAATAAAAATTATTTTTAATTTTCAGGAAATTGAACTTTATTACTATTGTGTTAGAGCTTACTGTGTTATGCTTTTGGTATTTTTATGATGTGAGCAACGTTTGAAATTATCGAGCTTCCATTCGCTTGAGATGGTTTATTGGAAGCCCTACAATAAGAAAATAATACAGTTTTATTGAAGAATACACAATGAAAACAGCTATCAAGGAGAGTTTTTGATCAACTTTTCGTGGAAGCTGATAGAATTATAGAAGAATGTTTAGATATTGTAAATCAATTTACTACATTGTGAAAGGAGATTGTTCTACGCCCATACATTGTTCGCCCTGGAGCCAACAGCGTAGAAAAAATCATTTTCTATTTGTAAACTGCCCTTATTAGCCCATAAGAACAAAGTTTCTTGACGGACACTTTAGAGAAAAGATTTATTTAAAGAAAAGGAACCGATTTTGAGGTTATTTTTAATAAAAGAAAACGTAAGTAATTCCTTCTAAAATCGCTATTTCTGGTTTCTACAAAGCATTAAACTTCAAATACAGTAAAATATGACCGTACATACAGTTGTATTATGCCTTTTAGGTACAGTTATTATTTATTGGTTGAAGTTTACTTTAAGCGAAGTCCGTTGTCCGTTGTCAAAATGCTAAGGCGTCGTTTAAGCAGATCACAGAATCAGTTATTCGAAGCCAGGTCACGTTGAAAGCAATCCAAATTGTAGTCCGTTAAACAGAAACAAAATCAAAAACGCCAAAAGAAATCGCCAAATAGGTACATAGTTACAACAACACAACACAGCCACAGGTTCGTCTCGGTGAGACGCTCCGACTGACGTAGTGACGTAGAGATGCTCTCTCGAAGATCAATAATTGTATATCGATTATCAATGACCACCTATTTAATCTGTGGTTTTAATTTAGTAGACCAAAATGATAGATCAATATGTCAAAAGTAAATTAATTTGTTCCGTTTCAAACATAAACACGTTTTTGCTATGATTCTACTTCGATTAAATTAATGCTAAAATAATAAAATATTTTGTTCCCAACGAACAATGTGTAACGTTTTAGTTTGCGACATTTAAAAATAGAGTTTAAGTACTTAAAAAGTAAAAATATGGCTATTGAAGTCGTGAAATGGTTATGAGAATAATTCACTAGAGTTGCGTCGTAAATGGAATTTCAATCGTTAAATGAGAGATTTTTTGACAAGTGAAAAAACATAGTTCATTAGATGGCGTGGGTAAAAAATACGTCTTTGTTTTACTGGCTACTGATAACAAAAACAAGATCCGTAAATAAGAAAGCTTATTTGATGTCAAAAACCTGAGACAGTGACGTATTTTTTACCAACGCCTCTTTTAAACTAATATTTTCTCACTTGTGAGAAAATCCCTCATTCGACTAGTAAGTACATTTTGTGAGTTTGTTTTGTTCATTATATTTTCATCATAATCGTGCTAGGCCATATTCATCATAAGTTCCATTAAAATGTTCACGAAACTAATTCCATGAAAAAAATATGCATGAAAAACTTTTATGTTGCACATTTTCAATGTTTTGTGATAAATATCGAACATCAATTATTTATCACTAGATATTATGGACATCGTCGTCGATATCGATATTTATGTAATATGAGCGAGAGCGACACTGTCAAATCTTTTGTGACATTCACATTGACAATTCCTTGAAAGATGGCGAGTTCAGTTGGTAATAAAATCAATGAGGTCACTCTTAAAAACCTATTAAGAATTAAACAGTGTCCGCTTGAATTTATTATTTTTAAAAAGCATATTAAAATATAATTAAAATTAACGTACACGTCAAATGTTTGTTGGTTATAGGGCGGTCTAGAACAATCTCCTTTGGTGATTTGAAATTTGGAAATTTGAATTTTTTTTTTGAGGATGGGAAATTATCAACCGCTCCGCTCTGGGTGGAGCGGAAGGGAGTGTAAGATTGACTAAAACCTATCCATGTACTTTCCTTAGCCCTTTATGTTCCGGGGTAACGGTAACCCTTTCGGACAATCCCGCTTAGGAGGAATTAGCTGGTGGTAAAATTTGGTACCTAATAGAAAATAGCAGGTGGTTAGCTCCTGCTGTAATATTATATTGCTCCTGCTGTAATAAGCATTTGTATAATCTAATACCACATAGTCTTTGCAAGCATTTGCTACCTCTGTGTATGATTTGCATTTAAAAATGTCTCATAATTTTAATTAACACTTTATAAGGTGTCTAATGGTGCAATTAATAATTAATGGCCTCCCAGTAACCACAAATTACAGCCATAAAGAAAAAGTAAAATAACAATTTCAATTTTCTATCAGGGCTACAAACTCGTGAAATACCAGCCCACCACAGCAAAAAAAGACAAACTCAATCCAGCTCAAATCAAGGCTGGTCTATATTTAATCTAGATTTCTAGCCCCAAACCAGGTATTGCCGACTTCCGCGAACAGCGCCCCCTAGTGAGTGTTTGCTGTCACGCGAATGACCCATCACTGATAAGTGCTGATAACACATGCTTGAGCGGTGGTTTATCTATGCATTTGAATGTTTTAAAGGCGCAAAGGAATTTGTGAATAATGCCTTTTAGAGGAGGTGAAGGAAATGAGGTGAAAACTTGTGGCTATTGATTTGGATTTGTTACCAACTGTTAAAGTCTTACCAATATATAACATACTGAACTATATTAATATACCGAGACTCCTGTGCCTCGGAAAGCACGTTAAGCCGTTGGTCTCGGCTGTCATTTCTGCATCTTTGGCAGTCGTTGCGGGTCGTCAGAAGCCCGAAGATCTGATAGCCAGTCTTAGCAAGGGGTATCGTATTGCCCAGTTACTGGGTTTTGGAGGTCAGATAGGCAGTCGCTCCATCTAAAATACTGCCTATTCAGCTGCATCCGGTTAGACTAGAAGCCGACCCCAAAACATAGTTGGGAAAAGGCTAGGCAGATGATGACTGAAATATATTAATGTCATTTTAGCTACTATTTCTCAGAACATCCATTATTCTCCAAAATCTTTCTAGTACTTTGATATACCGGAAATCACATTGCCTGCGTGGCGCAGTACGTACATTCATAAATACACGCCTTCTACCAATGGGGCTAGGCAGAATCTATAGTACGCCACCTACTACGCTCCTGTCGGCAAAACGGCAAAAAAATCACGTTTGTTGTATGAGAGCCCTCTCAAATACTGTTTTTTTCTGTTTTTTAGTGTTTGTTGCTATAGCGGCAACAGAAATACATCATCTGTGAAAATTTCAACTATCTAACTATCATGGTTCATGATATAAAGCCTGGTGATAGGCGGACGGATAGCGGAGTCTTAGTAATATGGTCCCGTTTTACCCTTTGGGTGTGGAACCCTAAAAAACGTAATGTACCCGTATATTATGTTAGGTACATGTTTTATATATGGTGACTAATATTCATATAAACATGATCGATCTACTACCTTGTGCTGAACTATTTTTAAGCTAGCTATTTATAACTATAAATATTTATCTAGTACTTACTATCAAATTATCAATCTACTGTTCATAAATAGTTTCTTATCAACTTCAGAGACACACCAATGATGAACACATAGTAACTTTCAATAACCGTAATTAAAAAATAATAAAATACCCCAAGCAATATAGTAATGAAATTAATTACCGCTACGCTTCTCGTAGCCTTCTCGTAGCGCTACACCGTAGCGTCGTAGCACCGTAGCATGGCAACGCGTGGAGTTGAAAGGTATTGTGACTTGTAACTGTTGGTTACGAATAGAAGGCTTCCTTACTGAAGTGTGTTACGACTTCCGAGTGGTTAAGAGTTTCTCAAATTTTATCGTTTTATATTTATGTGTGTGTTTGACTTGGTGGTGTGGTGTGGTATGACCTTTCATAAACATTAAAGTTTGGTAATACGACATGTTCCGTTCTTTTGTTTTTGGGACATTTTGCTAAAGTGTCATTTTGATTTATAAGTGTTTTGCTGTTAGGACAAATGACCAACATAATAAAATCATGTTTCGACCAACATACAACCTGATACTAATTAGCTTATTGTACTCATCATTATGAACAACTTTTATTCTGGGAACAAATCGGAAATCGCGAAAAATATCAACTGTTCTACACATGTTCGCAAAACTCGTCAAAATGTAGGGACCAGCTGATTTTTTGTCGCGATTTTTCGTGTGTTTCCATAGTTAGTAAAAGTTGGTGATCAATTTCATGAGCTTTGATCACCACGCCTTCTCTTCATAAAAAGAAGCCATCGCTCAGCGTGGACAATAATAGGCTGGTATTATTATTACATTTTACGTTGTTCCATTCAATCAGTTTTAATAATCCTGTGTAACCCGATCCTACTTTACCTTGAATAACAAAAAACCATCGCGAATTATTCCCCTTTGCGTTTTGTTAGCTCTTCAAAAGAAACCCGATATCTTTGTACAGTCGAGTCGTTTCCTATAATTACTTAGTATCCCGATTACTACCAACTCGTTCACGTTTATCTTTTATAAGTAAAGTACCTAACTCTTTTATGAAGATTCAAATTCATGATTATTTTCAGCTTTCACTGTTTATTACCCACTAAATTAATATAGTGTTAATCTAATCATATTTACATTTAAAAAAAATCTGTAAGTCACTACATAGTATAAAGCAAAGTTGCTTCCGCTGTCCTAATGTCTGTATGTATGCTTAGATCTTTAAAACTACACAACGGATTTTAATGCAGTTTTTTATAATAGATAGTGATTCAAGAGGAAGGTTCATATGTATAATAACATGCAATTTCCGTCGTCAATGCAGTCGAAGCCGCGGGCAGAAGCTAGTAAATTAATAATCAAAGAGCATCAAAAAATTCGTCCACATCACTGTCAACAGAAAAGTTCCCATAAGGCTGGCAGCATTACCACGTTGTATGGCAATGCTACTGCTTAAATATACCATTAGTAAGGGGTGAAATTCTCACTAACAGAAAACTTAGACAGCTTAAGTAGCGGGGCTCTAAGAACAACCTGTACATAGTATACACACGCATGAAACTAATACGTTATGAACAGTCGCCAGTCAAATTTTCTCAATCGATTTTGAACTTAACTGTCAACGTTTTAAGGTTTAAAATCATTTTGAGATATTTGACAGTTTAGTATTACTTGAACATGTAAAATACTGGTGTTCAGTTGCATATGTTAGGCTGGAAGACACACAATAGACAAACGATTTCTCTTTCATTCTGTGTTTATAATTATGTATTACACATCAAAGAGTACACTCATCATCAGCATCATCTGATCCTTATCTCATTTCTGACGGCACATACAAACTTTCTTGACAGAAACGGTAAATATTTGTACAGAGGCCAGCACATCAAGTTACCACAATCTGTCAAATTTCTTTGATAGTATGTCAACTTTATTGCAAAGACATAAGGTTCATTTTTAATTGAGAAAATTTGACAGTTAGGGATAGCTTGATTTGCTGGCGTCTATACATTAGAAACTATAGTGATATGACATGTGACACGTCAGCTGCTTCAGGTAATAGCTGTCAGTGGCCTTCAGTTGTTTTTTTTTAATTCTAATTTGGTTATTAGACTCGGGAGAGTTGAGTGGTTCAATTATGTTTTAGAAATTGTTAGTAAAATGATAAACCGTTTGTTGAACTCGCTTACACGTGGCGAAAGACAAGTGCGGCATAACACGGCTTCGAATTTTTGTTTTTGAGGTGGGAAATCATCAAATGACCCCTCCCGCTCTGGGTGGAGCGGAAGGGATTGTCAAACTCTTACTGACTAAAACCCATCCATGTTTCTTTCCTAGCCAAATTAAAGAACTTCCAATAGCCCGCTTCAGAAGCGCTTTACACAGATGGTTACTTGAGAATCCCTCCTACACTATAAAAGAATTCAGTTTAAATTTAAATAACCTTATGATTGAATATGTTTTAAGCTACCATTATACTACCATTGTAAGAACTTTTGTAACCATATTTATCGGCAAATAAATCTTTGACTTTGACTTTAGCCCTTTATGTTTCGGGGTAGCGGTAACCCTTTCGGACAATCCTGCTGGGGATAAAGAACCATGGGCTTTGCCTATTGGCAGAGTATTGTATTAAAAAAAAAAACGAAAAAACCAAAATACTAGGTTGAGATCGTAAATGAAAACATTTCAATTGCAAGTCTTTTTGATACCAGTTTGGAATTCAATTACATCAGAATTAAAACTACTTACGAAGTGAGTCAGCCAGTTGCATTTACCAAAGAGTAATCGTATGTAAGACTCAATAATGAAACACATAACAGCTTTATCATTACGTGATGTGATACAACAACCGATAATAACGGAGTTGTCTTGTTGCCTCTATTGACGGAGATGTGTTTGGACATCATGTCAAAGAACAAGCTCTCAAGATTTATGTACAGAGGCCAGCTCATCAAGTTACCACTATCTGTCAAATTTCTTTGATAGTATTTCAACTTTATTGCAAAGACATAACGTTTATTTTTAATTGAGAAAATTTGACAGTTAGGGATAGCTTGATGTGCTGGCGTCTGTACCTACTCCATAAAAACTGTGCACGTATAAAAGTACTAGACTAGTTGGTCATTCAGGACTGCCCATGTGAAATGACAGGTGTGTGAAATGAAAGGTCACCGACTAAATCCTTAGGGAATGTACATTGTTAGGAGTTTCCTAAAACATTTTCACTACATACCTAACCTACCGAAGTATCATAATGTAGTGGAAATGTGTTAATACGTTGGAAGAATTTGTATGTCTCGTTTTTTGGTTATAAACCCGGTGTTTTCTTGACTTTAAAAATATATTAAAACTGGATCGGTGCTGACGCCAGCACATATAGCTAGCCCAAACTGTCAGATTTTCCCAATTGAAAATTAACCTTATTCTTTTGTTATAAAGTTGAAAATCTATCAAATAAATTTGACAGATTGGGATTGGGGTCGGCTTCTAGTCTAACCGGATGCAGCTGAATACCAGTATTTTACATGGAGCGACTGCCTATCTGACCTCCACAACCCAGTTACTGGGCAATACGATACCCCTTGGTAAGACTGGCTGTCAGATTTTCGGGCTTTTGACAACCCGTAACGAATGTCAAAGATGCACAAATGACAGCCACATAAATATCCAAATATTTATACAATTCGAATAGGCCTTATGACGAGTTCCATCTCCAGATAAGTTTAACGAACGAACTGACCTGGCAGATGTTATCAAACTTCTATTTTGTAATTTAAACACTATGCTATAAAACCAGAAAGAGCTACATGTTTGGTCCAAACTGAAATCTTAAACATAAAAACATTTTTCATGAAAAAATACATTCAAATCTTATCAGCCGGGAATTTCTTCACTCCGCTGTATCAACAAACATATTTATACCTACATACGAGTTACTTTTAAGTGAGTGTTATCAAATACACAAGTCAATAAGATAAGAAGAACGATTAACTCGATATTTAAGATAAAACTATATAACATCAATTGTGATAACAACCATGCGGCTTACAGAAGTATTAAATAAATATATAAAATGAATTCTTTCTTGTCATGAACATGGTACGAAGTTTTTTTCCTGTTATTATACTGAGTACAACAGAACTCGTGAAAAAAAAATCACCTGTTCTCTTCATTTTGAGGACTACTCTCACTAGAGCCATACGCGTGGTGAATGAGGTTCACGGGAGGGTTGATGTATTGTGGTGCAACTTGAGTGAATTCGCAAAAGTTACACTATATGTATTAAGTTATTTAGATTAAGATATATTTTAACTAGGTATAAGGTGTAGATTTAGGATTTAGAGGAAGTAGTAGATTAAGTAAGGCCACTCTGTCGCATTGGGTCATAGAATCTTACCTACACTATAATTACAATGATAGTGTAGGTAAGATTGTTACAAATAAATAAATAAATAAATAAATAAATTTTGACGAGACACGTGACCAAAAATGTATAGAACAGCTGATTTATTTTTTGCGATTTCGGAGTTGGTCTCTTAGCAAAAGTTGTTCAGTTTGGTGGTCTGTAGCATATGTTTTTGTATGTATATACCCTTTCGGTTACACCCTGTTTATATTTTGTTGCGTCTTATAGCAGTATTATTTTGATATTACTTCACATTGGAAAGAGATAGAGATATTACTGCTATATAGCTTCATTTCTTTCTCACACTGAAATAATATTATATATTATATAATATGTAATAAAATAACATTGTTCTTTTAGGTATGTTTTGAGGTAGTAGTAATATTGTTACTGGAATATTCTTCTGCTAGTCGTAATTCTGTGTCCATGTCGTATTACCCAGTTACTGGGTTGTAACTCAGATAGGCAGTCGCTCCATGTAAAATACTGGTATTGAACTGCATCCGGTTAGACTGGAAGCCGACCCCAACATAGTTTGAAAAAAGCTAGGCAGGGAGTCTTTGTCCATGTCGGTCAAGTGTTATAGGGTTTTCCATCGGGTAATAGACTCGCATGGGACCTCTGCCTATACCTTAGGGAATAACTGGCTTGATTTTATGTGTTTGCTTTGTTTTTTTATTAGTCAGTTTGCGCTGCCAAGATGGTGTCTACCGACGGGACTTTGAGACTATATCTACTCTACTCCAGGTTGTGGATAATGTCAACAAAATCTTAACAGTTTTCAATAAAATTTTGTTAAGGTAATATTTTATATGGTTTTCTTTTTAGTGTGTCGATTGGATATAATCGATATATTATTTTTATCTCATAACTGTTTTTTTTGGTCTACTTTATTTGTTTTCATACGGTTTTCTATGACAGTATTTATGGATAAAATAAAAATGAGAAAACACTTTTTTACTGTTTTTCCAGAAAAGAAAAGGGAATTAAAGCAACGCTTGCGTAAAGTTCTTGTCGATAGGAAAGGATTTTTACCTGAAATTCTTACAAAAGTTTGACGACAGTATGGAATAGTGACATTTATAAAAAAGCGACTATTTCGAAAATATGATATACTATTTTCAAAAACTTCTTAAAACGTTACTGCTGTTGGTTCTGCTGATTATCATTAAAAAAAAATATTATTGTTTAGATGAACGCACAACTTCTTGCAAACTGAACCGTATCAAAACGCATGAATAAAGAATACAGAAATAGGAAACATACAAACAGATAAACAAGGAAAACATAAAAACAATTTACATTTATTTGTATTGTAATTTACTTGAAATAAGTGTCCCATATTAAATTCTCGAGTGTTTTCTTCGACACAGAGAGAAGTGTGTCATTGGTGTATTGCAATGTGAAATAACAGTGTCGATTGCGTATAAATAATATCAATCTGCCGTGCCTTTTCCCAACTATGTTGGGGTTGGCTTCCAGTCTAACTAGTACCAGTTACCAGTATTTTACATGGAGCGACTTCCTATCTGACCTCCACAACCCAGTCAGTAACTGGGTAATACGATACCGGTAGGTTACTGGGTAAGAGTGGCTTCAGACTTTCAGGCTTCTGACTACCCTACTATTATATTATTTATACGATTGCGTATAAATAATACCAGCCTATTACTGCCCTTCTACAAGGCACAAGTATCTTCTCATACCTAGAAGGCACGAGCATTGATCATCTCACGTGCTCAAGACGGTTTGGCGACTTCGGGCTTATATGAATGACTATAATGTCGAAGGTAAGAAAGTACGAATGAATTGAAAAGTCACATTGGTTCTGAGCAGACGAGGGCGGAACCAGCCGGCCACCGATTTTAAGCCGATACATACAATCCTACTAATATTATGAATGTGAAAGTTTGAGAAGATGCATGTTTGTTAGTCTTTCACGCAAAAACTACTGAATGGATGTGTATGAAATTCGGCCCAGAGATATGTTATAGTCTACAATAGCCCATAAGCTACTATTATTCCTGGAAAAATTTACGCTTCCCGTGGGATCATTTCCGACATCCAAGCGGACGAAACCGCTGGCAGAAGCTAGTTAACTATAAAGGACGAACAATTCAAGGCAAGTAAAAAGGTCTTGTTGGAAAAGTTATCAGAGTATGCGTTGACATTCCATGGCATTCCCTCGATAGACCAAGATGACGCTAGGAAGAAGTAATTACATTATTATTAAAATATTTTCCAATATTTAACCATCATCTTTTTATTGTAAACCGCGCAATCACTTGAATAGTTTATAGTGAATTTAGGTCAAGTAGATGTTACGATAGCTATATATATTTCTACAACACACAACACCATACGTGTAATCTCTGAGGGGTTTGGCAGAGGTGTATTACCTGTAGTACAACCACATTTGGCCAGTTATATTTAAGTCCAGCGAACCAGTCAGCCAGTCCAGTTCAGATACAAACCGATGCGAATTAACCTTTTGAACGCCAATCACTTCTATAAAAGTTCGAGATTTTCGTGCCCTCAGCGCCACTACTTGATTAGAAGTAATTATGGTATAAAATAAATTTACGACTTTTACAAGACCTTTTATTTTGTTTTTATGGAAGATTGCCCTGTTATAAGCCATATTTTTAAGTTATTCACACATAATAAGTTCTTGTTTGTTTTATATTCAATAGAAACAAAAACGCCAGAAAATATTTCAAAGCCCCCAACGCCAAGTACTTGATATAAAGTAAGCCAGTGATGGGACACGATGAAGACCTCGCTATATTTCATCTCGTCGAAACGATCATAAATACTATTATTGCAAGAAAATGACGTGAATAAATAATATTTTATAAATATTGCAAACTATAAACTACGTTTTATTCACCTTAATCAAGAATAAATAGGTTTTCTAATCATTGTCGATAGTGAAACACCGTTTGAAAAACCCATCCCTACAAAGTGGCTAGTTGTCAGTGCCCACAACGCCACGAACTTGTATAGAAGTAAACCTGTGACGTCATAAGCGGACGGGTTTCAAGGTCATAGTGACTTTGTGCATTTTAGTGTAGTGCAACATCTTGCGTTGGCGCACGTGTTCTAACAAAAAATGAGTGACGGTGAATATGACGAATTATTGCGAGTTTTACAAGGTGTGGTTTTAAAAAGATCTGTAACATCTGCGTAAAACAGTGACTTACCCTCCATTTTCATTTAAAAAAAAAACACGTAGAAAACCACGTATCTAGCTTCTATTGATTGAAGTAAACGAAATAAAATGCATGAATCGGTTGAGGTTATGCACGTGTAACTCGACCACAGTGAATAGAAAAATACGGGTTGTTGTACATTCGTCACAAAGTAAATTCGTCACAAAAAAAATATGTGTAAATTCGTCACAATTCCCAATATATTAATTTTGTTTATTGTTTTGAATTCGTCACATCATTACAATCCGTATGTACCGATAGCAAAAAATAAATAAGAAGTAGAATGAAATTGTTGTATATTTTTCATAATCACAGCACGTTTACTAATTTACCTTACATCTACATAAAAATCACAGTTTTCAAGTGAATGATTTAAATAAAAAAATTTGGCTGCAATCGCTACTTAAAGAATAAAATTTTTTAAAAGAAGGTTTGTGACGAATTTACCCATATTTTTAATACGTGTGACGAATTTACTTTCAATGTATGGATTTTTAAAATATGACGAATTTACTTAGTGACGAATGTACAACAACCCAAAAACACCATAGACATCGACATCTAGACATCCTTATATCAGAAAGGATTTTGACGTGCCTCGAGCGCCAACGACTTGATATGAAGTAGAAGGATTACATTTGGAGACAAATAGGGATGTGCCTTCTAGAACACACGTCTAATAAATTTACAATTCTTTTCTTTTATTATGGGAAATATATCCAGGTTTTCATATTGATTTTTTTATGAAATGAAATAAAATATGAAAATACGGTATCAGTTTTTATTTAGCTTCGTAAATTGGTGAATAAACATTAATTTCAACTTATAATATTATTTGTCGATAGGACATTAATCCCATCCCTACGTTTGACTATAGATACGTTATACATTTTTAGCGTGGCGCTGGAGGACACATCGCGTATTATATAGATGGGCGTTCAAAAGGTTAATTTACTTTGATTGATTTACATATAACTCTTGCACTGACAGATATTTATCGGAAAATGGTTTGTCTGCATTTATTTATACAAAATGTCATACTATTTACAAGACTTTTTTGTTATTCGGGGTGATTTAAATAACGAAAACTATCTAAATAACTAACTAATAAAGAGGAGCTCGTTGCTAGGTAATAACAGTAGCACAGGTCGTAACAGGGTTGGCCGTGGCTGGGTGACCCTCTTTACATACCGAGACTCCTCCGTGCTTCGGAAAGCACGTTAAGCCGTTGGTCCCGGCTGTCATTTGTGCATCTTTGACAGTCGTTACGGGTCGTCAGAAGCCCGAAATCTGACAGCCAGTTTTACCAAGGGGTATCGTATTACCCAGTTACTGGGTTGTGGAGGTCAGATAGGCAGTCGCTCCATATATAATACTGGTATTTAGCTGCAACCGGTTAGACTGGAAGCCGACCCCAACATAGTTGGGAAAGGCTAGGCAGATAAAAATAACGAAAACTGATATTTAATTTAGACGATATGATGCATCGTCGAACATGGTATGAGGAAAACCCCTAACAGGTTATCTTCCGACGGTCACAGCTGAACGATACCTAGTTGATAAAATTTTATATCGCAACATAATTTTTACCAGAAATTCCTTAAGATAGGAGTTATTTTTAATAACATTGGCGGTTCAGCGTTTTTCCTTTTAAATCAAGATCGGGTATGATAGTAAAAAGTAACGACACAAGAATTTGGAAGCCTGTACTAGTAAAATGTACTAGATTTGGCCCTGTTCGCCGACATGCTATGTCCTCGATAAAGTTATGACGGTGGTGGGCTCGCGCAGACGGCACTTGTGACTTTACAGTTAATTTATTTTCAGTTCCATATGCTATAATGAGAGCTGTGGTAGCATGTGGAAATGGCTCTGACTGTAAATTTTTAGGTCGTAGGCAATTCGTACTGTCGTACGTTCGAACCCAGCATCGAAGCATGCACTTCACTACATAGTATAAAACTAAGTCGCTTTCTCTGTCCCTATATCCCTATGTATGCTTAAATCTTTAAAACTACGCAACGGATTTTGATGCGGTTTTTTTTAATTGATAGAGTGATTCAAGAGGAAGGTTTATGTGTATAATTTGTCGACATATTATGCGGGCGAAGCCGCGGGCGGAAGCTAGTTACTAATAAACAATTTCATCACTACTGCTCTCAAATCGGTGAAGGAAAACATTGTTAAGAAACCGGCATATCCTAAATTTGAAGACCTGTGATATCTACCACCCGCACTGGCCTGCGTAGTACGTTACGACCAACTCTCTCTCGAAAAGAGGAGGTTGTGTACCAGCAGGGGAAACGCTATAGGCTGATTATGCATGCTTATGCTATGGTAGAATCACGGAAAACTAAATTACTTACCTAGATTCAGCTAATCCCTTAGATGTTCGCCTATTAGAAGCCGTTTGCTTGTAAGAGCTCAACGATTTACATGGTTTAATTTATTGTCATTTCGAGAGAATTTTTCTTATGAATCAATGGGGTTCATACGACATTTGTGGGGCTAATTGGAAAACTTATTTACCTAATGCCGATTTTTTAATCAATAGATAACGTTTAACTAAAGAATAAAGTTGGTAGTTTGACGTTTTGCTATACAAAAGCTGTTAAACCGTATCTCACATAAAAGGGGAACTGAAAATCTGCCCCTAAAGTTAGAAAAATTCGAAGTGCGTTATATTTTTCAAGTATGGAAATTACGAGATGTTTTAGAGTTTCTATATTTAGATACATGATGTGATAGATACAAAGTCTATTTGTCGAATTTGCTTATCTTTCATGTAAATATTTTCATTCATACCCTTGGATAACTGATAAACAATTGAACATAGAAAGAAGTAATTAAGATTACTAAGAAAACTTTGACGTGATAATGGACGCCGACCCCAACCTAGTTGGGAAAAGGCTAGGCGGAAGGATGTGTTATTTGGCTTTGTTGATATAGATTAATGTCGGATTATCACTTTTAGCGAAATATCTACAAAAATCTAGTCAAGTATATCGGACCACGCACAATGAAAGGTTCCGTTGTTGGGATGAATTTATTCCAAGAACAAAATGAACATTACTTTTATTTCCCATAAAGATAACAGTTCACTTAAAATGAGATACATCTGAGTTATTATATTTGTGATCCTTCCCTCTGGGGTGTTGGTAACGTTACGGGCTACTGACGCCAGATTAAGCTATCCCCAACTGTCAAATATTCCCAATTGAACATGAACCTTATCTTTTTATAATAAAGTTGAAAATCGATCAAAGAAATGTGACAGATTGGAGTAGCTTGGTATGCTGGCTTCTGTACATACGTTCCTGATGTTTTGTTTTAAATATGTTTATTATTAACACACTTCTTGAAATCCCCCGTTTAGATTATTGAACGGTTGTGCTATCAACTAATATTGTTTTTGTCGGTAATTAGTCCGTGCGTAGTCATTATTTGTTAGTCGTGTGGCATAATTTTTTCCCGTACATTTCAACTGCAAATGTAAGTTTTTACATACAATATTGGGAAATTTACCATGTTACTCAAAATTTTTTCTGCACATTTATTTCCAAATTTTGGTCTTGGAAGGAACATGGATGGGTTTTTTTTTAGTAGATAAGTATTAAAAAAATATACTTGAGACCCTCACATCAAGCGGCTTTCATTTGATAAGACACCCAGTTTGAATTTCTTTTAATTTTCTTATTTGTCTCCCAAAAGTATCCCCCATATTTATTTACATTACACATTCATATTTGTAAAGTGTTCCAATTTCTACTTAATCGGTCCATTTAATTCGGAGCAAATTGGCTGTGATAGACAAACAAAGTCACGAGTGATCGCAAGTCCCTTTTCAATTCCAAACTGCAAAATCTGAATTTCAAAGAAAAAGAAAACATCGAGAATCTTTCCGGACTCATTCTCAATATTACAAAATTTAAATATTATTTTCATGAAAGTAATTTTAGCTTTCATGAGAAAACTAAAGGCAAGGATTTTCCTGTTGACCATATTATTAAAGTGTCCCTTGAAGCGATCTTGGTGGGGAAACTTACATTTTGTATGCATTTCCGAGTGCGGCCAAATATCATTGACAGCGTATTTATACTTTAGTGCAACTCCTAAAGTTAGATTTGAAATTCAATGGGAAGTCATTTTATTTTCATTGTGTTTATATCTTGGCTTTCGTGAAATTACCAGCCTATTTAGCCTATTCTTGCAGTTGGACATTAATAGGCGCCTTCTCATACAGAGAAGGCCCGTTCATTGATCACCATACTTGCTCAAGAAGAGTTAACGATTTCAGGCTTAATTTCATTACATAAGTTCAGGTTTTCTCACGATGTTTTCCTTCACCAATGGCAGCGATGTCCATCATAAATTCAGAAAGTACGTATCGAATCTTTTCTTTCCTCGTCTGTGAGTGACTAACATGTTGTCAGAGTTTTTATGCTGCCTATGGGCTTCCTAGCTTTACATACTGAAAAATATCTCTCAGGTATGCCAGTTTCCTCATCATGTTTTCCTTCACCGTTTTTTTAGCATGTGATAATTATACAATACGCACATGTATCCGAAAAGTCAGAGGTGCACGCCTTGGGTTCGAACTCGAGACCTAAGAGTTGGCAGTCCGTCGGTCACACCACCAGGCCATCACTGCTTGTCAAGCATATCATACATATAGAATGAGAAAAGAACATTCAGGTACTCAAACAGTAATATATAAACACTTCCTGTACCTCTTTGTGACAGATCGTTTTCTCAAAAATGCAACAATTGGGAAAACTCTTCACGAAGCGACCGTTTTTCAGTTACTTCTTTAGAAACGTATTTTTTATAAAATTTGTATGACGATAAATGACTTCTGCAAGCGTTCGAGGCTTAACGAAAAAATACGACATAAACATGTTAAGAAGAACCTTAAGAGACGATATTTAAAAGTTTATTTCATTTTAGTGCACCAGCACATGCACTTTTGTTTACCCACGTTTGCAAGTCACGTGATACCAAGTTATCACAACTTTATCTAATTCCAGCGATTTTGATTTCTCTTATCAAATGATGCATTCGTTAGTAGATACGATAACAAAAGACTGAACAAATTAAGGATTACAGTTTCTTTAATATAGATTATACTTTTTATTTATAGCTGTCCTTAATGTTATCTGTGGGCTTGCCATAATCTTATTCAATTCAAACAGGTCTCCACGAAAATATAGTCTTAAAATAGATTAAATTAATAAATGTTTTTCAGGTGTCGGCAACATTGGCATCCGCCCTTAATCCGTTCTGTTACCATGTCTAAAGCTAAAACAGAATCTTATGTGACGTTTTAACTTAGTTATAACTAAAACATGTGACATTTTCACTGAAAAATCAATACGAATAAGAATTAGCCAGTTTTAACTTTAAATTATTGATTTTATACGGACTTGTTTGGTAAAGGCGCTGAAAATACCGACTCAAACGCTGAAATTATGTAAATATGTAACATTTTTATGAAATTCGTCATTCCAAACTCTCAATTTTCCTAATTTTCAGTTCCATCAACATTTTCATATACAAACTCATATTTTTCAGCGTTTCACTGAACTGAAACTCGCTACCCTTAGAAAAACATTGTCGAAAGAGAAAACTTAACCATTTTCATCAAATTTTCATGGAAATACTCCTGAAACGAGTACATTTTCATGTTCTGTAAGGTTATTTGTACAGTCTGTAGAGGTTAACGTTTTCCAGTTCGTTCTCGACGCACGACTCCGTCTACTCTGACGTTTATTCTTTGTGGCACGTGGAATAGCACTGACATTAGCCACATTATCTATCTAATGCCCTCGTATTACTCAATTAAGGCAGTTTTTCACACAGATGGCGGCTCTAACACCCTTATCTACATCATCGCAAATAAGAAACCACTAAAGTACAGACAACGTGAAAAATACGCACCAGAAACGTTGTTGTTCCTCTCGCTGGGCTGTTTTTGTGTGTGAATACGGGTGCTCACGTGACCCTACCGTCGGCCATCAGATCCGGGGGCACGTGTTAATGTGATATTGTAAACAGAACGCATTAGCGGTGTATTGTGTGTGTTTGACGTGACGGTGTCGCCGCGGAGTCGCGAAGGGCCGAAGGAGCGCGCGGTCGGAGCGCGGCGCGACTGCTCACTGGCGACGAGCGGCGAGCGCGAGCCGGGCGGCGCGCGCAGGCGCCGGTCGATCGCCGACACTCGGTCACTGGGCCGGCATTGTCTTGTTTCGCGTTCGAAAACAAACCTTTGTCTAGGAGGGGGAGACCGCGAGGCGCCTCGCACCGCCCCAGTCGGTAAAATTAGTTGTGTGTTTCACACCTGTTGGTTTGTTAATCACGTACTTTAGTATTCTATTACTAAATCATTAGTATCCGCCGAGATGCAAGCGGATTACAAAGCGGCGCCTCCCAACTATTGAGTTCAACTTTAACGAGATTAACAAGTACCGCTACCCGGAGGAAATAAATTTACTTTTTAAACGGAGAGCAGCCCTTTTACGAGAACACATATAAAAGAAGGTAGCGAGCTCGTTCTGTAGAAAGTTTTATAGCCGGGAAGGTTCAATTGCCCGCGTTTGCCTCTTTACCACCCGCCGCGGTATTGGAATTTAGGTAAAATGTCTTTACATGGGATATTGTATGGCGGCCCTTGGGTATTCCTTGATTTTGGGCTTGGAACTTTACACATCGACACAGCCGAACCAAGCAATTTGCGAGTTAAAACTATTAGGCATGACTGTCGAACTTTATTGCCACAAGGACCAGTTTTACTACTAAGTAATATTTTAAACACATCAACATCTGCCTAGGTTTTCCCAACTATGTTGGGTTCGGCTTCCAGTCTACCCGGATGCATCTTAATACCAGTATTTTACATGGAGCGACTGCGTATCTGACCTCCACAACCGAATCACACGAATACACTATACCATTTGGTAAGACATAATGACTGTCAGAGACCTACAAATCACATCCGGGACCAACGGCTTAACGTGCGTTCCGAGACACGGAGTGGACTTGGTATGCAAATATCACCCATCCATAGACTTACCCCGGCAAGAGGAGCTTATCCTGACCGATCGACCCGTGCGGCTGTTATTATTTAGTCCCTAAATCACAAATCTCAATATATTTACTACACAAAGAAATTAAGTAGTTGTTTCAGTGGGTTCCAGATTTCAGCTACATAACGAGTTTAATGCTACAAGCAACAGCTGAAAGCATAGTAGCGGTTAGAGATTAATGGAGCCTGCTTAAATCTTTTGATGTGCCTCCAGGGACCAAACAGTCATATAACTACCCGCATGCCTATGCTAAGCTCCCTCTAAAAAACAGTGAGCATGGCATTTCACTAAATAAATGGCATCACATCATGGCATTTGTCCCAGAAAGAACACAATGTATATTAATTTTAAAATTAGAAGCTTGGCCTTTTAATAAACATTTAACTTTTAACATCATGCCCTCATTCCCGGAAAATAATAATTAAATTTTAAAATTAGAACACTTGATAATGTGGGTAATACACCTACTTACATAAATTTTCACATCACACTAAAAAGTATTTCCAATAAAATTTCGTGCATATATGTATCTGGTCTACTTGGAGTTCGTTTCTCACTGCTAGGATAAAATCCAGCATCACGTACGGTATACCGAACACCATTCATCTTGAGACACACACACCGCACGTTGGTCGTTCCAAAACTGAATGATAGTATCTGTCAAATTCTTTTTTTATAGATTATGGCTGGCACTGCACGTCAACCTATCGTGTCTTGTTTTTCTTAAATTCATATTCCTTTTTTGAATTTTCCCTCTTTTGAGTGCTTTTCTGTCATATCAATGCGCCGTTCCAAGTTTGCAGAATCTACTTAATTTATTCTAAAATCTTAGACATACAGTGAAAAACCATTACTATTCATCACGATTTGAATTCATTTTAACTGTCTACAAAACGTAAAATAAGCAAAACGCTGGCGTACTATAGTTTCTGCCTCTATGGAAAGATTGCTTGACAGTAGCAGCAGCGTCACGTTAAGAAGACATTTTTAAATCCAAGCAGTATCTAATTAATTATCACTATATTTGAAAAAGGACTTTCGTTTGTCTCTGTCTAATCCTGATGATTGATGGTATTGTTTCTTTATTTGTATAGAATGTTTGTTTTGAATTAAGAAGTTTATTGCCCCAAACCATTCTAAAAGATATACCAAACCTAAGCTTACTTCGACAAAGTTGCCAGTGGTAACCGGTGGCCCAAGTTCGCGGTCACGTCGAAATCGTAACATAGAACTTTGTCTCACCAACACGTGTAGCTGAAAACTTTCATTATGACGGGACACTGTTGACATACAATATACGAACACTTTAGTGTTTTCGTATAAAACTTGTACATACTAAGATCGGCTACAATGTGTAGGAGGAAGGACAAAGATTGTTGACGATAAAGATGGAAGATTCGTTTTCAGCAAACAGGTTTTTGTCAAATAACTTAATTTATAGCACATTGGCAGCCCGCCTCCGTTATTGTGTTAATCAGTAACTTGTATATGGAAGTCAGATACGCAGTCTCTCAAGTTAAATACTGGCTACAGCTGCATTCAACTAGACTGGTAGCCGACCAACTTACCAAATTTTGTAAAGGCAGTCGATGATGATACCTACCTTTATTTAATAACAGCCTTCCATGTCTCTCAACAGGTTAAGGGCAGTCGTCCATATTGTGTAATATTGTTTTTGATATACAATACTATGATGATCGTCGGGCCAATCCGATTACCAAGCGTTGTGAATTTTTGATTATTTCCATTATGACCATTTTTGCTGTCAATATGCTACGGTGGAAAATAAAAATATTTAATTCTATACACGCACAGGATATACATAGAAATAAAAACAAAACAGAATATAAAAAGGAAAATAACAAATAAAAATTTGAGCAATAATAAAAAAATAAAAACAAAGACTTGTGCGAGGCCGAAAAGGCCCCTACCTCAGCATAATGCTACAATATTTAAGAAAAAATAAATACAGCAGCGGTGGTATTCTGATAGGGCCCACTTCGATGCCATAGCGGGCCCTATGATACGTCGGTAGTTCTCAATCCTTTTTAGTTTTCTTTGTGCTGGATCACATAGGTATACGAGACAAAACTAAGAGCACCACGGCGCGAAGTTTACTACTATAGAATAAGTACTATTTATTAAAATATTGCTATACCATAAAAATGACAGATATATAGAAGAGTAACTTTACATAGGGTGTCACAATGTGCGGTCTTATCGCTAAAAGCGATCTTGATTTCACATACCTAAAGGCACTTTGCAACTCAAATCTAATAAAACAATACGTACATACGAATACTATACATCCCGTGCCGATTTGGGCAACAACGGGGACTATTTTTGTTTCAGATGAATATAGGTTACGGGCGTGTAGCTCGGATGTGGCTAATGTAACCTATCTTGCCTGTAAAAGTACGCGCACAGTATCTCCACCTGAGCAGGTTTTCCTTGGTTCAGTCAACCTGGGTCCGTCAGTCTTTAGATGTATGTACTCTGGGTAAGCGGGCTTGTCCGAAAGGGTTACCGCTCCCCCGGAACATAAAGGACTAAGGAAGGAACATGGATGGGTTTTTGTCAGTAAGAGTCTGATACACCCTTCCGCTCCACCCAGAGCGGGAGGAGTCGTTTGATGATTTCCCAATCTCAAAAAAAGGGTTACCCCTGAATCACCGCAAAATCGATGCACACCGTTTGCGAAAGATGGTATGAAAGTCATCTATTGGCAAAAGCAATTTCTTTCAGCAAAAGCCTCCAAATAGGTATATCAAAATAGAATACTAGACTAAAAAAAATAATCTAACAACAATTAGATAAACCTTTCATCCATTATCTGACTACATAAAATCACCTAGGAACATGTTCAAACCAAGTAATTTTAATCACCTAGGGTCTAGGCTCCACTCAAGGCCGTCCTTCAACTTCAGAAGCCGGGTACTACCTCAAGTGACATTCTAACGGGTGATTGATGAACCGTCATACAAAACCTAGCATAAGCCTAGATTACTAACTAGGTAATTGGCATTCACTCTGCCATTTTACCTTTAGGATTTGAATAATTAATTATTAAAGTGGGTAAGGCCTTCGAATCTGAGGAGCTCGTGGCTAAGTATAACAGCCGCACGGTCGATCTATCAGTTTAAGCTACGTTTACCGGGGTTGATTCGTGGATGGGTGACCATCTTTACATACCAAGACTTCTCTGTGCCTCGGAACATGAAGCCGTTGGTCCCGGTTGTCATTCATGGAACTCTGATAGCCGTTGCGGGTCGGCAGAAGCCCGAAAGTCTGACAGCCAGTTTTTACCTAGGGGTCAGACAGTATTACCCAATCACTGGGTTGTGGAGGTCAAGTAGGTAGTCGCTCCATATAAAGTACTGGTAATCAGCTGCATCCGGTTAGACTGAAAGCTGACCCCAACTTATTAATTAACGAACTATAAATGAAGGAAGAAGAAAGACGATTGAACGAAGAAGGATGAATGAAGCTTCAAAATTATTTACACTTTCTTTGTTGGACCAGCTAGGCAGTGCATCCATAGTCGGTCGAATTCACCGTAAGCCTACTATGCAATTCAATTAAAATCAATTCCCAACCACATTTTGTCGATTTATCAATCATAGAAAAGTGTCTTAGCTTGCGTTTCCTACCGGTAGTCTTCAATAAAAGCTGTGTAGTAATGCAACCGACGTGCGGGGCCCACTCGAGTGCAAATAAGTCAATGAGAGCGCCGGAGGGCCCTTAACAGGTGTTCGATCATCGATTTCAGTTTGGTTAGACGATTCTAGTGATGGAGTAGTATCGATAAGAAGTATTGTTTGAAGATGACACGGTTTGAATTCGCTTGAAGTCTTTTTACCGTGGGTAAATATTGTACAGCTTTTTTTTGCATGTGGTAATCATCATACCGTCTGTCCTTGGGGCTTTGTCAGACTCCAACACTAGGGTTTACCTAAGTCTCCGGTGGTTACCACATAGAACCCGGAATTTGCCGTCGAATGCCCTCACTCAAACGTTGTTTACGACAGTAAATTAGTGTGTTCCCCTAGATAAGCATGATTGCATTGCCGCCGCTGTGTGACGGAAACTGTAGCTTGACTGACTAAAATCTCACCAACTTAGAAATAAAGAATAGTGGGTTGAATTCTACACAAACACGTGCGTATGAAAAGATTAGGTTAACAAGAATAAACGAGTGCATGTGAGATTTGTTTAAAATATGGGTGACCATCTTTACATAACGAAAAAAATCAAAAGTCATTTATTCAAATTAGGCTGAACATCAGCACTTTTTGAAGGTCAAAGTTACATAAGACAGTCCTCCAAAAATACCCACCCGTCACCACTTCCTAGTGCTTTAGTTGGGAGACTCTTCCGTGCCTTGGAAAGCACGTTAAACCGTTGATCCCGGCTGTCATTTGTGCATCTTTGGGTCGTCAGAAGCACGAAAATCTGACAGCCAGTCTTTCCAAGGGGTATCGTATTGTCCAGGTACTGGGTTGTGGAGGTCAGATAGGCAGTCGCTCCATGTAAAATACTGGTATTCAGCTGCATCCGGTAAGACTGGAAGCCGACCCCAACATAGTTGGGAAAGGGCTAGGCAGAGGATGATGTGAGATTTGTTTAACTTACTAGGGAAACGCACCTACGATTTCGTAGTTTCGTGACAAGAAAACATAATGCTACTTCTGTTGCAATCGGGTTAAAACAATTCCACTAGCTGTGAACATCCTCCTTCCACAAGTGATCCATGGCAAGATAGATGATGCCATAAGATAATAACCATTTTGAAGATATCTCAAATCATAATCGTTTCGGGAAAACTCCTCCTTCAAAAAGTTTAAGCGGCGAGGATAACTTTTAGATTATCTTTTCGTTCACTTATATTCTTGGGAAAGTTGTGATCTGTAAAGATAAAAAACCCAAGAATCTTTTTACTTTTATTATGACGTACTATTTTATCTTGTTTCATAGTAAAATATAGCACTTTCGTTTGAATCATTTTGAATTTAATTCCTTTCCGAGTCACATTGACCCAAAAAGTTCTACTCCAAATTTTTCTGAAATATTTGTTGTTTCAATTTTTTTGTGTCACAAGTTTGCTTGATACGCTTCGTCATTACACTATGCCCCACTTGTTTCAAAATGTGGGGAAGTGACCTATTATTTCTGTTACTTTATCCATACTAATATTATAAATGCGAAAGTAACTCTGTCTGTCTGTCTGTTACCTTTTCACGCCTAAACCACCCAACCGATTTTGCTGAAATTTGGTATGTAGATAGTTTGCATTCATGAGAAGGACATAGGCATATTATTTTTTGGAAATTCAACCCCTAAAAGGGTTACAAGGGGTGGCAAAGTTTGTATGAGAAAAATATTTTTTTTGCACATTTTTGCATAGGTAGGGTAGGTAGGGTAGGTAGGGTAGGTAGGGTAGGTAGGGTAGGTAGGGTAGGTAGGGTAGGTAGGGTAGGTAGGGTAGGTAGGGTAGGTAGGGTAGGTAGGGTAGGTAGGGTAGGTAGGGTAGGTAGGGTAGGTAGGGTAGGTAGGGTAGGTAGGGTAGGTAGGGTAGGTAGGGTAGGTAGGGTAGGTAGGGTAGGTAGGGTAGGTAGGGTAGGTAGGGTAGGTAGGGTAGGTAGGGTAGGTAGGGTAGGTAGGGTAGGTAGGGTAGGTAGGGTAGGTAGGGTAGGTAGGGTAGGTAGGGTAGGTAGGGTAGGTAGGGTAGGTAGGGTAGGTAGGGTAGGTAGGGTAGGTAGGGTAGGTAGGGTAGGTAGGGTAGGTAGGGTAGGTAGGGTAGGTAGGGTAGGTAGGGTAGGTAGGGTAGGTAGGGTAGGTAGGGTAGGTAGGGTAGGTAGGGTAGGTAGGGTAGGTAGGGTAGGTAGGGTAGGTAGGGTAGGTAGGGTAGGTAGGGTAGGTAGGGTAGGTAGGGTAGGTAGGGTAGGTAGGGTAGGTAGGGTAGGTAGGGTAGGTAGGGTAGGTAGGGTAGGTAGGGTAGGTAGGGTAGGTAGGGTAGGTAGGGTAGGTAGGGTAGGTAGGGTAGGTAGGGTAGGTAGGGTAGGTAGGGTAGGTAGGGTAGGTAGGGTAGGTAGGGTAGGTAGGGTAGGTAGGGTAGGTAGGGTAGGTAGGGTAGGTAGGGTAGGTAGGGTAGGTAGGGTAGGTAGGGTAGGTAGGGTAGGTAGGGTAGGTAGGGTAGGTAGGGTAGGTAGGGTAGGTAGGGTAGGTAGGGTAGGTAGGGTAGGTAGGGTAGGTAGGGTAGGTAGGGTAGGTAGGGTAGGTAGGGTAGGTAGGGTAGGTAGGGTAGGTAGGGTAGGTAGGGTAGGTAGGGTAGGTAGGGTAGGTAGGGTAGGTAGGGTAGGTAGGGTAGGTAGGGTAGGTAGGGTAGGTAGGGTAGGTAGGGTAGGTAGGGTAGGTAGGGTAGGTAGGGTAGGTAGGGTAGGTAGGGTAGGTAGGGTAGGTAGGGTAGGTAGGGTAGGTAGGGTAGGTAGGGTAGGTAGGGTAGGTAGGGTAGGTAGGGTAGGTAGGGTAGGTAGGGTAGGTAGGGTAGGTAGGGTAGGTAGGGTAGGTAGGGTAGGTAGGGTAGGTAGGGTAGGTAGGGTAGGTAGGGTAGGTAGGGTAGGTAGGGTAGGTAGGGTAGGTAGGGTAGGTAGGGTAGGTAGGGTAGGTAGGGTAGGTAGGGTAGGTAGGGTAGGTAGGGTAGGTAGGGTAGGTAGGGTAGGTAGGGTAGGTAGGGTAGGTAGGGTAGGTAGGGTAGGTAGGGTAGGTAGGGTAGGTAGGGTAGGTAGGGTAGGTAGGGTAGGTAGGGTAGGTAGGGTAGGTAGGGTAGGTAGGGTAGGTAGGGTAGGTAGGGTAGGTAGGGTAGGTAGGGTAGGTAGGGTAGGTAGGGTAGGTAGGGTAGGTAGGGTAGGTAGGGTAGGTAGGGTAGGTAGGGTAGGTAGGGTAGGTAGGGTAGGTAGGGTAGGTAGGGTAGGTAGGGTAGGTAGGGTAGGTAGGGTAGGTAGGGTAGGTAGGGTAGGTAGGGTAGGTAGGGTAGGTAGGGTAGGTAGGGTAGGTAGGGTAGGTAGGGTAGGTAGGGTAGGTATCATAGTTAAGACAGGATAACGTCTGTCGGGTCAGCTAGTATGATATAAACGTGTATTCATCTTCCTTGCCAGATGTTGTCTATAACATCAACAAACTTAGAACCTACCTTGAATTTAATCGATAAAATACACGTGTCGCATCCCTAGCACTCGAAGCGAAGACGCCACCGTCAGCCTCCCGATGTCGATGGACTCGTACCGAAGATTAAAACAGATCCCATTATTGTGGAGATTGCAACATCATGCTACATCGAATTGCATATTATTTTTAGGGTTCCAGACATATTTATGACGTTTCCTAAAGTAGTTAGTACTATTTATGAGTTTTGCGAATCCTAGAAGTGATAGTTGACTACGTTTTTTGCTAGTTCTTACAGTAATACCGAAGGTTTGCCAACACTACGACCGTTTTAGGTGAAAGGGCATCGAATGCATTTTCTTGAGACCTTTGGTCAGTTCACGGACTTAATTGTTAAGACTACAGTAGGTACACCATTTGGCGAATTCAGAATATAACTTGATCGTGAGTATACTGCACTGAAGGCTGATGAAATGCTGACCAGCCACACTGTTGGACAAACCTCATTTAATAAAACCCGATTTACTCTAAATAACACAATACTATTAGTCATTATTTTTTATTCTATAGAACTAGAATGATCTACTTCTTATATTCTGTTTTGTTTTTATTTCTGTTTATTTCCTGTGCGTGTGCAGAATTAAATATTTTTCTTTAATAGGCTAATAATTAGAATCCTCAAAATTCGACTAAATACTTGAAAACATATGTTACATAATATGTTTGTTGTGGTATATAATTCATTCATACTATTAGTAATATCTACACAAAATATTAATAGACAGGAACTAATAATCTCTCTCCCTCATAATACCCACTTGTTATTAAATAGACGGATAACTAAAAGCAAAATCCATTCAATCTCCAGACAGTTGCTTAATACTCCCAGTCTCTTTCTATCTCCGCGATGAATAAAAACCAAATCATACAACAATATTCACCATACGTTATCCAGGATTTACATAAAACACCCGTACAGAACCCACTTGTGTATTTACGATTCAGTAGAGTCGCAAATCTTAAGATTTCCTCCGGCTTTTTTGTCTATATTCATCTCGAATCTTCCATTGCATTGGCGAGCGATTCCAGATTTGTTTGCAAAAACGAAAATGAGTTTTATATTTTCATTTTCCTACTTCATTACTTTGATTTGGAATTGCTAGTGGAATATTTGAACGGTTTATAGAATTTTCTTTTATGTTTATATCTAGGTACGCTTTTGATTTGATGGAGTTACGGGTCAGCTCTTGTAGGCCCAAGTTCGCACGGGCGTAAAAAATATCGTGGCGGGATTTTCAACACTAGCATTGAAAATACAACTGAGTGCATCCGAGCCCGTGAAAAAACACACTGTTGAATTTTCAACTCTGGGCACAAAGCACTGTGTTAAAAATCCAGTGCACGAAACAAAATCGCCCGTGCGTACCGGGCTAACTGATGCAAGTATTTAACTTCACACACCCGACTGCTAACTAAACATTTCACTTTTTTTTTGTTGTTTCCATGAACTGTTGATAAATAAAAGTTATTATTTCTTTCTCTATGATTATTTTCAGCACATAACTAAACAAATTAGGTACTAATTAGTAATTAGCTGAGGTACCTTTTCTTTTGTTTTTTTTTTTAGGGTGGGAAATTATCAAATGATACCTCCCGCTCCGGGTGGAGCGGAAGGGAGTGTCAGACTCTTACTGACTAAAACCTATCCATGTTCCTTCCTTAGCCCTTTATGTTCCGGGGTAGCGGTAACCCTTTCGGACAATCCCGCAGAGTTAGGTACCTAGGTACTGTTTCCATTTTGGCACCTTGGCCTTTTTTCGATCTTATTTCCAGAAGAGGGAATGTCGAATGTGTTAGACATAGATTTAATAAAGAAGGTTTTAGATATAAAGAACTCCCTGCCACGGACAAAATCGGGATTTTGTACATCGCCTCGCCACCTGCGTATTCGACGGATATTATGTCCCTCTCCCCCTGGAGAGGTAATAAGGATAGTTAGCTTACTGTCTAGAAAGTAACCTGGAGCTAAGCCGCTAATCACCGTGTCTCACTCATGGATTGTCATTCATTGCAATCTTAAGTGTAGCCTCACTCAGGGCCAAGCCTACATTTAGTGAAGCTAGACCCAACCACCAACGAACCTGAACGCAGTTTAGATGTGCTGATGGCGTCCAATTTCGTCCGTACAATTGACCCTTAGTCACAAAAAGATGTAGGAAGAATAAATTTAATTGTGTATACAGCTGGGGGTCTACTCCCTAAGCACGAAGTCCGTAGTTTCGGCCTTCGTAACGGGCGTTTCCTACTCCCTAGCACCGTCGGACGGATGATTCGTCCGTGGCCCGAACGAAGAATGAACTACAACACGAATTGACATTTGTACCTACTCCCGACGTGTTTTTTCCGTCCTAAAAATTGAACTTGACACTTGTTTCGACGGAGCGTTATGTCAGTTCATACGACATCAAAATAGTTCTCGTGCTCAGACGAAAATTATAATTTAAAGTGTAATTTCGAACTATGGCTGCTTTTTTGTTGCTAGAATGATCATTACGGGAAGAGCGGAGGTGTCGCCGACGATATTTACGCTAGAACTTTATTTTGGCGAGTATTCCCGACGTCGAGTTCATAGGGAACTATCGGCTCACTCGTGAATTATTCGAGGACCTGTGTAAGGACTATATACCTCTTTTGCTTCAACATATACGACGAAGTGTTGATTCAATAATGAAGGTAAGGATATATCAAAGATTCTGCAACTTATTGACACCAATATTACCAATCCGTCCCACCCATTTACCTACTGTTTTCTTTGTTTACTTTTAGATCCTCGCTGCTCTTAATTTTTATGCCCGGGGGAGCTACCAAGGTGCAGTGAGCCTAAGCAGTCATGAGCCAGTGGCACAACAGACAGTGTCACGTTCTCTGCGGCATGTCACAAATGCATTCAACATCCCCTCAATTTTGCAAAAATATGTAAGGTTTCCACAAAATGTTGCTGAGAGGAACCTTATAAAAAAACAGTGTCGGCGACGAGACCCTATCTGAGTAACGTGGCCCAAGTAATGGGTGGACCGCTACTAAAAGTGAAGTGCAGTGAGTCTAACATGTGAAAAGTGAACATTTCTGGTTAGATTCTAATTAAGCCTTGTTAAGTGCTAATTAGTTTATATTTGTTGAATTCATCTTAGATTATGATTAATATATAGGGTTTAAGTCAATAAGACTGATATTATAAGAATTTAAGAGAATTTTTGAATGTATAGGGCAAATTACGTAACTTGAAAACATGGTTTTTTATTTATGGGAATATTTTTGTAACTTAGGGTTTATGGGGTATTTCTAAGCCTAAAACGAATAAATCCTGTGGAATTATCAAAATAAACTAAAGGGTTCGGAAGTTATAAGCGAAAATGTATAGTAAACATTGTAACTTCACAAAATCTTGATATTTTGTTTTAAGGTTATTTTATATTATGTAAATACGATAAATATTGGTGTTGAATACTGACTACGACCTATGCTTTGAAGAGTGTTTACTTATACTCAAAGTGCACTAAAATAGATAGTATCATTTTTAACTTTAGTAAGTTGTATGTTTACAGATTTTATAACAAATATGCTAGACGTAGTTGACCGCATTGTAGGCAGTCGCTCCATATAACATACTGGTATTCAGCTGTATCCGGTTAGACTGGAAGCCGATCCCAACATAGTTGGGAAAAAGCTAGGCAGATGATGATGATCGTATGTATAAACTATAAAAATATAAACTTTGATTTGACTATGACAAAATGTATTTTATTTTATTTAGCACCAAGCAAATCCGAATAAATTCAACACACAACAATATACTATTACAATCAAAACATAGATTTCCTTTTATTCTAGTCGTTTTATTTTAAAATGTGCGCTCTTGCATAGGTGTACATCTTCATTCTGATTAAGAAACCGACGATACTATCGGCCGATAAAAAGTCTGTAGTCTGAGGGGGCTCTTAGCCTGAGTCATCCCACTGCTGTGCAAAGGCTCCATGAATGATTCTTCCTAGAATGTGTTGGAAATAATTATTGTAGTAGAAAATTTATATAATTTTTTTGTGTAAAATGTCAAAAAATGGACATTTGACATTTCTCATTTGTCATCGCGACGTAAGGAAGCAACCAGACGACTCGGTACTCGATACTCACAATTAATCGATTCAAGTTTGTATGAGTATTTGATCGATTTCATTATATATTCTAAAGTGCATTGGATTAAAGTTCTGAGTAACAAAAAAATAACTTAAACTTTAATTTTGTAGGTATTTTGAAATGAAACAGTGGTACAAAAGGTCAATTTGTCAATTTGATTTAATATTTTTAGTTACAATTATATCCACTCATTCACAAAAAAATCAAGAGAAAGCGAAAGTGACTGAATCATCATTCAATCATTTTCTTCGGATGATGAGCCAAAATCGTCAGTTGAGCTATCGTCACCTATGAAAACCACCAAATGAAAATGAAATAATTATATTTACTTTTTAATTTTTAATTTTCATTTCTTTTATCAATATGGACGTCTCTCGAATAGCGTTTGCGTCAAATGTGTCAATACCTGTTACGGGCTTGCTTTTCTTTCCCATTTTAGGCGTACGTAATACATTTTTTTCAGTACCGGAAGGCCACCATACTTTTCCTTCAAGATGGTTCGAATAGCTTTTTTGCTGAATTCAAGTGCTTCTGCGACACGATCTTGCACTTGCGTTACGAGCAATAAAGGTTTCGGTTAACTTCACAACTAATTCGCGTGACTGGCTGTTTAGTCCAAAAGCAAAGCCGAGTCGAGATTAAAATCGAATGAAGCTGGTGATATTAAGTAATTAATTGGCTACAACATTAGTATTAAGAAAATAAGGACTGAGCACGTAACTGTTTTGAGACGTTTCGTATTCATTAGAAATTGCATGCTACTATAAAGTTAGCGCAAAAAGCAATATCAGCAATATCTTCCATCATATTATTAAACGCGCCAAAAATATTTATGTATTTTTTAAAACACTTTATGTAATTAATGATTAGTTTATTGCTTTTTTCTGTTTCGTTCCAAGTTACATTCTAGGGTCATTCTCAAATGTCAAAACTGACCTTTTACTTTTTGACAACTCTAAGAACTTTGACATGTCGTTTGATAATTGGCGTTAAAAGAAAAAACGCAAAGGTATCGACAGGATAATGCTTATTGCCGAACCAAAAAAGGCAAAATAATTTAATTATATATTTAAAGACATAATAAAAAGTGTATTTTTAATAATGTGGTCATTTTCTTACAACAAAAATAAAAAAAATTGTTTAGTATGTTTCGAAACTACAGAATATGGAAACCGGTAAGCGACCGATAAAATAACGCAACTCTATTGCCATTCGTCGTTCGTTCACGAATATTGTCCGTAAGTAGTCTATGATTCCGTCCCGTTCTGATGAATCCGAAATCGTTAGGGAGTAGGGTTCGCTACGACGTAACGGACTACTGTCGGACGGGCCCGTTGCTTCGTTGACGGAGTTAGGGAGTAGACCCCCTGTTCCCTACATTTGGATGAGTTATGCGAGCATAATGTATGGAACAGCTGATTTTTTTCTCGCGATTTCAGATTTGTTCCTATAGTGAAAGTAGTTCATAATGATGAGTACAATGACCCCTTAAATTTAATATCCATGAATCCAATTTCACCCTGTATATCAATATGTAGTCGCAAAACATATTACTAATTGAATACTTAACACGTTGAGCGCCAACGCGGTCACCGGTGAGCCGCGAACAATAGTTTTTCTATTGTGTCTGACTTAATCTTCTTCTTCTTAGCGTGTCGATGGCAAAAATAGTACTTAAATATAATTATTTATATTTTAAATTAATTTGGCCCAAAATTCAGCAACGCTAAAACCGTTCACTGACGCAGCCATTAGCTCCTCACGTGTGCATGTAACTGGGCATGTGGTGCAAGATGGGATGGGATGGGTGCAATTGTAGCTACACATTGATGCCGATCTAATCTGTAAAAATGTCATCAGGAAAACTAAGGTGAAGTTAGCTGGCAATTGGGTATTTGACAGGGTAGTCAATAGCGTTACTTTTTATGAACTGTCAAAACGCCGCATTTGTACGTGCTTTGTGTGAAATATAACATTTTGACGTCACAGATTTTTAGTTTTTTTTTTTTTTTTTCTCAAATGGAATACTTATTAGCATTAAATGCAATTAAACAATTATATCGTCGCATTATATTTAATTTCTGCACGGTGATGGAAGTTTTTATGACGAGCGGGCTTTTTTCCATGTGATTTCATATTTTATTTTTGACCGATTCAAATACTCAATTGCCTACTGGATAACACGATACCCCTTGATATGACTGGTTGTTAGAATTTTTGCCTTCTGACGACCCGTACCTAACGACTCCTCCAAAGATCATCGAATGATAGCCGAGGACCATCGGCATAACGCGCTTTCTGAGGCACGAACGAGTCTCGATATTTTATAATAGACGGTCACCTATCACGAACCGACAAAAGCAAGTGTTGCTTAACCAACCTTCAATCGACCCATGCGGACAATCAAATGAATTCTTGTCAAAATAACATCTTTTCGAGGCCGACTGTATTAGGTATATTGTATTCATGGTGTTAACCTTATTATTAACACCATTATTGTACCATGTTTCAACGCAAATAAAAATATTCTATTCTATTCACAAGATATTTCCGTTCATTCCCATTAGTTCGATTCATTAGTTCGATCGTCGAACTAGTGAGAATTTTTTTTCTCATCTGTTCGACCGTCGAACTAGTGAGAATTTTTTTTCTCATTTGTTTGACCGTCGAATTAATTAGATTTAAAGATAGTTCTACTACATTTAAATGTTTTACTAATTTCGTAATAAAATAAAAAACGCTTGGTTCGTAAAAAAATATATATTCGTGTACTATTTGTACATCTATAGCATATCTTTGATCAAATAAACAGTTGAAAAACTTATAAATTATAAGCTGGCTTCCTCACCTATCAAAAAATAATGTAATAATGAAATATTAAACGTAATCTAATATTTTTCTGTCTTGCTTATCTCAACAAGCTTAACCAGAAAGAACAAAAATTAGTTTATATGTATAATAAATAATCAAAAATCAAATGAGCGTTTTTTATTTTATTACGAAATTAGTAAAACATTTAAATGTAGTAGAACTATTTTTAAATCTAATTAATTCGACGGTCGAACAAATGAGAAAAAAAGTTCTCACTAGTTCGACGATCGAACTAATGAATCGAACTAATGGGAATGAACGGATATTTCGGCTACAAACTCTCTCATTCCAGAAGTCCCTTTGTTATTATATACCGAAAATGTCGACTGACATAAATATTTAACGATTAATGTAATAGTAGGTTTCATTACTGCTTAGGGCCTTTGTGTTTGTCAAGTCCTACTAGGAAATCAACAAGAAACAAACAAAGTTAGCATCGTATGCCCTGGATCGTGCGACTTGCGAGCTAGAATAAATAGAGGCGCCGCTACACAGTCTTGTAATTAATTCATATCAAACTTGAGCAAGTCGCTGCCCAAGAGACTGGAAGCTCTTAATTGTACTTCACAAACAAACGTTTATTCTTGCTTCGTTTAAATTATAATGCAGATATAAATTCTTGTATTATTTCCGTTGGTTTGAAAGGTTTTAGTCCCTTGTGTATAGGCGACTTGGGCTGAAGATCTTTTACTTTTTAATACCTAACTATGAAAATGATTATGCAAAACTTTTTCGGTCACTCTGCTACTTTTTAGCAAAATGTAGATACAGACGCCTGCATTTTCCCAATTGAAAAAGAACCTTATGCTTGTTATAAAAGTTATTTATTTTATTTATTTCATTAGGGAAAACAAACAGTAGTATATTATGTATACACAACCTTAAAACTTCTTAAAATTAAAATTAACAAATAACTACCCATAACATTTTCCACAGATTACTATGTTAGGTATATAATAAAAACAAACTGTTAGCAAACGTAAACTGTAGCAGGGCTAACTCAAAGAAAATAAATTAAAAGAAAAAAAAGATAAACAATATTTTTGAGACAAACTAAAAAAAATATACATATATATAATTTCATAGTGCTGTATCATAAGTTGCAAAACTATGAAAAAAAAATTAACATTTGGGGTAACTTGGAAAAACTCGTGGCTAAGTAATAACAGCCGCACGGATTGATTAATCAGGTTAAGCTACGCTTGATGTGGTTGGTCTGTGGATGGGTGACCCATCTTTACATATCGAGACTCCTCCGAGCCTCGGCAAGCACGTTAAGCCGTTGGTCCCGGCTGTCATTCGTGGATCTTTAACAGTCGTTACGAGTAGTCAGACGCCCGAAAGACTGATAGTCTTACCAAAGGGTATCGTATTACCCAGTTACTGACTGGGTTGTGGTAGTCAGATAGGCAGTCGCTCTATGTAAAATACTGGTTTTCAGCTGCATCCGGTTAGACTGGAAGCGGACCCCAACATACTTGGGAATAGGCTAGGCAGATACCAACGGTTTCGGTCACAATTCGAATATTCTTTTATAAACGAACTAAACATCATGGTAATTCGGTCGGTCTAGTGGTCGCCCGGTAATTAGGTCGGGCAGTTCGGGAAGAATTAGGACATCCCAATACTTACTTTTTGGGCTTTCCCATTAGGAATGTCTTAGTAGATTATTTCCCGGTTGATGACTCTTATAACGAGGGACTGTTGTACACCTTTGCCTACGACGTCAGTGAATATAGGCATGATGATGTTTTATGAATACACTAGCACTTCGCCCGCGACTTCGTCCGCGTAGGTTTTTAATATAGCCTATAACACTCAGGGATAGTGTAGCTTTCTACTGGTAATAGTTATTTGTTATGCAAGGCTGCAAAGTTAATTTTTGGCGCGAGTACTTGTATTGAAACCTGAGCAAGCGAAGGATTCTAGGGTTGAACCATGAGCGAAACGAGTGGTTCAAATATAGAATCCTGAGCGTAGCGAAGGTTTCAAAAGTACGAGACGCAGAAAAGCTTTGCTGCCGAGCGCAACACACAAGTTTTCACCTCACTACAGCGAGGAAACTGCTAGTTGCAAGAAAACAGGTGTTATATATTGAGTTTTATTTTGTGCAAGCGTCTCAGATAAATTGACTCATGTGAAGAAAATAACAGATACTTGGAATTTTGACTACCTGCTGATTGTGGGAGAAAGCTGTGGACACAAAAAATGCAATAGGTATCTATGGCATTAAGTTCGCCTCTGTACATTTCTGTGCTTAAAGTATGAAATAAATAAATATACGCACACACAGTCGCTCAAGTTTATGGGTCTAGCGAAGTACATAATTTCGTCCATTTTGGTTTGTTTTGACTATACAACGGAAGCGTGACAGTAATTTACGTAGTTTTCATATTTTTTGGTATAAAAATTACATACAGAGTTGATACGACAGAGGGGCTTTCCTTTAAACAGCTTATACTAGGGACCATTTTCAAGCTCTGTACCAAAAATCAATTAAATAGGGGCAGTAGTTTAGTCGCAAATGTTTTTTTTAAGTTTTTGCCCCGTTTGAACACGATGTATCTTTCCTAACAGCGATCCGGCGCGCGCGCGTCAGTGCTGCTTTGTTATAAGGTCAGTTTTTATTTACAAATGGTGGTTGCGTTTTACTCTGATTTGTAAGCTATTTAGTTTGTTTGATAAAATAAAAACCTCATTTTTGGTGCTTTTTACCCACTTCTTATAACAGCAGCTATCTACAAGTAAAAGACCCCTCATAATCGGTCCAGCAGTTTCGAAAATTAGACAAAACATTTAAAAAATATTGTCAGAAATACCGTCCAAACTTATAATTTGTTATTTTAACATTACAAGCAGACACGTCAATCTTATTTATTTGTATTAATTGGCGACCTATTTGAATACAAATGCTTAAATAAAACAGACACATTTTTTTACCATTTATTGTACATTGTTTTTGTAACACCGATACATAATAAGCATTCCCTATAACAGCACGCATAGACGCTTGCATGCAAAGAAACTGACACATCTATTAACAAAATAATCTGAATAAAAAAAATATTTATAGAACTAAAAAACATTGTATTGTATGCTGCATTGGATGACGTCACCACGTCAAACCGGCTGCCGCTGAAAACCAACACTGGGGCTCCGTCTCGCATAGGGTTCATTTAAGCCAGTCCAGCATTATGCTAGGGTCCCAGCATTATGCTAGGGTCCCAGCATTTTGCTAAACGATGGCCGTTTTGCGTGGATATGATGCATATTTGTTCTTTTCTGATTGTGTTTTCTGTGCATGACGTTTGTCAAAAAATAAATCTATATTCTTTATTTCTTTTTTTATTGATAAATATGAATTTAAATATTAAAACAAAAAAAGGATTACTGGTCATTTAAATCATTGAATTGGAAAACTCACAATAGAAACAGATGTTCAAATAGTGACTACAGTATCCCGTGGTCATTTAGATTATGAGAAAAAAATTACTTAGCACTAACATAAAAAAAAAACTAGTCTGTCAGTTAAAAGTCGAGTTTCTCCGCACACCAGCTTACATGAACAATTTCGAAACATTGTACAGCTTTAGAAATATTAACTATGAATTCAAATTTTTGCCTTTCATTCGTAAATTCTAACTTTAGGGATCATACACAAAATACGTGAGACGGCGCATGTGTAGTTTAACATTATATTGGTCGTTCTCGTGAAAAAGAGAGTTTTTAAGGAGTAAAAGAGCTGCAGCAAGCATTCAAAGAATATTTGTATGAAAAATCCGGATAAATAGTAATAAAGGTATATTGTAATATTTCATTGTTTACACATATTTTATAATTACGACGTAATTGCTGAGAATATCTTGTACAACACTGATTGACTGTGAAATGCGTCGTGAGAAAAGCCGTTTATTCACTGTTGGTATGGGAAAAGGTTTTCTCCCAGTAATGTGATAGCTACGGGCCAATATTATTTCCAGTCTCCGTGACATAATTTGTAGATGATCCCTTGATCTAATTCTAATATAATATAATACTATTCATTACCTAATATTACATAACTTCATATTATAGTGATATTCTAAATGTAGAATATATATATTATTATATTATTTACTAAATATACATATATGTTGGAACAAAGCATTTAATGTCGAGGAATGGTTAAGTTAATCTTTTACGTACTGAAAAATTATCTTTATTGGAATAGAAATAAAGTTCATATTAAGTAGTCATTTTCTTTTGTCTCTGGAACTATCCAAAAGGAATTACGGTTACATGCAGACAAGACTTTTTGTTTTTAATTATTAAAAAAAAAGTCGTATATCATTACGAACTTCATGTTTATTTTGATTAACACAAACACTGACATTTTTTTTGTGCTATTCTAAGCGCAGTGCCTTGACTACACATACGTGTTCTTCGCAGTGTATGGGTTAAAATATTCAAGCCACCATTATTCAAATACGATTTATTTTATACCATTATTTTACATAACATGCGAAATGTGAGTGTACTATAGGTACATCTCTGCCTAACCCTTGAGGGTTGAAGGCGTGAAGCTATGTTATGTTTATTCCATTATTATAGCAGAAAACTCGTCAGCACGCAAAAGTTTCATTGGAAGGGGCGAATATTACAAGCGAAACCGTAGTATAGTGATATATGAATGAGATTCGATAATAAAATTATATTGTACAAACATAAAAATATATTAAAAATGCAGCCTATTTAAGACTTAACAGTTTGATAATGACATATAGTTCGATGATTAATTTTATTTATGTTAGTATAAGAAATATTAGACAAAAGGAAACAAAAAAAAGTTGTTATTGCTTGTTTTTTTTTTACTCTATAATAAAATTACCATAGTTTTTAAATACATTTTGCACGCCGTTTATAATCTAAGTGTGGATTCGTTCCTTCTGTCTAGCATGTCTAAAAAATCACCAGAAAAAATAATTTTAAATGACGTGATTTAATTATCTTTAATTCATAATTCTCATATTTTTTTATATAAAATATTGCAATGACTTAAAACCTCGTATTGTATATGTAAGCATACATAACTGAGCATAAAATATTCTATACTAAGTTGAAAAATAAAAAAATAGAACTCATTGAAGGAATCTCTGGAGTGATGTGAAATTATATACAAAATATATTATGTAACACGCCATTACTATGTCCTTTGAACCACTTAGCTCGTGCATTTCCTGTAAAAATAAATACTCATCAATTCATACGTAATTAAATCGAGAAATTCTACTGCTAGTCACGAATAATACCCTGTTGGAGGTCGAAACATCTCGAGACATCAATGTTTTGAGTATTCAGTAAACAATGGTTTGAGTAAAACCTCAAACATTAATAAACATGAAAATTCCGGCTGAAAGTACATATATGTAAGCTTAAGCCAGGCAACATAAAGGGCTAAGGAAGAACATGGATGGAGTTTAGTCAGAAAGAGTCTGATACTCCCTTCCGCTCCACCACCCAGAGCGGGAGAAGTAACTTGATAATTTCCCACCCTCAAAAAAAAAAAGCCAGGCAACGTATGCGCTTCGGTAATCTTCGTGTTCCCGAATTAGCACGACCACCGCGCCACAGAGGTAAACCTTCTAAACAGTTTGTTTTAAAACTATACTCATGGTTGATTTGATTTTTGTAAATGGGTTTTCACAAACACTTTTACACGGTAAAAGAATAGGTGAGTACTTCGATAACTTTACCGCGCCCTCGTATTTCAAAGATTCCCGAAGTGAATACCTTTGTTGCACATATCAAACTACTTAAAGACAAAACTTTTTCTCTTTTTTGCAATAAAGTTGAAATACTATCAAAGAAATTTGACAGTTTGTGGTAGCTTGATGTGCTGGCCTCTGTACAATGATATTTACCAGGAAGTTAACATAGATCTTTTTAATACTAGAGTGTCTAAATTTAAGAAGACTCTTTGCAACCCGTTTTCCTATAGCTTAACATAGCACTTACATAATAATATCGAAAACGCGAGAGTAACATTGTCTACTGCCTAGTGTTTAATTCTAATTTCTTTACATGCTATCTGCGAAAACTTGTAATTAGCCTTCATCATGTTATTATCTTTGAATATTGTGTGTGCCTAACTGTAAGTTTTCCGAAAAACATAAAATAAAATAGCTATATAATATCGTGAAAAGATAAACATACTCACATTGTAACCAGTATTCGTTTAGCATCTCGTCTCGTACAGCCCTGAGCGTCCGATGTAGCGCACCCATTTGATGACGTCATGGTCCGAGTAATTCAGCTTAGGCTCGAACACTTTCAGATAGCGAACCTACAAGACAGATTTGTAATACGTAAAATAAGGTCGATATGTCCCTAGTAGCGTATAAGGCCCAAATAATGTATTTCGAGTCCATGTCTATGAACTGGGTAAAAAATTCCAAACTGAGAAATGAGTTTTAAGCCGATGATTGTTCCAGGAAGCCATCGGCGACCGAAAGCTGGCGAGTTCAATGCCAGCGCCATCTTTTTATTAATTTTACTAGCAACCTACTACATTTTTTTATTATGTAAAATAAATTTACACTGCTTAAACTAAATTAACTAACAAACGTTTCAAATATTATAATAAAAACTAGATGCTCCCGCACGGTGTCACCTGCTGCTCGGCTCCTATTGGTCGTAGCTAGATGTTAAATAGCTTAAGGTGAATCCTCCAACCAGCCCGCGAAATTCAAATTTTCTTAAGTTTTTTGCAATTTGCAGGCCAGTGATAGGTTGTATGTTGATGAACATTTGATTCGCGGCTGTAAGACGTATGTAGTTACAGAATTATAATCATCAAAATCATTAATACAACCCTCCGAGCTCATAAAGGTGTAAAAATGACTTTTTACAAGGTCAAAGTCATTCCGGAACCTATCACTGGCCTGCAAATTGCAAAAAACTTAAGAAAATTTGAATTTCGCGGGCTACCCTGGAACATCAACCTTAAAGCGTTGCTCGATATATGGACTATCCAACAAATAAATATTTTTTCAATTCGGACCTGTGGTTCCAGAGATTAGCGCGTTCAAACAAACAAACTCTTCAGCTTTATAATATTAAACCGACCGTCGACTGGTAATGTACAGACGCCAGCACATCAAGCTATCCCTAACTGTCAAATTTTCTCAATTAAAAATTAATCTTATGTCTTTGCAATGAAGTTGAAATACTATCAAAGAAATTTGACAGATTGTGGTAACTTGATGTGCTGGCCTCTGTACATGTATAGGACGGTTGACGTATCTTGGCGATCCTGAAGTTAGCTGCGGGCTGTGCAATGGATCTTTTAGTAACGAAATTGTCTATTGCGCAGCTAATCGGCAACTTCATGACCGCCAACATACGTCGGGCGTACTGCAAATAATTATGTTGTGTCTGTATTTTCATCATGATTAAGATCGAAAAAATTAGACTAACCTTGAATCCTGATGGTGCGAAGGGCACCTCGAATCCCATGGAGATAGGCGGTCTGGTCCACTTCTTCTTGGTGTCAGTCTCCAGCAGCTCGATTTCAGCGGACAGCTGGGTTTCCTTCATGCCTGCCATGCGCTTAATTCTGAAAAGAGTAATAATACAAGTATTAGTAAATGATGCAGATAGTCTTGTACTGGGTAAAACGTGTAAGATCGACTCAGTACTTATGTCGTGTTTATACTGTATTAGTCTGGAACAACTTATCCTCTAGAAGGGAGTTGGGCTTAGCTGCTAAACTCTGGCGTTTAAACTTATGCAGTTCCAAATAAACGGATATTATTAACATTACAAAAGCAGTAGTATCTTTATAAAATAAAATAGGTATGAAAAATGTATGCACAAGCAACAAAAAATAGCGTACAAACACGGACTTAACGCCTGAGGCTGAATTTAAAGATACAACCAGACACTAACCTACAAATAACAACAGGAAATTTGAATTCTGCGAATTATCCTGACTTTTTCGGCTTAAGGGAGGAGCCCGCGAAATTAAAATTTTCTAACTTTTTTTTACAATCGGCAGCTTTCACCTTAAGAATTTACAACTTACTTCCAAACAATAGCATTCTCCGAGGCCTTATACTTGGCCTTTCCTTTCAAACAGATGAGCTGCACTCCACTGGTGTTCAGCGGTGTTGGGATCTTGACTTCGATCTTCTGGCCAAGCAGGGAGGGCTTGAAGTTGCTCTTCAGCACTACTTTGACCTCCATCTTGGTGCGGCCAACTTCACGGACTAGGGGGATCACTCGGAACGGTAGGGATATGTCCTTAGTGGTGCGGTATCTATAAACAAATTGATAAATTAGTCTCGATATGACAAGTGACGAGAGAGTAACTGTCCGGAGGAATGAGGAAAATGTTGTCAGGAAAGTTGTGAGTATGAATGTGGATGGCTATACAAGTAGAGTGAGACCAATGAAACGATGGATGGATTGTGTGAAAGATGATATGGCTATAAAGGGAGTGACTACTGAGATGACGACTAATAGAGAAGTATGGAAGAAAAAGACATGTTGCGCCGACCCCGAATAAATTGGGATAAGGGCAGGAGAATGATGACGATGACAAGTGACGAGAGACGATATAGTTTTGACCTACTACAAAGTTTCTGACTTCGTTCGCTTTTTTGGCGTTGTCGTTACAGTTTAAAAAAAGTTTTAATAATATTATTATGTACGCCAGCTACCTTATGCTACCCCAAACTGTAAAATTTTCCCAATTGAATATGATTGATAATGAACTTTTGTAATAAAGTTGAAAACTATCAAGGGAATTTGACAGATTGGGGTAGCTTGATGTTTGTACATAAGTTATAATTTAAACTCATTGTTAATTTAATAGATAGTATTGCTATTAATCCTATTTTAGCAATATGGGTTCAAATAAAATTAGTTGCTCGCGAATCTCGACAGATGATTATGACATGATGTTTTTTGGGTTTATCTCCTTTGACAGTGTACAGAGGCCAACACATCAAGTTACCACAATCTGTCAAATTTCTTTGATAGTATTTCAACTTTATTGCAAAGACATAAGGTTCATTTTTAATTGAGAAAATCTGGCAGTTAGGGATAGCTTGATGTGCTGGCGTCTGTACCTACTTACTACAACTATGACTTGAGTAAATCAGTTTTATTTTTATTTTATCACTAGCTTTTGCCTGCGACTTCATCCGCGTGGATTTGGTTATATCGCAATATCGAGAGATATTTTTGAGACAAAAAGTAGCCTATGACCTTCCCCGGGATGCAATCTATCTTTCTGCCAAGTTTTATCGAAATCCATACAGTGGTTTAGGCGTGAAAAGGTAACATACAGAAAGACAAAGTTACTTTCGAATTTATAATATTTGTATGGATGTTTAGATACCGAAAGGGTATATACACAGAACAGATAAAGAAGTTAGAATGGAAGTAGTTCCTGATTTGTATTAGAACGCGTGTCGCCGCATGTCTCCCACTCTTGTCTCTCAACTACAAGCAAGAGATAATACGTACGCGCATTACACACACAAATAAACCACACGCACTTAGATCGCGTGTTTACTATTGGTTGTCACACTAACGCAAATACTGCTCTGTACGTACACTCACACACGTGTAAAAGCAATTTATTTCTCATATATGTTACGGCTACCAAAAGGTCGATAAATCATATCGATAAAATTACTGTAGTTTAGTTAATTAAAGTTTTGCATTTTTTCAAGTTGCAGATACGGTACGAATAACTTCCTAATTACATATAAATAAACTTAAATCAAAGTCAAATAAGGGGGAACATCCGATACTGCCGCGAAATTTTAATTTTCTTTAGTTTTATGCTAGTTGTAGCTCTGTTTTACGTCATAATAATGAAAGAAAGAAAAAGAGAATTTTGAATAACATAAAACGTAAAACAACGCTACAATATGCAAAAAAACTATAAAGAAATTTTAAATTTCACGTCCATATCGAATGCTAAGTCGAATTAACATAATATAATCTAATTAATTTATTGTGAACTACTCCGTGAAAAAGTATTTATTAATTGTGGCATGTTAATTTATTAATAATAGCTGTGCCCGGCGGTTTCACCCGCGTTATATAATCATATTCTGCAAATGTTGCAAACATAGATTGTGCTACATTTAGTACGTATCCATTAAATTCTACCAATTGCTTCAAACCACAGTTTTCTTGTAGCTGGATCTTTTGTAAAATTAAAAAAAAAGTGTTTGCATCGTAAATTAGATTTTAGACGAAAAACCAACTAAGAAACTAAATTAATAATCCACATTATACAATAATTGGTGTTAATATAAACAAATTTATTTTCATTGTTATATTACTGTCAATAATCATTCGTATACACATCTTAATATCGACATTGTTTACAATTTGGAACAACACTATCGACGCGCATAGATTTCCCAGAATTGAAGCTTTGGATCGACGCACGCGACGTTCGCAGTGAACGCAATACATTGCGCGACCGCTCACGTCGTGCAAGATCGTACCAATGTAATGCAAGCAATGTATAATTTTGCATCTGAATGCGATTTTATCGTTTTTGTCTACAAACTACATAATACTTTTGTAATAATTACAAATATCACTCGTATTTTAAGGTTTTTGGAGTTACCGGTGAAATGAAATCCCTCCTCGGGCCACATTACACTCCTGACTTCTTTTCCGACACGTTTTAATTGGGCAAGACGGCATAATTCTTTTTTTCCGCGGAAAATTGAACGCTTTCACAATAAGAGCGTGACTGTTGACCGGTGATTCTAATTTCGGTTGGGTTTGGAGCGCCCGCGCAAATGTGTGGCGCGCCTGTCCCGCCCACAAGGCCCTTCTAACCTCTTTAACTGTTCTGTGGGTATATACATACAAAAGGATAAGTATGCTACAGACGACCAAACTGAACAACTTTTACTATGGAACCAACTCCAAAATCGTGAAAAAAAATCAGCTGTCTCCCAACATTTCGACGAGGCACGTGACCAAAAATGTATAGAACAGCTGATTTTTTTTGGTTGTTCAGTTTGGTGGTGCATATCCTTTTGTATGTATATAGCCTTTCGGTTACACCCAGTAGATAGCGATCACGTCCACGAAGTTCTGCTAACTAATTTTATTTGACCCTGTAGAACACACTGGTTGAATCACGTTTCCTAACCTCATAAGTTCGAATTCTCCATCAGGTGGTATGAAGGAGATGGAGTGCTCTGTCTCGAACTTGCTGAGCTTCACACACTGGTGGAACTGACAGTCGTCGATCACGACCACTGGTTTGCCAGAGCGCGCCGGATCGCTATCCGTGTTGCCGGAGATACCTCCTGGTAAATAATTTAAACATACAATTAATCACATCATTCAATAATACTTAAGGTCAGCGTGAAAATGTTAATAATAAAAAAAAAACTACAAAGTGAAAAATAACTTAAATTTCGGAAGTCGGTAGCCAAAAAACTTCCAAATATTTTGCAAAAAAAAGGACTGTTTTATTTATCACTTTAATTTCGAAAGTCGGTAGCCAAAAAACGTACAATTTTTTTGCAAAAAAAAACGTTTTATTTTTTACTTTTATTTCGGAAGTCGATAGTCAAAAAACTTCCAAATTTTTTGCAAAAAAAAAAATGTTTTATTTTTCACTTCTAAGTTATGTTACGTGACCCACACCAATTCGTATGCAACTACTTGCTATGTACATAACAGTGATTAAATGTTATTACATCACAAAGTGGATTAAATTAGTATTATTGAAGCCAACTCAAAATCTCAAGCAAAGTGAATAAAATTTACAAATGGCCACCGCGCGGGCTTTCTCTGCCAAATGAAAAGAGAATCACGGCCCGTAATCACGGAGAATCCGGTGTAAATAAATGAAAAAAAAAATACTTGCCGAATGAATAACCTCCTCCTTTTTCTGAAGTTGGTTAAAAAACACAAATTTCTTTAATTTTATTTTATTATTATCTTATTATGTGAAAATATTGTAAGGCTAAACAAAGTTACTTGGAATCCATAATATGCTAATTTATGACTGACTTCGTAAACAGACTAGAATTTAGATACAAGTTAAATAAGTTAATGGGATGGTGAATCATCCAAAATTGACATACGCCTCTAGAAGAGAGAAAAGAGAAAATAAAAAAAGACAAAGCATGTAGTCTATCAAATTGCAAAAATATTGCACAGATTAATTATAATAGAATTTGGATTTATCTATGGTTCCTTTTCTGTATATTCTGTTGCTATATAGCAATAATGTCTAGTAAGATATATAATTCTCTATAATTCATATAATCAATTTGTAAAAAAAATAGACACTGACCATTTCCCTTTCCCTTAGCTTCCATGACAATCTTGTCATTGATGCCAAACTTGCATTCTGGCATGCCAGAGAGGTAGGACTTCATCACCACCTTGCCTGCAACGTGGGCTGATAGCACCTGACCTGGGTAACAACAGAAAATCACCATTATTATCACCTCAAAGTTGTCTATGGTTTAGGGATAGGCCGAAATTCGGTTCACATTCGGTTCAACCGAAGTTCGGCAGCTTGAACCGAACTTCGGCAGTCGGCAGCTTGAACCGAACTTCGGCATTCGGCCGAAATTCGGTTCAGATGCCGAACATTCGGCACAAGAAAAATAATACCTACTTGCACTATTTTGACTCAAATTCAATAGAATTAGAATAGCATTAGGTACTGTAAAATAAAATTATGTCTTTTACTCAGTCATGGTCATTTATTTTAGATATGAAGATCGTAAATGTAAACCTTAAATTACAGTTTTTCTTATTCGTTTTGAAAATCTTTGCCTAATTAATTAGACATACTATTACAAATAGTTTTATTGTTCTCAATTTAGCATAAATAATTAAACTTAATATTTACATACCTAAAACATTATTAATAACTATGTACAAGTATATAACAGGAGGGAAAAAAATAAAATAAATCAAAGGGCATCAAAAAATTCGTCCACATCGCTGTCAACAGGAAAAGTTCCCGAAAGGATGGCAGCATTGCCACGTTGTATGGCAATGCTGATTCATTGACCGAAAAATAGGCCAGCCCTCTGGTCACGTGAAGAGTTGACCAATCGCTTGGCGATGTCTCGATAAACATAGTGGGTACTCGGACCCCACGGCCCTAGTGTTTCAACACCAAACGGCTCGAATATATAACTTCCAATAAGGTTGTTATACTTGCGCCGTTTGAGGTTTTCTGCACCTGCAGCAGCTGCCCCAGCACAACCCGCCGTGCAAGGAAGATGGGATGGCGCAAGGGTGTCGACACACGTTGCATCCCACACCAACGGCCTACCTACCTTCCAATGCATTAGTGTCATTCCATCTGGTCTCTTACCTTTCTTCATTACAAATTAAATATTCTTCTAACAAACATCTGGATTACACTTCGTAAATTGTATAAAAATCAGGTATTTGGTTCACCAACTAAACATTGATTAACATCAAATATTTTTTTATTACAAAGGGTATAGGTCAAATTAATCTTTTGAACGCCAGAGCATAAAGGCACGCGCGTGCCCTCCACGCCAAGTTATCATGAATTTCCCTTTATCCATGGTGTCTTTTAATTTTTTTAATTCCATAAAATGCGTACGAGAGCATACATTTTTAAGATATCTATATAAAAACTCACAAAAGTAATTATTTAATTGTTTATTTCGTTAGTAGTTCGTAGTAATGTTGCCATTGTCACATATATGTGACAATGGCGTTCAAAGGGTTAAACAATCAAATTAAGGTGGTAGCCCGCAAAATTCATTTTTTTTGCAATTTGCAAGGTTGGGAGCGCGGTGGCGGGGGCGGGGTACATCTAGCAATAATATTGAAGTAAATGCGTAAACAAGTCACACGTGTCGCTCTCGAGAAAGCGCTTGAAATTGAACCGAAGTTCGGCCGAACTTTTCATTTTAACCGAATGTTCGGATTCAGTTCAAACCACATTCGGCCCATCTCTACTATGGTTACAATAATCTGTAATATTTTGTTTTAATTCCAGAACCTTATCTCCATACATAATTAATGTAATTATAATAAAACTATGGATTTTCGTGCCCAGAAGAATGGGCACGGAAATCCATACGAAACTACCTTTTGAAAGAGGCATCTATTTTATCAATTCTGTTTTTTTGTACACATATTTAAGTTTATTGTCATATTGATGAGGAGCTTGTGGCTAAGTAATAACAGTCGAACGGATCAATCTATCAGGTTAAGCTAACCTTGCCGTGGATGGTCCGTGGATGGGTGACCTTCTTTACATATCGAGACTACACCGTGCCTCTGAAAGTACGTTAAGCCGTTGGTCCCGGCTGTCATTCGTAGATCTTTGAGAGTCGTTACGGGTAGTCAGATGCCCGAAAGTTTGACACTCACTCTTACCATGGGATTTCGTATTAGCCAGTTACTGACTGGGTTATGGAGGTCAGATAGGCACTCCATGTAAATACTGGTATTCAAATACATCCGGATAGACTGGAAGCTGACCACAACATAGTTGTGAGAAAACTAGGCAGATTGAATAGGATGACCCCCAGCAAAATTCTTAATCTTTGCTTACCTTGTGGTGACATCAACAGGTTGACATACTCCAGTACATCAAGGAACAGCTCATTGCGCCTGTATTTGATGCCCTCGCGACGCCATCCAATTTGGCCTGTCACCTGCGTAAAACGAAAGTGATGTCGTATTGGTAAATTGAAGAAAAAAAAGGAGAAAATATATATATATTTAAGTGCTCTTGAAGGCGTTTGAAATGAGCTGATCGCATTTGGTTTTATTGGCAAAATTTGTCCTTTGAATTTGAATACCACTGGTTCACAATACTTCTATCGCAGTGATAGCCTAGTGGTGTGAGTGACAGACTGCCAATTCTTAGGTCTCGAGTTCGAACCCAAGGCGACGCACCTCTGACTTTTCGGATTCATGTGCCTATTGTATAATTATCACTTAAAAAACAGTGAAAGAAAACATTGTGAGGAAACCGGCATGCCTGAGAAATATTTCGCAGCATGTGAAGCTAAGTCAGAGGCCCATGGGCAGCTTAAAATATCTGACACCAGGTTAGTCGCTAACCACACAAAGGAAGAAAGACAATACTTCAGCATCTAGCGCAAGTGCACCTAGCTACTCTTTTACCTTCCTTGCTACTCTTTTGCTCTCTTAATAATTAATGAGCTTTCTGCAACAAAAATAAGTTGCAATACCAACCTGAGAAGTGATTTGAGCTTGCTCCTCCTTGGAGGCTGACTTGATGCCTTGTTGAGTAATGAAAGTCTTCAGAACACCAGTGTCTGAGTTTTGAGGATAGCCGAAGTCCAGGATTTCTGTATATGGTGGAAGTTATCAGTTTATGCTTACTTCTTTTGTGAAGTCATGACAATGGTATTCAGGAAAACAAAAATGAATATCAAGAACTGCAGAAACTGTTTGATACATTAAATGTTAGCCCATTCTTTTTTAACAATGAAAACTTTTAATATGCTCCATTAATTCATTACCTCTTTTATTTATTTCAATATTAATTATTCTTCTAGCACAATAAAGGTACAAAGGTGAATTTAATGCCTTAACTATTCTCTACTTGTCAACCTAAGGTGGCAGGGAGATAGCTTGTCAGATGCATTGAGATTTGAGAAAAAATATTATTAGGGGAAAGTTACCAGGTAGGCTGCAAAATTTAAAAGTTCTTAATTTTTTTGCAATTTGGGTATCAGGATATGTTTATAAAAAATATTCTTTGTGGCTGTAGCATGTATGTATTTATGAATGAAATATTGTAACCATTAAAATCATCAATTCAACCTTCTTTGTTCATATTACCCCCATGAAACAACTATTTCAAATTCTAATTTGTAGATTTGTATAGATGATTGTAGTGATTATAATTCTGTAAATACATACTTGCCACACTGTGCATCATATTTTTACCAACATACAACCTGACACTGTCCTGCAAATTGCTAAGGAAAATTTGAATTTCACAGGCAACCCTAACATTTCCCCCTTAAAGAGGTCTTAAATAAGGTACTTTAAAGTACACATGAAGGGTTCCTAGTGTCTGAATAAAGCAAGTCAACCCAAACACTGCCACAAACATGTATGTGTGTTCAAGGCACTGCGCTTAGAATAGCACAAAAAAGTAGTGGCAGTGTTTGTTAACCTTTTAACCGCCTCAGTCGGATTAATACGACAAAGTGCCGCCTGAGTCGTGTTTATACGACTGAGAATCTATGTTTGGGTTTTGTTGTTTATGTAATTGCAAAACCATATTGTCCGAAATAAAGGTTTATTTTTTATGAGTTGGGCGCTGGGGGCACTACAACTGATATTTAGTCGGGCGGTGAAAAGGTTAACATGCTCCATTAAAAGAACACTAAACTTCTACACTCACCATCAAGCAACTCGTAGATAAGAACAAAGTTGTTCTTGATGTTCTCTTCGGATATCTTGCCGAAGTAAGACTGCATCACATCAATGATCTTGAGGAGGAACTCAAAAACCATTGCTGCATTCACATTCTGCTTGGTCACCGCTGCCAGCCAGATGTTGGCCCTCTGTGGAATATAGTGTTGTCAGCCAGTCAGCTCTTAAGAATAATCTGAACAGGGCAAAATAGAACTGGAATAACCATTTTAAGTACAGTAATAATGACTTTTATATTTCTTTGTTTAAATGCAACACAAATGTCTAAAAAGGAATAAATTAAAGAAATAATATTAATTAAAAAAACTGCCCCCTTTTCATTTCTTATTATAAACTATGAAATCTTCTAAGCTTAACTTGCCATAGCTGTTGCTAGTGTGATTTTTATTTTTTACACGAATTAATATTCTGCCTTACCAAAAGTGAATTTATATCATAAGCTTGAGTGACAGACCATGCTAACTGGCATCACATGCACTTACCTTGATGTGAAAGAAGGAAGTTCTGGCGATATTGGTGACGGGCGAGCGCACTTGCTGCCTCGCATGGATAACATTCACTCGAAACGCGTCCACGGCATTCCGCCCTATATCGTCGCGGTACACCCGCGAGATCAGGACTTCGCCCTTGTGGTTGTACACGAACAGGCCCCCAATCATCTTGATTTAGACCTGGAAACATGCACAACCCCTTTATAGTTCCAGCTGAACTTCACCACATCAATTCATATCACTAGCCGAAAAGCAACGTAATGATTTTTCGGTCTGGTGATCTGCCAAAATCTACCCGCAAATCATAGTTCTTAATACACGTCAAATCTCAACTATGCAAAGGCTAAGATAATACTCGGAAGAAATTGGGCTGATTATGAATCAATAGGACAGGATACGACCAATAAAAAAGTAGATTTGATACCGATTAGTGAAAAATACAAACATCAATTGAACTCACCTACTGTACTGCAGATAGTAACATTAGTTTTGAAAATTATTTTATTATACTCGAACTAACGTAAAATGCTAAATTATCTCATTTTGATTAAAATTCGCTACAATAATCAAGTGACGATACCCGCCCCCAAAATGAAACGTCAATAGAATTCAGCAAATCTGCACAGATAACATATATTTTTCCACAGCTACACAAACTGTAGCGATAGTGATGTCCCATTTTATAGTATTTATAAAACCGGTATTCTTAAGCAACAACGAAAGTAGGTTGGTCACTATTTAAAAAGGTTAGTGTTTTTCCAAGGTTGGGGAACACTGTAAAATTACGAAAGTTTTCACTAGGACTTTTGGGATGCCAAATTATTATTTCTGATTTAGACCATTTATCCTTTATAGGCTTTTTTGCACCTGTAACACTCCTGTGTGGTATGTGCGAATACATTATTTAGGTTTTTCCTAATTTATCAATCATCATCACCAACAACTCCCAACTAAACTTCAAACAGCAAGTTGTAATGGGTTTATCAGTCACCACTCCTCCTGTATTCGGCGAAGGGTCAGACAGAGTTGTAATAAACATAATCCAACCGCGCCCTTGTTTTACCAGTAATGTTTTGGTGGGTATCGCATCTTCAAAATGGTTGAGCTGAATGGTGCTAATATATGCGTCATGTTTGTGAACGGGCGCTGTCAGTAGGGACTGGTCATCTCTTAGCGGCTAAGGCTTGTTTTAATTTAATTATTGAATAGTTTTACATATTTTATATCTGATGCTTTTAACGTTCTGCATCGTTCTCACATGTATAATATTAATATGATGTAACCAATATTTTGTAACCATATTTTGTTTAAAAGAGTGTCCATGGAGTTTCTTCCCCATTCTTCTCCATAGGTAACTACTGCTTTGGAATGGGCAACTAGCTTCATCTCTCTGACTGACCGACACCTTGACAATTCAAAAGTGCCTGTAATTGGTTTATTTGAAATAAATACTTTGAGTTTGAGTTTGAAACCATAGCAGCAAAACCGCAGTAGCTTTGCCATGACTTGTTCGCTGTACAACAAGTGTAACTGCCTATTCTAACGTACAGATTAGAATTATATCTCTTTCGCGGGTGATTTCGCTGATTTCCTTGAGAGCCGGTTACAGCACCGTGCTCAGCCCGTCATTTTGTTGCAGTGCCGCGTTTGTTCCGCACTTATCTGTCTGTTTTTTTTTTTTTTTTTTTTTTGTTAATGGCATCTCGCAGTTCAACCAAAGGGTTGTCTACTGCTTAACCGGGCTTGCCTGTGGCTGCCACAAAAGAATTGTAGCCTCCAGCCAAGGCTTAATAAAAACTAAACCTAACTTACAAAACTAAGCGACTACACGCTAAGGGCACCCCCTGCGGGGTTCGGACCTCGGCTTAGGGCGTCGCTGGGGGGGGGACAGCAAGGGACAGCTGGATCGGGGGTTTTTAAAACTACTGGCTCAGCGGCAACGCGGGCTGGCTCGAGCAAGGGTCGGGAGGATGAGAGTAGACAGGGTCGTCGCGACGGGCCTCGACGGCGAGGACGGAACGACGGAAATTTGTATCTGTATGTTACTCTAACAGTGCTAGTAGCCGGGCTGCTCTCCTGGAGGAGAGTGGTGGCATCGTCGGGGGCAACGAGGGTATGCCGTGGACGGCGAACCTTACTGATGCGGGACGGGGTGTATCGGGAGGCGGCCGCAATCAGGGGATTGCGGTGCTTTATGGCGGTGTCAAAGAAACGCTTCGAGAGGCGTTTCATGAACTGCTGAACTGTGGGGAGTTTAAAATCTACATGAAGGTCCATGTTACGGACGTAAAAGGGAGCTCCTGAGACCTTACGGAGGAACCGGTTTTGAAGCGTCTGCATTCGATGCAGATACTTGGGTTTGGCGTGCGCGAAGACGACGCAAGCGTATGTCATAATGGGACGGATTACAGCCTTATAGAGACGCAGTTTGCACCGGAGTGACAATTTGCTGCGTTCTGTAAGCATGAATTGGAGCCTACCGAGAGCGAAAGCGGCCCGCGAACGGACCTGCTTTATGTGCTCTGCGAAACTGAGGTGTTGGTCGAGAGTGACACCCAGGTACTTGGCATGCTTCGCCCAAGGGATCGGCTTGCCGTACATGGTGATCGGATTAGGGGGGTTGGGGAGGGCCCTACGAATTCTCCTAAAGAGAACAGCCTGGCTTTTATCGGGGTTGACCTCGATTCTCCATTTCCGGAACCAAGCGCCGAGGACGTTGGCCGAGGTCTGGAGAGTCTGAGCTATTCTTATCTGTCTGTGGCAGTCGACAAGCTTTTAAGTCGACAAGCTTTTAAAGCTTAACTTTTTTTTGGACTTCATTCCAAAAATTAAAGTGTTGCTATAACGCGGTATTGGTTGGTAGAAATGGTCACGTTCAAAGACTACAATATGTATTGGTCACGTTCTGGAAAAAGCGAGACTTCTGTCTCTCTCTGTCTGTTTCTATTGTTTATGGGTGTTGCGAGATGTGTGTGGTCTATGGTGCGAGTATCGAGATTCGAGAAACTTCGTTCTCATTCGTTCCTTAAATAATAATGTACTCTGTGTTCGTTCCTGACGGGGGTTCCCCTGACTGACAGCGCCCGTTTTTTTTGTTGCAAGTTGCATTAAGAAGCAAGGAATCTATAGACTTTCTTTCACCTAGGACAAGGGCCTCATCTGGATGTCAATTCTTTAATCGGCTTATGGCAATCGGGTAAGAAAAGATTCTTACCCAATAATTGTGCGACAGCAAAAACAGAGTAGTTTTTAATTTAATTTCAAAGCAACCACCAACTGCTTGACCATAATATTATTCTATGAATACCTGCACACTCACATATTTATAGTTACCTAATGTTTCAGAAACGTTAAGGTTTTAGCAATTTTAATGTAAAAAAAAATGTTAACATTTTTTTGGATACAATTTTGCGTTTTTAAATTGTCATTTAATTCAAACAAAAACATTAAATGGCAAGCTATTACTAACTTGTAATTTTGTTTATACAGGGAGTAACAAAACGCCGACCCGTTTATTGTTTAATGTGTTGTTACGAACACAATGAACTCATTATGTTATACATAAATAAAAAATAGTTAACAAAAACTAAAAAACACGCTTTTTATAGAAAACCGAACTACTTTTGAATTTCGAAAAAAAAACGAAAAACATTTATTTCAAATAGGCACAAGAATGGCACTTTTGAACATCAAAATGAACAAGAAATAGAACTGATTCTAGTCGCCCCTTCCAAAAAGTAGTTTCGTGTGGAGAAGAATGGGCAAGAAACTCCACCGTTACTCTTTTAAAATGTTTCACAATGTTTTGTATACATGTATTATAACATTATATGTGAAGACGATGTACCCAGAATAAAAACAATACATCACAAAAGGTGAAAAGAAAAACACATGTAGCAGTGGCAAGTAAACTTAATTATGTCATAAGTGCATGGTGCTCACATATAATTACAAACATTCTAAAAGTTAATAATAATAAATTAATCAATGTGTGAGAAGTTATTCCAATATAATAAAATAATATGGTACAAATTACCTAATTTACTTAGCAACCAGTTTGATTTTGTCTAGACACTAGATTGTCCTGTGGAGCAGGACCAGCATGTTTCCAAGCATCCTTATCTTTGATATAATCTTCTAATTTGTAATAAGCTTGTTTACAAAGTGTACTTTTAATATGAGTTTTAAATTTTCTTTCATTTAATTAATTATTAGTTCAAATTAATGTATTGTCATCGGTCCTCGATAAATCGACAAAGTTTGAACGAAATCTGGCCGTTTAAAAAATCGCTTCCAAATGAGTCGGTTACAAACATACATACAAGTGAAGCTAATATAAAGCGTGTAAAAATAAGGATAATGGGAAACTATTATCAAATTATTGCATTGTCATCGGTCCTTGAGACGTGTGCAAAGTTTCAAGTTGATCAGACTTTTAGAAACCGGTGAAAATTAAGCTCAAAGATTCCGTTACATACATACATAGATACAACCCGAGCTAATAAAAGCGTGTTAAAAAATAATTAAAATCATTTTGATCCGCCATACAAAATGCAGTCACGTGACAAAACATTTATAATAGAGGATAAAATACATTTATAATTTTAAACTACTAACTGTGTTCCTATTGATTGGAGTAATAAGAGGATTTCACCCACGAACAATGGCCCAATAAAGAGGCTAAGTGCGGAAACAGCCCAGTTAACCTTAACCTATTAAACCTATGTGTTCCTATAAATCGACACTGAATAACCAGGTTTCGGGTCGGACACAAGTTTTGTTACACGCTGTATATTTGATATAGCTGTACAAAAAATAAAGGTATATGTACACCTAACCATTTTATTTAAAACACCAATTTTACACCTCTGTGTCTAACAAAACAAAAAACTTGTGACTTCGAGTCTGCTTGCGTGTTTTAGGTTTTATTGTGTTTTACCATTAGGTGTAGTCAATGTCAATGAAACATGAACCACTTATTATTTTATTCGTTAATGATGTTATTAATTATAATATAGTTTAGTTATTAATGATAATGAGCCTAGTATGACCGACGCGACGCCGACGCACCTATCTGCATATCATACACAATAGCAATGGCTTTCATTTTGGCAGTTCAACAACATTTATTGCGATAATTACGTTGCTGTGCAGACTAATTTTTCGAACATAAGTAGCAGTGGAATAGCAATATCCATCAAAATGATTCCGATTGTGATAGATAGTGTGTAACGCATTTAGGGTGCAGGTTATCTATAAACTAGTGCACTAGGGAGCGCAATAAAAACTTGGTGTTGTTTCTCTATAACCTTTCAAAAATATCGTAAATTTGTACCACATGTTTTTTAACCCCATAAGTTCATTATAAAAATTATCTCAAAACGGCAATAAATATAACCGTATATATAAATCGTTGAGCTCTTATAAGCAAACGGCTTCTAATAGGCAAACATCTAATGGGTTTGAAAAATAATACTCGACAAAAATATGTAGGTGAGTCATCTGCTTTATTTTCATACCTTGCAATAAAAAAAATAAATTACAAGACTATTAATATCATTTTTAGTTTCATAAGATACAGAATCCTGGTCCACTTGGTGGCTGAGCATGTATGCCGCGACGGTTCATCCGACATGCATGCTCCTCGAGTCGGCAGCTGGCTTCATGTTTTCGCTCGACATAAGACTGATACCGGTGCATATTGTGGCCAAACCTCATGCTTTCGGTGTAGCCGCTCCAGAGCGCTTCAGCTACTGCGCTAGCACGAGGCCATACCCTGGTAATATTAAAAAATATTGAAATTTGAAACGTAGCATAGCATTATACATTCAGTCAAAAAAGTATCGGGAATGGATGATTTGTTTATGGTTCCAAATTAAAATTTTTGTTTTTTTGTAGTTGTTAGGTTGGCACAACTGTTTTCCATTTTGGCGCGGAGTTTGAGTTGCATCTGTTATTTATATTAAATACAGTGCTGGTTTTAGTAATATCATATATAGTGTGTATTGCGAATTTCATAATGGACAAAAATATCGAACAAAGAGTTTGTCTTAAATTTTGCATCGCCAATAGAATTTCGTGTTCACTGAAAATATTACAGAAGGCTTACGGTGAATCGACTTTATCAAAAACTCGTGCTTATGAGTGGTCCAAAGCGTTCAAAAGCGGTCGAGATGTGATGGAAGATTTGCCTCGCTCTGGTAGGCCGTCAACGTCTGCAACTGAAGTTAACATCGCAAAAGTGAAGAAAATAGTGACTGAAAATCCCCATTCAACTCTGAGAGAGATAGCCGCCGAACTTTCTGTATCTCACGAGTCGATCCGTACCATTTTAACTAATCATTTGGATATGAAACATGTTGCTGCTCGGCTAGTCCCAAAAGATCTGAATTTTCTCCAAAAACTCAATCGCATGAGGTCCTTAGTCGCTGAGGACATGCTAGAACGAGTCAGTTCGGACCCAACATTCATGAAACGCATTGTTACTGGTGACGAGACGTGGGTTTACGAGTTTGACATGCAAACTAGTCAACAAGCTTCGGAGTGGCGCCTTCCAACTGAACCGAAACCGAAAAAACCGGCGATTCGCGGCGAGAACTGAACTCAATTCCGGAAGCAGCGTTTAAAAAATGTTTAGATGAATGGATTATTCGTTGGCGCAAGTGTATCGTTTCCAAAGGAGCATACTTTGAAGGTGATAAAATAAATTTGGATGAATAACAGACATTTTGTGTATTATTGATCTTTTCCCGGTACTTTCTTGACAGAGTAGTATGTATACAGTGCTGCTAAGAGTTTGTTGTCCAACTTCTTCTTCCCACTAGGAAGTGGTGAAAAGCGGGCGTAGGGGACTATCTCAAGTAATATTGACCTTTTTTTGAGGGTGGGCAATCATCAAATGACCCCTCCTGCTCTGGGTGGAGCGGAAGGGACTGTCAGACTCTTACTTAAGAGCGGGCGTAAGGGACTATCTCAAGTAATTTTGACCGTTGTTTGTGGGTGGGCAATCATCAAATGATTCCTCCCGCTCTGGGTGGAGCGGAGGGAGTTTCAGACTCTTACTGATTAAAACCCATCCATGTTCCTTCCTTAGCCCTTTATGTTCCGGGGTAGCGGTAACCCTTTCGGACAATGCCGCCCGGCAGACTTCGGTCCGAGTTCCTTCCTTATAGCTGACATCTCTTTGAGGCGCGTGTGGAACACATACGCGCCGTCGGATACAGACCTTTTGACCTTCAAAAAGTGCTGATTTTCAGCCTAGTTTGAAAAAATTACTTTTGAGTTTTTACACTAAACCGAGCTTAAGAGTACGATCACCATCTTTGCATGACCAACCTACCTGCTTATCATATTATTGTCGTCGACGACCTCGCCCCACATGCAAGCTTCGCCTCCCAGAACGTCGCTCATCTTTGATTCAGGTATTAATCCAGAGACAATTTCTCGCGGATCAACTTCGTAGTACTTATACCAATCTCCACCTCCACTGATATAATCTAAGTACCACGACGAAGAGTAAATGACTTTGTGGCCGGCAACCAGGATCTGTAAAGGATTTTCAACAGTGTAAGTAAAGTCAAAATTATGTAACACGAGGATTGCGCCACTTATGTATATTTTTACAATTTATTTAATTACTAGCTTCTGCCCGCGGCTTCGCCCGCGTGGATGAAGGAAATTGCATGTTATTATAAATATAAATCTTCCTCTTCAATCACTCTATCTATTAAAAAAAACGCAACAAAATCCGTTGCATAGTTTTAAAGATTTAAGCATACATAGGGATATAGGGACAGAGAAAGCGACTTTGTTTTATACTATGTAGTGATGTTATCTCACATCTCGCATTTCCCCGGCTTCTGTATTTTTCCACACTTGCACGATAGTACCGCTTGGCAGAGATACACCCTCATCGAAGACTTCCTGCAAATAAATATAACTCATAAAACAGAAAGCATTAACATTATACTTAACGAAGAATTGCCAAACTTAAGTGGCAGCGGGCATGGCACGTTGCTCACAGAACAGATGGCCGATGGGCCGCAAGGAGAAGTAGCTTCCGCGAAAGACAAGGCCTCCCATTAGGTGGACCGATGACCTTGATGAAAACCGCAGTAATCCGGATGCGGCAAGCACAGCATCGGTCGAAGTGCTGGTGCTCGGGGAAGGCCTATGTCCAGCAGCGGATGTCTTTCGGTTGAAGTGATGATAAATACTAATATCTGTGATACTTTTTTTTTTTGAGGGTTGGAAATCATCAAAAGACTCCTCCCGCTCTGGGTGGAGCGGAACGGAGTGTCAGACTTGACAACTAACTACTACCCACTGACTAAAACCCATCCATGTTCCTTCCTAAGCCCGGGGTAGCGGTAACCCTTTCGGACAATCCCGCTTATCTCTGATACTTGATATAGGAAAATATCACAATTAACAAAAATCACGTAAGTAGTAGAAGCGAATATTTAGAAATTATAATTTACTTCATTCAATCGTAAAGTTCACGATTATTTTTAGCCTATTTAATTTGTTGATCGTCCAAGAAATCCCAACATCATCAACAACTCCGGCGTTATGGTAAGGTAAGGTAATATGGGCAGTTAAGGCGTGATGAAGAATGTAAAAATAAAGAAGTATACATACTTGCCACACGATAGGTTTCGACCTGTCACCTAGTAGTGGTATAACTTTGCTCATAAACAGTGAATGTAGCTCACTAGTATAGGTCATGTTATGCTCGGCCATAAATTTTGTAATGTTCTCATTTGAACTCCTGAAAAGATGACATGATGTATAAGCTACATAGGGGCTGTCCATTAATCACGTGATGTATTTTTAACATTTTTTATCCCCTCCCTCGCCCTTGGTGATACGTGGTGAGGTTTAAGAGTATCCCCACCCATATTTTAGTACCTACAAAGTATCATATTTTTTTATAATATTATTTTTAAATACAGGTATAAAGTATAATCTTATTTTATTCTAGAAAATTAAGGACCATGATAAAATTGTCTAGACAGAAAGGTTGCTGGTTGTTTTTGACTGGATTAAAAATAATATTAAAGGAATGGTGTAATCATGCGAAAAACATATATTGTATGTACTAGTACAGACGCCAGCACATCAAGTTATCCCTATCTGTCAAATATTCTCAATTAAAAATGAACCAATCTTTGCAATAAAGTTGAAATACTTTCAAAGAAATTTGTCAGATTGTGGTAACTTGATGTGCTGGCCTCTGGTACATGAACATATTTAATGCACACTGTCCTCCGACCAAGGATTAGCAAGACTTTCTTCAACATTATATATAACAACTGGATATACGCTAGTAAAGGCTGCAATTATTTTTAAAGTAGGTACGGCGGCACTTACCAGCAGTCCAGCTCGACCTCATCGCCACCAACATGGATATACTTATCGGGAAATCGTCCCTGCACCTCACGGAACAAGTCATTTATAACTTTGTATGTCATATCATTGGTTGGGTCCATCGGCCCCAAGCCTATACTTTGGCCCAACCTGTAGCATGCTGTCAGGATATTCGGGTACGCAATTCCCCAGGAACTGGTGTGCCCTTAAAGATTACATACTTTAATCATCTCATAACTATAACAAAATTCAGATAGATCCCAATACCGGGCAGTTTTTAGTTTATTTATTACCCAAAACTTACCATTGGGTAAACTTATACTGTATGGTAAATAGGGCAGTAAGGGTAATAAGGGCCACATAAATCACAATAGAGGTTGGCCGCCATTATCATTAATGCGGTCCTTATTAGTTACATGAAAAGTATATCCACATATTGAAAGTACCTACCTGGCACGTCAAATTCAGGTAGGACGCGTATGCCTCTATCTCTCGCGTAGTCTACGATCTGATTGATGTCTGCTGCAGTGTATATCATTGTAGGATCGTATGCAGCTTGACTGTAAATAAAAGGAAGCAGGTATTCAAGCTGTTACTGAACTTCTCAGTATGTTGTTAATCGGACTACGATTCGGACTTTCTTTCAGTGGTAGACTTTCTTTCAGACGGCGCGTACATGTTCCACGCGCGCCTCAAAGAGATGTCAGCATATGAAGGGGCCCGTTAGGGCCGAGCCTGCTAGGTAAGCGGGATTGTCCGAAAGGGTTACAAAAACAGGAACATAAAGGGCTAAGGAAGGAACATAGAAGGGTTTTAGTCAGTAAGAGTCTGACACTCCCTTCCGCTCCACCCAGAGCGGGAGAAGCAATTGGATGATTTCACAGCCTCAAAAAAAAAAAGATGGAATCCATTCTGGGACAAAGTATCACAATACTTTGTCCCAGAAGGGTTTAGGATAATTATGGGTCATTATCGTCAGTTAAAATAAGTAATTGTGAAACAATTAGTACCTCAACTGAGGGAAGACCTCGCTCTGATAAGGGAAACTCTGATCATCGACGATGTGCCAGTGAAGAACATTCATCTTGTTCATCTCCAAAGCATCCAACGTTTTGAGTATTGTTGCGACAGAGAGGTAATGTCTTGAGGTGTCAATGAGAAGTCCTCGGTGGGCGTATTTAGGGTAATCAACTATTTGTGATGTGTTGATAAGCACGTTCTGTAATTCAGGTTTATTTAATTAGCTTGCTTCTGAGAATTCATTAGACAAATTCTTCCGTAATTGTATGTCAATGCACATCTACTAATGACTTCTTGACTACTGATATAGATCCGGTTCTCAGTCTTACCCTGCATTCTAACCGAGTCCGAAAGTGACTGTCGTGCGAGTACGCGATAGTCGCGATAATTTTTGATAATTTATAACGTACAAAACATAACATGAACGATCGCGCGAGTTCGTCATACTATTAAAAAAGTCGACGATCGCTTAAACGCGCGTCGACTGCGTTTCATTTCTGGTTCGGCCTTACTTTGTATCCAGCAGAGATATAGAACAATTGTGAGAAACTCTCGAGTCCTCTCAGAACGCCCCATACGGTGTTACTTTTGAGTGTCGACATCGCCGCGACATCAAGGCTGTCTGAAATCAAATACTTATTAATTATGTAATCAACTGTTGACCTTTTACGTTGATATAACCTTATACAAGGTTAATTTTTATGTAAGAAACAAATATGTAGCGATGATACTGACTGCAGTTTGATATATCCATGTTTTTCACTGTGTGATCTATTGCTCTAGAAAAGGAATCAAATTACATAATTTATTACAGTTAGATTCCCGTCTTTGTTTACTACAATATGCTTTCATTTTAGTTACATAGTTTATCTCTAAGGGTCACGATGCCATTTCTTATCAATGACCACCAACAGTACATTAGTATCTGCTTGTGTGTAAACAGATTTTAGATGCTAAATGCAATTATGTGGATAGCTAGCTACAAAGGATGCCTTAGCATCCTTTATTAAACCATCCAAGATGAGACACATGAGCTGGGTCATGGATGGAGTCTTCACCGGCTTTAGACAATAGATATTTAAATATTCGAGCAATAAAAAAACGTTTTTTTTTAACTCACATTTCTCATCCATATCCAAGTGTGGGTAACTTTCGCATGGTGCACTCAGAGTAATTTGTAGTTCTTGCAACGTTCCTTTGTAGTTTATATCCGTATCAATATCAGGGACATGATTCGTAACCTTCTTTGAATGTTCCTCCGCAATAAGATACAGATTCTTCAACACATTAGTGTATCGTTCTATTGCCTTTTTCAATATTTCACACGTCTGTCCTTTTTCCTGTTAGAAATAGTTTTTTTTTTACTTTATTGCGTACAAGCGGTAAGTCCCCGTTTTTTAAGTAATTATCGCATATTTATTCAAATAAGACCAACACTTCTCACAGCTATTTGCGGACTACTGAAGGTCAACAAAAAAGGCTCTAAATCTATTAGTGGGGCTTGTGGCTAAGTAAAAACATAGCCACACGGTTTAATCTATCAGGTTAAGCTACGCTTGCCGCGACTGGACCTCGACGCGGATGGGTGACTATCCTTACATATCATGACCCCTCCGAGCATGAAAAGCACGCTAAGCCGTTGGTCCCGGCTGTCATTTGTAGATCTTTGACAGTTGTTACGGGTTGTAAGGAGCCCAAAAGTCTGAAACCTTTGAAACCTGAAGTCTTTGTATTTGCTTCATGGAAACCAGTATTTTTCCAAGGGGTACCTATCGAGCTGTGACTGGGTTGTGGAGGTCAGTGAGGTAATCGCTCTATATAAAATATTGGCATTCAGTTCGAATCAAGTTAGTCTGGAAGCCGACCCCTACATAGTTGGGAAAAGGATAGACAGAAGATGATCTATCAATGATGGCATCATTAATTAAGACCAGTATGACCGGGCTCGTAATGAAACAAGAAAAACTGAGCAAACTGAACCTAAACAATTTTTCCATTTTTATAGAAGTGTTAGAGTCATGTAAGGGTGAAAGTAAAAGTAATTCCCTGGGACACGGGTACCAACCTATATACCTAATCATCCTTGGTCAGACCACTTTTGATTGTTTTGTATAGAGAAAACAAGCAAAACTTTTCTTATTACATAGAAATAAATAAAGTTGAAGATTCTGTTTGTAATATCAAAGTAACAGCTTTTTACTAAATGCATGTAGATACGGTGCCTACTTACAACAAAAATAAAACAAGCTAATCTCCGAAGCGGCTGGCCCGAACTTGATGGGACTTTCACAATCAGATGTTATAAGGAATAACTAGGCTACTTTTATTTTAGAAAATGATTAGTCCCATGTACTCGGTGGCGTATGTACTCCGACTTGCAAAAACTATAACTACGACTTCAAACTGAGTAAGTCACAAGTCAAACTATTAGCTACCGTAAAATGGGGTGAATAGGGATGCAGGGGTGAATCGAGACGAAACTTTAAAAGGAATTTTATGAGTAAAATAATACAGTTTGTGGCCAAAATGGGCTGTAATATGTTTACTGTATTGAAGGATTAAGCGTCCTTGTTGGCAACCAACAATTTCAACGTTAAAATCGATTATAAAGTTTCGTTCTGATTCACCCTCGCATCCATAGACACCTGCGCGGGCCTGCGGACGGTGAGTAATGGGTGACTCACCGTCCGATCAGCACCAGACCCGTGCCGTACGGCGCGTATATGTTCCACGCGCGCCTCAAAGAGATGTCAGCATATGAAGGGGCCCCTCAGGGCCAAGCCTGCCGGGTAAGCGGGATTGTCCGAAAGGGTTACCGCTACCCCGGAACATAAAGGGCTACGGAAGGAACATGGATGGGTTTTAGTCAGTAAGAGTCTGACACTCCCTTCCGCTCCACCCAGAGCGGGAGCAGTCATTGGATGATTTCCCAGCCTTAAAAAAAAAAAAAAATAATCCATAGACACCCCGATTTACCTACTACTACTGTTACCAACTATTTTTATTTTATTATTATTTAAAAACTCACGAGGAAGGCCTAGATGAGACTTGCACAGACCAGAAACACGGCTTAAAAAGGAGGAGGCCTAATACTCAGCAGTGGGTGGAACAAGGCTGCCAGCGATGATAATAATGATGACAAAATATAAAAACATAGATTTTGAAACTTACCGTTATAGTAAAAGTAGCCGGTGTGAATTTAAAATAACTATCCGATTTCATTTGTCCATGTGGTCTTGGCCATATTGCCCCCTTCGTGGGTGGATATTTAGGCCCAGGAATAATAATATTGAAACTTGCCGCGAAAACCACGCAGAACGCATATAAAAATAAAATGTTCCGCCACATTCTTCCGGCAAAATAGAAACGATATTGCCTCGTCAACGGTCCCGCGCAAACTGTTTTTCTTATTTGTGTTTTAATCATTATAAATGTGGTCAACATGGATAAGACGATGTATATCTTAATAATTATTTTATTATGTTTTATTAACTTCTATGTTTAGGTTAAGCACCTATTAATGTCGGTTTAAAGAAATTTATTCTCATAAGAACTTACAGTCCACTTATAATGAGATACAAAGTAATAAGTATAGTACAGTACAATTTCCTCCAGGGTATTAGAGATTACAATGTTGAAACATGTTTTTTAAGCTTGTTTTTAAATTCTTTTATGTTATGGCACTCTTTAATATCGTCCGGTAATCCGTTGAACAGCCGTGCTCCTTCAAACAATATGGTCTTTCTACCGTAATTAGTGCGTGCGCTGATAACTTCAAGTGTGTTTTTATATCTATTTCTAAGGTTATATGATATTGTTTTTTTCTTTAGTTGTATGTTAGTTTGAATTGAGTTTGTTGTTATGTTTTTTATAAGAATGCAGGTGTAGTAAATGTATAGCTGTTTAATATTTAATAGTTGAGTTTTTTCGTATAAGGTCTTTGTTGGAGTAAGATAAGGATAATGGAACAGGGTTTTAATTATTTTATTTTGAACTCTTTGAAGTGAATTTAAGTTTGATACTGCTGCGGATCCCCATATCTCAATCAAATATTCTAAGTGCGATTTAACTAATGAGTTGTAAATCAAAGTGCGCACTTTATTTGGGATACAGTTTGCTACTTTCCGTAAAGCTGCCAGTAACGATGTTAATTTACTTCTGAGATGGTCGATGTGTAATTTCCAAGTTAGTTTTTCATCTACCCTTAATCCAAGATATTTTTCATTGGTCGAACGTTTTATTATTTCGTTATTTATTTTAAGTGGCGAGAAGTCTGGTATACGTTTATTTTTAGTGGTAAAAATCATGAATGAGGTTTTCGACGCATTGATTGTAAGAAGGTTGTACTTTAACCATTCGTTTAATAGTTCGAGGTCATGTTGAGCGTCTTTTATAATTTTATGAATTGATTTTTCGAAGTAAAAAAGACAGGTGTCGTCTGCATATAGTGTTAGGTGTCCTGTTAACCCTATTTTATTAATATTATTTATATAAATTAGAAAAAGTAACGGACTAATAATTGAGCCTTGAGGGCAGCCGTATGAAATATTTTGGACCGAACTAGTGTAATTATTTCCTATTTTAACTACTTAATGCCTGTTCTCCAAATATGACTTGAACATTTTATGTGCTGTACCTGTAACACCTATGTTATCTAGCTTCTGTAGCATTTTTTGATGACTCACGGTGTCGAAAGCTTTTTTTAAGTCGATGAATATTCCTAAGGCATAGTTCTTTTGATCTATACAGGTTTTAATTTTGGTGACTAGATCTGTTGCAGCCGACAGAGTACTTGATTTACTACGAAAACCATACTGTTCGTTTATTAAAAAGTTTTTATCTGTCAAATAGTTATTTAGTCGGCTATATAATACGCGTTCAAATATTTTGGACATAACAGGTAACACAGACACCGGTCTGTAGTTGCTTGGGTCAGTTCTATTTCCAGATTTGTAAATAGGACTGACCCTAGCCACCTTGAGGGTGTCGGGAAAAGTACCACGTAGTAGACAGGCGTTTATACAGTTAGTTAACTGCTCAACTATTATATTTTTTAAGCATTTTATCGCCTTAGTACTAATACCATCCAGACCAGTGCTAGTGTTACTATCGAGGTCGTCAATGATTCTAATTATTTCATCCATGGTGCACGGTGTTAGTTCATTTAGTGTTATGTCATGTGTGTTGTTATGGTCGTACATAAGAATGTTGCCTGTGTTTGTGTGATATGTTTCTGGTATTTTTTTTGCTAAGTCTGCGCCTATGGATGAGAAGAAAGTATTAAACAAGTCACATACCGAGTTTCCTTCTGTCAGAAGTCCAGCGTTTGACAAAAGTTTAGGAGGAGCAGGGCTGTCTTTATATTTATTTAATCCTAAGCTATTAATCAAGTCCCACATTTTTTTTGGTTGATTTTTACAATTTTGAAATAAATTATAGTAATAGGTCTTTTTACTCGTGTTTGTTAGCATCTTCACTTTCCGTTGTTCTTTGTGGAACTTTTCCAGTAAATCCTCGTTATCTGGGTCTGATTTGGTTTGTTGCCATAAACTATTTCGTGAATCGATTGCGTTTGTAATGTTCTGATTAATCCAGTCTTTTTGGGGGGGGTTTAGAATTTTAATCTTATCTATTTTGTTCTTGTCTATCTGTTCTGAGATGAATGTCTCCAGTTGGTTGTAGTCGTGGTTGTCATTGCTGTATTTTGCTTTTAGTGTGTTGTTGTACAACTTTTCATAATCCAGTGCCTTATAGTGCTTTCTTTTGGTACGTTGAGGAGACAGCTTTCCTATTTGGAGATATATCTGCTTATGATCAGAGAGACTTGATTCTATTATCGATAGGCTGAGAGAATGGTTGCTTATGTCAGTACATACATGGTCAAGTATTGTGTTGGTTGTGGCCGTGTCGCGTGTGCTGTATGATTTCTTGATTTTATTTATTATTCTGTATCCCGCTTCTTGGATTCCGTGTTGGTATTTAGATACATTACTGTTCGCACTAAGTAAATCAATGTTGAAATCACCAAAGATTATCGACCTTCTTCGTTGTTCTAATTGTGATGAATATGTTTCTAAAAAGTTGCTCACGTTGGTATCTCCAGGTTTATAAATCGCACCTATATTTAATGATAGTTTATTAATATATATCCATAAATAGTGGTTGCCGTTCTCGCATAGTTCTTCCGTTATATCATATTTAATACTGTCGTGTACATAAATGGAAACTCCTCCACCTTTACAGTTCTGTCTATAGTTATAGATATGATTATAGTTAGGTAGTTGGTATAGTTTCGCATCAGACTCCGAGTTAATCCATGTCTCAGTGAAAATCATTAGATGAGTAGTCTTATTGATGGCTTTTAGGATGCATTTTATTTCATCAAACTTCCCCGGCTTGCGAATACTGCGTAAGTTCGCATACAGGAATCTTAGGGAGGACGGGTGCAATGGAATGTCCTCGTATTTGTTTACTATTTGATGACATAGTTTCTTAGAACTATCCGTCGGTTTGGAATTTTGTAATGGGGCATTTATTGGTTTTTTTGGTTTGCAGCAACTATTGTAGGTGTCCCTTTCAGATATTTAATAGTGAGGTTTTTTTCGCCGTCCTGTGTACGCTTATTTAGCTCTTCCTTAAGAGAATCTAAGTATTGTTTTTGTTTTGGGGTTTGATCAGAGAAAAACTGTATATTTTCAGGTAGTTTTGTTCTATTCTTTAACAGGTATTTGGCAGTCTCGATATTTTCAAAGTGAACTTTTATAGGTCGGTTCTTGTTTTGTATATACTTTCCTAGTCTCGTAATTTTAATCGGCTTGGGGCAGTCTTCAAAAAGCATTGTAATTAACTTTACAACTTCCTGATGATCGTGATGTTGTCTCGACTTCCAGTTTTTGTCGTTTATTTCCGATATACCCACAATCACTATATTCTTCTCGCGGTCGCATCGATCCTTAAGCTCTAGGATGAGGTTTTCGTGACACTCGGCGGGCGATTTTATTGCCAAACATTTTGTGTGTTGTTCCTTTTTAATCTGTGATATTTCGGTTTCTATAGTTTTTATTTTATCCTCAGTGGTAGATGTTTTAGCTTTTATATTTGCTATTTCTGTATTTGCATGTTCTAGCTGTTGAGAAAAAATTTCGGTACTTAAATTTATTGTCTTAATTTCATTCTTGATATCTGATATTTGTTCTTTAATTTGGTTTAGGTTTTCAGTTTGTGTTCTGCCAAAATTGTTTAGGAAGTTCATCATTTCTATGCGGAAGTTCGTAAAATCCTTTTTATAATCAATTTCTTCTGTGCGATCCTTCCGCTTTCTTGATGTAATATTAGCACGTATATCGTCATCGCTTAAAGTAGATAGGTTAGGAACAGATCCGCTACCGCTCTCGCTGCCGCTTATCAGTGTCGCACTGGGTGATGTTCTGTCCACATTCATGGTCAAGTGTTCCGAGTGCGTGCGAGGAGGCGAAAAAATATCGGACGCTCTCTTTTACCCGCGGGGGTGAGCGGTGCTGCGCGCGCGCCGGCGTAGTTTCGCGTGAGGACACAAGGTCCTGAGTAATTAGACAATTACAATGTTAATTTGACTTTAACACCGCACTTATAGGGATAACTTTACTTTGTAAGGCTTTTAAAAAAAATATAAATAAAACGATTGTAATATTCTAACGCACGTCTGCTTGCAACAAGCTCCGGAGGAGAAAAAAAAAAAAAAAAATAAAATAAAAAAAAAAAAAATGTTAGTGCATTATGTGGCAGTTGAATTTATTTTTGGGTTATTTTACTTTAACTAACTGAACTGATTAATGAAAATAGGCTTCCTCAAGGGCCGTTGCGAATGGAAGTAAATTTTGCCAAGCCTGCCGAGTTTGGCACTTTATTAGTGTCGAGGATCAGGCTCCCTGTTCTCCTGATATACTTAGTCAACTATGTAAAACTATAAATGGTTCGTTGAGATACTAAGTAATTCTAATCTATACTATCTATACTAATATTATAAAGAGGTAAAATTTGTAAGTTTGTAAGTTTGTATGTAGGGGGTAATCTCCGGAACTACCGATCCAATTTCAAAAATGTTTTCACTGATAGAAAGCTACATTATTCCTGAGTGCTATAGGCTATAAATTATATTTATATCATACATATTAGCCGAGCTATCGCAATTTTCGTCTAGCAAGCCTGAAAGAAATACCTCCGAAAACAGAATTATTTGCATGCGCTGCCTAAACAGTACAGTACATCGCAATTTTCCGCGGACGAAGTCGTGGGCAGAAGCTAGTTTCCTTATATTTTCGGTAGGCTCGGAGGTCGGGCTGTCATCTTCCCTCAAATACATGGCGAGGGGGCAATGCTCTTGAACAGGCACTGCTTGTGATGACTGGTTTTCTTGCTGACCATGATTTTATTATTATTAATACTAATTACTAATTAGTTTATCATTTGTGATTTCGAGTTCAGTAGGTACTTATTCCTGTTGGAATATTGCACAATGGGACATATCATCGGGCACGCTCTTTATGCCTTATTTTTTTTTTGAGGCTGGGAAATCATCTAATAATGACTTCTCCCGCTCTGGGTGGAGCGGAAGGGAGTGTCAGACACTTACTGACTAAAACCCATCAATCTAGGGACGAGAGGACCTTTCCCTCTCCCACCCCGCCATCTCCTTCGCGAGCATGGCCGCTTCGCAGAAGGAGGTGACTGCCTCCCACTCCCTCTCGCTCCGGACCATGGCTTGCACCAGGGCCGGGCGCGCTTTGCCGCGGAAACGGAGTTTCCCTCCGGCTCAGTACCTCCGCGCGCCACTCGTACAGGCGCGCGAGGACTATCGCCTCCAGATCCCACGGCGGCAATCCATCAAGGAGGCTTGCTGCCTCGCCAGAGATCGTGCGGTACCCCCGGATAAGCCGTATGGCTACCACTTTTTGGGACGCGTTCATTCAGGTAGTGGGCGGCTCGCCGCCGCCGTGAACGCGCCCACACCGGGGCTCCGTAAAGGGCTATGGACCGCACACGCTCTTTATGCCTGGAGGCTATTATTTAGTTTTGTTTTATTCTTATTTATTTATTTAAACTTTCACCATCTGTGCTTACAGGTCACCCTAATACAATAGTGGGTGGGTGACTAACCTATCACAGGTATAAAAAATATGAACTAATAATACTTAAAATCTACTTAAACTAAATTATAATAAAATCTTAACTTAGATTAATTAACAAAGAATATTAACATTTAAATGTAACTTACGAAATTCAACAATACTCTTGCGAATTCACTCAGATTGCAGGAAAAGATGTCAATCCTCTCATGCACTTAATTTAGCAGACGTATTGTGCGGGTGAGGGGTTTTTTTTACAGAATGATTTGGCAGCAGGCACGGCCAGCAGTGGTGACCGCTGCCGCCTCTCGCCCGCCTCTTACCCGCTTCAGATGACGCAGCACACCCAGGTTATGTGCTACTCCACGCAGGAGCTTTAGTGCATACGCCCGCGCCGCGAGTGTAAACTCCCGGCGCACTCTGAGTTCGTTGTACCCCACTATACCCAGTACAAACAGTGTAGGATACATCAGCGGGTAAAATGGGTAAACCCCATAAAGTTTTAAAATACAAGTGTCTTGTGAATTTATTCTGTACTGGCTCCAGCATGACACTGTATTTCGCTTCATGATGAGCCCAAATCACCGCACTGTGTTCCAAGTGACTCCTTACCATGGCGTCATACAGCACCCTGACCGTGGCAATGTTTGTGAACTCCTGCGACTGTCTCAGCACGAAACCCAGGTTTCTATACGCCTTCTTGCAACTCTTAGCTATATGGTCCCGGAAAATTAGAAAGTTATTATGAATAAAAAGAAGAAAGTTAGTATGCACACGTAACTCAAAAGTGTTTGGAGCAGCTCATATTTGTTTCGCGATTTCAAGGTTCATTCCATCGTAAAAGTTGATCGTAATGATGAGTAGGTACAATGCTCCCACGAAATTCTTTGAGTTACTTTTTTAATACCTTATAAACACATACAAAAACAAAAAGGACACTTAGGCGTCGAAGTAGTCATCCGCGCTGCTGTCGTCCGGAAACGTGCCCATAAGACTGGCAGCATTGCCACGTTGATGGGTGGAGTTTCTTGCACATTATTATTATTCATTCTTCAACAAATTACATTTGTGTCGAACATTGGTTTTACAATATAGCATAAACATTTATTAATCAACATGAGGCTGAGAAAGACACAAATAATACATTCACATTAGTTCCAACATTATTAGTAATAATTACATAGGGAATTATAATAATTTAACAAAATATTCATTAAAAAAAACAATAAAAATTCAAATAAAATAAAATAAATAATAATGTCAATGAATGTCAATATAACAGAAATGTCATGATAGAATAGTGGAATTAATTAATAATAAAAGTGCACAATGGTTTCAACAAAAAAAAAAATTAACACTAAAATCAAATAGTCATGGCTGGTAAAAATTATAAACATTACAGTCATAATTATTGATCCTAACATTATCAGTCTTAAATTAACTTTAATAAATTACGTCAACATTAATTCAAAATTAATACAAATTCAACAAAAAAATAAATATAAAATAAAAAGAAAATAATAAAAAATGTATGTCAATAAAATTAATTAGGATTGTAACGTCAACGTTGATAAAATGTTTATTATTATGTTACCTAAAGTCATTAGTTTACAATCAAATGTTCGAACTACTATTATCTTTGAGAAACTCTTCTATGCTGTAATAACATTTCCTCAATAACAGTGACTTTAATTTTCTCTTGAATTCATTTTGATGAATAGCGCCTTTGAATTCAACAGGTAATTTATTGAACATATGTACTGATTGCACTCTTGAGGCATGTTTAACGACATTAAGTTTAGGCTGTATAAAATTAGGTAGATCCTTTCTTCGCGTTTTTATACGGATATGTCTCTGTTCTTCTGTCTCATACTTATGGATATTTTTAACAAAATGACTAAGCAGGACTAGAATATAGAGGCAAGGTACTGTGAGAAAGTGCAGTTTCTTAAAATGTTCTCTACAAGACTCAGTCTGTTCAATGCGAAGCATAGTTCTCAAGGCCCTTTTCTGCATAACGAAAGCAGCATTAATATTATATTGGTAGCTGTTGCCCCAGAACTTTATGCTGTACCTAAGTCTAGACTCTATGAGTGCAAAATACACCGTTCTGAGGTGAGCAATGGTTAATTCGTCTCTAAGACTTCTGAGAGCATAGCAAGCACTACTCATAGTGTTAGTGACCACTTCCAATTCCTTCTTCCAATTTAAAAGTGCATCTATATGCACCCCCAAAAATTTAACATTGTCTACAATATTATATACATTCTTCTCCACACGAAACTACCTTTTGGAAGGGGCGACTAGAATCAATTCTATTTCTTGTTCATTTTGACGTTCAAAAGTGCCTTAACACGTTCACTGCGGTAGTCAAATTTGATGACTTTTAGTTGGTGCGGCATCGGGTCGATTATATCCGAAGCCCAACTTGTTCCTGGTGCGTTGCTGGGTCGAAAGGACCTGTTCAACTTCGGTCTGTTTAGAAGGACTTATCTTAATAGAGATAATAATAAAAACATTTTCCTATATACCAATATATTGCCAAATAAATACTCCATAAAAGGCTGAAGTCGTAGGTAGATGCATTGAATGGTTTGCTTGTAAATAAAGGTATTGTCTATCAGGTCTTTACGACCCTATATCCGCACTAGTCAGTTAAAGTGTCGATACATTTTTAGTGTTGTGATGACAAAAAAAAAACATTGATATCGATAAAATGTACTCATCATATATTTTTGAGATCTATTTAATACAAATAAAAAGAAATTATACAGTCATATTAGAAGAATGGTTTTCATTATATCACTTTCGACATAGTGTCTTTCTACATGCGTGACACATTGTTTTAACTTTTTTTAAATTATTGACGGCTTCTTTGCTACTTAGTGTTTGGCGTAATTTATCGCAGCATGCTGAACCATTCCGTTTTTTGTCACCCATGATTAAGTTATGTACTGTTTCCACTGTTGATGTTCATTATCAGATATGTTACGCTTACCTAATATCTGCCATGGAGGACCTTCGCTTACTTTATTTTTCGTTGGTTTCTCACAATTCTCACCCTAACTCAACTTAAATAACATTTCCTAGATCAGTTTCATACAATTTCATTTGAATAAAAAGTCATCTTACCAGAAGGACCTCACTAGTTCTACCAACATGTAATCTAGTGCGGCTATAGGGCCATCGAGTATCGGGTCATTTAGATCCGATAAACGCACTAGACGTAAAAAATTTCGCTCCAGTCGGTATCGGGTCGAAAAGACCCGATGCATTTTTTTCGTATCTATATTATTTATTTAAGGAGGCAATTCCAAAACACTAACGGTCTCATTCATACTCCTAGGGAGGCCAAATATATCTGTCCCGCACCAGCGGTTGGCACAGTAATTTTTACTCCGCACCAGTGGAAAGATGAGCATCGGATATAATCGATCCGATACCGCACCGAACGTGTTAATAAATGCCTTGAAATAAATGATTTGACTTTGACTTTGAATGGCAATGCTAATTCTTTTTTGAAATAAAATATATTTACGCCGCGTGAGGGTCTCAGCAGCGGCAGCAGCGGCGCCAGCACAGCCCACCGTGCTAAGAACATGAGATGGCGCAAGGGTGTCGACACAAATAGCGTCCCACACCAGAGGCCTACCCACCATCCAAGGCAACAACGTCATGCCGTCTGATCTCTTCCCATCGTCACGTACCAAGGCTAATTTCGCTGGGTTCTAATACCGCTGGTACGCCGGCAAGGGCTCGTTGAATAATATCGCTACATAAACAATAATATATTAATGTCTTGTGTATCGAAAAGTTAATTTATCTTCATACTATTTACAGTACAGAATCAAGTTCTTAAACTTAACAGACTGCTGTGCTACTGGGGAGTTTGTTGCGCCACTTCGTCCCAGCTATATAAATAAAATTCTTTTTGTTCAGACAAAGTCCATTTGGTTAGTACAACACCCAACTTACAAACTTATATCTACCCGAAGAAAAAAATCAAATCAATTACTTAAGTATTAATTATTCGCCACAGTGGCATGTAGGCCCATCCAATGCCCCAGTATGGGACTGTCCCACCTGTCCACCAGCCTACCTGTTACCAGCTATGGATTTCAGGATGCTGTTGGGGCTGACGCGTAACCTGCGCATGATACCTAGATAGAGGCGCTTCGCTTGCGCATGATGGCATGAAAGCCATCAATGCCCGCTTCTGCGACAACCCCATCAACAACCTGAATGCATTGTAAGCAAAAAAAAGCACTACGAAATGGTGAAGGGCAGACATTTTTGGGGACTGTCTCGTAATTAAGATGTTCAAAAAGTGCTGATTTTCAGCCTAATGTGAATAAATGACGTTTGATTTTGATTGCACGCATTCGCTGCACGTGTATGTCGCGACGATTCATGCGAAAATCAATTTGTTGATGTACTACATAATGCATCACCTACAGTACTAACACGAGGCCATACCCTGATAACAAAATCTAAATATCTTTGAAATTTTTATGATTTGGTATGGCATTTTAAGTGTAATTCCAGACTAATATTCATCGTCACTGCTATGGAAATGCAATTTTTGTATACTTAACATAGGTATGTATGTACTGCTTATCATAGACGAGAACGACCTCGCCCCACATGCCAGCTTCAGCTCCCAAAACGAAACCTTTGGTTCGGGATGAATCCTCCGCAATATGACTATTTATCGCAGATCAACTTCGTAGAATTTGTATCAATCTCCACCACACCACACTGATATGATTTATGTACTACAAAGAAGAGTAGATAAAGGAAATGGTGACCGATGCACGGAATTAAAAAATAGTCTGAAAAAGAAAATATTAAAATAGGTGTTACGAACGTTCTTCTTTATTAGTCGCCTTCTCAGTTAAGTTGTCACTACTCTTTTTAGCCATAAAAAATAACTTTCACCAAGTCTATCCATCGTTTCTTTGGTGTTCCCCTACCTACTCTTATAGCCATCTACATTTTTATATTAAAAAATACCTTCCGCGGAGAAATGATAAAAATGTCGTGTTATAGGCATGCATGACAACGGATTTCTGGCAGCTCTTCTAAGTTTCCACTGACGTAGTCTACTAACTATATAGCTACATATACATTAACATAATAAAATGGGTGGGTCTAAGGTTACAAAATATCAAAATGAAAGGCCAAAGTGTGAATTATAAAAATTATATATTTTTTATTTCAATCCGCCTTGAAGTCGCTGCAATGTCGTCACTCAACAGTGACTAAGTATGAAGCATAACGAGAGTACTCAAGAGTTTCACACAATTGTTATTCATTTCTGATTGATATAAACTAATATTATTTCGCCAATCGCAATCGTACCTTAAAACATATAATTATATAATCCCTTTTGGTAGGTTCCCTTCAGTTCGCCTCTCACCAATTATCTACCACAGTAAGAAAATTATCCAAAATAACCTGCGATCAAAATAACTAAGTGACAGAATGAAAAGTCTGCAATTCTTATTTCACCTCACTTTACCTCGATTTGACGCGCCAGGAACTGATAATGACAATTTAAGCCAGGGTCCGAAGCGAGAGGGAGTGGGAGGCAGTCACCTCCTTCTGCAAAACAGTCATGCTCGCGAAGGAGATAGCGGGATGGGAGAGAGAAAGGGTGGGTGACTCACCGTCCGATCAGGACCAGGCCCGTGCCGAACGGCGCGTATATGTTCCACGCGCGCCTCCTAAAGATGTCAGCATGAAAGGGCCCTTTAGGGCCAAGCCTGCCGGGTAAGCGGGATTGTCCGAAAGGGTTACCCCGGAACATAAAGGGCTAACGAAGGAACATGGATGGGTTTTAGTCAGTAAGAGTCAGACACTCCCTTCCGCTACACCCAGAGCGGGAGACGTCATTGGATGATTTCCCAGCCTAAAAAATAAAAAAATGGCAATATATAAAAAAAAAATAGTCAAGTTTTGAAGACCACAGATCGGTGCCAATAATGATGAGACAATTGAACTATCCCATAAGTTATAGACACGCAAAACACTGAGGAAAGAATATATTTCTTTTAGAGCTCATCGTTCATGGGGAATTGCGCACCCGAGTATCCTGACAACTAGGTAGAGGTTTCACCACAGGCTTGGGGCCTTTTGCCCCCCTTTTGCCTTTTGTTGGTCCCGGAGTTGGTATTTTAAGAGGTAACGTTCTATGTGCTGATGTTGATCACCGAGGTGTTTTTAGTGAGGTAAGAATCCCACACTCCCTGGTCTTTTCCCCAAAAGTCCAGGCGCCTTTTGAAGGTTTCCCCCAGAAAACAAAAAAAAAGGCTTGGGGTCGATGGATACAAAAAAATGTATGGCTTACAAAGTTATTCATTAGGGAATTTCCCGAAAATTATATAAAATGTTGCTGGTGACGAAGTCGAGGTGTAGTGCTGATGCTGGTAAGAGCCACTTTGCTCTAAGGACTTTTAATTTTAAAGAGTTTATTCGATTCGAATATCACTGCTTCTATGCATGTTAAGTATTTGCAACCGGGCGTTGTTCATCATCATCCACTTGACCACAATTTTTTGAATTGCTGGCAGTCTTTAATTATTCGTTTAATATAATAATAATTTAGTATCATAATTTCTGAGATCACGGTACCTCACCGCTACCACCGAAAGGGTTACCACCACCCCGGAACATAAAGGGCTAAAGAAGGAACATGGATAGTCAGTAAAAGTCTACCGCTCCACCCAGAGGGGAAGGAGTCAATTGATGATTTCCCACGCTGAAAAAAAGGGGGACGTTACACAATCAATCTGCTGTTAGTTCATACTCTGCTGTTAAATCTAAATGATACGAATAAAAATGGAAAGGATATTTTTGATTTGATCTAGCAATTCAACAATCATTTTTTTTAATTTTTTTAGCAATATGGATCACAATACTTTTAATAAAAACCGGTAATTTTCTTAAATAATCGCGTTAGAACTTCACTAGTGGCATAGACAAATTTGAAAGGAAAAGTCTGTTTAGTTTATGGCACGCGAATTGGGTCGATTATGTCATGGCGGGTTAGATGTTTTCGGCAGTTGATTTTTATTGAATTTGTTTTGAATTACACCGTCAATGATCTCGTTTGAAACGCTGACGTTTAAAAATAAGCTTATTTGTATATTAGTGATCTGTTTATAAACAATTCAAATGCTGAAACGGTTGCAAATGGGCCTTCGCGCGTTCATGCTGCTCGCATCTAAAGTATGGAGTTGTTTTTGTTATATGTTTAAGAAGCAATATCGAGCGGTAAATATAAATAAAAATGTGTGCCTTGTTGTATATCATTATAATTTTACGCAAGTCTTTGAAACTCACGTGGCATTTGATTTTCAGTTGGCTCAATATCAATCCGTCAAATATGAGATGTATCCACTTTCGCCCGTATCTAGACACAGGCTGAGTGAGTATTTACTATCTTTTTTTATCGCTTAAAATATAACGATATATCGTATGATTTGTGACCGTGTAACTGATCATAAATATGTAAATATTATCATTTATCCTCCGCATATTTGAGATATTAATTTTCTGATATATAAAATGTAAACAAGTCTTCTTTAGTGTTATAGGTAAAAATATTAAATCAATGATCACTCACAAGATAATGCACATTTGAGTTGAGGTATTGATGAAGATTATTATCAGAAACTATGCATCATCCTTATTTTAATTATCACTATTTGTAAACTGTATCAGCTGTGCTCAGTTAACTAAGAAAGGTAAATACTACAAATGTGGAAAATATAGTACCAAGAATAATTCAAAATTTATACCAGTATCATTCCCATTTTTTGGGTTCTTCCGTTGCCAAAATTCCTTAAAAAAATACAAAATATTGTTTTTTTTTAAGGAATTTTCTGGACATAGAGCAGCTTAATATCATTCTATTTCTACTGTGCACAAGTATACTGTACTAGTACTGTGTATATGTGTATAAAGACCATTGTAGATCAAATTTTAATAGGTTATTTACATGATTGTAGGTTATAAATGCTTAATAGGTTGCTGGTACCCACTCTTTCTGGAGCTGTCATTAATTACTTTGAATTAAAGAGAGAATCTCTAGAGTCTATGAGACCTTAAATCACCTCTTTTGTAATTTAACTCATTTTAAGGTTATACAGAGTCTGGTATTTAAATCAGTAAAGTTGTACTCCAACCCTCGGATACATATATCATATTAAAAGTCACATACTACTGAGCAACTGCCAATGAACAGTACAAGTTAATTGTCATACCGACTAGAGATGAACCCAAAGAATCATATTTATAACAACACTATTAATATTCTTCTATTATTATTTTTATTCTCCTACCTCAATGATTACTTTCTAATTAGATTTTTATTAATTATCAGTGCCATAATTTTCATTCTTATTCATAGTATTAATCTAACAATGTAGACTGTACTATAATCCACACACTAACATAATTCCTCTATCATATGCGGAAAAAAAAACAAGAAAAAATTATGTTAAATCATGCTGAACAAGCTATTCAATGCCAGTATTAATTTAATAGCTCCAATATTTTTTACCTATCAATTTTTAAAGTGCAGTGTCTGCATCAAGGTCTCCCATTCCTTTACACATAGTCTATACATAAGAAGTATATGTAATGAATGTCCTCAACATATACTATTCTTTATTTGGAAATCCAAAATATTAATTCTCTGCTTCACCTTAACATCATGTGGTAGGTTATGTTATCACATCATTGTTGGCTTATCAGTTAAAAATATTTGTCATCATTACTTGCAAGATTTTAGTCATAAACATTATATAAATTTATCACAGTATCATCTACTTTATTCAAATTTTAGAGGTTATTCTATTATAATGGTGCAGAAAATGGCTTAAGTAAATAATGTATTGATAATAAACTCTATGACAAACCTATTTGTGGCTGACCACATACATACTTAGAACTCTATTGTTTTTTTTTCTAGGTTGCCATGATCATTTCTGTATAATTGTTGTGTCTGTAGTTGATTGCTCTATATATATAAGCTCTCAAATCTAAGCTACTCTCAAAGCAGTACTCCAGATTAGAACAACTGATTGCATTCAAATATTTCTTATCAGATTTTGCACTGCATTTATATTGTGTGTAAACAACTACAACCCTAAATATAAAACAGTTGTTTTGAAACCTGACAACAATACATACTACTGCACGTTGTTATCATATTGATCAATCAAATCAGCTTATCAGTCCAAAGTTACAGACTACCTCTCGACTCCGTTTACTGATAATGATAATTAAAGATTCTGTGAAATTAAGCACAAAGATAATGAACTAAAGAGACTTGTTGTATTATGAGATGAGAATGTATCTAATGATATTTATTTATTTATTAGAAGTTTCCAACATTCTAAAATTACTTACAAACTAAGCCCCACAAAACCGTAGCAATGGTGTGACTGTGGATAAGATTAACACATCAATTTGCGGCTTTGTTATCATAATTATAATATTTTAAAATGTGAATTTAAGTTGCATCAATCTTGGATATGTTTAGGTATACCAAATCATTCAGAGATTGAGAGCATCAATACACAAATCATAATATCAAAAGAACAGAGCAGAGAATTGCGTATTTCTATTTGTATTGTTTTTCTCCCTTCCCTCGCCTATCACTCTCTCACTCACACACAGCACTCTCTCCCTTACTTCCACTTCCCACATACATATGAATATTACATGTTATTTTCCCTATTAAATTACCCAGATACAACGATGGTAACTAGGGGGCTAAAATTGGTCGTCGTTAAATGATTATCGTCATGCTATACCGACGTCAGACTGGTCGTACAGACGCCAGCACATCAAGCTATCCCTAACTGTCAAATTTTCTCAATTAAAAATGAACCTTATGTCTTTGCAATAAAGTTGAAATACTATCAAAGAAATTTGACAGATTGTAGTAACTTGATGTGCTGGCCTCTGTACATTACACACCCACCACCACCCCGTTGGTCGAGCGATTATGGAACGGTCGATCGACTGCTATTCTGATGCCCAACCTTCGGGCGATCACATTGATAGCACAGTTTAATTTCCCTGAATGAAAAACAACTTTTAATGCGACAAGGGCGATCGCAGAATGCGTCTTTATCTAGAGCCGCAAAGGCTATCGATAATCTAGGCATCGCTAAGCAGCGTTCATGTATCAAATGTGAGTTTAGCAACTAAGGGCGGATTTCACCAATGTAACTGAACGCGATCAGCACGTAAAGCCCGTTTTTCATTATTTTTTATAGAATATGTCTTGACACTGATAGGTCTTGAACGCGGTATAATTTTGGTGATCGCGTTCAGTTTTATTGGTGAAATTGGCACTAAGTTTCTCATGCGATAGTAGTTCGATGTGCGGCTAACTTTACCGCATTATACACATTGTTTATTTACATACTTCGATCGCGTCCTTTTATCCTATTAATTATTTAGCACTCCATCACCTAACTCCACCTTATTTTATTTAGTTAGTAGTCTATATTGTCCCACTTCTTGGCAAAGATCGCTCTATTTCTCTCGCCTCGCCATCGTTTCGTAGTCTAACAATAAATAGCACAACATTTTTAATTTCCAGGTCTAGTAAAAAGAAAAATGCTGGTCCTAGATCTAGACGAGACGTTGATACACTCGCACCACGACGCGATGCTCAGGCCGACCGTGAAACCAGGCACGCCGCCTGACTTTGTGCTCAAAGTTACTATAGACAAACATCCTGTGCGATTTTTCGTACATAAAAGGCCGCATGTTGATTACTTTTTGGATATAGTAAGTTTATTTTATTATTATTTTAACATACTTTTCTCTCGGCACGAGTCAGGAATGCTAGCCAGTCAGCACTTAAGCAGGTTGGTATCACAGCTGTCCCATATCTCCGTCATCCAAGAAGTCTCTTTTATTCCAATTTATTCTTATGATTTGGAGACCCCTCACGTGTGAAAATACGTTATAAAAAAATACCCCCTTTTTAGCAGTTAACGCAAGCATCCGTTCCATGTAGCTCACATAGCAGGCCTTCATAGCTAAGTGCATATATTATAAACCAGAGCTATGTAAGCATACTGAACACCCTGAAAGAGTTTTAGGTGATCAAAACTTTAAATGCATAAACATAAACTCGCTTTTCCCACGCAACATCTACAAAAAGCATTGTACGATCCTTACACATCCGAAGGCATATATTTTAAGGCACTAATTATTTATTGAATTAATGTTTGTCTACATACTTCCTCATTATGATTGGAATGAAGAGTACCTTCCGAGATCGATCGTGTTCTGAAAGTTGACTTATAATAAGATACAGATCTATTCGTCATCCATGCATATAGGATCGCATCGTATGCAGGTCGTAATTGGTCGGTAATCCAGTTTCCTTTGTGCTGGGGATAACATAACGTAAATATATACGGTGGAAGTAATAATATAAACAAATACATTTAGTCCTGACCACATGTGACGCATGGAAACCACATGTTTACAACCTAATTTGTTCCATATCTATGCCCGTGTTGGAATTTGCGGGGAACAATGTTTTCTTCTTCTATATTCAAATTGCAACAATGTGTTCAAAAGTGTATTAAACTGCCCTAATAATATACACTATGCTAATCTTAACTCTGAGCCTACTTCCCTCTTTAAAATCTAATCACGTTCCGCGGAACTCACGGATTTGTAAGCGTTTAAAAAAATGTACTCAAACTCAAACCATTTATTTTAAAATAGGCACTATAAATTGTCTATGGGTCGGTCAGTCAGAAAGATGAAGCTAGTTGCCTATTCCAAAGAAGAACACGCGTATAAGCGTCGCATTGAGAGCCTCCTCTTTATTTTCTTCGCAAACTATGGGATAATCTATCCATGTCTCCTCCACCCCTAATAATTACTTTTGTTTCGTTTTCATTAAATTCCAAATAGTTTTATTAAAATGCTAGACATACAGATATGCACACATATTTCCTGCAACTCGTAAAGATAAAGTATGCCACTGCGCGAATATATCCTAGCGACTTATCTTCATTGCTGACTTCCTGATTATTTTCATCAGATAATTACGGTATTAAGTTGATACGTGAAACTGTACAGTGCACGTGATTTCTTGAATAAATATAATATTCATGTTGCAAGTATTATTGGAACTTTAAATTAAATGTATATAAAGATTTTTGATGAGTCATTTCTATAAATTATGGCACAAACGTGTTTGCGCCGCTCCTATTAAATAAAGCTGAAATTTGTAGGCGATTCGCGGCGAATTACAATCATCAGAATCATCAATAGAACTCTATTTAGGTTACAATTGTCCTCAAATGTCATGATTTCATGAACTGATTCTGTCCCTAATATGAAAATATAAGGATATGTTGACAATTTTAATAATTACATTTCTATAAATACAATACGCACTTACTACGGCCGCGAATCATATTTTGATCAACATACAACCTGATACTGACCTGCAGATGGCAAAAAAACGGAAGAATATTAGAATTTTGCGGGCGACCATGGCGGTTTCACTTTTTTTTTGGTTTGGGAAATCATCAAATAAATCCTCTCACTCTGGGTGGAGCCAAGGGAGTGTCAGACTCTTACCGACTAAAACCCATCCATGTTCCTTCCTTAGCGGTAACCTTTTCGGAATGTCAGATAATGCATACCTTACATTGAAGATCACAAACAATGAAATTACATTATTGTTTCATTTTGCTTACGAAACGTCAGAAGCTATATGCGCGGATCCAATTGGTCATCTCCTATGGAGAAGCGCCGGCAAGACTCTCTCTTATATACTCTCTCTAAGAAAGGACGTCGCGTCGTTCGTATTTTATACATGACACCAACCAAAATTTGTCTCTTTCCAATAATCGCGAGAAACTCTCCTTAGACCCGTTTAGCTTCATGGCTTTTATGCCATCATATAAAAGCGGTGTGCCTCAATTCTCCGCATGCGTGCTAGCTCCTACAGCATCCCGAGTATGTTGTGCGCTGGGTGCCAGTGTACAATATTACATCATTGGGTCGGACTCCATAACCCTACGAGTCCGTACTACATACTACGTGGATAGTGTGAATTTCGGCTCCTGGCTTTACCTGGCATTAGATTATTATTTACATACCGTATGGAATCTTTCTGGTCTGTAATTTGCCGAACCTTTTCCAACTATGTCGGGGTCGGCTTCCATTCTAACCGGATGCAGCTGAATACCAGTATTTTACATGGAGCGACTGCCTATCTGGCCTCCACAACCCAGTAACTGGGTAATACGATACCCCTTGGTAGACTGGCTGTCAGACTTTCAGGCTTTTGACCACCCGTAACGACTGTCAAAGATTCACGAATGACAGCCGGGACCAACGGCTTAATGTGCTTTCCGAGGCACAGAGAAGTCTTGATATGTAAAGATGGTCACCTATCCATGGACCAACCCCGGTAAGCGTAGCTTAACCTGTTGAATCGATCCGTGCGGCTGTTATTACTTAGCCACGAGGTCTTCCTCTTTGTGGTCTGTAAATAAAAGTTTAATATTATTAGTGTTGTACAATACTGGTTGTTGTCGCAGGTATCTCAATGGTACGAGCTGGTGGTGTTTACGGCGTCGATGGAGATCTATGGGGCCGCGGTCGCCGACAAGCTCGACAACGGCCGAGGCATACTGCGGCGGCGGTTCTATAGGTAAACTTATTTACTTATTTACCTTTATCATTTATATGACTGCCTGATTGGCTTTGGGGTCTACTGAACATGGGATCCTTTTTTTTTTGAGGATTGGAAATCATCAAATGACCCCTCCTGATCTGGGTGGAGCGGAAGGGAGTGTCAGACTCTTACTGACTAAAACCCATCCATGTTCCTTCCTTAGCCCTTTATGTTTCGGGGTAGAGGTAACCCTTTCGGACAATCCCGCTTAAACATGGCGTCCTGGGTTCGATTTCTAGGTTAGATAAAGTGTATTTGAGTGTTTTCATCAGGAATTTCTCAATAGCAATTTACGTTAAAGGCTGCTTGCCCCTTGGGCACAGGCACGCCATTAACCGGGCACCAACGCGCCTTAAACACAACTGTCGAAAAGAAAATGTACTCGCCTCTGTCTAACGCTTCCAGGGATGTTAAGTTTGACAGTTAAAACGTCAGTTTATGAAAAGGCCAATCCTTGCACACCTTCATAGATATACCAACTTTACTTCACACAGCGTGGAGTGTATTATTTGTGGTAATTACCACCTCACGCTAGCCGTAATGGCTTCCATTCACCGACACGACACGCTAATATCACGAGCGACATCGAATATAAGTACGGTACTGCTAGTAAATCAGAGTGCGGAAGAAATGGAGTGTTTTTGCGTAGGAATGGAAGTACTAGCAAACTGCATAAAACTATCCGACGTACTAAGACAACACTAAGTGGCATCGGTGTATAAAAGCATCTAAAAAAGAAGGATATACTATATATTAGGTTAAACGAGGGACATACTTTCAGGGGATATTGTACACATGATAATAAACAGTGAAAGTTGTTTATTATCATGTGTATGAGATCACGAAAAAAATATCAGTTGTTTCTTACATTTTGACGAATTATGCGAACAGAAAATGTACTGAACAGCTGATTTTTGTTTTGTGATTTCAGAGTTGGTCCCATAGTCAAAATTTTTCATTGTCATGGGTACTATACACCCTTACAATATGTCCCTCGTTTAACCTAACACACTGTATAATATATATAATCAGCGCTTTTTCGATGATAAGACAAAATTATTGCTGATTCAACTTTCTTAAATACATAGATATTATTAAGCCAATTCGTATGTAAATAATCCGTCAGACATAATGTGTTGTTAATTGGTGTGTTGACAGACAACACTGCACAGCAGAAAACGGTTCCTACACAAAGAATTTGTCGTCCATATGCGACGACCTCAACAGAGTGTTCATATTGGACAACTCACCCGGAGCCTACCGGGACTTCCCAGGTGAGAAACTGACTGCCTATCTTACCTCCACACCACCAAGTAACTGGGTAAAGCCCGTAATGACTGTTAAAGATGCACAAATGACAGCCGAGACCACCTTTTGGAAGGGGCGACCAGAATCAATTCAATTTCTTGTTCATTTTGACGTTCAAAAGTGCCTTTCTTGTGATTATTATATTATATTATTTAAAATAAATGATTCGACTTTTTCTTACTTTTGAGATACATACACTTATTAATCTTTTACGTGACAAGCAAGCACATGCCCTGTACGCCAACAACACTAATATGTGACAATGTCAATGACACAAATTAATCATTACTTTTGTGAGTGTTTATATAACACAATGGATATTGGGAAATTAATGATGACAAGAAGGAAAAATATGTAGCTTGGCGTGGAGGGCGTGGCGTTTATGCTCTGGCGTTCAAAAGGTCCAATCCACCCTGGATCCATCCAACTAATTACAGGTCTCCAAAAGTGATAATGCGCATAGAAATCTTCGCCACTGTTCGGCAACGGTCGTATTTCCCGAGCGTCGGAAGACGATAATATGTATATAGAGTGGTTAAGTGCATTTTCTTCATGCATAATTTAGTGTGATTATGTGTTTTGTCCTAAAAGAGATAAATATTGATTTATCAGTAACGAAATTTGATTCAATATTTCCATGTAAGTAAATAGCGAGCTATAATTCATATAAGCCTAAATCTGATTTTTAATATGCTTTTTCTAGTACTTAATATGTATTTTACGTTGGTATTTTTAATTTTTTAGTATTGAAAAAACGTGAAAAATGTTAGTATATTTATATATTTTACAAAATTAACTATTTCAATTTGAATAAGATAATTAAAGTTGAAATTAAATTCACCTTTAAAACAAAACCAAGAAAGGTGTGTAATAGTAGCTCTATATAATTCCAGACAAAGAGAACACGTGCAGTCACCACCAATATGACAAGACGACTGACGGACCTTTGACTGACCGCCGACCGCCCGAATTGTTTTCGATTGTGTACACATGAAATTGACTCCTATTTCTTTCGAACAAGGTGCAAAATGCAAGGGACTCGAACGATTCAATGATTCGGGTGTTTCCGGGAATACGACAATTAGCGAAGATCTGCATGTGCATTATTAATTTGGGAGTACTGTACATATAATCAGAATAATATTTGGGCGAACGGTTTCAAGTAATCTTCACTGTTTATCGAGGCATTCTGCACCCATCTCAGTATTAATATTTCATTGGTTACCTGTTTATACTCTTTGCTGAATAATTTTCCATGATTTATTAGACTGTGTAGTAGTAAGTTCGACTTCTGTCCCCCAGATAACGCGATACCAATAAAGTCGTGGTTCTCGGAGCCGCTGGACGTGGCGCTGCTGAACCTGCTGCCGGTGCTGGACGCGCTGCGCTTCACGCACGACGTGCGCTCCGTGCTGTCGCGCAACCTGCACCTGCACCGCCTGTGGTAGTACACAACACGTGAGTATAACACTATATTATATTTGATGACACGGTTGGCGCAGCGGTTGAACGATTGACTGCTGCGCAGCATGTCGCGGGTTCGATTCCCGCACGGAACAAATATTTGTACGACCTGCAAGTATTTGTTACGGGTCTGGGTAGAAAAACACCCAGACCCGTAACAAATACTTGCAGGTCGTACAAATATTTGTTCCGTGCGGGAATCGAACCCGCGACATTCCGTTTGTATCTATAATATGTACAAAAAAAATATATAATTAGTTTATCAGCCATCTCGTTACCATAACACAAGCATTAGGTTGCTTAGCTTGGGACTATATGGCGTTGTGTGAAATGTCCAAGGATATTATTATTATTTATATAATTCATTTTATTATTCGTTAGTAAAAAAAAACGTTATTAATTCTACTGAGTAAGACTAATGGGGCTGTTGCCTGGGTAAAAAAAAAAGAAATTATATTAAGTCCGTCAATCAGATATTAAAAAAATATTAGTCGCGTATTTTTTGCTTTATCATATTAACAAAAAATGACTGAGATAAAACGCATTAAAATTGGGGAGTGGAGACTCGCTACGTCACAAGTATAAAAACTACATACTCGTGACGTCATGCCACATTTCAACTCAATGTATCAGCATAATCTTTGTATTACGTAATAAAAGAAAAAATACATGTCCAATATTTTTTGTAAATCTAGTTTACGGACTAGAAAAAGTCTAGTCATCATCCCTATTAGTTATGGACCCCTTAACAAGTAATTTCCAGTTTTTTTGCTTTCTAATAACCATGATTTACCAACCAATTCCTGTATCTCGTCTTGGTTACTCTTCTCTTTCCGTTTGAGCTGTACTAAGCAGTGGTTCTTAGAGTTCGTCTGTTACCTTCCATTTCGCATAAGTATTTTAGCGTGTTGAACCTCTGACTTGTCTTCTTCCTCATTGCTGTCCTGACGGACGTGCTAATTCTAAAATTGCTGGATATGCTCCAGCAAGTTCAGAATTACTGGAGCTACTTGAGATGAACATGGGAATTACTAAGATACTTAAATCATAAATATTGGAAATGTTTATGCTTTTAGCCTTGCTGTGTTCCAATGTCAACCTAATGTGAGGAAGAATAGCAGATTACATACATAAATCAGTACTAAATAGTATTCTCAATTTTTTTTTTTTTTGTATGATTTGTTCTTCTGTTCTCACATTGTTTTGAGACTGAGGTCTATGAGAAGATCTTGATGGTTTTTGATGGTAGGACCATTTTGTCTCTCACACTTATAACGTTAATACTTTTCATCATGTCATGTAACTTTAGACAAATGTTTGCCTGTTTGTATAAACACCTAACACCTTTATTTTTCTATTATTTCCAGATAAAATACCGGCTTTTGTACAAATGATGGACGCCACAGGCCTCCTGAACTTATTTATTATTTTGTCACTCGTTAGGCGGTTCAGCTTCTATAGATTTAATATAGTTGAATATTTTTTTTAAGTTTTGTTTTTACGTAAATAAAAGTGATTATCCGGTGTAATGTACACACACTTTGTGTATGTTAGTAAGTTACCTACGTATGTAGGACGGAAGCGTTTCTAAAACGCTGTTTTTGTTTTTGAACATAAATGTAAGTGCAAGAATGAGGGTGCGGTCTCACTGCGAGCGGTAGGTAATACGTTTTAGATGTTCCTAAATTGAGCTTCAGTGTCGTAGTGCTTTAACCCGAAAACATTTAAACAAAAAATATATATTCTCGAGCATTCATCAGTCAGCTATTTAGCTGCTGAAATATGTAATAATATGTTAGTAAAAAGTATGAATTATAGTTTTGCCCATTGAGTATCTCCATGACATTTATTTATTCTGAACCTTGCACTGGCTCTAGTCTCTCTTAGGTCCCTATAAACTATTATTAAAAATGGTACCTAATCTATGATGTGTTCACTATATCCGCCTTAGATGACACGAATTAAAAATTATATATTACTGATGCCCTAAATCGATTTGTGTAGCTTGAAATTTGCAATTTTTTGATGCAAAATATGACTTTATTTTTTAAGCTTTGCCTTTAAAGTTGTCAACGAAAATCAGGGATAGTTATAATAACATATACAATTTTCTGGCTTACAGTGGGGCCACATCTCTTTCTCTCATGGTTCTGTCTCGTTCGCTAGTATAGCAAAATGTGAGAGAGAAACTATCGTCAAGGGGCGTCATTGTTGCACTTTTAAGGGCTGTCTCGAAATCTTGACAATTTTTGATCCCAAAAAGAAATTATGTTTTTAAAAAACGAATGGTTATTCTGTTTGTATGGTGCACTGACTACTATACTTAAAATGTATGACTGCTATTGTAATAAGAATTATTGTGTTGTGAGTTTTGGTATCAATTAGATTTTGAGTTAATTGTATTAAAAGTATTCAAAGACATTCACTGTGAAATTGATGATTCATTTTGTGTTTTATCAGTTGTGTGATCTAAAATTCTGTAGCAATGAATGTGTTGCCAGCAGTCAAGATCAAAAATTTTAGTCAAATAAACAATACCTACTGAATATTTTGAAAAATATGTATCATTCGATTTAATTATGTTTTTCTAAATTTCCAGACAGCCCTGGAATAAAATCAAACCTTTTTTTAGACTTATTTGTAGGATTTAAAAGATGCGGCCTTAATTTTTATCACTGGTTTTTGTATATAGAACTTTGAAAACATTATGGTTCCTGCAATGTAGTTTACTTTCAAATTACAATAACTCTTGTTTTAAAATGTATTTATTTATAACAAAGATATTATCATCATAACTTAATTCAATCAAGTTATATTGAAAAAGTAAATTACGGCCATATCTATTAAATCTTAAAAACTTATTGCCCACCAAAATCTAAGCTTGCAAATTAAGAACCACTTTTGTTTATGTCGCCTCACTTTTATTTAATCAAAATAATAAAAAACTGACATCTTAATGTCACTTTGACAGAAGCAATCCCTTATTGCCCGGTTCGAAAATGTGATACTAATAAAACCTTTTTATTTTGGTTATTGAAAATGAGGTGGTTTGCTCAACAGTTTCTAAATTATTTGTACCAATTTTTTTATTCTTTATTTAATGAATTATTGTGACTTCTACAATTCAATCTCTACATGGAACATGAATACTTATGAAGTGTTAAAAGGCTTCTTTGAATAAAAATCGATTATTATATAATGTGATGTGTTATGACTTTGATTTATACCACTGACTTCTTTCATTTAAATTATAATTATTTTACAAAAGTCCACTTCCTGGCAACCCCAGATTATCCGCCTCCCGCGTCTTCACCCAATTAAAACCATTTTATTCCCAATAGAGTAAAGTTGGTACAAATAATCGTATAATTTCTTTCCAGTGGATTAATGAATGTATGTATAAATAATTTTTAATGGACAGTTTTGCGTGATTTGCCTATTTTTGAACGCTTAACGTTGATCTCTTAGGTATAGTTTTTGTATTACTTTGCTTCTTGGAAGCCCATTTTTAAATGCCGAATTATTTCTAAACTACAGACATTACTTTGTCAAAACTAGCTGATCCTTTTTCAACATTCACTTGAGACAATTTGAAACAAACAAACATAATTATGGTTTCACTGAAAAATATCAAGTAATTGGCGATTTTGTTTTAATTTGAATTGAACGTTTTTATTCCGTGTGGTATCTTTGGAAAACGTTTTTTTTTTTTCTATCAATAATTTAAAAATCGGCAAATCACTAAGGGTGCGTTTACATCGACTGTATCTACGTTATGCAATGTAACGCATCCAAACTACGTCACACAAGCTGTGGACCTCTTAATGACAATAGAATAGTGTACGTTACATATACTATCTGGTACAACTGTATGCCGAATCAGTTACGATTACATTTTTGCTTTAGTAAGTGCTTCGTAAAGTTTCCAAAATTCTAAATTACTGATTGGATATGAACAGCCGTTTACATGGCATTATAACGCACGTCTTACTGTATGTTGATGTATGATAGCAGCATTGTACAGACGCCAACACATCAAGCTATCCCTAACTGTAAAATTTTCTCAATTAAAAATGAACCTTATGTCTTTGCAATAAAGTTGAAATACTATCAAAGAAATTTGACAGATTGTGGTAACTTGATGTGCTGGCCTCTGTACTTTAAAAAATGAGCAGATAAATGCCATGTATGCTGGCAATATTAATTCGATAACTTTTCAATTTTAAATTCAAGTACCTATTTTTTTCAGAGTACAATGTATTTGGTTTTTTTTAATGTATTTTTATGAAGCGAATACGGAAAGCAAAAGTTAAGAGTTTTAAAACATGTTATGATTGTACGTCGAGACTCGGCAAGTCTTCTTAGTTTAATCCCATTAAATCGTGTACCTATAATGATTAGTTTATATCGAATTGTTTCTATAGAAATAAAAGTTCTTTTTAAAACCAAATAGTTGAGATAAATAGTTCTTAGTAATAAAAAATGATAATCTGTTAGGGCTCATTTACTGGTGGTGTGTTTTTGCAAAAACTTGATATGTATTAGTAAAATTTATTAAAAACTATTTTTCACTTTTATTAAAAAATACATAAAATATTCAAATTATGCGCCTAACTACATATATACAAGAAAAAAAACAATTCAGATGAGACAGAAAATAATTAATAATTTATATATCATTGACTTTTTTTCGTTTGTTTTTGCAAAACTCACTTGTCTGCCTTAAACCGGACTGTTCACTAAATTGTCATACTCTATCAGTTAAATAGTGATGCGTTTGAATGCAGCGAGGTTGCAAGATCTTCAGCTATACCTTATTCTAGTTTATAAGGTTGATTTTTTCATTGTGTAATTTTAGAACGGGTGTACTGAAGTTTTCAAGGGTCTCGCCACGTCGGCAAATAATGTATGGGGATAAACTCACGTTACAATGGTCGTCTGGGAATAGCATCTTCTATATACAATATTTTAAGACTGTTTCACTGAGATATATATGTCGTAGGATAATTTGATACTTCGAATCTTCGCGGAAATCCTAGGGGTTTTGCGAAAACGCGGATAATTAGACATAGGCGAAAAATTATCAAATCTTACTGGACAAAGTCAGGATTTTTGCGAAAATACTCGTTATTATAGCAATTTTGCGAAACGAAACGCTGGCTGTTATGAAATAAGAACGCTGATTGGTCGGTCAGCGCGTTCAATAAGAGATCGTCTCTGATTGGTTGACGTCTTAATCATCGGCAAACTAGGAACCAATTAGAAGTCAGCCAGCAAAATTGTAGCCAATCAGTGTCGAGCACATCAAATCTTACTATAGTAACGAGTATTTTCGCAAAAATCCTGACTTTTTCCAGTAAGATTTGATAATTTTTCGCCTATGTCTAATTATCCGCGTTTTCGCAAAACCCCTAGGATTTCCGCGAAGATTCGAAGTATCAAATTATCCTACGACATATATAGATACATAGAACCTAAGACGTGAAGTAACAACAGCGCCTGGAAATGAAGTTTTCTCGTCTTACACATAGACAACTCGACTGGGCAGTAAGCCAATGTTTGTTGCCAAAGTTTGACCAAGTAAGATCGATCAAGTGATGACACGTTGTGCTCGGGTCCCCATGCATTTTGCAACTTAACTGTAATCAGGATATAAATATTAAATTAAGTTTTTAATAACTAGTGTGCCCAAATACAGGGGCAATGTAATGCAATTTAGTTTTCATGTATTATACATAATATACTTTATATGTAGCATATCATAGATCCATTTTGAAATTCACAGGGTCATTCGTTTTACAGTGAGATTAAAAAGTTATTTTCCGTTTTGACAACCCAGTAAGACGTGTTTCAAATCTTTTGTATGAAAAGAGCTTAATATAAATATTGAAGCACATGCGCCGACTATATTAATATACCCTCGGCGAATATAAATAACAGAATGTACTTAGTAACTTACTTTATTCTTGTATAGTACTCGTATAATATGACAAAAGAATTACATAAATACCCTACTCATACAGAACATTTGAAACAATGAGCTATTGAATATTGTATTCACAAACCGCATAGCACAATTTATAACTGTACCGAATAGAATTCAAAGAAGCTGTTATTTTTTTTTTTCTAAAAATATGCCTAAATCATCCCTTATTTGTGAATACCGGAATGGCGAAGGCGCAAGAACACAGAAATACAACCAATCATAGAAAATTGAGTGTAAATTTGTAATGTATGAATCTAAAAGTCGTTTTTAAATGTTTTGACTACGGTGGCATCATAACTAACAGTATTCTATAAAAGTATTTTTCACAATAAAATTTAGAATTAAATGTGAGGTCAATTTATGTGACACAAAAACATTTTTATATTACGTATTTTGATGGTAAAAATACTATTTAGAATTTTCATAAATTAACTAACATCTAATTATTATTTCAATTTTATTATCATATATTATATTGGTTTAGTAATTACTTTCATGTGAGTATATACTATATTAATGTCACTGTAGTTAAAATAATTATGTTAGAACGGCTTGTAAAGTTTGATAAATGTTTACTGTTTAAATAGAAAACATGGACACGCCGAATTTGGCGATTAAGAAAAATATTGAAAACTGTACTAATATTGCGGTCTCAACTGGTTGTTCAAAGTTCAAAAGCGATTTGTAATATAGCAATATTAAATCGATTTCAACAAAGTTATTTGTTTTACTTATGATCTTGCTACATCCTGCTCTAGCAGCAACATTTGTACGACAGTAAATTTGAGATTTGCTTGCTTCCGTTATCAACAAAACTTCACAGTAGCACTCCACAGTATAAACAAGTTTTAATTCAAACAAAAACACGCAAAAGGACTCCTAACAACTTTTGACTTAAGTATTTGAATTTGTTTTGGAGGTAGCTGTAGCTCTTCTCAATATCTACAATCTATGCAGTTACCACAAGACACTTCTGGCCACCCCAAAGTAGAATTCAAGTTACAATGGCGGTAAAAAGAAGCCTAGTACACTTCTGTAATCTATTGCAAACAGAATCGACCCCAGAACATGCACTTGCGAAGAACGACTTCCGAAACGAACTTCAACCTAATTTGTACTATATTGCTTCTGATGTTCATTGCAGACGAACCCATTAATTTTTATTACACTGGTAACGTGTAGCCACTGGATGGGGCAAGTTATAAAATAAAAAATCGATTTTTCCGGGGTTCGCAGAAGCTACAGCTAGAATGCAGATTTGGCCAATATAGGTTTGTTATTATGCCTCATAATAATATATTTTACTCCATCTTGAAAAATGAAGTATGTGGGAAAGGTCAAATAAAAGAAAGCTTATACTTCGATGAACCCTTTAATTTGAGACTATTTTTATGATAACATTCTAACTGAAAATTGTCAAAAACTGTTATCGCCAGAACTAAGTTTACAAAGTAAGGATTGACAGGATTATGGGAGCATTTCAAAAGTAACACAGTTTCATATTCAAACTAATTATATGTACAGGATCAATGTTATGTAGGCCAAAATTAGTTTTCGTCAAAATATTCTGCTCCCGTTATAGTAATGACACGTAACAAAAATATCTCCACACAACATTAATAGCTGTCCAAATTTATAATTTTCTTATACATAACAGTTATAACATCATCACTTAGCATAGCATATATGAGATGTAAAAGCACTTAGATGGTTTAAAATTTTATAGATGTTTTCAAAAGTGTTTATCTATTTAAAAGTGTTAACATTTTTTTTGTCTTATTCATGTTTTATGATTTACAATAAACACAATGGTCATCGATTTAATTCGACCATATTGAAAGGTGATTTTCAATAGTTTGGCAAAGTACATAATCCATTTCGGATTTGAAATGGTGACTTATTAAAGAGGGTATTATGTATGGTAGTTCCCCTTGGAAGTGTCATGAAAACTTCCTAGTAATTGAAATTATACATTTGTTGGTGTGCCTAGCACAAGACACCATCCTTAGAAAGTTGATTCTTAGGAGAAATATAACTTACGAAATTATTTACTCTCCCTAAACAAGTGACTAAATTTTACATCTTTAAAGAAATATATTTTTAACCAATATTATCATTTGATTTCCCCTGTATCTAATGTATATTAAAGTCTTCTGTTTTGTATAATATTCAATACACAAACTAAAATTTTACTGAAAAATTTGATATAAAAAGAAAATAGGGAAAAATCTTACTATAGCTACTGACAAAATTTTACATGAAATAAAAACATTTAACATAGGTACAATAAAACTTAAAAAAATCTGTTGCCTATGCTGTAACGGGTAAGAATAATTCTTGTAAAGATATAGCAAATTTTTGCAGTCCTTATAATATTAAAAGAGGTTCTTTTCCCTCTCAAAATTATGGAAGTTCTAATGCAGCACATGTCAATAAAAATATCTCTTAGAAAAGCGTATTTGTCAAAGTAGTCATAGTATTGTCTTTTAAAATGTACATATTATAATATTGCAAAGAACTCATAGTTAAAACCTAAATTGAAGGTACTTATTGGTTGAAATATTGGATTTTGAATGCAACCTTAAGCTGGAGCCAATTTAAATATCACAAGTAGCGGCTTAAGGGACCTTCTCAACACCTGTCCAAACTAAAAGAAGATTAGTCACAAAAATTCATTCTCTGTACAGGTTACAGTCAAAGGTTTAAAACTTATTTAAAAATACTCCAAACAATGAGTCACTACAAAACTAGAGGGTCTACACAACATTTTTAAGAAGATTCAGTTTATACTGTTTCAGTTTACATTCAAATAACGGCTGTACATTTTATACTTTATATGACTGCATCTGTTTAAGGCAGCCATTTATTTAAGAATCAATTTTATGACACAGAGAACGCCTTTTCTGAAAAGGATTTAACGTAAGCCTCATGCAATTTGTTCACAAAGTCAGCATCGTGTTTCAGCAGATAATTGAAAGCTTGAAGCAGCTGGTTCCTAGTGAGAGGCTCGGGGGAAGGCTGGACGTCTGCTCCAGTGCTAGCAGTGAACATTGTGGGCGGCATCAGTGCTGGCTTCTGCTGAGTTGACACAGAGTCAATCAAAGGATATATTCCAATCTCTTCCAATTTGCTACCATTAAAAGAGCTTACCGTATGGTTGATGTCCTGGGACTGATTCAAGTAGGTGGCCAGGGGGGACGTTGGCTTGGGTGATGACATATGCATCAGATTCAACTCATTCTCCAGTGGTATAATGCCATTGGTGTCATTTGAATCCAACTGCCCCTTCTTCAGACTAGATATCCTCTGTTGATTGGGCTTGTCAATAGGAGTTGACTTTAATGGAAACCCACAGTTTTGTCTCATTGCTGAATCCATGTTCATATTGCCATTTGAACTTTGAGCTTCTTGAGGTGTCACAGAGCGTTGTTGTTTCTCTATATGTTCAACAGAATGTGCTGGATTGCTCATGAGCCTCTGCAGCAGCTGCGGCACCTCCCGCGCGTCTGTCGAACGTGGCCCGAAAATACCCGGTGACGGCAGCGAGGACACCGCCGGCATCTGCGAAGCGGCTCCGCTCCCAGCTTTCGCGAAGAAATCCATCACGCTTTGCGAAGTCATGTCGGGTGCACGCGACGGTGTCGAGTCACACTTGTTAGCGACGAGCCCCTTATTGGAATTGAAGTCATCCTGGGCCTTGCTCAACATGCTGAATATATCGACGGGCGCACTAGAAGGTGTAGACGTACTATATACAGCGTTCTGCGGCATGTTCTCACCGCCAGGAATTTGCTTGATCGGGTCTTTGATCAGAGAATTTAATTTTGTCGCAACTCTAACGCATTCGTCTTTATCATAGAACCATATGCCGTAAATGCGACACTTGGCGTTCCGATACAAAAGAAAAGGTTCCTTCAATTGCAATTCTATTCCTTTCGATACTGGTTCGATTAGGTTATTCGTATTCAATCTGTTCATAATCACTAAACTATGGTACGGTTCACCATTTCTACTGTACACAAACAAAGCACCCTCGATGTTAGTTTTCTCCCATTCGTTCTCTTCGAATGTATAAAGCGCAACGTGGGTAGCACTGTCGATTATTTCTCTAGCGTATGGATCTGCCCTCTTTAGGGCAGCGAAATTCATACGTAGTCCGGTGTCAGCCATTTTATAGCAACAAAATACAAGTTTTTATACAGCGAGCAAGCATCACAGCAAAATGACAAGAACGAATAAATTCGCCATTTTAGAAACGTTCCATACATTCAGTCGTTGAATTTATAGAATACCTCCGAATATTAATTAAGATAATAAAAAACTATTGTTAGGAAAGTCCTCAATTTTAACATTAAATCAACCCAAATCTCAGTTATTTCTAAAGCAATAATACATAAGTTAAAACAGTAATACTAGATTTTAAATTGACCGAACGTTACTAGTTCTGAGTGCAAAGGAATGTTCTATCATTGAATGAAGTGCGAGGACTGCGAGGTGGTGGAAGGGTGGCGGGATTTTAAAAATAATAATATTTAGAAATAAAAATGTATAATTTATAATTTTGCGTCATTTTACTTTGTATTTTGAAACTTCTTTTGGTTTTTAAATAAAGCTAGTAGTCACACTAGTAGTTCATTCACCTAATTAAAACGAAAAACGGCTTTCAAAGTTGTAACAATAATGGGTTTATTAAGTTAAATGCTCTAAGGTTTATCTTAGAGCATAGGTTAAATGCTCTAAGGGGTTTATGGACCAACTGAAAGGTGTGCTGTGCTAGAACAGCTCGTTACACGTAGGTATCGCCAATAGACAGTATGAGTGACCCTGATTACCGCATGTCCGCATGATCTTCTCGTACATTATTGTTTTTATGTGTTAGGGCTATTGGTTGGTGGCAGAAATTATTCAACCACTTAAAACAGGACACTCAGGACCATATCGTTATTTCAAGAACCACCGTCTCCTGGCAACTAGGCGCCCGGGTCTAGATTAGACAGCACGAGAAGTATGGAAAAGAACTTTCTGGATCCTGATTTTAAAAGGACAATCAACGGACACTCATGCCCGATGCCCCACATAATGTCAAACCTGTGGCTTAATTGATCTTAAACCCGAGGAATAATATGCTAAAACGAAAAATAAACTTTATTATTTGTCGAATGTATCTTCTAAAAACTAGTATTGGATTTCATTATTTAATTCAACCAAATGATGTAATTTTATCACACTGTACAGAAAAGTTTGACCTCTGTCGTTTTGCACTTGTTGGAATTGAGTAAGATATTGATAAATAAATCGAATGCGACATTTCCATAGCAAAAGTACTTCGTTCTAGTGATGTACCTACAATGAAATTAGTGACTCAATCGATAACGCTCAAGTTATTAGTGGGGAAAGGAACTATCAACATGGCGATGGCACTGTCGTAGCTAGTTCCCAAAACATAGCTTGTGTTACATTACAAGGTAAGAGGGGTTTTATTTTATTTTGTCTTTAATAATTCGTTGCAGCAGTTGTACTTAGTTTTTGACCAAAAACTCTCGCAAGTTTACATGTTTACAGCTATGGTGCACGTAATGCTTATTTCAGTTTATTTTTGTACTGTGTTAGAAAACTTTCAATTAAAAGTTTTTAACCAAAACTATCTTACTAAAGAAAAATAAATTGGTTGTCACAGTAGGTATTTATTTCATCGATAATTAACATCGCCCATCACTAATTTTCGCATCACAATTATACGAAACGTCAACAACGTCATTCATTTAAAAGTTTGCGCGTGTCAGAGACGGCAGTTTAAAAATAAAATAAATATTTTTTGTAAATTAAACATAACTGCGTCTTGGTATAATATAGGAAACTACAATCAGCTCTGGCTCGAACTAGTAAATTTTAGCTAGAAGTTGTTTTAATTGTTTGTAATTTGGACACGTGACGTATAGGCTAAGTTATAGTAAACAACAAGGTAGAACAATGCCCGGTGGTAAAGTTTTGGTGATTGGAGGCGGCGGGCGGGAGCATGCTCTCTGCTGGAAGCTGGCGGACTCTCCGTTTGTGCGCCAAGTATACTGCGCACCCGGCAGTGTCGGCATCGCGACCACCAACAAAGTTGAGTGCGTCGAACTTGCCATCAATGATTATCCTGTAAGTTTCTTATTAGACAAGTATCTTCTGTTCTCTTGGTATGATTGATATCTATAAAATCCTAAAGGGTAAACCTTTCCCTCTAAAAATGATCAATTCGAGACGATCTAGTCTTGTTGTTTAATTGGAAAAATAATAATTGAAATGTTTTCATACGGAAATCATTAAGTTTAATTATTATGTGCATAATTTTAGGTTACGGGCATATTTTATTATCCTGATTTATTTTTATCTTAATATTTCTATAGAGATATAGAAAAATAAATGAACATATTTGTTTTGGTATAGACATAATAATAACGAATACTCTGTAAAAGATTGAGCCATGTAACGGGACGAATAGGGATGCGGGGGTGAATTTAAACGAAACTATATGGATTTAAACATTGAAATAATATAGTTGGTTGCCAGTAAGGACATTTTAATCATTAATTATGATACAGTTAAAACATTTCAGATCTTTTTGGCCAAAAACCTCTTATTTTTTAAGATAAGATAATTGTTTATTTGTCCAAAACATGAGTTTAAATTGCATGCCACACACAGACAAGTAAGCAAGACATTCAATTATATGATAGTAATGTTTTTTTCTGAACAGCATACAAACATAAGATGTTGGACGCTTCTCAACATCAAGGCAATTTAATTTCATTACCAATCCAATTTAGAGAGTAACTTAAAATTAAAAGGCACAATAAAATTGTGTCATTAGATTTTTCTATATTTATTTCAATGTTAAAATCCCTTTTAATGTTTTCCTGATTCACCCCTGGGGCCCCCTTTTACCATACAACTCTTTTAAAACCTCATAATCTTGACATATTTAACATACAGCTAAGTGATAAGATGTTTATACATAGGTACTTACATCTATTTCCATAATGTTTAAGAAAATATAATAGTAATTAACTTAAAATAATATTTTCTTCAATCAATTGAGTCCAGTTTGATTAAGTTCGTTGTCAATTAGAGCATGCGTTAATTGATTTCATTTAAACATATTATTGTTAGTGTGTCTATCAGTGCATTATATAACTATATTAATGACTTTAATATTGTATAAAGTAATAATAATCTTCTTATTGGGTATGCAGGCCCACACAAAGGACTTGGTTCTCACATGGTCTGACAGATCTGTATGAATTTTATACAATACTCTGTTCCATAAGTTGTTTCCCCATTTCTTCCTAGAGGCAGATAGGTTTCAACTACATTTAGCTTATTAAAAAAAAAAAAATAATATGCTCACTTGCATAAATATTAGTGCAAACTAATATTTCTGCATGATAAATCAAAGTAAAACAGTTCCATCTAATCATGCATTGAGTAGACAGAGAATGAATGAATCCTATTTTAACCGACAAATAGTCAGAGGAGGTTTTCAACAACAACAAGTATATTTTTTTATGTATGTCCACTCATAATTTTTACGGAGTAGTCCGATTTTAATAATTCTTTTTGGTTTAATATTTTTACCTAACTATCTGGGTAGCTAGAGAATTTTCAACATATTATTCCTGTTAGACAGACCTTTTTTGTCAATTTTAAATTTTATACCTTTCTATGTGAGTTACTTGTGTATGTGTTAGACTCACTCCCATTTTCAAAGTGCATAGTGCTCTACTAACAAGTACATCAAATTTTATCTTATCACTAACCCACTAAGCTGCTCCTTGGTAAAATTAAAAATGACAAATGTTGTATGAAAAAATAAAATAAGACAAAAGTAGTCTTGATCCTTTGGAGTCTCCATGCCTCCATGCCAGCCAGGGACTTAAAACTTATCAATTTATTCAAATCTGTATTGAAATAATTGGTGTAGATAATGTTTTCGGTTTGCAAATTTGATATAACTTATTAAAAAACGTAGGTAGTATGATTGCTCTTTGCCTCACCCAGGATTGAGGCTTTTCTTACTGGGCAATTTAAAATAATTAAATACTCTTTTCTATCCTACTTTTTAAGATTCATAGGATGAATGCCCTTTCTCTCACCCCGGTTTGCTGCATAAATTCGTGCAGGTGTTCCGCCTATAACAAGTAGAAGTTCTGTCACTATCAGTACCTACTACTAAATGTGAAAGCAACTCAAAAAAAAGTAAAGTATTTTAATATTTATACTCCGTAACCTTCTCATACTATCTACTGGATAGATATGAAGTCGATGACCTTAGATTACTGTCACATGTATGATGTACGAAATGTGTTATAATGACCACTATCAGCAGGTTGCTATTCTGTTCGGTTAGTAACAGGGAAGTACCTACTGCGATAAAATGTCGGGAGATGTTGCTTAAGAAATTGGGAGAGAGATAAATAATATTCTTTATCACTACATAGTATAAAACAAAGTCGCTTTCTCTGTCCCTATATCCCTATGTATGCTTAAATCTTTAAAACTACGCAATGGATTTTTATGCGGTTTTTTTTAATAGATAGAGTGATTGAAGAGGAAGGTTTATGTGTATAATTTGTCGACATATTATGCGGGCGAAGCCGCGGGCGGAAGCTAGTTATTTATATAAAAATCAATTGCCGTGCGTTAGTTCTGCAGAAACTGGAAAATGGCTCGACCGATTGTGATGAGACTTGGTTCAGTTGTTGAATGTGGGCTGAAGAAGGTTCCTAACATAGAATAAAAAAAAAATAAAGGTTTTTCAACGCCTGCAATGACATTAACTTGTGATAAATAAATAAATAGTAACTTCATAGTACAACACTTGCTCATAGTTATAAATAGTTGTTGCTACGCTGAAAAACTAAAGTTAATTGGCCAGGCTATCTGAAATCGAGACCCCATTTCCCATTCGTCTTTGCAAGATGGTACTTTGCATTTTATACCCACGGGCCCGGTCTGGTCAATTTCAATCCATTATAATCATTTGTCGGAGTCTCGCTTACAGAATCAGGCCAATGACGCGGGCCATGACGGCATTGAGTAGGGTCTCCATGGTTCGTAATCAATGATTTCGATTTTATCGTCCTTTGGTCTAGTCGCTTTTAATTTTCCCAGGACACAACTAATTTGGTGACAAATTTCTAAGACCTGGGGGTCTAGACAAGTGTCAATCGCTCCGTGTCGATTCGATTTCGAAAATTGTTGATCGAACTATTCGTTATCTCAGCTATTCTGATTGTCATGAACGCCACTTGTCAACGCATTCGTATGGGAATGGGAATATTGATCGAGTTCCGTTACACAATTTGACATTGTCTAGCACTTAGCAATCGAACACGATTGATCACGTGACATCTCGAAAGCTTATTATGCCAATTCCATATCATTTCTGATCCTATTTCGTTATTGTTAGTGAAAATGTCACTTTGTCTAAGCCCCCTGTATTGTCCCATTATAACTGGACCACTTTCTACATCTCCGTCACTGGGCTGTCTTTTCTGGACAAATAATCATGGACACATTCAAATGACCACTCCTGTGTTACGCTTGTTCAGGCACACAGTGTACTCCAGGAAAGTAAGCAGTGACAAAGTGGATAAGAAATAATAAATCGGAAAGTGCATTGCAATACATATAGGTACAACCAAAATTACACCCCTATTCACATTCTAACGCTGCTTTTGACACAACTTTTTTCCTTGCAAAAGGAGGGCAATTTTTTAAAAGCTTTACTTACAGCTAGAGAATTCTGCCATATTTCCAATTACTATACAGTGCGTTAGGTTAGACGAGGGACATACTTTTAAGGGGTATAGTATAGTACTATCTTTCACCAACACCGAAATATGAAAAAAAAAATCAGCTGTTCATTACATTTATGTTCGCATAATTCGTCAAAATGTATGGAACATCTGTTTTTTTTCATATTTCAGAATTGTCAAAGATGTTCATTTTCATGAGTACTATACCCCTTGAAAGTATGTTCCTCATTTAACCTAACATACTGTATATAACACGACAAAGTATTCACTAACTTCTGGGCCAATCATGCAAACGGCATAAAGTTTACGTAAAATCGATATTTAACATCATCGCTTATTATGATTATTTTAATTGGATGGACAACATGCAATATCGCCTTTAAGTTAAATACAATAGTAGTCTATAGTGACAGAGGGGCCTTAGGAATTGCGCGAGCCGATAAGAACTTACGTTGTGTTTTTCTTTAGTTATCAACGCCGTGTTGAAAAATAAAATATTTTAACGTCAATCTTGGACATTTAATTCTTGATTACCTACCGTGTATGTTTGACTGGTTGAACATCTCTTGCATCTAGAGGAATTCTCGCAGCACATTGCAATGCATTGGGTCAATCTGCTAACAGGATCGAAAAACTGAAGTAAAGAGATCCACGGGGACCTTAATTTTCCTCATACAGCAATATAAACATATCCATACACAATGATCAGCCAAATCTAATGATTGTACACGACACACACCTTGCGATCAAAAACAACTGCTCATAGATTTTAATAGACACTGTGTATGTCCGATAACCTCCTTCGTTTCATATCGTGAAGTTCAGTACCTACTTCTTGGGGCAAGTTCACTTGTCACTCGAAATACTTCGTTCAGCATACGTATCATAATCAGGTTCGATAGGTAAGGAGATGTACGTCATTTTTAGTAGATGGAACGAGTCTTTGAGATTTGGAGTATTCTACTTATGAGGTCCGAATAAGAAATAAGATGTTGAACCAAATGCCCATTGTTTTCATGCAACAACTGCGTTAAGTTCACAAAAATAGGGGTTCCGGGATCCTAACAACGCCAACCTAAAACTGTAAAGAATGTCGATGAACAAAGTAACCTGTTTACGCCACATTTCCCACACTAATGTGTAGGAAACACTTTAAAAAACCCGCAGTTTCAGTTATTCCAACATTGAAAACTGACTTTAATTACCATTTCTACTGCAGGCAATAGCAGAATGGTGCAAAGACAACGACATAGACTTCGTGTTGGTCGGACCAGAGGATCCCCTCGCCAACGGCATCGTGGACAGCCTCGCCTCCCTAGGCGTCAAATGTTTCGGGCCCACAAAGGCTGGAGCTCGCATAGAGGCTGATAAAGACTGGTCCAAGACCTTCATGAACAAGTACCAGATCCCTACAGCCAGACATAAGTCTTTCACTGATGCTGCGGCTGCTAAGGAGTTTATCAATACGTGAGTTTTTATTTGTTTTTTTTTTAGGATTTAATGAGGTAAGTAATCATATAACTGGCAGCTTGTGACTGTCTACTGTCTAGCTTGCACAGATCACACAGAAGATGTACACAGTATAACAATTTCACGTAGATACTTACTCCACAGGTTTCCCAAAATCTCCGTAGTTGAGAATTCAAGAAAGATGATCTCTTTGAAACAAAGGTGATGCTTCGTCTTATAGTAGGTTTTATCTTCACTTCCTAGTATAAAGCAAAGTCGCTTCCCGCGTCCTAATGTCTGTATGTATGTATGCTTAGATCTTTAAAACTACACAACGGATTTTGATGCAGTTTTTAAATAGATAGAGTGATTCAAGAGGAAGGTTTATATGTATACTAGCGACGCGACAGACGTTGTCCTGTCTTAACTATTATACCTACCTTACCTACCCTACCTACCCTACCTAACCTACCTACCCTACCTACCCTACCTACCCTACCTACCCTACCTACCCTACCTACCCTACCTACCCTACCTATGCAAAAATGTGCAATAAAAATATTTTTCTCATACAAACTTTGCCACCCCTTGTAACCCTTTTAGGGGTTGAATTTCCAAAAAATAATATGCCTATGTCCTTCTCATGAATGCAAACTATCTACATACCAAATTTCAGCAAAATCAGTTGGGTGGTTTAGGCGTGAAAAGGTAACAGACAGACAGACAGAGTTACTTTCGCATTTATAATATTAGTGTGGATATTAGTGTGGATTATACATATAAAGATAAAACCTAGGTAGGTATTAAGTAGATCTCTATTAACTAAAATAACTTTATGTTACTTATAAGAGTGTAATAACTTTAAACTATATCTATCTATACATAATTATATATAAAAATCTAATGCTGTTGTCGTAGTCCAGGGAAGGTTTAAAAGGTGAAAAAAGTGGGGTAGGGTAGGTAGGTAGGTAGGGTAGGTAGGTAGGTAGGGTAGGTAGGTAGGTAGGGTAGGTAGGTAGGTAGGTAGGGTAGGTAGGTAGGTAGGTAGGTAGGTAGGTAGGTAGGGTAGGTAGGTAGGTAGGGTAGGTAGGTAGGTAGGTAGGTAGGGTAGGTAGGTAGGTAGGTAGGTAGGTAGGGTAGGTAGGTAGGTAGGTAGGGTAGGTAGGTAGGTAGGTAGGTAGGTAGGGTAGGTAGGTAGAGTAGGTAGGTAGGGTAGGTAGGTAGGGTAGGTAGGTAGGTAGGGTAGGTAGGTAGGGTAGGTAGGTAGGGTAGGTATCATGGTTTAGACAGGACAACGTCTGTCGAGTCAGCTAGTACTAAATACAAATGGTTTTAAATCGACGAAAGGACTGCCTCTTACGATACCGAAGGACTAAAATCCACCATCTACTTGATCGAAAAGTTTTCATATTTACAATCATAATTATGTCGCCTCCTTTCTTTCGTGGCATAGACAGCTAGGATACATAGATCTATTATCTAGAACTTTCCTTCCTGTACGCATGAAGTAGTAAGTCCACGTCTTTCGTTGAATGCACTTTGTAACTGCAATATGTCACTGATAAAGTTAATAACTGCAGTGCGATTCTGTTACCATCTCACCGTGAAAACTTAGGTGAAGTGAGCGTGGAGTGGGCTGTCAATGTCATCCCACTTGATTTTAGGGATGTACCACTTACAATCAAAATCGAGATTTTAATGATATTTTTATGCTAATTTTAATAAGTAATTATTTTATTTTATTTCAAAGCTAGCTAGTACCTACTTTGGTACTTACTTACTTACAACATAATTAGTCATAAACTCAATTTCGTTTTTATTTCTTTTTTTCCTAGACTAGCCTTTGTATTTTAACTAAAGGCGCGAGCGGGTCACGCATGTTCGCCAGCATATCAAGTTACCCCAATCTGTCAAATTTCAAAGTGCACACTTCGCGCAAGCACGTTTTTCGGTTGACTAAACGTCTAGTCGTAGATACCTATTCGAGTTTACAGACAATAATTGATTTTAAACCTTAAAACTTGTACAGTAAGGTTCAGAATCGATTGAGAGATTGGTCTGAATCCCGCGCGGCGTTCACTTCACCGCGCTGCCTGCAGGGAATTTTGGCAGAATCCCGTGCTCGTGAAGTGGTCACTTCACGCAAGCACGTTATGCGTTGTCATAGTTACTAATATGAATACCTATATCGTTGACGGGTGTACATCCGGTTGACAGGGTGTAAGTTACAAAACGGTGATTCTTTACAAATTGCTGCAATGTTCTAGCAATGTGAGGAATGTGTGTAAAACTTAAAGCAATGTGCTTTTAGATGTTTTTATGACTAAATCCAAACGTTTTTGTACAGTCAAATTTCTCCAAATGATTTTAAACCTTAAAAATTTTACCGGTAAGGCTCTAAATCGATTGAGAAAATTTGTCTCCTTGCAGTCATTAATATGATGTGACTGCAACTACAATTTACCAATAATTCGTCACGTGCGCATACCTACGTGGACACACCAAGAACATTGCGAAAATACAATACCAACGTCCAATAAGTACAAAATATATTTTATTGTTCCAACTACCTATTCGTTCTTCGGCTTTGGCTCATCGCCGCCCGCCTTTTGAAAGTGCGTGGAGCGATCACTTCGCGGAAACATCATTATTAAGATGCGGTACTTTGTGTATTTATTATATAACATTAGGTATAAATATGTGCGGCTTTTTGGGACATACCTTTAGTTACCTACCTATAAAGGCGATTTTAACACACTGCACACCGCGCGCCGACGGGTAACGCGGGGCAGCGCCCATATCGTTTGCTATGGCCGCCTCGCGCTACGAGACAGAGCGCGGTGCAGTGCGATATTCGCTTTACCTACTTCAGTAAACATTGCCAATAAGATGATGATAATACCTAATATTCATCATCATCAACATACCTACTGCCAAACTCGACCTAGCTCACGGCATCTCATTATCTCTATGTAGGTAACTCTCGGTCTCCGCGACGCGACTTACAGCGCAAGCGTACCTACTGAGAACTCGACTGTTAGGAGGTTGCCATGGCAATCACGCCACGGTGTTTGTTAGGGTCGTTGCCATGCCAATCACGGGAATACCGTGATTGGCATGCCAACGGCTCAAACAAACACCGTTGGCGTGATTTGTAGGCGCTGTCAGTCACGTGCTACTTTCTGTCAAGTGGGCCATGTCTATTCGTTCCTAAAAAGCCCGTCACAGACGTAGCTATAATATAGATTAATATGAATCATAGCAAGGCATATTACGACATATTTTCCATATAGATTTTCGAGTGACCGCACACGCAGCTATAATATATAATTCTATGACATCACAAAAATATCTCAATGTTAATCGAAAAAATTGTGTCAAAAAGTAATACAGTCTATAATATAGGTTGCTGTAGTCGAATTTAAGTTGTGAGTGTCGTATGTGTCTTATTATACTCTCCTGTCGCAGGTCTGCTGGTAGGAAATGATGTGTAATGATGATGTAAGTAGTTCCTTTGCGTTCTTCATCAATATGTATTTTACTTTATTATGTAGTCAGTGTGTAAGAATAGATAGATAAATAAATAAATAAAATTTATTCATTAGTATCACAATCAAAACAATTTGCTAATACATTTCTTCTACTGAGTCTGCTGCCTCCCAGGGTTCAGCTTCGCACTGCTGAGAACGAAGGGGCATCAGGTGTGTGTGCGCTGCACAGCGATCAACTGGAAAAATTGGTATGCATGTATTAATCATTTATTTATTACATTTTCAACTTGCAATTATTCACATAATATAAAAGTGACAGACTTTAGTGCCCAAATGGTTGGCAGAATTGCCGCATTGTATCGTGGTGCTGTAAAAATAGGCCAGCCTTGTGGCCACTTAAAGAGTCGACCAACTGTTTGGTGATGATTGTCTCAAAAAACCAAGGGGCATTAGGACCCCACAGCCCTAGTGTTCAATTTCAAGGCATTATGGTAATTCTGTCAGGCCTCTTCCTATTGCTGCGTGCCAAGCCGTTGAGCTCTAAAACAGCTGTCACCCCTGCGGTGACAAGAGCGCTACAAATGACGTCTTTAATGGCGGCGTGCCGTGCTATCCGGCCTGGGCTCTTACTGCAAGGTAGGCCCCTATGGAGTCCCTCGCCCACCATACTGGCGCCAATGTGTAGTCCCGTGATAAAAATAAATGATTATACCATGGTATGGTACCTGAAGCTGCTAATACCACTGTGGCTGGGACCTGGGATTTATTGGCCAATCTGCATCCGGGCAAGCATAGCACTTCAGGTCCAATCAGGTGCAGGCTAAAATCTTCCCTGTCAACTTTTCAGTGCTGTGGACAGAAGACAGAAACATTAAGCTAAATAATATTTGATTTATTTTTATATTACTCATTTTATTAAATTAAATCAGAACTATCGCTGTTCAGTTGCGGAATTCACTCCCGCCTGACGACATTAGAGACTGCCAAACAGTTGCAATTTATGTATTATGTTTTTTCTTTTTAAGCTTACAGACATCGTCTACATCTCCTTTATCGAGTTTCCTATTGTAGTTGTGCTGGAACAGATTTCTTTAGAAACAAGCATCACCTATAAAATTATGTATTTTCTGTTCCTTTCTTCTTGTCTGTTTTTATGTGTGTACATAAATGGTTAAACAAAATAAATTATTAAATTTTAACATTATCTAATACACACATCATCAAATTAATTTTTAAATACTGACAACATTATCATTTCTATTTCAAGTGAGCAGAGAAAATGTCTATTTTTGTTCTCCTACATAAATCACACAAATATTTACTTACAAGAATGAGATGTATAAGTTGAGTTTAGCTGCAACCTGACTTTTCTTTTCATAAAACTAGAGCACAATTTTCTAATATGACAGACACTTCTATTGAGGTATCTGAAAACAAAAATAAGTTAAATCAACAAAAGTTCAGGTAATCCCAATAATCAGCGGGTAATACCATTCTCCTGCCCTTATCCGAATTTATTTGGGGTCGGCGCAACATGTCTTCTTCTTCCATACTTCTCTATTAGTCGTCATCTCGATAGTCACTCCCTTTCTAGCCATATCATCTTTCACACAATCCATCCATCGTTTCTTTGGCCTCCCTCTACTTGTATAGCCATCCACATTCATACTCACAACTCTCCGGACAACATTTTCCTCATTCCTCCGCATAACATGCCCATACCATGACAACCGATTTCCACACAACTTTTCGGTCACCGGTGTCACTTTCAGACTTCCTCTTATATACTCATTACGTATTCTATCCATTCGCGTAACACCACACATCCCACATAACATTCTCATCTCAGCTGCATGCAATTGTCTTTCATGAATATTTATAGCTTTTTAAGTAGTTCATTAAATTATCAGTCTTACAAGACAGAAAACATAAAAAAAATGATAATAATGTTTCATAAATTTTTTGAAAACAATCATTTGTACTTACAAATAATTAATAATACACATGATGTAAAATAGGTACTGGTATCCAGCAGCATCCGGTTAGACTGAAAGCCCAGTAAGCCCACCCCAACAAACAGTTGGAAAAAGGCTTGGCAGATTGATTGAATTCTGATACACATCTGAAAAAACAAATGTTGTTTATCATATTTAAAGGGTGATATACGAGAGGTGATCAATAATGTTTGACATTCATTTTAAATGTTGCAGACAGCCTATTTAGGTTAATCAATAACATTAATAAAACGAGGTGGGTAACCCATACCCATTGAGCAATAAATTGAGGGCTGACACTGGGCAGTGTCCAAAGTATGTCTTTGTGACGGCAGGTAGTTGAATTTCAATCACACAACTCGAAGCATTTGTTTCAATTAAAACATTTGCAGGCACTTTACATTATTATCGTTTACCTACCTCTTTTACCAGGCGGTCGTTTAGTTTGAGTTTATAGTGAAGCTAGCCGCCCCATCACAAGACGAAGCAAGTCTTAATATGGAGAAGAAACTTTATGGACAGTCTTTTAAATCGAAACCTTATGTTACAGAGGTTAACTTGTTTGATAATTACTTCTTCTTCTTTTTCTTTTAGCACAACTTCCATTAATTACATCACACGCCATCTTTTCTTCAAAGTGATCAATCAATCCACAAAGTCTGAACCGGGCGGATATGCCGCGTATTCAAATACAGAATCTTATTACTTATTTAGCTAGCTCAATAAAACATACAATGCCAAAATTCTAACTGGTTAATTCTTTTATAATCATAGTTTGCCGCCATGCTTAATTATTAAACATGGCGGCAAACTGCAAAGTGCAAAATAAGTCTGAAAAGTTGAATCGAAAACTTACGCGAAAACCGCCAATATTCTAAGTTGTCTATGTTTTTTCCAACCACAGTACGCGTTTGAAATAACGATTATTTGAGATAATCGACTAAAATTACTTTTACACGAAAAAGGCTAATTTTTCAATTGTTTATTCTGTAATTAGCTTTTAAAATATCATATTTTTAGGTTTTAACCGGGTAAAACCTAAGATATAATGAATACTTGTTTCACTAAATCGTTGTAATAATTTAATATTGCCATTTATTAAAAAAAAACTAAGTGCAGATTGTAATTATAATTTATATTACTAGTTATATAATAATATTTGTATTTTTATTATTTATAATTAATTTATATAAATATATTTTTATATATCTAAGTACATATTGTGTTTTGCTTTAGATATTAATGTTGCAGAAAATAAGAAAAAAATATCAAATGTTATGCCAATTCTCACGAAAACGACCGGTACTCAAAATAGTAAGAAAATTAAGCTTAGTTATTGGCATTGACAACTATCCATTGCGCTCTATACCACAGCTTTGTCATAATGGTGTTCGAAAGTTTTGCACTGAATAATATTTAATTGCCTCCGCTTTTCAAATTAAAAATGTCGCATAAACAAGTTATTTACGATAGCAAGAATAAAATTGCAATACTAATTCAACCAACAAATTCATAATCGAATGATGATTCAAACAAATATTTCTAAGATTGTTTTTATTCTGCATGAATAGAACGATATTTTTATTAAAAAAATAAGAAATATAATACGTATGTCAGTTTTAGTCGTGCAAATTTATCTCGAATACGATTTCGCAATATTAGTTTATTCGACCGCGTATTCTGTGGTAAGAAAAACATAGACAACCCACACTAAACTTGACATTAGAAGTTCTGTTTATTGTGAACTGGCGTCACAGAAAATGGCGCGGTGTTTAAAGGTCAATACTTCAATGTTATTATTGAATAGGAGAGCTAAATTAGTTACGAAAATAATTGACAAACTATAAAATAAGAAGAATATTTTGCACATACATTTAGTTATGAAAACTTGTTGTTTGAGTAAATTCCTTGAACAACCGGAAATGTGACCCAGTACTAATAAATATTGAGTTTAGAAAAATAATTATACTTCAATTTTAAGTTTAATTCTAAAAACGTCTTTGTTTTTTTTAATTGGCATGTTTATTTATAAAAGAATTAACCAGATAAAATTTTGGCATTGTATGTTTTATTGAGCTAGCTAAATAAGTAATAAGATTCTGTATTTGAATACGCGGCATATCCGCCCGGTGGTTCAGACTTTGTGGATTGATTGATCACTTTGAAGAAAAGATGGCGTGTGATGTAATTAATGGAAGTTGTGCTAAAAGAAAAAGAAGAAGAAGTAATTATCAAACAAGTTAACCTCTGTAACATAAGGTTTCGATTTAAAAGACTGTCCATAAAGTTTCTTCTCCATATTAAGACTTGCTTCGTCTTGTGATGGGGCGGCTAGCTTCACTATAAACTCAAACTAAACGACCGCCTGGTAAAAGAGGTAGGTAAACGATAATAATGTAAAGTGCCTGCAAATGTTTTAATTGAAACAAATGCTTCGAGTTGTGTGATTGAAATTCAACTACCTGCCGTCACAAAGACATACTTTGGACACTGCCCAGTGTCAGCCCTCAATTTATTGCTCAATGGGTATGGGTTACCCACCTCGTTTTATTAATGTTATTGATTAACCTAAATAGGCTGTCTGCAACATTTAAAATGAATGTCAAACATTATTGATCACCTCTCGTATATCACCCTTTAAATATGATAAACAACATTTGTTTTTTCAGATGTGTATCAGAATTCAATCAATCTGCCAAGCCTTTTTCCAACTGTTTGTTGGGGTGGGCTTACTGGGCTTTCAGTCTAACCGGATGCTGCTGGATACCAGTACCTATTTTACATCATGTGTATTATTAATTATTTGTAAGTACAAATGATTGTTTTCAAAAAATTTATGAAACATTATTATCATTTTTTTTATGTTTTCTGTCTTGTAAGACTGATAATTTAATGAACTACTTAAAAAGCTATAAATATTCATGAAAGACAATTGCATGCAGCTGAGATGAGAATGTTATGTGGGATGTGTGGTGTTACGCGAATGGATAGAATACGTAATGAGTATATAAGAGGAAGTCTGAAAGTGACACCGGTGACCGAAAAGTTGTGTGGAAATCGGTTGTCATGGTATGGGCATGTTATGCGGAGGAATGAGGAAAATGTTGTCCGGAGAGTTGTGAGTATGAATGTGGATGGCTATACAAGTAGAGGGAGGCCAAAGAAACGATGGATGGATTGTGTGAAAGATGATATGGCTAGAAAGGGAGTGACTATCGAGATGACGACTAATAGAGAAGTATGGAAGAAGAAGACATGTTGCGCCGACCCCAAATAAATTCGGATAAGGGCAGGAGAATGGTATTACCCGCTGATTATTGGGATTACCTGAACTTTTGTTGATTTAACTTATTTTTGTTTTCAGATACCTCAATAGAAGTGTCTGTCATATTAGAAAATTGTGCTCTAGTTTTATGAAAAGAAAAGTCAGGTTGCAGCTAAACTCAACTTATACATCTCATTCTTGTAAGTAAATATTTGTGTGATTTATGTAGGAGAACAAAAATAGACATTTTCTCTGCTCACTTGAAATAGAAATGATAATGTTGTCAGTATTTAAAAATTAATTTGATGATGTGTGTATTAGATAATGTTAAAATTTAATAATTTATTTTGTTTAACCATTTATGTACACACATAAAAACAGACAAGAAGAAAGGAACAGAAAATACATAATTTTATAGGTGATGCTTGTTTCTAAAGAAATCTGTTCCAGCACAACTACAATAGGAAACTCGATAAAGGAGATGTAGACGATGTCTGTAAGCTTAAAAAGAAAAAACATAATACATAAATTGCAACTGTTTGGCAGTCTCTAATGTCGTCAGGCGGGAGTGAATTCCGCAACTGAACAGCGATAGTTCTGATTTAATTTAATAAAATGAGTAATATAAAAATAAATCAAATATTATTTAGCTTAATGTTTCTGTCTTCTGTCCACAGCACTGAAAAGTTGACAGGGAAGATTTTAGCCTGCACCTGATTGGACCTGAAGTGCTATGCTTGCCCGGATGCAGATTGGCCAATAAATCCCAGGTCCCAGCCACAGTGGTATTAGCAGCTTCAGGTACCATACCATGGTATAATCATTTATTTTTATCACGGGACTACACATTGGCGCCAGTATGGTGGGCGAGGGACTCCATAGGGGCCTACCTTGCAGTAAGAGCCCAGGCCGGATAGCACGGCACGCCGCCATTAAAGACGTCATTTGTAGCGCTCTTGTCACCGCAGGGGTGACAGCTGTTTTAGAGCTCAACGGCTTGGCACGCAGCAATAGGAAGAGGCCTGACAGAATTACCATAATGCCTTGAAATTGAACACTAGGGCTGTGGGGTCCTAATGCCCCTTGGTTTTTTGAGACAATCATCACCAAACAGTTGGTCGACTCTTTAAGTGGCCACAAGGCTGGCCTATTTTTACAGCACCACGATACAATGCGGCAATTCTGCCAACCATTTGGGCACTAAAGTCTGTCACTTTTATATTATGTGAATAATTGCAAGTTGAAAATGTAATAAATAAATGATTAATACATGCATACCAATTTTTCCAGTTGATCGCTGTGCAGCGCACACACACCTGATGCCCCTTCGTTCTCAGCAGTGCGAAGCTGAACCCTGGGAGGCAGCAGACTCAGTAGAAGAAATGTATTAGCAAATTGTTTTGATTGTGATACTAATGAATAAATTTTATTTATTTATTTATCTATCTATTCTTACACACTGACTACATAATAAAGTAAAATACATATTGATGAAGAACGCAAAGGAACTACTTACATCATCATTACACATCATTTCCTACCAGCAGACCTGCGACAGGAGAGTATAATAAGACACATACGACACTCACAACTTAAATTCGACTACAGCAACCTATATTATAGACTGTATTACTTTTTGACACAATTTTTTCGATTAACATTGAGATATTTTTGTGATGTCATAGAATTATATATTATAGCTGCGTGTGCGGTCACTCGAAAATCTATATGGAAAATATGTCGTAATATGCCTTGCTATGATTCATATTAATCTATATTATAGCTACGTCTGTGACGGGCTTTTTAGGAACGAATAGACATGGCCCACTTGACAGAAAGTAGCACGTGACTGACAGCGCCTACAAATCACGCCAACGGTGTTTGTTTGAGCCGTTGGCATGCCAATCACGGTATTCCCGTGATTGGCATGGCAACGACCCTAACAAACACCGTGGCGTGATTGCCATGGCAACCTCCTAACAGTCGAGTTCTCAGTAGGTACGCTTGCGCTGTAAGTCGCGTCGCGGAGACCGAGAGTTACCTACATAGAGATAATGAGATGCCGTGAGCTAGGTCGAGTTTGGCAGTAGGTATGTTGATGATGATGAATATTAGGTATTATCATCATCTTATTGGCAATGTTTACTGAAGTAGGTAAAGCGAATATCGCACTGCACCGCGCTCTGTCTCGTAGCGCGAGGCGGCCATAGCAAACGATATGGGCGCTGCCCCGCGTTACCCGTCGGCGCGCGGTGTGCAGTGTGTTAAAATCGCCTTTATAGGTAGGTAACTAAAGGTATGTCCCAAAAAGCCGCACATATTTATACCTAATGTTATATAATAAATACACAAAGTACCGCATCTTAATAATGATGTTTCCGCGAAGTGATCGCTCCACGCACTTTCAAAAGGCGGGCGGCGATGAGCCAAAGCCGAAGAACGAATAGGTAGTTGGAACAATAAAATATATTTTGTACTTATTGGACGTTGGTATTGTATTTTCGCAATGTTCTTGGTGTGTCCACGTAGGTATGCGCACGTGACGAATTATTGGTAAATTGTAGTTGCAGTCACATCATATTAATGACTGCAAGGAGACAAATTTTCTCAATCGATTTAGAGCCTTACCGGTAAAATTTTTAAGGTTTAAAATCATTTGGAGAAATTTGACTGTACAAAAACGTTTGGATTTAGTCATAAAAACATCTAAAAGCACATTGCTTTAAGTTTTACACACATTCCTCACATTGCTAGAACATTGCAGCAATTTGTAAAGAATCACCGTTTTGTAACTTACACCCTGTCAACCGGATGTACACCCGTCAACGATATAGGTATTCATATTAGTAACTATGACAACGCATAACGTGCTTGCGTGAAGTGACCACTTCACGAGCACGGGATTCTGCCAAAATTCCCTGCAGGCAGCGCGGTGAAGTGAACGCCGCGCGGGATTCAGACCAATCTCTCAATCGATTCTGAACCTTACTGTACAAGTTTTAAGGTTTAAAATCAATTATTGTCTGTAAACTCGAATAGGTATCTACGACTAGACGTTTAGTCAACCGAAAAACGTGCTTGCGCGAAGTGTGCACTTTGAAATTTGACAGATTGGGGTAACTTGATATGCTGGCGAACATGCGTGACCCGCTCGCGCCTTTAGTTAAAATACAAAGGCTAGTCTAGGAAAAAAAGAAATAAAAACGAAATTGAGTTTATGACTAATTATGTTGTAAGTAAGTAAGTACCAAAGTAGGTACTAGCTAGCTTTGAAATAAAATAAAATAATTACTTATTAAAATTAGCATAAAAATATCATTAAAATCTCGATTTTGATTGTAATGTTAATGCTTGGTCAATCCCTAGCATCAGTTGAATGACACTGACAGCTCACTCCACGCAAGTATTCACGGTGAGATTTTTACAGAATCGACCGGCTGATATACCTATTAATCATTTTGACAAGCGGGGACAATATAATGATCTATGATTGTTCGCTTCAACTTCCAATTGATCGTTGAAATCACTTCGTATTCGCCTGTTTGGCTCAATGTTCTTCATAGCAAGATACATTTTTGTCTGTTCTTTACGACTTTACTGCTCTTATTGGTCGTAATTTTAGGATGACCATAGTAAACAGAATTGTCTTTATTGTTGCATTCAATTTGATTTAGGCATTGTGCAGGTGATTGTCGCTGAAGAAGTTGGTATTTCATAATCCCATAATTTGATCGCAAAAAAATTATCAGCTGTTCCCTACATTTCGACGAGTCACGTGACCAAAAATGTACAAAACAGGTGTTTCTTTTTTTGCGATTTCGGTTTTGGTCCCATAGTAAAAGTTGTTCAGTTTGGTGGTCTGTAGCATATGCTTTTTTATGTATATACCCTTTAGGTTACACCCTGTAGAATTATTTCTATGAAAACTTCTTCGAAATGGATCTACACGAATTCCGTCGCATCGTCGTGTCGCGCTTGTCAGCGGAAGCCTTTATACATTTTGCTGCCTCAAACATTACATAAGAGTATGTCATTAGTACCTACAATCCTACAATGTGCAATCAGTCATAATTAAGTCTACACACTTTTCTATCGCTACACGGAAAATGGCGATCTCTGCACTCTGCCTGCACGAGCCCCTCTCATTTAACCCTTTAACCGCCCGACTAAGTATCAATTGAGGTACCCCCAGCGCCCAACACATAAAAAAAAAAATTTTTTTTCAGACGAATATGGTCTTGCAATTACATAAACAACGAAATACGAACATAGATTCTCAGTCGTATAAACACGACTCGGGCGGCACGGGCACGACAACATTTGTCGTATTAATCTGACTGGGGCGGTTAAAGGGTTAATAAACACTAGATTATTCATATTCAACCCTACATGTGTTATAATTACCTACTTTCGATATAATAACCTTACATAATTAAGATTATGGCTAGTTAACCTGTGACTATCAGCTATCAAAGGCCGGTCAGAAGGTACAATCACCATCGAACATATCGGGACGAACGAACAGAATGTTCAAAAAGATCTGACCAACCTAGAAAAATAAACTCATTACGGTTTATTTTTCTAGGCTGGTCTATGGATAAGAAGTGTTTCAGAGTGCATACTCCACACGAAAACTGTCATTCTGACAATAATGATATTCATTGACATGAAGTTTTAATTTTCTTAGTTATAAGGTTTTCATAAAACCGCCATTAATCCTAAAATCCAGCATTTTCCTTCAGGTTTTATTTAAATAGTTTTCTAATTAATTCAATTGTGTCGATTTTGCAATTTATTGACAAAAAAATATTCATTGCCAGACATAAAAATAGGGCCCTGGTCAGTTCGACTGGAAATTATTGCCGCTGACTGTACATATAGCTTGCCGGCCGATATCAATGTTTATATTGCGAGTACTTACATTGAAAACGATAAGGTGATAGGGGACAATGTGGATTCGTCTAGTTCATTCTAGTCCTCGTATCCGTATTTATACAAAAGTCTTGTAAGCTTCGCTTGCGGGATTATACTTACTGAATCCTAAGTGCAGAGGCTAGCACATTAAGCGGGATTGTCCGAAAGGGTTACCGCTACCCCGGAACATAAAGGGCTACGGAAGGAACATGGATGGGTTTTAGTCAGTGAGAGTCTGACACTCCCTTCCGCTCCACCCAGAGCGGGAGCAGTCATTGGATGATTTCCCAGCCTTAAAAGAATAAGGTTTATTTTCAATTGGGAAAATGTGACAGTTTGGGATAGCTTGATGTGCTGGCGTCTGTACATGACATAAATATTCATAATCATCTGCTTATCGTCTCTCTCAACTATTTTTTTTTTTTAATGATGGGAAACCATTAAATGACTCCTCCCGCTCTGGGTGGCGCGTAAGGGAGTGTCAGACTCTTACTGACTAAAACAATAACAAGTTTCCGGTAATTTCATCATGAAGATAAACTTAATTAAGTCAAAGGACACTATCACAAGGATGTCTACAGCATATTATTTATATAAACAATATTAAAATAACGTCTCGTCACCAGCATTGGCCTACTTAATACAATTATAGTGACAGAGAAAGATAATAACTCTTTAATTTATAACTAGATGTTGCCCGCGACAGTGGACCTTAATTGTCTTTCTCAATTAAGCATACAACATCACTCAACAGTTACCTGCCAGTAAAAGTCTCGACAAAATCGGTCCAGCCATTTCGGAGACTGAAACAAACAAAGAAAACAATTTTTTAAACTTATTGTCTGTCTGTGTGAGACAAGCAATATGCATTATGAACCTTTAATTTCGGGAGTCGGTGGCAAAAACACTAAAATACAAAACCAATGACACAGACTGCCGAAATTAAAGTTCATTTTGTAGTATTTTTATTTATATACAGTTTCATTTACAAAATTGAGACGAAACACCCCTCTACTTATTTACAATTTATATCTTTCTAGCGCTACATACCCAGCCTTAGTCGTGAAGGCTTCAGGACTCGCGGCCGGCAAGGGCGTGGTGGTCGCAGCCACCAAGGAAGAGGCTTGCCAAGCAGTTGACGAGATCCTGACAGACGCCAAGTATGGTTCAGCTGGCCAGACAGTGGTTGTTGAAGAGCTGCTTGAGGGAGATGAAGTTTCAGTGAGTATTTGGAGATTTATTTTGGGGATTTAGGATGATGATGATGGAATCTACTTTGAAGAGTTTCTATCTTTGAAGTTCTTCATCAGATCGTGATGGAGGGTTGTATCGGTGATTTAAATGATTACAGTTCTGCAGATACGTACGTGCTACGGCCGTGAATCATATTTTGATTACCATACAACCCGACACAGACCTGCAAATTGTAAAAATGTAAGAAAATTTGAAGTTAACCGGCTGTCCTGGTGCGTTCACCAAAAGTATAAAAATGTATCCGCCTTTTCCCAACTATGTTGGGGTCGGCTTCCAGCCTAACCAGATGCAGCTGAATACCAGTATTTTACATGGAGCGACTGTCTATCTAACCTCCACAACCCAGTCAGTAACTGGGTAATACTATACCCCTTGGTAAGACTGGCTGTCAGACTTTCGTCAGGCTGTAACGACTGTCATAGATCCACGAATGACAGCCGGGACTAACGGCTTAACGTGCTTTCCGAGGCACGGAGCTGACTCGATGTGTAAAGATCACCCATCCACGGCCAACCCCGGCAAGCGTAGCTTAACCTGATGAATCGATCCGTGCGACTGTTATAACTTAGCCACGGGGCAAATTAACCAGCGCTATGTCTGCATTATACAGCAGCATTATACTATGCATATATTCCTCCAACCTCCAGCTCTTTCTTTGCGTCATATTAACCGCAAAAAAAACCGTCATATTAACTGCACAAATACCATACCCGTACCTTGTCACAAATACCCAGAAATGTTGTTGCTTATTATTTATAGAGAAAAAAAACTATAGTATCTTGACACACCAACGTAAGATAACGGAGGTCAATTCTTCACATATTTTTTAAGCACCCATTGGGGTTCCGATAACGAATGAGTTAAGTACCAATTGTAATTAGTCAGTATTTTTATTGATAAACCTTTTAGAGAGAAAAACAGAGTTGTTTTTCATTCGATACTTTTAGCGGTCACATTATTAAGTTAGAACCGAACACATGATTTTTGTTGATAATTATGTAACTGATAGCAACATTCACGAGGTTTTTGCACGTGAATTACGGACTTAAAGTTTGTAATCAACAGACCTATTGAGTCTGTTTTCCTTTTTTCTTACGACCTTCCTTACTAGCTCTTTCAATAGTGCTATTCTGTAAAAATCTTACAGTGAAAACTGAGGTTAAGTGAGTTTAAAGTGAACTTTATAGTGTTGATCCCTAACATCAGGTGGAATGACAGTTCAATTCAAGCTCACTCCACCTAAGATTTCACTTAAGATTTTTACACAATAGATCCACAGTTCTTTTTTTTCCAAGATTTATAGTGAAACAAAAACACCCAAAGAACACAAATCATTGCGGTTTTGTCCTCACTAATATGAACTATTTCTTTGTTACCTTTTCACGGCTAAGCTATTGACCGGATTTCGATGTAGACCTTGACTTGGGCTATGTCATGAATCAACTACCTACTTTTTATCCCGATAGTAGGTACCATCCCGTGGGATAATGTCCGGTACCCATGCGGGAACAGCGCTCAAAAGTTATTAAAATGCAAGGTTGCATATATAGAATCCTGAGCGTAGCGAGGGTTTTCAAAAGTACGAAGCACCGAATGACTTTGTTGCCGAGCGAAACACACAACTTTTCACCTAATTTTGCACTCAGATTCCAAATGATAAATAGAATCTTTCCAAGTTTGTGAGGTGAAAAGTTATTTTACTATTACTATGTAATAGTATTATATACAAATCGTTGACCGTAGCATGTTTAACCCATTTAGGTACACTGAACGAGATGCAATAGAAGTTTTATTGTTTTACCGCGCCCGTAGCGCTTAGTGTCCGCCAAAATGTTGTGATCTTTTCTTCATAATAAAAAACGACAATATAAAGCCCTTTCATACAACATACAAACATATTCAAATCTATTCTCCTTTCCAGGTGCTAGCCTTCACGGACGGCGAGACGGTCTCCATGATGCCGCCAGCCCAGGACCACAAACGCGTGGGAGACGGCGATACAGGCCCCAATACCGGCGGCATGGGAGCCTACTCCCCTTGCCCACTGATCACACCTGACCAGCTTTTGGATGTCAAGGAACAGGTGCTGCAGAGAGCCGTCGATGGGCTGAAGGCTGAGGGGATCAAGTATGTTGGTGAGTGTCATTTATAACTTCATCAGATTATGACTGTATAGATGTAATGTGTCCTGCCAGTTCGTACTTTCGAAAAACCGGTGTATGTACAGAGGCCAGCACATCAAGTTACCACAATCTGTCAAATTTCTTTGATAGTATTTCAACTTTATTGCAAAGTCATAAGGTTCATTTTTGATTGAGAAAATTTGACAGTTAGGGATAGCTTGATGTGCTGGCGTCTGTACAGTCAATAGCAAAAGTAGATGATGAAAATCACAAATTCAATACTAAAAAACGGAGTTTGCGTCAGACTTGTGTGGCGTCAGAGTGATTCAAACGTTTGTAATTGGAAATTATACCAAACATTTACTACTAGTACAGCTGGCATATATTCGTGAACTCCGTTCATTAGTATTGAATTTCTGATTTTGATCATCTACTTTTGCTGTTGACTGTACCTTGGCTAAAAGCAAAGCTTGGTTAAAAAGCAGTAATAGCCTAGTGGTGTGACCGTCGGACTGCCAAGTCACATGCGAGTTCGAGTTCGAACCCAAGACGTACCTTTGATTTTCGGTTAATGTGCGTATTGTATGATATTCGGAAAGGAAAACATCGTGAGGAAACCGGCATTCCTGAGAGATATTTCTCAACAGCATGTGAAGCTAAATCAGAGGGCAGCATAAAAACTCTAACACCAGGTTAGTCACTAACCACACGAAAGAGAGAGAGACCTTGGCTATGCTTTCCTTCCTAAAACAAACCTTGTTCTGTTCGAAGAACAACTAATACCGTATCAGCAACTTATCTATCGCACACTTATATTATGTATATGAACCGATATAAACGAGTTCTCACTGCCTTGATGCACCACTGGCTGCACTCTGTCATCTTTGAATCGTTATCTATGTTTTATAAACTATACCGATGCATCGCGTGTTATTAAGTATCGCTTTTATTTCAATTTATGTGTTAGGAGCTATGTAATAACCAATATGATAAAGGTATATTTGACCATAATGGGTTTGATTGCGCGATTATATTGCCTAAGGAGTTGTGGTCCATTTCATTGAGGTTTATCTTTAAAATGGTTGAATTTGAAATTACAAAACCTGTTGTCAAACTCGAGTTTAAATGGACAGTTTTATATTTAGAACATTATCAAGCTCAGAATAAAAGTCAAAATAAAATAAATAATTGGACTAAAATGAGAACTCGTTTTGTAATAAAACGGACTATGTCAAGATATTTTAAAAGAGTAACGGTGGAGTTTCTTGTCCATTCTTCTCCATACGAAACTACCTTTGGAGGGCGACTAGAATCAATTGTATTTCTTGTTCATTTTGACGTTCCAAAGTGCCTTACTTGTGCCTATTTGAAATAAATGATTTGACTTTGAAATAAGGCATGGATGTTGTAGCACAGCGTAATCAGCCTATAATATTCCCACTGATAGGACACTGGCCTTCTCTTTCTGTGACAGGGAGTGTGCCTGAATTCATCACACTTGCACACTGTAGGTTGGTGGATGACAGCTGTCTTAGAATTATTCAGTTCTAGGACATGCCGGTTTCCTCACGATGTTTTCCTTCACCGTTTTGAGAGCAGTGCTGATGAAATATATTACTCAAAGTAAAGTGCTGCCAGGGTTACTTCGAACCCACGACCACTCGTATGTCGCGGCCGTTATCACAGGGCAACCACTCCTCCGTGCAGATCTTGTATGCTCTAATATATAAAAATATTGCACACGTCAATTAATAATTGTAGATAACATCACAACAGCCGTCTTATCGCTAATGAAATGAAAAATTCTTTTACACTCGAATTTCTATAATATTATTAGCACTATCGACTTTATGAATAACAAGCGCATTGTTGGAAAATTCCTATGTTTTAAACATAAGTCATAGGTTATCCGTAAGGCCGATAGCAGACAATTTTGGAACTTGATCCCTGTGTATAGGGTTTTTATTTGAAGGTCTTATGATAAATTCTAGATAAGTATAGTCTTTTAAGCTAGACGAAGACAGTATTAAATTTGGAATGATTTTACCTTGGAAACCAATACTTTTTTTTCTTTGAGGGTGGGGAATCATCAAATGACTTCTCCCGCTCTGGGTGGTGTCGAAGGGAGTGTCAGACTCTTACTGACTAAAACCCATCCATGTTCCTTCCCTAGCCCTTTATGTTCCGGGGTAGCGGTTATTCTTTCGGACAATCCCGCTTACCCGGCAGGCTGGAAACCAATACAAACGTGTTAATGAAGGCTAGAACATAATCCACCCAGTTCATTTATCTTACGTCATCAACCTATAGCAGTCCACTGCTGGACATAGGCCTCTCCAGTTGCACACCATTCAGTATTCATTCATAACCTGTTCATGGTACTTTTAAATTTAAAACAAAAGGATTAACAAAAGAGGATGTGCAGCAGCTACTTATTTTAGCCGTCCCTCAATCAGGCAAGTATCTGTTCTGAACGAAGTAAAGGGTTCCGCTCTGAAATAAGAAAAGGGTTTCACCCTGAACTAAGTAAGGGGATCTATCCTGAATGAGGTAAAGTTTTCCACCTTGAATGGGTCAAAGATTTAACCAGAATTGGGTATTTGAAAGGGTAGTCCTTAACGTTACTTTTTATGAATTGTCAAAACGCGGCATTTGTACGTGATTTGTATAAAATATAACAATGTGACGTCACAGATTTTTTGAATCAAATGAAATACTTATTAGCATTAAATGTAATTTAACAATGATATTATCGCATAATATTTAATTTCTGTACGGTGATGGAAGTTTTTAAGACGAGCGGTCTTTTTTCTATGTGATTTCATATTTTATTTTTGACCGTGTCAATTGGACTAATGATACGCCCTAATGATGTGTTTCCTTGAGCTAGTCAAGCCTTAAAGTAAGAGTAGATAAGATTCAGGAAACTAATCAATAGTTGATTACTGCATCATTGGGGATGGGGGACTTCACTGATAACTTAAGGTCACTGCAGATAATATTGTTATAAATAAATTTACCATACAATGGCTTATACAGCTCTACTCTACCTATGTTTATTATAGCTTACTATAATTGGCTATTCTTTAAATATGTTCCATAATAACTGTTTCTAGATTTTTGTGCCATCAGTTTCAGATGCTTAAACTGTAAAAAAAAAAATAACAAAACGTGACACCTTCGAACCAGATATTGTATTATAACTTTTATTCTAAGCACATTAAAGTTCTTAATACAAAATTTACAATTGAAACTGGGGTTTGACGACATTTTTTGTAATTAGAACTTTAAAGTAGTCAAAATACAGTTCAAAATTCAAAAGTGGTTCGTTGGTTTAAACCTAGGTCAAGAGATGGGGGTTTATTTTTATAAACGTTCATTCGGGTTAAGTATTGATAAATGTCTTTTCAACCTTTTTTCACGTTTAAATTAAGGACCTTGTCGGAAACAGTATCACAATTAAGTGAGACGTATAGATAAACTGCGATAACATGGCCCGCCCCTCCAAAGTTCAAATCGTTTGAAAGTATTTGTGATGAATGCGATGTGAAGACTCACAACTACGCCCGATCCACCCTGTCCCTTGCTGTCCTCCCCCTGCACCGCCCCAAGCCGAGGTCCGTACCCCACAGGGGGTACCCTTAGCGTGTAGTCGCTTAGTTTGTAAGTTTTTACTAAGCCCTGGCTGCAGGCTGCAATTTTATTGTGGCATCCACAGGCAAGCCCAGTGTAGCAGTAGACAACCCTATGGTAGAACTGCGAGATGCCATTGTTAAAAAAAAAGAAGACTCACAACTCATGTTGCCTGCCACTGAAGACGAATATTTGAACATTATTTACAAACTACGTACTAACTCTTTCGTAAGGATGTGACTAGACTACACACATTAAAACACTAATTTGGGTGGGCGCGCCATGTTATCGTAATTTACCTATTTATATAATTATGATTCTTGCATGGCTATAAAAAGGTGTCATCATTAATATTGCCAATAACACACTATAGACATAACAACAAATAGCAGTTTAATAATATAAAAAACAAATCTTGTCAAAACACTTTTGCTTTAAAACTGAACACTTTACGTCACACAAGCTGTATTACGTATGTCAATGGCATTTGACCCATCATTGTTTACACCAACCACGGACGCACAATTACCGCTAGATAAATACTCAATAAACAAGATTTCATCTAAATTAACTGTTAAATTAAGTGATAATACACCCTATTGTTGTGTAGATAAGGTCGGTTTTTAATTAGCCACGGGGGATAGTAATCGTTTTTTAGTATTGCGTTTGTTTGTTTGTCCGTTTTCCAGTTGCCAAGGCGTTCCGTTATAGATAAATAAATGTATGGAAGAGGTTTTTTTTTTTTAATTGTTATGTTGAATGAAATTCAGTTTTGCGTTACATCATGGAGTGCTTGTTTCGGATGTTATAGGTCAAACAGAAATTGCAGATAAAATTAATTATTCTTTATTTTCGTCAAAACATTATTTAAGCAAATCTTTTGGTGGAGAGTAATGCTAGAATGAAATGCATTTTATAAGGCTCGGAAGTGTCTAAAGACGCCATTTTAACTATCGGCGTGGTCAGCTAGAATCTCTAATCACCAGAGGTCGGAATTAGGTAGAGTTATTTATGTACTTGCATCGGAATGTTGAATCCCGTGTGGCCAACAATATTACAAATAAATAATAATAAAAACCTCAGAGATAAATAAGACAAATATAACAAAGATAATTAACATACAATTTTTATTAGTATTTATACAATTTTTTTTTATTTACGTTGCCCCGCACTAAATTTTTTTCTTGTAATGTGGATGCGTTTGCAAAGATTTAAACTCACACATACACAAATAACCAGGCCCGGAACAACTACTTATAGATCATACAAATATTTGTTCCGTGCGGGAATCGAACCCGCAACACGCAGAGCAGCAGTTAATCGCTCAGCCACTGCGCTAACCGTGCCGATGTCGGATGGTTTAAATTGTGTAAAAGTAAATATTTTTTTTAATTTACGGGATTTTTCTGGTCTTTATAATTAATCCCGGGATTTGAGGCATATCCACTATATTCTTTCGCTGTATGAAATCAGTGTAAGTACATAAATAACTCTACCTAATTCCGACCTCTGCTAATCATGCATTAATGGCGCTAAGTTAAATTATGATTATGGAGAGTGTGAGAATGAATTATTCTGTAAAATAAGACACAAGTGCGGCGAAAATTAGAAAAAAAAGTATTGAGAGTTTCGTTCTCTCCAGTGCACACAATGAGTGCCAAACGTATTTTAAGCTCTTACTTAACCTGCGCAAAAGCTGACGAGAAACGGAAATTATTCGAAAATAATTATGATTCTTGTTTAAATATCTTTTATTTATTTAAGGAAAAACAAACAGTAGCACATTAAGGAACATCCAAAATAATCTTAAATATAACATTTAGAACAATTAAGCTACTGCCACTACGTTCTCCACAGATTACTATTTAATGTATTTAAAACTAGCTAGTAACACAGATACATTGTTCAAATACATTACTTAAATAAGTTATTGTATTGTATAGAAAAAATAAGCATTGTACAGAGGCCAGCACATCAAGTCACTACAAACTGTCAAATTTTCTCAATCGATTTTGAACTTACATTTTAACGTTTTAAGGTTCAGTCTTCCTGAACCTAGAAAAGATAACAACAAACTGTTTCTGTGTACTGTTCTCGTGGTGTTTAGTTAGGATTTTGTAGGTACTATACATTTTACTATTTATGGAATCCGAGATTACCTTATACGACCACACCTGACCACCGATCTCTCATTGTTTCTAGGTGTCCTATACGCCGGCATGATGGTGACTAAGTCAGGCCCAATGACGCTGGAGTTCAACTGTCGGTTCGGCGACCCGGAGACACAGGTGCTCATGACGTTGTTGGAGACTGATCTTTACAAAATTATGAAGGTGAGTTCACACAAACTTATAAGTTCAATGCTAAAGGTGCTTGAAAGAGATTAATAGTCGGGCGTTAAAAATAAGTGATTAATAGTCCCTCCTGGTCGCGACTTGCCTCTGCCAACCTGAAAAACAGACTCCGGACTCACGTTGGCCGAAGCAAGGAAAACCTGCTCAGGGATTCATAGACAACTCCGCCTTGGAGTCTAAATGTGTTGCTGCTGGTGGAAACTAAGGATGGGACACTTAATATCGTGTCCTGCGTGTCCTGCCGTATGCACGTTACAGGAACTGAACTACATTTAGATTGCCATCGACACTTTATTGACTGCCACGCAGCAGACACAATAGAAAAACTATTGTTTGTCGGACACACGGTGACCGCGTTGGCGTTCAACGTGTTAAGAAGAAGAAGAAGTGGGCGTTGTTAGAAAAGATTTAAAAAGTATTGAAGAAAAAAAAGGCGGCGTTGTTTCGGATTTTACGCCACGTCGCGTATTTTTCCGTGCGTATAATACGCGCATTGACATGGAGTTCAAATTGGAGGTCGCGGTAGGTACAAGGCCGGTTGTCGTTGCCTCTGTGCGTCTTTTATGGCTTAACCACGCAATGGAAAGAAGCATTTAACCCACTGACTAAAGAATGATATAAGATTATTTTCATTCTAAAATAATGGATGACTAACACGTAGGTTTCTGTGAATAAAAATCCGATTAATTGGAATTTTATTTATATATGAAGACTTGGAAAAACATTAAAGAAGATAATTTGTTCACTAAAATCTAAAGAAACAGGAATACAGGGATAACACTATATTTCTTTGTATACCTTTTCTAGGCCTGCGTGGAGGGTACATTGAAGCAGATCCAAGTGACGTGGAACACCAAGCTGTCTGCCGTCGGTGTTGTCATCGCATCCAAAGGATACCCTGAAACATCCACTAAAGGCTGCGTTATTAGCGGTACGTGTGTAGACAAGATTAGGGTGGGAAAATTATCTATTCACCTCTCCAGCTCTGGGTGGAGTGAGAGGGAGTGTCAGACTCTTGCTGACTAAAACCCATCTGTGAAGGAACATGGATGGGTTTTAGTCAGCAAGAGTCTTAGCCCTTAATCTCGGGACCTTGGAAAGGTGTACGAAGGGCCGAAGCCAATTCGCAAACGCCCGTTAGACGTTACAAATGAAATGAAGCAATATGTTTTGTTTTTAACCTTGCCTATTTAAAATTATTATCTGCCGGCAGTTTCTATTTTTCCATTATTGGCTAAGCCTTACCTAAGTTTGGACAAAAAACCCAAGTTACTACGCCATTTCCGTTGCAATATGGCGCAAATTTGATTCGCTTTGTCAGGGCTCCAATTTCATGCTGTCATTTGATTTGGTTCTTTGGGTATTGGAGGTCCAATCGCTCCATGTGAAATCCTGATAGTCAACTGCATCTGGTAAAGCCAACCCCGAAGGGCTTCCAGGACAAGATTTGATCTCTTTTTTCGCCTATTTTTTTATTTTTCTCCGTCCGCCAGGTCTGACCCAGGTGCAGTCCACGCCGGGCATGGTGGTGTTCCACAGCGGCGTGGCGCGCGGCGCCAACGGCTCGCTGGTGACGTGGGGCGGCCGCGTGCTGCTGCTGTGCGCACGCGCAGCCTCTCTGCGGGCCGCGGCGGCGGCCGCCACGGCTGCGGCCGCGCTCGTCGACTTCCCGGGGGCGCACTACCGGAAGGATATCGCGCACAGAGCTTTTACCAAGTAAGTTTAATGGTTTGGACATCTACTCACAGTGCTATGTAAGGTCCCATTAAAATAGTTGGACAAATTTTAACACAGCGTTCAGTACGTCAAACCAAAGATATCCAAGCAAGAAAAACTTTGATTAAAGTGATTTTATTTTGACTTAAAATAATAAATTGCCCGCACACTAGAATAAACGCATCTATTATGGGTAAGTACTTGCACACTTCTTGTAAGTATCTCATGGGTTTTTTTACCATTGTCCTTATTTAGGTGGTCTGAGTGATTTCTAAAAGTTTGTCCACCTATTTTAATGGGACCTTATATATAAAAACTTCGTTTGACTAGTTTTTAAACGATATTTCATATCGACTAAATACACATAAGTAGTCACTTAACAGTACGTAAGTAATCACTTATCTTACATTTATTCAACATATCACTCCCATTAAAAAAAATCTTGGCATGTTATCAAAGAAGCGCATAAAAATCAAATGTATTTTGTTTCAGCATGTATGCCTCCGACAAAGAGCGCGTCATATAAAAACATTCCTGAATTACTATAATTTATTAATTAATCAAACATTCCTAATTAACGGTTGCATTTATCTTAGCTAGCATTTATTATGGGATTATATGGGTAAGAATAATTTCCGTAAAACCTCATATTGTATTTTGATTGAGAAACCATTTATGTATTTTTTTTTATTTTTCAATAAACTTGTGGTTTTTATTTTTGCTTGTTTGTTTTTCATCCTGGTATTTCACTTGCATCGCATGCTTATAATTTATTATTCTTGTCTATGGATTCTTCATGTAGAACTCCTCAAGAATATCATACAATTCTCATTTAGAAATTTTTATTACTTCACCATATAAATGGGGGCAAACGTATATGGGGTCAAGCATGAAACTCTTGAATAGGTAGTATTTTTTTAGGTTATTGGTTCTAAACCTGTAAGTGGTATAGACAAACCGGGCATGAGATTATAATAGATTTGTTTATGGTTGTTCAGAGATATAGAAAGATTCAGACAACTTTCAGCTCAAAAAAGTGACATAGTGGACCTATTTACACCAAACCATATATAACCAATAACTACAAGGCATGCGCTAAACTAGCGATAAGCGTCAAAAATAAAATACGAAATCTCATAGAAAAGACCGCTCGTCTTAAAAACTTCCATCACCGTACAGAAATTAAATATAATGTGAGGATATAAATGTAAAATTGTATTTAATGTTAAAAAGTATTCCATTTGATTTCAAAAATCTGTGACTTCACATCTTTATATTTCATACAAATCACGTTCAAATTCCGCATTTAGATAATTCATAAAAAGTAACGATATTGACTACCCTGTCAAGTCAAATACCCAATTAACCATGAGTCATAGTCACCTGCAGGGTCAGTCAAACAAATATTAATTTGTAATTTTTTTATTATTAACTAGCACTTTGCCCGCGTCTTTGCTCCCGTGGTCTTTCCCACGGGATCCGTTATTTTTCCCGGGAAAAAAGTAGCTTATTTACTCCCTGAAAACTAAGCTTTCTAATGGTGAAAGAATTTTTGAAATCAGTACAGTAGTTTTTGAGTTTATTCATTACAAACATACACACAAAAATACAAATCTTTCCTGTTTATAATATTAGTATGGATTATTTGCTGACAACATTCAAGGGGAATGCTGTCAGCACCTATTAATAGTGCAGTTTCTTTCGTACCACAATACACTCAAATACAAGCAAACAATCTAACAATAATGCCACCACTCCTGCAGAATCAACGGGCTCTCATACCTGCAAAGCGGTGTGGACATTGACGCGGCCGCGACCTTAGTCAGGCAGATAGAGCCTATCGCCACTGCCACCCATAGAAGAGGAGTGTTGGGCAGACTGGGCTGCTACAGTGGGCTGTTCCAACTGTCGGCCATGGACCCTAGTCTGAAGGATCCCGTACTGGTGCAGGGGACTGACGGCGTTGGCACTAAGCTCAAGGTAGGAGGGGAGCACTGCATATCAATTATACAATACTCGGCCGTTAATATGGCGATTATTTATTGAATATTTGCATGCAAATGCTCATAGGCGGCATTTCAACTGTTGAAATATCAAATTTGATTCAAAATAATAGAAAAAGTATCATCGACTATTTCGGGATATCGCCCATCGGTTGGTCGACTCTACACGTGACCAGAGGGCTGGTCAATTTTTAAGCTAAAGAATTAGCATTGCTATCTAACGTAGCACCACTGCCAGCCTTTTGGGCACATTTCCCACTGACAGCGATTTGGATGAATTTTTTGACGCCCTATGAGCTCTTCCCCTTTTTTCCACTTGTACATAATGGATATATTTTTTAGTTTTAGGTTGTATATGTCGTAGGATAATTTGATACTTCGAATCTTCGCGGAAATCCTAGGGGTTTTGCGAAAACGCGGATAATTAGACATAGGCGAAAAATTATCAAATCTTACTGGACAAAGTCAGGATTTTTGCGAAAATACTCGTTACTATAGTAAGATTTGATGTGCTCAACACTGATTGGCTACAATTTTGCTGGCTGACTTCTAATTGGTTCCTAGTTTGCCGATGATTAACTTCAAGTATTGTATCATAGAGTTATGAAAGTTTAGAATAGGTGAGAAAGGAAAATCACTAAATTGATTTTTATAAACTTTTTATTGAAAATTTTAGTATGTATGTTGTTTTCTACAGACAATAGGAGATCTCAGCACTATGGTAGCACTTTTATTTACCAGCGCTATGGTAGCACTTTTATTTACCACTTTATTTAAGTCCAAGTAGGTACACTATTTACGATAAAAAACAAAACACTTCTGCAATTTAACTCAGACACAAACGTAAACAAATAACGTGCGGCAACAAATGATTGACATTTAAGACGTCAACCAATCAGAGACGATCTCTTATTGAACGCGCTGACCGACCAATCAGCGTTCTTATTTCATAACAGCCAGCGTTTCGTTTCGCAATATTGCTATAATAACGAGTATTTTCGCAAAAATCCTGACTTTGTCCAGTAAGATTTGATAATTTTTCGCCTATGTCTAACTATCCGCGTTTTCGCAAAACCCCTAGGATTTCCGCGAAGATTCGAAGTATCAAATTATCCTACGACATATATATAGTATTTTGATTTTTGTAGATAAAAAAAGTAATTGTGTCTAATTCGTGACAGTTGAGCGCATATAGACGTGATAGAAACGACGCTCTTCAAATTCGATTCTTTGTTGAGCAAACACTTTTATGGTTATTTGAGCCCAATTATTGAAGTCGATTTCCCATTATTTTATTACAACTTCCGACTCATTCTATGTGAGCTATAAATAGTACATTTTACATTTATGTATGTTCCGTTAGTTGCTAAAGTATTGGTATTCTAAAACAAACAATTTTCCATTCCAGATAGCAGAACTAATGCAGAAATACGACACATTAGGCCAGGACCTAGTCGCGATGTGTGTGAACGACATACTCTGCGCAGGCGCCGAACCTTTCGCGTTCCTCGACTACATGGCGTGCGGCCGGCTGCAGGTCGACGTGGCCACTACCATAGTGAAGGGCATCGCTGATGCTTGTACACTGTCGGGCTGTGCTTTGTTGGGTAAGAATATTTCGCGTATTTTTTAAGCGCTAAGATTAAAATAGTAAATTTAATCTTAGAGCTTATATTTTCGTCTGTAGTTGTCTTTTATTTGGTTAACATCTGTTACCACATTTAAGTTTAGTAATAGAAGTTAAATAAAATAAAATATTTGCTAAATAGTTTAACATGTTGTCGACACAAGTTGAAAACTTAAAATATTCTGGATGAACGCCTGGTTTAGATCAGTTTTTTCTCGAGGAAAAAATTTCGTCAGTATAAGTACAGACGCCAGCACATCAAGCTATACCTAACTGTCAAATTTTCCAACCAACCATTCCATTCCATCCCAGTCCGATAAAATTTCTAATTGCTTTTTCTTATCCTTCAAATAGGAGGCGAAACAGCCGAAATGCCATCGATGTACGAGATCGGGAAATACGACCTCGCCGGCTTCGCAGTCGGCGTGGTGGACAACATGAAGCAGCTGCCTCGCTCCAAGGAGATCAGGGCCGGCGACGTCGTGCTGGCACTGCCGTCCACTGGCGTGCACAGCAACGGGTACAGTCTCGTGCAGAAGATTATGGCGGAGACGGGACATAGGTGAGATATTTCATATAATGCATACACCTGTATACTGAACTGTCAACTACTGAATGATTGAATGAAACCACCGTTGCGTTTGAATGCTAGTTTACTACTGGTTCGCGACGTATCATTATGGTGCAGGCACGCACACACACGTGCATATATTCAAATACACAGACATACACATCAATACTCTGTTCTCTATGTATCTGAGGAACATATACACAAATGGATCGGAAAACGTACCTGTGGATGCCAAATAATTGTTTTTTTAATCATTATTATTAATAACAACCGCACGGATCGATCCATCAGGTTAAGCTACGCTTGCCGGGGTTGGTTTGTGGATGGGTGGCCATCTTCAGATATCGAGACTCCTCCGTGCCTCGGAAAGCACGTAAAGCCGTTATCGTCGGCTGTCATTTGTGCATTTTTGACAGTCGTTACGGGTCGTCAGAAGCCCGAAAGTCTGACAGCCAGTCTTACCAAGGGGTATCGTATTACCCAGATAGTGACTGGGTTGTGGAGGTCAGATAGGCAGTCGCTCCATGTAAAATACTGGTATTCAGCTGCATCCGGTTACACTGGAAGCCGACCCCAACATAGTTGGGAAAACGCTAGGCAGATGATGACACAAAGACGTCCAAAATCTATGTTTGATACCTTTCTTTCTTCCAGATACAATGAACCGGCAGCTTTCAGCACCACAAACAAGTCCTACGGCGAGGAGTTCCTGGAACCCACTGGCATTTACGTGCGCGCCCTAATGCCGGCCATAAAGAAGCAGCTGCTCAAAGGCCTGGCCCATATTACCGGCGGAGGCCTGCTGGAGAACATCCCTAGAATTCTGCCTCCAGGGATCAAAGTGAAATTGGATGCTACTAAGTTTAATATTAAGCCTGTTTTTGGTTGGCTGCAGGCTAAGGGTGAGTTTTTTTCACAAAAAATGGATACAATCCAATATTCCAATATGTTTGTTATCCTAAAACGCTTTCTATGCAAACTTGTAATTGAAAATGCTTTGTGTCCGTGTAAAGTCATATACAGGGTGGAATTTTGTAATGCCCCCTGGAGGGAAAGTACTCTTAATACTGTAGATAGAAAATTTTACTCAAAGGAAACATTCCTTTATTTTTAAATAGAAAGAAAACTGCATTCAAAGATTTCCAAAAAATCGCTTGCCACACCCGGGAATCGAAGTGACTAAAATCTGCAAAAAGTACACACTGTACTTTTACTGCCGCGATCGTTAGTATCAATTATAAGGATGAAATCTCTCGAACAAACTTGATAAATTAAATGATAGGAAAACCATGAAATCTTTAATTATTTACAAAAAATTGTAAACTAATTAATTAGTTGCTCAAAATGGGCTCCATTTTTTTGGATACACAAATGTATTCTTCTAACAAATTCATTTCTTGTAACCTTTAATAACGTGTTGTGGTGAATATTATAAATCGAATTCTGAACTTCAACTCTCAACTCGTTTACATTCGCATAAGATTTAATGTAAATTTGGTTTTTAACATATCCCCATAAAAAAAAAATCTAAAGGGGTGAGAACTGATGATCTCGCAGGCCATCTGATTGTGCCGTTTGTACCAATCCAGGTATTAAAGGTATTTATTTAGAAGAACACATTTGTGTATCCAAGAAAATGGAGCCCATTTCGAGCAACTAATTAATTAGTTTACAATTTTTTGTAAATAATTAAAGATTTCATAGTTTTCCTATCATTTAATTTATCAAGTTTTTTCGAGAGATTTCATCCTTATAATTGATACTAACGATCGCGGCAATAAAAGTACAGTTTGTACTTTTTGCAGATTTTAGTCAGTTCGATTCCCGGGTGTGGCAAGCGATTTTTTGGAAATCTTTGAATGCAGTTTTCTTTCTATTCAAAAATAAAGGAATGTTTCCTTTGAGTAAAATTTTCTATCTACAGTATTAAGAGTACTTTCCCTCCAGGGGGCATTACAAAATTCCACCCTGTATATAGGTACATAAAGTATGATATCGGTGGTATCGTAATCCGACAATTATATCTATTTAATACTACTAAACAGGGTGTAAAGTTTCTTATCCCCCATACAAGCGGAACGACTTCCAACTAGACCAGGGGTTCCCGAACTTATTTTGTCCACTGCCCACTTTGAAAATAAATTATTTATTCCCCATATTTTTCACCCACTTAAAAACCACTATCGAGATGAAATTACACATCGCCTCCTATGCCTAGAGGCTTAGGGCGCGATGTGTAACACAACGCCCCCTAAGCCCCTAGGCATAGGGGGCCCATTTTGGCAAAGGCTGAACTAGACAATCGACATCAACCATCGACCGGTCGAGGTAGCTCACCAGACGGCAAAACCGCTCGATAACTGAAATCTCGATAAAATAATGCTGAGTAAGACAGATGAGTGTCGCGCTGATAACTTTGCTTGCGCGATGCAGGATTTGTGTCACGTCAGGTGCCTAACCCGTAGTTCGCATATGACGTTGTAGATGTCTCCACAATACCACCTTTTACTTACTAACACAGTTTTTCACTATCCTCAGGTGTGGTGTCTGACTTCGAGATGCTCCGCACATTCAACTGTGGCGTGGGCATGATGGTCATAGTGGACCCGGTCTGTGTGAAGGAGGTGCTGGCGCTGGTGGATGGAGAAATCGCCATCGTCGGTACTGTGGAGCAGATTGGGAAGGAAGGTATGTGAATCCTGTGTACTGGATTGGTGATCATAATGGGAGAGAAAACTGCCTAGTTTCACCACTGGTGGCGCTAGTGGCATAAGCAGTACACAAACACTGTCTGTAGAGGAGAGACTTGCGGAAAGGTTTTTATAATTATTAAAATATAATATGTTACCCAAAAGTTGGAGGAAGCTTAATACTAGCTAATTAAGCTATTGAAGATGAATTTCTGACAGAAACATTTATTTTGACATTTATTACCTAAAGATTATCATAAGTAATAAGTCATAATTTCTATGTCAAAATAAATAGATTTTAATTGATGTTTTTAATCATTCAAGTAAACCCAACATTATTGCATCAGTGCTGCGGGTACCTGTGATTCCTATCGTTATTGTTGCTAACGTTATCTTTATAGATTTTTAAATAGTCCTACAATGCAATTATCTCGGAATAACATTTTTTCTGTATAGTCTTAGCCTCGGTCGTAGCTGTCTGATTTAAACAATGTATTATTTCCATCAGGAGGCCACCAGGTCGTTGTAGAAAACTTCAAAGAAGCGATGTATCCACTAACGTCTCCGTACGTGAGTGCGCGCGCGTCTCCTCAGAAGTCTCTCTCTTACAAGGACAGCGGAGTGGACATCGAGGCGGGAGACTCTCTCGTGTCCATGATCAAGCCTCTGGCGAGGTATGTCACAATAGCGCTCAAATTTTCCACCAAAAGAAACTTTTTTGCTCTCTAAACGGTGAAGGAAAACATTGCGACGAACCCTGCAACAACAAAAATTAGAAGACATGTGACATCCAACACACTAATCAACAATAAATACTTATTATTTTCAACTTCAAACACCTCAATAAAATTTAAAATTAATTAAGTAAATTCGTAATTCAATATATTTTAAAATGTTATCTTTACCTGCAGGTCCACATCACGTTCGGGAGTGCTCGGAGGTTTAGGCGGATTTGGAGGCTGCTTCCAACTGAAAGCCGTTGAAGAAGAATATAAGGTATGGATAATGCTGAAAATATAATTATAGTTCAACTAAGATGCAGCTCTATGTTGATAATAGCACTATTTCTTGATTACTTTATCTTAAAATATGAAATTAATTTTAATTACGTGCCAAAAGCCTGCCATTATTGCATACTGATTTGTACACCAAATGGCAAAACATAGAGAAACTATAATTAATAACTGTAACATCTTGCGCACTCTTACCTATTTTAACAAATAAAGACTACTGATTGATTAATTTATAGATATTTAAATTATGTTCACAAACACCAAAGAACACAAAGAAATTATTACTGTTTTGACTGTGGAAGCCCAAAAGTGTCTTCAATTTTGCCATATTATTACTTTACATAAGTTCAAAAACCCTAATTTCTCTTATTTATAACATTATTCCTTTACATGAATTAAAAAAAAAACTCATTTCTCGTTACCACAGGACCCCGTCCTTGTCCTAGCCGCAGACGGAGTCGGCACTAAGCTAAAAATTGCCCAAAAAATCAACCAACACAGCACTATCGGCATCGACCTAGTAGCCATGTGTGTGAACGACATCCTGTGTAACGGTGCCGCGCCGCTAACGTTCCTGGACTACTTCGCGTGCGGCTCGCTGGACGTGCACGTGGCCCGGAACGTGGTGTCGGGCGTGGCGGAGGGTTGCAGGCAGTCTTCTGCGGCTTTGATTGGTGAGTTTATTATTATACAGGGTGAAATCAAATCTGAAATCGCGAAAATAAAAACAGCTGTCCCATACATGCTTGCATAACTCGTCAAAACAGCAGATTTTTTTTTTCGCGATTTCAGGTGTGTTCCTATAGTAAAAGTTGTTCATAATTATGAGCACAATGTCCCCTTAAAATATTGCCCATGAATTCAATTTCACCCTGTGGATTTATGGACGTTTAGGCTGTAATGTATCCGCTCCAGCCTCGCTGCCCTTCCTTAGCGCCGCTCTAAGCCGAGGTCCGCCCCCCACAGGGGGTGCCTTTAGCGTGAAGTCGCTTAGTTTGAAAATTTTTAAACTTTGGCTTGGATCCTTAATTTCTTGAAGCATCCACAGGCAACTCCGGTTAAACAGTAGACAACCTCCTAGGTTGACCTGCGCGATGCCATTCACAAAAAATAAGAAAAGAGTTTCGGGTGAAAATCCTTAATCACGACTGGATGACCAGCAAATTCAGTCTGGGGACAGTATTAGATAACCGTATATTACGTGATGGTATCTACAGATATTTCAGAAGTCTGAGAACCAGTCTCACCAAGGGTAATTATAATGTCACCCAGTACTTGGATTGTGGAGTTCAGGTAGACAGTCGCTCCATGTAAAATACTGATGTAAAACTGCACCCGGTTAGACTGGAAACTGACCCGAACATAGTAGGGAAAAGATGATCTACAGATTTTTATATTGTTTTTTTTATTTATGTGATATATAAATAACAAAAGCTAAAACTGTTTATAAGCTATGAATTCCATTTGTGATTCTAGCACAAATACTGACACTTTTTTTTTTCAGGAGCTATTCTAAGCCTCTGCCTTCAACTCGCATACGCCATGCCATCAGAACTGTGTTGTAACAAGTTTATTATTTTGTTCTATGAAGGTGGTGAGACAGCTGAGATGCCGGGCATGTACGAACCAGGAGTGTACGACATTGCGGGCTTCGCTCTCGGAGTGGTCGAGAGGTCGCAAATATTGCCCAAGATCAATGATATTGCCGTAAGTTACTTGAACTATGCCTGCCTTGTTAGCCTAGTCGTTGGAGACGCTACTGTTTAGTTTAGTCCTGGGTTCGATTCTCGGGTCGGGAAAAGTGTTATTTGGTTTTTCCATCTGGCTCAGTAGCAGACTGGATTTGTGCCCGGTTGATAGTGAAACTCAAAGTATTTATTAAAACAAAAAATAATAATGACAGGCACTTTACAACTGTCAAGGGGTCGGGCAGTCAGAAAGATGAAGCTAGTTGCCAATTCCAGCGCGGGCCTGCGGACGGTGAGTAATGGGTGACTCACCGTCCGATCAGCACCAGACCCGTGCCGTACGGCGCGTATATGTTCCACGCGCGCCTCAAAGAGATGTCAGCATATGAAGGGGCCCCTCAGGGCCAAGCCTGCCGGGTAAGCGGGATTGTCCGAAAGGGTTACCGCTACCCCGGAACATAAAGGGCTACGGAAGGAACATGGATGGGTTTTAGTCAGTAAGAGTCTGACACTCCCTTCCGCTCCACCCAGAGCGGGAGAAATCATTGGATGATTTCCCAACCCTAAAAATAAAAATTTGCCAATCCAAAACGTAGTAATCACATATAGAAAAAAACGGGCAAAATATTATGCTTACAAAATATTGGTTAGATCATTCCTATTGAAATTAAACATGTGAGAACGCCATTGTCACTTGAGCGTGACAAGCAGGCGTATGCTCTGTACACCACCAACTACAAACACACATACATTGTGAATTATAAACGTTGAGTGTGTTTATTTATACAGCTTAAAAATGTATTCCCCCATACGAATTTAATTGCATGAAAAAAAAACTTTTGATCACAAAGAAAGAGATTTGTGGCTTGGCTTGGAGGGTACGGCTCGTGCCTTTATGCTCTGGCGTTCAAAAGGTCATGTAGGAATGGTAGTTTTTTAACCAAACGTTTTAAACAGGTGGGTGACATAATCATCGGTCTGCCATCAAACGGCGTGCACAGCAATGGCTTCAGCTTGATCCACAAGCTGATGAAGAAGACTGGACTCACGCTCAACGATAGAGCTCCGTTCAGCAAAGAGGGATTGACACTCGGTAAGTTTTATAAATAAATAATAATATATTTTGTTTTATAAGATAACTTGCGGCTTTGAAATAAAAAAATATTAGATGTATGTTTAATAATTTAGAAAGGTATTTGCCCTGCAGTGGGACATAAACGGCTCATAAAAAATAAAGCTTAATAATAATAATACATTAACCTTCCGGAACACATTTTCTAAATAAAATTCTAAAAAAAGAAAAGAACAACAGTTTGTGCAACAGCAGTTCAGTTAGAAATAATTTGCGCGGTATTTCGACGCCATGTCTAGGGTTACCATTTAGAAATTACAAGTTTTTTAACAGAAAAGTCCAGACTAGATTGGGCCTTCTTTAGCTCTAGTATATATCTCTCTGTTCTGTATCTATTCGTAAAAAAAAAATCTAATAAAAATTCCCTACGTTGAAAGTTTCCTAAGGATTTGGAGGAGGTCTTTGTTCAGCAGAGAGACAGCGTAAGCTAAGTAAAAAAAGGCGAAAGTGTAGTTCTATCACTGTATGGATCGAAACGTCTGAAATAAATGTTTTGAATTGAATTGAAAGTCTGGAGTATTGACAAGTCCGGATGGGAAAGCAAAAGAGTCGGACAAGTCCGGACGAATGGCAAACCTAGCCGTGCTGTAGCAAAGACGATGCTGAGCGAAACATCTTTGTTTTTACATACTAAGATATCTATTCATTTCCAGGCGAGGAACTAATAAAGCCGACACGCATATATGTGCGTAGTGTCCTGCCAGCCCTGCGCAGTAACCGCGTGAAGGCCGTGGCGCACATCACAGGCGGCGGGCTGCTGGAGAACATCCCGCGCGTCATCCCGGACGCCGTGCGCGCCAGGCTCAACGCGCACTGGTGGCATGTGCACCCGGTATGTGTAGATATAGAACATGTGCACCCGGTATGTGTAGATATAGAACATGTGCACCCGGTATGTGTAGATATAGAACATGTGCACCCGGTATGTGTAGATATAGAACATGTGCACCCGGTACGTGTAGATATAGAACATGTGCACCCGGTATGTGTAGATATAGAACATGTGCACCCGGTATGTGTAGATATAGAACATGTGCACCCGGTATGTGTAGATATAGAACATGTGCACCCGGTATGTGTAGATATAGAACATGTGCACCCGGTATGTGTAGATATAGAACATGTGCACCCGGTACGTGTAGATATAGAACATGTGCACCCGGTATGTGTAGATATAGAACATGTGCACCCGGTATGTGTAGATATAGAACATGTGCACCCGGTATGTGTAGATATAGAATATGTGCACCCGGTATGTGTAGATATAGAACATGTGCACCCGGTATGTGTAGATATAGAACATGTGCACCCGGTATGTGTAGATATAGAACATGTGCACCCGGTATGTGTAGATATAGAACATGTGCACCCGGTATGTGTAGATATAGAACATGTGCACCCGGTATGTGTAGATATAGAACATGTGCACCCGGTATGTGTAGATATAGAACATGTGCACCCGGTATGTGTAGATATAGAACATGTGCACCCGGTATGTGTAGATATAGAACATGTGCACCCGGTATGTGTAGATATAGAACATGTGCACCCGGTATGTGTAGATATAGAACATGTGCACCCGGTATGTGTAGATATAGAACATGTGCACCCGGTATGTGTAGATATAGAACATGTGCACCCGGTATGTGTAGATATAGAACATGTGCACCCGGTATGTGTAGATATAGAACATGTGCACCCGGTATGTGTAGATATAGAACATCCCGCGCGTCATCCCGGACGCCGTGCGCGTCAGGCTCAACGCGCACTGGTGGCATGTGCACCCGGTATGAAGAATATCATGAATTTTACCTACAATTTTCACATTATCATTAACATTTACACAGCCAAAAAGCTTTTTAGTAAAAATCGTGTAACTGTATTTTTCATTACGCTGAAAAATACGACTTAAGGTCAGCTCACACCGAGACGCGACGCGACGAAACGCTGCGCGCAAATTTTAATAGAGAGACTCAAAATGGTACTCTATTTACTACACGAAAAGGTACTCACTTAATTGTGAAAATTCAGATTACGTTACGGCGTCGCGGTGCATTGCGACATAGCGGCATATTGCCGGAGCCCGGAGTGCAAAAGCGGCGCTGCGTCTGGCGAAGCCGCGCGAAGCCGCGAGGCGCAGCCTAAGGCCGCTGTGGTGACGTGTCTCCACTATTTCCATCCGACTTCGTGTAGAATTGATTTGAATGAAAAACTTACATTTTGTGTATTAGAATAGAATAGAATATCATTTATTTGCAAATATGGGTTATACATAAGTAGGTAGTAGGTTTTTATAACAGTTCTGCCATATTTCACCATCCGGCATGCAAACATTTTCATTAAATAACATTGTTAAAATTTAAATTCTTATTTGGAACACTAAATTAGTTACTTATGTCACTGTCATTAAATAAAATTATTAAAAATTCAAATATTCAATAAAAATGTCAACTTAATTATTACATTATACTTAAAAAGAAAAAATTGTTAAAAATTTAAATTGTCAGTAACAGTAACAAGAAATACAAAATCGCAGTCCAAAGATAAATAAATAAACAAACGAACATTAAAATTTCAGGTCATAGACAATACACATAATACCTACAAATAACAAAAAAAATAATTAATTAAAAATTACGAGGTAGTTTCACAAAACTTGTCCGTTAAAAACTCAGTTACACTGTAATATGCTTTATCTATTAATAATTTACGGAGTGTACTTTTGAATTACACCGTTTTCAAGTCTTTCCAAGCACTTGGCAATTTATTATAAACAACTGAGGCCATGCAATATTATTGGTCGTTTCGCGGTACATTCTTGACAGGGTAGTACGTCGATCTCATGCTCTTGCAAATAGTAGACTGCAGGTGGACGCGGCGGGGCTGGTGTACGCGGTGAATGTGGACACGTTCCACTGCCTTCGAATTTACGAAGCGCCTCGCGACGTTGCGATGCATCTCGCGGCGCAGCACGAAATCACTGGTCTCTTCAAGTACCGTCGCGTCGCGTCTCGGTGTGAGCTGACCCTTAATGGTCACAAAAACTAGATTCGTAGCGAAATAAGGGAACGAAACTTGTAATCTTGACCACATTACAAGTTTCGTTCCACCCGTTGCGATTTAATACCAAAAAAAAATATTTTTCTTTCATTATATAAATTTCATATACATCACGTACAAATTTCGCGTTTTGACAGTTCATAAAAAGTAACGTTATTGACTACCCTTTCAAATACCCAATTTATCGACGTTATCTTTTGATTACGAAAGAATACTTATTTTTTGGAAATAATGGTCAATTTTTGAAAATAAACTGGGAGTACTCTTAATACACATTTCCCAGTCACTTTTGGTTAACCATCCAAGGATTGATCTCCTCACCAAACGCAATAAAGCTCTCTATTTTAGTAAATAAAGGAGTATTTTGTAATTTAACTGATACCTTAATTACAGGTGTTCTCGTGGATCGCGGACGCTGGCTCAGTCCAAGACGAGGAGATGTTGAGGACATTCAACTGCGGCATCGGCATGGTGCTGGTCGTGTCGCCTGAAGATCAGGCCGAGGTGAGTCAGATTTAATTTAATTTTATACTGTGCGAGTAAATTATTGACTAGTTACGTTTGACTGATTTTCTACTTGCTTTATATGGAGGGTAGAGCAATCTCTGTGTATGAAAAAGTGTCCGTCGAAATGTGTTGAACGGTGGTGCTACAATGGCGTCAATGTAAATTTTATACATATGTTGCCCATTATATTGTTCTATTATTAAAAAAATATTATAACTGTTCATTGCAAAATCACTTAACGTCTTCAAAGTTCAGATTATTATATTATTACTTTAGTCAACAAAAATAATAAATTTATTACCTCGGCACACTTTATTCGTCTAAGTGCACCGTACACTGCTGCTACGCTGGAAGATTCTTGAACTGTTACTGACTGCTTACAACTGGACACCTTTTCAACTGGTCCCATATAATATCCCCTTCCCGTATAAGATGTGCTTCTTACCTCTACCCTCCATATTGATTTCGTAGAATCCGATACATATCTGATTTTTTTCACGAAAATCTGGTCATACATTAGTATTTTATAATTTCCAGCCCCAAGTTTTTCTACGAATGCGATTATCCAACGATTTTTTTGCTTAACTCTCTGTTGGTCTTGAATCTCTCAATATGCAGTCATCCCGGTATTTATTATTGACTAACAGAGTAATTGTATTTTTATTTCGCAGGTAATGAACACAACGCGTGCGTTCGGTGCGATGGTGATCGGTACCATACAGAAGCGTCCGCCGGGCGGCGCGCGCGTCCTTGTCGATAACTTCCCGTCAGCCATGGACTTCACTAGGAGAATGCCAATGTTGCCTAGCAAGAAGGTAAAATAAACATACTGGTTACTTAACACGTTGAACGCCAACGCGGTCACCGTGTGTCCGACAAACAATAGTTTTTCTATTGTGTCTGCTGCGCGGCAGTCAATGACTTAATACTCATACATTTACTTGCCTCTAATTTTTCATATAGACTGGAAATTAATAATATGAATCCCAATACAGGCTAAAACAATGCTTCTATACAATTTTTCAATGTTTCACTAAGCACAAAAGGTTTTTATTTCGAGTGCTGAGCGAAACACATTATGTAGTCTACAGACGCCAGCACATCAAGCTATACAAAAATGACAAATTTTCCCAATTGAAAATGAACCTTATGCTTTTGTTATAAAGTTGAAACTTTCAAAGATATTTGACGGATTGGGGTAACTTGATGTGCTGGCCTTTGTACATATTATGCAGTCGTGATATATCGTTTCATCTACCAGTACAACTTGTGTAAATGAATTCAAAGATGTAAATCAGTTTAACAGGCCGTTAGACTCGTTTCTCCACATTTGACGCTAGTGAGAGCGCTGGGTACGCTAAAGCGTGCTATCGCGCGTACCTATTAAGCTAAGAGATCATGAATCTAGTTAAATATGATATAATTATTATTTATTTCTTGTGTTTTATTGAATTTTATATTTTCTTTTCTTTTATATGTGCTGAACGAGCACTTGCTTGCTTGGTACGTGTGATAGGTTCAGATGGAAGAAAAACTTTTCTTGCTGACTTCTTGATAAGTTATTTATGAATTGTAACACAGGTGTTTACGTGCGATGTAATCGTACATGTGCCTTTAATTATTGTAATTGAGTAACCGTTTTAATTTAAAGTTAAATAAATAATTCTGTCATTAGATTTGTTTTTATTACATTTAATAATGGTGAATAACTTTTGTCGTCCAGGTGGCAGTGCTAGTGTCGGGCAACGGCAGCAACCTGCAGGCGCTCGTGGACACGGCGCGCGAGGCGGCGCAGTGCGTGTGCGCAGACATCTGCCTCGTGGTCAGCAACAAGAAGGACGCCTACGCGCTGCAGCGGGCGGAGAAGGCGGGCGTGCCTTCACTGGTGAGTACATTGTGGAAATCATAACCCTTCTTTACATAAGGTAAAAAAGTTAATCCCACACTAAGTAGGAAATAGGAAGTAGGAAGGGGTATGTTTAAGTCATTGACTACCACGCAGCAGACACAATAGAAAAACTATTGTTCGCGGCTCACCGGTGACCGCGTTGGCGCCCAACGTGTTAATATCAAACAGACTGATAGTTGCAGACCATATTTTATTAAATATAACATTTTAACATTGCCGTGTGTCTACATATTTGAAATTGTTTGCTTTGCAAGAACTAACAAGAATCTTTTTGGTAAGTATAAGAGTACGCGGCATATGGTTTAAGTTTCAGTATGGCACCGCGGGTTTACAATCATTTACCAAAGTCTATACTGGAAACTTCATCCATAGAAGAATTTAAAAAGAAACTGAAAAGATTCTTGATAGAAAAATGTTATTATAGTGTTCAAGATTATTTAATGGAAGATAGGACTGTTGATAGGACATTTGGCTAGTGCACTAATTTAATTATCAATATTAATTATTACTCTCACATTGTTAATTTATTTTGACATTTTCATATTTTAATTGACAATACTTTCCTTTTTTGACATTTAATTTTTTAATTGACTTAGTGACATTATTATTTTTTTTATATATTATTTTTTTTATACCATTACATTATTATTATAATTTTTTTATTGATATTCCTAAATTGTGTTAGTAGTTTGCCGCCATTTTGTAATTTGCATGCCTCGAGGCGTAATATGGTCGGAACTGTACTCTTCTGCTAACAACCTAATGTAATTTACCCATATTAGCAAATAAATGATTTTGAATTTGAATTTGAAGTTTTTTCTTCAATATGAGCGTTTACGGACGTAAACCGTGCACGTCACACTCTGCTTGACTTTGACTGGAGAAGTATTTGCCTCATATTAGTATCAATTAGGTCACTGGTTGGATTCCAAATCACACAGAACTCGCAAAATTTATTTAAATGTGTGCTGTGTAGAATTGGAATTGGAAAACCACATTTTAACTATAATAGGTGTACCTAAATGTCTCAAATACACGGAATCTTGTTTCGTTTATTGCCTACTATATTTTCGTTTTTCCATTGCTGCCCAAAGAAAAAACTCTCACGTCTTCAACGTTCCTTGTTTCACTAAGCCATTTTTACACACATAACATCACGGTTGTAATCCCCGAAGATATATATACTCGTAGTATACCCACATTTCGATCGAAATGACAATCCTCCTCACACTTGCAGGTATTCAACCACAAAGACTACGCGTCGCGGGAAGAGTTTGACCGCGCGGTGTCTGAAGCGTTGGAAGCTCACAAGATCGACATCGTATGTCTAGCTGGCTACATGAGGATCTTGTCCTCTGAGTTCGTCAAAAAGTAAGTTCAAACTTGGCTGCTGAAATTTCTCATCGCCAAAAATGACTTTCATACAAAATATCATCTCCTATTGAACCCCTTTAGGGGACGAATTTTGGTTAGCAGGATTGTTCGAACATAAAGGGCTAAGGAAGAAACGTGGATGGGTTTTAGTCAGTAAGAATCTGACACTCTGCTGCACTCAGAGCGGGAGGAATCATTTGATGGCGATGAATTTTCAAATTGCTTTAGGCTGCTTGTAATGTGTTAGTGAATTAATTAATTTTGAATGTTTATTAAGCAGATGAGGTATTGTCAAGTGAAAAACATTTTTGGCGCAAAGATACTTTGGCTCTTGTATCGGATACGAACTATGTAAACAGGGTTTAAATTGATTGGCGATACGTCACAGTGACATTTAAAATATCAAATATTTGTTCAGATCAGCAGCAAGCTGGTAGCAGCAGATTAGCAGGTCTTGGAGACTATTAAATGATATGAACAAATCGTTGTGCCTTCATATAAGTAAAAACAATTTTTCATAAAACCCGTGCCATTAAAGAAACACACAGGGTAAATCGAGAAAAAAAAATCAGCTGTATACATTATGATCGCATAACTCGTCAAAATGTAGGGAACAGCTGATTTTTTTTTCTCTATATCAGATTTGTTCCCATAGTGAAAGTTGTTCATAATGATGAATACAATGACCCCTAAAATAATGCCCGTGAATTCATTTTCACCCTGTATAGTGGGGTCGCTAATCATAACCTCATTCTTTCCGAGTGAAACGGCTCCTTTGTTTGGCCATTTTTACATACATTTGATTTAGTAGCGTATGGTTTGCTAATGCTTATGTATTCTTCTCTTATAGATGGTACGGAAGATTACTGAACATCCACCCATCGTTACTGCCTCGTCACCCTGGCCTCAACGCGCAGAAACAGTGTCTCGACGCCGGCGACCGAGAAAGTGGCTGTACAGTGCATTTCGTTGATGTAAGTAATTAAAACCAACATATTATAATATCGGCAATGAAACTTTATGTGTGTTCTTATGTGAGAAGTACTGTGGCGGCATCTACATTGCCACATGCGAACTAAGCATGACACTGACGTCACGCAAAATCCTGCATCGCGCAAGCAGAGTTTACCGCTCGACTAGCGTCTAATATATTTGCATTTTTATGGATTTACGTCTATTGATCAAATGTCAGGTGGTACATACCCATGTTTTGGTGACGATTTTGGTTGTTATTGCAAAGTCAGTGTGGATACTGTTGAAGGATGAAATTTACAGCTCTCAACGTTGTAAATAAGCATTAAATTATTATTGATTGAGACGGCACTTGCAATAATGGACACACGCGAACGCGACATTTAGGGTTTGTTCGTGCGCATACGCTACTGGCTACTGATGGTTGGCCGCAAACCGTTGCCGCGAACGCCCGCGTGTCTACCGCGCGCCCCTCAGGCTCCGAGCGCGTTCTTTGTTAGCACATTGTAGACGCGTTCAGAATGTTCAGATACAGTAATTTCGAATAACCATAATATTATTTTTCTTCTTCTCAGGAGGGTATGGACACTGGCCCAATTATAATCCAGGAACGCGTCCCAGTACATCAAAAGGACACGATACAAACCCTCACAGACCGCATCCACGAAGCGGAACACCGGGCGTACCCGCGAGCTCTGCGTCTTGTGGCCACCGGCAGGGTAAGACTCAACCATCAGGGTACTCTTATGTGGTACTCTTAGGGGTGTATCGAATGTGACGTGTGGTGCAGTGAGGAGAAAATTTGTAAAAATACAGGAAAATAGTAAGTTGAATAGACAATCTTAGATCATTTACGGGTATTGCCACTTAACCAGCTATCTACATTTAGCATTCAAGTTGATTTTGTAATAATGGAATTTGAACTTTGTCATGTATTGAATAAGATTGTATTTCCACTAAAAAATCGAATAGCTTCCTAAATTCCTACAATGTACGAATTTTTCTTACTGCACCATACAGAAAGGTTGAGATAGAAGTCATGTCTTAGTGAAAACACTCCCGTTATTTTTTTTTAAATACATGTTGTATTTTTCATTTCTATTAAGGCCTTCCAGCAAAATATTGATATATTATTTTCAATGTTTAATTTAATTACGTACTAAGATTGCTTCCATCTTGCCTACAATGAAATGGAATATGATTAGTGTAAGACCCTTAGGTATCTATTATCAAATAATTCGAATATGCATAACTATAGACTTGAACGTTTTAATCTCAATAATATGGGACCAAGTGTATGTAAATCTACATATTATATCTACATTCCTATTATGCAGGAAAATAGTGCAGTTTATATTTTTATGAAATCTTTAGGAAACGTTTAAGAGTGAGTTTAATCATTATTACTTTTTTGTCACATGATATTACTTGAAAAATGTCAGTCTCCTGAAGGATATAAATATGATAAAAAAGTACTATGAAAGCCTCGAATTTTGATATGAGTTTGTATATAAGAATAATTTTATCACATTCTTAGGTAAGTATATTATATATTGTTCTGTTAGTCAAAGTTTCGAATGTTGAACAAAATGTTAAAAAGTTTAATTAAAATTATGTGGGCGATTTTTGCCTGGTTTTTATTGTTAAAATGTCGGTTGAAAAAAAAAAGAAAGTAAGCATTTAAATCATATTATATATAATAAATAATACAATAGATTTTATAGCGCACCTCTATTAGTTGCTATGTATTGTTATATTTTTTGTGTAGTCAGTACATAGATTCATTGTAATGTTTCCACAGTTAAAATGCATGTTTATGGAATGCCATTTAAAATGTAAGTATGTTAAGTTTTACAGTGTGTTAAAAATAAAACTTTTGTATATATTTCAAGTGTTTTATTATCCTGCTCAGAATATATCTACACAATAATTATCACAGATACGCCTCTACAAAAGAATGTTTTAATCTTTGTTTATGTAGTTTGCTGCTTGATAAGTATTTTTCCATCTTACAAAAAAACAGAGACTAAAATGAAAATTCTAAACACGTGTGCGAACTTAGCGACAGTCGATCGATGCCTCTCTCGCACATTGCCAGTTGCGTCTGCAGTTCTTTCAGTTACATTACCTCCGATTGCAAACTTAACCATTTATGTATACACACATAAAACAGATAAGAAATAAGGAACAGAAAATTAAACCTTATTGCAACGAGAAAAATAACGATCACAATTATGCAGAGAAAATTAGGATTGTTGTGTCGTTGACGCGGCGTATGAATTGCGTGCAAACATTGACTAGTTGCGGCGGTAACAAACGTAGTTATAAATAATGTATTTTTACATTTTTTTCAATGAATCAGAGTAATGTGTCATTCTCAAATGTACAAATGAGTATTCAATTAATTAAATAATTTTTGATGGTAGGTATTTGATTATTATACATATTATATTTATTTTTGTTCATATTATTTTGAATATTTAGGTTTTAGTTGTAAATATGATAAGATTAAAATTATACTAATTTAGTTACAGTAAAAAAAAATTGTTAACACATTAACTGAAACACATACTTCATGAATTTTTCTTATGTTTAAAAGTTATTAAATCACCTAAAGCTTTAAAAAGCACCCCAAACAAGTCTACATTATCACTAGTACTAACATATTCAGTTTGTACAACATTTAAATTTTCCTTCTCAGCCTTTACAACAGAATGGACACCATTCTTCAAAATATCTTCACATATTTTATCAAATTCCACATGAAACTTCTGTTTATTTAACAAAGGAACTATAAGGTTATATTTATTTATTTTCATGTTAATTGATGAAGCCAATTCTCTATTCATTTGACATATTCTTTCCCATTTTGAATCATCTTCCTCTGTCAATGGGTAAGGACCGAGAGGCATCCGGTCGGAGCGGATTTCTTCTTTTACGTTGTCAATCTCCTTATCTATTTCTTTAGCTAATGTTATCCATTCAGGAGTAAAACCATTGTTGATGAGAACCTGAAAAATATTTTATTTTAATTCATGTGTGATCCTAACAGCAAACCTTGAGGCATTCCACACTCAAGCAAGCTTATTGCCAAATGCTTATAATTTTACATAATAATTTAGACAGTTAAGAATTTCTAGACAAGGTCAAGTTTAAACCAGCCTATGCTTACCTCATTCAACTTATGTGTGGTAAAATCGACATAGGGATTATTATTCTGACTTTTCAAAGGCTTTCCTTTACCAGTCAAATTCTCAAACTCTCCCTTAGACATAGATTCCTGTATCAAATCTTCAACAAGCCTATCAAAACCATACTTTGTTTTAATATCATGTTTCTTGCGATATCCTTGTCCTTTCTTCATCAGGGTTTTGTCTGAAGCAAGAGCTTTTTCAAGGCGATGTTCCATGACGTTGATGGCGGCTTTCTGGGCCCGAGACTGGGTATATTGCTTTTCTCTTTGGAAGATAGTTCCATGACCATAGCCCTCATAGCTAAGATATTGTCTATGTTGTGGTGCTGTGTGCTGGAATCAATATTAATGCCTACATTTAACATTTTGATTTTCAGCAAACTATGGACACAATACAGTTAGTTGTCATTGGATGTAAAGTTTTGACTATTTTAAATAATAATGTAATAGTCATTTATTCATGCAAAAATAAAACAAATGTAGAGAACTGTAGAATGAAGTTATTTCAATAAATAACTACCATTAGAAAACAGTAAATAATAAAGTTGTAGTATTGCGGACATGCAACAAGAGATTAGAAATAGAAAATAGGTAGTATGTGGATACCATAAACAAGCAAACATGTCAATCCTCTACACAGAAAATACTGACCCGAATATCATGCACAATCTTCTCCACCTCCGCTTTATTGCTAACTCCAGTGTTATGTTTAGTGAGGGTCCTAAAGGCAGTCTCCACAGCCACAAACTTGTCCATATCAGCTTCTGGGGACCCTGAGTCTGGGTGGTACTTCTTGGCAAGATCCAGGAAGGCTTCGCGGACTTCATCTTGCTTGGAGTTCGGTGGTATGTTCAGAACATAGTAGCATTCCTGGAATTAAGTTTAGTGTTTGAAAGGTTAGTAAACAAACATAAAACGAATACAAACTTTATCCCATTACAGTTTAGCTGCTGTTTTGTTTTCAAACTATCTATTCTTGTCTAAACTCTTAAATAATAAACTTACGGCTATCTTTTTCTCTTCTGCTTTCGAGGTTATTGTTTTTGCGGCTATAAAAAAAGGGCGAAGATATGGAGCTGCTTCGTCCAAGTGCCTTAAACTAATAGTTAATAACGCCTTGCTCATTTTATTTTATTATCAAAACATTTTATTTTGTATTTGTTACGTAAATAAACCGTGTTTTTGTTGCAAAATTCATCATTCAATCAATTGTCAATTTGTCATTTTGACATGTTAATTTTCCCGTCATTTCTTCCTAGGATTCATGTTTACGAATATAGTAACGTATGTAGAAATTAAGAAATATTTGACTGTGCTGGCTAATAACAATAATGTATTACCTATACCATGTTTGAATTTTTTTTACTCACATTTGGTATACATTTATACCGATACATAGGTAGTATTTGAAATGAAAGCCATCTTTGTAAAACTGATCCCTGCTCTATTCGAAAACTTTAACTACACGTTCGTAATTGTATCGACTCGTAGACAAAATACTATGTAGATATTTAGGTTCTGAATTGAAAATTGATATTTTTAGTAACTATAATATAATTTCAAATATACAGTGGGTCATAAAGCATAATTATCATTTTTTTTTTCAGTAATCTAGTAACTTTAAAACAGGTATTTAAGTGTACATCAACTCGATGAAAAAAAATATCGATGATCCTCTACGAACTCATCGCCAACAACCTGTCCGACACTAATTCGTTGACATTTTCGGTGGAGAGCGTAAATTGGAGTATTTTTATGTTTTAATTGCAATTCATTAACGCGCTCAGTGTGACTACGAGTAATTAGGTAGTGTTATGTATATAGATTAGACTGTGCGCTATTTATTGGTGTAAGATAATTATATGTGCTGGCATTATGGCATTTACTGCGGAAGATGTCGCGAGACGCTATCCAATTCATTGGTTAGTGTGGAACAATCAGTTTGAGGAGCTAAAGGCCCAGTTGGACGCTAATAAGGTATGTGGCGACCGTTTATTATGCCTCTGTAATGATAACTTTCATATAAATCGGCGTCATTTGAGGTTATACTCTCGGCTCACGGACCCCGGCTATTGAACTTCAGTGGGAGTTCCTAGCACGTAGGTGTTATCAATCATTTTTATCGAGCTCTTTTTAATTAGAATACTAATCGAACGATGTCTGGCTGCTGCATTTGAGTGGGTTTGCGCCATGGCCTTCTTGTTTTCATTATAAGCAGTTGAGGAAGTAATTGTACTGAAACTGAGGATGATTTCTGAAATGCAAACGCAATGTTTATATTATGTTTGTGTTACAAATACCAATTAACATGTGTATAGTATTAATTACACAAGGAAATCCTCATTGTTATATATCTAAACATTTTCCTAGTTCACACACTTAGAACAGCTATGAATCATATTTTTATTAAAAAGTTATTCATCATCTACTCTACATCAGCACCAATAATTAATGTTTCCTAATGACAAATCAATTACAAGACACGTAAATTACCTAAACTGCTCCTCAAGGTGATATGAAGCCAAACATGACAAAAACAATCTCATTATGTGGAAGCCATATGAATTAAATTGAAGGTTGAAAACTGATAATGATTGCGTTAATGAGTTTATACATAATATCAATAACAACTTCCATTAAAAAGCAAAAGCATTACCTTCCTCTAAAAATACACCTGTGTCTTCAAAATTGGATTATGAAAGCTACCATATTTTATACCTTATTATCTTGCTCATAAAATTTAAAATAGATTGGCAGTTTTATTGCCTGGTTTACTCAGTCATAAATACTTATAGGTTCTTTTAAAGAGTTCGCAAGTGTAGTAAAAGTTAGATGTTTACATCAAACATGTTTATGTTCTAGTTAGGTTTAGAAACAGTGGTTTTTACAACTGTTTTTGTGCTATGTTGGTGGAATGGTTCATGAATTTAGTTACAACTACATCTGGACATCTGGTACCCATTTATCTACTAGATAAGTCTAACTTTAACTCTCAAGATTGATCAAAGAAATTTTATATCAGGTATTGGGAATTCCTGTTTATAAAATTTTTAGTATTAGATATTGCTATTGTTAATCTTATAGTATCAAGGATTTTGTATGTATGAGTTTTCCCTTATAATTCAAACTCAAACTAAAGAATACCATTCCCAATCCACATAATTTTCACACTAAGAGTAATATTGCCAACCAAACAAAAGAAAAAAATTGTGAAAAGGTTTGTTAATATCTTAATTTTTCACTCTGGGGCCGGAATATGTGGGGTCATTCCATTTTTAAAATAATCCCAAAATTAATGATCTTCTTTACATTCATGTGGTCTTTTGTATCGTAAACCTGATAATCAAAGGTGTTTTTATGAATGCAGTGATTTGTTATCAAGAGACACATGTATGAATCACAATACTTATCTAATCTGACAGCTTATCATTACTATTATCTCCTGCACCTTGACATTTGGATACTCATTCAGACTTTGCTATGCTATGTGTAAACAAAAGGAAAGAGGAAAACCTTATGAAACATGTTTTGTAGAAACATAATATCAAAATATGTCTTTTGGCACATTGGTATTTGTTAAATAATGTTTATCTGAAAAAAAAATAATAATATAGTTTTGAGAAAATTATTGTTTCCCATACAAAAGGCAACTATTATTTTTTCGCCAGATAAAAGTGATCTGCATGAAGATTGGAAAATGGGCTCTAAGTTTATAACATAAACTACTCACCTTTTTTTCTTTAAATGTTAAGGGTGATATTGCAATAATATGTGTCCAGTTTTATGGGTTTTGCTACAAGATATAATAAAAAATTGTCACAGAGAACTACAGATCATGACAAACGGTATGTTTCATCTGGTAGTGAAGCCGTTGCCGTTAAACAGAATAATTCTGTTTCTTCACACTACTCTTTGTGTCAAACACTTCTGGTAAAGCGTTTTAAAAAAAATAATTTTTATATCAGGTGACACAAGAAGAGCTAGAATCCAAAGACTGTAGAGGACGTACACCTCTGCTACTAGCCGTGACACTTGGTCACCTGGAGACGACGCGAGTTCTCATAGAGGCTGGTGCTGATGTCAACTGTGAAAAGGATGGGTGGACAGGTAAAGGAATCTCCTTGTAATAAAGGCACACTAAGGTGGATGTGGACTGAGCGTTACCTGCCTTGGTAAACTTTAAAGAGTAGCAGTAGTTACGTTTGCAACGCGATTTGATGGAAGGAAAAACACTGTGTTCACTGTCCTTATAAATTAATTTCTGCCTGCTGAAGATAAAATGCATGACCATCCTGAATGCCAAATGTGGTGTTCATCATCAGCCTATAATGTTCCCACTGCTGGGACAGGCGTCGTCTCTGAGAGTGGGGACTGGGCCATTATCCACCACGCGGGCCCAATACGAGTTGATGGAGGTCGCATGTCTTCGAATTTATGGTTCTAGGACATGCCGGTTGCCTCACGATGTTTTCCTTCACCGTTTTCAGAGCAGTGATGATGAAATTAAATACACAAAGTAAAGCGCCTGCTTGGGTTTCGAACTCACGATCTACAATTCGTAGGTCGAGGCAGATACCACTGGGCTCAAATGGGCTCAAATGTGTGCCCATGTAAAATTGAATGTATCAGTGGTTGAGAAGCCCGTATCAAGTATGTACAGAGGCCACCACATCAAGTTACCACAATCTGTCAAATTTCTTTGATAGTATTTCAACTTTATTGCAAAGAGATAAGGTTCATTTTTAATTGACAAAATTTGACGGTTAGGGATAGCTTGATGTGCCTGCGTCTGTACTAGGCTGCTATAACAAACAGTTACAAAATACTCATAAGGCAGTACTTCCGTGCTGATTGATATCACGAATGAATACAATGCTCACTATAAGATTTCACTTTCTGATAGTTCAGTGATCAAAAAATCGGTAGTTTTGTACCACTGTGGCATACAAATTAGACATTTACGACATGTTTTATATGTTTCAAAATTACAGTTATACAGTGTGTTAAGTTAAACGAGGGACATACTTTCAGGTTGTATACGAGTAGTACTCATGGAAATCAACAACTTTGTCCATGGGACCAACTCTGAAATATGAAAAAAAAATATCAGCTGTTCCATACATTTTGACGAATTATGCGAACATGAACAGCTGATTTTTTTTTCATGACTTCAGGTATAGATCCATAATCAAAGTTGTTCATTTTCATGAGTGTAGTACTCCCTGAAAGTATGTCCCTCGTTTAACCTAACACACTGTATAGAACATACATTTTTGACGTTTGAAGGTAACTCTAAATAGAGTTTATAAATAAATCCGTATTTAAGACACATCTTTTATGGTACAGAGGCCAGCACATCAAGTTACCACAATCTGTCAAATTTCTTTGATAGTATTTCAACTTTATTGCAAAGACATAAGGTTCATTTTTAATTGAGAACATTTTACAGTTAGGGATAGCTTGATGTGCTGGCGTCTGTACAAAGCAATAGTTTCGCTTTGTATCAGCGAAAAAATTATTGTAATTGAAAGAGTATAACTTCCTGAGATAACCTCTTACGGAGAAACGAACGATTTTATCTCTTTTTTTAGTATTTCTTTAGATTTAGATTGATGCTTTGTGAAATTCTGTTCATGGAACTGCAGATGTAAGATTTTACTCTAATAATTTCATTTTAGCGGTCCAAGAAGCCACAGCAACGGGTAACCCGGAGCTCTTATCGATAGTGCTATCACGAAGAGACTATCAGCGCCATGTGCTCCGGTCTGGCGGTATACCTGACCTTCTTCGACGGTTGAGTCTGGCACCTGACTTCTATGTAGAAATGAAGTGGGAGTTCACTAGTTGGGGTGAGTTCATTACAGAAGGTTGTATACACCCTGGTGCTAGCACAGAGTGACTGAGTGAATGAGCGTCATGTATTCCGGTCTGTCATTCAAGAAACCAAAAGAAAATTGACACAAAAAGCATCATTCATTAGCTGAGCTTGATCTTGAAGAAGTATTACCATTTATTGCAAGGATTTTACCAAATATTCGACATATATGTCAAAGGAAGCAAGATATTTGGCTTTTATTCCACAAATTAATTTCTTAACTACCTTCAAATAAATCTTCTATCTATCTTCGATTTCGGTAAAAATTTTCAATAGCATCTATTCAATTTTGTACACAGTGCCACTAGTATCCCGGATGTGTCCGTTTGACACGTACAAGGTGTACAAACGCGGCGGCAACGTGCGTGTGGACACGACGCTCGTCGGCTTCGACAACAACCGCTGGCAGAGAGGGGATAGGACCTATATATTTAGAGGACAGGGTGAGTCTTAAATGGTTACGCCCGATCCAGTTTGTCCCTTGCTGTCCTCCCCCAGCGACACCCTAAGCCGAGGTCCGTACTCCACAGAGGGTGCCCTTAGCGTGCCCTTAGCCCTGGCTGGGGCTACAATTCTATTGTGGCATCCACAGGCAAGTCCGGTTAAGCAGTAGACAACCCTACGGTTGAACTGTGAGATGCCATTATCAAAAAAAAAAGAAAAAATGATTTAAGTGGCATTTCCTATCTTAGAAATCTTCATTTCCTGCATATTTTAGTTAAAGCTGGTTCTTGCGATCAATGATCACAAGAAATCGTCTTTTTAACATTTCTAGAACCTGTGGAATTAGATTTAGTAGACCTTATTTTGTTTTTTGTCAGCGGGCTTATCCGAATGTGTTACCGCTTCCCCGGAACACAAAGGGCTAAGGAAGGAAGGAACATGGGTTTTATTCAGTAAGAGTCTGACACTCGCTTTCGCTTTGATGATTTCCAATCCTTAAAAGACTTCGCCATTTCCCAAGGCTTCTGAATCTTGAATTGAAGAAGTGATTGCATGTCATAACCATAAAAAAATAGTTGCTTCTAAATTTCTTAACAATTTTTTTTTTGCAGGCCGCACTGCTAGCCTTATGGAGCTAGACCACGAGCTAGGCACGTCATGGTGCGAGTACCTAGAGCCTATGTCAGGAGATAGGGAGTGGCCCGCGCCTCCTCCTCAAGTCATAAACAAACGATTAGCATCACCGCTGGCCATCAACTATTTGGACACAGACAAGATTAGTTTTGAAAGGTAAGAGTTATACTTTATTGTTGGAAAGGCTCAACAATAGAGGTTTTATTGTCATTACGTCTGGGCATGTTCAGTGTCCCGCTAAGTGTTGTATATCGAGCGAAAAGTCACACTAATGGCTAGGATTTATAACAAGGTTAAACACAACACCCGTCTTGACTTGATAAACATTAATCTTTCATATGTCGTAATTACAGACACAATTAAAAAGCCATTGTGTCTCGCGTATACCTGCGTTACGACATTCAATAGGATAATGAAGTTGTAAGACTTTTTTCTGAACAACTTTGAAGTAAATAGTTAGTCAAAACTTTAAGATAGCGGTTAAATTCGCATGAAAGTGGTTTAAAGAGTATTATTTTGAGAATCCAGTGCCCAGATTGGTGCCGCAAAATGGAGTAAAAAACCTGTCTAATAAACTTGCCGCTTATTACAGAAATAAAAGTGGCATCTGGGGCTGGCGTCAAGATAAGAGCGAAACGGTAAACGGCTATGAATGTAAAGTGTTCGGCGCCAACAACGTGGAGCTCGTGTCCAAGACAAGGACAGAGCATGTGCCGAAGGGAGAGAGAGAGAAGAGAGCGCCAGCGCGCGCGCCGCTCGCGGGACTGTTGGCGTTAGCTGATGCTGATATACAGGCGGCCACACCGCTGTTGGCGGCTGAAAAGGTAAGATCAGCTCTCCTTACATCAATATTGATTTATTACAAGGATTGACCAAATGTTCGACATTATATTATGTGTCAAAGCAAGCAAGATATTTGGGCTTTATTCCATAATTTAAATTCCCAAATGCCTTTAAATAAATCATATCTTCTATATTCTTTCAATAGCTTCTATAGAAAGATTATAGAAATTACATTGATCAAGCTTTTAGTCGTATCGCGTGTATGTATGCTTAGATCTTTAAAACTACACAACGGATTTTGATGCAGTTTTTTTTTAATAGTTAGAGTGATTCAAGAGGAAGGTTTATGTGTATAATTTGTCGACATATTATGCGGGCGAAGCCGCGGGCGGAAGCTAGTTATGACTTAATTCTTTGTGACAACAGCCATTGCAGGACGAGTCGCCCAGCCCCCGCAGCAGTAGATCAGCTGAAGACCTCACGCACGTCCCAGTGACGTGGGAGGAATACTTCTCCGACGAGGAGTTGGATAGAGACATCGGCAAGCCGCGCGAGGTGTCCACTAAGGTGCAGAAGTTCAGAGCGACGCTGTGGCTCTGTGAGGACTATCCGCTAGAAGTAAGGGTTTGAAAAGAGGGTTAGGTTTACCTTCCTATTGACGGCCGTCTGAGGCTTTGTCAGTACAATTCTTCATGACTAAGTTCTGAGTCGATTGCATCCAGTGTTCCATTCACAACTTTGGTCTCGGTTTTGAACTGAGGTTTGAAGAAAGTTACGCTTGATTTATGATATTGCTTTTTCTTTTTGGGCAAATATTGAGCCCGCCTTTTTGATTAGCTAGCTAACTTAGAGTAATATGCAATTTTTTGTGTCTTATAGCTAAGAGGCTCATTGTTGCGTTACAGTTGCAAGAACAGATAATGCCGATCCTGGACCTAATGGCTGCGATATCATCGCCACACTTCGCCAAACTAAAGGACTTCGTTCAAATGCAACTGCCAGCTGGTTTTCCTGTCAAAATTGGTAAGTTACACGTAACATGATACACGTAACAAGATACAGTAACAAGATACAGCAACAAGATACACCTAATAAGTTATACATAGTTGATATGACAGAGGGGCATTAAATTACACTACGTATTCTATACGTGTTTAGTATTAACTCGGTACGGTATAAAAATAAAAAGCACCAAAAATGAGGTTTTTATTTTTTCAAACAAACAAAATAGCTTACAAATCAGAGTAAAACGCAACCACCCTTTGTAAATAAAAACTGACCTTGTAACGCAGCGGCACCGACGCGTGCACGCCGGAGCGCTGTTAGGAAAGATACATCGTGATCAAACGGGGCAAAAACTTAAAAAAAACATTTGCGACTAAACTACTGCTCCTATTTAATTGATTTTTGGTACAGAGCTTGAAAATGGTCCCTAGTATAAGCTGTTTAAAGGAAAGCCCCTCTGTCGTATCAACTCTGTATGTAACAATTTCTAGGTGTTGTGCCAGCTAAAAGTTTTTTGTAATGGAGCAAGTATAATTTATTATATCACTACCATTGGATTTGTTTTGTTATTGATGTGCTTAGAATATTAGAATCAATACTTATATTATAAATGTAAAAATTGGGATCGATGTTTGTTACTCAAACACGCCAGGACGGCTGAACGGAACTGAATGAAATTTGTTAAACCGTATTTGTACGGTTCCGATGGGATAATTTCCTAAATATTTGTTATAATTATAACAATAAGAGTAAGTAGTCATAGTAAACTGAATACTAGCTTGTGACATCACAGTTAACTAGATAATGTGGTGTTGAGGTCAGTTTGATGATCTGGCAAGTATAAGGCATGTCTATGATCATTCTGTATTAGTGTAGTTTACGTAAGCGGCCCATCAGTATACATTACCTAAAAAATAACAAAATGAATATCACGCCTTTTTTCCCAGAAGGGTTATGTAGAGGTTTACCCATAGTAGGTATTGCAACAAGGTTCTAACTGGGAAGCGTTAGTTTGTGTGGGTGCATATTGGCACACTTTAATGCATTAATTGACTCTTGTAATGTCATAAAATTTGCTTTGCCAGAGTTGAGCCTGCCTTTGCAAAAGACAGACCTGCCCTTGTAGATTCAATTTCTGACGTTAAGTAATTTTTCGAACATGGCTGGCTGGCATACCACTGAGCCCCCTCAGTGAAGGTCCCTGACCTTCACATTATAGTGATGGCGCCGGGTAGAGCGTGTCTTCTGTGTGTGTATAAGGATTTGCTGGGCTATCAAAGCAAACACACAGACCGTGAATAATTAATTATATATTACTTTGCACCAAATACATCTGCCAAGCCCCGCGGCTAAAGACAATCTTCTACTTTTAAAAAAACCTATCAACTATTCTATTCATCATTCAAAGGTTCGAATGCTGTCAGATTATTACCAGCCATGTTCAACATAAGGTTTCACTCAGGCTCTACAATACTGTGAACACCAGATGGGCCTTCGCTTTGGGAGTTCTCAGAGGTAGAGTTCTTGTATTGTGTTGTGTTGAAGGGGTTTCTATCCTATAAATAGAAACACACTGGGCAGCAGCTATTGCATTATTGGTTACTTTTAAATAATACATGGTTTCAGTAGCATGGCTACTGATAGACCCTTATTCATTTCTTTTATAAAAAGCTTTCAGAATATTCTATCATTTTGAAAGCTATCGGTTTCTAACCAACCAGCTAGGTTCAACAGGTTTCAACCTAGGCTCTACAGTACACCCAACAATTACAAAAATGTTGTAAAAATTTCCAGAAATCCCCCTGTTCCACGTGCTGAACGCGCGCATCACGTTCGGCAACATCTTCGCCACCGAGAGCCCCGTGCCGCACATCGACGTGATCCCGGAGGGCGACCGACTGGCGTGCCTCGTGGACGACCAGTGCTTCGCCGTGGGCCGCGGCTACCGGGACAGCGCCGGGCCCGACGAGCGCCACGGCTGCGGCGTGGACGACGAGGAGGGCCTGCTGCAGTACGCCATACAGCAGAGCCTCATGGAGACCGGCACGCAGGACGACCAGGTCGGTTCTCTTAGATATTACAAGTTTTACTTGTATTTTATCTGTATAGAAATATTGCTGGTGGACCCCTTTCACCGTTATGTCCTAAGTAATAAGGTTGAAAACTGGTTAACCACGCATTGTCCGCGATGTTATATTTTGATGTTCTGCACACTGTTCTAAAAAATCTAAGGTGGTGACTGAAAGTGTGGCATTAGAAAAAAGTTACCATCATGAAAATAGGTGGCGTCCTACCAATTCGAGACCTCAGTTTGTCACGTATTAGCTGGGTAGTTCTACGCATTCTCAGACTCCTGAATCGAGTCATTCTGTATATATTTTTGTTTAAAGGTCTCGATCTTTTTATAACAATTCTAGTACAAAGTGTAGAATGTAGTTCATAAAAAATATTAAAAGATATTGGAATAGAATTCATGGGCAATATTTGAAGCACTCATCATTATGAACAACTTTCACTACGGGAACAAATTTGAAATCGCGAAAAAAAAATCAGCTGTGCCATTCATTATGTTCTCATAACTCGTCAACATGTAGAGAACAGCTGTTTTTCTTTGCCATGAATTCAATTTCTGGCTTTTGATTAGCACATGTCACCAAGCCCCGCTGCCCCAACAGGTGGACGTGTGGGAGGCGCTGCGCGGGGCGCGGCCCGCGTCCCCGGCGCGCGAGCCGCAGCTGCTGGCCAGCGAGGAGCGGCAGCTGCAGAGGTGAGCATATGTCTCCATGCCCCGCTACCCCCCAGGTCACGTGTGGGAGGCGCGGCCCGCGTCCCCGGCGCGCGAGCCGCAGCTGCTGGCCAGCGAGGAGCGGCAGCTGCAGAGGTGAGCATATGTCTCCATGCCCCGCTACCCCCCAGGTCACGTGTGGGAGGCGCGGCCCGCGTCCCCGGCGCGCGAGCCGCAGCTGCTGGCCAGCGAGGAGCGGCAGCTGCAGAGGTGAGCATATGTCTCCATGCCCCGCTACCCCCCAGGTCACGTGTGGGAGGCGCGGCCCGCGTCCCCGGCGCGCGAGCCGCAGCTGCTGGCCAGCGAGGAGCGGCAGCTGCAGAGGTGAGCATATGTCTCCATGCCCCGCTACCCCCCAGGTCACGTGTGGGAGGCGCGGCCCGCGTCCCCGGCGCGCGAGCCGCAGCTGCTGGCCAGCGAGGAGCGGCAGCTGCAGAGGTGAGCTTATCTGTTCTGTTCTTGTTGTCAAAATCTGACATGTGACGACACTACTACGTCTCACAAATCCTACATCGCGCAAGCAGAGTTTACCGCGCGATCTGATATATATACTTAGCCCAGACGTAGAGTTGTCGCCGTTGTCGGGCAGTAGCCCGCCAGACGCAACACCTGTCTGGTTGGAGGATCCTCCCTTTTCAATGAAGGGACTTTCCACCCTGTTCCTCCATTCCCACCAAACTGGTGACCCCGACGTGATCCCAGATATCTCATGTAAATATCAAAAAACGTTCGCTTTTACAATTCGATTTCGCAAAAAAAAATGTCATCACTAATAACAGGAAAACAGACGGATAATTTGACTTTTGTTTTAGATCTATACATGTTGTTGTTGTGGAAAAGTATAGATACTTCCTCTTCTTCTCCCCAGCTAAACACTAAAAACGATGTTTTGGGGGACTCTCTCATGCAATTTTGACGTTTAAAAAGTGCTCATTCTAAGCCTATTAATAACACACTTGATTTTGAGATTATATTTAAGAAAAGGTAACACAACAAGAGATACAACATGAAATACTCCCATTTGCCAGCATTATAAACTCTAATAAATATACACAGTATAAACCATCGTTGAACCATAAGACGTTTGACAGGATAAGTTAGCCCATACACTGCATTTCAATGAACATGTATGTGTGTTGAAGGCACTGAGCTTAGAAAAGCAAAAAAAATAATGCAGTGTTTGTGTTAAAAAACAATAGATCACAAAAATCTATAAAAATTATATGAAACAATATATTTACAGGCGCTGGCGTTTCAATTGGTAGAATCTTAGTGCGTGTGCTAATAAGCTTTTTAGTAATAGTTATTTTTACCTAATATTATTTTAATACAATGTACCGCGGGGTGATTTTGTTATTGCTAAAGTAAATTACATATTTTGTTAAGTGACGTTGTTCTAATAAGTATAATTGCAGGTGACCATAATGTTAATAAAGTTATGTTTATTTATATCCACAAATAACATACTCTAGTTATTATATATTATGTTGGCAGGTATTTTGAGATTTTGTAGAATGTACTTAAAGCACCACTGAGGTTTCTAGTAAAAAAGTAAAAAATAATAAAAAACCACATCAAAGTGTTATATTATTATTATTATAAAAACCCATTTCATGAGTTACGGGTTTGTAACCGCAATTTCAATACTTTAACAATTAATTAATTTAGAAAAAAACGTTAAGTTGATTGCCTCAAAAATTACAAAATATTAATTTTGCAATTTTTCCTTGAAATGGCTACAATTTAAAGTTACCAATAATTCTATTCATAATTGATATTAACACAAACTTGATATTAACAAAAAGGTCCCAATATTCAATAATAATTTTTCAAAGTTTCAATTGCGGGAATAAATAAGTAGTCCTGCCATGTTCTCGCCCCAAACGAAGTCTATACGGTTCCACTTTTCGTTGGGCATGACATATAGTATTGTACAACGTGACTCCACTCTCCCGCTAGACGCGTTACATCCTCTATGGCCGACAAACGGTAATTCTCACCGACATACAAAGGAACGTTAAAAGGGACCTTACTTTGGTCATATACGGGGGGCTGAATCCGAAAACAATTTGTAGTAAATGTACGCTGTTCTTCATCGATGAGCCGCTAGGGTGGTGTCCGAAGAAGTCTTCTAGCGATAAAATTGCTGTTACGCATTTTAAAGATATTAAAAACACTGGCACAAAATACCAAGTTAACAATTTTTATTTTTCTTTAAAAAAGAAAATTCTAATGTAGAACGTGAGACTGTCTTTTGGTGTAGTCTTTAGTTGTGCGTCCTTCAGTTATTGTTTCAATATTTATAGTAACTTTAACAAGTAAATTTTGAATAAATTATTTCCATTTAAACATCTGAGTTAATGTTTGTGTTGAAATATGGCAATAAACATCTAAAATCAACTGTATAAACTTGAGATGTGGATAGTGTTAAGACATTATGTTCAATTAATAATGAAAATATTTAAAAATGTAAATAATACGTATACATGTAAGTTAAACAATAATAGGTATCAATGAGATCATAGCTGTCTAGCATATATTGGAAATGATATGCCAGACAGAATTTTGTCGAGTTTGTGTTTAGTTTTATTTCATATTAGTTATAGCATTATTTTCAATCATTTATACTGCAGTTATATACATTTGTCTTGACTGGGATTAACTCCTCGTTAGGGCCCAATCAAATTAACTACAACGGTGAACAGTATCGGTGCAGTTTCTTGTAGTTCCATTGTGGTAACTACACAATCAAATCAAAATGTCGATGCAACGTTGTGTTTGCGATGTGAACGGCCGCTAGTGCACGGTTTCAAACATAAAGGTTTCGCTGCGACGCGGCCTTTATGTGGTCGATATCACCCACACAGTTGATCTTGACAACCCAAATCTGGCCCGTGAGAATAAACTATTCATTTTCATACAAATTCATGCCCATCCACCCGTTGTCGTTGTGGTGTAGTTGTGTAAGTGTGATCGGGCCCACGTTGACTTAAACTGTGTTCGATAGATTAGAGCTGCTTTGATAGCTAGGCTCCACGTTCGATTCACTAGTGGAACAAAAAGGTTTAGCACTTTAAGATCTACTTTTTCGTATACAATGCAAGGCAAATTGTTTTATATAAAACTTTTACATAATAACTAATCACTACATAGTATAAAACAAAGTCGCTATTTTTGTCTGTTTGTTTGTCTGTATGCTTAAATCTTTAAAACTACGCAACGGATTTTGATGCGGTATTTTTAATAGATAGAGTGATTCAAGAGGAAGGTTTATATGTATAATTTGTCGACATATTTTGCGGGCGAAGCCGCGGGCGGAAGCTAGTACATTTATATAATAGAAATGCTCTTCATGGTAAGCGCGTGACATCAGAACGGCTGGACCGATTTGGCAAATATTGGTTTTAAAATGTTCGTAATAACGAATCAAGTTCTTAGGGACTGAAAAAGTTTAAAAGTTGCCCAGAAAATTGGAATATTCGGGAAAGTGATAGTGCTTTTATGAGCAAAATTTAAGGACAGGACTAAATCTGTCGACACATATACGAAGAAAACAGCACAACACCAGATTATCAGCATTACCAACATTACAGAACTATAAAGGCAACACAACCCCGCGATTCGACATAAGAACTCTCAAAAAAACATGCAAACCTTTTTGTACCAAACCTGTTTTTTGCCGCGCATAGTGTAGCTGTCACGCTAGATGCTAACTCGCTAGTTATCCGCAGAGCGATAGAGGCGTCACTGGCGACGGTAACGCTGAACGCGACGACGCCCGAGGAGCCCGTGGAGGAACATATAGCTGATGTGGATGCTGACGCGGACCTTCAAGCGGCTTTAGCGCTGTCGGTGAGAGAGCAGGCGTCGCGCGAACAGCAGCTTGCAGCGGAACAGCGAGCTTTCGATGAAGCGCTACGGTTGTCGCTGTTAGACAAGTAATCGGTGAGTTTTTATGATCTATGTGATTGTTTTTCGTGAGGCATGTTTCTTAAGTTTAAATTGGTAATGTATTTAGAAAAGAGCTCGATTTGAGATAAAAACCCTTGTTTACTAAAGACCGCTCAAATAACACCCTATTTCATACTACCTCGATACCGACCGATACCCGTTGCAAACTGTGGCAGGTTACTCTTCCCCCTCCTACTTAATATCTTCCTCCAAAAGAGCACCTTCCTGCAGGTAGCAATCTTTCCTGGTCCACTTGAAAGTCCCTGAACCGTCTCCTGTCACAAGTAGGAAGTTGTAACTCCATCCTGGTAAAGTGGGGCTGTACGGCAGCAGGGTGTTGATGTGGAGCTATATCGCAAATTATGCTACCTCCGTTCCTCTCTGTGCCCCAAAACATGCAGCCTAAGTGATCTCTGCGCTGCCACCGACGTCGCTGTGGAAGTGGCGTCGTTTTGGACCAACAAAATTCTAAATACAGTCGTGCCAGCGACACGAAGAAGAATACTAACATAAATACTAGGATTACCTATCTATTTTTCAGCTTTGTTTCTCATGAAAATCTTCCCTTGTTTTTATTATTTACAGTTATTGAGTGAACGACCAATGTATGTTAGTAATGTAACTAATTCTGTTATTATTTCAATTTCAGATCTCAATTCAACAAAAGTATGTATGAAGCGTCCAACCAAAATAAGACTTACGCCTAATGTACTTCTAGTAAGTAGCTAAAATTTATACTTCACGGGCCGGTCTTCATGTTAAGTGTGTCCATCATAGGCTACACAAAATTCATACTACATTGAGCGCAATATTGATTTATATGAGTTTATTCTCTTGTTACAAAATATTGACTGTAAAAATGATAGTTCAGGCAATAGCATTTAAAGTCCTGATATGATAAATAATTCAAGCCACTCGAAATTTACATAAATAGTAAATAAGGATGATATGTATTGTATTTTGTATTTCTATTGTGGATGAGACACTTAACTTTTAGTTATACAGATTAGCGACTGTGGTAAGAATCTATCAATAACTACTAGTATAATTTTGTATAAATAATAGTATATTTTCTTCAGAATTGTACAAAAGAAATATTATGACTGCCAATCTGTGTTTATTTATTCCATTGAGATTTATATAAAGTCGGTAATCTGCAAACTATCTCCACGTTTCTGAATCCTGCAAACCTCTGATTGCCGTCAAATCTCATGTAAGTTGTTGAGATTGCGAAATATTTAATCGATCCACTTACAACCTTTTTCGGGATTCTAATGGTGCATACTTTTTTTGAATACAAAGGCTTATTTTTTATTGGTCGCAGGTACTATGGCTAGGGCACTCTGACCAAGAACTTTAGAATGGAACGTGACGAACTGTGCGCAAGCGCTACGCCCACTTCAGTATCAGTCACTTCTTAGTATTTTTTGGGAACCTTAAATAAGAATTATTAGAGGCATAGGGTGTAATACCAATAAAGTTCAGACGTCACAAGATGGATGTTGTGTCTGGTGGGCTACTATATGTTCATTATATACGCTAGTCGCGTGGTAAACTCTGCTTGCGCGATGCAGGTTCTGCATGACGTCAGTGTTACGTTTAGTTCGCATGCGGCAATATAGATGCCATTTTAACAACGAGTATTCTTGCGATTTGACGGCATGGGTTTTATATGGTGTACAAGATCCGGCCCTTAGATTTTTGACTTGGAATATTTATTCATCGTTATAAAATAATTATAATAATGTATATTATTATGTTGTGTACATCTGGTGCATATACACAAAGTATATAATAAAAAATAATAATGTACGTGTGTGTTTAGTATCGCTATACGAGTGAGATGTAATTATGAATTAATTATATGATTTAATGACGTTTTCAAAAGGAATTGTTCAGATAGGTACATGTTTAGTGTTGCGTTGATTAGTTACAAAACAACAAACATAGTATAATTTACTGTTGTGTTAACTCGCGTCCTAAAATAATTCGATATCTCTTACTCTGCTGGCGTCGGTTATAAATATATAGATATATTACCCCGGGTTGCGTAAAAACGTCTCAGAAAAATCAGCTATAACCTCTCATAAAAACAAGGCAATATTTTGCATGAACTATTTATTCATCGTGATTGACGTTTTATTAAATAAAAACTAAAACAAACTTCTTCTTTAATAAATAGCGTTGCATGTTTTTGTTGTTACCTGTATAAACAATAAAGCTGAAAGTTTATTTATAAAGCTAAGGGTATACAGGGAAACCTTATTACAACAAACCATTATTTTTTTTACATTTAGCATGTTTTAGATCTCGGTCACAAAATCGACTGTCGTCACAAACTGGCCCTAGTCAGAGATTATTCGTGGTCACTGACTGGCTGTGGTCACATCTTGACCAAAACTAACCTACTGACTATTTATCCTGGTGCAAAGTGCCCCTGGTCTCCTTTTGACCTCATTATTGCATACTTGAAATGTGAGAGTAGACCTTAATATTTAATTTAAATTAAAACGGTATTTCTACTGTCTCAATTATTATTATAATTATATTACTATTTATTATATTGTGTTAATTAAAAGTCTAGACTTGGCAGTGTGTTGCCTAGGACTAGTGTCCAGTGCAATAATTCTATTATGTAATATATAAATGTTTATACTTTACACCGTATTGATTCCTATACGTCTGCGTCCCTGCAGTTAGATGAAATATGACCTTTATTGTGAGTGCTCGAAGGTGGATAGTTGTTAAATAAGTTCACAAAATCTCTTACACAACTCAATATTTAGATTTTTGACGTGTTTAGCATACGAATTAATCTTTGTATATTCTCCTCGGCTATTATGAAATATATGAGATTTTGTGATACAATAATTGTAATTATTTATACCTATAATAATAATGTAGACTCTGACTGCCAAGCAAAAATCACACTTAATACAAAACCTTTTACCTTACATTCTTGAAGCTTAAGAGCTGATTTTTGCTTGGCTATGTTATTTTTACACAGTGTTGAGTATTAGATGAATTAACAATTGTGATTGTATTGTAATAATAATAATTACTGTTTTCATATGTAACGTAGTAATTAATAGCATTTGTTAGTCTCACACTAGGAAATTGCACCATAGAGGCATGACACAAACTTTGATTTTTATGATTTGTTACACGTGAGAACAGACCCTTATTATTGCTATAAGTAATATTTAAACATCACAACTTTATAATAAAAGATCTCTTTATTTGTTTTCGCGACGAAATAACATAATACCTGTAGAGAGTCGCCGTGTTTTAATAAATGAAAGTCAGCCCAAATTATAATATCCTATCATACTGATGAAAAGACTTTACTGATGCTAACCTAATCGTGGAACGAAATAATCCCGCGGAAGTCATTTGAAGGCTTAGAGAAAAAAAAATGGTATATTCAAATTTGTTAAAAGGATTCATAATAACTAATGCCATCACAAATTGATATTGTCCTTACAAATATAGCCTAGCGCATACACTGCCACAATTTTTTGTCAGGTGTTATTTTAAGCTCAGTTCCTCCAAAACGCACGTGTCGCCAAAATCCCTACTACTCAGTGGGGATTTTGCCTTCAACTATCATTGAAATTTATGTACAATAAACACATATTTGTGTTGAAGGCACTGGCTTAGAATGGATTAAATTGTATTGAGCACGTATGTGTGTTCAGGGCACTGTGAGATAGAACAGAAAACAGCTGTGTTCATGGCAGTGTATGGGCTAGACTTGTGCTCGTCTCCTCAATATGAATTATGGTAAAAATTAAATTGTAAGGGGTAATATTTAAGCGCAGAACGTTTTATGCTAAAATATATGTATGAAAGCGTCGACTGCCTCGTTGGTTCAGTGGTCGCAGGCACTACTGAGGTCCTGGATTCGATTCCTAGGTCGGGCAAAATGTTATTGGATTTTTCCATTAGGATTTTGTCAGTAGTAGCCCGGAGTTAGGATTTGTGCCCGGTTAATGGTACAGAGGCCAGCACATCAAGTTACCACAATCTGTCAAATTTCTTTGATAGTATTTCAACTTTATTGCAAAGACATAAGGTTCATTTTTAATTGAGAAATTTTGACAGTTAGGGATAGCTTGATGTGCTCGCGTCTGTACAAAGTAATGGCGAAATGTGAGTACACTTAATTCTAACCTTTCGCGGAAACGAGACGTAATGTTATGTGTTGTGTTACTTAAAAGAATATTAAAAATCTATTTCCTCTATGACTACGACCGATCATTAAAAAACGTAAACTCTTTGACTTGTTTGGTTCTGATACGATCTGCGCTTAATGTTATCCAATAACTTATCTTATAATTATACCCATAAGCTGTACTTTCCGTAACGTACTAGGTACGGCAAAGTACATTCAGTAAGCCACCGTAAAGGCGCGTGTTGTATATTTGGCGCTACGTCGCAGCTGTGATTTTATATTTAATAATGTATTGAATATTTTGTATTGTCTCTGAACATGTGATGTACTGCTGTAGTCTTAAAATGCTTGAGGAACGTCCGTTTAGGCTTTTAGGCGATTGATGCTCTATGTACCAATCCTGACGTGAAAATTTTCCGTTGTTTGGTATCTAGTGCGTTTATAGCCTCAATGTCAATAGCTTTTTAACTAAATTTGATCTCATGTATATTGTATCGAAAAGCATAATAGAAAAGTATTATTGTGGTATGTTGTAACACGCATCGCAAGATTGGTGACACTGCCATCTATTGCGTGCTATTTGAAATAAGTAATGAAAAAAATGTATTAGCGCCATCTCTTGGTGGGTAGGAAAACCAAGCTATTGACGAAGTCCATCAATTAGTAATGCTTAGTTTTTGTAATAAGAAGTGTGTACAAAATATTTAATACATGTTCACACGTATTTATATGACTGTATACATATTGTACAAAGCTATTTCAATTCTATACATTTCCGATCCCAGTTAAACATTGTACAACCCTGTCGAAATGTGTAAAATAATGTGTTATTATAATTATATTTTATGTATATTGATTTTTAATCATTGTTTCAATCGATTCCTTATCAGAAAGTACTGTTATGTATATCGCATTTTTCAGCATCGAATGATTCATAGCCTAATAAACGGCTATTTCAAAAAGTACCAGTTCAGCAATGCCTTTAACGTTGTAGGTTGCAAAATATAGGGATAAGGAAGGAGGTACTTAGGGGAGATAATTAAAAGAAATAAATACGCACAGTGTTATCTATGTATTTAAAATTTAATTTTCGTTACTTATATACAAATTACAACATTCACTATCAGTAATAGGTATTAGTTTGTCCTATATTTACATACGTAATACACTTTAAAAGCGTAATTTCATTATTCAAGTCAATAAATTACATCAGGAAACTTTCGGAATAGTGAGTAGTCACGAACAAGAATAACCAACAACTCTGCGTCTCCCGAACGGGGATGGAACCGGACAATGCCGGCAGTAACCGGCTAATACGGGCACACACAATAATAGTGACACCGGAATAGAAAAAATGGAATTGTACATTAGAAAAGTAGTTTTTTTTTATATCAATATTAATTTTCTTACACTTAGACATACCGGCATTCGATCCCCGTTGTTACATAGTGCGCGAGAATTGTATTTACTAATTACTACAAATTGATAAAGATTCCCAAGGAAAGTAACGAGAACAATTAAAATCATCGAAAACTTAAAAAATAACGAAATAAATAGATTTTTTTTTAATAAAAAGGTATTATTTTTTATTTTCTAACATCGTGTTTGTGTTCTTATAACTTTTTTGAGGACGAATACTGCTTAATTTATAAATAATTCACTTATAATAATTATGCAATAACATATTTGCCAACAATTATCCAACATAATAAAATACTAGAATAAATTGCACAGTGAATAATATAGTAAATGGTTGTAACAAATAAACTGGTTTATTGCATATTGCTAATATTGATAAATTCCTAATTCTTACACAAATATTACTTAGGTACATTGTTACAGGGCTTACCAAGAATCCTAATTACTTTAAATTCATTCATAGACCATTACAATATTTTTACAGAGTCATTGATGAGTGCAAAAACTGCAACGAAAAGTGGAATTTAAAGTTTACAATATTCAGTGGTCACAAAGTAAATATTATTATTATTTTCACACAATCATAGTGGAAGTTCAATAAGTCATAAGAACACGAATCGACATTGACAATATTACGACGCTAACACAGACTTACACTGGCTAAAATGAGAATAATTCTTCGACACTACAGATATTTATTATATTATAATTATTATATTCGGATTATTATGAAATTCTTGAAGCAAAACATCACATTGATTGACACAAACGAACATTGAGATATTTAAATGCTACAACTGTTAATATCCACACTGACTAAATAGTGGTTTATGTGCAACGGTAAGATTGTTGATGCAGTTATATTATTTGTCCGCAATCAAAGATTCGTTGCGGGCACCTAAACTTAAATAATGTGAAATCATTTGCATTTCTACTATTACTTATTAAAACACTGAATTATAATTTAAACATTTTACAGCACTGTCTACTTTAACCCATTTAGGTAAATGTTATTTCTATAATAACCATAGTTGACAAATTACATGTCTTCCAATGTTCATAGCCAACAAAAGTAATCGCTTCTAATCTCGTTTCTGGACTATGTATTTTGCCTACTCTCATTTTAACCAGATTTAGACGCCATGCCAACTACTGCCAGCCTAATTATCTGATCGATGATAACAGTAGTCACCTTGAGGTTCTGTCTAATAATAAATGAAGCTGATGCAGGTCGAACTGTTATTTACAACTAAAATACAGTTTAATATTACCGTCGATAGATGGCGTTGGTGTTGGGATATCGAGATCACTTTACATCTGATAGAGATGCGCACCCTGTGGGTGCAGCGGGTAGATACGCGTAACATTAAACAATGATTTGAATAACAAATCCGACCCACACAAGCCCCTACACATAAATTAAATGCATCGTACCTCCGCTTAACTTTTCTAACTACGATATACATACAGTCCGACTTGGATTGCACTTATTTGGAACTAACGCCGCACCTCGGCGCATGTTGTATCATATCACAACTAAACATAAAGTATTATGCACTACGCACGTACTCTGTAACTGTACTTATTCACGCACCATCTTATAATATACGGATATGGTTGGTTGAGCATCCACAATTTACTGTACATCACTCGTAAGTAACGAAACATGTCGTGCTAAGGAGGGCATGGCTAAAGAAGGCCGTTGGTTGTCTATGGGATGTAGGTAAGTCTCCTTACGTACACAAATTAAAAACAAATATAATGAACTTAATAATAAGAATACACAACATAACCAACATATTTAGTAAGTTAAAAAGATTTTCTACGCATGAGAAAATGGCGGAGATGACCGAACCGTGTATAATCGATTTTAATCAAATGTCAGAATAATGTGCGCTGACTGCGAACATCCCTGCGCTTGGATTTAACGGCATTAATGGTTGTCATGGCAGCCGCCGGATCTATAGCTTTACCTATACGAAATATGTTGCTTTTAATTTGATGAAGCACCCACTATGCAGACACGTAGGTATTCACGGAAAATGCGTCTGGCAGGACATGGGCGACAAATTTTAGATGCGAAAACTCAGTTAATTGAATTTTCAGGCTTTAGGGTTTTTACGTGAATTTTCTGTTGCTCAAAAATTTAAAAATTGGAAAATTTTAAAAATATACAACCAACTTCCATCCATCCAGCCTTGTCTCTTAACAAAACATGAGCAGATCATTCGTGTGAAATATTTAAGCGTAAATTGTAGATGCTCCTAAGAGGTGGGTTTGCAATTCCGTTCCAATGAACACACATAGATAATGTGAACTTATCTGCAATAGACAAAATGATAAACAAGTATATAATAATATGGCAATTAGACGACCGCGGCCTAGTCATATAATTGAGAGCAATTTTCCCTTCCGGTAATCTTTAGAAGTATTCCTAGCCTCGAGTAATTTTGCTGGTAGTTAAAAAAGTTATCTACCTAGGCATTTATATAATTATGTTTAGGTAAATACCAGTAGCTCTTTTGTTAATGGCCTTCTTGGTCTTCCGGGCCTTATTAGGCCAGTATAATCTTAAAGGCTGCCCAAAACGGGCATAGATGCAGATTTGGTTTATGGTACTTGCGCTGCGCTATTATGTTCTATTAGTATTGATCAGAAAAACTTATAAAATAAGTCCTGCTCCCTGAAGACAGTCCAGTAATTGCGTCATGAAATCGGAATTAATATTTCAGTTGTAATTGCCTGTAGTTGTGTAGGGGAGGGTCTCGGTCCCGCTCTCAATGGCCTGGCCCTGCCGCGGACACCTAAATGACATCAACGTCACCGCCACGTCGCTGAGTCAATTTATGCAGATGAACCCACTCCAATTATGTGCCACTCTGGTGTATAAATTAATTGTAGATTTCCGAGATCTTTTAAATTTCAAATGTCACAAAGTTCCTCAGCTAAGTGACGCGTAATTAACACTAAAAATTAAAGCTTTATACATGATCGGAACGAGCTAACCGTTCCCTTGGCATCATCATAAGAAAGTTACTATACAGATTAGTTCACAAGCTATGTTACCACGTTCCCATTCGCGACAAATCGTCCCTGTACGTATACATTGACGGCTCCTTGCACTTGTGCATTACCGATTAGGTTGTTGAGGAGTCAATGTAGACGAAAGTGTCAATTTGTCGTGAAATAGTAACGTAGCCTAAAAGAGACAGTCCACGGTACGGGACTACCGCACCGAGCGACGACACGGGGGTTTCACAACATCGGACGGATCAATTCGTTCACCAACCGGGCTCAGGGGGGTCTCCTTTAAAATTGCACCTTAAATCACTTACATAAAGTTTGCTATCGTCTGGCTGTTGCCACGTGGCTGTGAGGGGAATTTATTTCTACAAACTGTAACGCTAGATGATCTAAAATAAAAGAAAAATTTAATGGCGAGCCGTGGCTTTAATAAAGTTTCTTTCTGTGAATGGAATTGAATGTTCTCGCTGTAACGACAGACATATTCAGGTGTCGCATCAAAAGGAAACTTAGAAAGACGTTAGTGCTAGCAATTAAGCACTATATTCAGCAAAAACATTAGTAAACTTTAGAAATCTATTTTTAAGAAAAACCTCGTTTTTATTTATTTACAGAATTCTGTGTACGTTAAATAAAAGCATTGTACATTACTTAGTGGCCATCGTCTGATAAAATATTAAAAAAAAAGAAATGTATTTGTTACGGTTTGTCATGGCTTTAGTTCCGGGTAAGAAAACATCATCAAAGTATAAAAAAGAGCGTTTACAACAATCAACCGTGAATGTGAATTAGTATTTTATATTTTACCTTGAGTGTACGTACATATTTATTATTTTAACAAATCGATTATGTAGTATTTGGATATGGATGTTATAAAAAACTTGAAATGTAAGGCCTTATGCACATGGTACTGGATTTTAAAGATAGAAACGCGCTGTCTTTACGCTGCCAACGAGCGAAATAGGCGTATAAAAAACATATGCCCTAAGGATTATTATAGACAGGAAACACGAGAACAGCCGAACAAAAACATGTTGTTAACTACGTGGTAACACAGTTCGGCTTATGTGATTACTACCTTAGACTTGCTAATGTTGTATACATCCTTTTACAATGAATTGATGATGTTTTGCCACACAAATCTAAAACATAGCTCACATAAACGATGTCAATCAATTTGCTTATAACAATTTAGTTAGGAGCGGTTGTGTTTGTCTTAAAAAATATTTAACAAAATTTTCGATTTGAGTCTGACACCTGTCTGACAGTAAAATCTCTTTCCATGTGATAGAAAAAAATCTGACTGAAAAATCTAGTGGGAATTATAATTGTCCTTTACTTTAAAATATGTGTCGTCAGAAGTCCGACGAACTAAAAATGACCGAACTATTTAACTTTATAGAACTAGAATTAGAGGGAGAAGAATATTCTCTGCGCCTAAGTATGACAATAAAACTATACACATAAGTATATAAATAAATAGTATCAGTTTGTGAATATAATTTAACAAGAATTTAACAGTTCAACATTGGTTTCATTAGCAGTGCTTCTGAACGTTTGGTTGGTAGAGGGAGCAGAATTCTTATTGCGTTGCACGTTAACAATCGCAAGCGCATTTTGACAGCTCGACAATGTTCATGGCAATGATATACCTAGGTAACCATCAACATGGACTGTCAAAATGAAAGCGATTGCGTTTGTGAGTGTGCAAACAATAACGACAGCACGCAGAGATACCAATATGGAGCTAACAAAAAACTAATTTATATACTACACTGTATCAGATGCGATTAGTCCGAAATACAACACATCCATATACAACTAAATAGTGTCATTCATAAACTAAACTTTACCAGCTGGTGATTTAGGTCGTCCAACTCTAAAGCTGAGTGTCTTTAGGTGCGTTCACAGTTCCCCAAGTCCCCCGAATTCCCTTGTTTCCCTCGTTTGCCCCTAGTTCCCCGTCCCCGTGCGTGCTCAGCGCGGGTGCGCGGGCGGCGGCGGCGGCCCGCGCGGGTACCTCGGTCAGTCGCCGGTCGCCGTCACCGTCGGCGGCGTCCAGGGGCCGTTCCAAGGGCTGTAGCCCTTGTGGCTGGAAAGAAAGAAAAACATAGGTTAGAGAAAATGGAGGGTCTTGAGATTACGAGAGAGGATTCTCTTGTGATTTTAGTTGAGGGCAACCCATTGTGATAACTAATCCGAATTGCGTTTAAGTAAGCACATGTCCATGGTCAGAAAATTGCATCATACCTCGAAATCTCCAAAAGAGACGACATTACCAAGTGTTACTAGATAATTTATAGACATCACAATAAAAATATACCGGAGGCAAAAAAAAATCTGTAAAAGGTGTCTGTCATGATACGGCGAGGATATAACCTTTCAACGCCAGAGCATAAACGCACGCGCGTACCCTCCACGCCAAGCAACAAATTTATTTCTTCTTGCCGTCATGAATTTCCCAATAGAATAAAATATTTATGCATGGTGTCTTTTAATTTATTTCATGCCATTAAATACGCACGAGAGCTTCAATTTTTAAGATATCTATATAAACACACACAAAAAGTAATGATTTACTTGTTTATTTCGTGTTGATAGTGTACTGCATTATCACATAATTGTGTTGCCGGGGCATTCTTCCAACGCACTCAGGTACGTAGTTATATGGCAGAATTGGCTGGCACGTGCCAGGGTGAAGTTTGACCATCGTTAGTACTTGTTACTTAGGCAAATGCACTTAATGGTACGTTATTTACAAGACCAGACTTTGCCACATTTGTCTGCACACATCATTTTTGAAAAAGAAAACAAATATTCGATATTTAAAATTTAAAAAAGATAATATCGCCCGCCTGGTAAGTCGACCACGGTGGCGGGCAGACACAAAAACAGGCGCAAACGCATTAGACTGCACAAGAAGCATTGTTTTAATGAAGTTAAACAAAAAGTTGTAGCTGATAACTTGATATGTTAATGTGAAGTAGCGATGTAAGGAGTCACGCTACTGTGGGCCCAGAAATCTTTAGAAAAGTGTGTTAGATTTTGTTTATATGGCGCTTGTCAGGTCGGAAAGGGCGATACTAGGTTTTCATTGAGAAATTATTAGTAGGTACGGTTTTCATTGAGAAATTATTAGTAGGTACGGTTTTCATTGAGAAATTATTAGTAGGTAAGTCTAATTTTTGCCAGGATTCCTGTAGGCTGTAGGTAAAAGAGGACGAGCATATTACTCACAAACGATTAAAATAAATATAATTAGATATGTATTTATTATTATATTTATAGTTTGTATATGTGTATTCAAACTCAAACTCAAACTCAAAGTATTTATTTCAAATAAACCAATTACAGGCACTTTTGAATTGTCAAGGTGTCGTCGGTCAGTCAGAGAGATGAAGCTAGTTGCCCATTCCAAAGCAGTAGGTACCTATGGAGAAGAACGGGCAAGAAACTCCATAACATCTCCATATCACAATTAAATAAAATTTGCACTTTGCTTTCTAATGCACCTACCACTGTTTATCTCTGCATCACCCAAAGGTTGACTGGTAGAAAATGCCTATGGCATTAAGTCCGCCTCTGTACATTTCTGTGCTTAAAGTATTAAATAAATAAAATAAATAGATTAAAGAAGGAATTGTGAGGAAACCGGCATATCTTAGATAGAACTAAAAATTCAAAGACATATGACATCTACCAACCCGCGCACAGGGCCTGTATGGTGGATTACAGCCCTCTCCCGCTCACTGAGAGGCCTGTGTCCCAACAGCGGGAATATTATAGGCTGATTATGCATATGGCTGAAATAGTAGTGTAATGCCCCCTATAACTTATGACTTATGATGAACTAGTGACTTGCTGTTGTTGGTACAGACGCCAGCACATCAAGCTATCCCTAACTGTCAAATTTTCTCAATTAAAAATGAACCTTATGTCTTTGCAATAAAGTTGAAATACTATCAAAGAAATTTAACAGATTGTGGTAACTTGATGTGCTGGCCTCTGTACTTTAGTACCAATTACATTAACAACAGTAACAAACTGCTGCTCAAACAGTCAGTTCTTCACTAGAAAGAAGGGTACCCCCCCTTCCTATTAACATATTTGAATCAATAAACCGTTACTGACGTACCTAAGCATTTGCTTGTCATCTCGCGAGATTTCTCGTTTCAGCGCAGCAGAATGTTCGATGCATAATGTAATTGGTGGTGGGTGAATGTTAAGTGTGGCTACTGTGCGAGCAGAGAGCGGGAATATCAAATAAGTCTACATATTCCTCACCATCCAAGATTTGCAGTGTCAACATCGTGCTGTGATTTGAAGACTAAGTTTCAGAAGAAGGAGTATGTCTTCCGTTTAAAAAATATATTTAAAATAGGCTCGCGCTTGACCTTTATCTCACCTGATGGTAAGGGATGATGTGGTGGACGGTGAAACACGCTTGCCGAGAAGAAACCTATTCACTCTTGACTTAAAGACCCTTATTATAGCTATCGGAAAACAGAGTCCGGCAGGGAATACCAGTTGTATGATGAATAATTTTATAGATAACATCTATCAATTGGGTTTTAAAGGTGTATTGAGTTATCGATTCTTAAAAGTCGAAATAATGTACCGTCTCTAAATTTTTCATTACTTCACCTAATTCTTAGCATTAATTAAAAGCCATTTGCCCGAGGCAACAGCAAAAATGACGAATTTTTATACAAACTTCTATACCCTACTAAATCCCATTATAAATAGTCAAAAATCCTTCCGTAGTGCTCACCCTCGTTTTATTAGAAACCATTGTGTAAAATTGCATGCTTTTCAAACCAGCAGCGGTGTAGGCTGAGCGTTGCCTGTCAGTGAGTAAATAGAAAAAGTGAATAAATTCAAGATTTTTATTAGGTTTTAACTTTGACCTTATCATTCATAGTTAATTACAAACTTCAATGTTTCTATCTAATTCAATTTATCTCAACTTTAATTTAATAATGATTAATCCATGAAGCAAGTTTCCAATAGTGTTAATGAAAAGTTAAACAATGTATTTCAATTAATTTTAATAAAGAGATTAGGTTTTAATTAAACTTTATGATTTTGCAGCAGTTTGGAAAGTAATCCTGTTAATTTAAGTGCATTAGGTCGCAAGCGCAGGAAATTAATCAAGCTTAGGAAGGTTTTAATGAATTTATGTATTTAGGTACGTAGGTACTTATTTTTTTTTATAAAGAATGTAGTTTAGAAATGTTGAGATATACGGAGGCATGAATGAAAATACTTTCCTTTTTGGGGACATTTGGAAACTTTGAGACACAACAAACTTTGACGATTTTGAGAACCTGACGAAAACAATAAAAAATATATATATTGTTCTGGAAGCGGGTCAAAACATCGATGGCCTTTTACTACGCATCGTTTCGATGATTAATGTATATGGTACCAATTGGACAACAGTGTGCATGGAAAGGCGAATAATTGTTTGCGCTCTGTACTTCTCTGCTCTTATCTGCGCAACTAACCTATTCTATGCCTGAACCCCTCAATCCGTCTAGCCTTCTCCTTAGGTTGGCTTCTAGTCTAACCGGATGCAGGACCCTAAAAACTCAGATAGGTCAGATAGGTCTGACCGCCACAATCCAGTAATAACTGCCAAGTGCAACAAAAAAAAAGAATCGTACCCCCTACTCGCCACCACTGCCGTCTTACCCCACACATAATTACTGAATTTAAACAACGGCAACAAAACGTTGCGTGCCAACGTATACGGTAAATAATTCATAACTTCCAACAAGTAGGTCAAGTTCGTGCGTGTGCGCATCTCTTCACGCCGTCTGCGAGCGTCGGGGAAAAAATGGGTTCCAGGAAATATTGCTGATTGATGCATCATTGGCCATTACAGACTGATGGAGATGTGGGCTGCATTTATTTGAGAAGGAAATTTTTGCGTCAATGAGATGTCTGTTGGCTTTCAATGGTTTCAATTCATGTTTTGACGGATACGTGTTGTTGGGTTTGTTGTTTTCATATGTTACGTTAAATGTTTAGGAAGAAATGTGGGATGTTCTGGTAGCTGTCTCTTGTTATGATGACGTACCAAAGCCGAATGTAAGGCCTATTTAAATGAACCTAGGTATATCTAGTTCGAAATACTAGTAAGTGTATTTGATTGTTTAAAAGACGAATACGGACTTTAACGTAAAATTTATAAAAACAGTTTCATCTAGTGGAAACAGTAGTCTATGGTCAACTATTCGACGAAAGTATCCTAACAGCAAAAATATACAGCTTAAAATAAAACTTGAGGAAAAGTAAGGTTACTCGTATTTGCGACTCTATCTATCTCTATCTCTCATTAACATCATCTATAGTACACACACATTACGCCTGTTATGTTTAAGTCCCATATTATAGGTAGGGAAACGAGCCTAGCGCCATCAACCGGAACATCTAGACTCCAGGCTGTTACTGAACAATTTCAGATTCAGGGGAAAACCAATAACACTATATCTCTGTATTTCCTAATTTAGAACAACTCAGGTCTTTTCTAGCTAAAAATAGATAAGTAAGAACGACGTTAATTCTCTAATGCCATTAGGTTCTACCTCAGATTAAATCCACGTGGTCAAGCGTCCTTGATCTATTTACGATTAAGGAAAATCAGGCCTCATTTAACAGGGACGCCGTCAAAATAGGTGGTAAGTGGGTAATGTTAGACGTTGTAACAAAAGGTAGCTCTCGAAATAGAAATTTTCAAAGTTTGTTTGTTTGTTTTTCTTAACTTTGTCCTCAATATTATTACTTGCTTAAAAAAACGGTGAAGGAAAACATCGTGAGGAAACCAGCATGTCAGAGATTTTTCTCAACAGTATGTGAAGCTAAGTCAGAGGCCCATAGGCAGCATAAAACTGAATCCAATTTTGATCAACATACAACCTAACACTGACCTGCAAAATAGGCGTACCTACCCGGTAGTTTTCGTCTGAAAGTGTGTTTCCAAGCGGATTATTTAGGTACCAATTAGCCATGTGTATTGAGTTTGGCAATGAGCTCTTGGCTAAGAACCTACTAACAGCCGCACAGGTCGATCCATCAGGTTAAGCTACGCTTGCCGGGGTTGGCCGTGGATGGGTGACCATCGTTACATACCGAGACTCCTATGTGGCTCGGAAAGCACGTAAACCCGTTAGTCCCGGCTGTCATTTGTGCATCTTTGACAGTCGTTCGGGTCGTCAAAAGCCAGAAAATCTGACAGCCAGTCTTACCAAGAGGTATTGCCCAGTTACTGAGTTGTGGAGGTCATGCAGTCGCTCCATGTGAAATACTAGTATTCCGCTGCATCCGGTTAGACTGGGAGCCGACCCCAACATAGTTGGGAAAAGGTTAGGCAGATGATTTATTTTTCTATAGAAATATCTTGCCTTAAATAGGTACTCGCAAATAAACAGTTGTAGTTGTCAATATAAGACATAAGCACATCACATTCTTCAACCAGTAAGGAAATGAGGAACGCACGCGATTTTCACTAATCGGTATTTGCGTGCGACATTTATAATCGATTACGTTTCGCATGCGACATCGAGAAACGATTTATGGCCATCAGTATCGATTTTGTTTTATTGCTGTTTTAATTGTGAATGTTATACAGCTTGTAATTAGACATGTTTGTCGTAAAAAACGTTGTAAAACACGGCAACAGTTAATTGGGGTACCTATCAAAAAGAGCTATTACATTGTGTTTCGCAAAAAACAGTCGGCTAGTGATAGCTAAATAAGAAGATAAATGAAAATGAATGAAGAACTTCCATACATATTTTCATCTCCAATCTCACACCCTTTAAAAATCCTTCCATAAAGATAACTTTCTTAAGTAGAAATGTAGTTATTAGGTATATTTGCGTAAATAATGAAGCTTAAGACCCCTTTAATTCTACAGTTGTGTACCTACAGTGACGACCAAAAATCACCAAAGTGAGTGACAGAGAGAACTAGACGACTTTTGAGCGTGTACTGTGTACCTTTCTACGAAATCAACCAAAAATAACCTACCTATTCCTCAAACTGATTTTGTGAAACATCGTCAGTATCTCCCGCTCGCTTAACGAGCTTCCGTCTTTCAGGAAATCCATTACAGCTCTTGTATGCGACGTTCTCTTCAAAATACTAAGCGATGGAGCGATGGACGTAATCCCATAGACGGCTAACGTGCTAGCCGAGCAGTCTGCTGTGTGACAAGGATTAGGTCTGAGTGATGGGACGTAAATGGGTTAGTCTGGGACGCCATAGTGTAGGGGAATTATTGGGACTCTTCACTTAGGGACAGATTTCAGACTGGGATCATAGATGGGATCGATGTCGAATTGAATTATATCTGTCTGGGTTCTTAGTGCAAGTTTTGCACGGTAATGGTTTCCGATGGTCAATCTTCTTGCAATTTTACGCTGTTTTGTGAGGTTATACGTATGATCATCGTTATAATTATGCCAAACTCAAACTCAAAGCATTTATTTCAAATAAACTGAGTACAGGCACTTTTTAAGTCATTGACTGCCACGCAGCAGACACAATAGAAAAACTATTGTTTGTCGGACACACGGTGACCGCGTTGGCGTTCAACGTGTTAATTGTCATAGGGTCGGTCAGTCAGAAAGATGAAGTAGCTAGTTGCCCATTTCAAAGCAGTAGATACCTGTGGAGAAGAACGGAGAATTTTTTTCATCTGTGTCTGTATTTAAATCCAAAATATAGGTGCCTTACTCTTTTAAAAACCTTATATGTTAATTTAGTATTCTATAATATTATTTGACATGAACGTATAATATTATATTTTACCTCCATACACGTTTTATAACATTTCTCCCACTATCGGTTATATAACCAGCAATTCTTAAATAATTGTTTTTAATAAAAACTGTTTTATCGTCTCGGCTATTAATATTTTATCGGCTATTGCTTCTACCGTCACTGTATTTATGGGTATGACTCAGTTTACGTAAATACCACGCTAGATGTATGTCGCACCTTCGGTGGAATAAAGTCGTAAGTTGAGGTATGACCTTTGAAACAGTCAAATTATACGTCTTTTCTCTTAACGGTTTAGTCAAATAATGGTTTATCATGAAAATAGTGAGTAACTTAGGTATTTTATGTCATATTTATTTTTCGGTTTTATTACTGAAGCGGAAAATCGTACTTGTGGTTTGTCTATTGAAGTCAACCACCGGCTTTTGCGTAGAGTAATGACCGAGTGATCGACGTTTTATAAGTTTTTCCGCAGTATTGGTATGAAATATAACAACCTTTTATGAACAAAAGAAACTGGAAAACCATAGCATTATTAAATTATTAAAATGTTTTAAAACTTAAGACGTTATTTTCTCGAGTATTTGTGAATCGTGTTTGTGATGTCCCTAGGTATACTATATCAGATTGAATTATTGACTGCACGTTCAAGTCAATTACAAATGTTTATGTCAAATAAATGCAGTATTTTTAAGTCACGAAGCGACGCGCGCTTTATTTGTGGTAAACAAGTGTGCAAACACGCTGTGGATGTGTGCGTGAAAACGAGTAGCTTCAGCACATAACACTCACACACACATGCACACTTCCGAATTTGCTGTTGTTGTACCGAGAGCTCCTGCGCTTACCTACACACACATTCACACTTGGTTATCACAAGTAAAGCGTGCGTCACTTCTCGAAATAAAAATGCAATAACTTTCATGGAGTAATCTGAGACGCTATAATGTGCGTACTTACTATGTTCTTAATAACGCAGGATTAGTGACATTTAGTTGCTTCATGTAGTCAGAATGGTAAAACAGGACTCAAAGGTTGATTATAATCGTCAAAGTAGAATTTATTTTTATGGGTTTTATTTTTAAGATTTTCAGATGTAAGGTGCTCAATTTAAATGCACTGCCTAGTTTAAAAAATACGATTAAGAATGGCTTTAAAACTTTACAACGTTTCCTATTTTATTACCTACCTGAGTTGCCTATCTGCAGAGCAGCCATGTTTAAACTCTCGTTTGTCATGCTTTATTGCGAACATATTACCACGTAAAGCCTCTTTAGCAACACATGGTGCTCTATCCGTAATGATAACGATACTTGAGTCATCAAGCGTGTGTCGTGTTATGGTGAAGGGTATAAAAGCGCGTCTCAGGTCTGTTTTTGTTCTTTTTGAGGTTGGGTAATCTTCAAATGCCCCTCCCGCTGTGGGTGGAGCGGAAGGGAGTGTCACACTCTTACTGACTAAAACGCATCCATGTTCCTTCCTTAGCCCTTTATGTGCCGGGTAGTGGTAACCCTTTCGGACAATCCCGCTAAGCGTCTTAGGTCTAACGATCATGAGACATAGATTGGATATAGCCAATGTATATATTATTTATTCATAAAAAAAATACATAAAGAATAGAAGAGAACGAATGTAATGAACGGTATTAGTAAAGCGGATATCGATTTCATGTGTGGCTTGTTCTGCTCTTGTTCTGCTCTTGTTCTGCTCTTGTTCTGCTCTTGTTCTCTGGTCATGAACATTGTAATAACTTCTTCTTCTTCTTCCTCTGGTTGTGACTAACCTGGTGTCAGAGTTTTTATGCTGCCCGGGCCTCTGACTTAGCTTCACATTCTGTTGAGAAATGTCTCTCAGTCATGCCGGTTTCCTCATGTTTTACTTCACTGATTTTTAAGCAAGTGATTATTACGGTAATAACGCACCAAAGAATTTTCAAAAGAATTCTGTACCTACATGTTCGATGAAAAAGATATATATCTCCCGAAACTCAAGTCGTGCTACTTAAAATTAAATGCTTAACTTTAAATCATCAATTCAATGATTATTTACAAGAGTTAAGAGGTATATTAATCATTCCTTTTAGGCGCTGCACGTTTAAGAAGTCATGAAGCCCAGACTTTAGGTTGTTATCTGAAGTTGTAAGATTCGACTGGCAATATAGGTTAATGGAAACTTCGTGAGCCATCGACTGGTGGTGCTTCGCCAATCCGTGCTGTTACTATTAAATATACGGTGAAACGTTATGCTATGAAAATTAGTGTTGCCCAAATGCAAGACCAAGACGAGACTTAGGCCAGTCTTGGTCTTGCGTCAAAACACCTGGTCTTGGTCTTGGTCTTGGTATTGCGCTCTCAGTCTTGGTCTTGGTCTTGGTCTTGCAGCAAGAGTCTCGCAAGTCTTGCAAATACCTATTAGCCTTTTGCTATTTATTGAACACGTTAGTTTAGATTTTAGATTATGATTCGCGCTGTAAGACGTATGTAGTTACAGAATTATAATCATCAAAATCATCAATACAACCCTCCAAGTTCATAAAGGTCGAGGAATTATTTAAAAAAAAAGACTTTTTCAAGGTCAAACTCATTCCGCGAATAATATTTTAATCAACAAACAATCTAGAATTGGCCTGCAAAAATAAAAAAAAATAAGAAAATTTGAATTTCGGGGGCTATCCTGGAGCATTCACCAATGTACAATGTTAATCAACCAATAATAGAAGACTACAGGCAAAACCTACCTATGCGGCCAAAATAAGGAAGTGCGTGTGTGTTGAGATTAGCAGATTTCATTACAGTGTGCGTAGGTACATTTTTTTTGCAATTTGTCGTACTCGTGACTGGCGCGCTTTGCTACGTAGGTACTGTCGTAAGTATGTGTAAGTAAGAAACGATGTAGGTACCTACTACAAGAAAATTGTATTCCTTAGAAAAATAATCGTCGTATCTACACGACGATTATTTTTATTTATTTAGTAAATCATCGCTGAAGACAATAGTCTTCTATAGAGATAATAGAACGTCATCAAAATCGGGATTGAAACCAAATACCTACTTAATAACGCCCAAATCTCAGTTTGTCTTAACTGCAAGACGCAAGAGTCTTGCAAGCTTAAGTCTTGTCTTGCTCAAGTCTTGCAGGGTTCAGTCTTGGTCTTGGTCTTGCTACAATAAGCCGGTCTTGGTCTTGGTCTTGGTCTTGCGAAAGTGCAAGAACAAGACCAAGACTGCAAGACCAAGACCGATTTTGGGCAACACTATGAAAATAATCTTAAACGGTTAAAACCACAGTTTAGTTTTGTTACACTTCACTCAATCTGCCTAGCCTTTTCCCAACGATGTTGGGGTCGGCTTCCAGTCTACCCGGATGCAGCTGAATACCAGTTTTTTACATGGAGGGACTGCCTATCTGACCTACATAACCCAGTAACTGGGTAATACGATACCCCTTGGTAAGTCTGGCTGTCAGATTTTCGGGCTTCTGACGACCCGTAACGACTGCCAAAGATGCACAAATGACACCTGGGACCAATGGCTTAACGTGCTTTCCGAGGCACGAAGGAGTCTCGGTATGTAAAGTTGGTCACCCATCCACGGCGAACCCCGGCAAGCGTAGCTTAACCTGATGAATGAACCTGTGCGGCTGTTATTACTTGGCCACGAGCTCCTCCGTGACACTTGACATGCGAGAACCGACCTTACGGCTGCGAAATAAAGTCGCTGTCAAGACGAAATGTTTAGGTAGGTACATTGACTTGTGATTGACTGTACCTAATAATTAAAGTAAGAGGTACTTAGGTAATTAATTATATTCTATTCAATTATATACCTAAAGCAACGAATGGGCTTAATATAGAAAATGGGTAATTGGTTTAGTTCGTGGTAAAGCCGTAAAAGGTAAAATTAACCTTTAAACCGCTCCAGTCGGATTAATACGACACATGGTTTCGTGCCCGTGCCGCCTGAGTCGTGTTTATACGACTGAGAATATATGTTCGGTTTTCGTTTTTTATGTAATTACAAGACCCTATTCATCTGAAATAAAGTTTTATTTAACGAGTTGGGCGCTGGGGACACGTCAATTGGTATAAAACCAAGCGGTCAATAAGTTAAGGATCAAAAATAAAAGATACCTTAATTAATTAGGGTCGACTTATGGTATCCATTTTATATAGGGTCAAATAAACTTGCAAAGATCAACCTCCAGGTCAAATATACCGACATCGCGTAATTTATGAGCCAAGTAAAATTATCGAAGTGTGTAAGTAGGTAGGCGTTTTCACACGGGGAACACAGACAAAATGTTGATTATAGAAAATGTACAGACGCCAGCACATCAAGCTATCCCTAACTGTCAAATTTTCTCAATTAAAAATGAACCTTATGTCTTTGCAATAAAGTTGAAATACTCTCAAAGAAATTTGACAGATTGTGGTAACTTGATGTGCTGGCCTCTGTACTTACAGGGTGAAATTGAATTCATGAGCAATATTTTAAGGGGTCATTGTACTTATCATTATTAACAACTTTTACTATGGGAACACACCTGATACCCCGAGAAAAAAATCAGCCGTTCCCTACATTTTGACGAGTTATGAGAGCAAAATGTATACAACAGCTGATTGTTTTACCCCTTAAAATAATGCCTGTGAATACAATTTCACCCTGTATATGAAACTAAAGGTTATTCTTGAAAAACTACTATTAAAATATTGCGGTTTACCTTCTCTATGCATTTTATGATTTTTTGTAACAAAACAACTGCGCGTCAGATGAACAATATGCGGGATTGTCCGAAAGGGTTACCGCTATCCCGGAACATTAAGGGCTACGGAAGGAACATTGATGGGTTTTAGTCAGTAAGACTCTGACACTCCCTTCCGCTCCACACAGAGCGCGAGAAGTCACTAGGATGATTTCCCACCCTCAAAAAAAAAAAAAAGATAGTGAACAAAGTATAAGGTAACTATGTGCACAAGTTATAGAATATTGATTATATTCGTTAATTTCTGAGCGTAGAGCAGTGCTTGCCCGACCGGTAGTCGCGGTGAGCATGTCATGTCTATGCTGTTGTCAAACTAATCAAATTGCATATTGAATAGCTCACGCGCGGCATCGAGCACAAATTGATGAATTAATCCATTTATCGTCGTCGCTGCAACTCCACTTGGTGAAAAACAAGAGGTGCCGTTTGGCAAAACTACAACTCAATAAAAAAAAAACAGACGAGGTAGAGGCGAGGGAGGACGTAGAGGTGTAGATACCTCTATGATTTTTGTTTTTTTTTATTGAGTAATCTTGTTGCATCAGCCTCAGTTTCAGTATTCATTGCAAATAATAAATTATTTATTTACCTATTACCTACATCATAAAATGATACCTACTCTTGCAACTTGGATAATCATTTTTATAATATTAAAACCTACGCTTTATTTTTTTTAAATTATTTATTTATGCTTTGTAATGTCTCTTTTACTTGCCAGCTGTTTTAACAGACATTGTTTTGTTTTAAAAATAAACATACCTTAAATGATAAGCCATTATTGATTTTTCACATAACCTGCTCTTTAATGTCGTATTATAAAAGTACCTAGAGTATTCATCTCAGGGATAAAGGTATCTTCGCCTTCGACGAGTCTAAATCCCTCGCTGCACTCAGGATTCTAGTCGCTTCACACAGGACTTAGCCCTAGAATCCTTCGTTACGTTCGGGAATTAAAATGACGATCGTGACTTAAGACACTGCTTTATTCCCTTAGCGAATAATGTACTATAAAAACAAGTTTTATTGAGTTGAATTGACTATTTGAGGCGGTCAAAAATAAAATATGAAATCACATAGAAATGCTCGTCTTTAAAACTTTCATCGGACGGTGATGAAAGTTAAGAGATCAAATTAAATATACCTAAGTAATTAAATATTTTGCGAAGATATAATTGTAAAATTGCATTTAATGCTCATACGTAGGTATTCCATTTGATTTTAAAAATCTGTGATGTCACATTGTTATATTTCTAAATCACGTACAAATTCCGCGCTTTGACAGTTCATAAAAAGTAACGTTATTGACTACTCTTTTAAATACCCGTTTATGCCCCAAGATAAATGTTAGTGAAAAATTCTCCTTTTTACTTATACTTCAAGAATTATGTATCTGTGACTTATGCAAATACAACCGCTTGTCAATATGCACACCTTAAGCATTATTGATACTTGTAATAATTCTCGTTTGTAACCCGCAATAGTATAAACCGCAATACAATCTTGTAGAAACCTGTGTCGATTGTCGTGTTCGAATATAATAATGTCTTGAAAATTATTATGATGCTAACATAATAAGTATTACAACACTTTGAAGTTCTATTGATTGTTCGCACTTTGTTATACAAATGTAAGTATACCTACAAAGAAAAATACACAAATTGGAGAAAAGAAGTGATAACACTTAACAGTATACAGGGTGAAATGGGATTCATCAAAATAAAATCAGCTGTTCCATACATTATGCTCGCATAACTCAAGGCAAAATGTAGGGAACAGCTGATTTTTTTTCGCAATTTCAGATGTGTTCCCCTATTGAAAATTATTCATAATGATGGTACAATGACCCCGTGAAATAATGCCCATGAATTCAATTTCACCCAGGTATTATAAGTAGGTATTAGTGGGAAGTAGAAAAATGACGAGCCAGCGTGGTTACAGGGTAAATGCAACACCAGATCTTAAGGTCCCTAAGGCTGCCTGTTCACTGGAGTGGAGATCAGCGGAGCAGAAAAGTGAGGAGAGGAGCGGAACTGTGCCATTATTAACCAATAGAATGTTTTTCATCCATGCGGACCGGAATTTAAATTCAATTGATTAATATCCGCTCCAGTGGACAGGCAGCTTTAAGGTTCCGCCGTAATAATTAAGGGGAATCTATAAAAATAAATAAAATTGAAGTATCTGTTGAGTGTAATGGCAAAATAACAAACGACAAACAAAATAAAAGCGTTTTACCAATTGCATAGGAAAGTATATACACGGATCGTATGAGAAAAAATCATTTATTTTTGTCTGATTGTGTGTCTGCTTGTTCCGGCTAATCTCCCAAGCGACTGGACCGATTTTGACGGGACATTTACTGACCGATAGCTAAGTTTATAAGCAGTAACTCAGGATACTATTTTAGAATAATAAGAATTAGGGACCACGCGGGTAGCAGCTAGATAGTTATAAACATCACTTACATGAAGTTAAATACCGACAATATTACAATATCGAATTATAACATAATGTTAAGTGAAACCGCCATAATTTAGCAGTTACCGTAAGGTCGGCTAACGATCGTGTACGATGGTATTTCACGCGAATGTCATAATAAAGTCACAGCCTAGGTGAGGCTCCTCAAATGCCAGGTCTTTGTGTCTTGACTTTTATGCAACTACTTATGTAGAAATAGGGCTTAAAAGTTAATGGGTTGAGTTTAAGTATTTACTTTTTATAAGCTGTCGCCAAATGTCGATGGAGAAAAATCAGCTGTTCCCTATATTTTGACGAGTTATGCGAGCATAATGTATGGGACAGCTGATTTTTTTTGCGATTTCAGATTTGTTCCCATACTGAAAGTTGTTCATAATTTAGATGAGTACAATGACACCTTAAAATAATGCCCATGGATTCAATTTCACCCTGTATATTTTGTATTGAGGTCTGTAACGATACTTACCTGAAAATAACGTGTAGGATAACGTAAAATTCTTTCTGTAAAGTAAAAACTCTCGTAAAAAGATATATGATCACCTCATCCAACAATACGATCTGGACATACGACTTTATTCTCCTGGAGTTAAAAGCTAAAAAGTCTTCTTTTATAGTTTTAAGGTTTCGTATCCAAAGGGTGTCAAAGGGGCAGACAGTAGACACTTGGAAATTGCATGGAGTGTGTCTATGGCCGTTATTACAACAAATTATAAAAGTAAAATAAAGTTAACGAAAGAAACGTGTTTTTTGAATGTTTTCTTTTTATATTGGACGGTGCTATGAAACTCTATGTGTGCTGGTTCGATCCGCACTTGGTTGCTTTTCATACAATACCATCTTATGTGACAATAACTCTAATCCATCAACGACGCAAAAAAACCAATCCACCAATTTTTATCTCTTACCTGAAATTGCTATGTAACAAAAATGAGTAATTTTCTACAATTGCTTTGACAAAACGTAATATGGCGGTCGGTCCCAACTCCCATGCCAATTGGAAGCAATTGGGCCTCAACCCTGAGGTCGGGACCCGCGCGTGCGCCTCGCCGGTTAATGTCAATCGTGGTATTAACTATCGCCATTTTATTAAGCAAGGTAACGGAAGATTTACTTATAGATTTTGTTGCAACTTGGTTCATTTCTGAATTGCAGAGGAAGTTTTTTTTTTACATAATCAGCCTATAATGTTCCCACTGCTGGGACACAGGAGTCCTCTCTAAGAGTGGAGTGGGCCATAATCCACCACGCGGGCCCAGTGCGGCTTGGCGGATGTCACATGTCTTCGAATTTTTGGTTCTAGGACATGCCAGTTTCCTCACGATGTTTTCCTTCACCGTTTTGAAAGCAGTGGTGATGAAATTAAGTACACAAAGTAAAGCGCCTGCTTGGGTTCGAACTCACGACCTACAATTTGTAAGTCCAGGCCGATATCACGGCGATCGGCGGCGACCTCTCGCACCCGGCCCTGGTGCAAGCCATGGTCCGGCGAGAGGGAGTGGGAGGCAGTCACCTCCTTCTGCGAAAACGTCATGCTCGCGAAGGAGGTGGCGGGATGGGAGAGAGAAAGGTCCTCCCATCCCAGCCGCCGCAGGAGACGCCCCGGGCGTCGAGAGCCACGTGACAACTCCCGGCCACCGTAGGCGCGGGCCTGCGGACGGTGAGTAATGGGTGACTCACCGTCCGATCAGCACCAGACCCGTGCCGGACGGCGCGTATATGTTCCACGCGCGCCTCAAAGAGATGTCAGCATACGAAGGGGCCCCTCAGGGCCAAGCCTGCCGGGTAAGCGGGATTGTCCGAAAGGGTCACCGCTACCCCTATAATAATGAAGTCCCTCCGGTAATGCTGAAGTGAAACAGATGTAATTTTAGAGATGGATGTTAGACATGGATGTTAAAGTTAATGATAAATGAAAGTGAACGAAAATAGAGGCAGCCTCGACTAGCATAGAGCTAAAAGCGGTTGCATATTTTATGAGATAATTTATGGTTAATATTTAGGACGTCGCGTCGGCACATGGTCAACTAGTTACATTGACAATTTATACAGCAATTTAAGTTTAAATACCAAAATAAAATAATTTGCTAAGCCAAAGAGGCCAAGTCAGTTTTAATAAGCCACACCTTTATTAAAAAAAAAAAGTTTTGACGGCACAAATATTGGTATACGGTAGATACAAAACAGCCATAAGTTATTGTACAATGTATTTTATTCCCCCAAAGCCACACAGGAATCACTACCCAAAAACATCACTAACAACGCAATAACGAAACATCACTGTCAGATAAAATCCGCACCACATCGCCCCGCACCGCCTCGCATCGCTCCGCACCGCACCGTTTCGTACCGCATCGCACCGGAATCCGTCAAATTACGGAAAGTAAAAACGCGGCGAGTTTCGCTTTAGCCGGAGTGCTCGGGAAATGGATGGGGTACGGAGTAGGGATGTCACCTGGTGCTTTTAATAAATTACCTATTAGTATAGTAGGTACTGAAGTTATGTCAAAATGCGACATTCTTGTGGATGTGTGCTATCTATTTTGACGGAGTTGAAGAGGAAATGTTGATTGTATCGAAATTTTGTGACGAAAATGGACGAAATATTTAGCGTATTTGGAAAGGTTACTTGGAATTTGTGTTGTGTGATGAATTCTTGTTCCTCTGTTTTACATCAACACCGCACCACTCGTAGGTAACCTTACCAGCCACATAGCTAATTATCTATACTAATATTATAAATAGGAAAGATTTGTATTTTTGTGTGTATGTTTGTAATGAATAAACTCAAAATCTACTGTGCCGATTTAATCATTAGAAAGCTTAGTTTTCAGGGAGTGCCATAGGCTACTTTTTATCCCGGGAAAAATAACAGGTCCCGCGGGAAAGAATACGGGAGCGAAGCCGCGGGCAAAGTGCTAGTAGTTAGTAAAAGGCTTTACAGTAAGTAACCTTATCAATTTTCAATGTTTAACTACGAAGAAAAAAATAAACAACGTCTACTAACAAATAGACTTTGCATTTTAAATTCAAATTCATTATCTCTTTCCCTCCCCGTCTCACCCATCCATGTAAAAGCGTTTCAGTATTCAAACAACAAACTTTACACAAAGTTAAAGCAAAGTTAAGTTAATGAGAAAGTTAAGAACACAAGTACAGAGACACGAGACAACCCTAAGGCTGGGTGAGGTGAGGGGGGCGTGTGAAACTTTAGGCCCGTGAATTGTATTGTTGACGTAACTTTCAAAGTGTGTGGGTGTGTGTCTGTGTGTGTTCAGTATTGATTCACTGATAAGAATGGCTTTAGTCCTCTTTGAGCTATTTTGATTGCTTCCTTAGTACGTTAATGTTGTATTGATGAGTAACTGTGTGGGTGTATGAGAGTGTGTTAATTCATTGATGAGAATGGCTTAAAATATTTTTGAGCTGTGATTGCTTCGTTTGTACTTTTATTTTGAAAATGAGTGGGTGAATGTGTGTGTGTCAGAATTGTTTCATTGATAAGGATGGGTTAGCTAAGAAGATTTTTTGCTGTTTTTATTAAGATTTGTATTGTTGTTGTTACTTTTATGTGGGTATGTGTGTTTGTATGTCGTCAGTAGCGATTCGATGGATTTCTTTGTGCTGCCGGGATGATTTCAGATGTATTGTAAGTAAAAGTGTCCGTAACATATTTCGTTAAAACTTTCAGTAAGATATTGAAGCCCAAAATCTACATGTAGGTTTTATGTCTATCCCCAATCGTTACCAAGCAAAGTACTGTCACCCACATGGGAACAGTATGACTTTAACCTTATATCAGTAACGGATTTTTTTTTAGGGTGGGAAATCATTAAATGACTCTCCTGGGTGGAGCGGAAGGAAGACTCTTACTAATAAGAGTCTGACACTCCCTTCCGCTCCAACAACCATGTTCTACAACCCATCCATGTTCATTCCTAAGCCCTTAGTTTTCTGGGGCAGCGGTAACCTTTTGGGACAATCCCACTGACCAGTAAGGGCTGCCAGTGCCGGATTAAGCAAGCGCGGGGCCCGTAGCAAATTCTATTCTAAAGTGGTAAAAAAAAACTCTCAATACGTTTATTTGTTATCTATAGGTTTTGTTCTTTGTATCGGTTCTCCACATATAAGTGCCTTCGTAGCATCAGCTCTGGCGGACCACCCAGTCTCCGACAACCTTTTCAAAGTAACACACACACCGGAAACAAAAAATGCATTTCTACAACAGTCTGCAGCGCACTTAGCAACTAAATTTAATGAATGTGACATCAAGTACATTCATTACACCTCGTCTTACAACGTGTCACTCAAAAAAATAACGTTTAGATAGAGATTGGTTTGGTTTTACGCGGGGCCCTGTTTCGCGCGGGGCCCGTAGCAATTGCTACTCTTGCAATATGATTAATCCGGCACTGAGGGCTGCTTTGGTAGTTCAACTGTTACTAACAGACGTGTGGTTGGTCATACTATACCTACCATATAAGTAGGATTCCTATAATAACCACAACAATTAAGGGTCCTGGCTGGACATCATTGAAGGTAATTAGCTCGTGTGCCGGATTGTGGACCGCAGAATAATGTAATTAGTAACATAGGTACATTAGGTACAGGTCAGTAGCTACCCCAAACTGTCAAATGTTCCGAATTGAAAATTAACCTAATGCTCTTGTAATAAAGTTGAAAAACTATCGAAGAAATTTGACAGATTGGGATAGCTTGATGTGCTGGGCTCCGTACAAAGGTGATTAGGTGGTGGACTCATGGGTAACATGGCTAATTGCCTAATATGGGTGTCGGGTGCCTATTAGTGCGTCTGTTTGTTGTGGAAAGGGCAGCTAATCAATGCGCCATTGCAAGTGTAAGGATGTTGCTGAAGTCGTTGTGTATGAAAATAAACAAAAACTTTTTAATGGATTCTGAATCCGATCTATCGCCTTGTATTTCTGTCCCCTTAAATATATCCCGAAATTGGTTTTTGAGCAATGTGGCAGAAAATACCAATTTCATTATATATTTTTGGATTTTGCAACGTTATATGTAACAGAGGATCTGCATACTGCCTAGTATAGGTTCAGAGGCCAGAACATCAAGTTACCCCATCTGTCAAATTTCATTGTTAGTTTTTCAACTTTATTACAAAAGCATAAGGTTCATTTTCAATTGGGAAAATATAGTTTGGGATAGCTTGATGTGCTGGCATCTGTACAGTCACGAGCACCAATATGTATACACTTGGAAACATTCATAGGCGATTTTCTCGTGGAATAACAATAACTTTGTGATAATAGAACCTATTTCATATTAGTATGGGTTCCCAAATACTAAGTCTGCAACGACATAAAATTCCAATAAATGCAGAAGGGGAAAATCACTTTTTTAAGTTGCTCAGTGTATACATATTGGTGCTCGTGACTGTACATAAATTATCTGTTTCAGTAGAAACTCAATCTAAACAAAACTAAATAAGAGACTAATGAGTTTAACTTGTTAAAAAAAAAATAAGAACGCCACTAGACAAAACAATAGCATTCAGACCTAAAGTCGTGTGTTTCTGTTTATAGAATAGTTAAGTGAGGCGCTCTTAGCAAGCAATAGTTTGGCAGCGACTTAGACTTAACGAGACTAATTAGTCGACTAGACGTCTACGAAATCTTTTATCTCAGTCTAAATTTAGAATTGAAATAAGATATTCAATACTATTGTCTGTACAGTAATGTACAGAGGCCAGCACATCAAGTTACCACAATCTGTAAAATTTCTTTGATAGTATTTCAACTTTATTACAAAGATATAAGGTTCATTTTTAATTGAGACAATTTGACAGTTAGGGATAGCTTGATGTGCTGGCGTCTGTACTACATAATGTATACCTTGCTGTTTATTTCATGGACTACTAGCGTCAGCACGCGACTTCGTCTGCGTGGATGCCGGAAATTGTAACATTATTGATGTTTTAGTAAGGATCCCTATTGTTTTTTGAAAATCAAAAGTCATTTATTCAAACTAGGCTGAAAATCAGCACTTTTTGAAGGTCAAAGTTACATAAGACAGTCCCCCAAAAACGTCCACCCTTCACCACTTCCTAGTGCTTTAGCTGGGAAGAAGAAGTGGCGCAACAAACTCCCCAGCAGCACAGCTGTCTGTTTAGTTGGAAGAACTTGATTAAACACATTTATCAGAAAATATAATATAGCCTATTTCACCCGGGGATAGTGTAGCTTTTCAACAGTGAAAGAATTTTTCAAATCGGTTCAGTAGTTTCGGAGCCTATTCGATTCAAACAAAAACTAATCTTTCCTCTTTAAAATGTTAGTATTGATTTGCAACGAAAAATTAGCCGTATCGAAACTTGGGATAACAAAACTACACTGAGAGCATGCAAAACTTTTATTTAATTCCAAAATTAGAATAAAAATAGTTTTTGGGTATTGGAAATTTATTTGGCATCTATGTTTAAGTGAAAAGCCGATTGAGTTCATTTCCAATGATAATGGATACTATGCTCTAGTACATAAAATTGTTTGTTATTTGATGTAAGTATAGATTTCGAGGATTTATGATTTTGTACGTTACGATAAAAATAAATTTTATTTATGGGTCGTTCTTGTCTATGTGTCATTCTCAATGAATAGTTTAAGAATGTATTTCGTGTTAACAGTGGTGGGCCAGTTGTGACGGCCACTACTTACGAGTCGTAGGTCGTAGGTTCTAAACCAGCCAGCCACAATAAAAGTCAAAGTCAAAGTCAAAACATTTATTTCAAATAGGCACAATAATGGCACTTTTGAACGTCACAATGAACAAGAAATAGAACTGATTCTAGTCGCCCCTTCCAAAAAGTAGTTTCGTGTGGAGAAGAATGGGCAAGAAACTCCACCGTTACTCTTTTAAAATGTTTCACAATGTTTTGTATACATGTATTATAACATTATAATTATGTGAAGACGATGTACCCAGAATAAAAACAATACATCACAAAAGGTGAAAAGAAAAACACATGTAGCAGTGGCAAGTAAACTTAATTATGTCATAAGTGCATGGTGCTCACATATTTACAAAAAACTTAAACTAAAGACTTTTTTATAAATTATATCATCGCTTCTGTTTTCAAAGCGGCGAAGGAATACATCACGAGGAAATCAGCGTGTCGTACAATCACCTAGCACTGGGCCGTGTTGTGGATTACGGCTCACCCTCTCTCACAGAGACGAGGCCAGTGTTCCAGCATTGAGAACATTATAGGCTGATCATACCTTATACCTATCTATACCGAACTGTTATCAATCAGTAAATATACCTAGACTTAAATCTGAAGACATTCAGGGAAACTCGATCACAACCAAAACAACACGACAGAAACAAAAAATACTTTTTCTCTCTCCCAAATTGGAAAGGAAATCGAATATTCAATGTTACCGTCTGCTAGACATAGACAGCTTTTAGCTGATTCTCAGTCGTTTGGCAGCAAACAGATGGCTAACCTAATTAGCTGTCTAGGCTTTCAGCCAAGGACTGCTCACATGTGGCAAAACATAGGGTGTGGCTTTCACGTACGTCTTTTGTTTTTATTTTTAATCGGATTTTCCTTGATTGGAGGCATTTTAAAAAGTGCTAGACAATGTCAAATTGTGTAACGAAACTCGATTAATATTCCCATACAATACATTGACAAGTGCCGTTTATGACAAACCGAATCGCAGAGATAACGAATTGTTCGATCAACAATTTTCGAAATCGAATCGACACAGCGATTGACAGTTGTCCAGGCCCCCTGATTTCATTTCTAGAATAACGTTTGATAACTAGCAACAAGTAGAAACTGTAGGTGCAACTCAGCATAACCCTTCAAGAAATACAGGCGTATTGCTATGTTACTGTACTGTGTGTTAAGTATTTCATAGTGTAAAAGCTTGACAAAAATGGAGTCAATCGATGGAAAATGACCAAACTCCTAAAGAGTAAAAAAATGGGACGTTTATTTTTATAAACCATGCCGTAAACACACACCACAATTATCGTTATGTACCTAAATAACTGCCTATCAAGTCATAAATCTAAATTATGAGTGTAATAACAAGCTACTATCTATAATTCAACCAACATTTAGGGCAGTGACACACTCGGTTACCTAAAAATATTTCCTTAACACACAACTACCTAATAGACTACATTATAAATGAACTAACCCTCTCAGGGTAAATCACAGATTGGGCGATATATTGTATGACCCTAACAAAAAAGGATACAAGCAATGGCCTACTGACACAACTAAGGCCCCACGTCCCCTTAAAACAAAGTGAAATAAAATAATAAACTGAAATTAATAATAATAATATCTCTTTGAAATACGCAGTAAATTAATAAAACACGTAATCTGTTTGTATAGTCTCATATATTGCGAATCAATAAAATACAGCAAACATAGATCCACTGGGACATAAGTTAGCTGACTCACCTCTGGATGGCCCACCAGCCAGAGTCATTTTGTAACACACAAAGTAGGCAAATAAATGTTATTCTTATTCTTATTCTTATTCACTAGTTAAAACACGAAGACTTCTTCATAATTCTACTTTATGTATAAACCTTACGAAACATATTCTATAAATGATGTTGAAAACTTCATCAAAATCCGTTGCGTATTTTAGAAGCACACACAGTTTTACAGATAGGTATGATACGAAGACTGGCTTTAAATTAATAATATGTACATAACGTGATTGTACACGTTTGTTTTACTCTAATCACTTTATCCTACTTCAAATAAACGAGGTAATGCGTTTAGTACGTAATTAAGAAAAGTAAATGTTTGCTGCAAACATTGAGGGCTCAGCTCTTACTGGTTTTTGCTTTATAAAAACATTTAATTGGCTTGGACTTGGACTTTGACGTTTGTATGTTATTTACAATATTTGTTTTTTAATTTGTAAAGAAATAAATATTTATACTTAATTTTTCTATTGCATCTAACACCAAAGGTTGACTGGTAGAAAATCACCTTTGTATATTGCTGTGCTTGAAGTATTAAATAAATAAAATAAAAAAAAACAAAAAACGACTGACTATACTTGTGAGTGTTTCTAAACAATTTATGTTTCTATAAAGTTCCCACTAATACTGTTCATTAAAGAATCCATAATTAATAACCCAAATAAGTAAAAGTAATAAACACGTTCAAATTCATCATCATTATTATCCTCTATCAGATTTTACTCACTACGTATCAGGCCTCTCTTTTCATGTACAGAACACATCAAGTTACCCCAATCTGTCAAATTACTTTGATATTTTTTCAACTTTATTACAAGAGCATAAGGTTCATTTTCAATTGGAAATAAATGACATTTTGGAAACGCTCTTGTGCTAGCTTCATCCAGTTTCTACCCGCGATGGCAATTTAAATAACCAATCTTATTTTAGATTAATCATAAAGCTAATTTTATTATTTGGACAGATCTGGGGCGTTAGGAGCTTGGCCATAATTGTTTCTGAAATGATAAACTAGGAAAAACAATTGGGTTTTCTTTTTCTGCCACGTCAAGTTTGTTGCCAGCCTCATCTTGAGATAAAAATGTCTGACACTTATCTAATAAAAGGTAATAAATGTGAGACAGACATTATGAGTTACTTTTTTTCTTCTTGAACTAGGTAAGTACTCTAAGGAATACTTGAAATTTGGATTAAAAAAAGATAATTGAAACTGAAGATAATACACCAGTTTCTTTAAGAACTAATTTAAAATGCTGGTATAAAGAACACACAAATTCATGTAATTCAGACGATATTACGATAGACGTACATACATAGAATATATCTTTCAATATTAAGGATTATTAAAATAAATTTAAGCGACGTAAAAGCTCTTTTTCTAAAAAAATAAAACAGTAGAAACAGGAAGTTTCCTTTATTAACTAAAAACAAAACAAGGAAATTAGTAACAAAACTCTTTTCACCATTAACGATCCAAACGAAACACCGTCCTTAGATCTAAATAAAACAAACAAAAAAACACAAAAAAAATACAAAGACTTCCAGGGAATTCCAAAATAACGAAGCTAGGACCGAAAGTCGCTCTATTGGTACACACACAGGGTGTTACCCTCTAACAGGGGGTGGCTAGGGAGGCCCCACCCCCTGTGACCCAGAAACCACCCGGTGCGTACCCCGCCTTACGCCTAGTGCACGCCGTAAACAAAAATCTCGCGCGTTTTTATCAAAACCCGACCTTTTCAGATGTTGACTGGTGATTGTATTGTTTTAGTGTTTTTTTTACGAGTTGTAGCTTTGTTATTTTAAGCTTCTAACTTTTATAAAAAATATTACTCGTACACGTTTGTTTTAATAATATTACCTGTATGAAAATTGTGCTTAGGTATGTGTTATGTATTAAATGTTATGCTGAGTGCTTTATATAAAATTGAGTGCAGTTATTATAGAGTCCTATAAGTGGCTAACATACAAAAACATTAGATTTTGTTATATTTGGCTATCCAAATAAAAATAAAATTGCTTCGTAACTTCCTCCTACTAATAAAATCAAAATCGCTTAAAATGAAATTGTTTATTTCGTACGAAGGTACTTAATTATTTGGTTGAAGTGTGTTATTAATAATAAATTATTTACAAAGTCATTAACGTTTCAGATTACCGCCAACAGAAGGCGCTTATTGTGCGTTCATTTAATTAGCCAATTAATAATATTCTGTTAATTACGTACATTCGAAGTAAAATTTCAATTAGCAATATTATTTTTAGACTCTACAGTTTTAGTGGCTATTTAAAGGTAATTTCTTCGAAGCAATTTAATTAATTAATTTCTTTATTAAAAACCCATAAAACTAATTTTCTCAAAATATAGACAGAAAATATTTTTTTGAAAATAATTACTATAAATAAATTTCGTCGGTCATGCATTATTTTTCTACTCTGCCCTTTAAGACAAGTGCTGCTTATTTATCTAGCTACCTTATAAAAACCTCAGCAAAACTTTTCCGCCATTGTTGAAGGAAGGCATTCCTCTCTATAAAAACACCTTGCCCACACCCTGTTTGTATATACCTACCTACATGTAAAAAAAGAGAGGTGTCGGGGGACACTCTGTGAAACGAACTTACTTTCATTTTTGCATAAATAAAAAGAGGTTTTTTTTTGACAGTCACGATACGTAACGAAAATAGTTTAAGGAGGTTTTCCAAAAAAAAGTATCACAAAAATAATAAATTCTTTTTTCAAAATTATATACAGTACCACACGAGAAAAATGAGTGACACAATTTCAAATATAGCCGCGCTCGTGCAGGATCTTACTTAATGCCGTAATGCCACAATACCCGGGAGCCGTCAATGTCGCGTTCCTAACAGGATTACTTGTAAACCCGCACAGCTGTGGTTTAATTAATTATGTACTGCGCCCTATTTATTTTAGTACCGTTATTTATGTAGGAATCTGAGATTTGTGCTACATCATACATCGCTCTACGAGATGAAAACGACGTAATTTAAGTTTTAGAGAAATAGCAAAACAAGTTTTGAAATTCTGACACCTCCGTATTATTATTTCGTGATTATTTACGTCAGTGACTAAGGTCCGTATTACAGAACGTTCCTCAAGTCTAGTTTGATTGCCAATCAGTCGATCTCAGTTTAAATTTAGATTCAGTGCTTGAGCATCTTTCTTATTCCAGGACGGTAATCAAACTATACTCAGTTGAATCGACACTCAAATCTAGCCTCAAGCAGAGATGTCTATTGTCTATACAACAGTCAGTTTTCATTTACGATTTATTTTATTTACCAATTTTGTTCTGATCTTCAATGCATCAGAAATATTAAAATATACCATAAAAAGCTCAACTATTTAGGAAATCTGGGTTTTTACTTTGTCCTGAATACTATAATCCCGCATTTATTGAAATAAAGGTTTTTGAAGTAAAGTATAGTCATTTTAAAAGCAAACTTGTAGGTATCTATGCCCATAAATATCTATGATAATTAAAACGTCAGTACTGTCAAATACCTATAAGAAAATATCTGTTTGTTTACAACGTTTTTTGTGTTTCTTTTGCTGAATATAAATGTATACCAATTCATAAATGGCAAGACACAAGAAAATTGTTCTTGGGAAAAACCGCTAATAGAAATTTTGAAAGATTTCACACATGCACACGAGCAAAATGGCTGAATGTGTCCGTTCTGCGGAGAAACGTAATAGTTCCCTTATGATGCGAGTCAGTAAGTACCAATCTATTTTTAATATAAGTTAACTTATCAGTTTCCTACTGTTGAAATTATTAATAAAATACAATCCTATTTTATTACGACAGGAACCTTAACCTGCCTTGACAGCCACCACCACCACCACCACCATCAGGTGTTTAGCTCTCTTTGTAGAAGTTCGTGACGTCATGATGTCGTCGTTGTTCAAGATTTTTCTGAATACTTTTCTTTCCCAAAATTTGCTTTCTACTACCAGTACAGTTGGAGCTAATAAGTTAACGTTATTTTGTTATCCTATGGGGTGTCAAGAGTGGGGATTCCTCTCTGAGCATGTTATGCAAATGTTATTATGTTTAGTTTCAGATATGGTGACTCCAGTTAAAGCAGATCCAGATGATATAGAGCACGAAATAATAATGCCGCCCCAACAATTTAATACCGTCGATCTAAACCACATCCAAACTATAATTGATGCCAGCCAACATACCTATTCAGACGCAGATGAATTCACTACTACTACTAATACATTTTAATTTAAAGATAGAAGATAGATATTACTCAAGATTGATTATTGTTATTAAAAAAAAAATATTTTACATATTTTGGTTTTATTTATAAAAAATGAATAATATTGTAACCAGGTATAGGAATTTAGGAGTCGACACACCATGTATTGATGTTCTTTTTGTAGGTATGTGTTATAAGCACGTAAACCCTTAAATGCGTACTGCCTCCTCTGGTAGCGAAAGGTTGCGGCGTCATCAGATGATACTCTTTTTGCAGGTTGAGAATGTCCACGTTTATTGGAACCCTTGACGACATCCTTCTGTTCGGACCAGTGCGCTGTAACTGGTTGTCCAGTCATTCGTCTCACTCCCGTACATTTTTGGATATTTAGCATTTTGCCTTTCGGGCTTACATTGTGTTCTTACAGAGGTATGAGGAACAGGGTGACAAGTTTACTCATCCTGAATAGAAAAGGGAGGATCCTCTGACCAGACGGGTGTTGTGTCTGCCCGACTATTGATGTCGGGATGTTGATGAGGCCAGCGCATAAAAACGTAAACATAATTTGCAATTCTGGGGCTATGGGATGCCTACGGTTGTGTAGTTGATACCTGTACCTACCTCTTTTTGGAGTATTCACAATTGTATGAGAGAGGAACGCCATAGTTCAACATTCTATTTGAATTGTTATTGAAAAAAATATTGTAGAATGTGTTATTGTTGTCTTTATTTATTTGCTCAATACATTAGGGTTGTTACATAATATCAAATAATCCTTGGAGATGCTACCATTTTGGCATGCAAACATTGATCCATTGATCACACAGAAACAGTTCATCATCAAACACAATCATGGATGCACAACCAAAATATATCAGCTAGAAAATCCGATACGGAGTAATAACATGTAATATTCAACTTCTCCAAATGTTTCTTTTAACAATGATCCTATTTCAATTCCACTATAATTGCTTTAAAAATTTGACGCAAATAGACTGACATGACATGTAACAATCTCTGCTCAAGCGCGGTCCCGACCACACTTGGGTGATGCTTGGGTTCGATTCACGAACTGAGTAACGTTCTAATATAAAGCCAAACTCGGCTGAACTATGATCAATGAATCTATGCTTGAGGAACGTTCTAAAATAAAAACTTGACTCAAAACTAGTTTTAAACAGAGATCAGTGCTTGAGTATCCTTCTGTAATACGGGCCTAAGTATGTGTATTTTCGTTTTCAGTCATTTTATGACGATAACTCAATTTTTGTTTTTTTTAAATTTTGTTATTTTCACCTAGGTGCGACATGGCTGATATTCTTTGGACGCCAACTTGGATCTTTTGAAGGAACGATATCATCAATATCGATTGATTGCAAGGTTATCGATTGTGTTTTAAAGCAACAATCATCATTATTCTCCTGCCCTTATGCCAGGTTATTTGTAATCGTCACAACGTCATGTCTTTAGCTTCGTTCTTTATTTGTCGTCATCTCTGTTTTCACCTTCTTTCTAGCCATATCATCTTTCACACACTCCTTCCAACATTTCTTTAGTCTTCCCTTCTTCTTCTTTTTCGTGTGGTTAGTGACTAACCTGGTGTTAGAGTTTTTATGCTGCCCATGGGCCTCTGACTTATCTTTACATGCTGTTGAGAAAAATCTCTCAGACATGCTGGTCGGTCGGTCTTTCCTTAATCTTATAGATCCGTACTCATAACTTTCGTATGTACTTTTTCCTCGCAACATTCTTGGATTGCTCCTCTTAACAATATACCATAGGCTTTCAAAATCCACAAATAGATTAATTTTATTCCAAAAACAAGACCCTGGCAAGACTGTTTTAATGGCTGGCTCGCCAGATGTTTTTTACACTGGCAAGCTAAGGTGTAGGTGCATCGCGTGTATTAAGCTCCCCCTCATATTTAATTGTAAATACCTTACTAATTATGATGCCAGCTAAGGGAGAGTAATGAGGCTGGCAGGAAAAATTTAAAGGTGTCTATGGCTCACAAACGCGAAAGGCAAATTCAAATTTTCTTAAGTTTTGTGCAATATGCAAGTCAGTATCCGGGTATTTGTTGATAAAAATATGCTTCGCGGTCGTCGCTAGTAGGTAGTTACGTATTAATAGAATTGTTATCATTAAAATCATCAAAATCCTGGCGCTTTCTTTAGTGAGAAATATCTAATGGTAGCTATACACGTGGGCAAGACTTTGTACCAGTAAGCAAAACCACAAATAGCGCAAAAATCTTTCAACACACGTTACGATGGTGTGGTATGTTAAACTATTGCATGTAATGTTTTCTTTTTTCGATCATCTACCTGCCTTTTCCCAACTATGTTGGCGTCGGCTACCGGATGCAGCTTAAATACCAATATATTACATGGAGCGACTGCCTATCTGACCTCCACAACCCAATAACTGGGCAATACGATACCTCTTGGTATGACTGGCTGTCAGATTTAGATTTTGCATTTTTTTGACCAATAAATGTTAAAAAACTATATACATATACTTGTGGAAGTTTTTTTTTATTTGAAACAAGTTAGGATGTGAAGCAAATTGGACGAAGAATTTGTTACAGAACCTTTGTTTTGACATACACTGTATCGAATTTTACGAATTCTGGCTGGCCACAAACACGTCACTACAACGTTACGTAGAACAACAGAGTGGCAAGGACACCGACGGACAACATATGGATTTAGTCAAAATGTATGGAACAGCATTTTTTTTTTAATTACCGACGAAGCATTTTAACGTAGGATGGTCCAGAAGCAAGTAGACGTACTTAATTAATTGTAAATTGTCCTTCGATGTCGTTGCCAAGCAGTATTTATTCGTGATATAGATATTGAAAACAAAAGACAAGAGCTTCAATAAAGTAATTTTGAATGCATCAATGAACTATGTAAGTTCAGTATAGCGCCTTCAGTAGTAGCTACATCACTGCCCTTCCCCTTGGAACTCAAAGGCGTGACGGTTATGGGCTGGAAGTGTCTCCATTGTTACGACGGCCATTATGTCTCTGTAGCTACTTATATTTCAGTGTTAATATAGAGCTAAGGCTGAGGCTACATGGATTTCTTTTCCATTTAGAAAAGAGAAGTGCGCTGACACGTTTTTGAATTCTTTAAACACATTTTATTTCTATTCTTATTTTTAAACTATCAATAATGTAGGTTTATGTGACTGCTGGCTGAACTATGCAGCGCCATTCTCACTTTTAAATATACTTTCATATATATTATACCTAGGTCTCTGTAAACTTTAAAGAACATCGAAAAGTCTAGCTAGTTGAAAATGTTCCAATATTACTGGCACCAGCATCGCTACAAGCCTTTTAAACTGTCAAACGCCAGATGGCAGCACAACCAAGACACTTTCGAGAAATCAGGTTAGTAACAGAAAAGTAACATGTAAAATTCGCGCCTTTAGATAATACTTTGAGGTTTGGACATAGTTTTTAAAGAAGGAGTTGACGGTGGTTTTTAAAAATGACATCTTAATAATGTTTGCGTGGTAAAACAAAGGACAGCTCTTCTAGTCTCTTCAAAAATGTAGCTTAAGCTTTAATGGGCGATTATGATGCCTGGTTTAACCTCTCAAATGTCGTATGAACCCCATAAGTTAATACGAAAAAATCTCTCGAAACGACAATAAATGTAACCGTATAAATCGTTGAGCTTTTATAAGCAAACGGCTTCTAATAGGCGAACATCTAATGGGTTAATAGCACTTAAGGAGACTATCTACTGCCTAGTACAAAGCTTCTAGCAGAGCACAATTTAGTTTTGCATCGAGACGCTAAGAAGAAACACAGAGCTCTGCAATTTGGAGTGTCAACAACATTCCGAATTCACCATTTCAGACAGCAAATGCTCTTGATTAAAACGACACCGTACTACACACACCAACCAAAACAACACACGTTCGACACGCAAATGATACTATAGTGCCAAAGGGACGTGCGCATGGCACGGTATTAGAACCTCACAGTCTGGCGGCCTATCTAAATGACGCCTTTGTTCGGCCACGTCACGTCCGCACTAACAGGATTACGTGAGTGACGCCATGGATAGTGTGGACCTAGCTTTATATTGTAATTAATTTTGCTGCGTTGTACGCACCGGGAATTATTATTTTGATTTTGGGTGATTGGATTACTTGCGCTAATTAATAAAAATTGCAACACGGCGCGGAAAGTCCAGTCAGCGTGAGGCACTGATTTTCTAGGATGAAAAAATGGTACATGATATGAAAGTCCACCGAAAATGTACATGCAAATCTACATGCAAAAAAGTGGATGGATAGGACCTTGATCTCGACATAGCTAAATTATTAAAGTGCATTTTTTCCCACTCATCTTGTGCTGACCCTATTAATCTTCCTCCTTTCCTGCCCTACCTTTCAACAAAGTACACATAAATATTGAATGATGGACATCTGAAAATATTTTCCTTAAATAAGAAAAAAGGTTCCATTCAACAATGTACACATCTGCTAGGGAGGCAACGTAGTCTACACACATATAAATATTGTGGAAAATATATTGCGAAATTCTACCAAATATGTCAAACGCAGTTCCCAAGTTCGACGCAAAACTTATTAAATTAATGACGTCACGACACGTCATCCGAAAAACGTTTCGCCTGAGTGCGGCCCTGTGGCGAATTAATCCGACATGTTTTGTAGGTCAGAGCTTGTTACGAGAAAAGCGGTCATACGTCACACGTCATAAGAACTGTTTTCCAATGTGTCGGGTGTTACAGTGATGTATGTGGTATATATATTTTATATTATATCTTGTCGGGATCGATAAGACCGTTCGTAGGGATGTGCCTATGTTGGCGGAGCGAGTGCGAATTTTAAGTAGCATTTATGAGGGATGGAACGGTTCGTTCCAATTTACGATGCTGGGAAAGCGTGGTAAACAGGCTAGGCTTGATGGCTGAATTTGAATCTAGCCTCTAGATTCAATAGGGGAACTATTGAATCTAGAGGCTGAATTGCGCTATTTGACTGAACCTGAAAGAAGCAGAATGTCGAATCGTTCTTTGATGTCATTTCAAAAGTATTATTTTTACTTTTCTGAGTCTTGTTGTGTTAAATTAATTAAGCTTTGCCTAAGTTCTTTCTTACAATAATACCATAGATTGGAGAGGACCATAGACTGAAGAGTAGGGGTCCCTAAAATACTATAGTAAATGAAACTAAATACCAAGCCACAAAGCTACCTATATAAAAACCTTACAACACGTCATATGTGATGTAAGGTTGTGGCAGGAGGAGAAAAATAGAGTCGGTAATATTTACCGACTCTATTTTTCTCCTCCTACCACAATAAGATAATAAGATGAATCACTACAGTTTTTCTTTCATTCTAAATGAGGAATACTGTTATCTGTTAGAGCATCGAGCTAATTACATTTTCCATTAGCTCTTCGTTTTCTCTAATTACTTTACTGGTCGTTATTTTCGTTGACTCATGATTAAATATAACGTATACACGTTAAAGTATCTGCGATTCGTAACGGAGTACCTAAGTACAGTTAGTTACTTAAAACTGGAGTTAATTTACTGGTATTTAACTGTGTTTCGGATGTACAGAGGCCAGCACATCAAGTTACCTTAATCTGTCAAATTTCTTTGATAGTATTTTAACTTTATTACAAAGATATAAGATTCATTTTTAATTGAGAAAATTTGACAGTTAGGGATAGCTTGATGTGCTGGCGTCTGTACTAAGAGAGGACTGTCTCGTTGGTTATAGTGCACCGTAACTGCTGAGGTTGAGGTCATGTGTTCGATTCCCAGGTCGGACAGTGTTATTGGGTTTTTCTTTTACGAATTTTCCAGTAGCAGCCTGAAATCTGGATTTGTGCCCGGTTGATAGTAAAACTCAGATCATTTATTTAAAAAGTAAGACTTAGATCATTTATTTAAAAAAAATAACAATTACAAGCACTTTTTAACTGTCAAGGGAAAGATGAAGCTAAGCAATAAGCTCGCCGCTTATTACGTGCTGGCGAAATGTGGATGTTCTATAGGTACAGATGCCAGCACATCAACTTATCCCAAACAGTCAAATATTCCCGATTAAACATGAACCTTATTTTTTCGTAATAAAGTTGAAAATCTATCAAAGGAATTTGACAGATTGGGGTATCTGACGTTTGTGCACATCTGCCTAATCATTGAAGAACACAGGTAAAATCTTTGATTATGTTTACGTATATATGTTTATGTGAAATCAAAGTCGAAATAGTTTTAAATACTTGTACATAGAACATATGTTCTTTTTAGTTTTAGTGTAAGATTATATATTGTATTTACCATTTTGATTAATTAATTCTAAATAAAATTTTAAACGTTCCAAAAAAAAAAGTCGAAATTGAATACGAAAATCAGATCTGTAAATTCGCAATTCGTTTTGCCACATCACTAGTAATAAGCACGCCACGTATATCTGTTTATATACTAATATACGAGTATATATACGTATTATACCTAAACATATATATACGGGAAGCGGATGTCGTTACAGTTAAAGGAAGATGTTTGGATGATTAATTGAACGATTATGTAGGTCGGTTTTGGCACGAGATAAATGTGCTTTTGTCTTGTGTTTGTGGTTTATGTCTACTCATAATCTATACATACATGTTTCATCTTAAACTTTGTGGGGCCATTGCCAGTGTCATATAGAGCAAAGGGTAGCTTGAAGGTGTTCATAAATACAGACGTGAACTACTAAAGCGACCAGTTGGTCGACTGTAAAAATCTCAGCGTGAAAACTTGGTCGCGAGTGCTACTGCTTAACCGGGATTGTCCGAAAGGGTTACCGCTACTCCGGAACATAAAGGGCTAAGGCAGGAGCATGTACGGGTTTTAGTCAGTAAGAGTCTGACACTCCCTTCTGCTACACCCAGACCGGGAGGCGTCACTAAATGATTTCCAACACTAAAAAAAAGGGCCTAGGTACTGCAGAGTTTAAAATCAAAGTCAAAAATTTATTTGTAAATTCAGAAGTTCAAAACGTTTATATCCACGACCGGACAAAGGTTTTCCAAGAAAATAATAATAATTACTAATAAGATAATATAAACTTCTAATCACCTATACAGTAATACGTGTTTCCCTTCACTTTCAAGAACTCCAAGTACAGAGGCCAGCACATCAAGTTACCACAATCTGTCAAATTTCTTTGATAGTATTTCAACTATATTGCAAAGACATAAGGTTCATTTTTTATTGAGAAAATTTGACAGTTAGGGATAGCTTGAAGTGCTGGCGTCTGTACAAAACAAGATTAACATTTAAACATAAAATGACTCTTTGTAACAGACAAGTTATTTTAAACTACTATTAGTGAGGGCCGATCCCCGGTAGAGGGTGCCGTGAAGGGCGATCAAAAGATTATGCTGTTTGATTGACTGTCCTGTTACCATGGTAACGTAGAAACTGGGTCTCTCAAGGATTATCAAAACATTGGTAATTTTTTATTGTAACAAATATGTCAAGAGCCATCACTAGGATAATTTATTACGAAAGGTATATGTATGTGTATAAATAAAAAATAAATAAATTTCATTTATGTCACCCAAGTTGATTGACTGCGGAGTCCTGTTATCATGAGAACGTAGAAACTGGGTCTCTCAAGGATTATCAAAACATTGGTATTTTTTTATTGTAACAAATATGTCAAGAGCCATCACTAGGATAATTTATTATGAAAGGTATATGTATGTGTATAAATAAAAAATAAATAAATTTCATTTATGTTACGCAAGTTGATTGACTGCGGAGTCCTGTTATCATGGTAACGTAGAAACTGGGTCTCTTAAAGGATTATAAAAACATTGGTAGTTTTTTATTGTAACAAATATGTCAAGAGCCATCAATAGGATAATTTATTACGAAAGGTATAGGTATGTGTATAAATAAAATTCATTTATGTCAGGCAAGTTTTTACACTTATGTACGTATTATACTAGGTTCTGCTAGTGGCTTCGCCCGCGTGGGTGTCGGAAATAATTCCACGGAAACGTATCATTGGGATGAAAACTCATCCTATGTGCTATTCCGGACTATAATCTATCTCTGTGCCAAATTTCATTCAGATCCATTCAATCGTTCTCGAGTAAAAAACATACATCCTCACACACATCCATCAAAACTTTCACATTTTATAATATTAGTAAGAAGTAAAATTATGAAGTGAGATAAACTAAATATTAAAAAAATATACATAACAAAAAAATTGGGTATGTTGTCAAGTCGTAAAAACCATCCAAAGCAGGGGCGGGTCGCTAGTGTAACATATATATAAAGAAAATAATTTCCTATTAGATCAAATGAGAAAATATATTTTCGCTCATTTCTTGTGTTCCGTTCGACATGGATAGTAATTAGCTTGATTACCGGGACTAATGCAAAAACGCGCTCGCTACACGACTATATGAGAACATACTAATTAATATAAAACAAAGGAAGCTCTTCATGTATTACGCTTTCTATTATTAACGGGATTAATAGAACTAAAGGGGAGTATGGGCATCATTGTTATTAAAGAAAAGGTAGACTTACTAAAAGCCTTTTAATTAAGTAGGCCTATCACAGTTTACTGCTGGATGTAGGCCTCTCCCACCCAGCGATCCGAGACACTAAGTCAAAGTCAAATCATTTATTTAAGAAAGGCACTTTAGAACGTCAAAATGAACAAGAAATAGAATTGATTCTAGTCGCCCCTTCCAAAAGGTAGTTTCGTGTGGAGAAGATGGGCAAGATTCAAGAAACTTCACAGTTACTCTTTTAAAATGTTTTACAATGTTTTGTATACATGAATTATAACATCAGGCAAAGGATATGTCTACTTTTCCTTACCTTCGGAGTAGTCTACAGGAGATCACGACAAGAGCATGGACAGTAGAAATGATTCTATCTGCTGATGATGCTGTGATTACTGTCGGTCGTATGTGCCATTGCGCACGTTCATGATCGCAAATGATAAATAAATACTTTGCCAAGAATAGTGATTTTAATAAGGAAAATTATGGTATACGTAGAGAGGTTTATGGGCAGATAATACAGCAAGTATACGCTGGTAATTGGTTGTAAGAAAAATACTACCTACAAGCATCTCTTTTCAGCTGCATTGTTAAAAGAAAATTGCTCAGCGATCCGCCCCTCCCTTGCAAGGAGTGAAGTTATTTCAATCCAATTCTTATAGAACTACGACAACACAACAGATTGTGGTTGATCCCAGCCAATTGAAAACTATCCCTTCTTATCCCGGGACGATCGATCCCCCGGGATCGCGGAGCCCGAGAAACGGGATCTCAATATCCCGTTCTTACACGTTGAGCAGCCGCACGACGTGTAAGGGCTGGATTAAGTTCAGCACTTTCATTTATTTTGGGATTGATAGTACTGAAAGTGGTATTCTAGGGAAATTGCTTTTGTTGTAATGAAATCATTTCAAAAAGATGGGACAAATAAAGGCAAATTCAAAATACAATGTCTTAGGTTAAACGAGGGACATATTTTTAGTCATGAAAATGAACAACTTTAACTATGGGACCAACTCTGAACAATGAAAAAAATATCAGCTGTTTCATACATTTTGAAAGAAAGAAAATACGTTTATTTGCGGCAAAAAAAGAACAAGCAGCAAAAAAACAAGTTGTTGGGAAATATACGTCACATCCGGCATCCGCGCGAAACGGCCATCGCTCAGCATAATGCATCGACACAAATTGTTTGAAAACCTGAACAGCTGATAATTGTTTCGTAAGTTCTTTTCCCTAACGCACCTAACCCACTGACTGACCCATCCACTTTTAACTTAACACGCTGTATATGTTTTGAACTACGTACCTAGTTTTAGAGGTACAGAAACCGTAATTCCTTAATGGTTGTACGAACTCCTCACACATGACCTTGGATTTGATATCGATTTCACCTGATGGTGAACAATGATTTGGTCAACGATAATAATAATAATAACGATAATATCCTTGGTCATTTCACACAACGCCATATAGTCCGAAGCTAAGCAACCTTTTTGTAGCAAAACCTTTTTGTAAATACATACATAATATTATAGATAGAAAAACATCCAGACCCGGAACAAATACTTGCAGGTCGTACAAATATTTGTTCCGTGCGGGAATCGAACCCGCGATATGCTGCGCAGCAGTCAATCGCTCAACCACTGCGCCAACCGTGTCGTCAAACGACACGGACGATAGTGCACGTTTGCCTATTATAGCAGTAACCCATCCACCCGGCGCCCAGGGAACAGCTACAAAGAATCATACTATCAGCATTAGTACAGGGATGCTGTACGTTTTTATTGGTACTTAGGAGAACACCCGATTTTGTAGAAATCTCACCGTGAAAACTAAAGTGAAGTGAGCGTGAAGTGAGCGTGAAGTGAGCGTGAAGTGAGCTGTCGAACCACTTAATGCTAGGGATTGACACTTGACCGTTTAAAACTCACTTCACATTTGTTTTCGCCGTGAGATATGTACAGAATAGCACTACTGGTACAGTCAACTTTACGTAATACTTTGACATTGACCGTGTTTTTGAACATCGTGCGGAAACCGGAATGCCCGAGAGATATTTCTCAACAGCATGTGATGCTAAGTCAGAGGCCCATGGGCAGCATTAAAACTCAGACACCAGGTTAGTCACTAACCACACGAAGAAGAAGACCTTGTTTTTGTTTCGTAGCACAGCTGGTTTTTCATTGTTCAAGTATTATTGACCGTACTGTCAACAGCAAAAGTAGATGATCAAAATCAGAAATTCGAAACTAATGAACGGAGTTCACGAATATATGGCAGCTGTACTAGTAGTAAATGTTTGGTATAATTTCCAATCACAAACTTTTGAATCACTCTGACACATCTACTTTTGCTGTTGACTGTACGTTTTCTACCAGGGATCATAATGCAGTCAAAATATTTGTCTATGGTCTCTTCTATTATTTTAAACAAACCAGAGACCATCCAATGCAAGTTTAGTATCTCTTAACCCCGATCGCTAATCGTACGTCGGTACGTAAGTGTTCTGATGATTACAGTTATAATAACCGACAACTGATTGTACAGTTACTGTGAAGATAGCAACTTTGAAATGCGGTAGTGACAGTGACTTGCCACTTGTTTATTTACAATGTCAACTACTACTGGCTAAAGGCCTTCTCATAAAGAGAAGGAACGTGAATCGATCTTCACAATTCGGTATTTGAAAGGGTAGTCAATAACGTTACTTTTTATAAACTTTCAAAACGCGGAATTTGTACGTGATTTGTATGAAGTATAACAATGTGACGTCATAGATTTTTAGAATCAAATGGAATACTTATTAGTATTAAATGCAATTTTAAAATTATATCTTCGCATAATATTTAATTTCTGTAGTGTGATGGAAGTTTTTAAAATGAGCGGTCTTTTATCTATGTCATTTCATATTTTATTTTTGACCGTATGAAATAGTCAATTGTTCAAATTATGAGACCATCTTCAGACCACAAATTAGGGTTGTTTCATTACGATATTTGCCATCCAAAATGATCGGTGACTGAAACTGACACATGACATTGACAATTATACTCATGTGTCTATCGATGAGCGCCGTTTCAATAAAATGTTAATTTCATTAATATTAAGCCTTCATATGGAAATGATTAAGATGAATAAAAATACTGCTGCTCATATTATTGTAATTCCATTTTATCCCAGGGATCAGGCTTGTAATTAAATGCAAGTATGTAAATGTATATACCACCTTTTTCACTTTTTTTTTCGTGACGTCATCCCCTTTGTAACATTATGCACGGTCCCTTCCGGCATGACGAGTAACTTTGGCATCATTAATATTAATTGCGAAAAACGAATATAAGTTCAGAATATTATAAAAGGCATTATGATCCTTAATACCCGATTACAGCGAAGAGTGGGCTAGGTAATGTTTTCCACGTGTATTTATGAGTAGGTAGTTTGGTACCTATGGTAGGGTTGGCAGAAGATAAATGACTAGGTAAAGGTCAAATTGTTCAGATGCCGCAAATTTTGTGGAATTTTTATTGGGTATGCAGGGCTACGAACTTTTGCGTTGGGCTACGCTTTCTCTAGTTTTCAAAATCAAATACTTTTCCGATCCTGACTAGGTAATATTCTGTAATCATTGCAAGTCATAATCTTGATCGAATTATTACTTTTTTTTGTTGTGATGTCGGTGATAGGATGAACTTGATTAAGTATTATGGGGCAGTTGCTGCACCAAACAGCTGTTTTTTTTTATAACCGACGCAAAAATTTCAACGCAGCGAGGTTTACAATCATGCACTGAATCCATGGTAACCGGCTTCTCAATGTTCCTTCCACAATAATAATAATATCCTTGGACATTTCACACAACGCCATATAGTCCCAAGCTAAGCAACCTAATGCTTGTGTTATGGTAACGAGATGGCTGTTAAACTGCTTATATTCATTTTTTTTTGTAAATCCATACATATTGTAGATAGAAAAACACCTAATGTATAACAATAATAAATAAATCAATTTCATGATTTTATATGCCAGTCCTCGTATTCTATTTTCAAATTCCTAGCAGAACTCTTTTAGAAAATTAAATTCAAAAAGCGAGTTCTATAATGTTTGCCAAGAACTCCACTTGACAACCCTGCCTACAAGGCCTCAACTGGATTAGGCAAATGAGATGTCATTAGATTCGTATTGTCAGTGTCATAGGCTAACATCCAAAATGGCGGCGTGCTTAGCGATACCATAGATGTTGCTATTACACAGTTTAATGTCTTTACACGTTGTCGTTGGTAACAAGACTTGCTGTGGTTCTAGACGAGTTTAAGGAAAGGAATCCGTAATTTATGGTAGACAAGATATTTTAATTAAAACTTAGGCATTAGTAAAGTGATTTAAAAGGTCTTCAAAATAACTCCCATAATTGTTATTAAAAATATTCTTGAACACTGTAATGCTCCTCTTTTTGTGAAACTTTAATAATTTTTATTTATTATTAAATTGATACCTAGTAGGCGCGCTTGCCTTGAAGAAACCTATTCACTTAGTCCTTAGTGACTAACCCGGTGTCAAGTTTTTAAGCTGACCATAGGCCTCTGACTAAAAGACACCTGATTATAGCTATCGAGAGACACAGACAGATTTTGGAAACCTAAAAATACAAAATAACCAAATTATTGCGAAAAACCTTGATGTAGCAGTATAAAATGTAGAGTAAAGGCTTTTTGATCTTTTATAGACATTACAACTAATAGACAAATATTGTTACTAATAAACTAGCTATAGACATTGTAAAAAATTAACTTATTATTTAGCAAGAGTTGAAAACATAAATTGCATTGGTCTGATTAGTCTGACAACACTGTCATAATTAATGTTCTTTACCTATCAGTCATTTTCTTCAAAATATTTGTATGCCAGTCAATGGCCAGACATAATAAACATATAGAACATAACCCTAGTAGTAGCACCATTCTTGTATAGACGCAAGCACATCAAGCTATCCTTACCTGTCTTTACCCAATAGAAAAAGAACCTTACATCTTTGAAATAAAGTTGAAATACTATCAAAGGAATTTGACAGATTGGGTAGCTATCAAATTTTCCCAATTAAAAAAGAACCTTATGACCTCGGAATAAAGTTGAAATATTATCAAAGAAATTTGACACATCGGGGTAACTTGATGTGCTGGTCTCTGTACCATGTTTCTACGCAAATAAAAAAAAAACTATTCTTTTTCGGTATTCAACTATAAGTACTATAATCCTCTTGATAGCTTACCATTTTAGGATTACAGGATAAGCCATTTTGATTGGACAGTTAAAAGCTAGTAGTAGCTAGTATTTTTTATCGATATTCGTTTCATTTTAATCCTCTGTCACATTGGATGATTGGAATTCAATAAAAAAAGTTTCATATCATGACAAAATAAAGTGTTATTTATCATCTGACTATTGATGCCTTTTCCAATATTTATTTTTACACGCTTTATATTAGCTTCACCTGTATGTTTGTTTGTATGTTTGTAACCGACTCCTTTGGGCGTGATTTTTTTAGTATTCAAATGCGCAGATATTAAAGTAAATGAAGCAAAAGGAGTAGGTATGTGAAGATTGTAGTAGATGGCGTTCCGTTATTTCTGTCTACCCCCGTGGGAAGAACGCGTGAGTATAAGTATTGTGTATGTATATGTATGTCTGCCTAGCCTTTTCCCAACTATGTTGGGGTCGGCTTTCAGTCTAACGTGATGCAGCTGAATACCAGTATTTTACATGGAGCGTCTGCCTATTTGACCCCCACAACCCAGTAACTGGGTAACACGATACCATTGGTAAGACTGGCTGTCAGCTTTTCGGATTTAAGACGACCCGTAACGACTTTCAAAGAAGCACAAATGATAGCCAACGGCTTAACGTGCTTGCCGAAACTAGAAGGAGTTTCGGTATGAAAAGATGGTCACCCATCCACGAGCCAACCTCGGCATGCGTAGCTTAACCTGGATCGACCCATGCGACTGTTATTTCTTAGCCATGAGCTCCTCTGTGTATTTATGTGTACATATTCAATCGCTCCCAAGCTACTGCCTCACCCTTTAAATTCCACAAACAGCAGATACCAAAGTTTGAACATATCCTAAGTAAATGTAAGTTAATAACGAAGTCAGTCGTGCATGGAGTCCCCTTGACCTAGTGGCTTTGTGGTTCACATGTCGCTCGCTAGCTCGGGGTCGCGGGTTCAAAGCGTTCTACGAGATTGTATACTGAGAGTTATGCCATTTCCAATTAGATTAGGCATTTAGTCTTTGATTTATTAACGTTACATATTCATGAAAGTTGCATAGTAAAAGTAGAGCTGTATAAGGTGTTAAAAATGAACTGTTAGAATGTCGTGGGAGCATTGTACTCATCGTTACGAACAACGTTTACTATGGGATGAACCCTGAAATCGTGAAAAAAATATGAGCTGTGCCATACATTCTATTAAGTTACATGTGCAAATGTATGGAACAGCTCATATTGTTAATTTTTAACACCTTATATAGAACTTTGCTAACAGCTGATCAATGAGCTTGATATAGTATACGGGTGAGTCGTGGTTTCAGGGCAAATAAAATACATTTTGGAGACTCACCCGGTGAGTCTCCAAAATGTATTTTATTTGCCCTGAAACCACGACAGTAACAGAAATAAACATGAACAGAAATAAAGTTACAACAGCCTCAGTGAAAACAACGGAATATATAGAAACAACGTTCCAAAACAATATATTTAACGTTACACAACGAATTTCGCCGACACCTCAGCGCGAAGAAAATCAATACTTGACACGAAGACGAATGAGGGCTCGTGCTCGCAAGGTACGGAAATACGGAAGCAAAAAACCCCTTAAAACTACACATAAGAGGCTTTCAAAGTCTTTGAAAGTTTCGCACAATAATAATACGAAAAGTTTATTACTTATGTAGAATTCCTAAGTACGATGAATCGGCATCGGCTCTGCGGCCGCGCGCAGGAGGTCAATGACCGCGCTCGGAGACGGTTTGTCTCCATTGACACGGCACGAGATGACGTACGTGTTTTGTTTTTTTTTTCTACTTTTTTTGTCGAGTAAATTAGGTTGAACTGGTTTCGTTTCGCGGTATTAGGTGTGATATAATTTCAGGTTTGGCGTTAACGTACATAATATTGTTTGTGCAAAAAATGAAAATGTTATTTTTGTGGAAAACGTTGGGTGTAGAATTTTCATATAATTTTGATGAAATTATTAAGGAATAGAAATTGTAAGTATTCTGTATTTTTGGAACAAAATGCCTTATCACACGTTAGAACGAGAGCTCTACGGGAAAAAGTGTACCATTTTGGTGCAAGTATGAAAAAGCGAAAGAAACTTCGTTCCAACTGGATGTCCCACAACTCCTCTTGGTTTTTATGAAACTCAATACTTTACCCGCGTTTGGGAATACTACGAATAATTTATTTTGATAGTTCTTTATATTAACGAAAAAAAAACCAAAGTAACAACATTAAAATTTTGATAAACCAAAAACAAGCTCTTCTATAAACATATTTTCATAATTGCTTAATGTGATCGATTACGTATAATAGGTAGGTATTTGTATGTATTTACTTGCACACTGTAATTACTGCTTTCTAATTAAGAGAGAATCTCCTATGTATGTGGTAATAAAATTAAATAGGCTACGGTAATTAATTCCCAGCAGGCTTTCGACGTTTTCCTCTGAAAGGGAACGTTCCTATTGTGCTCATGAATTTTATTGTATGGCTACATGAATGTACCTAGGGAAATACATAAGCATTATATAAAAGGAAAGCAAATATTCTATGAACACGGTCTACGTAAGTAACAGAGCTATCATAGATTTTTTGTGAGGAAAATACAAAAGCGTTAACAAAAATATGAAATGAAATGGAAAAACACATTTTGCAAATGAGACATGAAGTATTAACTTGTTCCAGTGGCACCAGAGGCCTCATTATCCGCTGTTTAACGTTAAAAAGTAGCAGAAAATAGTTTCGAAATCATTACTGTGGAAGCCTCACTTCCTTTTACAACTATGTAGTGATTATGGCCCATAAACTACAGTGTTCGCCACCGCGCTAGTGTATTATTTAGTAGAACATTTCTGTCTGTAACCGCAACGGGTGTCCGCTGCCCATTGCGCGGTCGGCACTGCCCGACCCTCTGCGGTCACGGTTGGGAGGCGCAATGGATGTGTCGGTTTTATGGACAAACCGACGCTTGTTTTATTATTTTGTTGCATGTCTTCACATGTTGTTATGGGATGTGAATATGATGGGGTTTAAAGTTAAGTGTGTTTTATGGACCCCATCCATTTCATTTTAAATGGTTAGCTTTTGCAATGTGTACAAAGTTTTTTTTATAAAATAAAGAGATTAAGAACATAGCATGGAGTCAGTAGGCATCTATATTTGGCATTACAAAACGTCTAAGAGAATTCAAAATTATGAAAGGCATCACATTTAATCTTAAATCAATTGGGTAATCAATAAACACATCTGGTCAATAAAAGAAGATTGAGCTGTTACCAAATAAACACCATGTTACCCATAATGGCGCAGATGTGAGCATTACTATTCAATATGAAGATCCAAACGTGTGATACATACAAAACTATTAACATAAATTGGTTTTATGGCCATTTTATTACCTCAACCGACATTCAATTTAAATAAATACAATTGAAAATTGTCATTATTTTATATTATGATCTTGTTCTGTACTTGTACATAGATATGATGATGGGTTTAGATGCTGTTATAGTTAACGACTAAATAGTGGTTGGAATTATTTAGAACATTACTTGTAAGGCTTGGAACCAACCGCCAACCTTGGCATGTTGTATGTATAAATATTTTTATACCCCAGAGAAGACATAAAACAACGTTGATAACTACTTATAGTTAGAACATTAATTCAGTTTATTAGTCTCGTTTCCTTTCGGTAGGTAATATAAATTTATGATTCCTTTCCCCCGATGCCTGGTTTCTAGCACACGTGACAAATGAAATGAGGTAATAATATAAATTGAATTACATTACCGAATAGGTACCAACAAGACGACTTAAAAAGATTTTTTTTTCCTTTTCTTATTTTTTCTACAAAGGAACTTGAAAATAACTGAAAGTAAGTATATCAAAAGAAACACAACAATGAAGTTCGAGGAAGTTAGAAATAAAACGTATCGCGTGAACAAATGGAAACCATACGAAAAAACTTTACGATCAAGCAAAGGCCTTTTACGTTATGCAAGCAAGGAATATTATGTCTGCAGCCACTTAACCACCCCATAGCTGGGGCTAATGACATCGCTCACCCACTATCTGGGTTACTCGCCATATATAATAAAATATTCAGAATACTCCACAGCACCGCTATAAAATATTTATATGAAACATATATTTTTGATGACTCACTTGTTCGGACCTTGTGCTGCGAGAATAACATTGATAAATGAATGAAAGTTTCCAGTTTGAATTTGCTGTAGAAGAAAATGACAGGGAAGACAAATGAGAAACTAGAAATTGTGTTTGGTCTTAAGAAAATGTTTCTTTACTATCATTAAGTTTATAGTTTATTGCAGAGTAAAAAAGGCTATGCTGGTAATTGAGATAAGTGTGCTGTTTTAGATGCTGATGTATCAATCAGTCTCAGTCGTAGTATAATATAGATTTATGTTTATAATTTGAATATTGTTCTATATATCTGTCGCTCTGAAGGATGTTTCCCGAGTTTAATGAAGACACATTTGCCTGAGGAAATCCCGCGAGGCGGAAAGACGCTCTTCGACATATCCGTTAACGAGCTCATTACTCTTGAATATATTTTATGCTTATATTCTGGCTATATTTTCGTACCCTGTGAGCAGAAATTCAAATAACGGCAATGCGTACTGTTTAATTTGACAGCATGACAGGGTAATGACGGGTTGTTAGCCTAAATATGTCCCTTGGGTCGGTTCACATGTCCCCTGTACATTACAGTCAATTTGAGCTACACTTCAACGTCTGTTAGCTACTAAATGCGGACAGGCAGGGCTCTCGGACACGCATCGAGTGATGGACAATGTCAAAGAGGGTCGTCTTGCTCAGCAACCATCACTTAAACGGGAAACTAAATAGACACCCTATCTCCCAGAGGAGTCCACTAACTTCATAACTTTGATGACAATAATAATCACACTTTATCACAAAGTAAACAAAAACTGTCAGTGGCGAAGCGCGGATAAGCAAAATCTGTTTTAAATTGCTGGACATGTCACTTTGTCATACACTTCTGTCCACGTGTGCTAATGCCTTCGCAGTTAGCAACAACTAACAACCTTGAGCCGTTGCGTTGAACTTAATGCACTACCACATAAATATGTATGAATTCGGACGACTTGACTAAGATCGTGCGAAGAAGGATATGTTAAAAGCGAGCTTTTAATGTCAGTTGGAATAAAAATGGCGGTCCCATTGTTTTATTGTGTTAAGTATGGCTTTACGAGGTAATGTTGATTCGTAGAGAATAAAGCTCTAGCAAGGGCTTTAGCATGACATCATTTTGAGAGTAGAGGTAGTAGAGGAAAATAGGTATACCAGGGTAATTTTTCACCTTGTTAAAATTGTTTTTTTTACGACCACAACTTGTTTTGACTGCACCGCGTCAGGGAAATTATGCGAAAATGTAAATGTGCTCACTGCGGACTGGATTATAAAATAGATTGTAAATTAACGTGTATTTCCTCATCCCACTGCCGTCGTCGCAATAGTCAAAACAAAATCAGGAGGCAAAAAATAGGATGAACGGGAATACATTTATTCAGTAAATTCCCGTTTGTCACCCCACCAGTGGGTCGTGAGACGAACGGGGGTACACGCAAGTATAAAGTTATTTAAGTGCTAGATCAACTATTATTTCGTTACATAATGCCTTGTTTCCCTGAAGGGTTACGATTAGAGGAGTATTCATAATATAATACACCTAAATACCACCAACCACGATGAAGGTACTTAATGTAGTTAGTCTCTTAACTCCATTTCCATACTATAGTAAAAAGCAATACCTTATACCGCTATCCTGTTACGCATTTAATTCAAGATGCCAACCAACATAATCATGGAACTCAATAAAATGTTAATATTTACTATGTCCGCAACATTTTTAATTGTTATGCAAAGTAAAAATATGAAACGTTCAAAATATTGACAAAACACTTGGCTCTGCAAACACATTTATCTTCCGCCGTCCATTTTTTATAGATCAGCTGTTGTTCCATTTTTAATTACTTTTTCATCAAAAAGGGTTCTTACTCGATGGATTGCTTTTTGCTTGACATTATGTTAATAAAAACCCGCAATAAAATTGATAATTCCCTTGTTTCATTTTTTATAGCAACACAATAGGGTTTGTTCTATCAAGCCTGTTTGCCACAATGCCTTTACAAGCTCGCATTCTCATGCCTAATTTGTAAAATAAATAATGCCCTCATAAATAATTTAGCTCCGATATATATCATTACGCTTTTAATAAAGAAGTGTTGCCGCCTGCGGAGGAACAGTTTTTATTCATTCCCTCGCTCTCGCTAAGAAAAAAAAATATTAATATGAATGGGGAAGGTCTTACGCTCATAATTTTCGATTTAAATGCTGGTACACGTATTTTACACATTTGCTGTTTTAGAACGATTGGCCACAGTACATTTGTAAGCTGATCTTGGAATGAACGAGAGACTGTGTTTCCGTTTGTTGCAAGGTAAAAGTGAACGATTTACCACGGTGCTCATAGCAAAAGGGCTAGTAATTTTCTACGTGTGCAGTATTATTAAATCCGACGTGTTGGAGCTGCTTGTTCCGTAAAGTTCTTCCACACAATGGGCCACGTTGGACACACTTCAGCGTCCATCACTCCATTTGTTAACAAAAGAGCTATTAAAGTAGTTAGTCGTCCGGTAATGGATGTTGAAACGTGTCCAACAAATGAGCCATTATGTACAGAAGTCCTGAGAGAACAGCGAGCGTAACTACCATAATATACTGAATAATACATACTGTATAACTTACATAGATGATATTTAAGTCTACGATAAAAGAAAGATAGACGTTAAACAGCCAACCGCAAGTTAGTAGCAGTATCATAAATTCATAACCAATTTCTTAAGTAGAACATCTACTTACTACACAGCCTGGAAACATTATTTATTCATCAATAACAAAAAGAAAGAAAAAATATCAAAGACAAAGAGAGCCACTAAAACCAACAAACTGAGCATAAAGTAAAAATAACTTTTTTAGTGGTGCCGCCATCAAGGAGATTACAGAACAAAAAAATGTGCCGCGTCATGACATGACTGTTGGTAAAAATGTGCTGTGATGTTAATCCTCTGGGCTTCGTTAGCTCTGCTGTGGCCACAGGTTCTTGCGCAAGCTTTTATATTATCGGGAATCAGCGATTTTCGATTATGTTGCTTTTTTTCTGTACTTACGCAGCGTTCTGTTAAAGAGTTTCAATGTTAAAACGACTGTAAAGTTCAATAAACTCCTTTTTTTATAGGTAACAGCGGTGATTTCTGTAACGAGCGTGAATTACAACAGTAAATTATTCCGTTAAATAAGACAATTCAAAATGCGATTAATTACTACAGAAGTTATTTAATAACAGGGTAGCTAAGCTCCGTCAGTACAAAAATGAGTATAATTATGATAAACTGCAGTTTTTAGTTTTGAAACTTAAAACTTAAGTTAATCTTATTCACTGTTTACCAATTTATCACTCGCCAGAGACACGCTCATTCAAGTCACGAGAAAGTGCTATTTGACTCCTGTCGCACTATACAATGGACACGCGTACCACCTTACTACAAAACACTACAAATTACTCGTTAATTGCAACCCATTTAAACTTTAACACCTGGACGTAACGTTTAAATTCCTTTGACGCGATGATAAATTGAATTTTGTTTTGTTTCTAAACTTTGCATGCAGTTCACATAGTCCTTATACCTTAAACCTAAGGTAGACAATCGATTGTTCTGTTGTTTTTGTAATTTCGTTGCATTCCTATAGAGCTTGAAAGGGGGAGTCTCGGTTTAATTGATAAACACATAGGGTGAGTGCTCCAGTAGTGCGGGACACTTGTCGTGTTATTCCTTGCTTGGGGTGTGTTCACCTGTTACCGGTTTTCAAGGTCGGAATTTAAAATAATGCTGCGACAAAATGTGACAAAATGATGCACATGGACACAGCTGTTTCTATTGATTAATTTAGCTTGGAATATTTAGAATTGTTTTTGGAAATAGTCGATTGTTAACTCGTTAGCCTACTTCGATAAAGATGTAAGTTCTTTTGGCAGAAGAAGAATAAGTTAGTACCTACTTACGCAGGTATATAAAATACCCATCTTGGCTTGACATCAGTTTATCACACGGCCAAAATAATGAGCATTGAGGGGGATACGCCGAGGCAGCCCGCGACGTTTTAATTTTCTTACGTTTTTCGCAATTAAGCTGGTCAGTGTACAATTCGCGAACGTATTTAATGCGTATATATAGAATTCAATTTTTAATCTCTCTAAGGCCCGTATTACAGAAGGATACTCAAGCACTGATCTCTGTTTAAAACTAGTTTTGAGTCAAGTTTTTATTTTAGAACGTTCCTCAAGCATAGATTCATTGATCATAGTTCAGCCGAGTTTGGCTTTATATTAGAACGTTACTCAGTTCGTGAATCGAACCCAAGCATCACCCAAGTGTGGTCGGGACCGCGCTTGAGCAGAGATTGTTACATGTCATGTCAGTCTATTTGCGTCAAATTTTTAAAGCAATTATAGTGGAATTGAAATAGGATCATTGTTAAAAGAAACATTTGGAGAAGTTGAATATTACATGTTATTACTCCGTATCGGATTTTCTAGCTGATATATTTTGGTTGTGCATCCATGATTGTGTTTGATGATGAACTGTTTCTGTGTGATCAATGGATCAATGTTTGCATGCCAAAATGGTAGCATCTCCAAGGATTATTTGATATTATGTAACAACCCTAATGTATTGAGCAAATAAATAAAGACAACAATAACACATTCTACAATATTTTTTTCAATAACAATTCAAATAGAATGTTGAACTATGGCGTTCCTCTCTCATACAATTGTGAATACTCCAAAAAGAGGTAGGTACAGGTATCAACTACACAACCGTAGGCATCCCATAGCCCCAGAATTGCAAATTATGTTTACGTTTTTATGCGATGGCCTCATCAACATCCCGACATCAATAGTCGGGCAGACACAACACCCGTCTGGTCAGAGGATCCTCCCTTTTCTATTCAGGATGAGTAAACTTGTCACCCTGTTCCTCATACCTCTGTAAGAACACAATGTAAGCCCGAAAGGCAAAATGCTAAATATCCAAAAATGTACGGGAGTGAGACGAATGACTGGACAACCAGTTACAGCGCACTGGTCCGAACAGAAGGATGTCGTCAAGGGTTCCAATAAACGTGGACATTCTCAACCTGCAAAAAGAGTATCATCTGATGACGCCGCAACCTTTCGCTACCAGAGGAGGCAGTACGCATTTAAGGGTTTACGTGCTTATAACACATACCTACAAAAAGAACATCAATACATGGTGTGTCGACTCCTAAATTCCTATACCTGGTTACAATATTATTCATTTTTTATAAATAAAACAAAAATATGTAAAATATTTTTTTTTTAATAACAATAATCAATCTTGAGTAATATCTATCTTCTATCTTTAAATTAAAATGTATTAGTAGTAGTAGTGAATTCATCTGCGTCTGAATAGGTATGTTGGCTGGCATCAATTATAGTTTGGATGTGGTTTAGATCGACGGTATTAAATTGTTGGGGCGGCATTATTATTTCGTGCTCTATATCATCTGGATCTGCTTTAACTGGAGTCACCATATCTGAAACTAAACATAATAACATTTGCATAACATGCTCAGAGAGGAATCCCCACTCTTGACACCCCATAGGATAACAAAATAACGTTAACTTATTAGCTCCAACTGTACTGGTAGTAGAAAGCAAATTTTGGGAAAGAAAAGTATTCAGAAAAATCTTGAACAACGACGACATCATGACGTCACGAACTTCTACAAAGAGAGCTAAACACCTGATGGTGGTGGTGGTGGTGGTGGCTGTCAAGGCAGGTTAAGGTTCCTGTCGTAATAAAATAGGATTGTATTTTATTAATAATTTCAACAGTAGGAAACTGATAAGTTAACTTATATTAAAAATAGATTGGTACTTACTGACTCGCATCATAAGGGAACTATTACGTTTCTCCGCAGAACGGACACATTCAGCCATTTTGCTCGTGTGCATGTGTGAAATCTTTCAAAATTTCTATTAGCGGTTTTTCCCAAGAACAATTTTCTTGTGTCTTGCCATTTATGAATTGGTATACATTTATATTCAGCAAAAGAAACACAAAAAACGTTGTAAACAAACAGATATTTTCTTATAGGTATTTGACAGTACTGACGTTTTAATTATCATAGATATTTATGGGCATAGATACCTACAAGTTTGCTTTTAAAATGACTATACTTTACTTCAAAAACCTTTATTTCAATAAATGCGGGATTATAGTATTCAGGACAAAGTAAAAAACCCAGATTTCCTAAATAGTTGAGCTTTTTATGGTATATTTTAATATTTCTGATGCATTGAAGATCAGAACAAAATTGGTAAATAAAATAAATCGTAAATGAAAACTGACTGTTGTATAGACAATAGACATCTCTGCTTGAGGCTAGATTTGAGTGTCGATTCAACTGAGTATAGTTTGATTACCGTCCTGGAATAAGAAAGATGCTCAAGCACTGAATCTAAATTTAAACTGAGATCGACTGATTGGCAATCAAACTAGACTTGAGGAACGTTCTGTAATACGGACCTAAGTGAAAAGTAATTCAGTTGGTGGCAAAAAATGAAAATAATTATAAAACCAACCGTCCATTTCCGAAATTAAAGTTACTTTTGACTTTGTAGTGTATTTTGGCAGTCAGTTGTTTTTTTTTTGTTAAAAGTTTTGTCGGAAACACTGTCAACCATAGATATTTCTATGCTGTCAACTAAATGATAGAGCCATTGCGTGGGAACCAATGCAGTTTTAAAATGATTTAAATAACATGTGCATCATGTAAGCAGTAATTATCCTTATAAGTCTAATACCATCACTTATATATAAACTATTTCTTTGCCATCATAGTGTTTCACCTGCCAAGAAGTGTTAATAGTATTAACCCCCCATCGCTCGCTTTATACACATGGCTCTAAAGGATTAATGATGATTGTTGTTTTACAAGTTCAGGACTCCAGGGAAGGTAAAAACTGGACTGTAAGCTATGGCTCTGTTTATGGAATTATCTTGGTGTGAAACTGAGGAATGACCGGATCTTGGAAACTCTGAGAAAAAAGTAAAATGGACAAAGGTATGTGTAGATAGAATGCCAATAGAATTCTTGTAGTGTGCAAAAACTTGTGTTTGTATTTTCGTGTTTCTTTTGTTTTTTTGTTGTGTTTTGTTTTGTGGTTCGAGACTTTTTATCAAAATTACAATTTATCTGTTGAGCTACAAATTCGGTGTCCAGTTCGAACCCAAGGCATGCACTTCTGATTTCACGGATTCATGTGCGTATTGTATAATTATCACATGCTTAAAACATCGTGAGGAAACCGGCATATGAGATATTATTTCTCAACAATATAAGCTAAGTCAGAGGCCCATGGGCAGCATAGAAACTCAGACACCAGGTTAATCACTAACCATACGAAGAAGAAGGAGAAGCTACAAATTAGCAAATAAATTATTTTCATTTCTGTGTTAAAATACCTACAAAAGGAAGATCGAGGTATTATTCGTTAAATGAAAACAAATAAATACATCACACTTTTCGACTGCATTTGGCAATCGATTTTAAAGTTACCTACATCAAATCATCAATCGCAACACAGTTCTACATCTGCAATTTATTAAATCTATAAATTCCTTACTGCTCTCTACATAACATAGGGTGCTCCAATCCATCACAATCAGAAATTTTTCGATCCAATAAAAAATGAACAAAACATTTTTCTCTTCATAAAGTTTTAAAATTTTAAATCCTGCATGCATGCCATTCGCGTCACCCTACGAATTTCATATAAAAATAACTCTACATATCACATGTACTTGTATGTATGTAGCTATGTTGTGTACGGAATCCTCTCTTTGTTCGTAGGGACAAACAATTGAAATAAAACCCGGTCTGCTGGTTTTTTGTGTGACGTTATGTTTTATATGAATTTATATAAAGACTAGCTTTTGCCAGCGGCTGCCCCCGCATGTATGTAGGATATTATCCCACGGGAACCGTACATTTTCCGGGATAAAAAGTAACTTATATGTTATTCCAGACTATAATCAATCTTTGTGCCAAGTTTCATCCAGATCCGTTAAGGAGTTTTTGAGTTTATTCGTTACAAACAAACATAGAAATCTTTCCTCTCTATAAGATTAGTATAGATTTATTTGGTACAATTATAATGTTTGTTTTTTTTAATTATCTTATTATTATGGGTAAATTACTGGAACTAAAATGCAAGAAACGTAGCACAAATCGATCAGGTTTGTAGGATTGCGTTCTAAAAAGTCTTACAATTTTAGAAAACTTAAGTTTTTTTTCTGAGCCTCTGTGAAAATTCGGAATTATCTAACTTGTATCAGATGTGAGACAAACTATTCTCAAGAAACTCATTAAATAATCAAAACGTTTTTAAAAACCCAATTTTCACGAACCAACAAAGCTAAAATAAGTATTGGTCAACCAGTGGCATAAGATTGACAACATTAATAAAATATTTATTCGCCCCACTTCTAGAAATAACAGTGGGTAAGTGACAGGGCCAAAGACAACATTTAGGTTGGTGTTGCCTGGCAAACTAAAGTGTCATTTTGGATATACAGGGTGTTTTGGTAATAATCATTTTATGAAAAGTTTTTCGTGATTATCTTGAAAATAGTATATCTGGGTATAGGAGTATGTTTGGTTAAATAATTTGTCTCGCCTATCTATATCTTCTCTGTAAACATCGTTTTTTTTTACAAAACACCTAGTATAAATGTTGTTTTTAGTGAGTAGGTATTCAGATAGGTTGTTTAAAAATAGAACGTTGTCATGTCAATCTCCTAGAAAGAACATTGTTAAGAGATTAACTATGTAGCACAGCCAGGCTTAGATTCCCGGCCTTTGTCCTTCAAATATGAATACGTAGATTTTTTTTTTCCTTCTCTTTCTTACATTTTCATATTTCCAGCTACAATGCTTAGACAAACGAGTAAGTACTCGGCAAAGTGCTGAAGTGAACTTAAGTAGGCTTATGTTCTACTTAAACATTTTCAGCGACAAGGGATTTATCTAAAAATTTCCCAGCAAAATGGAAAAAGAAAATAAAAATCCGTTCAGAATATTCAAAAAAAATATTACTGAGAATTCGAACGAGAATTCTAAAGGAAAGTGGGCTCAAGAAAAAATTTGAAAATATTTAGAATGAAAATCAAGTACGAAGTTCCTTACGTGATTCACACATACACACCCGTATATAATGAAGAAACAGATAGATGAAGAAAGTTGCATGGACGGGACATAACGCTTTTTCCTTACGTGACGATTTTTACCAGTCAACCCCTAACACAAGCCGCGTAAAGAGACTTCGTTCCAATAGGGCGCTAAAAATGTTTAGGAGATATGAAATGAGGATCCGCTTAGAGTGACCAGATTGTCTTAGGGTATAATAAAATCATAACAACCTAGGGGAAGAATCCCCATGGGATCCGTGGTAGCAATAAAGATAGAAATTCTATCTATGATCGCTATCTATAAACGCTGTAGTTTATTAGATTTCACACCTCTGTAACGACACCTAAGGGAACACACCGATTTTAACTGTGCAATCCAAAATGCAGCAACTGACATTCTTATTGATTAACATTGAACTTTAAAACTTTTACGTTACGGTTCAAAATCCAACAAAATAGTTCTGCAACTAAGGCTGTACCGTAGAGTACCTACTTGGTGGAGTCCGTGGACTATATTATTATATTATCAGATATCGGGATTATATCACATGGATGGGCAGTAGCCTCTGCTTACATACTGATAAGATAACATCCTAACAACTGTAGAACCTTCCGCCTAAAGGTCGACTAGAATATTATTTATTATAAGTAGGAAAACTTAATATTATGGCAATCGCGCCAGGAAATATAAAACTAAAAAACATGAATACTTATACAAAAAAAATAATGCTTTCAAATTAGTTTATTAATTTGAGAGTTATGCTGCCAGGTAGACTATTCAATCATACAAAACATAAAAACCTTTATAATTTATGAATGACTATCTAACAAATAAATACAAAAACAAAAAGGACACTTAGGCGTCGAAGTACTCGTCCGCATCGCTGTCATATGGAAACGTGCCTAGAAGACGTTCACTCTTCTAGGCGAAGAGTGAACGTTGCCACGTTGAATGGCAATGCTAATTCTATGGCCAAAGAACGAGCCTGCCCTTTGGCCACGTGAAGTTTCGACCAGCCGGCGAGGAACTTCCTTAAAAAGGAGTTGCGCACTCGGACCCAATGACCCGAGAGTTTCGACCCCAAAAAACAATATAAAGAATACACACATACATGTTTTATTTTATTATAAAAAAAACAGATATCTCATGGGTCTTAAATGTTTCTAGAACCCCTGCTTATTTGAACACAACAAAAGCAAAACCAATTGCGTAGTGCCAAAGATAGATAAAGCGATAGTACCACCCTAGGGCAAACACGAGATTCACAACTAAAGGTTATAAATAAACCAAACACACAGCCCTTAAAACTTACCCCATTAGTATTGTTACAATACAAAACAACGCGATTACATAGGTAATAATACATAATGATAAGAAAGGCCTTGGCGTAGTTCGAAATACAAACAAAATTACATAATGGTGGCATTTGCCGATTGTAAAGGATAACTTTTGAACTGTCATGACGTGGTTTTGATATTTGGAAGGCGGGCTGTTCATGTGGAGACACATATTGAGCTGCACGCACTGGGCACGCGTGGTGGAAAACGACCCACTCCCTCTCACAAGGCGGCCCGTGTTCCAGCAGTGAGAACATCATAGACTGATTATGCATGCTTATGCAACTCCGACAGGGTTAACATTCTCCTGCCCTTATCTCAATTTATTTGGGGTCGGCGCAACATGTCTGTTTCTTCCATACTTCTCTATTAGTCGCCATCTCGGTAGTCACACCCTTTCTAGCCATATCATCTTTCACATAATCCATCCATCGTTTCTTTAATTGGTCTCCCTCTACTTGTATAGCCATCCACATTCATACTCACAACTTTCCTGACAACATTTTCCTCATTCCGCATAACATGCCCGTACCACACCACTTTTCAGTCACTTTTAGACACAAGGTAACAATCAAAGATTTATTGCAATACGAGCTCGGGGTAGCCGATGCGATTTCCTATCAGGTCAAAATTATGATCTTCCGGACTTCCGTATAAACTTACATCCCCTTAAGGGGGTGAATGTTCAAAGATCCTTCTTTAGTGCTCACCTTCGTTTTAAAAGGATCTCATATGCAACATTTCATGCTTCTCGACAATCGGTTTGGGTACAGCGTAGTCTGTCAGTGAATTTAAGAGGTTTATTATGAATGTCAAGTTGTTTACTTTATTTTATCTACAAACTAGTATTTTAGATTGGGATGAATTCTTCCTAAATGTCCATTCATTGACCTCGTCATCCACTAGCCTACTCAAAGCAATAAACCGTCTGTCTTTCTTATCTTTTACTAGCTTCTGCCCGCTGCTTCACCCATGTGGATGACGGAAATTGCATGTTATCATACATACAAACCTTCCTCTTGAATCACTCTATCTATTAAAAAAAACTGCATCAAAATCCGTTATGTAGTTTTAAAGATCTAAGCATATATACAGAGGCCAGCTCATCAAGTTACCACTATCTGTCAAATTTCTTTGATAGTATTTCAACTTTATTGCAAAGACATAAGGTTCATTTTTAATTGAGAAAATTTGACAGTTAGGGATAGCTTGATGTGCTGGCGTGTGTGCATACAGACATTAGGACGCGAGAAGCGACTTTGCTTTATACTATGTAGTGATAAAACTCCCTTTCCATTCCTCTTTATCTTGAGCTAGTGTGGACTAATCCCATGCGTAGGCGTTAAGCTAGTCTCGTTAGTTTTTTAAGTACGTGAAGTCATGTGGAGTTTTATTTATTGTTCTATTAAAGCGATTATTGGTGAAATAACGTCTTTTCTGTGAGAGATATCGACATACGACTCTGTTGTTTGTCGTCTGCGATTCGTGACGAAGAGAATACTCATCTTTACCTCCACGAAATTTTGATATACCACTAGCCTGTTATAACATTTTATACTCTAATATTACTTTATGAAAATCCACTATTTTTGGACGTTTCAGTGCGGGTAACATCGTAAAATATTAGCTTGATTTGTGGTCCTACTTTTTATAGGATAATGAAAATAAATGGTTTAGTCCGCTAGTAGTTTAATGGTTTCGTTTAAGCTGTTATATGGGTTACATTTGGGAAAAAATCTAGATTTATTCATGCGAATATATTTCCCGTCTTAGTGGATTTCGACTACACAGGTGATCATTTTATTCTGGAAAATTTGTTATCTGCCCTTTGTCTTGGTAAATCGAAGTTTTAGTGACAAGATCGCCCAGTACAAAGACCCTAAGTAATAAAAGGTAAAAAAAACAAAATAGTCTTTAACTATTCTATTTTTTTCTACAGACATTATATATATTTCCCTCTTCTTGTTGGATTCTCAATATACAGCTTGTTTCATTTTGTGCAAAATATCTTTAACCTATCTTGGTAAATTCTGTCCATACACGTTAATTAGTTTAAACCTGTCACTTCAGTTTAGAGCTAAAGCTTTTCCTGGCTGCACCCACAAGGCTGGTAAAAAGCCGTCGACGGGTAATAGGATTATACTGTCCAAAAACCTCAGTGATAGCTGGGGATTCGATTTTGCGCTGCCACGTAAATGGCCGAGGGCAGCCCCCTGTCCCATGGGGCCGTTTCGTCGACATGGTGATTCATAAAGTTTTTTGTATATTTTGCCGAGTATTTTATCCGGATATGAAGTAAAGTTTCCTCAGTTTTTTTCGGTGATGAGTAGAGTAGGTAGGAATGTATGAAAAATAATTATAGAACCACGTCAACAATCCTACTTTTAGAAAACGAACAAATTATCCGTCTAACATTGAACAAAACCTTACAAAGCCCGGCTGTTATTTCATCCCAAAAAAAAGGAAAACAAACCTGAAAGTTTACAAATGTTCATACTTTCATATTCGTATTGAAATAAAAAGATTGGCTCGTTAAAACTTTTTGCCGGTACGGTTGGCAACAAAAATAAGTACCTAGTCTACGACGTTACAACGTCCGCTGTTTTTGCTGTCGGTACGTAACCGTATTATTCTGTAATGATCGCCTAAGGGCAATATTGAGGGATGGAAGATTTTTTTGAAGAAAATGTAATGCGTTTTTTATCTGGCGCTACGTCTACACTGGTTAGATAATGCAGTTCGTTGTTGGGGAATTGCGTCAGTGTTTTCTTTATAAAATGAAGCTTTTTCCAGCGATCAAGCAAGATATTTGATGGCGGGATCTCGTGAGACACTTGGACAAAAAGCGCTTTCAGCTTGTTGTTTATGCAAAGAGTTTACTTCTGAAGCGATTTATTTCAGTTTAACTCATGACATTCACAAATTATTTAATTATGACAGTGATAATCTATGAGCATCTGAAGGTCTGACCATGATGATGATGATAAATTAAATATCTATTGACTATAAAAAAGAGCGTCATTACGAAGATAACATGTCCAGCTAGCCCCGCTACCATCATATTGACTGTCTATCATTTTTGCCACGCACAGGTCGATCCATCAGGTTAAGCCACGCTTGCCGGGGTGGGCCGTGCATGGGTAACCATCTTTACATACTGAGACTCCTCCGTGCCTCGGAAAGCACGTTAAGCCGTTAGTCCCGGATGTCATCTGTGCATCTTTGACACTCGTCGTCAGGTCGGCAGAAGCCCAAAAATCTGACAGCCAGTCTTACCAAGAGATATGGTATTGCCAGTTACTGGGCTGTTAAGCGGGATTGTCCGAAAGGGTTACCGCTACCCCGGAACATAAAGGGCTACGGAAGGAACATGGATGGGTTTTAGTCAGTAAGAGTCTGACACTCCCTTCCGCTCCACCCAGAGCGGGAGCAGTCATTGGATGATTTCCCAGACTTAAAAAAAAAAAAAAAAGTTACTGGGCTGTGGAGGTCAGATAGGCAGTCGCTCCATGTAAAATATTGGTATTCAGCTGCATCCGGTTAGACTGGAAGCCGACCCCAACATAGTTGGGAAAAGGCTAGGCAGATAGATGTCGTGTCACTTAAATCCTTTAGTTAGGTAACAAAAAGAATGAGAAAAATACATTATGCTCATTTATATTCCTCGTTATGAATACATTTACGTAACGAACATCACAAATCACAATAAATTGCGCGAATAATGTTTTTCGCACGTTTGTGTAGCATCTTCAAAGGATAGCCGCGGAGGATGTTACGTCACAACTTGTATTGCGCTTTTTACGCCCCACCGGATGGGCAGGACTGCAGGACCCGTGGGAGGCGGCATGATATATGTGTTGTGCTTGTTGGAGCTTGAGGGTTTTGTAGTAACGAGTATTGTAAAGGTGAAGTGTATTTAAGGGATCTGATAAACCTGGTTTGATTTTGATGATAAGATTGCGGTGGTATGTTACTACCATGAGTTAGTAGAATTTATAGACATAATGACCTACTAGTAATTAGGTGACGTATTTTTTTCTATGGGAACTAAATCTGCAAGATGCAATACCTATTTATAATTGTTGGATCATTTTCAATTTTTTTTAATCATGCTGTATCAATCATTTATTTATTCATAAATAATTATTTTAACAAACTACTTAACTAAATAATAATAACAAAACGTCGATGTTGTTAAACCGTGTTTATTCGGTTGTATCTTTTAAAGAAAAATACAGCTACACAATGCAAATATGTACCAACCACTTCTGGAACCCTACCTAGTTCAACTGTACGTCTATAGGAATAAGAATAACAAAAAAAACCCTTTCCTTATTTATAAAATGACTATCATAGCGCAACAGAAACTCCCATCCCCATCTTATGAAGCAAGAAAACTTTAATAAGAAATAAAAAAGCTGAGTGAAACGGAAATGAAGAGAATGTATCTTTTTTATCTTTTGTAGTCGACGTCAAGCCACCTCTATTCATAAAGATGAACAATATGAAGGAACCTGCACTTTTCTAGGCCATTGGAGCTGTGCACAGTGAATTATAGGGATGTGGATTGGTATCATTTTAAAGATAAAATTAATTAATTCATGTCTTTCAAAGTTGGTACCTGGACAAACCCCTCTTTTTGTGGAAGATTTGACTAGGTTTCTGAGCATTATCCTCAGAAAGGAAGGCTTAAGGTTACCTACGTTGATAATAAGTACCTACATCAACGATGCCCTCAAAGGTCTGATTCGCTGCCCCAATATAGGTACAGTGTGTTAGGTTAAACGAGGGACATACTTTACTCAGTACTATACTCATGAAAATGAACAACTTGGACTATGGAAATCCTGAAATCACGAAAAAAAATCAGCTGTTTATGGGCTTGTACATAAAACTGCGATGCGACGCGATGCAAATTCGCAAATCACAATATTACCTAATCTATCAAGCGTCGAGCTAGCAGAATTTTACGATGCGACATCTTATCGCAGTTTTGTGTACAAGCCCTATAGCATGTTCGCATACTTCGTCAAAATGTATGGAACAACTGAAATATTTTCTTTCATATATCAGAGTAGGTCCCAAGGTCACAGTTGTTCATGTTAATGGGTACTATACCCTTTTAAAGTATGTCCCTCGTTTAACCTAACACACTGTATGTAGTGAGAACGTGTGATGTTATATTGTACCTACAACATATGTCTATTAGATACGTTATCTATTTTTATACCTATGTATTCATGTTAAATTGATGAATATTTTAACGCCGATGAATTGTTAAAACCGCTGTTTTAAAAAGCAGCTCCGTTTATTTCCGACAATAACTTGGGTATTAAATATTGAATGCTCAATAATATTGAGGAACGCAATAAATATTCGCAACGTGAGCGTGGATGGCAAGTTTTACAAAGAGATGATCATAGTGGACCCTGTCGGGCACAGAAAAGCGCAACAGGGTGTTACGAGGAGGTTTTTTTTTCATTTTCAGCTAAAAGAATCACGCACGTAAATAATTTCTAAGTACAGAGGCCAGCACATCAAATTACCACACTCTGTCAAATATCTTTGATAGTATTTCAACTTTATTGCAAAGACATAAGGTTCATTTTTAATTGAGAAAATTTGACAGTTAGGGATAGCTTGATGTGCTGGCGTCTGTCCAATCTATATTTCTATACATGTTTAGTAAAATTTAAAGTTACAAATTCAAAATTGTACATAGATTATTTTTATTGGAACGAATCTGATGACGAAAATATAGTTTTTTGAATTTTAGTCCGTTTGTCTCTGGATGCATGTTTCAAATTAGCGCGAAAACCACTGAATGGATTCAGATGAACACCGATATTTTATAACTTGGAATAACATAGAGTACTTTTAATCTCGGTAGTAATTCCCATGGGAATATATCTATTTTGGGATGTTTTCCAAAAACCACGCAAGTGAAGTCGCGGAAAAAACCCAGTAATAAATACAGTACAAAACCATCTAAGTTCCTCAACTTCGCATCTCCCCTCCACTCATTGAATCGAAAGGGGTCAACAAATAAGATCTGAACGGTATTCACTAATGAAATCAATTAACTGTGAGCAGTAAACAGTGCTCCGATAGTGCACTTTACTTGTGATTAATTATTTAATGAGCATCATGTTACATAGCGGGCTTTTAGCCGACTGCGTCGGGAGAGATAGGTGAGTTATGGTTGTGATACACGGATGGGTAATGTGTATGTGATGGGAATATTTGTTCATAACATCGTTTATATTCACCCAGTAACTGGGCAATACGATATCCCTTGGATAAGACTGGCTGTCAGATTTCCGAGCTTCTGATGACCAGTAACGACTATCAAAGATGTATGTGAATGACAGCTCACTTAGCGCTTACTTCATCTTAGTTATCACGGTGAGATTTATACAGAATCGATCGACTGTTCTTCCCCGGTGGGATACGGAAATTAAGTCTATTTTTAAGAAAGGAGGTACATCATCATAACTACCTTAGTACCTGCCAATTTCATCTCCTAAATATCTTTCAGTCATTACATAAACATCCATAAAGAACCTTGACTTAATAATAAAAGCGGCTAATTAGTCAAAGTTTAAAAAAAAAAACTTAGTTTAATTTGATTTAAGATTCGTTTTAAGTTAATAAGTGGGATGGGCACTTACAATAAATATCTATAAATATACTTATCCTGCTTAATATTTTAAACGTGAAAGTTTTTGAGGACATATAGATGTTTGTTACTCTTTCACGCAAAAACTAATGAATGAATCTGGATGAAATTTGGCACACAGATAGTATATAACTTGGATTAACACATAGGATATATATTTTCATCCCGGCAGTACGTTTCCGTAGGATAATTTTATATATCTACACGAGCAAAGCCGATGGCAGAAGCTAGTAGGTACAAGAATAAAAAGACATATTTTTATTCTGAAATAAGTATTTCTTGTTCATATCTAATTAATTACTAACCTTTTAATATTACTTAATAATTAGGCGAAAACAATTAATCTAAAAGTAGTTTTTCACATTGTATACCTAATATTTATTCATAATACACTTTATCGAATAATCACATCAATAAAGTTATTCAGAATAAATAATCTTGACGGTTTAATTGGATCAATACATCAATTTTAATTGCACAATTATATGTTAATCTTCAATATAAATTAATGAAGTTTGAAAAAACAATGGCGTAAAAAAATATTTTCCTTTGTCTTATTATTCATGAACAATATTTATTACGGGTGGCAACAAGGTGTGATATTAAAAAAAATATAGTGGCAACTCTTGCATAAAAGTCTCCATAGAGATAGACAAACTTTTGTTTTTCTGATTTTACGCACTGATAATTATCGTAAAAGTCCAAAAGAAAAAATGATTTTAATTACCTACGTCAATGGTCATTCTGAAACTCATCTGGAAAATGTGTTACTCCTGTCAGAAGCAATTCGTTTAACTTAAAAGTTTTCAACGAGTCGCCAGCTGTCGATACCATGAAGTGTCCAATTTGTTTGGATATATTGGAAATTTATTATTTTTAATTAATTGGGTCATGATAAAAGCAGACATTTCTTTTTTATCCACATACGGCACAATCGCGATTTGCGGGTAATTGCGTAACACACTGACAATGGAAATGCCATTTTTTTGACAGTTCAACAACATTCATTGCGTTATTTACGTTGTGTAGCAGACGCTTTTTTCAAACATATGAAGCAATTGATGAGGATCGTCTTAAATACTCTTCGTGAGGAAACCAGCATGTCTGAGAGATATTTCTCAACAGCATGTAAAGCTAAGTCAGAGGTCCATGGGCAGCATAAAAACTCTGACACCAGGTTAGTCACTAACCACACGAAAAGAAGAAGAATATTCTTCGGATTTTGATAATAAAGGTGCTTGCTAATTAACATTAACCAATAGAGGCGGCCACAAGTAGTCAGGCTGCGAGAAGCTTTAGTTAGAGCTTTGCGAAGCTATATTGCGATGAATGAGCTACTCGAGAAATAATTCTCGGCCAGACTTTTGGCACTTATGTCCGGCGAAATGCGATAGGCTGATAGATGGTGTGGTTTTAATACCTCCCTGCAAATAATGATCAATATTGGCCGCAGCATCCACACTAGATCAACATTTCGAGGAGTTTACTTTGATGGATCTTGAGTATGAAAAGAGCGATGATATGTGGCCCATAAGTGGGTCGTTGTATACAGGGGCCGTTATACAAACAGAGGCAAGGAAGTATACCAAGCAAGCTATACTTAGTCGTATAACATTCTCGTGTGTGATTTTTAATAATATTCTCAAGATAATACCAAAAAATCGCACTTTATTATTTGACGAATTTTTTTGTACCTGGGGTTCCCAAATACTATGTCCGTAACAACATATAATTACAACAAATGCAGAAGGAGAAAATCACTTTTTAAAGTCGCTCAGTGTATACATATTGGTGCTCGTGACTGTACCTGCCAAAGCCACGGTAACCCAAACTTTCATATTGGTCCATCGTTCTTACCAGTGTTGGGAACACGCGCTGACAAACTTTCAGCTTTTATAAAATAACGAAGGTCTGGGGTTCACGGACTCTTGCTCTATAACTTGTTTCAGTGGAATGAAAAAGAAATAAATGTGCACCTTATGATGTTTCTTAGGGACCCATGTAGGTGAAATAAAATACTTTGAATTTTAATTGAAGGCCACTCATCTGAAACGAAAGTATCATACAACTTTTTCAGAAATAAATTACCTAAGCCGAAGTAATCTTGATTGAAATTAGGGTTTAGTATTCTTTTCAGGACTAAGTTAAGCCAAATGTCATCAGTATCGTATTGGTAAATTATACAAGAAAACGGTGCAAACAGACTGGACTCTTTGCTTTCAAACATAAAACATCACTTTAATAAATGTCTGGCCGCGTTTGCTGTGGAGAATATTTTTACTGCAATCGCTTTATTAGACTTCAAAAGGTCCGTTTAAGTAGCCACTAGCCACTAATCCATCAACCGACGATGGACTGCGTTCATACAACATGAGTTACTGGGGATAGGAACCATTAAAAGTCGAGCGTGTTGTCAAAAATGGCGACTAATTGCCGCACATTTTTTTTTAAGGTATTGACAGTAACTGCTCTACAGACAAGCTCATACAGCCTTTGCGTTTTATTCTGCCATCTACGGCATTTTTGAATTACGCTCAATTATCTTGATGTACTACATCTATTATGTTACGTTTATGGCACAAATATAGAGAGACGGATATGTTATGAGTTATTTATGGTAAATAAACTAGACATGTATACAGCAAAGTATTTTTGCCCTCAAGTCTTTATGTAGCACATTTTTTTCGCGAATACATAATTTTGACAAAAAACGCCATATTTAAACGTTTTCGCGTAATTAACGAAGTTGAAATAACATATTCATAAAAAACCTTTCCCGTGGACTTCCTTACATTTTTCTCTTTTTCGTTTTAAATTGCGACTGAAATATTTCGTAAAATACTTTATAAGCCAGGAATGTTGGACAATTTTTGTACAACCAATTAAGCTTTTTTGTTGTTGCAACAATTTTGTGGTGTAAAAGTTTATTGTTTAGTTTGATACGAAGAAAATTATCCTTTAAATATCAATTTGAAAAATATGCAGCTACATTATAATATGTACAAAATGTATGTACCCGAGGCTAGATATTTGTTTACTTTCAGTTTATAAAATTAATCTTGCATTCAGAACGCAAACTATTTTCAGTTTCCAAGCAATTTCACAGTGTAAGACTTTCTTTATAAAAGATTTTTCTCAGAACAATTTAAAACGCATTGCTAATCCTCACGTTATATTCAAAAAGGGGAGGAAAAAAAACGTTTTCCCGCTTCGTAACGTTGAAAGTACTTTTAGAGAACCAAAGAGGTTATTTTTCCAGCGCAGTTAAGTAAGAAAACATCACACAAGAAAGTTAGTAAGACGGATAGTCAATAGAAAGTCCGACAACGCTTTTCCATCTCGAAGCTAGGTGGAAAGTTGCAATGTCTTACGTATTTACTCCGGTAAAGATATACCGGTAAAGCTGTTGTTATGATCGTTATACCTCTGAATAAAATAAATATTAGGCCAAATACTGAAACCCGATAATACCTACTTCTTACTCGAAAAAAATCTAAGATAATTTGTGACTTTCAGAACTATAACTTCATTGTAATTACAGATCCTCAATGTTAGGTAAAGACAATAGTATAGAACTTTATTAATATTAGTCATACATACGTCATTGTTAATCTGAATACGCCGCCGATTGATGTGGCTGACAAATGGAAAAATGATTATTCAAATTTAAAAATGGAACAATGGAACTAGTCTATTTTAGGAGGCTAATTGGGAGAGTCAGAAATGTACAAAATTATATTCGATATCGACATTTTACTTTGAATCTGGCACCCTCGTGATGTTTCAATGTAAACTGGTCCCCCCATAGTTTTAATCACGGCATGTTGCATGCAAATGTCAATTATAAAAAGAACACACCTGTACATTTCTACACCACCATAATACAGCTGTATTGTAATAGTAATAAGTTACTTTAATCGTTCATTAGTATGTTGATAGGTAATTTGATGAGATTGCTTATAATTAGCAATAGCAATCCTATGTCCTTCGGTAAATTTAGCTGCCATCTAATTGGTAAGGTGACACTTCATTAATTAGCTCTGTCTCCTTATTAATTACACATCCGTTTAATGGATGCGTAGTAGTTTGTGAGGCATTATTATTAAAATATCAGTGATAGAACGGATAGTTGTTTGGCCGGATATTCGGCTGAAAATGATATAGGTAAGTCAAGTTAATGAAATATTGTCATTTGTTAAATTCAACCTACTATCGAGTATCCGACCGGATAGTAAAATAAGGCCGGATACCGTATAATTACCGGAAATCTGTTCATCTCAGACTCTGATTAAATTGTTAAATACCTACCATTATTTTTAAACTTCACAATTAAAAACCATAAATACTTAATTAATTTACGTGTAATTTTTTTGCATCGTAAGAATTAATTAATCATTTCCTACAATAGCGGCTTGAGCAACAGTTTCTCATGTCAAACGAATTAAGATTGTTAAAAAAAAATGATGAATGTAATTATAATTACAGTAAAATATGTGTAATTTTATGTATAATTAACATTCTCGCGATCTTTTTGTGTGTAAGCGCGGCCCCTTTCATCTATCAGGTGGAACGGTTTATGTAAATAGAGTGTGAAACAGGGAACTAAATAATTAATGTATTGAGTGTCAGTAAGCAATGTAGGTACTGCAATTTTCTTCGGTACAAAAACAAATTCGATGAAAGACTGACCAACCAACGCACAGCATTTACCTATCACAAAAATTACAAATATGAAACTCATATAGAGGTGCACTAAAGAAAATCAACCAAAATCTGCCTAGACCAGTCTACCCAGATGCAGCTGAATACCAGTATTTTACATGGAGCGACTGCCGATCTGACCTCCACAACCCAGTCAGTAACTGGGTAATACAATACCCCTTGGTAAGACTGGCTGTCAGATTTTCGGGCTTCTGACTACCTGTATCGACTGTCAAAGATCACGAATGACAGCCCGGACCAACGGCTTAACTTGCTTTATAAGGCACGGAGGAGTCTTGATATGTAAGGATGGTCACCCATCCACGGACCAACCCCGGCAAGCGAAGCTTAACCTAATGGATCGACCCGTGCGGCTGTTATTACTTAGCCACGAGCTCCTCACTAAGAACATAAAGGGTAAGGGGGTGATTGGTGTAAATTTTAAGAAAAATCATATTCCCTGCATGTTCTAGGTATATCTTCATCTGAAATAATTTTCAAAACAAATAACAAAAGACGTAGTTTTAACACAATTTATTCTTTATCAAAACTATCCCCAAAGCAGGAGTTTATTTGGACAATAATATGGGAAAATAACTTCATTTAAAATCAACTAATGTTCATAGTCAGATACAATATTGACTTTGCCTTTGAAAACATTACCGTCGTGACCTCGGTATGTTCCGGGCATCCTTTTAATTAACCCGTACGCTGCGGACGGGGTATAAAGTATTGTTATTAAAGATAATAATATGGTATCAAAGGTTTCTGTTTTATTGTATAGTTTTATTGAGAGATGTGTTATTAATAGTTATATATTACTAGTGTTTGGAATTAAAAAGTAATATGTGGTTTGTTTTATTACTCGTACTATGTATCAGCTGAGTTTTAGCGCTAAAACTCAACCTAAAAGCAAATATGTAATAATACTAAAGGTACTACTACTTTACGAAGTATTCTTTATTTTCAGATGAAGAACACAAGTGCAGTCAAAGTAGGTTGACTTAATTATCGTAAAATAAAAACAAATTGTTAAAGGGTACCTAAAGCAAATTAAATTTGAAGGTTTAAAACTATCAATACCGTCTCGTGGAATAAGGAAACTGCACACCATTCCCAGAAACATCAAAGTCCATCTCAAACACCACAACAAATATTCCATAACCTGTCAAGCGCAAACTCAACACGTATGGAAAATCAAAAATGGTACCTAATTGTGGATCATGAATGAAGTCGCGTGAACATCGGCAGTGACCTTGTGGACTAGTCGGCTGCCCGGGCAGGCTATTGCACTGCACGCGGTCCCCCGCCCCGCTCAACCCGCCAGCACCCCCCGCTCTGCCCCGCACGCAAATTATTGAGCCACCTCGCTTGCCCCCCCTCCCGACTGCATTTCCTTCCGCGTGCCCCGCCCGGGATTTTAGTTTCACTGGGATGCCTCGGATTGCGTTAGGTTATGATTTTCGTGTTTATTTATTGGACTATGGCATTCGCTGTTCCATTTTTGAAAGGGAGTTTTTAAGATGGTGTTTATACTGAGTTTAAGCAGTGCACTTCATTAAACTGGGACCCTATTTTCTCTATGTTCCTACCTACCCGAGAGCATTGAGAAAAACGCGTGTTTATTGTATGGACTCAAAAGTGCTACCTGTAAGCTTCTGCGAACTTTATTTTCGATAGATTTTGGACTCTATTTTATAACATACAACGTACTCTCAACTCTCACGTTTTGCTTAAATACCCAATTAGGTGAAATTATTAACTGAATACCCTAATGAATAAGGTATTTTAATTCTAAATGTAATTTACTTTTCTAATAGGAATTATTTATGTAGGTATGTACCAGCAAAAGTTACCCACTTCGATGTTATCAACGGCTCGCCCCGAGCGATCCTTCTGAGCTAAAATGTGATGAATAAATGCATAAATCTACATGTTTATACATTACATTTTATATAACTAATGGAATGTTATGCAGGCAATGCTAAACACTCGCTATTTCCAATTAAATAATGATTTAAATTACGTGGACGTGAAGTGTGTTGACCCTAGTCGCAGAGAGCTTTTTATAAAATGAGATGAGAAACTCCTTTTAAACAGTGCAGAGGTATATTTCCTTATCATGTTTCTACAGATAAGATCCGGTATCCGACAGACGTATAAGAAAATTAAAGGTTTTCTTATGGGAAAACTTTGAATCGGAAAATCTCGGCGACCGCCAAGCAACCTGTTGAGAACATAAAATAATAAGGCGGTCGGTATCTCGGTAACCCTCCAATGTTTTGATCTGTCCCACATCGGGGCCGCGCGAAACACCGTCACGTTTTTGCCGCCTGTTTTGAATTTATAAAGTGGTCCGGCAAACAGCTGATCGCGCAGTGTTGCCAGCGCGCCGCGCCGCCCCCGCTCTCAAAGGCGCGGTGTTGCCGCTCCGTGCGCTCGCCCGGTGAGCCAAGTCTCTGAGGCGATCGACCGACCCCCCCCTCCACTCTCCACACATAAAGCACAATTTCCCCAACACAGTGCCTTCTGAAATAGTTACCTTTTTAGACTATACCCTTTTTTAGTGGTGAAATTTTCCGTACGCTGCTTAGGGTTGGGCTCGCATCGGGGTTAGCCGGTCGATTGCTGTTGTACTGATGTGGTAGGTAGCTTTCTAGTCTGGCGAGATCGGAATCCGTCAGTGTTCGCTATGTCAGCGTCAAGAACAATCCGCTAAAAGGATTGTGACAGCTTTGATTTAGGGAGCATTTTGGGGAAGCTTTCAGAGGTTGATGTAAGTTTCAGAGCACTGTCTGAAATGGTACCGATATAAACCTTTGTTTTTACAAAGTTCAGAAGTTTTAGAGCAAAATTGTCCTACATTCTTAAGTTGATTGAAGGACGTCACCTCTCAATCGATGGAGGTTAAGATGCCGCAAACCAGTCAACTAAACGAAACGGGTTCCTGGCTGGCTCCATGGCACAGAGTCTACGACCAGTTATGCATTATTACGATCTTCACACAATGCCTTATTGCTACTTACGCGGCTTCATTTCACGTTGATATTGCTATAAATACACACGTCATTTTAGTTGGTTTTTTCGCTCTTTTTCCTGGGGTGCCGAAGTAATAAAGTTACATCGGGCTGGCTTGGGGTCACGTAGCAGTTAAGGGTTTAATAGCATAGCATTATCGTCACGTATTTAATGGCTGAAGGGACAGGGTTAGGTCCTGCGGTGCACTTAGCTTCGTCCAAAGTTGATGAAGGTATTATGTTACAAACATCGGCAAAGCCTTCCTTCGAATTTCAGGAACCTTATAACATTTTGATATTTCTTTCCAATACGCTCTTTGCCTGGCCTGAATATAAATTCAGGTCAAGTTCCAAAGCGATTGGGTTCATATTGAATCTAATTGGTTAGACCTCTATTCAATCATAAAGGTTAACAGAAATACATTTAGTGGCAGGGCACCACTTTAGTTTGAGTTACTAGTGGGAGAAGATTGGGTACCGTTAATATCCTAAATTGATTCACAAGGTTTAAAAGGTTTGAGAAATTCTATTTTACACCGTGAGAGCTTTTTTTGTTGCGATTTCGCTCGCGTTTGATATCTGAAAAACTATGAAGATGACGACGATGACTTAAAATTTTATAACTCCTCTTGAATATCCATGCAAATCAACAAATATACCCTCGTCTACATCTCAAAACTTAACGTTTTCATCTATAAAAAGATACGAGAATATAAAAAGAATAGAAGCGGTGTAGTTGAACGAAATAGTGTACTCTAGGAGGTGAAAGTCCTCGGAGTGCTCACATCATAGAATTCTGTGAAGGGGTGGATATACTGTAACCTTGGTTTCGAGGCTTCCAGTATCTGAAATGGCTTTATTTCTGTGTGATGTAACGAATGGTCACCAACCCGTGATATTATTAGGGCAGTATTTTTGTAAGGTCATTCATTCAACAGTGGGTGTTGCAGGGTAATATTTTGATGGAATGGCTATTGCTTATGGGTGCATTATCGGGAGTAGGTGTAGGATAATTGTTTAACTTTATTTCCGACATTCTGCCTTGAATCGATTGATTGCGTCCAGTTTGGTTGGTGACATCTGCCATTAGTCTCTGCGCTTTTATTACTGATAAATCACTTTCCTAAGGCACATACCAAATATAACATTGACTGCGAGCAGCCCAAGCGTCTGCATATAATTTCGTATTTCACAGCACATTATTCATGAATGCCAACCGTATTTTTCGATTCAATAGGAAAGTACGTAAGTATTTGATACAAATTTGGAAATGAGTTTTGCAGAGTCGAGTTGCTACGTATCTACTTGAAAACATAATGCTTTTGCACACTAAATATTTCAAATAATCTACACGAAACGTATCGCTTCATTTCCCTACAGGGGTGCACTATCTGATCGAACGCCACTGTAGTGAATATTCGGTGTTCAATCTACGTTCCCATGAACATATCTATCGTGGTATCAAATAGTTCTTGCCACGAGCCATTAGGCATCATAAGTGTGATTTTATGTATGATGGTAGCCACCTTTTTTTTTTTTTTTTTTTAAGGCTGGGAAATCATCCAATGACTGCTCCCGCTCTGGGTGGAGCGGGAGGGAGTGTCAGACTCTTACTGACTAAATTCAACTCTATGCCTTGACTTGTATCTTGTAAAAGTAAATTACAATACTTAACCATGTTCTACGAAAGACGCAACAGTACAATGCAAATAAATTAAGAGGACGTTCAATCGTTGATAAGAAAACCAACGTAACATAGCTACGACGCCAAATATTAGCTCGAATATTCGGCAAAGCACCACTTCATCAGATATCACACCCCAACCGAAAAACAGCGTGATAGGTGGCTACAATCTATATGAAGGGGCCCCTCAGGGCCAAGCCTGCCGGGTAAGCGGGATTGTCCGAAAGGGTTACCACTACCCCGGAACATAAAGGGCTACGGAAGGAACATGGATGGGTTTTAGTCAGTAAAAGTCTGACACTCCCTTCCGCTCCACCCAGAGCGGGAGGAGTCATTAGATGATTTTCCACCCTCAAAAGGCGCGCTTTATTTGGACATTTACGATGTTGTCTTCCCACCTCGACCTCACCTTACTATAAAACTAAGAGTATACTCGCAATAAACCAAATGAACTCAAACGTCATACATAACATAAACCCTAGTTCCACAAGCTCTCAAGCTGAAGTACTAGCGATGGTAATAAAACCACCAGATAGATAAGCATCTACACCAGGGTGCAATGACCGACATGACGGGAAGCTTTCACACGTTTGAAGATCGGCACCAGGATTGCCATTGTATATCCTGGGAGCGAAGATATACTGATAGCATAACGATGTTAATCCAGTTTCAAGTATAAAACAAGTATACTTGGCTATAGGTATAACCAACAGTGGTAATACTTGCGCTACGAAAATAGCCCTTATTGCTACGAAAGTAAAGTGCTGTCAAAAGGAAATGGGTACTACACTAACGTGCGGCTGATCATACTATGGGGTAGAAATTCTTTCCCGTGATATTGCAAAAGCCGTGGGGCGTGATATCGCTGGGTTCGAGCAATAGCAGCAAATTGTATGGCCTGGCGCTGGCTTGAAAGGAAGGAATTTGGGGTTAAGAGCACGAATAGTAGCCATTAGACCACTTGCAAGTCTTAAAGGCGCTGAATCGGAGTTTCCTTTCATTCCAGTAGCGTTAGAATCTTCTAAGGCGTTTGAGTCTTTCGTACATTGTTATATTGATTTTGAAGTGAAAAATCTTAAGGCACGTCGAGCAATTTTTGGTAGGGGAAAATCTTCACTGACAGGTTTTAGAGCAAACCTATATCCGTAGGTAAGCTAGGTCAGGTAATAGTTTTAACTGCCTATGCTTCTTAAATGTGTATTTTTGTGATGGACTACTTCATCATAAAATCGATCAGATTGGCTGAAAATGACGCGGAAATAAAATATTTTTCGTTGAAAGAACATTTTTAGAACCGAGTCGAATGCTTTCGAATAAAACCTTTCAAGCATTCCAAACACGCTTTAAGGTAAAGGAGGTACGTTCCTAGGTACCGACGTAACTGCAATATTTTACAAAGATAAGAATGTACCGCTCCGAGCAACTCAAGGAACGGAGCGAGACCGAAGCCTTTCACACAGATCAATCAATACCTTGCCTTCTCCCAAGAGGAACACACAGCAACACTGTGCCTTAAACCGACACGCCCGTGCTGCAGCCAGTACAACACATCAGAAGGATGGAACGCGTGTTCACGTAGGAGGAACACGCCTCTTCCGTGTAGCGCTATGTTAGCGCCCCAACGAATACGTTGAGGAATTGACAATAGACGAACGCGTTATTTGTTTCTTTTTCTAAGAATGTAGGTACAGATAGTTTAAAAATATATGGGCGTATGACATGACTGATATTTTTCAATATTATATGTCTCAGACGTATCCAAATGCAAGATACAGTCATTATCTTCTTAAGAAAATTCAAACTTTTGTAAAACACCGTACATAACTATCCAGTTAAATCTATCTGCGGATCTAAGTGCCTGCATCCAAAGTTCAAAATCATGTCACACATGTACATTATTATACAACAGTGCCTACATGACTTGCACTTAGACCAATGTCAAGTGTTTTTACAGACGTGAATATTCAACGAGGTATACAACGTGGCGCTGCAATGGTGACATTAATTTAACAAACGGGTAGGGCTAGTGAGCATTAATCATCATTCTAATGTTGATAGGTTAAAATAAATATGAAATAAAAAAATAAAAAAATTTCAAACAAACTAAATAATAAATTCAATTCACCTACTTTTTGCAGTTGTTTCATCGTAATAGTATTGCTTATTCGTGTTAATTTCATTGATGTGAATGTTATGATCCGTGACACTGGCAAATGACCGCTGCGCGACAGTTCTTTAAGTACAGGTTGCTCTAAGATGCTTTTTTCTAACATTTTAATAAATCCGTAATAAATAACTTTTAACGGAAACATAATGTCTTCATGAAACGAAAATGTGAAAACGTATATGTGTGTTATATTAATGTCACCGTTGTGGCGCCACGTTGTATATGTCATTTGAGACTACTTTCCATATTTTTCTAAAGATGTTTGACCTTTTTTGAATATCCTCATATGAGACAGACACCTGTAGGTGTAGACTCAAATTTTATTTTTCTATTATCTTCAACTAAAATATTTACACTGAGAACTCGTCAGGATCATCTAAATAGATTTTTCTCATTAGTAGGTACAGCGAGAGCTAAATCCAAATTGGGTTTAATATTTTTGTTTGTTTTCGTAATAAGATCTTAAGTTTGTTTTTCAGTTTCATTTATTTGTCTGTAACAAAATTATGTTTCGGATAGGAGCCTTTTAAGTCTTGTTTTTTCGGCAATGTTTATTTTTATTTATTCTGCTACTGCTATTTCGGTCCTTAGGTGTAACTGATCCTTTCCCATATCAAAAGTGTTGATTCCTATGTTGGTAATTTGATCCAAAACATAATATAGCGACATAATTACTTTTATGTATTACTAGCTTCGGCCCGTGACTTCGCCCGCGTGTTTGTCGGAAATAATCTCACAGGAACGTATGAACGGGATAAATATTATATGTGGTATTATGTTTACAATCTATCTCTGTGCCAAATTTCATCCAGATCCAGTTCAGTAGTATTTGTATAAAGAAGTAACACCCACATACACACACTCACAAACTTTCGCCTTTATAATATTAGTGTGATTACTATTCAATTAACTATAACTATGAGTGTCTGGCATGACATTATTATTGATTTTACGAGTATTATTATTAATTTGGCATGACATGTGATCACACTATTTTGAATGCCTTCTGGCGGGGCATAGTATGAACCAAAATTTTTTTTAATATAACATCTGTATTTCATATGTATTTCATGTACAGTCAACAGCAAAAGTAGATGATCAAAATCAGAAACTCAATACTAGTGAAAGGAGTTTGCGTCAGAACTGTGTGGCGTCGGAGTGATTCAAAAGTATATGATTGTAAATTATACCAAACATTTAGTACTAGTACAGCTGTTATATATTAGTGATCAGTTATAACTCCAAAAGTTATAAACACAATTCGCATCAGAACTAAGAAGTAAAAAAAATTTTCAAAACTAGTGAACAGTCCACGATTGTTACTTGGAAAGCAATAAAGATATTGAGTATTGAGTACAGTTGAAATCAAAAATTAAATGATGAAACTGAGGCCACGTAATCATGAAGCAAATAATTCTTATTTTTAATTAGCCCAGTAATTTTGTTTGTTATGTTTTACGGAAAAGCTGAATTTGATAAAGATTTGCATATTTAATAATATATGCCAAATTTCATCCAATTGAACCCCGAAAAAAGCATAATTATGTTCATTAAAAATCATATAATTTAAAAACTTTACTAAGTATATTAATTGTTTTTTTTTGTAACTTCTGTCAAATGTTCAAAAGTAGCTGATGTGATACAAAACGATAATTCAATAAATATTATAATCTTTGTATGTTCGCGAATTTATGTCAATGTTCAAAAGTAGCTATACAGTAGCGGCTACAGTATATTAAAAACGGAAGGTAGATTGATGATACTTTTACTATGGGACCGAACCTGAAATCGCAAAAAAATAATCAGATTTTCAGTACATTTATGTTATCCTAACTCGTCAAAATGTACTGCACAGCTGATTTTTTTTTCGCGATTTCAGGTTCGTTCCCATAGTAAAAGTTGCTCGTTATAATGTGTACAATGACCCCTTAAGGGGATTAAAACGACTAAAATTTAACCGAGTAGTAAAGTTTTTAAATTATATGATTTTTAATGAACATAATTATGCTTTTTTCGGGGTTCAATTGGATGAAATTTGGCATATATTATTAAATATGCAAATCTTTATCAAATTCAGCTTTTCCGTAAAACATAACAAACAAAATTACTGGGCTAATTAAAAATAAGAATTATTTGCTTCATGATTACGTGGCCTCAGTTTCATCATTTAATTTTTGATTTCAACTGTACTCAATACTCAATATCTTTATTGCTTTCCAAGTAACAATCGTGGACTGTTCACTAGTTTTGAATTTTTTTTTTACTTCTTAGTTCTGATGCGAATTGTGTTTATAACTTTTGGAGTTATAACTGATCACGAATATATGACAGCTGTACTAGTACTAAATGTTTGGTATAATTTACAATCATATACTTTTGAATCACTCCGACGCCACACAGTTCTGACGCGAACTCCGTTCACTAGTATTGAGTTTCTGATTTTGATCATCTACTTTTGCTGTTGACTGTACATAAAATAAAGAACTGAATCTGAATTTGAATAATCAAAACACTTTTATAGTTTTAAACGTCAGAAAGACATTATCAAGAAAATCTCTGTTTAAAACACTAGCAAGACTGAGGGCGTTAGGACCACTTAGGATCAGCCGAGCAACAACGCTGCAAACAACGAGCAGCAAACACGCTGAGTGCAAAGAGAGCTGGAAGAAGTGACAGACTGCTAATGCACTGCCTAAAGGCATCGACGTAGGTATAAGCGAATCAATAGAGGTACAATCGAAAAAAAGCTTGTATTGAAACGCTAGGAAGAAGTACGAGTGAACGTATGTAGGTACAGTCGCAAACACATCAAGTTACTGTTTCTGTCAAATTTTCTCAATCGATTTCAAACTTAATAATCGAAGGTTTAAGGTTTAAAATCATTTGGTAGTTTGGTATATCTTGATGCGCTGGTACATTCGTAACGGAAGCTTTTGAGCACATGCAATACATAAGGGCTATACCCTCTGTCGCTGTTTTTTTTTCTTTGATTAGGCGCGTGGCCGCCGGCTTAGTCCCTATTAATGTTTGATTGTGTTATTTCTTTTGTTTTACCATCGTTATTCTACTGTTTGTATTGCTTTCCCATAATTGGGTATTTGAAAGGGTATTACTTTTTATGAACTGTCAAAACGCGGAATTTGTATGAAATATAACAATATGACGTCACAAATTTTTAGAATGAAATGGAATACTTATTAGCATTCAATGCAATTTTACAATTATATCTTCGCATAATATTTAATTTCTGTACTTCCATCAGTATTTAAGACGAGCGGTCTTTTATCTATGTGATTTCGTATTTTATTTTTGACCGTTTCAAATAGTCAATTAATCAAATTCGTAGAGTCAACGTAGATACTACCAACATCCTCAGATGTTTGAAATATGAAGATTAATTTAATTTTCATACTGTATGGTTCTTTCCTCAAAAGGCCATTTTAGACACTACCTACATTATCTTCGCATGATTTGACCATGATTAAGTTTGGACATTAAAAGAGACTTGTGACCTCTGAGTTTGATTCCGCCTTTCTTCTCTGAGTAGTCAGTAAGGAAACGCCGACCCGCATCTAGTTTAAAAATATATGATTGACGTGTAAAAGTGTTTGTGGAAACCCATTTACAAAAATAAAATAATTTATCATTATTATTTAATTTGAAAGCAGGATTTGGACTGTATTATTAAAGAAATGCGAACCGTCTCTACGTATATATTTATGTACTTTTCAATATTAGCGGTTTTTTTTAACTCCATCTTTGCTATGTTATGCGAAATTGCAAATGGAAAATGAAAAGCCATTCTATCACTTACTACACGTTACAAGTAACATAAGCAGTCTGTGACATTCTCCCACAAAATTCGAAAACAGAACATCAATGTTGCATTGTTTCGCTACACGTAACGTGTTCTGTAACATTGTTATAATGTTACGTGTTGCGATACCATCTAACAATACGGGCGGGACTCGTAGCTAAAGTTATGAAAACTTAGTTTTCTTTCGTTTTGTTTTATGTAATGAATGCAAGTTTATGTTACTAAAGTGACCCAGAACAAGATACAGATGGAATGAGCTTTGGATTACTTTCGAACTGAAAACCATCTTCATCGAGATAGCATTGAGTAAGAATATAAAGAATTTAGTAAACGTTTTTTATTATAAAAAAACTAGACAAAATATTGAGATTTCTAACCTGTACCTTAATTCAATATGTATTTCTATAAAAATCAAATACAATTATCACTTGCTTAAAAATCGGTGAAGGAAAACATCGTGAGGAAACCAGCTTGTCTGAGAGATATTTCTCAAAAGCATGTGAAGCTAAGTCAGAGGCCCATGGGCAGTACAAGAACTCTGACACCAGGTTAGTCACTAACCACACGAAAAGAAGAAGAAGAATATGTATTTATTATACAATTACAACTTGCGGAACAAATGCTCTAAATGATGGTGCAACTCATGCCGAAATCCATTGTGGAGTTCAAAAGGTCACACACATAGACTCGACTTTGTTTTATACCGTATACCTAGCAGAATATATTTATTCTAATATTTTAAATTCGAAAGTTGGGATCGATGTTCGTCACCCAATCACGCCAGAACGGCTAATCGGATCTGGATGAAATTGTGCACAGAACTTTTTATCCCGGACATTTTATCCGACATACACGCGAGCGAAGTCGCTGGTAGAAACAAGTACCTACCTATCAAACAACGGCAGTACCTATTGGTAAAGTTCACTTTGAACCTCAAAAACCTCAATCAAGTGACCGTACAGTCGCACGTAATACGTGACTCTACGAATTCACTACTACTTTTGACTTTGACATTCAAACGGTGCCGTTCGAATGTCAAAGTCAAAAGCGGTGTCCAAAGAAAAACATCATCAAGAAGCGAACGTCCTCAACAATTGTGAAACCGCTAATAATGTCGTCACCAAGACTTAGTAAAGCCAACTTTAACTATGGGTCAATCCCAGTTCTTAAACCGCATGGTCATGCAGTAATAGTGTGGTTAGGTTAAAACTTGCCATTTTACTGTCTAGTGCATTTAAGTATTGTTATATTTTATGGTCAGCAGTGAGCATGTTTAGTGCATGTTCAAGACTGACTGGAATAACCCGTTTGCCTTCATTTGACATTTGTAACAAGTGGATAAAGTGGCTGAGGTAACTTGGTCGTCTGAAATATTTCCAGCGTTTTAGATGCCATTGTCATTGTTACGATAAGTATACTCTAGTTACAGTTAAACGGGGTGAATCGGGACGAAATTTCAAAAGGGATTTAATTTTCTTCAAAAAAGGACCTCTAATGTGTTTACTGTATTATAATTAACAATATAAAGGTCCTTGTTGGCCACACACTATATTGTTTCAATCTTAAAATCCCGTTTGAAGTTTCGTCCCGATTCACCCCTGCGTCCCTATTCACCCCGTTTGACGGTAATCAAAAACCTACCTAACTATCCTTCAAGACGTCAAAAGTTCGAAAAACAAAAACAAGTTCGTAAAATTAATAACTTGACAATGGAGGTTCCATTGCAATCCTCCATCTTGTACCTACATAGACTCGAATTTCAAAAACTGATTCTAACTCAAACTCAAACTCAAAGTATTTATTTCAAATAAACCAATTACAGGCACTTTTGAATTGTCAAGGTGTCGGTCAGTCAGAGATGAAGCTAGTTGCCCATTCCAAAGCAGTAGGTACCTATGGAGAAGAACGGGCAAGAAACTCCATGGACACTCTTTTAAACAAAATATGGTTACAAAATATTGGTTACATAGATCATATTATTATACATGTGAGAACGATGCAGAACGGTGAAAGCATCTGATATAAAATATTGTAAAAAAAAAAGTTCAAAAGTTAAATTAAAACAAGCCATGGCCGCTAAGAGATGACCAGTCTCTACCGACAGCGCCCGTTCACGAACATGACGCATGGATTAGCACCATTCAGCTCAATCATTTTGAAGGGAGCTAAATGATCCAACACACACGCCACCATCAGCGAGACATTAAAGTGAGCATGACATACTCTCAGCCGCCAAAGCACATTCAAGTCAATGAAAGACGTACCCAGTAAATGGTCACTTTATATTAGGTACATAGTACTCACATATGTGCTAAGCAATTATACAATATTAAGAAATTGAATTTATACAATGCAAATATAGTTTTTATTGTTGTTCTAATGTTTTTATTTAAATTTTATGATAATAATATCCTTCATAGCTATTAAATGATTTTATTTTTGTAAATAGGGTTCCACAAACACTTTTACACGTCATAAGCCGTCAATAATATAATTCAAACTATATGAGGTTAGCGTTTCCTCTCTGACTACTGTGTTACGAAAGTCCGAAACAATCTCTTTAAAAGTCCAGACATATCCAATCTTGGCCGGATCATATGAAGACCATGCAGGTCTGAAATGGTCTTCTGAAGAAAGAACCATACAGATTGAGTGGGCCTGTCCGGTCATTGCATGCGTTTTTTCATAAATCGTGCAGTTAAACTCAGAATTTAAGAAGCTCAAAGTCGATTAAGTCAGTTTTGATATTACTGTTCTTAAAGTGATTCTAGAAATGAACAGTATTTAAGTCCAGCTTAGCTGATGTGCTAGTTTGATTGAAAAGTAACTAACTGCATTCCTATCCTAAACTGATTTTTTGTGTCAATCAACAGTAATTTGTAGGCAACACGAGTTTTGGTCAAAGGGGTTAACCGTGCGGTGATTGGCGGGCACGACACTATTGCTAATTGGCAAATTGACATAGGAAAATGGCATAGGAATGTAGAATGGTCGAACACAAGAGTTAGATGGACATAATCAAAATGGTACGAGTGTATTCCTAAAAAAATCCGATGAAAATTTAAAAACGGATATCGGTGGATACCAGTTTGGAGTGCTCTATACAAATAGAGATTTTAAATTAATTAATCTAAAGATGTTTTAATTTGAGCTAATATAATATATAAAAAAAAAAATAATTACAATTTGATATGATTCAAAGTTTAAAAGAGTTTGTTGGATTAAGTGGTGAGATATAAAGTTGAAACTTCTAAATACGTAATTATGAATGTGTAATTAATTGAGTAGGTAATTGCGTAAGAATTAACTTGAAACAGGTTTTGTTTACACTTTCATCATATAATTTTGGGATAGGCTTTAGACAAAAATGTTGACGAACGATGGTCTGAAAAATCTGGCTAAAGCAGACTGGTTGAGGAAGGTTGTGAACTAACCAACCTGTTAGCATGATCAAAGACAAACCATGACCTAGCATACAAGCGAAAAATTAATGATCCTTAATTATGGGAATCACAATTGAAACGCGTACTTCCAATAAAATAAACACACGTTTTTGCTTCTACTACAAATAGATACCAGGTGCAGTAGTTCACATGCGTCAATCAACCTACAATTATAAGTACTTCGAAGAATGACGGTGCAGTTGATTAAAAATTAAAATGTCATACGACCTACCTCAACCAGAACGTAGGTAGTGTACGAATACGAATAGCAGCGATCGATAAAATTGATACGGTAGCGATGAAAAATTCATTACTAGACGTCGTAAGTAGGACAGCGATAGGTCACCGAAGTACGGAGACCTATGGTATATTGGAGCATATCAATCAATTGTGAGACGTGTGCTTGATGTCCAGTGGCGATAAAAGCTAGCGATGTGAATGATTTGATGGGTCGTTTATGAAGTTATGTGGCTTTAGAGGTGTTTTGGAAGAATAAGATTGAGATATAAGAAAGGATATTAGAGAAAATAACTGGGACGTTATGAAAAGTCATGATACTTACAATTGGAAAGAGGTTTGTTTTCTATATTGAAATCGAAATCTTACAAGAGGGAGTCTTAAATTGATAAATTGGTGACGCAAATAGATTAAATCATAATGAAGGAAAATTACTGGAAAAACTTACCGAATGTTTTTAGTTCAAGAAGGAAGCTTCTTGAACTAAAAACATTCGGTAAGTGATGATGAAAAAGCTGATTGATATCAACGTTCAACATATCGTCTTGTTAGCTGTACACCGTCAATCAGTGGAGGAGTTACCCACGTTGAACTGAATACAAAGTGGGCTAAGGTTGCAGCATTTATCACTAATCATAATTTATTAGATAGCAACCATGTAAGTATAAGTACCAACCATGTAAGTGTACATGTATGTAAGGACTTTTCATCGGCTTCATAAGGTTCATAACTCATTTGTGGGGCTTGGTATAACCTTTTATAACAAGCTACCCTCTTCTTTGCTAGAATTGCCTTTTAATACGTTTAAAACTAAAGTAAAATCTATTCTTTGTTCAAAGGCTTACTATACTATCAACGACTACTTAAACGACAAGAATAGTTGGTCGCTGTGATTAACACAAGACAATGTTTATGTTCTTTCTCCAGAATTAGCTTCATAAAATTATTTTTATTATGTATTCTATTCATTGTGTTTTGGTTGTTTTTTTTTTATTTTTACTATCTATTTATTGTTGACATAATCTACTCATTACAATGTTTTTTTTATTGAGTTGTATTGCAAAATGTGGTTAGCTAGAGACCTCGACAGTTGATCATATTTATTTATCCTGGATCTTAGTTAGTACTCATTAACCATTAATTGATTGATTTTACTTCGATGGTCCTAGTTTATCATTTGTAACTTCGAGTTACGGCTGTATGGACATAGTACAGCATTGCACACATGCAAGCGGGCACGCACTTTTACCTGGAGGCTATTTTTTTTATTTACGCTTGAGTACAGTCAGTTTTAATGTTTTAATTGGTATATTGACGTGTGCTAGCTGACATGTGGCAAATTATTGATTTTAATGTGATGTGTTTCGTAATGTTAATTACTTCTCATACGATAAGTGTGTAGAGTCAAGTTCTTCCAACTAATCAGACAGCTGTGCTGCTGGGGAGTTTGTTGCGCCACTTCTTCTTCCCAGCTAAAGCACTAGGAAGTGGTGAAGGGTGGGCGTTTTTGGGGGACTGTCTTATGTAACTTTGACCTTCAAAAAGTGCTGATCTACAGCCTAATTTGAATAAATGACTTTTGATTTTTGATTTTGATTTTGATAATGGCCGCAGTTAAAATGTACATTCTATAGTTCTGCAGTTGGAATTGCTACTGTTTTGGGATAATGTAGCGAAAAGTTTTGTCTGGTTTTGATATAGCATTTGTTTGCCTAGTTAAACCTTTATGAATGTTGAATGTAAACAGGAATATGCCTAGCTTACATAATCAAGTTGGTACATATTTGATGGGTTCAATATCAAAATTGTTGACTACCTATCTATGTATATATCAAGGTTACTGCCGCCACGTTTTGTAGCATTCTGTTGGTTTTATAAATAAATATAACTTATCAAGCACTACTAAAGGGATGCAAAGGGATAACCGTAGAGTCCGTCTGTTTGTTTGTCACGTCGAAAACAATGTATTAGATGATAATGATGAACGACACGATAGTGACGAAATCGAAACGATTAGTGTAAGGACAGGTTGCTTCCCATTCGCCTCGCCTTAAGTTCTAAATACTAAAATAATAAAAACTACATTTACTTTGGTTGCTGGTCTTTGCGGGGTTTACCTTGGAGTTTACCTTTGAACAATAAAAAAACATTACATGAAAAATTGTAACTACGAAAACATGGGGCACAAAGAAGAAGCATCACAAGTACACAAATAAATTTGAAACCCAAGTGAATACGATCAATTTTCAAACAAAAACACAAGTCTTTAAATACCTGACGAAAGCTGAGAACCAAAATTTTAGCAAAACTTTAACGTAAAAAGAAATTTCAAAGAAAATTCGAGGCATTGTGAATAGAAAAAAAAAATAAGAAGCTCTTGAAGTGCGTATAACAAAGTTTTGGTGAAAAAAGGTTGCCGCAGCCGGAATCCATTTGGGAGATGGAAATCCATCTGATTACAATTCTATTTTTGGAAATACGAAGAATTTTAGTGACGGGAATTGTTGAATTACATTATGGTAATGAAGTAGGCAGTTTGGGTAGTGGTGTATTGGTGATAGGTTTCGTATACATTCATTATGTATTTATAGGTCACACGATTTAGCAAAGGAGATATATAAAAGAGATAAGACTTTTGTAGAGAAAGTTATTAAAGATATGTTTAGTGTAATAATAAGTAATAACAAGATCAGCAGGAAAGGACATACTAGGCGAATTGCATGCGTTTGCTTACTCTGTCACACAACTATGAGCGACATAAGTCACTGTCACACAGCTATGAGTGACTTTAGTCACTCTCACACAGCTATGAGTGACTTAAGTCACTTTCACACAGTTATAAATGACTTTAGAGACTGTCACACAGCTATGAGCGACTTAAGTCACTCTCACACAGCTATAAATGACTTTAGAGACTGTCACACAGCTATGAGCGACTTAAGTCACTCTCACACAGCTATGAGTGATTGCTGTTATAAGTGGCAGACACGATGCTCTATGAAAGACTCATAAACGGGTAAAAGAAAATTTATTTGTAAAAACATGAGTTTACAGTACAAGTACTTACCAGTTCAAGTTTTTAAGGTAAGGTACCTTTTATTATTAAATTTACTATCAATCCGAACATTTAACTGAAACTCAATGTGGCATATAACAGCCGTATACTGTATATAGTACTTACTGTGACCCAGGCTTTTAGTGCTTCTAGTCTACCCACGGTATGCCGTTATTAACTGCGTAATGTAACAGGTGGCGCTAACCTGATACGAGTACCAATGTATTTCACGTTTACTTTATCGCGGTTAAGTACAGTAGGAATGTGGAATTCATTAACGTTTTTATTGACGGTTTCCTCGGGAAATCCATAGGCGCCACCGCCATGTATTTCATCGACCTGGTAAATTCTGTGCACGACTTACTAACGCGTTATTACCATGTTTGTGATAGATCGCGGCGTATACGAATCGCCATTGAATAACTAGTGATGTGATATTTTGGCTACACATTGTTGATTTGAGCTTGTAACTGGTTTCTTTTTAGTGGTGTGGACTAAGTTTTTAGTTTAGCCAGTGTCATTACGTTATCCAATTACATACCTTAATAGCTACCCATGTTTAGATTAGAAAAATACAAAATAAAGGCTATTGTGATTGGAAGAAATGCAAGAATGCTGCTGTTTTTCTAAGAGACTGCGAAGAACAGAGACAAAACACTTTTGTCTGTTAAAGACAGACCATATACAGTGTGTTATGTTAAACGAGGGACTTACTTTCAGGGAGTATAGAAATCATTCTAATGTTGACATCTCTTTTTGACGCGCGTGGAACACGAACGAACGCGCCGACGGGCACGGGCCTGGTCCTGATCGGACGCTAAGCTACCTATTACTCAGTTTTCTGTAAGCCTAGTGTCTTTATCTACAAAGGGACGATATGTACTATTGAGAAGCCTTGGTTAGTATTCCATCTTAATACTTCAAAGTTCTGCATATTGTACCCGCCACCCGCCTAAGCCTTTCAAAAGGACGGGTTCCTCTGAAGGATTTAAGTCAAGTTTCCTGAAATTTTGCTCTCGCGAGAAGACGTAGAGTAGTAGAAAGAAATAAAACGTAAATAGAAAACTTAACCTTCAATATTTGCTTTCTTTTTAGGGTTAGTGGCTGTAACCGATATATTTACAAAGTATTGGCTTCATTCCAAATCGTGTCGTGGTAAGTGCTTGGTTCAAACCTTGGTACTACAGACTAGTGTTAAATTGCCTTTTAACATGGAATATAAAACTGAGGATATTTTTCTTCATAGATGTCAGAAAATATTTTGTCAATGTATTATTTAACATAGTTAGCCTATAACGTTCCCAGTGTTGGGACACAGCCTCCTCTCAGTGAGAAGCAGTGGGCCATAATCCACCACGGTGCCCCATTGCGGTTAAACATGCTGGCTCAACATCCTCACGATGTTTTACTTCACCACTTTGAGACCAGTGGTGATGAAATAGTTTACACAAAGTAAAGTGAATACCAGGGTTTGAACTAACAACCTACAACTCGCAAATCGCGGGCGTTACGCTGTTACTGGACCACATGTGCGAAACATTGCTTCTCGTGAAAAACTTGAGTGGAAGAAACCCGAACTTTTACAAACCTCTCGTTTAAAAAAAGATCCTAACCCAAACGATTCCGAACGAGTTGATTTTTCAAACAAAAATTCGAAAATACTATGGGTTTGTTGGCACTTAGGAAATAATAAAAATTGTTTAATAATTATAAAAATAAAATAAATAATAAAGTCCTATATTGTCATATTGCAGGGCAAAGGCCTCGTACTGAGATGGTACAGACGCCAGCACACCAAGCTATCCCAAAACGGTCAAATTTTCCCAACTGAAATTGTACCTTATGATATTTTAATAAAGTTGAAAAACTATCAAAGAAATTCAACAGATTGGGGTAACTTGGTGTGGCCAGCACAAGCATTGATCGCCACGCTTGCTCAAGACGGGTTGGCAAATTCATTTTTATAAAAACCAAGTGCGTATGCGGTGCTTATTTGCTCGCTCACATAACAACTCTTTCTCTGATGCAATCAATCAATTCCACTAACAATTTAATCAAGATTAAAACTATCGCTGGTCGTAACAATGACGTCACGAAAGTTGGCGTGACGCAATTGTGACGTCAGTATCCTAGCTGGCGACGGAATAGAGCGCGTAATAGACTCAGATCAGCTTATCTGAACTGATATTATGTAAAACTTCTTACGTTTATAGAGAACTAGCGTTTTCTTCAATACACACTTGTATTTCCAATTTACTAGACATTGGCAGAATGGTCAACATCGGCTTTATTGCTATGGATAAAAAATTGAATTGAATTAAGAACTAGCGATCCGCCCCTATATTGCGCGGTTAATACGAATTGACAAAACATCAAGATTTCTGTGCTATAGCTCAGTTAGATATCAATGAATTTCATACATTAATCATGGCAGGAGCTCGTGGCTAAGTAATAACAGTCACACTGGTCGATCCATCAGGTTAAGCTGTTAAGCTATCTTTACATTCCAAGACTCCTCCGTGCCTCGGAAAGCACGTTAAGCCGTTGGTTCCGGCTGTCATTTATGCATCTTTGACAGTCGTAACGGGTCGTCAGAAGCCCGAAAATCCGACAACCAGTCTTACCAAAGGGTACCGTATTACCCAGTTACTGGGTTGTGGAGGTCAGATAGGCAGTCGCTCCATATTAAATACTGGTATTCAGCTGAATCCGGTTAGACTCGAAGCCGACCCCAACATAGTCGGGAAAAGGCTAGGCAGATTGAATGATCCAGAACAAATTCTCTACATGACGGTAAACATCGCATCAAAACGTATTGTGTAGTTTAAACAAAACAAAGCGGACACACAGACAGACGCGTTAAGCGGTTTTGGGATAGATGACGATAATATAAATTTGGCGACTGCTTGTCCCAATAGCTAAAACATAGGAGTCAGCAAGAATAGAATAGAATAGAATACTCTTTATTATGTACTTCGTAAAAAAGAAAAATTTTCAAGTGGTGACACGAGCGGATGTTTTAAAGAAAAACAAGGGACAAGGAGATCAAGCCGAAAGTAAATAGATAAGACAGCTCTAGGCAAGCGTGCACTATCATAGAATAGACAATATTATTATCATAGTATGAATCTGGTTATCTTTAAGTGGCTTGTAGCAGCTAGATCTTCTTCTTTCCGTGTGGTTTGTGATAACCTGGTGTAAGAATTTTTAAGCTGCCCATGGGCCTCTGACTTAGCTTCACATGATGGTGAGAAATATGGGCATGCTGGTTTCCTTACGATGTTTTCCTTCACCGATTTTTAAGTAGCTAGATGAAGAGTTGCCGAGAATCGAGCTGAGCGTGCAACTGTAGAGGCCTATGTCCAGTGGACTGCTATAGGCTGATGATGAAGTGTACTATCAGGTGAAATATAGCGGTCAAGCGAAAGCCTCTTTTTCCAACACACAACACGGCAATAAACGAAGGGATAAGGACCTCATTGGTGACGATCGTAAAGGATTTAGTTCAGTTATTGCTCTAGTGTTCCATAAAGTATGTAATTTAGTGCCCATTGACGTAACAGCCTTTTTTTTTAAGGTGTCAAATCATCCAATGACTTCTCCCGCTCTGGGTGGAGCGGAAGGGAGTGTCAGACTCTTACTGACTAAAACCCATCCATGTTCCTTCCGTAGCCCTTTATGTTCCGGGATAGCGGTGACCCTTTCGGTCAATCCCGCTTACCCGGCAGACGTAACAGCCTGATTTTATATAGATACTATGTCGACAAATTATACACATAAACCTTCCTCTTGAATCACTCTATTTATTAAAAAAAACCGCATCAAAATCCGTTACGTAGTTTTATAGATTTAAGCATACATAGGGATATAGGGACACAGAAAGCGACTTTGTTTTATACTATGTAGTGATCAAGCCTTGCTTTAAGATTGTATCTTTTTGCATTGCATGTGATCTAAGTTTGTTCCACGGTGCGAATCCTTATTTAAATTAGGTGCTTTAGTGTCTAATAAACTCTGAAAACAGTGGCGAAAATTTAAATTATAGTGAGTGGTCTGCTTACCCCGAATAGGGCAAAACGTGAATATAATTATAAAGAACTCACATATCAATACTCTGTACATTCAAGCAGATCTGGAATTTAAAACAAAATAAAACTTTAGAACTACTTGCCTTGCGATTTTAAGCTATAAATATTTGCTCTCTGTTATGCATTTTCCAATAATGCTTTCTATATAAGGAAAATATTGGGCGATACTTGTATGGCGAACTATAACTAATATACAGGGTCAAACTAAATTAGTTAGCGAAACTTTTCAGACGTGGTGAGTTTCGACACCTCATCACGAAAAAATGTAGTTAAGTACTTAAAATTATGACTTCATGATTTTTTTTTAAATATTATTTTATTTGAATATCATAATCAGATAACGATATCAAGTCTGTGACGTTTTGTTTTATTTTAATTTAATTTTAACCCTGTATATTTTTGTGACCATTAAAGACTGTTATAATTATGACAGGCTATTCAGATAGTACGTATGTACATACAATAATCTCATGCAGTAGTTAGTTGGATGGAGAAAGCCCTTTAAATTATTATATCGAACCTTGTATGTTCTTATAAAAGAGCCGTATAAAATATAACTTCTCGAAAACCTTTTCACCTGTCCACTATGATGTATGCACAACTTTTGCATACCAGGCAGTTATAGCCATGTAGGGAGTGCAGAGTCGCTGAAAACCGATATGAATGCCTTGATGCCAGTGTAGAGGCCAATATCCAACAGTGGACTGCTAAAGGCTGATGATGATGAGGGAGAGAGAGGTTGGTGGAAAATGAATCAGATTCTGACTGATAGATTTTGTCACTTTTCCAAATATTGTTATTGCACTCGGATAAACTGTACGTCTTTTTAAGTAGGAAACTTTTAGTAATTCGACCAGATTCGTAGTGATATCTACGTACCAACATATTTATGTGAGCCTTATCCATTATTAAAACAACGGAGTCTCCACGCATACTGTTTGCCTACAGGTAAATGAACTATTAATCGATTCTTAAAACTCACACCTCCACTTCGTTCATTACCAAGTCGTTCCTCTATGCTATTAGCCCCAGCCGACAGTTACAAAAGCATTTCATTTAACAATTAAAAGTATAACATTGAGGCAATTTTATCAAATTGGATAATAGTTCAAATTGTTTGTTAAACCCCTTTAATAGTCGACTGAGAGCGAGAAACTGAATAAAAAAAACGTTATTACAGTACCGTACTTTCTCAACAATAATTACAAGTACTGGAATAAAATTTAATTTCATTGTTTTTTTTTTCTTGCTCCGATTTGAGCGTTAACTGTTTTTTTTGCGCGATTGGTCCGGTATAAAAGGCTTTGCAGTTACAATCTTGCCGATTGTATAGTTGAGTTGTTTTGAAGCATTTTATTTTGGGCTAGACCAGCGAATTGCTGTTTTACCAATGTTTGAGAATGGGTAAAACTTTTTAGTTGAAGTTTTAATTAGGGTTAAAACCAATATCAATCAGCAGTACTTGTTGTAAAGGGAAACCCTACCCAGGGCTATCATTATTATTGCTTTCGACTTAACGTCTGATAATATTTTTGATGAATGTTTTATAACTTAATAGCTTTTAAAACCAAAAAAACCAAAGAAGTTGACAAAGAAAAAGGCTCTTCTTTTAAAGATTTCATTTCTTTTTTTATAAATGCGCGAAACGCGGTTGATATTTTATGCCAACATTTGTATTGTTCATCTAATTATTTCAACTAAAATAGTGTTCAGTGTCACTGAGAGGGCAAACTACTAACTGAATGATAAAATACGAAATACATAGCTTCTTTATTAGTTTCCGACATTAAAACATCATTCATGTATGCATTCTATTATTAAAAGTTAAAATCAAAGACACTTTCCAAGATCAAAATGTTGCCTTTGAACAAAACTCCACAATATATCAGTTGCTTGTCATATCAAACGAAAAGCAGACATTTGTCGCCAGACGCCAATGATGGAAACCATATGCTGTCTAATAACGATTGAGGACTTAGAAACTTGGTATCAAGTGTATTTTTATACGAGTATATCATGGATGATAAACTGATGTTTGAATCAAAGTCTTTACATCTCAATCAGAATTCTGTAGGTATTATACGAAGTACTAATGATACGGGTATGCATGTAAAGCAAGTGCAGATTATACAGTAATAGCCTAGTGGTGTGACCGTCGGACTGCCAAGTCTTAGGTCTCGAGTTCGAACCCTAGACACGCACCCCTGACTTTTCAGATTCATGTGCGTATTGTATAATTATCACTTGCTTAAAAAACGGTGAACCAAAACAAAGTGAGGAAACCGGTATGCCTGAGAGATATTTCTAAACTGTATGAAGCTAAGTCAGAGGCCCATGGTCAGCAAAAAACTCTGACACTAGGTTAATCACTAACCACACGAAAAGAAGAAGATATAAGGCAAGTTAACATTGTAAAAACACCTGGCAGCTAAGATATGCTGGAATGTCTATGTTTGTTAAATTTTTTTTGATCTTAAAAAGGCGGAGTGTGATGCGGTGGTCTCCAAATATCAATTGAAAAGAAGAGTAGAGTGTAGTAATATATCTAACAATTATGTTTATAATAGCAGCTCGTGGCTAAGTAAAATCATCTTCATATACCAAGACTGTGTCTCGCAAAGCACGTTAAGCCGTTGGTCCCGGCTGTCATTCGTGGATCTTTGAAAGTCGTTACGGGTCGTCAGACGCCCGAAAATCTGGCAACCAGTCTTAGCAAGGGGTATCGTATTATCCAGTTACTGGGTTGTAGAGGTCAGATAGGCAGTCGCTTCATGTAAAATACTGGTATTGAGCTGCTTCCAGTCGACCAAAAGCCGACCCCAATGTAGTTGGGTAAAGGCTAGGCTGATTGATTGATGCTTATAATACTAAATCATTTCATAAGTGAACTGCAGTAAGAAGGGAAATTCGCAATTTTTGAGTCTGACGATCATCGTATGGTTGATGACAAACAAACTTTTCAAGATTGTGAAACAGCCAGGCGTGTCAAAACAGAACCTTTAGCGACCACACATCTTTCCAATATAAATCCCAACCAAACACTACACACAAACAACAATAGGAAACACAATTTCCAATCCCGTTACAAAAATAGATACGATCCTATCATCACAAAAGATGATAAATACAATTTTCCGTATAATAGCGAACCACATAGATATAGTACAGTTGATCCATAAGCGGTTTATAGTATTAAAAACGTAACAAAAGATACATATCGGGTTGTTCTCGTAACTTTCCATTGTAACAATGGAGGATAGACAATCGAATATAAAGCCCGAAACAATACGGGTATCTGTTGTGGGCCGTCGCTGATTCATGGTCTAGTACCGTTGCAGAAGTTGACGAGGAATTATGAATATGTGATGACGATGTCGCTCATGAAGTTGGAAAGGTTTTAAGGACCTGTATCTGATACTAAATGCATAATTAACACTTTCTGCACCAGTGTGTCATAATTTTTACAGGGGAAGCTATTGGGTAGCCCGCAAAAACGTGCGAATGTCAAGCAAAATTCAAATTTTCATGAAAAAAAATTTCTTCCCTTTTTAAAAAAAAAAGTGAATAAGTAATCAAAGCCAACATGATTTTTGGTGACAGAACATATCAAAAAGAGACTTAGACGATAAACATAATATAGACTGGTAATCTATGTTGACTTCTTCTTTGCATGAGAGAAGACAATAAGGGAATATTACAGACTGATATTGAATGTTAAAACGAACAGTTAACTAGATGAGAGGGTCTAGGAACTGATAGTCAGAAAGAAAGACGAAGAAAGAAAATACGTTTATTTAGACGAGGCTTTTACCTAGCAATATACTGTAAAACGTGAAATGAATAGGTACGGTCGCCAGTGCATCAAGTTATACAAGTCCAATTTCTCTAAATGATTTTAAAACCTTAAAACGTAGATGCTTCAGTTCACAATCGATTGAGAAAATTTGATAGTTTGTGGTAAACTGATGTGATGGCAACGGTACTTGAAAAAAAAAACGCGGGCTCCCAAAACTTGTAAATAAAATAAAATCACAAGTATATTTTTGCGTCCTTACCAAAACAATTATGCAAGCTAAATGTCGAACTATATTTACCGCTAGGAATAGTTCGTATATTTAGTGGAACAATTACTTACTATGCAAATGTGTAGAACCGCGAATAGCTGCCGGAAAATTATAATTTTATGATGGAGGACGGCTGCCGTTTTCATGTTTCAAGAACGTTCTTATTATATTGGTACGAGTAATATATTGTTGTATACTGCTCAATGTATTATCCTGAACCGCTAAAAGAATACCTCTAGGTACGGTATTTTATAATCTATTGCTTAAAGTAGCAAAACGTGCCAACATTTTAGAAAAGTCATCTTAAAGTTATTTTTTTTACATACTTTTAGTAAGTACTGTGTAAATAAATAACTAATACGATCAAGTGAACATGCTGTTTTCAGATTTTAATTTACAAAAGAATACTATTGATTCTCCACGAAAGACCAAAGCTGCTATAGTGTCCCACAGTTTGACCGCTGTAAGAAACTACAGTTTTTTTTTTAAAGCCGTCTAAAAATCTCAACGCATAGGGGTCCACAGGCTGTCCAAAAGGGTTACCGCTGCCCCGAAACATAAAATGGCTAAGAAAGGATCATAAATGGGTTTAAGTCAATAAGAGTCTCGACACTCCCGTCCGCTCATTGACACTACCGTCATTTGATGATTTCCATCCTTCAAAAAAGTGTGGGTTTAAGAATTATGAATTAAATCCATGGTAACAGGTTGTGCGTCGATATCCTAACCATCCTACTACACTTAACTTAGCAAAAGTGAACCTTTTTAATTAGGTATCTTTAGCTAGTAAAGGAAATAAACCCACATTTTTCCAACTTTTTCAGATCAAATAAAGTTGAAATGAAAAAAAACACAACAAAGTTTCAGTTGTTGCAGGCTACATCTCGGTGTACAATTCAGTGAACAAATATCCAGTTTCAGGAACAACTAGATGGATTTCAGCGCGGTTTTCACCTGCTCTTCAAATATTTCCTGGAATTAATGCTTTTGTACAAAAGCAAATCTGGCTGTTCGCCATTCTATATTCCCCGAGTCATTTATAAGCTGTCGGTTTTTCCCAATTAGTGTTGCCTTGTACTAAAATATTGATTCGGATGACTTTTAGGCATTTGTGCATAAGGTTATCTAGAATTTCAGGAAACTGCCTGAATATAATAAAAAGATAACTAGAGAAGCAAGAACGCCTCAATTCCTTGAAGGGGAAGGCAGGACTATACTCACAATGGGAGCGAATCTATTGTTATTAACAGGGCACAGCAGAGAATACCTCGGGCTGCTACTGAGAAATTCCTAATGGAACCCAATAATACTTAGCACTTAATAGACGGAAACCAACGGGCTGCTAATGGACGAAAGAGTCTTTATTGCTTCATAGGAACTAGTCTTATACAGCCATGATATACGTATATGTATATATTAATCAAAATTCAGTTCACTTCTAAAAGGTATCAAGTGTGGGTAGGCATATAGAGCTCGTGACTATTAATTAAAAATACAGGCCATCTATAAATTTCTACCAATTCCTACCATTTTTGAAAACAGAATGAGAAGGCGTCCCTCAAATATAGTAATTTAACGTAATCCAATGAGTCTATCAGAGTTGGTAGTTAGGTGCACTTTGTAAGTAAAATAAGCTTAATGTAGGAGCCCTAAAGTGCCCTTTTGTGAGTTTCATTAATATTCATTGCAGTGCAAAAGGTCGGCCATGCCATTATTGAAGGGCGTTGCACCGTTTTAGTTTAGTATGGCAACACTCACCTAGTTACAGATTGTTTTATACATGTATGCTTTTGAATAAAACCTTGTTGTGACATTCTCTTGAGTCTGTGGTTTTAGCTTGAATTGTATACTTACTACCTTTAGATTGAAATTAGCTGTTTATTTTATTAAACTCGTAACCATTTATTCATAATCTGCCTAGCCTTTTCCCAACTATGTTGGAGTCAGCTTCCAGTCTAACTGGATGCAGCTGAATACCAGTATTTTACATGGAGCGACTGCCGATCTGACCTCCACAACCCATTCAGTAACTGGGTAATACCATACCCCTTGGTAAGACTGGCTGTCAGACTTTCGGGCTTCTGACTACCCGTAACAACTGTCAAAGATGCACAAATGACAGTCGGGATCAACGGCTTAACGTGCTTTCCGAGGCACGGAGGATTCTCGGTATGTAAAGATGGTCACCCATCCACGGCCAACCCCGGCAAGCGTAGCTTAACCTAATGGATTGATCTGTGCGGCTGTTAGCACTTAGCCACGCTCCTCATTTATTATTTTATCGATATACTTTGTAGGTGACTTTTATTAAGATAAAAAACCCATTAAACATAGCACAGGTACTGACTTCAATAATCAAAATTATATTTAACTAGCTGTCCCGACAAACGTTGTCCTGTCTTAACTATGATACCTACCCTACCTAACTACCCTACCTACCTGTCTACCCTACCTACCCTACCTACTCTACCTACCCTACCTACCCTACCTACCCTACCTACCCTACCTACCCTGCCTATCCTACCTACCCTACCTACCCTACCTACCCTACCTACCCTACCTACCCTACCTACCCTACCTACCCTACCTACCCTACCTACCCTACCTACCCTACCTACCCTACCTACCCTACCTACCCTACCTACCCTACCTACCCTACCTACCCTACCTACCCTACCTACCCTACCTACCCTACCTACCCTACCTACCCTACCTACCCTACCTACCCTACCTACCCTACCTACCCTATCTACCTTACCTACCCTATCTACCCTACCTACCCTACCTACCTTATGACCGTCTCCTGGTTCTAAGCTACCTCCCCACAAATTTTCAGCCAAATCGGTTCAGCCGTTTCTGAGTTATAGATAGTGTAACCAACACGACTTTCGTTTATATATATAGATTTATTGGAACTGATTCTTGGAAATTGAAATATTCTATTCTAATAATGTGTTGGATTGAGTAAGTTGAACACGTGTATCTCTTATCAGATTTCTGCTTGAACTTGAGATACGGCTGTTATATTTTTAAACTTAGGAAAGTACCTTTAGCCTTATTAAGTAGTTATTCAGCCCACGCATACACGTGGATACAGTCTCTTCACTTATTGACTTCGAAGATATCCATAATACTTACTAACTCGTGTCGGGTTTAACCGTTAGCCGATCTATTGTGTAAAAATCTCAACATGAAAACTGAGGCGAAGCGTGCTGTTATTTCATCTAATGCTTGGCATTGACACTATTGACAACTCACTTCACCTAAAGTTTCACAGTGAGATTTTTACTGGCAGACCGTATGTAAAAATAATCTCCAGATACGTTTTAAGAATTAAACCAGGAAAAGATAAGTGATTCTGTAGCTTTTACCCATTAGATGTTCGCCTATTAGAAGCCGTTTGCTTATTGCTCAACGATTTGTACGGTTATATTTATTGTCTTTTTGAGAGATTTTTTCTTATTAACCTATGGGGTTTATACGACATTTCAGGGGTTAATGAAGTAGGGGTCAGATGGCCAGACATTTATTTAAATTTTAAGGAAGATTTCAGTGATCCTTGAGATGTTGAGCTCAAAAAACTCAAAGGTCATAAACCCCAATAATAACCATCACCCTAGTTAATTATTTAAATCTGAATTATTTTGACATTAACTTAATTAAGACTTAAATATACTTATAGTAATGGAAGAATGTAATCATCTATGTAATTAATTTGTAGTTAAGTACGAGTAAGTTGTATCGTTTTTTTTTTCATTTTTTTTTTTTAATTACTTGTTGAGTGTAAAATTTTTAATTAATTCTTTTTGTATGCCTATAGTGGGCAGATCATAACGCACTCTAATCCCAAATATGACCAACCACTGTACCTATGTATCACAAATAAAATATTTCTGATTTCCCATTAGCCACCCGCACAGATTAGTTATTGTTTACAAATTATTATATTGAAAGAAAATGTTATACATATAACACAGTTTTCAGTAAGATTTTCTAATTTGGGTTTTGAAGGTCTTATCTCCAATTGCGACACAAAACGACGCCAGCACATGAAGCTATTCCAAACTGTTAAATATTCCCAATTAAACATGAACTTTATTCTTTTGGAATAAAGTTAAAAATCTATTAAGGTGAATCCTCCAACCAGCCCGCGAAATTCGAAAAAGGTTCCGGAATGACTTTGACCTTGTAAAAAGTCATTTTTACACCTTTATGAGCTCGGAGGGTTGTATTAATGATTTTGATGATTATAATTCTGTAACTACATACGTCTTACAGCCGCGAATCAAATGTTCATCAACATACAACCTATCACTGGCCTGCAAATTGCAAAAAACTTAAGAAAATTTTGAATTTCGCGGGCTACCCTGGAACATCAACCTTAAAGAAAGTTGTCAGATTGGGGTAGTTTGATGTGCTGTCCTTTGTACATAATATTATAGGGCAATGTATTCCCATTGAAATGTCACATCATCGTTGTCTTCACGGTTCGAAAAATTTGGAATGATCTCACTCGAGAAGAAAGAAGGGAAGAGGGAGAATGGAAGGGGCGACTAGAATCAATTCTATTTCTTGTTCCTTTTGACGTTCAAAAGTGCCTTACTTGTGCCTATTTGAAATAAATGATTTGACTTTGACTTTGATAAATCTTCGCAGTAAAATAAAATAAATAAATAAAACTTTATTTCAGACTGAGGCTCATAATTTTGAAAATATAATCATATTAATCTTATAAATATCCGCGTCACCCTATCAAACTATTACAAATTCTAAAACCGGTACAGGATCTTACTCTCCAGTTCCCAAGACTTAGCAAACTTTTTCTGCACATAAGTATATTAATAAAATATTGTTTTTGAATGTCGTGTCTATCGCTTAATATTGTGTCTTTAGGTCGTATGTGTGACATAGTAATAATGTAATAATTAATAATAATAATAATTTATTTGTTTCAATAAGTAGTTTGTACATGGTATACAAAGTTGTCTTAAAACTAAATAGAACCAGTACAACACATATGAAATAGGTCATAGGACTCCCTTTCCTAAACTAGGCAGAAAATCTGTCTGTATCTTAGGAAAGAGTATCCATTCACAGTTGGTCTTACGGTTACAAAAAATATTGGTACGTGCAGTAGGCGAACAAAGTACCTAAGTTAAATTAAAGTATAAAAATAAAAAAAACAGAAAATGAAATAAAAACAAGAGTGTGTGTATGCGTGTGTGGGTGTATGTATGTGTCTGTGGGCGTGTGTGTGTTTAGGTGTATCTGTGTGTGCGTATGCGTGTGTGTGTGGAAGTGCTAACATGCCTGTGTGTTTGAGTAAATGGATGTGTTGTGTTCAATGTGTAAAACCTATCTCTTTACTGTATAGTGGTTAAAAGGTCTTCGGTATCAGTATATGTCAATGTCTGTAACCAGGAATTTAGCTTGTTTTTTAACTCGCCCTTAGTCAATGCGTAGATATTCAATTGTTTGTGGGCTTTATTATATAGCCTAGCACTTAGGCCATTAAACTGGCGTCTTGCGAAGGCAGTCCTGCAAGAGACAGCAGGATATAAAGGAAAGCCACGACGCCGCTGACTGACAAGCTGCTTATTGAACAAGATCATAGAGTGCTTGTAGAGGATGGATCTTAAGATGTACAATTTCCTTACAGTTAAGACATTGCATTCTGAATATAGCATATGTGTAGGGTAGTCACGAGGTTTGAAGTGAATTACTTTTAGTGCATAGAACAGTAAATAAATAAAGACATAAATATAGCCATAACCTTTTTACTATCTTACCATACATAATTCTCATCGGTCTGCCAACGAATTCTACCTACTCTATTACCTACTATAATTTTGTAGTGACCCTCACGTAAAAGCGTGACCTAAATTAGTTAAAAGGTTTTTTAGGTTAGCCTGTTACACGAGGAGGTACATATAGAATTATATAAATGCTGGGTAGAGCACCTCCGTGTTTCGAGAGAGACTGCCTAAATACGGCAATGCGTAGGAACATAAATCAATTTGGTTCCGCGTTCTGACTTCTGGTTGAAGAATATTTATGTTTACGTGGGGAGTGATTATTTTACTTATAAGTAGATCATCATTATAATTATTGGGAGAGCACGGACACCGTAACAAACCTTCATATAGGTACAATACAGTCTGCTTGGAAAGTATATTATGAAAGTGTAAGCAAGCCCTGTTTAGGATAAATTCCTAGTATTCCTACGCAATGACCTGCTAAAGGGAATTAGAAGCACATTTATCTGTAGTCAAAAGTTTTTAACATTATATTATGTGAATAACATGAAAAAAAAATGTTTAAAGTGATTTAAAATTAGAATAACGCATATTAAGTATTAAAATAATCAAAACAAAGTACCGAATTTGTATGTGACACTACAAATTGGCATCAACAGGTATGCTTTATGATCTATTTGTTTACATTTTCATCTGATACTTTTGGAACATAACATCCTGCCGGCTAACATGGACAGGCTGTTTAAGCTTCGGCATGGTTCGGTTTAATTCGGGCCGATATGAGAGGAAGACGATCATTTACGGCAATGGAGTACTCACTATGACCCATTCACATTGGAAGCGTCTTTACAAAACGGGATATCTATAAGATGAAACGAACAATCAATCAGCCTAGCCTATTGCCAACTATGTTAGGGTCGGCTTCCAGTCTAACCGGATGCAGCTGAATACCAGTATTTTACATGGAGCGACTGCCGATCTGACCTCCACAACCCATTCAGTAAGTGGGTAATACCGTACACCTTGGTAAGACTGGCTGTCAGACTTTCATGCTTCTGGCTACCCGTAACGATTGTCAAAGATCCACGAATGACAGCCGGGACCTTCACCGGGTCACCAAACGAAACGAACTGCGTCTGCTACTGTGGTTGGTGTACTACAGGTGCGTCACTGCTTACCCCTTTGAGGATACCAAGCGTGATGTTATGTAATATTATACGTGTGAAAGGTACTAACTTCAAGACATGCGCTTTTACTTTTAGCTATCCTGCTGTGCTTAATCAAAGATGCGATCAGAAAATACAAATACCACCGTTAAATTACTAATGCTATTCAGGAATAACTTAATGTATTCTAAACCAATTTATTCCATCAGAAAATGCCAGAATAATTTATTATTCAAAGAATAGAAATGCTTTGAAAACATAACCTAAATAGGCTAAATTACCAATCCATCATACTTAAAGAGTGACGCAACAAAATGACCCAGCTTATCACTAAATGAAGGAAATAGCTATTTCTAATGCTCGTAAACTACCTATCTGCAATAATTTATGTATGGCCACGTCTGTGTTGCATGTTGCCGTAAAAGGGACCGAATGACTGCTGATACAAAATGTATGGCATGACCTTTTAAACAGTATACTGACTGCGAGGCTTAGACGATGGACTATAATTTCAGGCTTTCATTCTATCTGACATTTGTCGGTTTAAATGTTTAATTCGATCGTGTGCTGTTTGTGGTATGGGTATTCCTGGATTAGGAATGAAACACGTATGTTTTGCGGCTTATAACCTTTGAATAAAGAATTTCCTAGCATGGAGAATAGATTAAAAGTCGATTACAGACGACTGCTAATCCTCCATAGGCCTCCAGCAGCTACTTTTTCATCAAAATGTTTTCTGTGTGCAACTCCACATTCAATGTTCCTTTCTACACATTGCTACAGAATCGCTACGTTGACGCTACGCAAACGCTTCGTAGACTCTACGAAGACGCTACGAGACTGCTACGCCCTGACGGTATGAAGACGCTACGCACACGCTTCGTAGACGTTACTGAGCCGCGACGAAAATATGTAAGTACAAGAAAACAATACAAAAAGAACCACCAACATAACATTTAAGTTTCACACAGCTTAGGTTCAATGTTCAGACATAGCAACCATTCATAGTTTTGGTGCGTAACCCAAATAATGATGTAAGAAGAGGTGAACGAACCGGCCATTGTCGGGACTTGAACCCGTGACCTCGAAGTCACAGCTCAGTAATCACGAAGTTTGAGACTGTAATCTTTTGAGCTTAGTTTTGATGTATTGTGTGACCGGGCTGAGTCGGATTACAATTGATTGGTGCATTGTTAGGCTGAGTTTCGTCTGCAAAAAAGGTCAAAGGCATAATTAGCATGCAGCAATACAAGGAATGGAAAATTGCGTCAGATTTCTACAAATTGGTTGTAAAAAATAAGAGTGTTTCAAACAGGCCGCTTGACAAAAGCTGAACAGCAAAAACATGGATAAAAACACCAGACAAACGATTCGTTTCACTAACGTTTTTTTAAATGGCGCAACTGTAACTTTGAACTTAGACAGTAAGTACTGTTTTTCTACGAAACAATAATTTCGACGGAATATTTCATATCATCTGCCTAGCCTTTTCCCAACTATGTTGGGGTCGGCTTCCAGTCTAACCGGATGCAGCTGAATACCAGTACTTTACATGGAGCGACTGCCTATCTGACCTCCGCAACTCAGTAACTTGGCACAATACGATACCCCTTGGTAAGACTGGCTGTCAGATTTTCGGGCTTCTGACGACCCGTAACGACTGTCAAATATGCACAATTGACAGCCGGGACCAACGGCTTAACGTGCTTTCCGAGACACGGAGGAGTCTCGTTATGTAAAAATGGTCACCCATCCACGACCAAACTCGGCAAAGGTAGCTTAACCTGATAGATTGACCTGTGCGGCTGCTAACTCGTAGCCACGAGCTCGAATATATCATATAAAAAAAATACCGTCAAAGAAAGCTTTGCAAATAAAGAAAACCAGATTAAATATGCTTTATGGTAGAACCTAGAAACACTGATCCTCTTTAAGATATGCATAAACAAACAAAACTCGACAGTAAGCCAGATTAAGGACGTCTTTGAACTTAAGATACACAATTTTAATGACCGGAGCACTAGCTCGGACATCCTGACTTTGAATAGATTTTCATCTTTTACGCCAATCTAGCTTTGAGATTCGTATCTTTTTAAGTTTTCACTTTCTTTATTCGTTATTTACCTTCTAATTTACATAATATTTACACTTAAAAGCTTAATATTCATAATAATATGTACAGAGACCAGCACATCAAGTTAGCCCAATCTGTCAAATTAGTTTGATAGTTCTTTAACTTTATTACAAAGAAGTAAGGTTCATTTTCAATTGGGAAAATTTGACAGTTTGGAATAGCTTGATGTGCTGGCGTCTGTATCTAATAGTCATGTAATTCTCAAAGTGAACTCTCCTATACCTACTCTTATTTTGGACTAATATTATTAAAGATCCTATTTTTCATGAGTGATTCTGTTTTTGTTATTTTTTAGTAAAAAAAGCAACACTATTGATGATTTATTGATTGATGAATTCATTTTACGTTTGATATAAAAGGTTGTCATTTTAGTCCGCATAATTAAACATAAGAGTTTAAATGTATTTGGCCCGAAACGAATTTCAAACACAGTTTTATATCAGTCAACCGTTTGAAGATGACAAACACAGGATGAAATTTTAAATACGGTAATTTAATGTAACGTTAAATGATTTTTTACGATTTTTCTGGAGCAAGTAGATATCTGCCGGGTAAGCGGGATTGTCCGAAAGGGTTACCGGTAATCCGGAACACAAAGGGCAAAGGAAGGAACATGGATGGGTTTTAGTCAGTAAGAGTCTGACACTCCCTTCCGCTCCACCCAGAGCGGGAGGAGTTATTTGATGATTTCCCAAAGTAAAAGAAATCCTCTATTTCTCCAATGATAAAATCTTATCAGTCTGATTATTTCCCGTTTACCCCACGCTTCTGAAATCCTATTCAATTTGACGTGTTGACACAAGCGGAATACATTCACATCCAAGTCATCATTCGATTGGCTGTTGTCATTTCCGCCAACCAATCAGAGTAACATTAGATTTAAAGACAGATTCACTGATCATTACTGATCAGTGAAGACCTCCAACCTCACGTTTCACAAATCTGTTCAAGTGATCAAATCTGATCAAGTGATCAAGCCTCCAGGAAACGGTTATTTATGTCTGATGTTCGTGAGATGTTGTCAGAATCATCATTTTCTGAAAAAGTTTTTATATGTATAGTGTTATTGTCGCAAATATATGAGGATACGGGTATACTTTTGAAATTAAGCCCTGATTTAACTCCGAAATAACAAACGCCGCTACAACCAGACTGTATGGTATATTCTTTACTTATACTAGATAACAAATATATGTATATGTTTGCCTCGCTCTATTGCCCCACTTCATAAAGAATTATTTATTGTGTTTCATTGACGATACGGATGGCGCAGTGGTTGAGCGATTGACTACTGCACAGCATGTCGCGGGCTCGATCCCCGCACGGAAAAAAAATTTGTACGACCTACAAGTATTTGTTCCGGGTCTGGGTGTTTTTCTATCTATAATATGTATATATTTACAAAAAAAAAACTATATAAGTAGTTTATCAGCCATCTCGTTACCATAACACAAGCATTAGGTTGCTTAGCTTGGGACTATATGGCGTTGTGTGAAATGTCCATGGATATTATATTATATTATATTATTATGTTGAAAAGCCTGTCTTGAAAGACTGATGCATTGTTTAGATCGTACGATAGACACCTTCGCTGTAGATCAATCAACATTACATATATCTACAAGACTTAGTAGAACTTCTACACAATAGAGCAATCAAATATGCCTAGCCTTTTCCCAACTATGTTGAACTCGGCTTCCAGTCTAACCGGATGCAGTTGAATATCAGTATTTTACTTGGAGTGACTGCCTATCTGACCTCCACAACCCAGTACTTGGGTAATACGATACTCCTTGGTAAAACTGGCTAACAGACATGCGGTCTACTGACGACCTCTCACGACTGTCAAAGATCCAACGAGAGCCGGGACTAACGGCTTAACGTGCTTTCCGAGGCACGATAAGGAACTTGGTTCCAAATATTCCGAGGCACGGGGGAGTCTCGGTATGTAAAGATGGTCAACCATCCACGGACCAATTGCGTAGCTTAACCTAATACGTTACGTATTAGCCACATAATTCTACATAATAGATACAGGTCATTATTTACCTCGCTACGTTTAGCATAGTCACCGCTTCCCACTTCTAAATGGATAACGCCAATTGAGTATTTGAATCGGTCAAAAATAAAATATGAAATCACATGGAAAAAAGCCCGCTCGTCATAAAATCTTCCATCACCGTGCAGAAATTAAATATAATGCGACGATATAATTGTTAAATTGCATTTAATGCTAATAAGTATTCCATTTGAGTCTAAAAATCTGTGACGTCAAAATGTTATATTTCATACAAATCACGTACAAATGCCGCGTTTTGACATTTCATAAAAAGTAACGTTATTGACTACCCTTTCAAATACCCCATTAAATTTAGCACGTTCTATGTTTATATTATTATCTTCGGGTCGTTTTTGTTTTAACTTTTATAAGTTGAACCAAGTTTACTTTAGAATTGTATTTAAAAAGAACCAAAAGTTTGTTTCTAAAACAATTCTTTGTTCCGTTAACTTGTATGGTTTCTTCGACAGAAAGTTTGTTACCGGAAAATGTAAATACAACTTTAGTATTTGTAGGAATTCTTGTTTCTTTCAGTTATTTATGTCGCCACAAAGTATACACAAAAACAGTGACCGAAGGTTCCATTAAATTCGATCAGGAAATATCTACAGTTTTGTCTTAAATGTTTCTGGATACTGCCCCAGAAACAAATGACTACTAAGTTTAAAACGTAATAAAAAAATCCAAATGATCTCACGACGAATGTTTCTCATAGGAATCTGCACTATACCTACCTATTACGCATTAGACTCAAGTCCATCAATTAACAACAACGAACTGATGGACTCGATCAAAGTCCATACACTCAACAACTACAACATATACACTAGCAAATAATATATAAAATACTTACACTATCTATATAAATCTATAAGTATTAATAACTAAAATTGAAGTATCTGTTTGTAATAACAAAATAACAGCTTTTAACGTATGAAGGCTGAAGCTTGAATGTATAAAGGCCTTTTTTTTAATTTCTATCTGTCTATTTGTTCCCCCAAATCTCTGAAATGGCTGGACCGATTTTGATGGGACTTTCACTAGCAGATAGCGGTTGTTATAAAGAGAAAACTTGGGTACTTTTAAGAAAATAGATTGGGACCAGGCGAGCGAAGTCGTAGGCAGCTTCTAGTGACTATGTATAGAACCTACCATAGGGAGGGCAGCACATCAAGTTACCACAATCTGTCAAATTTCTTTGATAGTATTTCAACTTTATTGCAAAGACATAAGGTTCATTTTTAATTGAGAAAATTTGACAGTTATCCCTAACTGTAGCTTGATGTGCTGGCGTCTGTACAATAATAACAAAGTAGCTGATAAATCTACCATCGTCATAGCACCTCGGTAACGTGAGGAGTGTTGTGATTGCAGTAATTTGCGGCCGTAGGGGAGCCGCTGGAATTGTGAGCGACGCTCTGATTGCCTTACGAGATGCGCTAGACCACGTTGTGGTGGACATGATCTATACGCGTTATTGGTTTGTGCAGCCCCGAGGGTGATTGGCACAGGTTTTCTTACAGGGTTCTATCAACTGACATTGGTATCAAATGGGAGAACTGCATAACTTTTGCGAAAGGTTCATGCAAGATTAGTGCGGGACAGCTTGGGATGGGTGAATAGGTCTGATACAACTAATCAGTGGTATGTTAATATTTTTTTTTTTTACAATATTTGGTTTAAGTGCGCTTTTAAATTGTGTGCTGTGAAATCTTGAACTTCACATTGGATTATTGAGCTTTAACTTTTAACAACCATGCTATATGGGTCTTTTATTATCTTGCTCTCCTGTCATGCTATTTTTAAACACTGAGCTTAGGCCCACCACAACTAATATTAATAACGATGGATATTCTTCAAGGCCATGATTATAATTAAGCGAAAAAGGTCCTCGTTTTTCTTACTCGAGAGCCCACGGCATAAATGAATTCTCAAAGACGACATCATTATGAAAAAAAACCCATTTAACGGAGGGTAAGCCATCCTTTTGGGGTGTTCCTCCATGAACTTCCGGCAAATTAGGATCGGGAGGGCTAAGTGATTCAAAAAGTACGGAGAAAGAAATTCACTCTCCGGAACAAAATGTACACCATAATATCTATAGGTAATGTGCTGCAGACATAAAGCAAAGCAATTTTTTTTTGAATTTTGAATTATTTTGTTCTTTTGTTTTTGGATCACTTTGCTGAATACTAGTATTTTAGGCCAGTATTACCGGGAATACCAACTAATTTGGACCTGTATTCAGCTGTATCCGGTTAGACTGGCTGGAAGTCGATCCCAACATATTTATGAAAAGACTAGATGATGATGATAGGAACTTAGATATAACGGTATCATAATTTAATATGAAATACTACATTTATGTTTAAATTTTAGGAATATTATCTTAAATACTATCATAGAGACTATGAAGATCATATTTTATTGCCACTGCTGTCCCACTGCTGGGCAATGTCAAGTCAAAGTCACTCATAAAGTAGTCTAGTCTGTATACTGAGACTTAATTTTGACAGTTTATTTAAATTGAAATTTTGTGAGCCTTACAATTTGTAGCTATGCATTTCTTTACTTGAATTGTATTTCTCATTTAATTTTTAAATCTATGGTCGTATTCATAATTTATTTTATGTATTCACAACTTAATACCTACTTACTCATTTATTTGTATTCTTACTCATTTACTTACTTATATTATTTATTCATAACTTAACACTTACTCATTACTTTATTATAATTGCTTTGTCATATTATTATTATACTAGCTTCTGCCCGCGACTTCGTCCGCGGAAAATTGCGATATACTGTAACTGTTTAGGCAGCGCATGCAAATAATTCTGTTTTCGGAGGTATTTTTTTCCGACTTGCTAAACGAAAATTGCGATAGCTCGGCTAATATGTATGATATAAATATAATTTAATTTATAGCCTATTGCACCCAGGAATAATGTAGCTTTTTATCAGTGAAAAAATTTTTGAAATTGGATCATTAGTTCCGGAGATTACCCCCTACATACAAACTTACATATTTTACCTCTTTATAATATTAGCATAGATTGCGAAATTTAAGTTCATTTTATGTAATATGGGTTTTGTGTGAAATAAATGTTTTACAGTGTAAATTTTGTAACAGAATTGCAATGACAAAAAACTCTCAAAACAAACAACAATGTTTTAATCTAACCAACTGTCTGCAGTGGTTTGGACAATTTACGTGTTGTCTGAGCGGAATTGTGGTGCAGCGGTCCACATCAATAATTATTTGGAACACATTTTTCACCAACACGATGTGTTTTTATATGTCCTGTGTGTATTTTTTATCTAATTTTTCGAGATGCACCAAGCAGGCAATCAATTACAGACATCTCATAGTCTAAAGTTGCAATGCAATTTCTAAAAATGAGATGTTTTTTTTTGGATTGTTTTTGATCTGGACTGTGTCTTAACCCATTCACTGTCCAATGAACCACATATGGTTCATGTTGATTGTTTAACTATTGTGTCTAGTTTGTGAACAGGGAACGTGTTAAGATATTAAATGTTACTGAAAATTCAATATGGCGGACTTCGTGTTGTAAAACTTCGTATATTTCTGGTCATATTTTATTGATGAATGATATTTTGTTTATTACTCTTTTGCTTTGGAATAATTTCGTCGATAGGAATTACTGGGATTTTTACTTTAATTTCATCAACAATAAAAACTTAAAAGATTTTTTTGTAGTAAAATGTAAAATACCAACGTTGCCATTTCGCGTAATTGCCACACCGCATATTACTTGAGTATTTGCGAAATAAGAGCGGAACGGTACACCGCGGTTATGAACGTTTATTACAATATGGTGCGATATTTACAGCATTCCACTGAAAAACTAACGAGTTATGGTTATAATCGATTAGTTGTGCGGTCTGCTTAGAAAGAACAGTTCGTTCCGTATGTGGCGTAAGAAGTGATTGAGAAAAGAATTATAGGTACTAAGAGAACAGCAGTACTACCACAGGCAATGGCAGTAATCTTAGTAACCTGACTTCAATTGCTGTGTGTAAAGAAGAATAAAAAAAGTTATGCATTTTCCAAAAAAACTTAATAAACTCTTTTGAGTATTTTGTCCACCAAAGCACATTTACAGCGGAAATGTTTTAATCAAAAAATAATTTTGATTTCGGAAGTCGGTGTCTTCGGTTTTGTATTTTCATGTTTTGCCACCGACTTCCGAAATCAAAATTATTTTTCACTTTGTAGTGTTTTTTTTGGAAGTCGGTTTTATTTTTTGTAAAAAAGTTTTTATTTTCCACTTTTTAGTTGTGGTACCTACACAACCCACCCCCTCCCCCCAAATTTTAATACCGCTACCTCGTATGTAAATTACAGTGACAGGAACTTATTAGAACATCGTCCACATACATTAAGTAGGATTTTTTTTTGATTTTTGTTGATTTTTCAAAAACCGCTTATCCGATTTCGATAAAAAATTTATGGGACCATTTGGGAAGTATACTCTTTGCAACAAAAAAAGAATTTTTCAAATCGGTTGGCAAGCAACGGAGTTAAGCGCGAACAAACATAAAAAAAAAAAAAAATATATACAGTCGAATTGAGAACCGACTTCTAAAAAAGGAGGAGGTCCTTTTTTAGAAGTCGGTTAAAAAGTCAATTGACAATTTGGTCGTTCAAAAATAAAATTACATAGAAAAAAGACCGCCTGTCTTAAAAACTTCCATCACCGTATATAAATGAAATATTATGCGAAGATATAATTGTAAAATTGAATTTAATGCTAACAAGTATTCCATTTTATCCTTAAAATCTGTGAAGAAACGTACAAATTCCGTGTTTTGAGAATTCATAAAAAGTAACGTTATTGACTACCCTTTCAAATACCCAATTACTACCAAGAAACAATTACGCACCTTTTCAGCACTTAACTTCAAATGAACCGAAAGAGATCTGGCAGAAATCCCGGAAAGATCCCACGAAAAAGCAAAACTTCCACGCCTTAACCGACCTCATCCATCACGTACTAATTCCGCCAATTCTCAACGAGCCAATCACATCAATCATACAACTAACGAGAGAACTATTGCAGCTACATACGTCAATAGAAACGCACTCCCCGCAGGAAGGAGCCTATTGACGCTGCAGCCTAGCCTTGACCTGCTTCGAGACTGAGCTCGCCCGGGAGCGCAAGGTCGCCGGGCACAGCCGAAACTGAGGATGCACTGGGTGAGGGACGCTCGGGTGAACTCAAGGTTGAAACAGCTGGATCCGGGGAGAGGGGAAACCTTGGGACTTAACGAAAGTTAGGAAGTGTATATGACTGGTACTGTCTTTAGCATGCAAATATAATTTTATTACTTTATTAGGGGCTTATAATTGGGATACAAAGAGAATTTGGGATTATGATAGTTGATTGGTCGATGTTGGTTGGTATTACTATTGTGATCGTTTTGATGCACTCGAATATAATATCTATTAATGAGTCCCTGCAGAAAATGATATCAATTTTATTGATTTTTTTTAACATTTCTATAGAGTGTGTGTGAGAGATCAAGGCAAGTCAGTAATGATATCAATATTTGATGTTCATGCTACATTCAAGTTTCGGTTACGTTTCATCAATGTTAAAATTATGTGTCTCCATGTTAGCTTTCCTTTTACAGTAGGCTACATTTTTTGGCAAAACATAGTACACGAGGAGGACAACAAAATTCTATAAGTAAGTAGGTACGGAAAGACACACATGTTATGTAACCAATAAAATTCAACCATGTTATGCAAGTAGCACAAATACAAACGTAACAACAGGATGCGCCCAGTAAGGGTGATACCGCGATAGGATAATAGTCCAACCTACTAGGTCAGGATGCAGCGTGGCAAGTGTGTTGATGAGAGATGGAGATGGAGTTCTGTGAGAAACCAATTTGCCAATGAATGCACTTTAAGGATGCGTCAGTGTAGCAGAGAGCACTGATTGTCCATTAGATGTGATTTGTGTGGGAATTGAGAACAGTGAGAACTATTCGCAGGTCGTAAGAGATAAGAAAAAGCAATGAAATCCCCTATAACTTGTGGCTCTGTACGTCGAGACCGAATAGGTTTCTTTTCGGGAACCATGCGCCATCGTCGATCACATCGACCACATAGTTGCTCAAGGCTTAGGTGAGATAGTGGTCAAACGCGAATCAATAAAGAATAAAACAATCGATCCAGATAAATCGTCTCTTGAATTAAACTATGTATAAAACTTTCAACCTTAGTTGGTTCATGAAGTAGATCCATTGGAAGCGAGTGAAACCGAACTAGCTTGTAACATAGAAACATAAAATTATAAAGGTTAACTCTGTTTTTGCATCAGATCATGGATTACAATAAATCTAAAACAAGTAAATGTTACACAGAGCAAATGCAAAATCAACAGAACTGCACAGAGCAATCAAAATAAACATAATAATAATGATGTAAATAAGATTTGTGATGCAACATGCTGGTTCATGGTAACGAATGATAGTGTTAATTCTCTGAACGTTACAGAATATGAAGTATCGGATATATGTGGATTTGGAGCTAGGATTGGCTCTGCTGAAGTTGGATGATGTGGCAAAAGCCTTGGAAGGAGAATGTGTTCTTTGTTTGAAAGAGGATTTAGTTTAAACAACTACGAGTAGCTGAAAAGCTCAATTAAATTGCATCTCTTAAATGTACATGAAAATAAATTTAATAAAATACAATTTCTTAAATTCAATTTTGTAAGGTAAAAAGTTTTATTAGAAAAAGATTTTATGATAAAACTTTATTCAATCGTTGAAAATGAAAAGTCGATAACAAGATTAGTTAGGTAGGTCAGGACCTAGATCTTAGAAGACGCCGTAAAAAGGAAATTACTTCTTATTGAGTTACTGCAGAAGATGAATTTGTTGCGCAACTTGATAAATTGAAAGTCGTTTGGAGCAAGTCTCTAAAATTGGAACTACCCAATTTAGGAAGGCTTGTAATAAATTTGTTCTATTATGGACCCAGACGGTAAAGGCTGTATAAAAATAGATATCTATTTCACCCTTTATACGAAGCCAGCGAAACAGACATAAAATTACAAAAGCGAAGAAGACATACAAAGCCGATCCGTTTCCTCCATGTTGCTGAAAGCCGAAACTGACAGCAGTGGGCGATCCGAAGCCGCCATGTCCAATAACCAAACATCGCAGTATCGAACATACCCGAATCACAATAAAATCAATGTAGCTTGCCCCTTGCCGAAGCCTGTCCAGGCCCAGTGACGTACGTGCGAGCGAGACACCAACATCCACCACCAACAGGCAAGACAAAGACAAAAGACACCACCCGATTTTATAGAGATATAATACATTTTACTGCACCCTGCAATAATGTTCGTTTTAATTAAAATTGAGTAATCAAAGACTTTCTTTCTTTCATTTTCCTCTGACTTTGTTGAGTTATTGCCACGGATGAACTCGTGAATGTTAATATAAATGGCTAGGATGAAATTGAAAAGGTAATAAGCCATTTTTATAAAATATTTTTCTATCTAGCTTTAATAAGCCATTTGATACTTTTGTCTGTTCTCATATATTCTTTATTTGACAAGCATCAGTATGACTTCCTTTTCCAAAAAAGCTTCTGAGTAGAAATTCAAAAGCTTTTTAATAGCAGTATTTGGGATGGCAGAGGCTCTAGTGTTACATAAGTAATGAGGAGCAACAAGTCGCGGTTCCACGAGGATTGTAACCGCTCGCAAAACCTCGGACACCTTCATACACGGAGTTTAGAATCCAATTTATCGTGGAAAATTGTTAGCAGATCTGTCATCAGACTAGCTTTTACTCAGCTATGTTAATGTCTGTACCATTATTTATAGTGTGTTTGGTTGGACCTACTGCCGATGAAATATATACCAATCACTTATTGAAAACTTTTAACAAAAACTGAAAACACTCGTTAGAAGTTCTAAATGAAACAAAACATAAAAAAAGAGAAAATAAGGAAGGACTTTTCCAATAAAGAACTGCGTCTCCACGACCTAATAAAGAATCAATGTTTGTATCACGTAAACTAAAGCACATAACAAACACCAGCCAATCTCTCGCGAGATTAAACTTTTATCGACCAATCACGGCTGAGTCCGTACGACATTAGCCAATCAAGTCTCGGAAGACGTCAGAAAGTACTGCTAAAAGTTAATGGGGCTGAAAAGTCTGGAATTTAATTTATTTAGGTACGAGCCTGTGAGAGATAAAGCCGAAATCACGCTTTGGCGACGAACAAAGTACGTGAGTCTTCCATAAAAGGAGGAAGAATCTTGCTTTTTAATACGATTTTTCTTGGCTGACAGCCTCATTCTGTTCCTGCCTCTGATATCAGTATATCTCTTGTCTCTATATATATATTCTATCGTTAAAACTATCAAGACAATCATATTTCATCCAATTTGATCATGGATGTTCATCTCGCAATCCTTACATCATCTCCTAAAATACCATTTTAGAACTTCATATAAAAAACCGTTTCAGTTATGGGTGCATTACAAAACTTGTCACTACAATACTTTCCTGAAATCAAATCGTTAATTCAGCAGCAATGCTACTGTAATATTTAACAGCTGCAAGACACTTCAGCACCAATCGATATTCGATACGTCTCATACAAAATGGAACACAATGTAGGCAGTAATGTCCGTTTATTTTCAGTAAAACGTAGCCATCTAGTAACGCCTAAATAAAAGCCCGATGTTGAATTTTGAACGCTCTGTACAGCGATGAAAGTTGGAAATCAAATAGCGTATTTATGTGTCGCCTAGTTTTAGTGAGAACGGCCATTATAATTCTTCTATTCAAAGAAGCATTTTCTAGAACAAAAGTGGCCTAGTTTCTTACTTTAATATTCCCTACTTCAATCGAAGCCAGCGATTACGACATTTATTATTGATGGCAAATGGACGGACAGGTAGACCTAGCATATCAAATGATAATACGTAAATTACATAATTCGACTTATGGACACGTATCGGCCATAAAGTACTGGCAGCGAAAAATGACAACGCCTTTTTTATTTTTTTGTAATAATGCTATTTGGAATAGTGCTATGGAGATTAAAAGAGCTTCTACTTAACCATAATCTTTCTAAATGGGAGTGCCAGGATCAATCACCTGCCTAGTCTTTCTCAACTATGTAGGAGTCGGCATCCAGTCTTACCGAATGCAGCTCAATACCAGAATTGTACTTGGTGCGACTACTATCTGTCGTCCTTGTTACCTGTCAGATATGATTATTGCGTAAATTACCTACTGGGTACCACGATACCCCTCGAAAACTCCCCTAATACTTGTTGCCGGGCTATCAGCTCCCCATTCAGATAAACAGTGACACGCACGCTGGTGAGACTGGCTGCAGAAGAGATAGCAATTCTAAATGCATCATTATCTCTTATATATCTTAAAGCGCCAAGCTAAAATTGCTATTCGGAACAAAGACAAATATAGCGAATCAGGTTATTCAAACCGAAAGTAGGTCGCTTCTATTTAAAGTTTAAAAGTGGCGACAGAAATGGCTGAAACACCTGAATATCTGGGACGTGATTATGTAATTGTTCGGGAGAAATGTCATTCCTAGTTTTGGAGAGTTCTTTAATCTGCTTCAGTATATGGACATGACATTAAATGTTCTATTTTTGTCATGGAACTCGGAATACTCGACATTAATTTGAAAGTTGATGTTATCTCGCGGCCTAGAAAAGTTTTAATGGAACTAATTAAGAAAGCCCCTAAAACAGGCAAGGTTTTAGAACAAACTCTAAATATTCAGCCCTCCTATCTCTCAGACAGTCACTTTGAAACCTAGACAACTTTCCTCGAATTCCTGCTACCCAGACACTACATACTAAGTTTAGATCTGCCAAAACTCGGCATGACACCAGCCACCTATATTCCCAGAACACCATTCAAATATTGTCAAAGCAACAACGTTGTTAGGCGTACACAAGAACACGTCTTTATTGACACCTCTCACAAACCTAAAAAGCCCACATCAAACATCTATTATGTACATAATTTATCGACACAAATATAAATCCCACAGCCTTTATATTCTCTTATATATAAGTAATTCCTTTGTTATATAAATGGAATATAAAATATTAATGCTCTCAGAGAATTCTGAGTAGGTTGAGTCTAATAGGATTATTTTGTCGACAGTACTTCATTTATCGATTTTTCTCTATTCTAAGAATGTCTTTTTTGTAGGCAACTTGTATTCCCTTCGTGAATTTTTAAACGTTTGATTGGTTCGTTTTGAAGCCTAGATTTCGATTGGTGTAATTACTGCAGGTCTTGGTAGGGAAGTGCGATGTTATTATTTAATTATGAGAGCGGGTGAGTGTTTCCGTTAAAGTGTCGAGTCATTGTGTAGATTCGAAAGGGATAATCGATTGGGTTTTTCGGAATTGAAGGTATCGATTTATGAGTTGTATCGACGTTGTCTAACTTTATTCATTCAAAACTTCAACACAAAATTTAGTTAGGTTAAATTTAATAGGTACCTACATCACAAGATGCAAGGTTTCATTTCCTTGCCACAACAAAGTTGGAAATGGCTTAAAATAAGTAAACTTTTGGAAGAAGTAAAATTGGTACTTTTAAATTTTGACACTTAAGAACACACGGCCCAAAAGGCCTGATAAAATACCCTGAATATCTTGTATCATTCCTTAGAAAGTCGTTCACGTTTCGTTTTTATAAACAGTGCGAGGAATATAGATACTCAGTATTCTTTACCTAAAGTAGCTAGGAATGATTCGTGTCAGTAACCTGTCTCTGGGTGATTAGGTTTAATAAGCAGATACAGATAGGATATACATAGTAGTTCCATTTACTGGATGAGCAGAAGCTGTAGTGACGACACGACACGCACTGGATTGGTTGGTTCTTGGTTTCAAGTTTGAAGTATCATTTCCTACCCAGGAAGACTACTATTCTATGGGAAGATAATTATATACCTACTTAAGTAAATGAGTCGGGAAAATCTGTTTGCATCGGGGATATTGCCAATATCCGTAATCCTATTATATTGTTAAGGGCAGATCGTTCTTTAGTTTATCTATAAAGAAATTTATTTATTAAAATACTTTAAAACTATAATTACAGGTTGCCCTAATGCGATCGTTAAGTCTGCATATTATGTAAGTGGGATTGTCCGAAAGGTTTACCGCTACCCCGGAACATAAAGGGCTAAGGAAGGGACATGGATGGGTTTTAATCAGTAAGAGTCTGACACTCCCTTCCGCTCCACCCAGAGCGGGAGGAGTCAGATGATTTCCCACCCTCAATAAAAAAAGTATAAATATTATTAGGTACCTACCTATCTGAAATGGCTTTGTATAGTCATATTGCTTACAATTTACGTAGGTTTTCCAGCATGACTCATAATTTTTATGTCTTCTTTAAAAGCTAGCTCGTAATGTTTTTACCATCGCTGTTTTATTATTCCAGTCAGTAGGTAGGTACAACTCTTATCTTAACAGTAGATGAGGTTGTTTCTAAAGTTATATAGAATCTACTAGCAATTCGAACTCAATATCAAGTCAACTCAAATATTAAGCGGGATTGTCCGAAAGGGTTACCGCTACCCCGGAACATAAAGGGCTACGGAAGGAACATGGATGGGTTTTAGTCAGTAAGAGTCTGACACTCCCTTCCGCTCCACCCAGAGCGGGAGCAGTCATTGGATGATTTCCCAGCCTTAAAAAAAAAAAAAAAAAAAGTCAACTCAAATATGGATAGGTCATGTGATCCTTACGTGCGAAAAATCGTATGATTTAGGTATATTTCGAACCAAATTCCTTATCGCCTCGGATCCCGCTTACCAACATGTATAGGTACAGAGGCCAGCACATCAAGCTATCCCTAACTGTCAAATTTTCTCAATTAAAAATGAACCTTATGTCTTTGCAATAAATTTGAAATACTATCAAAGAAATTTGACAGATTGTGGTAACTTGATGTGCTGGCCTCTGTACTAACAAAAGAGTATGGGTAGGCATTTTGCTTTAAATAAATAAACATGACATTTTCACGCCTGCAATCCCGGAAGGTTGGGCAGGGGTGAGTACACCCACATTTCGCCAGTCCCACGTAATATGGGGCCAGCCAATTACTATCAACCGGGCACAAATCCAGACTTATCTTAGTATAAGGATACCGGACAACTACTAAGAAAAAACAAATGGAAAACCCAATAACACACGAACGGGGAATCGAACACAGGACCTCATGCTCAGCAGTAGCGCTTACAACCATTAGACCAACGGCAAAATCGTTTAAAGAGTTTTCTATATTTTGTTTAAAATTGTATAAGAGAAAAATCTAGTGGACATTCTTGTTGAATAGGATTCGATATTTTCAGAAGAGCAGTCTATAATAGTTTACTTAAGTTACTGTCATCTTTTATGTCATCAAATTCAATTTAGCAATTTCATATTTACAATCACGCAAACACACATACTAAAGAACTTCTCTATTTACGATACCCCACGGTCATTTGTCTCTAGCTACATATTATCACTAATTTGTGGCTCTCCGTTAATTAATTATATCAACAGAAAAGTAATTGTTTTATTGGCGTACAGACAGACGCATCGAGCGTTCTCTTTAATTAAAATTTATGCATGAAAGCAACTGGTTTATAACCGTGAAGTGATAGACGGACAGTAATTTATTTGGTTCTACTATTGTTTACGATTTTATATGGTTGTTATTTGTTCGTTATTTATTCAGGAGATGTTTTGTATACGAAAGGAAATGAGCATTGTTTTCCTTTGTACCTATTTAGCTGTGTTATTTTTTTTTCTCGAATGATCGCATGTCTTTCATCAATACTAATTTACCTCTCTCCTGAATTTCACCAAAATCGGTTCTGCAGTTACCTAGTATTCGTAGGTATGGCTTTTGATAAAATTACCGATCCTATAGAGCTTTGGGTTCCCCAAGTCTCAAGGCAATTACAAAGCTCCCGTTTGGCTCTGTCTCAGTTCAAACTAAACATTGACAAGGCAACTAACTGACCCACATCCCCTACGTATTAACTTGTAGACCCTTTAACGTCGCCTCTATTTCGGAAGCTGATCGATTCTGGGCAAAATTAGCTCTGCCCGCCGGCCTGACCCAATAAACGCCCAGTATAAATAAACAATGCCTACAATATTGCCCAAGTATATTGTGCTTTGTGCTATATTAACTAGCGACGTCTCTTACAGTATATTAACGTACTGAACTAGTTCTGTTTATGCGAGAAATTTACATATGTATCACATCACATCACGGTATTTGCACACTTTGATGCAAATACCGTGTAGCTTTTTAAAGAAAGATAGTGAAAAATGAATCTACATACATGGCACAAGACAACAACGACGAATTTTAATTGCTGTATTGAAAGTAAAGGAAGAATGCAACATGGGAACAGTATTATCGAAAAACCAATGAACGAAACTTGTATGTACAGCTGTTGTACGGTTATACACATGTACCTAACATTCATAATCATTTTCTTAGAATTCACAACGTCTCGAAGGACCGCCAGCGCTGCCTAAGTACATGGTAATTACGAAATCAACGAAAATAAATACGGCGATATCTTAAGAGCATGCAAATATTTTTAAAAGCGGTAAACATGAATGATAGTGACTCACTTGCCGAACAGCGGATGCCACAAGTGGAAGGAGGCCGGGTCGTGCGGGTGCGGCGGCAGGTGAGGCTCGCCCAGCGGCGTCGTGCTGCCCACCTCGGGCTCCTCGCGCCGCCGGGCCAGCGCCGCCGGCGGGCCCAGGCCCCGCCGCGACGACGACGACGGCATCGGCATCACGCCATCACGCGACGGCGGCGCCAACAAGTTTTGTAAAGATTTAACACTGATCCGAGGACGCGGTGAATCCTGCGAGCCAGTCGAACTACTCCTTTGGTGGGCCTGCGCTTCGGAATGCTGCATTGACTGCAGATAGTTGTTGTTTGGAAAGTACGGTGAGGTCGGGCTCTTCTGCCCCCTCGGCGACCGTTGACTACCCATCATGTTGGCATTGAAATATGGTATCTGCAGGCCCGCCAGAGGCATGTTCGGCCTTATGTTAGGGTTCATCCCCGGGTACATGTTCTGCAGGAATGAGTTGTGTTGCATGGCGGCTCGCTGGCTGGCCGTGTAGTTGGCCATAGGACTAGATCGAGACGACATACTGCTATGTGATTTATTTTGATGATGGTGACTCTTTGTCGAGTGAACGAAAGGATTTTGCACGTCTAATGATTTTGATGCCATTTCTTTCGCTTGAGATTCTTCGGCTCGAGCTTTGGCTTGGCTTTGTCTATGAGCTTGTTGTTGATTCGAATGATTCATCGCTTCTTGCCACATAGCGTACTGCATCCGATTCTCATAGTCCATCTGTGGCATCATCGGGAACCCTGTTTGTCCACCAAAACGAGAATTTGGGTTGAACATCTGTGATAACTCTGGGTAACCCTGCCCGGCGGAATAACCAGACGAATTCAGTGCTTTTAGGAAATCCATATTTTGCGAGCACGCGGCCATAGCCTCGAGTTGGCTAATATAGGGTAGCCAGAGCATTTGGTTGAGCGCCGCGGAAGTGGCCGCGTCAATGTCACCAGCGAGCGCATCCATCGATGGTATCGGCTTCGGTTGAGTACTGGAGTTGATATGGTCGAGTTGGCTTATAGCCGTCGTATTGTCGCTACCTGATGTACTTGTTGTACTTATTGTACTTTTTGGCGTAGGTGGCTTTGGTTCCTTTTTCGGCGACGCCGGCCGTTTGGGTTCGTTCAAAATTATAGTTTCTAATTGCGAAAATGATATGATCAGTAAATCCGGATCTTGAAAAAGCACGGAATAATGGTAAGCGTCTGATATTCTGAACTCGGGATTAGCCATTAGCAACAAAGGAATTTCAATACCAGGAGATATGAGAACTTGGTTGAGCTTGTTTTTAGGAATTACAACGGGATCGGGTACGTGGAAACTAGTACCCGATTTAAGACTGTGTAATTGCTCGATTGGACTCAATTTATTCATTTTGTCGATATATTTAATCGGAAGCTTTTCTTCTGCCTCGCTTTTCTTCGACTTAGTTTGAGCCTCGGTGTGGTGCTCATCCCGATCACACTTATTGAAAACTTTATTTATTTTAACTGAATCATCAGTAGACTCCCGTCTTCCCTTTTTCTCTTGAGGTTCACCAAATTCTTTATGCAACTTTCTGATCTCGTCGGAACAGCTCGTTACAGTTGGACTGGCTGATTTTCGATGTTTACCCAAGTTTAACGGTTCACATTGCTGTTTTGTAATAGTTACTTCTGACGTGTACATCTTAGGCGAAGGCGATGATAGCAAAGTTTCTAAAAACAACGATTGTTTGCTCTTCGATTGAGGCATAGTAAATATTTCAGGTGAGGACGGCACGGCGGGGATTCCGCTCGGCTGCGGCGACTGCATGGCATCCGATTCTCTCGACGGTGCTCGCGGTATGTCTATCCTTCTCGGCGACGCATGCGGGGTGGGTAACCTTCGTTGCACACTTAGATCTCTAGGTAGGTCGTCGCTCTTTTCTGATAAATTATCTTCCATGTTATTTGTAGTTTCAGCAACGCTAGCCACTATTCGGGCAGACTTTTTAGGTTTCACATTTTTTACACTTAAATCCGTAGCTACCAATTCCACGGCTGTCGTATCTTCTAGGTCTTTCGTAAACTCTATACTCGGGGCTTCCACTTTTATAGTATTGGAAAAATTACCTTCCTCATCACATCCGTTATCGTCAGTTTCGAGTTTGGGAGTAATGTTACTGGTGACATTTTCAGTGGAGTCGTCATTAGTCTGACCTTGTAGTTCACTGGGTAAAGTTGGTTCGCTCTGATCCGGCAATGGTTGATATTTTTGGTCTTGTGGGGGTTCAGGGATTTCAGGTACTTGTTTATGTTCAGTATACATCACTTCCGCATTTTCAACATCATTCTGTAGCCTCTTCTCGGCATTCTCATCATATTCTAAATGGTTAACTTTGTTAGTGTTTTGCATTTGTGACGGCGTAGATAGCGTTTCGAGCACACAATCAGTAGGAGGGTCGGCGGGCACGAACACTTCGTCCGTCATGAAGGACTGTTCGATGGACTGTTGTTGGTCTGGCAGCGGCAGGTGGTCTCCTATGTGATGTAGATGTAGGAGGCCCTGCGCCGCCGTCATGCTGCTCCGGCTAGGTGACTCCAGCGACTGCTCGAGGCGGTCGATGATGTCGGCAACAGGCGCGCCGCCGAGCAGAATGTCGTCCTCCTCCTCCACATAATCGGTGCCGTGCACGAGGTGCGCCAGTTTGTCGAGTGCCTGCCCAAGAATTTGATTATCCTCACAGCCCTTCTCTACGAGCGACTCGAGCAGCGCCTCGTCATGAGGCCCGCCGAGCTCAGGCAGGTAGTGTGCTTCACTTATAGTCTCAAACAGGTCTTTGTGCACTCCCATATCATTATGAAAAACATCTTCTTCGGCAGCGCGCTCGGGCACGTGCGCTTTGCGCTGCTCGAAGAACATCTCGTCTGGCGGTTTGGGGTCACCGAGCTCGAACGACATGACTTCTTGCGCTACCTCCTCGGCCTCCGGAAGGAAGGGGTACTGCGCGCCCTGCAGCTCCAGCTCCAGCTCCTCGCCGCGCTGTTGGTTAAACTCGAGCTCCGCCACTGCCAGCAGGTTTTCGAGCGGCGTGGGCTCCGGAGGGGCGGGCGGCGTTGGGGGCGCGGGCGGCGCGGACGTACCGCGCGGCACCGCGATCGTGTGCGACGGGATGTGCGACTCCAGGTCGGGCGCGAGCCAGGCGGGCGCGGGCGCTGCCGCGTCCGTGCGCCTCCGCCGCGGCCTGCCCGAGCGTCGGCGCCGGCGCCGCTCAGGGGGAGCACTGGGCTCGGGGGGTTCTTGCGCCGGAGCGCTAGTCACAAGGATAGAGTCAAAGATTTTAGTACGCGGGATAACTCGCCAACCGGTCTGGGTGCGCGCGATACGGATGCGGTTACGCGGATCGTAATCTTCACAGCGGACCTCTTGCACAGTACCGTCGCGCTGGCGCGCCCACAGGAACACGGGGCGCAAGCGTGGTGCGGGGTGCGCGGGCGGCGGGGTAGTCTCGGCTAGGTCGCGACAGAGCAGGCTGCGCGCGCGGCGCCGGCCGGCGGCGGGGGCGCGGGGTGGGTGGGGGGCACTGCGACTGCGGCCGGCAGCGGCATCAGCGCGGGGGCGGGCGGCGCGAGGCTCGCCGCCGCCGCCGGGCGCCCGCGGAGACACTCCGGCGCGCCGCACCGCGGGATCAGGCGACGACCGCGCGGACGCGGCCCCGAGGCGGACTGGCGGCCGGCGCGCGCGAGCCCCGCCCCCCGCCGCGCGGCGCCCCCGCCCCCGCCCCGCGCCCGGCCCGCCCAGCGATCGATCGCCCGCCCGCTGCACCCGCCGCCTGCACCCGCATGTAAACACGGCGCGCGCCCCGGCCCCCGCCGCGACGCCGCGTTTACGTGGCCTCGTTAATCTTAAATCCATATCTGCGGCGCGCGGAGTACGCACGGCACGCCCCCGGCACGGCCGCGCGCCCGCCGAGCACGTGCAGCCCGCCACCGCCGACACCGCATCCTCGAGGCACCCCACCACGCTCATTTGACAAATTCCTAAGTTTTCTGGAGGCACCAAAGTATCGACCTTCCGGTCTAGTACACATTGTCAACAAAACAAAACGCACTTCCTTTCTACCCAGCAGAAAATGAATTTGTCAAACCCGGAAGTAGGCTGCGCTAGGACATGAAAGGGGCGGTATTAAGTATAGCTGTCATCAACATCTGTCAGATGAGGCGCGTTCATCCGCGGTCACAGGAAGGTTCACTGCTCGCGCGAGATCAATACCAGTGGAGAGTGGTGCCATCTCGCAGGGGCGCCGGCACGTGTTGTACTACAGGGAAATGAAGTCGTTGCCAGTGTTCACAGTTTCGTACGATGCAGGTAGATGGAGCTTGTCAGCTGAAAGCAGTTCTTATTATTCAAATAATAGATAGGTAATAAATGCACAGTTTGGCGGCCAGTTAATTGTTTGTAGTTCGATAAATCTTAAAACATTTTTTTACCTCGATGAATAGAATCTTGCGACGGACTAATCAAAAATACTGATCCTTCTGTTATGGAGATATATTTGAGAGCCATCACCATAGAGGAAAGTAAGCCATCACTTACTGCTGGTGGTAAAGGTGGGCGTCTAATACGTTAATAATAATAAGAAGGGGGTACTACTAAGTAGATATTTGTTTAAAAAAAATATGTAATCGCCAGCAGGAGCTGTTTATGTGACAAGTATACCATGTTTTTGTTAAAGTCAAACTTTCCATAGTTCGTCACACCTAAGACATCACGAATCGTAGCGTTATTAAATACTTAGGGACTTGATGATGCGTCTCGAAGGACCAGAATGTGGCACACCGACAATTGGGTATTTGAAAGGGTAGCCAATAACGTTACTTTTTATGAAAAACGCGGCATTTGTACATGATTTGTATGAAATATAACAATGTGACGTCACAGATTTTCAGAATCAAATTGAATACTTATTACCTAGCATTAAATGCAATTTTACAATTATATCTTCCCATTAGGTTAAATTTCTGTACGGTGATGGAAGTTTTTAAGACGATCGGACTTTTTCTAGGTGATTTCATATTTTATTTTCAACCGTTTCCAATAGTCAATTTTATGTAAAGCTTCATAGGTAGTAAGTAGTCCCCTTCCAGTTGGACTTTTTTTTTAAGGCTGGGAAATCATCCAATGACCTCTCCCGCTCTGGGTGGAGTGGAAGGGAGTGTCAGACTCTTACTGACCCATCCATGGTCCTTCCTTAGCCATTTATGTTTCGGGGTAGCGGTAACCCAGTTGGACTTGGAATAATCTTCATTACTTTAAGATAAGAGATACAGAATGAGGAAACTGTTAGTGTGTGTGTTGTTGTGTAACCTTCCAGCCTTTACCAGGCACAATGACCAAAGCTTCATAAAGGCATAATCTTCGTAATCAGGTCAAGTCTTGGCTTTCGGCTTCTTTCAAGAATAACAGCTTCCTATCCGATCTTAAGAACTGCATTTTATCACCAAATGATTCAATTGAAACACTAATATTACAATTGACTATTTGAAACGGTCAAAAATAAAATATGAAATCATATGGAAAAAAGACCGCTCGTCTTAAAAACTTCCATCGACGTACAGAAGTTAAAAATTATGCGAAGATATAATTGTAAAAATGCATTTAATGCTAAATAAGTATTCCATTTGATTCTAAACATCTGTGACGTCACATTGTTAAATTTCATACAAATCACGTACAAATTCCGCGTTTTGACAGTTCATAAAAAGTAACGTTATTGACTACCCTTTCAAATAGCCAATTAAGATCAGTTTTATCAGCTCCAGATACTCACCGCGTATAGTATTCGAGACTAGTTTTCAATCATGTGGAAATCTTTGTGAACAGTCAGTCGTTTCTGTATAAATCTCACCGTGATAACTTAGATGAAGGGAAGTGAGCTGGTCGTTCCACCTAATACTAGGGATTGACATTATTGACAGCTCACTTTAAACTCACTTCACGTACGTTTTCAAGGTGAAATTTTTACTGAACAGCACTAGGTACAGGTTATCAAAATCAAAAGTCATTTATTCAAACTAGGCTGAAAATCAGCACTTTTTGAAGGTCAAAGTTGCATAAGACAGTCTCCCCAGCAGCTTAGCATCTGTTGAGTTGGAAGAACTTACACGTTACATACATGACGTTGTACAGGAGACAGAACAAATATCTTCAGTCTAGTAGACACTGGACATCATCACTATAGATCCCTTTAGATTCTATCAGGCATGATCATGGTCAAGAGTAGGTCTACTACCATAAAAAAATCATCAAATGACTCCTCCGCTCTGGGTCGAGCGGAAGGGAGTATTCGACTCTTACTGACTAAAACCCAACCATGTTCTTTCCTTAGCCATTTGTGCTCAGGGGCGGCGGTAACAATTTCGGACAATCCCGCTGAAAATCGCCTGCTCTAATCCCAATTTATTTGGATCGGCGATGGATTAGCTGGGAAGAAGAAGTGGCGCAACAAACTCCCCGGCAGTACCTACAGCTGTCTGATTAGTTGGAAGTAATTGACTCTACACATATAACGTATCATTTGGGGAAGGTAAGGGTGTCTACAGATTTCACCACATGGTGGCTGTTTCCAGCACATGCAGACGGTCTGCGATGTCCATACTTAACAGAACGCGCCGCAGGAAGTATAAGTCTGTTGAATTGTTAGCTTTTATTTATGACGTTTTGAGACAGGATAATCAGGGGAATGGATAGGAAGGTCGGCGGTTTTGGTTAAAGCGAGATTTCCCTGAAGAAATAGTTTTTATTCTTCACGTTATTTATTTATTTAAGTTTAATTAAAACAGTAAACCAATAACGATAATTAATGGCACATAAAAGAAAAGAAAATATAAAATTCAATAAAACACAAAAAATAAAATAAAATTTGCAATGCTTTTGCACATTCATTTCCTATTCAATCAATCTACGTTAGCATCCGAAACGGCGCTCACCTGGCGAAAGGTACCTTTTTAACAATAAAATAAATAAATTCTACCTTATTTAAACGTCGTAAAGTCGATATTTCTTTGGCTAAGAAAAATCGGTGCAGGTGGTGTAAATACTTATCACCAATATAAAACAAAGTCACTTTCTCTGTCCCTATATCCCTATGTATGTGACGGCACAGGATCAGACATATTGTAAAATAGATAGAAGACGTTAGGTTAACAGTAAGAAATAGAATTATTTGATCAATGAATTTTACAGCTACTCACTTAATCAGTTTTCAGGGAATAATTAATTCAACACCTTATAATAATAGCCACGACACCTCAGTAATACAGTAACAGCTTAGTTCACACAAAATAGCAAGAATGTACAGAGAGGCAGAGTAACAATAATTAAGAGCAATACAACCTGTGCACCGGGCGACGCCTGTAGTCAGAATGCCGTTTTACCGCCGTGCGGCCCCTTTTATACGCAGTGCTACGACGTAGCGCATACTAACTCCGCCCCGTAGCAAGGAGGCGGGAGAATGTGACGCAGCGCGCTACGGTGCTACGGCGCCACCGCGTGTTGTTTATAATGCGACGCCGACACGGCCATGCTGACGTGCGGACGTCCTCGTACGCTTAGCTTATAATGTCATAATATCTAGAACAGAAAACTGATTAGGCACCGTTTGGTCATCCTGCTATATTTTTTTTTTTTTTTTTGCCCGGTCTTCTTAGACCCTTCAAAGTAATCCCTTCAGAGTAATAATCTGGTCCGGTCTATCGACCCTTCAGAATTATTACTGCTTGGTCATACATGACCCTTCAAGGCTTGTTTCTTGGTCCGGTCAACTTTTGACCCTACAAGATGAGCTCCTTTTTTTTCTATTTTTTTTTTTTTTTTTTTTTCTTTTCATTTTTTTTTTTTTTTAATGTCCCTGGTCCGGCTACTGCCCTTCAGATATATCCCTTCAGTTAAACTGGACCGGATTTACTCCCTGGTCCGGCAACTGCCCTTCAGGTGTTATCCCTTCAGTTAAACTGGACCGGATCCTTTTTTTTTTTTTTTTGTATCCCTTCAGTTAAACTGGACCGGATCTTTTTTTTTGTATCCCTTCAGTTAGACTGGACCGGATCTTTTTTTTTTTTTTCTTTTTTTTTTTTGAACTGGTAGATATAGTGTCACTTTTAGCAGACATGGTATCACTATTGACAGAGATAGTATCACTATTATCAGACTGAATATCATCATTGCTAATCTGGTGCCTAGTCTCATGAACCTCTGTGTTATTATTCGCCGACACGTCATCCTCATCATAATTTTCCGAAAAGAATGACTGACCACGTGGTACTTCTCGCAAGTTTTCGTGAGAGTATTTGTAGACTATTGTTTCCATTAATGTGTTTTAATTCGTACCTATCATTTTCCAAAATAGCGGTTATTTTAAAGGGGCCTTTGTATTTACGGTCTAATTTCGTTTGGTGTCTTTCCTCGCATTTAACAAAGACAAACAACCAAAGACAAAGTCACCTACTGAAAAAGGTTTTACTATAGCATTACCCCTGTTAAATCGACTTATGTCATATTGAGCCAGCCTTTTTATACTAGCAGAAGCATCGGATCGAATGGTTTCGAGGTTTAACCTGTCTTCATCAGGATGATGGGTAGATACTTTTGATATCCCTAATGAACTACTCTTAATACCAAACATTAATTCCAAGGGCGTGAACCCTGTAACTCTACAACGAGTACTATTGAGAGCCAATTGGATATCGCCTACATGATGTTGCCATAAGCTATCGGTATCTGTGTCAGCATACTTTTCAAGGTCCTCATGACACGCTTGACCTGGCCATTGGCCCTACTGGAACCAGTGGCTATTAAATGTAAATCAATACGATTATCTTTGCAAAATTCTTAAATTCAGTATTGTCGTATGACCTACCACGATCTGCAACTATTCTTTTAGGAGCGCCAAACAAGTTCACTGCATTTTTAAGTGATTTAATAGCATCTGATGCATTTAGGGTTAAGGTATGTTCTAACAAGACGAATTTTGTAAAACCGTCAATAATCACGGAACAATACTCCTTACGCTCGCTTTTTCCGCTGAGTTTGCCAGTTAAATCTAAATGAATTGTATGCCATGGAACGGCCAATTTAGGGTTTGGATGTAGACGGACCTTTGGAAGTTTTACAAACGACGCATGAATCTACAAATAGATCGTATAATTTATCTAGTGTTTTTTTCATAACCAAGGTGTTTAATTTAGCTGTGTACGTGATTAATCATTGACTAGGTTAAAGAGTGTGGCAATATTGGTAACCATTTAGTGGTTTTATTACGTTCGATTTTACTATAAAGTACGCCCTGTTTAATATCGCATGTGTGTGACATTTCAGATGGCAAGTCATTTGAACGGAATTTAGAAATAATGTCTGATATTTCAGAATCACGTTGTTGTTCCTCAGATAACCAACTTCTCTCCAGTTCAGATAAATTTACAATTTTAGCTGGCTTATGAGTAAAAGATGGGTCAGCATGATTACGTGAAAGGAAATCTGCATGTGCCATATTTTTCCCCTCCTTATAGATGATATCAAAGATCTGTGTCAATCAAATTAATGTCAACAGGCATTTCTAATTTAGAGCTAGGACATGAAATTGTTTTTTTTTTTTTTGAAAAAGTTAAGGCATCGTTACTAACCACAACGGATATTCCTTGCCTCAAAATATCGCGACCTAATAATATGTTATCATTGAGACATTCATCAGGTAATACACGATAATCGATATGTAACATCGAGAAGACAGTTTTGTACCATGGTTGGACATTTTATTTGGAGGGAGCAATTAACGTTATTAGAACCAACTTAAACTTGTTTATGAAATTTTCCACCAGTAATAAGATCACAGTTACTTTCTTTCATAAGGCTACACTCGGATATGAAAGGAAATTGCATACTGGGTGTCATGTGGCGAGGTGTCATATTATCTGCTATTTTTTTTTTAAATAGATTCCATACTAGCCGAAAAAAAGAACGACATTTGTTCCAGCATTAAATTGCCGGCAGTCCCAGATATAGGTGGGAGTGGGTCTGATCCCACTTCTGATGACGGCACAGGATCAGACATATTGTAAAATAGATAGAAGACGTTAGGTTAACAGTAAGAAATAGAATTATTTGATCAATGAATTTTACAGCTACTCACTTAATCAGTTTTCAGGGAATAATTAATTCAACACCTTATAATAATAGCCACGACACCTCAGTAATACAGTAACAGCTTAGTTCACACAAAATAGCAAGAATGTACAGAGAGGCAGAGTAACAATAATTAAGAGCAATACAACCTGTGCACCGGGCGACGCCTGTAGTCAGAATGCCGTTTTACCGCCGTGCGGCCCCTTTTATACGCAGTGCTACGACGTAGCGCATACTAACTCCGCCCCGTAGCAAGGAGGCGGGAGAATGTGACGCAGCGCGCTACGGTGCTACGGCGCCACCGCGTGTTGTTTATAATGCGACGCCGACATATGCTTAAATCTTTAAAACTACGCAACGGATTTTGATGCGGTTTTTTTTTATAGATAAGTAGAGTGATTCAAGAGGAAGGTTTATGTGTATAATTTATCGACATATTTTGCGGGCGAAGCCGCGGGCGGAAGCTAGTTTACACTAATTTCGTTTATTTTGAATAAAATCTTACAGTTCACAATGTTGTCACTATGTGCGTGCGACTTATCTTATGTTATCTATATGACTAGACAAAGATCAAGATTTAAATAAATTACCTGTCATAGGAAAATTACAAACATATTTATTTGTCCTATTTATCGTGTTTTTGTTCTATAAACTTATTTAACTGCACAAACTTTGGAGGCAGACAAGTGCAGTATTTTATACTGCATAATTTTAATAGTGTTGTAATTTTGCCTCCAACGTGCAAAGATGTTATTCTGTACTGATTATTTTGATTTTTATGTCGACTGTACTCACATACATACATAAATACAATAAGAGGAATGTTAGAAAGAGATTGTTTACCCAAATATTTCTTACTTCTAGGAAAAATGGGCAAATTACAATAGTATTCTATTAAATTTCTATAAAGAGTTTTTCATTTACAATAATTCTGTAATAAATACAAATGTAATACTGAAAAGTTATGTTACGGCTAACAGTCCAGACGCGATGGAGCTTATAAGCTAGCAAGCGCTGGGTAATTTATTATGATATTGAATAATAAACCTTACTACTAGTGTCTTTAAGGTCAAACATACTTGCATTGGAGGTGCCGTTAATGAATTGGCGTACAAATTTGAACATTATTCAAATAACTATAAAGTTTATTTTTCAATGGCACCAAAAATCATGTTTAAGCCTCAAGTTGGAAGCCCTCTAAAAATGTATGCCAGGACTAGACCCAATACTCGAAACATCAAATATGTTTAGCCATGCTTGAACTATTAATTCAACAATTATTTTAGTCATAACAAATATTAATTATATGATACAGTCCATCTTATTGCAACAATATCTAGACCCCGTCCTATAATGCATAATATAGAGCACCTCAGAGCTTCTATATCAGTCTTAAGTTATTTTCTTCCACTTGTCTTTCTACTACAAATGATAATTTGTAACACCAATAGGGATGATAAAAAAAAGAAAATATATTTAATCCGTCAATCAAATGATAAAAAAAAATTAGACAAGTATTTTTTGCTTTCTCATATTAATAAAAAATACTGAGATAAAACTCATTAAATTTGTGAGAATGGGGCGCGCTACTTCACAAGTATATAAACTACACACTTGAGACGTCATTCAGCCGGTTAGACTGGAAGCCGACCCCAACCTAGTTGGGAAAAGGCTAGGCTGATTGACTTGTGACGTCATGCCACATTTAACTCAATGTTCCATACATCGATAGTAACATTTGGATTACGTAAAAATTAAAAAATACGTGTCCAATATTTTTAATAATCTATCTTACGATTTTAGTCATCATTCCTATTACCACATTTGTGATTTCTATGTAATAATATGTAACGTGGTTTAGACACACAAAAATCTGTTTTGCACAAAAACACTTACGATACAAAACACATATAATTAATTAGGTTAACAAAAATTTTGTTTAGTTCTCTATACACATTAGGTACGACTATTTCCATTAAAAAAAATATCATTAACTGCGGTATTGGGCTGTTGACAAACCATTGATCCAACACAGCAGTTTATCCGAGCCTGACAGTTGTCACATTAATTATGAGATCATTTTTTTCGCTTGAGAAATAGTTTAGGCGATTTACACACGGCATCACGCTCCGCCGCGGTAGGCGGTGAAACAGATCTCATGTCGCATTTTTCTCTAAGATGCCTAACACACGTACACCCGACCACGCGGTCGAGCGGTGCTCGTTTCTACCGTAAACCGCATGCTCCTACCGCGCGGTCGAGCGGTGCTGTGTGTTAAGGGCCAGTATCAAAGCTATCAATTCAAATCTTACATTAGTTAAATCGCAGAAACACAGTAAAGCCTGAAATTGTGCGTCCTTAATACCGAAAGCAACCCTTTGGTATGTCGTAACTACACACGCAATTAAAAAGCCATTGTGCATCGCGTAGATTTGCGTTCAAAGTCAAAGGGTATAAAGGATTCATTTTTATTTGAAACAGCGTAGATTTGCGTTCCAGCAGTCAAAGGGTTTTTATTTTTATTTGAAAATTAATTATTATAGTTCGACATATTTTCCATATAATAGTTGTCATATTGTCAGTTAAAAATCATTCGACGATTGAAAAATCGGCTCTAAATCAAATAACCTATTTCATTGAAATTTCAACAAACAATCACTTAAATCTTCCTTTCAAATAAAAAAAAACAGTTTTTTTCCATTAACATCTTTCTAACGTTGTTTCTGCATGGAACTGTATGGGTTAAAAGCCATGGTGACCAGCTTGTGCTCGTGTATGGCCTTGATGAGGTACAGAGAGCCAACCGCGATGATGACGGCGGTGCCGATTGAGATGGCGTGGTAGTGCTCCATGTTGCCGACTGGTATCGGCCAGACTAGCGTGTCTGTTAGCTGCGGAAGAGAGGAAAAATGTTTTAAAATGACGGTAGTTTTATTGTGTCATAACTCGTACCCAAAGGGTAAAACGGGGCTCTATTACTGAGACTCCGCTGTTGGTCCGTCAGTCTGTCACCAAGCTGTATCCCATGAACCGTGATAGTTAAACAGTTGAAATTTACACAGATGATGTATTTCTGTTGCCCAAAACAGAATAGAATAAATATTAAAGGGGGCTCCGTACGGGAGTCCGACTCGCACTTGGCCGGTATTTTATGTATAGTCGACCTCATAATTGCTTCTTCACCTTTGACAACAAACCTCAGTAAATTTTAACTTGAAACTATATAACCGTCCTATAAGACTAAAAGACTTTGCCTTGTGGTTTTATGTCGTGCAAGTGCCATTCAAGCAGCGATAACAAATGAATGAAACGAATGACGAACGTCAATACTACTTAATATACAAATCTGGAATCGCGAAGGTTATGCAAGCCGTCTTGGTCATTAACAAAGAAGTTATCTCACCAAAGTATAAGGCAACTCCTTCCAGCTGCACTTTTCCTTGGAGCTGCCGTTACAGAGGAAGTTGACATGAGCTGATCCCTTGCCACACATGTCCAGGCGTTGATCTGGACAACGGAGGTATAGCTTAGGTGGGCCTATGGTGTTTCGCGCCATGCTGGTATCAGAAACAAGATTTTTTTTAATCTGGTAGTTCCAAGTTTTGTAGGGTACAAGTTATATATAAAACTATTCTTCTTCAAATGACACAAGAAAAACAATGAAGAAAATTGTAACTGTTATGTTCAACAAAAATTCTCGCACTAGGCTCAATTTACGCCGCCGCGGAATAAACTGAAAGCGACTTTTTGTGCATTGCAAAATGAACTTTATGTCATTTGTGTAACGGGTAAACAAGAAACAAGCTTAAAACTGCGGAAATTACCGGGAATGCTCGAGAATTCTCCAGAAAACGCGCGACCTCTTATTTGGCTCTATACATTACACTGACATAAAGTTCATTATGCTTCGCACAGAAAAAAAACGCTTCCATTCCGTTCCGCGGCAATGTAAATTGAGCCTTAAACTCACTGCCGCTTATTATACAAAAATTCTAGCTTCTGCAAAACGCTGTTAGGTTTGCTTCAAGCTTTTTTATCATCTGTTTCCTAAAAATAATCTATATCTTCTTGGATATTTTATATTTCACAAGCTAGTGTTTCTGATCCTAATAGTCAAAATCCAGTATATATAATTCTTTTTTTGAGCATGTAACATTCTCAATAGAATTATTAAATTTATAGGTGTAGCAATACAATTTATTGCTAGTTTACTCACCCACCACCCGGCATGGCCATATGATACCTCGCATGAACAGGCAGCCACATATACACCTTGCAGTCTTTAATCCTCTCCGTTATGTATGTTGTGGTGGGGTACGAGTGTTCAGCGGGTAGCTCAGTGTTTATACGGTTTTTTGGTACAGCATTCAACTGGAAAGTTATGAGATAGATATGAGTGTGAGGAGTGTTTTATTTTGCACATGAAGTCACTGTAAACTGTCAAAATTTCTCAATCGATTTTGAACTTAATAACCAATGTTTTAAGGTTTAAAATCATTTGGAGAAATTTTACAGTTTGGTATAACTTGGTGCACTGGCGACTGTGCATAGGGATATAGAACAAACTTGTAAATAACTAAGTCTTCTTCTTTTATATTGTTAGAAGGCTATGAGGCTGCCATAATTAAGTTATTAATGGAAAATTAATAATGAACTCTTCTACAGCCTATTTCTCATGTAGTTAGGTAGTATGTTGCAGCTCCTCTTGAATCTACACTCCTGCTATTACAAATACAATGTTAGTAAGCTACATAAATATAAGAAAACTGGGAATATTTATTTAATATATTGGTACACCGAAACCCATATTAAATTAAACTAAAATGCAATCAGAATACTGGTAGACAATAGTAAGCAATTCCTTTTCTCTTAATTCTGATTTGGACATGAATATAACATAACGAATCCTGCCCTAATGTACACAAATCAATAGAGAAATATGGAAGAAATAAATGCTGCACCAACCCTAAAAAATTTAAGGGTAGAAAATGATGATGATGATGTATGTAAACAAATCAACAAAATTACTGCCTCTTATATTATTTCATTTTATACTATTAATTTACCTTATTTAGTCTTCTCAAGGTACTCAGCTCATCAGGATTGGCATATACACCATGCGGCAGAGTCTGATCCAGTCCTACAACACAGTCTTTGTATAGCCAGCATTGGTCCTCTTCACTGTTGAACACTATGCCGTAAGTTATGTTCCTGGAACGGTAATCATTTATGTTTTGTCAATAACCAGCACGGGTTTTCATAAATGGATTATTTTGTATGTGTTGTAGTTCTTTACAAATGGATTATACAGTGTGTTAGGTTTAACGAGGGACATACTTTCAGGGGTTACTCTATTCATGAAAATTAACAACATTGACTATAGAACTATACCTCAAGTCACAAAAAAAATTAAGCTGTTCAGTACATTTATGTTCGCATAATTCGTCAAAACGTGTGGAACGGCTGATTTTGTTTTTCATATTTCAGAGTTGGTCCTATGGACAAAGTTGTTGATTTTTATGAGTACTAAACAACCTGATAGTTTGTCCCTCATTTAAACTAACACACTGTAGAAACAAAAGCGAACAAAGAAAATTAAATAATATTAATTGTAAAAAAATATTTTTAACCATGGATGGAAATGAAACTATACAGCAAGTAAGATGACTGACCAGTACTATGCAGCAAAGTAATGAAAGGAATAACAATAATTGAATATAAATATTTATTTTCAAATTTTACTATGCTTTTGAAATACGTGTGGCTTACAGATACTGTTGTGGTTAGAGTGTTAAATAAGTGTTTTGAAACATTTGTACACTGTTTTTAACTCAAAACTAGGAAATAAAAATCAGATAAAAAATTATGAATTCTAAATGTTTGACTACTTGATATTTGTGCCGCTCTAGCTTAAATGAAAAGATTTACCTGTGAAATCCTTGATTCTTGAGAACTTGTTTTAATTTCACGTTAAAAACACAAGCAGTAGCAGAAATATAAGTGAAACAAGACAACAACACAATGAAACAGAAATACACGAATATATTATTGATGTAATGCAGCATGTTTATAATCTTGATAATTTACACAAAAATTACGTTTGCTGTGTGTTTACACATTTAATTCAAGATTTAATACAGAATTTATGAACTATTTTAGCGAAACATTTTATCATTCAATTGATAACAATCACATGAAAACTGCATTCCAGATTTATAAATAAATAGTAGTCGAGACAGTAGTAAAATAGACAGTGATAGCAAAACACTCGAGTTAGAAAAAGATACACGACTCGTCCACGCAGAAATCAATACTTTGTTTGGTTTGTTTGACACTGACACATTAGTGTTTTGACAGAGAACTTCCAATGTTGCAACTACATTCATTACATTTGGTTTATGTAGAGTGTATTTTTCTTCAGTTGTCTCATTTGGTAAACAAATGTCGCGACTAATATTAAGATTTCTAGGTACTGTATGTGTCTCTGTAGCATTTTTTTTATAATTCGTGCCTTAAGTGTATTATACAAAAATCAAGACGTTTATGCTCAACTTAAAGTGTATGATTGATACGAAAAACCAGAATTTTCGTCCCGTGTTTGTTTACCAAATTGGACCCTGTAAAAGAAATACACTATAGGTGGCACATTATGAAAAGGTAAAATGCCTTAAGAAAAATTAAAAGTAAAAGACTTCTGTTTCTTATAAATTTTTATGGCTTTCTTATGATTTTTTGTGGAATTCTTACCAGTATCTATTTGCTTCTTTTGGAAGGAGGCTTGGTCTAAGCTCTAACGGTAGACTTAGCTTCTAGTGCAACAAACTTAGAGCATTTAACCTAAACGACGAAATGGAATTATCAAAATACAAATATTAATTCATAGTTAATTAAGAAGCGTAACATCGATTACAACCTTGTAAAATTGCACCTTTGACCTTTTAATTCGTACCTACAATACAACCACATCCTAAACCAAATGAAAATACAAGTTCTAGGTTGTTTAGAATCTAGAAACGCCAGACATTACGCTACACCTAGCATGCATTTACCGAAGAGGTAGGTAGAGATATAGGTACCTACTGTAGCATGTATTCCGTCTGAGATACCATCTATGTTTTAAGTAAGACTAATAAATACTTATTTAATGCATTACTTCCTTTGAAACAGGCAGCAGTAAACAGTGTTCTCTTCTTTAATACGACAACATTATTTTTATTTAGATACCAAATCGCCTAAAATTGTGATAATAGCAATAAGTTGCTGTTCTACGTTAATTTTATACGTCTTACTAAAATAAGGTATTTAGCTGCATCCGGTTAAACTGGAAGCCAACACCAACATTGTTGGGAAAAGGTTAGGTAGATTGACGAAATTATGAAACAGGAGATAAGCCCCTGACATAACTCCTGTTTCATTGTTGGGCCAAGTAAGACCAATACCTATTCTGTGTATGATGAGCCCAGAGGAGCTCGTGGCGTGGTGGAAGTAATAACAGCCGCACGGATTGATCCATCAGGTTATTGATGTCACGTGTGCTGGTTTCCATGAAATGGTGGCAGTGGAAGCAAAAGAAAATGTCTGATGGGAGTTAAGATTATTTTTTTTAACTTTATGTGAGGTTATTGGCTAAGTACTAACAGCCGCACAGGTCGATCCAACTGGTTGAGCTACGTTTGCCGGGGTTGGTCCGTGTATGAGTGACCATCTTTACATATCGAAACTCCTCCGTTCCTCGGAAAGCACGTGAAGCTCGGCTGTCATACGTGGATTTTTGAAAGTCGTTACAGGTAGTCAGAAGCCCGAAAGTCTGGCAGCCAGTCTTACCAAGGAGTATCTCAAAATAATCAAAACTTTTAAACAAATCAAAATAAAATTAACCGAAGATCTTTGGGGAATGTCCACTAAAATCTGCACCTCGATCATTGAGACAATAGCACCTTACTTAGCCTTAATATTTAATTTAAGTGTGGATCAAGGCATCTTCCCGGATTTAATGAAATACAGCAAGGTAATACCACTTTTCAAATCCGGGGACAATAAAGATACCAATAATTATAGACCCGTATCCGTGCTGCCGGTTTTCAGCAAGATCTTTGAAAAGATAATGCTTAACCAAATGCTTAATCACTTTTACACTAATAAAACCCTTAACGATCAACAGTATGGTTTCACCAAAGGACGTTGTACAACTGACGCCGGTGTGACCTTATTAAAACACATTTTCAATGCGTGGGAAGAGGCTCAAGACGCCATAGGAATCTTTTGTGACCTCTCCAAAGCATTTGATTGCGTTGATCACGAAACCTTGCTGTTGAAGCTAGAGCATTACGGACTTGGAAAACTTGCGCTTAGTTTGGTAAAATCTTATTTAAATGATAGACAACAGCAAGTTCAAATAAAAGGTGTCAATTCACTCGGTTTAAAAGTAAAAATGGGTGTGCCACAAGGTTCAATATTGGGTCCTTTCCTCTTTTTAGTATATATTAATGATCTTCTCCATTTATTAAAAAATCAACCACAAATGGTGTTATTTGCTGACACTTCTTTAATTTTTAAGATAGATAGACGTGCCAAAAATGTTGACGGCATAAATAACGCCCTACTGCAGGTCCAAAATTGGTTCACTGCAAATAATTTAGTATTAAATGGAAAAAAAACTAAGTGAGTATAAGATTTTCTTTACCAAATGTAAAAAGTAGTGATTGTGAGATAGTATTGAATCAAGAGAAACTAGAATTTGTCGAGAAAACTGTTTTCCTAGGGATCACGCTCGACTCAAGGCTACAATGGGGTCCTCATTTCACATCTCTTGCAGGACGGCTAAGTTCTGCAGCATATGCTGTCAGAAAGATCCGTCAATATACTGATGTAGATACCGCGAGGCTGGTCTATTTTAGCTATTTTCATAGTATTATGTCTTACGGTATTTTACTTTGGGGACGTGCTGCAGACATTGAGTCTATTTTTATTCTGCAGAAAAGAGCTATCAGAGCCATTTATAATCTTCGTAGACGCGATTCTCTAAGGGAACGGTTTAAGCTTATTAACATCATGACTGTACCTTGTCAATATATCTATGAAAACATCATGTATGCAAGGAAAAATCTACATCTTTTTAGTAAAAGAGGTGAAAGACACAATTATTTCACTAGAAATAGGGACCAATTAGTTCAACCAGGTTTCAGGCTGGCTAAAGTAGATTCATCTTTCATGGGGTACTGTTTAAAATGTTACAATAAAATACCTCCCAACATTCTTGAACTTAATGAAACAAAATTTAAATCCTGTATAAAACGCACACTATGCAGCCAAGCATATTATAAATTGGGAGATTACATCGCTGATAAAAACGCTTGGGTCAATGCTATTCCCGCTCCACAAGGGCGTATCACCTAATTCATTAGACTTCTTAAAAAACTGTTGGAGCTGCGGAAGATCAACAACAATAAAAACTATATTTGCATTGTATAAATTCAATTTCTTAATATTGTATAATTGCTTAGCACATATGTGAGTACTATGTACCTAATATAAAGCGACCATTTACTGGGTACGTCTTTCATTGACTTGAATGTGCTTTGGCGGCGGTGATCATGCTCACTTTAATTAATGTCTCGCTGATGGTGGCGTGTGTGTTGGATCATTTAGCTCCCTTCAAAATGGTTGAGCTGAATGGTGCTAATCCATGCGTCATGTTCGTGAACGGGCGCTGTCGGTAGAGACTGGTCATCTCTTAGCGGCCATGGCTTGTTTTAATTTAATTTTTGAACTTTTTTTTTTACATATTTTATATCGGATGCTTTCACCGTTCTGCATCGTTCTCACATGTATAATAATAATAATATGATCTATGTAACCAACATTTTGTAACCATATTTTGTTTAAAAGAGTGTCCATGGAGTTTCTTGCCCGTTCTTCTCCATAGGTACCTACTGCTTTGGAATGGGCAACTAGCTTCATCTCTCTGACTGACCGACACCTTGACAATTCAAAAGTGCCTGTAATTGGTTTATTTGAAATAAATAATTTGAGTTTGAGTTTGAGTTTATCGTAATAGCAGTTACTGACTGGGTTGTAGAGATGAGATAGACAGTCACTCCATGTAACATACGGGTACTCAGCTGCATCTGGTTAGACCGGAAGCCGACCCTAACATAGTTGGGAAAAGGCTAGGCAGATTGATTGAGTATGATGAGCCCATTTACGAGTTATAAGTATAGAAAAAATGTCCAAATCAAGAAATTGGTGAACAAATCCTAATCAATGAAGTTGTACCGTCCATTCATTGTTGAATACGCTAAAAATCTCGTCATAAGGGGTCCCATAAAACAGTACAACTACAGAACCACTTGATTAAAGAGCAAAAAAGAAAACGAATGTCAGATGTAATTGAATTTCGTAGTGACCTTTTGAAAGGTAACGTGAGTACGGATGTTGTTCTCTTACATAATAATGTCCTAAGGGGAGGTCAGTCAGTCACAGAGAACTTTATACTAGTGTTTGTGGTCACCATCGACCAGTCTACTCGCACCTTGAGTCATTGGTGACTAAGCGGAATTGTCCGAAAGGGTTACCACTACCCCGGAACATAAAGGGCTACGGAAGGAACATGGATGGGTTTTAGTCAGTAAGAGTCTGACACTCCCTTCCGCTCCACCTAGAGCGGGAGAAGTCATTGGATGATATCCCAGCCTAAAAAAAAAGTCATTGGCAACCAGTCCGCTTGGTCTTTACGTCATTGAAGACTAGTTTATTTGACATCGAGTTGATCAATTTGAGGATAAATCATTAAAATAAATAAATAAGCATTACCTGTTAACCTTGTTCCATTTAATTGTTCGATGAAGTCTGTACTTTAAAGTGGGTTCGATTTCACGAAACAAATGAATGTTGTTGGTGTCATGCTCTCTGTAATAGATGAAGGAAATAGTTCAGATAGTAGCCTTCCCTTGAGAGGAGAGGAAGTGGGCCGTTATCCACCAGCGCCGGCTCATATTATGTCTTCGAATTTATGGTTCTAGGACATGCCTCTGATTTTTCGGATTCCTGTGCGTATTCTATTATCAATTGCTTAAAAAACGGTGAAGGAAACATAGAGATGAAACCGGCATGCTTGAGAGATATTTCTCAACAGGATGTGAAGCTAAATCAGAGGCCCATGGGCAGCTAAAAACACTGACTAACCTGGTTGTCACTAACCACACGAAAAAGAAATAAATAAAGAAAGATCACGCCTATTTTCTTCTAAGGAGGTAGGCAGAGGTGAACTAACATAATTATCTACTTAGAGAACGTTAGTACAGACGCCAGCACATCAAGCTACCCCAAACTGTCAAATATTCCCAATTGAACATGAACCTTATACTTTTGTAATAAAGTTGAAAATCTATCAAAGAAAATTGACAGGGCACAGCCCACAGATTCGATAGTCAATTAGCTATCATCAACAATGTAATACCTAATTTATTTTACTAATTTGTTTTCTTCAAACAGGTATTAAGTTTATTTCTTATTAACAGTAGCCACTAAAGAACTGCCAATTATAATTAATTACTCTGCGACCTTAGAGAGGAGGCTTGTAGGTCATTATTAATAGTGTGTTGAAGTTAATTACGATAATTCAATCATTCGTTGACTTCTACGTTATAAAATGGTTATTAAACGATTTATTTTCATAATAATATCGTTTGGCATTAGTTTCGCCCCCATCAGATTGGACACTCACCCATTACACGTTCTGCGTACCCCTTCAGGGAATGTAGCCAAAAATGTGTTTTATTTTGTGATTAATTTTTTGTGTTTTTTGACAGCATTTTATGTTTTAACTAGCTGCTGCTTTGCCCACGTGGATGTTGGAAATTAACCCAAGGGAACATACTAACGGGATAAAAAGTATGTGTTAATCCAAGTCATAAACTATCTCTGTGCCAAGTTTCATCCAGATCCGTTCAGCCGTTTGAGCGTGAAGGACGGACAAACATACAAACTCACACACACTCACTCTCTCACGAACTTTCGCCTTAATAATAATTATTAGTGTGATGTAATTTTATTACATACGTAGTTAACTTATCCCGGCTACCTTAACATAAACCGCGAAAACTTCAAGAACTTCTTTCAGTAAAACAAAATCGGTTCAGCAGTTTTTGAGATAAGCGATTCAAACCAAAGTTTGACCGCCCCTCACGTCGTGTCGGTCAAACGACGCGCGGTGGTCAAACTTTATAAACTTAAGAGGCGATGATTAATTTAGCCGTCAATTAAAGGAGCTATTTACAATACAAATCGTAGAAATAGTCGCCTACTCATTGACCGCAAGTGGCCTGACTCCGCTTCCTGACTCGCATTTGTTATGTAAAAGAGCATAAACATTACGGTTCATGTTTATGACACAAATGAGAAAAGTCTTCGAGAATTCCAAAAGTGTCGGTACCCTTCACGGCACTTACATACATTGCGGCTTTACTACGGGGCAATGACTCACTTAATTCTCGTAATCAAATCACAACATCTTCCCTCTCTTTCATTCTCAATGGAAAGGAAAAGGTGCGAGATATTGTTTTTTTAAAATCGCGAGTGTGTGATGGTAACCCCGCCACGATCGAGGCAATAGGCTCTTTAGCTTGTTACCTCAGCCTCAGTTTGCGTACCGCTATTCCGTCGCGCGGTTGTGTGTTCGTTCTGCAATTAAAAAATACGACCTTTTAATAACTTAGTGTTTGTTGAATCAACTTTTATTATTTTCGGAGATTCCTAGGTAAGAGTGTTTTTGTTTATTTCAATTAATTTGATAAGCTTAAATATAACGTGCACCGATTAACGGTCCCGCCTCAAAGTTTGTTGGGACGCGTTTGGAGTTTTTTTTTAAATTCCGCCATAACTTTTTTTTTGTGGAATTTAAAGGAGGTCCGCAAAAAAAACATACTTTTTGGTGAAAATAAAGATGATATTATGAAGTTGTGTGCTTCTACTTGACTAACAAGATACTTATGAGTAGGTAACCCAGTTTTAAATGCAAACTAGCTCAAATAGAGTTCTTAGCGATTAGTGCAACAGTGTCACCCACGTTTTTTTCCGTACAGGGAAGTGTTGCAAAATATTCTGATAATTATTCAAAAAGGCATGCTGTGTCTTTATCGATATTAGCATTTTATTTTCGACAGACCACTTTTGGATTCTAATAATATCCATATGAACTTAGAATTTAAATCATTCATCAGAATTCATTATAATAAAAAACTCCTTAAAATTCCTCGCTTTTATTAGAGCGAAAACAGATTCGAGCAATAAAATTGCTTGCGTGACTCGGGACATAAGCCAAGGACCCTCACGGTATAGCCCTTAAAATTTACCAACCCGTGTTGGCGATGAGTCAGAGCATATCCTTTTTTTTGGCCAGTAATTTTATAGAGCTGTTAACACACTCAAACCTTTTTCACATTAGCATGTCATTGTTGATGAGATACGTTAAGATTTGAAAAAGGTTTATTGCCAATTCGCCATTGTAAGTTTTAATGTTTTAAATAAGGAGGTACATAGGCTTAATAGTCGAAAGAGCTTCCTACGCTCTACACAGGCCATCCTGGACAAACCACCCAACAAGAGAAGCTAATTATGGGAAGAGAAGCATCCACCACCTCCAGAACCCCAGGAACATTTGCCTCCCGGACGTGATCTACAGTGGCCTATTTATAAAGCCCTCAATCGACTGCGTACCCAAGTAGGCCACTGCAGGCACAACCTATCGAAGTAGGGGATTACTGATCCATTCAACACCCAGTGCGGTTGCGGAGCTTCTGACCAGACCATGCCTCACCTGCTGGAGTGTCCTAAGTGCCCGTTCACCTCGGATTACCTAAAGAATGCCACTGATGCTGCGATCAATGTGGCAACCCACTGGGCACATTCTATTTAATAACATCCAATAAAGTACCACGGACACGAAAAGAAGAATCAGGAGGTACCATGCATACAAAATAAAGTGTTTACTTACATGACTATCAAAACGCAATAAACAGACTAAGAATTTGGACATGAACGGCATGAGACAAAAACTTTAGAAAAAAAAATCTTGACCGTTCAGCTTGAAAAATGTATGGACTTTCCGTGAAGACCAAAATCATCTTTGAAGCATTTAGTTGATGGATTCTCGCCAAGGCTAAATTAGTTGTAGCAATACCAACGACATATCTCGCTTGTATTCAAATTCGAAAAGAAGATCAGAGCAGCTATACACGAAAAGGTAGGTCAGGTTAGTGCATTTGCACTGAGTTGTTGTAGAAGCAATTTAACAGGTTACCTGTTCACAAACTAGACACAATAGTTAAACAATCAACATGAATCATATATGATTCATTGGACAGTGAATGGGTTAAAATAAAAAAAAAACAAACAGACCTCTTAGAGACAAGCGAAATTAATCAACGCACGCCCAAAGTCTTCAAAAATCTAATCCAATGCGAGCCAGCATTATTTGGGATCCCGAAATTAGATTCTGAAAGGCTGCTCTTACGCACTCTTTATTTTCCCCAAAACTACTAAATAGGATTCTATCTTTTGCTTCCTACGGTACATAAGGTCTACATTCGTTTGATTCCAATCATTTCATTGCCGAAACGCTCCGGAATTAGTAATAACGGAAGTTCGTTTTGATAACTTAATAACATTAATTGATCTATTAGAGAGCTAACGTGCACTAAACATGTAATTTTCATACCGTTTAAAAATTAGTGATTGTATTTAGTCTACCTACATCAAATCATTAGTAAGCATGTTTTAGTAATCACGTAGGTTACACATTTTTCTATAAAGCAAAATCTACATGACTTCCTTCAATGATTCACTCAAACTTCCCAGAATTTTGACCTTTGTAAAATTGTCTATGATCATCTTGTACGACCCTGTCAAGCGTTCTGTCTCCAGCTTACTAAAGGGGGTTGTCATGGAAACCATACTTATTTTTCCTTCCTTTCTTTTCAAATTAATTTGGCATATAAATTATTTCCGGGTTAAGATTTAAACCATATTGTTTTGGCTAGACAGCTGCTAGACGGTGAAGAAAGAAACATTATACGTTTACTTGCGGTAAACATGACGCATAAAAAAACATGGGCAAACAAAAAATAATGGAAATGGTTTGGGGAAATATGCGTCACATCCACGCAAAACGGCTATCGCTTAGCATTATGCTGCGACCCTACGCAAGACAGAGCCCCAGCGCTGGTTTTTAGCATTTAGCTGCCACTGTAGATTCTGGCTTCCAACAAATAATTCTTTAATTCCTTCTCTAAAGTAAACTTTACATTGTTGAGGCGCTACAACCTTTTTTTTTTCAAGGGTGGGACATCATCCAATGAATTCTCTCGCTCTGGGTGGAGCGGAAGGGAGTGTCAGACTCTTACTGACTAAAACCCATCCATGTTCGTTTGTTAGCCCTTTATGTTCCGGGGTAGCGGTAACACTCTATCGGACAATCCCGCTTAGACGGTACAACGTTAGCCTTATAATGTTTCCTCCATTTCGCCATCAAAGACTACAAGTCGCTACATTGTCGTCTAGTTTTACCATATAAAGCTTTTGCTAATACTAACCACTAACTAGAGAAATTCTTGTTCACACTTTTCTTTAAGCACCAAATGGAATCGTAATGATCTTTGTCTAAAGATGGTACCGGTACCAATAAATAACTAATGCGTGCCGGTTGGTAATACTGATCGTCAATAGGTACAGTTGCCGCAATTCTCTGGTAATATTTGCGCTACGAAAACCGCTTTTGTTGCTACGACATAAAGGTGCTGTAAATTTCAAGTTGTTACCACTGATGTTTGGTTGCCTGTACTCCGATATTGGCATCGTTGACGAGATGCGTGCGGTCACGTATTGGGACGGGAGTTCTTATTTAAAAGGAATCTGGTTCGCATGTGAACCATTTACCATAAGTTGTATATGATGACGCATAATGTTCTGTCTCTTGTGCACCTTTTTGTCGGCGGTCTCATTGAAAGCGAAGACGCAATAAGTTTGAAAAAAAAGGATTATTAATTGGGAATTGCATCATAGTCGAGTCCAACGTTTTATTTCACGAGGCGATAGGCACACGTAGTGGAAGGTTATTGCGATTTTAAAGTGCTGGCAGTTTATAGTTAGTTTATTTTTTTAAATACTCCTACGGAACTATCTACATAGTACCTAACTATATGTTGTTTAAGCATTTTTTTCAAGAACAGAGAAATCAAGAGTGTTGAAAGCCCCTAATGTTTATTTTTTTTTACCTTTAGACAACACCTTGAACTCTGTAATTGATACTCGCGTATGAAGATTAGGTACCTGCTGACGACCTCCTTTAAAACCTCATATAAAGTTTTAAAAAACTTAAGTCCCATCCGACATTTTCTTTCACCTCCACGTTTCATGGAAACCAGCACTCGTGACATCAATTTGAAATACTCGTTCACTTACTTACCTACGTTTTCTTATATAAGTGCCATGATCACATGATTTTAATCTCCAATTTGCATGTATTACGTGTTTATATGTATGGTAAACACATCAATTTGGATAGATACCAAGTCGAACATCAATTTGGATTTGTCGATTCAGTTTAATTATGTTATGGTCACGAATTGTGCATCGTTGTGATTAATGCGCCGTTTCTGGAACAATGAGTGGCTTCATTGCCTTTCATGGAGCTCTGATGGAGGGTGGCGTCATGGTGAATCAGAGTTCCCTTTATTGTTTGGGGTTTCCCACATTAGGGTAATTTTTGGATGGACTTTACCTTTAGCCGCTTAGTTTAGCTGTCAAATCTGCTAAGATTAAGTTACTTAGGGCGATTTCAACTAAACCGTTATACCCAGTGGGTTATCTACAAGTCTTATCCTGCAAATAAATTTTGTATCTTCTGACATCAATAGTTTTAACCAATTTCTCTCTTGGTTTAAAAAGGTGGTGGTTTTTTCCCTTAAACGGTTCCAGTTCATTACTTTCTCGAATAACAGCAAACATTATCATCAGTGGCATAACTATGCCATCTGAGGCCCTTGGCAAATCCATTGCATGGGGCCCCAAATTTATATTTTTTACAAAATTTTGTTTAAAAATGTTAGGTCACTTTTGAGCTCGCAGCCTCTCATGTCACTCTTTTCTCAAATATCGATCGGCTTCTAGTCTAACCGGATGCAGCTAAATAGGAGAAAAGCAAGCTCTTTCAGCGAAGTCACGTTTTGTTTTTCTACGCATAAAAGCCTCGTTTATCCACTCAATTTCAAAGCAATTTATAGTAAACAACAATGTGCATGTAAAATCATATCGGACATTGTTATAACTGTTTTTAGAATTGAAATCTTACTACACGTTTTGTTAACCGTTCCTCAGAATGAAATGGTCAGCAATAAATGTTAACTGGAATGTCAAGAATTCGGCATTAAACCCCACAGTTTGCACTGAAATCATCGCGTTGATAGGAAACTCGGTATTTACGACTGTTCGATTGCATTGCCGGTGAAATTCCACTATTACTTGCTAGTACAACTATTTTATATACGTACGGTGTCCTCATGTTAATTCTACTAGTACACATTTTATATTGATTGGATTTCATTTATGATTCCTAACGGGCAGTTGAGGCTATTAAACATTTGCTGGTCGAAGGCTTGAACTTGAATTACGTCGTATTCATTGGCAGTTCTTCTGATGAAAACTTAGTCTTTCGTTGCTTCTTCTATTAAATAAAGTGCAGTCTTTATAGTGTAGTTAGTAGAAGCTATTACAGGCAAACTTGCCTTGAAGGTCCAGGGAACAATGGAGGCAGTTATTGGCATAACTAAATAATTATGATTGTTTTTAATGTTACTTTTTTTGTACCTATATTATTATAACCTACTTTTAAGTATGTACCTACATGCTGGATCAAATAAAATAAATGGGTAAATTCTTTAGCAGTTCTAGGAATAGGCGGCAGTTTCAAGGAATCGATTATTCATTATTTCAAAAGGCAATTTGCTCTGTAAGTCTAATTCCGAATTCCGTACATTCATTACTTTAAACGTTTCTGTACAAGGAAGGAAAGATTGATTGGAAAATCTTACTCCGGCCGTAGCATTTGTGCAATCTGTTACGGTGGTCTGTATTTACCTTCCTATATTTAGGATTGTACGAGTATTTTTAAACTGACCACAACTACCTTGTCCAAGTTTCAAGCCACAGTTCATTTGCTGAACATAAAGTTCATTAGTTTTAATCTGTGGTTGCTTGTGGTTGAAATTCATTTTATATGTTGGTAGAAATGGCGCAAAGAAGCGTGCCATTTTCTTAGAAGTAACACTTTTCCTCTCTCGCGAACGCTTCTCTTTATATTTCACTAGCAAACCGCCCCCGCTTCGCACGAGTGTATTTAGGAAATAAGCCCACGGGAACCGTACATTTTGCCGGGATAAAAAGTAGCTTATATGCTATTCCAGATTATAATCTATCTTTGTGCCAATTTGTTTCATTCAGATCCGCTAATAAAAATTCTTAAAATATTAAATACAAATCTTTCCTCTTTATAATATTAGTATAGACTAGCGACCCGCCCCGGCTTCGCACGAGTGTTATGTAGATACTATCGCACCGACAAAGTCCGAGATGAAAGTTAGTTAAACTGTACGTATAAACTTTCTTCTTGAATCATTCTTTCTATTGATGAAAACCACATTAACCTTTTGAAAGCCAGAGCATAAATCCTCCATCCTCCACGCTAAGCTATAAATTCATTTCTTCTTGTTATCATGAATTTCCCAATATCCATGGTGTCTTTTAATATGTTTCATGTCATTAAATACGTACGAGAGCTTAAATTTTTATGATATCTAAATAAACACTCACAAAAGTAAAGATTTAATTGTTTATTTCGTGTTATAGTGTTGTTGCCACTGTCGCATATCTGTGTCGTTTACAACCAGGGCATGCGCTTGCTTGTCACGTATAATATGTACAATGGCGTTCAAAAGGTTAAAATCCGTTGCGTAGTTTCAAAGATCTAAGCGTACAGTGGGACAGGCGACGGGGGAACGACTTTGTTATAGACTATGTACCTAGAGATGGGGATTGTTTAACTACATTTTGTCTGCATCGCGGACGGTGAACATGTTAACAAAAAATAACTTTACTTCAATATTCCTACTATCACGTGACGACTCCCGGCCACCGTAGGCGCGGGCCAGCGGACGGTGAGTAATGGGTGACTCACCGTCCGATCAGCACCAGACCCGTGCCGTACGGCGCGTATATGTTCCACGCGCGCCTCAAAGAGATGTCAGCATATGAAGGGGCCCCTCAGGGTCAAGCCTGCTGGGTAAGTGGGATTGTCCGAAAGGGTTACTGCTACCCCGGAACATAAAGGGCTACGGAAGGAACATGGATGGGTTTTAGTCAGTAAGAGTCTGACACTCCTTTCCGCTCCACCCAGAGCGGGAGCAGTCATTGGATGATTTCCCAGCCTTAAAAAAAATAAATATTCCTACTACACTGCAGATGACATGAAATCTAACATGTTCGTAAGTTGTGTTTTTTAACCTTTTGCACTAATAATACGAAATAAACAGTGAAATCATTATTTTTGTGTGTGTTTTTATGGGTATCTTAAAAATTTAAGCTCTCGTACGTATTCAATTTTATATAACAAATTAAAATACACCATGGATATTGGGAAATTCATGATAACAAGAAGAAATAAATTTGGTGCTTGGCATGAAGAGCATGCTCGTGCGGTTAACTACTAAAATAAAATCTCTGATTTCGTACCTATTTACATAATATTTGTCCAAGCGAGAGAAGTTATATGTGTAACGAATGACTTTAATATTATGTGCAAGTTTAAGACATACTAGTAAGTAGTAACCCGTCGAACATATTCAACCTTCAAATGCCTATGTAGTACGTGACTTGAGGTAACATACCGAGAATGGGTACCCCTTGGACTTTTATCACGCGCTAGGTATCTACTTTAAAAGCTCGTAGATATACGCAAAGTGTATATACAAGTTTCTGAGGTACGGTGCATGTTGATAAGTGTATTATGGTACTTTCTGACATTGTTGTTGTATTATGAAGGTAATTTGGTCGGGCTTGGTAGTCTCAATTTACTGAATGACTAAAATGGTTGAGTAAATCAGAAAATGTTGTTTAGTCGTTTGTTATTTGTTTGTTGTTTATTTTATTTATTGCAACACTAGAGAAAGACTTTATATGAAATTATATCACACCTTTAGGATGAAAACGACCTAGGTAACTCAAAAAAGTGTTAAAGTTTTAAAAAACAAGTTTTTAAATTCTGACACCTCCGTATTATATCGTGATTATTTTCGTCAATGACTATGTCTGTGCTGCAAATTATAAAAAAGTCGTTTCACTATTTTCGTTTTGAGTCATTTTATGACGACGACTCAATTTTTGTTTCTTTTTAATTGTGTCATTTTCATCCTAAAGGTGCGATATGTTGGTAGGTCCTACACATTGTCAACAAAATGAAGTTTGACAATAGTCAACACTGTTGAGAATGACAAGGCTCAGAGCAATCGAGCCACCAGCCACAAAGCGCCCCGAAATTGAACGCTAATGTTGTGCCCGTCAACACTGTAAGTTGTGCTAATGTAATTATTTAAATTCATATTGAATCATTAAGCGGTCCGCAGCTTTGCCCACCAGAGCACCACTTCCGCTCCACCCAGAGCAGGAGCAGTCATTAGATGATTTCCCACCCTTAAAAAAAAAAAGAGGCTGTCCGCAGCTTTGCCCACGTGGTCCCTAATTTAATCTACTTAGCCTTTTCCCAGCTATGTTGGGGCCGGCTTCCAGTGTAACCAGATGCAGCTGAATACCAGTATTTTACACGTGGTCCCTTATTATTTTTCTAAAATAAAAGTAGCATAAGTTACTCCTTATAATATCAGCTATCGGTCTGTAAAATCCCGTCAAAATGGGGCCAGCCGTTTTCGAGATTAGCCGGAACCAACAGACAGGCAAACAAAAAATTTAACGTTTTTTGAAAGTACCGTACTTCCCATCCAAAGTATTTAGTAAAAAACTGTTATTATGACATTAGAAACAGACACTTTAATTTATTTGTACCTACATGCAGATAATAAAATCAGCACAAATGAATTATTATCAATAGTTTGGGCCGTTACGACGACGCACATTGACTAATACACGTTATGATCAATGGCTTAACTTAATATTGGAATTTTCAATATTTTATTTAGATAGGTGTTTAATAAACCTCGGACATTTTTTTTGTTGAATATGTGAGGAAAGTTTACAAAAGTTTATTCTCACTATACCTGATTATTATTCTAACCTTGAGTCCATAGTTCACATCTATAAATAAATACTAGCATTTTTATATCTCATTTTACATAGCATAAAACATAACATCACGCCTATTATTCGCGGAGGTTTAGGCAGATGTGTACCTATGGTACTCCCACATTTCGCCTGTTATATTTGACTAGCCCCATGTATATGTAGAAGACGAGCCTATTGCCAATAACCGGGCACATATCCAGACTATAATTATTTAAGTCTTTTGAGATTTCTCGGGGTCCCGGATCTTTGGGAGGCATAAGAGGGGCCGTGAGATACCCTATCTCACAGCCTCTCCTATGCCGTGGGATTCTTCTGCCCAACAGCTCGCCTCCTGCTGCCTTGCTGGTTTCCAGAGCCACGTTTGCCACGCCAGTAATTTTTCAGTCGTGTGTCCGCCCCCCACGTGATTAGATGGTCAATCAGGACGTGTGGTTGTTTAGGGGGCCTATTATAACTATTCCTTTAAGTTGTTACAATGACTAAATAGTTGACCATCTAATCACGTGGTGAGATAGGGTCCCCACCCTATCTTACTGCCCCTCTTATGCCCAAAGATTCGAGACCCCAGGGTCCCGAACCAACTATTTAGTCATTGTAACAACTTAAAGGAATAACAATAATACTTGAAAAAGTCTCCGGGCATAAGCTCCCGCCTACAGGCAAGACGTTTCAGCGCGACTAGTAAAAAAAAATCTATGAAAACTTCATGAAAATAGTCTACCAGAATCGCGTCTTACCGTCGCGTCGTCGTCGCTCGCGCCACGCCTATCTGTGGGAACCTTTATGTACTTACTGGATGCGCGCGGCAGAAAACTGCGTGTACAAAACGCAGTTTACACAGTCGGCTGGTTGTAGCGCCAATTAGAAGAGTGTCGATACGATAGCTTTGTCCTATGGCCAGCTATGTCCTATGACAGTACCTATGGCCAGCTCTGGGTTTCGAGTTTCGTTCTTTCCTCATGTGGTAAGTGACTAATCTGGTGTATGCTGCCCTTACTTAGCTTCACATGTTGAGAAATATCTCTCAGGCATGCAGTTTCCTCGCGATGTTTTCCTTTACCGTTTTTAAGCAAGTGATAATTACACAATACGCACATGAATCGGAAAAGTCAGAGGCGCATGCCTTGGGTTCGAACTCGAGACCTAAGAATTGGCAGTCCGTCGGTCACACCACTAGGCTATCACGGCTACTGCTGCAGGTTTCAATAGGCCGAGGTGATGGTTATCAAATATTTCTCTAACCTGAACGGAAGGCTATTTTGATAATTTGTTACATAAAAGTGAAACTATATTAGCAATGACTTAACACTAAACTTCCCGTCAAACAGTAGGCCAAAGTAATAAAAGTAAGTTTATTTATAACATTTATGTTCGTTGCATAATATTTGGATATTATTCCGCATCCGCGGCCTTTCATGGTGCCATTGTGTTTGCGATGATTCTGGTAATGTCAAGGTCTTATTAAAAGCTATTTGACGTGATAAACAAACAAACATTCTGAACAATAACTGCATATTGCAGTTGTCAGTGTTTTGTCTGTAGTCCATCCATTGTCTATGGCCGAGATACTGATTGTCAATTGTTTTAATGGTTCTGAATACGAGCTTTTTAGCTGATTTGCACCGGTGTATTAAGTGACTAAGTTTTTTTTTTAATTTGCGTTTTGTTTGTTTCTTTTCTTTCATATTACCTCTTCTAGCTGTCATATGTCCTAATGTTTGCTGAAATTATCATTGCCTTGCCCTTTTCCCAATGTATTTGGGGTCGCCGCGACATTTTTTCTACATTATTTACATATAAGAGCATTGGTGGCCCAATGGTAGCTGTCGCGACTTACGAGTACGTCAGTTCAAATCCAGAATCGCCCTTTACTATTTTTTAAATTACTTCTTCAATACTGCTCTCATGACCAAAAAACATCGTGAAGAAACCGACGTGTGACGGTCCACCAACCCGCACTGGTCCCGCATTGCTAGTAATACATTTGCTTTTTTTTTTTAGGCTGGGAAATCATCCAATGACTTCTCCCGCTCTGGGTGGAGCGGAAGGAAGTGTCAGACTCTACATTTGCTTGACAAAAACATAAACGAACATAAAAAGTCATTCCATTCACAAAGCAACATTGATCATCATCATTTTCCTGCCCTTATCCCAATTTATTTAGGGTCGGCGCAACATGTCTTTTTCTTCCATACTTCTATTATTGTTATTTTCTCTTCTCTATTGATATCATTATTAAAAATTCTCAATTGATTTTAAAAATCATTCGGAATTAGGCACAATGCCAGTAATTAAACTTTAAAAAATTACAATAAATTGAACTTCAAATGTCAACAATTTAAATTTATTTAAAAATGCCAGAAAATTCAATTACAAATGTCGATAAATTAAATTAGATTAGAACATTACTTCAAGGAGACTTGTCCGGAACGTTAATAATTTTTTTAACTAGTTACTAGGATCTAATTAATTCTCCGCTGAAAAATATCTAGACCGAAACTTAGCAGAGCATGTAGCGTTAATTATTTTTTAAACAGACGTGAACGGCTAATTGGCCTTGGTCATTTGCATAACTGCTAGAGCAGTTTGCGTAGATTTTGTATCAATTATGGCACATTTGACTAAGAACATAGTCGATATTGGGTAGGCAACCTTCTATGATTAGGTGTGTTCGAAACTGGTGCAATGGGTCTGGTTAAGTTGGAAAATAATGTGAAAGATTTTAATTAAGTTCGTTTGGCATTTAATGCTGTCTAAAAGATTTAATAGTGAAATCCAAAGGATCAGAATGTCTCATATTTTCTTAGATAGCTATCTGCTAGCTAGAATTTATTAAAATGTTCTTCAACTAAGACATCATTGGACTGCATACAAACAATAACTTAAAATATTGTAGGCATCCCTGTTTAAAAAGTAAGTAATAAATCAAGAGAAATGAACTATTTAATATAGTTGATTGTCCATTTAGTTGATTGGTATATATTCGACTTAGAACAAATACATATACCTAATGTGTAGCTTCACGCCTTATTTCTCTAAAGGGTTTATTAACAGAGGTGTACCCATAGTAGTTATTTACATTTTCTAGTCCTAGAGGCGAGCCTATTGTCACCACTGGGGTACAAATCTACACTACGGGCTGCTTCTGAGAAATTCCCAATGGAAAAATCCAATAACACTGCCCGACCTGAAAATCAAAAGCAGGACCTCATGCTTCTAATACTTATAATCTTGGCTGCAACTCTAACACGCAATAGTTACCCTTATATCTTTTTATTGTAAACTATATTTTTACTTCTTCTTTAGTTTTCGTGATGGTGACTAACCTGGTGTCAGAGTTTTTATGCTGCCCATGGGCCTCTGACTTAGCTTCATATTTTACTAATAATTAAATAATACATAGACAATGTAATAAATAAAACCATTAGGTGCAATACAATACAAGTAGAGGGAGACCAAAGAAATGATGCATGGATTGTTGGATGACTGAAACGACTAATAGAGAAGTATGGAAGAAAAAGACATGTTGCGCCGACCACAAAGAAATTGGTATAAGAAAGAATGAGTAGGTACAGTCGAGTTCATTAATACATTGGCACTGTCAAGGATTCAAAATATTGTGAGCGTTGGAAAGCTCAATAAATTCTATAGAATCTATAGATAATATAATATAGATCAAAAATATGTCCTCATGTGAACGGTTCAATAGTATATACTGAGATAATATATATAATATATTCATGTTACTAAGAAAAACCAGTCACTTTAATGATGCTTATAGTTGTCACAATATTATGATTTTTTTTGACGGTCATATATTTTTGAAGCCTGAAAGGGCCAATATATTAATGAACTCGACTGTACAATACAATATTAGCTACAATTTTACTGCTACCAAAATCCAAGAAATCACTTTAAGGTTACCTACGTAATTATTTGATGTCAAAATAAACGTTATTTTTTACAGATTTTAATAGTAAAAAGGTAAAAGGGGATGGTACCGAACACATTTGAATAAATAGCAAAAATCAAAAATATATATTTTTGTCTTTAAAAAAACAACTATCGCAAATTATATTAAATTTTAAAAAAAACCTTGCAACTTTTTAGTAATCTATTGGACCTCACAATACATTATTAGTTCATAAAGTAGGTGAGTTTATAATAAATACGTCATGTGTTATTATTTCTACACAACATTCAATTGTTTGCAACTATCATAGTACCGCGAAGGTACCTTGGTATTGATACAAGTGCTTCGTAGTAAACATCAACTTGTTTTTAGTTAAGTAATTGATTTATAGCTCAATTATGTACACGTCAAACTGTTCATTGTTGGTTATTAGCATCCGATATTGGTTAATTAAAATCGCTTGATAAAAAACGTCTGGTATATTTTTAAGGCAGCATAAAAACTCTGACACCAGGTTAGACAATAACCGCACGAAAAGAAGAAGGCTTGATATACAAAATGGCTAGAGTGGAAGCCGATCCCAACATAGTTAGGAAAAGTTAAGCAGATGATGATGACTCAAAATATAGCCTGAAACAGAACGCATTCATATTCTATCAGTGAAAACGATGATGGAGGAATCAAATTGTATTGGATTGGCATAAGCTACTAAAAAGTGTAGGTATGTCAATTCTGTTGAACGCATCGTGTAGAAATACAAAATGCTTTATATTTCTTTGCTTTGTATTTGATTGCCACTTGTTGTAGCTCAGGTAGTAAAAACAAACAAACAGCTCGGCCCGTAAGGACACTGGTTCTTTAGGACCGTCTCTAACCGTGGTCTTGGTAATGTCACTGGACATTAACACTATAAGTACCAGCATGTCACATGAGCGCGACATGTGTCGATCATTTTTTCTGCAAACATGCGCGGGCGCCGCCGCCGGTCTACTCGCCCCGCTCGCCTCGACCCAGTAATTTGGTTGCAAGCCTGCCCACTTAATTGATCGACTTTATTGTAAATTATCTACACGACAAGTTGCATGTAAGCAAAGATAATTTATGCGAATGACATGGATGATACTCTGGCTATGACTTTGGAACGAGCTCGGTCTTATTTTTGGGAAAGTACCTACTTGCGAGTAGCAAGAGTTTTACTCATCATCTGCCTAGCCTTTTCCCAACTATGTTGGGGTCGGCTTTCAGTCTAACCGGAAGCAGCTGAATTTCAGTATTATACATGGAGCGACTGCTTACCTGACTTCCACAACCCAGTAACTGGGCAATACGATACCCCTTGGTAAGACTGGCTGTCAGATTTTCGGGCTTCTGACGACCCGTAACGACTGTCACGAATGACAGCCGGGACCAACGACTTAACGTGCTTTCCGAGGCACGGAGGAGTCTCGGTATGTAAAGATGGTCACCCATCCACGACCAACCTCAGCAAGCGTAGCTTAACCTGAGGGATCGACCTATGCGGCTGTTAGTACTTAGCCACGAGCTCCTCTAGCAAGAGTTTTACTCTGGTAGTTTATTCACCACCAGGTACCCATTTAACGTATGTAGGTAGAGGTCAACGTACTAGGTAACCTTCCAAGTGCAGGTGGTGACCAAAGAGGTGGTTAAAGTGAGGTAAGAATTCTACAATTCCCTAGTCTTTTCCCCAAAGCGCGGGCGCCTATCAAAGGTTTTCCTCAAAAACAAAAAAATGGATCCATCTATAGCCTGTTCGCTTAACTGAGACCGTTCTGAGGTAGGGAGGGTTGACAGTTGTAAAAGTTGACAAATCCGTGAGCTTGCTCGTCGCGTCGCTATACCCCACCCGCACTATGGTACCTTAGGAAAAGTCTCAGTTAAACGGACGGGTTTTTTTGAGGGTGGGAAATCATCATATGACTCCTCTCACTCTGGGTGCAGCGGAAGGGAATGTCAGGCTCTTACTGACTAAAACCCATCCATGTTCCTTCCTTCCTTTCTTTATGTTCCGGGGTAGCGGTAACCCATTCCGCCATCTCGCTGAAGTGGCTAAAGTGATGATTTGAAGACGTCAGAAAAATTAAGGATCAACATCTCTCTTATTTAACAGACGTTTTTTTTCTACCTTAAACCTTTTTGGGATCGTATTATAAAATTGTAGGAAGCAGTAGTTTGTTCTGCATTTAAAAGAAAACCTGCAGTAACATTAACATGATGGTAAGATAGGTTGTGGAGACCGTGCATGGCTTCGGAAAGTCTGATGGTTATCTAGTTTGATTAATAACATGAAGTTAAAGGTTAACAAAACTGCAGTGCTTTAGCGAAATGTAGATTTACTTTCATACGCAAAAAGCTATATACAACCTAATGCAGGCCAATGCAGGTAAATTAAAAAAAAATACTGGCTTACCAAGGCGAGGCATTGACTTCTCATTATGGACCTCTCGGTATATTAAGGTCGTGATGCTCTCGCTTATAAGGAAATGTCGAGTTAAAAAAGGCACGAAAATATTCCATAAGGCCCTTTAACCTTTCCTCTTTGGATTGGGTTTATAAATAATTCAGACTTACTTACCGACTGAATTATATCTTTTAGTTAAATACGTGGTTTTGCAACGAGGAAAACCAATTAAAAGTAATCGCTGCTTCCGCCCGCTTTGAGGTTTAAATAAAACTATTAATAAGAAGTTAAAAAAAAGAACTGCGTGAATATGTTAGCAGTTTAAGGTATCTAAAAAACTGGTTTAGTTAAAAGCAATTGTCTGTAGGTACGTACGTAAAGACCAAAGACTGTACGTAGTTTGTTGTTACAATAAGAGCTCGTTGTTCAGATAATCAATTCTATACGAGTATATGTACACCTCACCAGTGGCGTAACTATAGGGTGGCAGGACTGGCAAATGCCACGGGACCTGATGGGGCCCCCGGCCCGAGAGGCTGCGAGCCCAGAATAGACCCAACATTTTCAACAAAATTTTGTAAAAAATATAAATTTTGGGGCCCCATGCAATGGATTTGCCACGGGCCTCAGATGGTATAGTTACGCCACTGCACCTCACCGTTAAAAACTTAGGTGAAGTGAGCTTGAAATTAGATATTATTCCATCTGATGTAATTGATGCTATTCACATTTGACTTTAACCTCATTCACGGTAAGAATTTTTAAATTTTAAACATTTTCTAGGAATACCTACCTACCCAGATGAAAATAGATAGTTCTCGTCACAAATCCTTAGTAGTTACATTCGTTAAGAAACTGACGATATTCTTCACAGTTTTCCAAAAACTGAAAATTCCAATACCCAAATTGAGATCACCTCTCATCTTCTAAGTACGTATTTATTTCGATGGCTCTTACTTAACGTAGTACCTTACTAGGTATGTAACCAGGTGATAAAATCTATCATACAAATCGTGAAAGAAGGCAATTAGTATTCGTGTAGGCACGTATATCACTGACCCATTACTCCTAAACCGACCGGTTCACCTTGCGCTGTCCCCAACGGATTTTTACGCGCGCCATCTAGTTTGCATTGTGCAATCAATATGTACTTAAAACAGGTGCGGTACTACTATCTCCTCAGAGGTATAATGTCGTATCTGTCAAATGTTAGGATTATGCAAGAATGCCACCTTTAAACGTGTTTAGTTCTTAGAAATTCTTTTTAAGTTTTCGTTTTGATATGATGTTCGTGGTGCCAATTTGGTATAAAATGGAAAATATTTTTTTGCCTTCAATGCAGGAATACAGATAAGATGGATTTTGTATAATAATAGTACCGATACATTTTTACCTTACGGCAAGCAAAGTTTCAAAAATAAATCGATGGAAGACAATAAATAAATTAATTATAAAAAATGTCCTTCGAAAAGTTTAAACACGTGTCGCTGTTCTATTTCTGATTAAATCGAAGGCAATTAGAGGTAAAATTTCATTGAAATTATTCCACTAGTATCGCTATCATGTCCGTCCTGTCTGCGGGGGCCTTTACTTGAAGCTGGTTTGTCACCCATTTTTACCACCCTAAATACGTATAACATACATACATATAATACTGAAGTAGATTAGCGATGTCACGATTTAGTTATCAGATCAAGCCCCAGTGGGATAGTCTGATGAGCGTGGCATAGCTGTTGAGGCTGCCTCGCTACTGCAGCGCATCAAGAATGTTCGTGGACGCACATGTGGATTGTTTCTTTGCCACTATGCGTAAGCGCAGTGCGTCTCTGGTGCGAGGGGTGTGGGGCGGCAACAACAGTATCCTGTCTCAAATTTCTAGCAGGCTGGACTGCCCAACGTGAATCACTGTTGCGCAATTTCTGACAGTAATTTTTGACAGTACTGCCGATGTCTTTTTATTGTAAAGGCGCAGATAAAATTATTATTATTACTAACATAGGATAAGGTTTAACTAACAAATGAGTCAGGGTTAATTTAAATAAATAAATTCAATTGAATTGATAGCTTCAGATCAGATTTGAACTGTACCAGGGTTTCATTAATCATGGATCTATGGAACTTTATTTTACACAACCTTAAGTGGTTTCGCATATATATGCATAGATACCTAGGTTATGGGTTATTTATAGGTATGGGAAATATCTCGTTTGAAGCGGATTTGTTTGCGGATACCTAAATCAATGAAGGGATTTCCGTGTCCACGTTAAAAGCAATTATCAGCGTCAAGTAGTGATTGTTCGATTAATTACTGTCGTAAGAACAATTAAAAATACAATCGGAATTTTAAATGAAATGTTCTCATTCAATCCTAGGCCAAGAGCTGACGACTAAATGACTCACTCGAATTAGTCATGGGAATAAACGAATAGAATTAGAAATTCAAAATTGATCGAACGGGATTTTAATTTGAAAATGCGTGAAAAAGTATAGTTTGAATGTAGTTATCGTTACGGCTCTTACTGTAGGAAATTAATCAATGCATTCACAACTTGTTATTAATAATAATAATAATAATAATAATAATCGTTTAATTCAGAATCAAGTTCCATAGTTTGTTAGTAACAGTATAAAATGCCTTATATCTAGTGTTAGTAAGTAAACTAAACTAATTTTAAACTTAGTACAACCGCTAGAGACTTTCCCATCCCAATCTACTTCACCGCATGGAGTCGTATCCAGCGTCCCAGAATCGGAGAGTCCCAGCGGTCTGCCAACGTCCTCAGGATAGTGTTGGGGCTGGCGCGAAACCGATATAGTGACGATGCGCATCTCTTGCGCATGACGGTTGAAAAGCTGTCAACATTTGCGTCGGCAAACATACCGGACGCGCTGCAAAAACGCGGCAGCCCCAACAACACCCGGAAAGCGTTGTTGTATTGTATGCGCAGGTCACTATATGCCTTCTGCGTGAAGTTCACCCACAGGCTGCACGTGTAAAAGGATTGGCAGAAGGCTTTAAAAAGCGTTACTTTAACTCGTGCAGTACAACGGGCGAACCTACGGGCCAACATACAGCATCGGACAGCCAGCGACCTGCGCTCCCTATCCACATCTAAATTATCTTTAAGGTCTTCACTCACCCAGTGGCCCAAGTACTTAAATTTAGTAACTCTTTTTAATGGTATGCCGTCCAGTGTGATAAGTGGTACTTTAGAGTAGCTTTTATTACCAGCTTTGAAAACCATCAGTTCACTCTTGAGTGTGTTGTACTTGAGCCCGTGGGCCCTTGCATAGGATTCGCAAAGACTTAGCATCCTCCGCATTGCTCCAACCGAGGGACTCAGCAGCACCATATCGTCGGCATAACTGATATTATTAATACAAGTGCCATCAATATGACATCCGATCTTGGTGCCGCTGAGCTCCTCGATCAGACTATTCATGTACAGGTTATTGAACATTCGAATTCGTTTACGGACAATCGGAATGCAGACATTTGAAATGCCTATTTACTTGGAGTTATTTGTAGTGAGTTTACAACTCACGATAACTATACTGAATAATGCTAGTTGCAGTACGCCCAAAAAGTTATGGAGTAAATATATGAAAGTTATCCCTAGTCTCATCACGTGTGGGTTAGCATCAAGATCCCTAAATCAGGTCTAAGATGTTTTCAATTTTGTATGGATAAATAGGTCGCACAACCATTATTTTTCTAATAATAAATGAATTATAGCTACTCCCTTTTCACGATTCTTCTGAAGTTCTACTTGATAAGGTAATCACGAAAGAACGAACCTTCGAGAAAATTAATTTCCGACATTGAATTAGACATGGTGAATAAGTCTGTCAATTTATAATTACAAAGTGATTACAGTCTTTATGTGAAATTGCTAATTAACCCAATTGGAGATACAATTTATTGAAAAGCATTAATATCCTCCATGTTACCTAGAAATCTACTTTATAAGTAGGCAGGTTATTAGTAATCACAGTTAATTAACGCATGCTTTTTCTCCATTCCGATAATTTTATTTGTTGAAACATGTTTTAAAATGCATGCAAGGTGATATAAGTACGTGGAGTTGTGCTAACGTGGTTAACATAATTATTGTCAAAGTGTGCAAATATTGATAAAAGTTTAAAATAAAAAAAATAATAACAACATTCAGTGCATTGATATCTCTATGTCGTGTAATAATTTCGTATATAGTATAAAGATAAACGAACCTTTCGTTATCACAATTAAAATAATATCAAAAGTTCATTTATTCAAACTAGGCTGTAAATCAGCACTTTTTGAAGGTCAAAGTTACATAAGACCGTCCCCCAAAATCGCCCACCCTTCACCACTGCCTAGTGCTTTAGCTCAAAAGTTATTTATTCTATAGCTATATAGTTGAACATACAGTTCCCACGACCTGCCGTTGTCGGTCAGGTAACAATAACAGTAACACGATAAATGATTTCGTTATATAACGGGACCCGAGCTCCTACACTATCGTCCATCTATTCTATTGTCTATCACACAATTTTCCATTGCCACGCGATCTGAGACGAGTTTACGAAGTATCTACTTAATATGACTCTATCAGACAAGACTCTTTACAACGGGGTAAGCAGGAGTTAAAAGTTGCATCCAGAAAATTATGATGGACTTCGCTACCATTATACCGCGTATATGTTTTGTTTTTAATTTATTTTTTCAAATTTATATTTAGAATCGTTCAAAAAGGTTTACGTAATAAGCATTCTTGAAAAGAATTTAAAACTGGTCAGTATTTTTCGAGTTTAAGAACTTTAAACAAAATATCCCTAGACAATATTGATGTGTGTAGAATCATAAATGTTTAGGGGCTAAAATTAAACAACACAGTTTTACATACGTGTTAAAAAATTAACTTTAAGAATTTCGTGGGAGTATTGTACTCATCGTTACGAACAACTTTTACTCTGGGATGAACCCTGAAATCGCAAAAAAAATATGAGTTGTTCCATACATTTATGCACACGTAACTTAATAAAATGTATGGAACAACTCATATTTTTTTTGCTATTTCAGGGTTCATCCCAGAGTAAAAGTTGTTCGTAACGATGAGTACAATACTCCCACGAAATTCTTAAAGTTAATTTTTTAACACCTTATATAATTATAGTACTTCCCTTAAATAATTAAAAAGCAAAGAATATTAAGTACTTCACATTTCTATAAAACATCGGGAATGAATCGGGAGAATTCAGGACTTATAAGTTGGTACAGTGTCACGCTTCACACCAATATTATAAAGGCGAATGTTTGTGAGTGTGTGTTTGTACGTTTGTTACTTCTTTACGCCCAAACATCTGAACGGATATGGATGAAATTTGGCACAGAGATAGTTCATGACCTGGATTAACGCATGGGATACCCGGCCTATTTTTATTCCGGTAGCACATTCCCGTGGGATAATTTCCGACATCCAAACAAGCGAAGCCGCTGGTACAAGCTAGTCAAGATATAAATGACATATGTGATTTTAAATATTTAACTTTGTAATCGTATAGACTACGTCTCAGTTACTTTTTAACAAGTGTGATAATATTATTATCCCCTCAAATGTATGTTCATAAGAAAAATTCTCTCGAAACGACAATAAACATAAACGTATAAATCGTTGAGCTCTTATAAGCAAACGGCTTATAATAGACGAACATCTAATGGGTTAAAAAGGTCGATATGACATTATCACCCACTTACTTCCATACATTTATGCAGACGTAACTCAATAAAATGTATGTAACAGCTCATAGGTATTCTTTTCGCGATTTTAGGGTTCATCCCATAATAATAGTTGTTCGTTACTATGAGTACAATGCTCCCACGTAATTCTTAGAGTTCATTTTTTAACACCTTATATTCCTCATCACGGCTTTTATTTTCCTGTGCGCTTCATCTTCACAGCCTCATCTACGTCACATAGTTATTGCAACACCCGCTAGAGGTCACCACTCGTTATAGGTCACCAGTCACATGTATCTTTGTCTTAATACTTGACAATTATGTAAACAATGTTGTATAAGCATTTTGCGAATTAAATTTTATTTGTATGCTTTGTGTGTATTTTTGATGGCCAAGACGGCCACTTTTTAGACACGGTAAGTGTCTGGTAAAGCAAGAAATACCGTCATCACATAGGTATTATGTCAAATTTTCGTTAGATCTTTTTAAAGCAAGACTTGCACCATTGCGTAACACACTTTTTTATCACAATCCGAAGGATATTGAAGGGAATTGATGGAGTCGACATTTCCCATCTATCTAGAAGCCCTTATTTTTGAGAGTGGAAAATCATCCAATGTCATCCAAAATCATCCTGCTCTGGGTGGACCGGAAGGGAGTGTTAGACTCTTACTGTCTAAAACCCATCCATGTTCCTTCCTTAGCCCGTTGTGTTCCGGGGTAGCGATAACCTTTTCCGACAATCCCGCCGACCAACTTCATATGCTTGACAACGCAAAACACAATGCATATTGTCGAATTGATGAAATGAATGGCATCGGATTGAGAGTTACGTGATTATCCACAGGGCATAGCCTCGTTCAAGATTTGAAAGAATGTTTACTTAGGATCTAAAATACCACTTTTAATAGCAGTACTTCAATATTACTTGACAGTGGGAAAGAGATAGAGCTATTCATCCTGTATAGCTCCGTCTCACTCAATGCTTTAAGAGATGGTGATCGGTCTCCTGGAATTGAAACTACTGGGTACATCTCATCTGCCTAGCCTTTTCCCAACTAACTATGTTGGGGTCGGCTTCCAGTCTAACCGGATGCAGCTCAATAATAGTATTTTACATGGAGCGACTGCCTATCTGACCTCCGCAACTCAGTAACCGGGCAATACGATACCCCTTGGTAAGACTGGCTGTCAGATTTTCGGACTTCTGACGATCCGTAACGACTGTCAAAGATGCACAAATGACAGCCGGGACCAACGGCTTAACGTGCTTTCTGAGGCACGGAGGAGTCTCGGTACGAGTTTCAAAAAGCAATCAACTTGTTTCGATTCATGTCTGTTTGTTAAAATCTTTCTTTTAAACATTTTATTCTAGCTAACAGCTGCTAGCACATAAAATTTCCCTGTGAATGGGAAACGAGCAAATCTTCACATCACTTAAATGTGAAATTGTTTGTTACAAGTACCTAAATAGAAAGAGCTTACAACTAAAGTAGAAACAGTGACTTGCTAAAACGTGGTTTAGTTAATTTCGACGTCAAACAAGTAGGTAGCTTCTTCCGGGAAAGTATTTTCTTTCAACAAATAAAATTGCAATTTTAAAGATGGCTATTTGAATCGGTCACAAATAAAATACTGAAATCAAATCGATAAAAGACCGCTCGTCTTAAAAACTTCCATCACCGTACACAAATTAAACATTATGCGAAAATATTATTGTAAAATTGCATTTAATCATTTAATGCTAATTAGTATTCCATTTGATTCTAAAAAACTGTGACGTCACATTTCAAATTCTGGGTATTGACAAGTTATAAAAATTTATTATTAACTGCCTGTTATTTACTACCGTTTCAATTACCCAATTGATTGCTTTAGACTGCTAAGGGTAATGTTCACCAATGAAACTGAACGCGTTTAGCGCGTCTAAACCGCGTTCAGGAGCGGTAGTCGTCAATATTCCACAGCAATCTTGATACTGATAGCTCTCGACCGCGGTTTATATGAGCTAAACGCACGTTGAGTGTTATTCGTGTAGTCCATCCTATATCGTAATAGCTTTAATTACATAGGTATGGTCTCCAGCACGTCAAGCTATACCAAACGGTCAAATTTTCTCCAAATGATGTTAAACCTTAAAACGTTGTAAGTTAAGTTCAAAATCGATTGAGAAAATTTGACAGTTAACTTGATGTGCTGGCGACTGTACAACCAGCTCTATAAACCCAAATTGTGTGTAATTCTTCTTCTTTTCGTGTGGTAGTGACTAACCTGGTGTAACTTGGGCCTCTGACTTAGCTTCACATGCTGTTGAGAAATATCTCTCAGATATGCTAGTTTCCTCACGATGTTTTCCTTCACCGATTTTAAGCAAGTGATAATTTTACAATACGCACATGAATCCGTAAAATTAGAGGTGCGTGCCTTGGGTTCGAACTCGACACCTAGAACTTGGCAGTCCTACGGTCACACCACTAAGCTATCACTGCTACCTAACTTACTTCATTGAAGTTAATGCTTTGCTCGCCATGACTCGTAACTATAAGAGAAAATTTACGTTAGTATTTGTATGGCCATTGCAAGACATGGCTAATCGTATCCATCAGGAATTCTTATTGCGTTTGAGAATGAATTCTACACTTTGCCGGTACCTTTATAAACATAATCACAGAAGTTCATAAAATTATTATAGTCTATAACGAAGGAATTAATCGGCAGGCGACACATATACAAACCCACTCAACTGCCACCTTTAACCTATCGGCAATAAATATTAAAATCCTTTGTGGGTTCAACAATGGTCGGTATTAGCTTATTATGCACGCAGTTCGCATTGAATTCTAATGTTTATAGGATACTGTAAGTTTGCATTGTGTCAGAGGCTTGGTTAGATCATTTATATTGTTTATTATGTATTTATGCCCTTCCGATTGGTCCTCAAGTGCCTTCAAAAGGTATCCTTATAAACAAATTTCATCATCCATGATTGGATGTTTAATATTAATAATAATATCCTTGGACATTTCCCACAACGCCATATAGTAGTCCCTAGCTAAGCAACCTAAAGCTCATGTTATGGTAATGAGATGGCTGATAAACTACTTATATACTATTTTTTTTTTGTAAATACACATATAGATAGAAAAACACCCAGACCCGGAACAAATACTTGCAGGTCGTACAAATATTTGTTTCGTGCGGGAATCGAACCCGTGACATGCTGCGCAACAGTCAATCTCTCAACTACTGCGCCAACCGTGTCGTTTAGACATATTATGAATGTTTTATTCTGACTTTTGATGGTGTTATCATCATCAGCCTAGAGCAGTCCACTGCTGGACAAAGGCCTCTCCAATTGTCTATTTGAACGGTCAAAAATAAAATATGAAATCGCATAGAAAAAAGACCGCTTGTCTTAAAACTTCCACGACCGGTCAGAAATTAAATATTATTCGAAGATATAATTTTAAAATTGCATTTAATACTTATTAGTATTCCATTTGATGCTATAATTCTATGACGTCACATTGTTATATTACATACAAATCACGTACAAATTCCGCGTTTTGACAATTCATAAAAAAGTAACTTTCGATCGACTCGATCCTTGGCCACTGCCATTCAGCTACTAAAAACCTCCCTGTTAAAGTTGTGGCTCTACTACACTTGAACGACAAGATCACAATCTTGTATTTCGTAATTTATACCTGGATACTAAGGCATGTCTGAGCTAAGCTGAGTTTTAAATAAAGATTCGTGAATCTTTATTTTAAACTGACAAAATTGATGCCAATCTTGAAAGCAAATCTGGGTTTTTTTTTGTTAGAATTTTGAATTCGTTCGAGTTCAATGGCCTTTTATGACTGTTCGATATTTCAAAGTTATCTACTTTATTCCAAAGGCCCGCACATCCTGTCCCTAACTGTCAAATTTTCCCAATCGAAAATGAACCTAATACTTTTGTAATAAAGTTGAAAGCTACCAAAGAAATTTGACAGAGTAGTGTAACTTGATGTGTCTCCGTACTTTCACACTTCTGTTTAAGCATTACCTATGGCCAGAATTGGTAAACCCCAGTGAAAATTCTTCTATTTCATGAGTCACATAGACCCGCTTGACTCGAAATTGCCGGGTTATTTACGATTAGCTTCCTTATGGCCTTTTGTTTTACTGGGATTTCCGCTTCCTCTAATACCAACACAGACTTTGAGTCACTTTAAAAGCTTTTCGAAGAAACCTGTTTTTTTGTCACTGGACATACATTTTAATAATACTTTCAAGGCTGCAATGTAAGTTTGACTTTTATAGTTGGTCTAAAATCTATCTTGAAGACGCTTTTATTTAATTGAAACTCGAATAAATATTTGGATTTATTAAAAATATGAATCGACACCCTGTAGTAAAATGTGCCGCTTTAAGTGACCCTCATATAATTCCTTTTTTGTTGTTTGCATGTTTCTCATGTCCGGAGGAGTAGCTTAGTGACTTCTTTTTTAGGGTAGTAAATCATCAAATGACTCATCTCGCTCTGTGTGGAGCGGAAGGGAGTGTCAGACTCTCACTGACTAAAGCCCATCCATGTTCCTTCCTTAGTCCTTTATATTCTGGGGTAGCGGTAACCCTTTCGAACATGCTCGGGCTCCTTCACTAGTGGTGACATCTTCTCTTCTCTCATCTTCCCATAAAATACATTGCAAGAACCACGCCGGAACCTACTCGGAAATTAACTAGCTACTCCTACCAACTTAACCTGTCGCATAACTTAAACTATCAATACGCAATAAATAAAGTAACAAGCACCGCCAACAGATCCCAAAAACAATTTCACACTAGTTACATAACAAATCGTTTTTAACCTTACGACCAATACAAGTACCTACTTCCTATAAGCCAAGGTCACAAGACATGCTCTGACCTCGTCCAAGGCTCTCCTTTCAATTTGTCCACCCGGCACACTGATTGTAATAGTGTAATTATTATGCGATATTGACTTATTAAAAGTAGGTTTTTGTTATTAGTACCTATTTGGTACGATAGTGTGTACGATTCTTAATAATTGGGTTTTTTTGTGATGCAAATGTGGCGTTATGAGTGTCCTGTGGTTTGTAGTTATTGAAATAAAAACACTATCTGTAACTTTCAAAACTCTGCTGCAAGCGTTACGCAAAAAAATGTCAGTAGAATCAAATTCCTACTGCCTTGGAACGTTGTCTACGTTCCAAGGCGACCATCTCGCACAAAATACTCTCTTCACATCCAGTTTATCATCCTAAATGTGTTATTCCCAGGCCTACCCTCATCTTCCTTTTAAACACAAATAAACCAATGTTCTTCTCCTAATTCCAGCTCTTCAAAATGGGCCTAAAGACCCTCATTCTTCTGCACCTGGTCTACTTCTGCGGCTGCATGGACCAGCTGCACATCGTCTACGAGTGGAAGCAGATCGACTATGATTTCCCCAGCAATTCAGCCAGGAACCAGGCCATTGAAGCCAAGACCTTCATACAAGAGAACAATATTCCCATGGGCCTGGAGATATATGAAGACAGGCTGTTTATAACTGTGCCAAGATGGAAGTCGGGAGTCCCTGCTAGTTTGAATTACATCAATTTGAAAGGTAATAGTAGTTTCTGTGGTGTGTAAAGAGATACTTCCGGGTTAGCGGGATTGACCGAAAGGGTTTTTCGCAATCCCGAAACATAAAGGGCTAAGGAAGGAACATGTATGGGTTTTAGTCAGTAAGAGTCTGACACTCCCTTCCACTCCACCCAGAGCGGGAGAGGTCATTTGATAATTTCCCTTTCGGACCATCCCGCTTACTTGAAAGAGACCCAAGCTGTCAATGACAATAGTTGACAGACGTTGTAACCCTTCCAAGTCACCGTATAAATTATACTAGATGATGTCGTATCTTCAACAGAGAACGAAACCTACATACATTACAAATGAAAAAGACATAAAAATTACTCCTCACAAAGACATAGTGTCGGTTAATCACACCAATAGTATAAAGACGAAAGTTTGTGAGTGAGTGTGTGAGTTTGTATGTACGAGTATGTTTGTCCGTCCTTCACGCTCAAACGGCTGAATGGATCTAGATGAAACTTTGCACAGATGTAGTTTATAACCTGGATTAACACATAGGATACTTTCTATACCGGAAGTACGTTCCCTTGGGATCATTTCCGACATCCAAGCGGGCGAAGCCGCTGGCAGTACCTAGTATATTCTTATTAACATTCATCTGAGAATGTTTGTTAGTAACTGTACAGGAGACAATATCTTTGTTTTAAAATGTCAAGTAAAACGTAATTCGAGTTATGTGTACAGACGCCAGCACATCAAGCTATCCCTAACTGTCAAATTTTCTCAATTAAAAATGAACCTTATGTCTTTGCAATAAAGTTGAAATACTATCAAAGAAATTTGACAGATTGTGGTAACTTGATGTGCTGGCCTCTGTACAATTAGCTGCAACTGTGAAGTGTCGGTAATCATTAAGACAGCCGATGCAGTTTTACGAGCCATTACCGGGAATTATTTGTTTTGCTTTCACCACTTCTTTTTTAATGAACTCCACATTGTTTGCGAATTGTTATCTACGCTCTCTGTAAGATGTGTTAGTCATTCCTTTTTTTAACCGACTTCTTTTTTTTTTTTAAGTCTGGGAAATCATCCAATGACTGCTCCCGCTCTGGGTGGAGCAGAAGGGAGTGTCAGACTCTTACTGACTAAAACCCATCCATGTTCCTTCCGTAGCCCTTTCGGACAATCCCGCTTAGTTAGTCATTCCTTAACTTCACATTTTCTGATGCCGTAAATAGTCTGAATTGTATAGCATACAGGTAATATGGATGATGCCTGGGTAACAAAATAAGAAATTATGTTTAGTCCGTCATTTAGTTAATAAAAAATATTAGACACGTATTTTTTAGCATTAAAATTGGGGGGTGGCTCTCTACGTCATTGCGTCACAAGTATGAAATCTACGTAGGCGTGGCGTCATGCCACATTTTAACTCCTTACGTAAAAAAAGATAAATACGTATCCAATATTTTTTAATAATTTTGCAGGCAAACTGAAAAACAAAAAGTCATCATCACTATTGGGAGTCAACGTTACCATATTTCTAAATAACGCCATATTGGACAAGTATGACTAAGGTCTTGTCGTCACTGATCCCTTAATCAAAAGAAACACCATTAGCACACCATAGCTTTGTTGCTATAAGTAATGCAATTTCTAAGTTGTCTTTACGAAAAGTACTTATGAAACTTCAGTTGGTCTACTCTGTGAAAATGTCACTGAACCGTGAAAAGTTACGTGAAGTGAGCTACAAAACCCATATAATGACAGCTCGCTTTAAGCTAACTTCACCTACGTGTTCACAGAGAGATTTTTTACAGAATAAATCGGCTTTTTTTAAAGAGAGTATCATCAATTTCATGATTTTAGTATTTTTTTAATTTACAAAGGTATAGGAAGGTCAGAAGCCAATTATAACGCGGAAAGAAATGATGAAAATACTATGTGAAATCACAGGCTAGATTTCCTTCAGTAGATAATGGCAAGGATGATAAATAAAGATATCACATGCCCTGTTGTATCTAGGTCTTGCACACTGTTGCAACTCAATTTGCCTAGATGCAACAAGCATACAATAGTAATGACATCTGAGTTGCTAATTAACACATTTATGCTTGCAAATTAGGTTGTCACGGCACAAGATGAGAATAAATTATTTACTTAGTAGGTATTATTTGCACAATAGTTATTTTAATTTGTCAAGGAGACTTCAACGCAAGTCGATACAATGTGAATTGTTTCTTTACACTTATAATAATCACCATTACTGCTTTAAATGATGATGATAAGTATGATACCTTCTTCCACCTTCAAGAGAATGTTTTGTTTTTTTTTTCTACATAACGTTTTGAATAGTGCACCATAGTATTAACTGTAGGTATATCTGTCTATACAGTGTGTTAGGTTAAACGAGGGACATACTTTCAGGTGGTACTATACTTATGAAAATGAACAACTTTGACTATGGTGAAAAAAATATCAGCTGTTCAGTGCATTTATGTTCGCATAATTCGTCAAAATGTATGAAACAGCTGATTTTTTTTTCCATATTTCTGAGTTGGTCTCATGGACAAAGTTATTGATTTTCATGAGTACTATACAACCGGAAAGTATGTCCCTCTTTAAACCTAACACACTGTATAACGTAAATAAAAATATATTGCCACATGACTGACGGAGCATCATTTGAGAATGGCTCGACCGATATGGCTGTTTTTTTTTTGCTGAATTCGTTATTGTCAGGACAAGGTTTGTTTGTAAGAAAATTCACCGGAAAAATAAGGAAGGTAGGTATGTAGATAGGTAGGGTAGGTAGGAAGAAAGGGTGGGGAAGATGGGTTGTTAGGTAGAAATGGTGGGTGTAGGTAGAGTAGGTAGGGTAGGTGGAGTTATGTAGGTAGGTGCGCCGTACATTAGTACTTAATGGGTAAAGCCAGTTTGAAATAAAAACACATGAACATAATCTTCTAAATGTGAAAACCAGAAACTGCACTCATTCGATTTTAACCAAATGATTCAAGTTCAATAGTTCCTCATAGTCCAAGCTCAGCTTTTTTGATAATAGCTGCGATTAAGAATGAGATATTCCGTCTCCATCAGAAAATAGTTTGAAAGTATTTGTTACAGTTAAACAGCAATGGAAAGGCAATCAATCCCATTAATATCTTTTATTGTGGTAACGACAAGTTTCTTTCATTCCTAAACGTTTATTTGTAATAATAAAACGTAGCATGTCTAATCGGTTGACTTCGACTAATGTTACAACCCAAATGGATAAAAGTTATTACCTCAAACCATTACAAATATTGATCCTTTTAGTATTGAATGATACCTACACTCTGAGTACTGTTATTGTTTAGTTTAGTTAAACCATGAAAAGTGTCATCATGAGGCAATAAAGTATGCTGGTGTATTTTGATAAATATGTTCATTATTCTTTCATGGGTATGCCTAAATAACTGTCGGCTACAATTACCTATCATTGGCCAATATAAAGATGTCAAGGATAACAGCGTTTTTAGATCTATTACTGAATTTGTGTGCTATGTTTTCCTGCTAGGTGTGTGTGTCATTTTTATTTTATCGCAATGGGGTAAACTAACAGTGATGTATTACAGAAACAGGAATGTCTTAAAAAAACAAAAGTCATTTATTTAAACTAGGCTAAAAATCAGCACTTTTGAAGGTCACAGTTACATAATACAGTCCCCCAAAAACGCCCACCCTTCACCACTTCCCAGTGCTTTAGCTGGGAAGAAGAAGTGTCGCAACAAATTCCCAAGCAGCATAGCTGTCTGTTTAGTTGGAAGAACATGATTCTACGAATTGGTCGTATGAGAAATAATTAACATTACGAAACACATCACATTAAAATCAATAATTTGCCATTTCAGCTATGTTTATGTTATGCTTATTTATGTATGTTGTGGTATACGATAATTTTTATTCCTCATTTCAGATAATTCAACGACGTCACCAAAGCTGATCCCGTACCCAAGCTGGGCAGCGCATTCTATAGGCATGGACGGCAAGCCTCCGGAGATCGTGTCGCCGTTCCGCGTCAGGGCTGACCGTTGTGGACGTCTGTGGGTCCTGGATAACGGGAAAATGGGCAACCTGGAGAAGAACGTGACTAAATACCCACCCTCCATCATCGTTTATGACTTGAAAACCGATAACCTTATCAGGAAGTACGTGTTCCCTGCAGATCAGGTCAAAGAAGATTCTGGGTTCGCGAATATAGCCGTTGAAGATGCGGACTGTGAGAATACTTATGCTTATGCAGGAGATTTGGGGAAACCTGCAATTGTGGTGTACTCCTGGGAAAAGAACGAATCCTGGAGGATCACCCACCACTACTTCCACCCTGATCCACTAGCTTGTGACTTCAGTGTCAAAGGACATAACTTTAGTTGGACGGACGCGATATTCGGTCTTGGCCTCTCTGCCCCCAACGCTGACAACTACAGCACCCTGTACTTCCATCCGATGGCGAGTTATGATGAGTTCTCTGTGTCAACGGAATATTTGAGGAACCAATCGCTCGCTGAAGAGAATTTCAACGCTTTCAAAGTTTTGGGAACACGCGGACCGAACGCTCAATCCAGTGCCTCGTTTGTCGATCCGAAAACAGGAGTCTTGTTCTATTCTTTGGTGAACCTCAACGCTGTTGCCTGTTGGAAGACGTCAAACAAGGAGTACTTGATGAAGAACCAAGGCAGGATCTATATGAACGAAGTCACCATGGTGTACCCGACGGACATAAAAGTAGACTACAACGACAACTTGTGGATTCTATCAAACAGGATGCCAATCTGGATGTACGGAAGTTTAGACCCTAGCGAAGTGAACTTTAGGGTCTTTTCAGCAGCTGTTGTGGATGCGATCAGCCATACCGCTTGCGATATCACGCCTAGATCTGACATCTTGGATAAATTCGTGAATAAAGTCAAGAATGCCACGAACTCGATCGTTGCTAAGATTAAGCAGAATTCAGGCGGTGCAGCTTTTAGTCCTTTGTCTGTTGTAACCGTACTTATGTTCAGTTGGATGATCACCTTTACCGTTTAAAGGGTATTTGATACAAATTAATGTTAAGGTGTCTCTGCAATTGCGTTGCTTTTACGAACAACTTTCGTTTTGAACGTCAGTTATACAAACTTCAATGACACTATCTCTGTACTCTTCTCGCCTGTAAGGGGGATAGAGCTGGAATATAATTTATGATATAATAAGGACTTAAATATAAGGTTGTGAATTTAGGTATAATAACTGGCGTCCAGAATGTTTCAGTGCTTGTGGCTTGGAGTCTGAAGTGACAGAGGACTGACATCCCAGTTCGTATGCTAGTCGGAAGCGTTAGTATTATAGTCTATTTTATTATTAGGTGTCTTGTGGTTTAAGAAAATAATTATTGTAAAATGAATAGACATTCCAAACGATTTGGAGAATATAGTAGATGATCTGATGTTCGCATGCTTAGCAGCTGAGCTGTATTCAGGTTTGGAAACAAGTGGGCTGACGTAAATTACTGACGCAGCTGCTTGGAATGCAAAGTAGGTTTCATGTGAAATGTCATAAGCATTGCTACAATATCTGTTCATGTGGTACATGCATAATTAAAAAAAAACAAAAATGAATAAATCGCAGATTATACTCTTAAACAAAAATTGTTATATAGTCTATGGTCGAAAAGCCGATAGCGAAAGCTCTTAGCGTTGATAGATACTGCATGTTTGCACGAGTCTATAAGTACACTTTGATAAATAACGGCTTTGACTTTTTACAAATTATGTGTGCGTGTGAGTATATTTTATAATTAATCTTTATAATTCAAGTACCTATAGCTCAGTCCCCTTACATCTTTTTTACGCAAGGCTATGTAAGTTTTCGATACTCGATGATTTCCGGCTCCCATAAATAAACGCGACACGACCCTATTAGAACAATTTATTTGAAAATTTCATCTAAAGTGTTCCACCAGAACCGCGTCGCACCGCAGCGTAACGCTTGTGGATCTTGTGGAGCCCTTAAACTACGAACAAAGATTCGTACACACGAGGCAACACCTTTCTGCTTAATCAACTGACATTTGACTCATCAAATGTGTGCTGCAGTCAAGGAATAAATATCTTAAGGAATTCAATACCTACAAATTTTTACTTGCACCGTATTTCGGATTACATCACGCATAAATTTTGAACGAAAATTAAAGTTCCAAAAGGTGACACGCGGTCGCTATTGTTGAAAAGAATTTGTTCGAAAAGATTTCAATCATCAGATATAGGATATTTTCACAGCCTTGTGTGCAATAAGCCTTAAATTAATCAGCTGTGATAAACAGCGATACAGTAACAAGTATGTTACCGCTTTATTTATTGTGATCGCATATAATGTTTGTTATTCGTACCTACTTAGTTTGTGCCTTTACGTGATATCACATATTGTAAGCTAATCTAGTGTAGTAGTGCACGGTATGTGTATTTTGTAAATATTAACTTTAATTAAAAATGCTAAAAGCTTGTACAATGGTTTTCTTATTTTATGTTCTTCATATACAGAAGAGTCTCATACCCCCATGTCGGCATGAGAGAATAGAATAGAATACTCTTTTCTAGACATGGATGAGTGACCATATTTACATACATACCAAGACTCCTCCGTGCCTCGGAAAGCACGTTAAGCCATTGGTCCCGGCTGTCATTTGTGCATCTTTGACAGTCGTTATGGGTTGTCAAAAGCCCGAAAATCTGACAGCCAGTCTTACTAAGGGGTATCATATTACCCAGTTACTGGGTTGCGGTTGTGGAGGTCAGAAAGGCAGTCGCTCCATGTAAAATACTGGTATTTAGCTGCATCCGGTTAGACTGGAAGCCACCCCCAACAAAGATGGGAAAAGGCTAGGCAGAGGCAGACTCTTTTCTATAAACACCATAAAAATTACAGACATGATACACTGGTGACACAATGGGCGGTCTTATCGCTGAAAATATCTTTAGAAAAGAAAAGGATAAACAATACTGCAGGTAGTTCAATGATGTACTATTCACTCACGTTCGTTCTACACGTTCAAGCTGTGAAATGATTAGTCAGTTAGCATGGTTGGGTAGAGGGGACGACCACAGAGATACCGGACGTCGTTTAGCGCCGTCACACGTCCAATATAGACTATAATGATAAACGACAAGTGCCCCAGACCTTAAGAACGCTGACCTCGGCCTCGGTATCAAGCAAGGCCTCATGTCCAGTTTAAAAAGTATTATTGAACTTTTTTAATATAACGTTTAAATTGGTGATTCCAAATATGCCTAGGCCCTATTATTGGCAATCAACTTGTTTTCTGTTATACACTAAATTCAGCATATCGCAGTCCACAGCTATATCTCAGGTTGCGCCACAACACCATGTCCATCGCCTTTCGCACACGGTCTATCCCAGACTCCTTAAGGTCATCGGTCTATATAAACTATGCTCGCATAACTCGGACAAAATGTAGGGAACAGCTGTTTTTTTTTTCGCAATTTAACATTTGTTCCCATAGTAAAAGTTGTTCATAGTTGTTGTGAATAGTTTATAGTTATTATTTTTATACTTGTAAACATGTACTGTGTTTTATGGGCATTCATTGCTTGAAATAAAGGATAAATAAATAAATAATGATGAGTACAATGACCCCAAATAATGCCAATGAATTCAATTTAACCCTGTAGATGGGGGCTTGGGGCTGGAGGTTTCTATTATACGTACAGGACTTATTAGTCCCAGCCATTTGTCACTGGACTTGTTCGCCTTTACACAACCCATAGGATAATAAGACGTAATTTTCCAAAATAATATTTATAATTTCAACACTATTTTAATGATCAACGCCACCTGTCGTGATGTATAAGCAGCTGTTGATTGTATTGTTAGTTCCTAAACTAACAGATAGATGGCGCTGTTAGTAAAAACAGAAAGTGATGTAAATAGACAGTATACATGAGTGCCAATATTTTAAAATATAAAGTAACTAGCAGATATAATCGATCTGTTGCTTAGAAATAACATTATATGCCTCGTCGAGAAATTTGTTCTACATCGAATTATTTTATTACATTATAGAAAAATCTACCAGGCTGCTGATTATAGGCTATTACTAAGCTCTATCTGCTAAAACATCAAATTAAATATTTAGGTTTGCCTCTCTATTTTATCGTGCACAAGATGCTTTACAGCGAAACACAGCATTTATAACAGACTAGCTTCTGCCTGCAACTTCGCTCGCGCCGGTACGTCATTATAAAATTTCAGCACAATTCATTCAGAAGTTCGAGCTGTGTTGATGCTCTGTTGATAGATCAGTCAGTCACGGCTTTTATAAATAGGTATATAGACAGAAATCGGTCGTAACGTGTTAGGTCCAGTTATATTTGATAAATTATTTTTCCGAAACAATGGCATTTTTATGTAGATCTTATTTAGAAGGAGCTCGTTGTAAGTACTAATAAAATGATTATTTGAGCCACCAAGCATGCTGTGTTCCGGTTGTACCAGTGTCGGTGCATTTACAGGCAAATTAAACAGTTCAACTTCGCCTCTGGGATGGCGAAGCATGTGCGCTACCTCTAGTATGCCCTGTATAATGGGATGTAGTGACCGTTTACCACAAGATGGGTCTCCGGCGGCATATTTGACATCAAATACCAAAAATATACCTTGGACACACATAATCCTACCATTAGATTATCCACTAAACTGCAATAAGCGCTATCTATATTAATATAATGCTATTTACGACTCAATAAATTACCCTAAAGGGGATATACCGCGTCTCATGGTCACTTCCATTTTGTCATATCCCAGTGGTGGACTGTAATTCGGTAGTGCGTTATGGGAAATTAAAACTATCAAAGGAAAATTTGAATACGGAAGATGAGTGTTAAAGAGAAGGTAACTATTGCATTATTTTGTTTCTGTTCTGATGCTGAAAGTAGGATCAATTAAACAACCAGCTAGTTCTGTCCTATTACTTTGCTCTACTATCCAACAGGGTCCATAGTTTACTTACTACTAAGTGTACTTAGCTATAAGCCTTGTAAGAAGGAGCAACCTCCTTCTTTTCAGAAGTCGGTTAAATTTAGTAGAAGCTTTCATTTGGTAGAAGGAAATTGAAGGGTTGTCCCATACAAATTGTATTAACTTTACTTGGGTACCTACCTACTTATTGCGTTAGCAGCGATAATTACCATATTTATATTCGTCTACTTTGTGTATATTATGTCCTGTCACAGTTGTTAACATAGCAAGTGGTATACGAATTGGACTGTGCGGTAAAAAGTGAATAAAAACTTTTTTCTAAAAAAAAATAACCGTAGGAATAATTTTAGGAAGTCGGTTCCTTTTGTTTTGTAAAAATGAATATCAATATGGACAGGTGAAATTACACTTCAACTTTTCCAAGATCGATAACGCTTTACATACAAATCATACCTTTTCGTGTAAATAAATAAATTTTAATAAAAAAAAATGCATAACTAAAACAATTCTCAGTTTTAAGCCACATGAAGGAATAGTGGGTAGGTGGAAATAGGATTCTATACAAAAGGGCAGATGCTCAAGTAGCTTTTACTCAACCTGCAACCAGCCCCTAAAGCAATTAGAAGAGGAAAAGGCTCAACGTGTTCTCCAACTAAATTATATGAAACGAGCACTTTTTTTTTTGAGGGACTCATCACATCAGATGACTCCTCCCGCTCTGGGTGAAGTGGAAGGGAGAGACAGACTCACTGATTAAAACCCATTCATGTTCCTTCCTTAGGTCTTTACGTTCCGGGGTAGCGGTAACCCTTTCGGACAATCTCGTTGGAATTGGCTCCAGCGCAATTTTAGTTTCTGGCGGCTTCGATAAACATACTGCTATTTTGTTTTCCACAGCTAGAAGAAGATCCTAGATGGAAGATTCGTCAGAAGTGTGCAGAATGTATTCAAGGTCCCAATTTAATCAAGACGGTGGTCATTATTGTGTGTATTGGAGTTGTAGTGCAGCAGGTACCTAATAACCATACCTAAATATCATAAACATTAGTAAATCATATGTATACACAATTTAATATATATTTTATTGAATTACGTTTGCATAAATGTATGGAACAGCTCATTTTTATTTCGCGATTTCAGGGTTCATCTCATAGCAAAAGTTGTTCGTAACGATGAGTACAGTGCTCCCACGAAATTCTTAGGGTTAATTTTTTAACACCTTAGGTATATTGTAAAAGTTCTAGGTTTCAAGAGATTTTACAGACATCAAGCTATCCGTAACTGTCAAATGTTCCCAATTGAACATGAACCTTTTACTTTTGTGGTTAGGTTGCAAATGTGTCAAAGAAATGTGACATATCGGGGTAGCTTGATGTGCTGGCCTCTGTACATTTTATAAAGTTTAAAACGCCGAGTTGGAGTTACTCTTTATTAAAGAAGGAGTTGCAGCAAAGTTTTAAAAGACGGTACCGTTTTCAGATTACAGTGTGCATCTATAAACTGATAGACGTTCCTATCACCACGTACACACACTTCGACTTCAACAAGACCCTAATCTACCCCAGCGTAACGTTATGCAGAGAGCCACCTTACAAGTTTGATAAAATGAGGGTGAGTACCAAGTTAGTCGTTTTTCTAACATCTTAAAATGTGAGAGCGTCATGCGTTAACGGCTGTGTGAAAACTAATAATAATAATATCCTAGGAAATTTTACACAACGCTATATAGTCCCAAGCAAAGCAACCTAATGCTTGTGTTATGGTAACGAGATAGCTGGTAAACTTTTTTGTAAATACGTACATATTATAGATAGAAAAATACCCAGACCCGGAACAAATACTTGCAGGTCGTAAAAATATTTGTGCCGTGCGGGAATCGAACCCGCGACATGCTGCGCAGCAGTCAATCGCTCAACCACTGCGCCAACCGTGTCAAAACATAAAGTTCGTTACGAAATCATGCGAGATATTGACGTTTTCCATCCCTTCTCTTCCGTCACATTGTCGTGTCCACTGCTGGACAAAGGGAGTTTGATATAGGTATCCAGCTGCGTACGTTAAGCACTACGACCTGTCCTTTATTGCCAATATCCATATAGTGGAATACTTAGCCTTTTAGAATAGATATACTATACTAATAGAATACAGTTTCTAGGGAAACAGGACTATTTCAGGAAATGGCGCGGTCACCGCTACACTCGTGATTGGTGGACCGCCTACTTCGTGATGGTTGCGGGAATCCGTTGTATACAAGAACCATTGAACCGGGCGATGTTTCGAAGTTAGGAGAAGCTTTTTTTTATGAGGGTGGGAAATCATCAAATGGCTCCTCCCGCTGTGGGTGGAGCGGAGGAAGTGTCAGACTTTTTTATTTTATTTTTATTTTATTTATTTAAGGAAAAACAAACAGTAGCACAATAAGAGACAGTTACAAAATCTAAAATATAACATTTTGAACAATTATGCTACCCACTACGTTCTCCACAGATTACCATTTAAAGTACTTAAAACTAGCTAGTAACACATACATTACTTAAATAATTCAGCAAAAGAGCATTGTACAGAAAAAGAGCATTGTACAGAAAAAAATAAATAAAAAATAAGTATTGTACAGACGCCAGCACAACAAGTCACAACAAACCGCCAAATCTTCTCAATCGATACCGAACTCAAGGATTAACCTATTAAGGTTCAAAATCACTTGGAGAAACCTGACAGTCCGGTAACCTGATGCGCTGGCGACCATACATTTTAATTATGATTTTAACTCATTATCTTAATTTCTAATTGGGGTGTATAAGGTCTTGCGTTAATTATGTCACACATTGTGTATTGGTTTGTTGGTCTCTTAGGGTTGCTAGGATTTGCTTTTTAAATGCATTTTTATTAAGAAAAAGAATGTCGATTAAATTAAACTCATTATTATATGTCTCGACCAAGCGATGAAGTGGTGAGCGCGATCCAGCGTTGGATTTGCATGTGCTGGTAGCAAATAGACGTCGAGTGCGAACCTCACGTACATGAACTGTTCGAGGAACCAGGTAACATAGACTCCTAACTAAGTCCGGACAGTCAAAATGATTGCGGCACACATTGAACAGAGTCATAACTTCCAGAAGTTTCCGTCTGGACTTTAAGGTCAGGAGGTCATACTTTTTAAGAAGTAAGTGATATGACATTTTATTCCGAAAACACCTATAATTCATAGCACGAAGGTATTTACGTTGTACTAGCTCTAATCTTTCACTATATTTTATGTAAAAAGGGTTCCAAATAGGTACTGCAAACTCTAACTGTGGCCTGATTATTGATTTGTATAAGTGCAAAAAGGTGGAAGGTCGACGAAAATCCCTGGAAGATCTCATGACAAATCCAAACATTTGGTAGGCTTTGTTTACAATTTTATCTATATGAGCATCCAGATGGAGCTTCGAGTCAAGAAGAACACCAAGATCGCGGAGAGAACTAACTTTACTAATTGGCGTATTAGCAAGACGATATTCGAACTCAGTAACATTCTTTTTTTTGGTAAATGTTATAACATGACACTTTGGAAGACTGAGGTAAAGCTTGTTGGAAGTACAGTAGTGAGAAAAACGGTCTAAATCCTGCTGGAAGTTAAAACAATCTACTTTATCAGAAATATTTTTATAGACCTTTAAATCATCCGCGTAAAGAAGAAATTTTGAATTTTGAAAACAGTCTTTTATGTCGTTAATATATAAAATAAATAATAAAGGGCCTAAAATGGAACCTTGGGGTACACCGGAGGTGACCCGAAAAGAGCTAGATTCAAAGCCATTAACAACCACCTTTTGTGTTCTGTTTGTTATGTAAGATATAAACCACCGTAGAAGGTCCCCTCTGATTCCATTGTAAGCAATTTTATTGAGTAGAAGTGTGTGGTCAAGTTTATCGAAAGCCTTCTGAAAATCTGTGTAAACCGCATCAATTTGCTGTCTATTATCGAGACTATCAAATAGGTGGGACGTGAAAAGGAGGAGGTTGCTAACGCAAGATCTATCTTTAACAAAGCCATGCTGTTCTTTTATTAAAACACTGCGAATAGCAGGATATAATTTCTTATGTACCAATCGCTCAAATAGCTTGGAAAAAGCAGATAGTATAGAGATAGGTCGATAGGTCACTACGTCATGCTTGGAGCCACTCTTATGAACTGGTACAATATTTGCATGTTTCCAAACTTCAGGGAAAATACCACATGATAAACATTTATTATATAATATAAGTAAAGGATAACATAATGTATCACACGTGTTTTTTAGAAAAATCGAAGGTATCCCATCAGGACCAGGACCTTTAGTTGAATCAAGTGATTTTAGTTCTTTTTGTATTTCACTAAGGGATAGTTGCAGTTGGCATAAGAAGACATCGTGGTCAGCATTTTTAGATGGTGGTTCCCAAGAGTTACAATCAAATGTAGAGGGCTCATATGCAGACTGGAAAAATGTAGCAAACAAGTTGCAAGTAGTAATAGGATCGTTGGATGAAATTTGATTGTAATGAACCGTGGATGGGATTTTATTTGAAGTTTTACGGCTAGCAACGTACGACCAGAATATCTTAGTATTGGTAGCAACATTGTCTTCAATTGCATTAATATATTTATTAAAGCAAATGTCTACTATATTTTTAAAATTTTTCCTGTGACTCGAGAATACCTCATAGTCACATAAATTCCCATACTTCTTCCACCTAACCCAGGCTTGACTTTTCTTTTTGTATGTATGTATGAGAGATTTGGAAAACCAGTTGGGGAAATTAACATTTTTTGGTTGACATGTGGGTGTGTGTGTTTTTATAATTTCATAAAGTTTTTCATAAAATGTAGAAACTGATTCATTAGGTGTTAAGTTATCCAGTAAGACATTCCAATCCACGTCATTTATATTAGTTTTTATCTTATTATAGTTAGCTTTATGATAATTTAGTTTGTTATTAGGAGTACATTTGCGACTATGTGTGGGATGAGAGAAAGAAATGTGTGCATAAAAGGCTGGATGATAGGTGTCAGCTGGTAAAAGGGGGATATCAGGGGAGAATATGACTGCATGCGTATTAGAAAAAAATAAATCCAACATGCGTCCGTTAGAATTGAAAAATTGGTTATATTGTTTCATAATATGTTGAGAACAGAAATTTGATAAAAAGCGAGTTTGGTTTGTAGGATTGTTGTTCTCAGCATATTCCATGTATGATGACTTTTTTACCCAGGCAAGCGAGGGCAAATTAAAATCACCTGTTAAAATAATATTTTCTACGGAAGAATCATCGTCACACAACACTGACAGAGAATTAAGAAAAGTTAAGTATGTATCATCAACAGCGTTAGGGGGTATGTAAGTAGCACAAATAATATGATATTTATTGTTTTTGGCGGGAACTTTAACTATCACATGCTCGGGCAAGTTTAACGGGGGCAGAAATGAAATACAGGAGGGATTTAGTTTTTATATACGGCTATAAGGACACCACCTCCATCTTTTTTTTTGGTGAGTAAACGGTTACGATCGCATCTAAAGACCTGATACCGTTGATCAATAAATTCATTATCAGATATGTCTAGTGTCAACCAGGTCTCGGTCAAGATAATAATGTCATATGCATGCGACATAATATTTAAATAAAGGGTATTTAGTTTAGTCCTGAATTCCTGATTCCTCGACAGTTTTGATAATAAATGGATATCTTACTATCATTATCCATTTTTAAAATCTGAGGGTACAAGAAAATAATCCAATGGCAGAGAAATGTTCATAATTATACTTAAAACAATGCGAGTCATACACAAAAGAGAGGGACAAAAAAAAAAAAAAATAAGAACCAAAACAAAATAACATACGCTTTGAAACCCATAAGTATACTTAAAACAAACCAACGCTAAAAGATCACGCGCTACGTTATCGGTGAATAACATTAAAATGTAGATATAATTGACTGAGTCAATTATAAAAATCATAAGCAACAATATAAGAATTATTTTCAGGGCTTGATTACAAGACGCACTGATTTTAACATAGTACATTAAATTTAATGAGGTAAGGAAATCTTGCAAAGAGCAATTTGCAACCTTGACCAAATTAAGAACACAACTGTATACAATAAAATATGACCAATAAACAATTAAACAGACGTTTTACTGACTAAAACCCATCCATGTTCCTTCCTTAGCGCTTTATGGTCCGAGGTAGCGATAACCCTTTCGGACGAACCCGCTTCCCGCCAGGCTTCGGCCCTAACGGGCTCCTTCATATGCTGATAGCCCTTCGTGGCGCGCGTGGAATAAGTACGCGCCGCCCGGCACGGGCCTGGTCGTGACCGGACGGTGAGCTACCCATTACTCACCGTCCGAAGTTTGGCGACACTTGTGTGACATCCACTGCTGTTAGTCGATGTCTATCGGCTCAAATGATGATGATGAAGATGTTTTCAATCTATCACAGTTACTTTTTCCAGGAATACGGCCTGCAAGCCCATCCTCATTACACATCGGCCTGGCAGCGGTTCGACTTTGAAAACATTAGCCTGGACGAGTTGTGGGAAAACATCACGTACAATGAGGAGGACTTTTTTCTGCATTACGGTCTCGCCGGAGAGCCTGATAGTAAGATTTATGTCTTATCTAAATATTATTAAGGTGTTAAAAAATACCTCTTAGAATTACGTGGGAGCATTGTTCTCATCATTACGAACAAGTTTTACTATAGTTCCATACATTTTATTGAGTTACGTGTGCATAAATGTATGGAACTGCTTATATTTTTGCTCGATTTCGGGGTTGATCCCAGAGTAAAAGTTTTTCGTAATGGTGGGTATAATGCTCCCACTTTTTAACAGAAGAATTGATTTGATGGCTTATTTCGTGTTATAGCGCACCGCATTTGTCATATATCTGTGTCGCTAGCATACAGGGCATGCGCTCGCATGTCACGTAGATGACTATGGCCTTTAAAAGGTTAAGATAAGGACAGAAACGACAAGAAAATAACGAAAGTGCGGGAGACACATTTCCATATAAAGAACAGAGATAGGAAATATGGTTATTGTTATTTAAGCAAACAGAAAGTAACTTCTACCCATTATCTGGAATTCTTCGTCATCTTTCTAGAGAATCGTCTCAGTAGAGAAACATGTTTTTATTAAGAGCGCCTCTTTATCAAAAGTAGAAAATAGAAAAATCCCATTGCAACATAATTCAATCAGTCAAAAACAGTCCAGAGCATTAAATTATTTTCCAACCTCAACAGATGTGAAAGTAACCGAGACAATGGGTTTCGCTCTTGGCCGCTGCTACACCCTGACTCCCAAGATCCTGAGCACCCATGCCACCAAGCCCCTTGGCTATTCGGTGTCACTGAAGCATACCGCCCGGGACATCGCCACCACCACCAGCATCATACCGCCTGGGTACCATGTCTATATACATTACTCGAAGGAACCATTTACAGGTACGTGTTTTTCCCAACAACTATGTTAGGCTCGGCTTCCAGTCTAACCGGGTGCAGCCGAATACAAGTATGTTACAAGGAGCGACTGCCTTTCTGACCTCCACAACCAGTAAATCCGATATTACGATACTCCTTGGTAAGCCTGGCTGTCAGACTTTCGGGCTTCTGACTTCTCGTGACGACTGTCAAAGATCCACGAATGACAGCCGGGACCAACGGCTTAACGTGCTTTCCAAGGCACGGAGGACTCTCTATATGTAAAGATGGTCACCCATCCTCGGACCAACCTCGGCAAGCGTAAGCTAATCTGATGGATCGATCCGTGCGGCTGTTATTACTTAGCCACGTGCTCCTAGTACGTGTTTTTGATTTCATACAGGAATAAAAAAAGCCTTGTCATATTACGGGGGAATTTCACACTTGAAACGCATTCAAAACATAAACTCCGTTTAAGAGCTGTCGTTGACATTACTTTCTGTGGGATACTGACACTGTCAAATCTTGAACGCGGTTTAGACGTACTGATCGCGTTTAGTTTCTTTCCTGAAATTAGAATCTCACATAACTACATCAAAAGTTACTTTAGTAGGATCTGCTACATACATTTCAATTGGGTTAGCTATTTGACATTGTATTTTTGAATGAAATTGCAATTTTTATCCAATAAAAAAAGTTATTCACATTTTTTCCTTAATGTCTTCCTAATTTGTATTATTACCAGAGGTAACAGTATACAACGGAGGGATGGTGGACTCTTTATACGTGAACGTGGGCGAGACCCTGACTGTGAAGCTGAAGGTAGATCAGTACAAGATGATCAGCAACAACGACGACCCCTGCATCAACCTCGCCAACTACAGCGCGAATGAGGTAACTGGTACTTGTATACTCAACTAGACGCAGAAAGTTGATTATTTTTATCTCGTATCGACATATTTATTTGCCAGAATATGGGTACTTACATGATAACATAGTAAAATAATTTTAGTCTCACTGTACGTATATTCGATTTATAATCAGTCGCGTAAATATTTCAAATACTGCATGTATTTGAAATATTTACGCGATTATTTATATATTATATATTACGTGTTTATAGTTATCATGGAATGACACCAATGTCATTAAATATTAGATACCAACTGCTGCCCGCGGTTGGGCCCGCGTGGTCCTTAGTTCTATTTCTTTAATAAAAGCACCTAAACTACTAAGGCCCCGTCAAAATCGTGCCAGCCGTTTGGGAGATTAACCGGAACAAGCAGAAATATTACATAGACTATAATATTATAAAGAGGAAAGATGTGTATGTATGTTTGTAACGAATAAACTCAAAAACAACATAACGGATCTGGATGAAACTTGGCACAAAGATAGATTATAGTCTGGTATAGCATATAAGCTATTTTATCTTTTTATCCCAGAAAAATGTACGGTTCCCGTGGGTTTTTTCCTACATGAACCCGAGAACCCGCTAGCAAAAGTTAGTTTGTTATAAGTACTCTACCTGTATAATCTCCTACGCGTTTAGGAAAAAGCTGTTATTTCGACATTAAAAACACTTCAACTTTATTTATTTATTGCACCCTAAAAAATTCTTCCATTTCTCTGATCTTATACTTTCACAAACTGCTAATAACCTGCAGCGAGTGTTGTAGGTGATCAAAGTTCCCGCGCAACCCAACCCAGGAAGGGTTCTTGTAGCAGTCTGTTGAATGGTCGCCAATCCAAGACCTAACAGAGGCTCTAACACAGATTCTACTTCTTCTTTTCGTGTGGTTAGTGACTAACCTAGTGTCAGAGGTTTTATGCTGTCCACGGGCCTCTGACTTAGCTTCACATGCTGTTGAGAAATATCTCTCAGACATGCTGGTTTCCTCACGATGTTTTCCTTCGCCGATTTTAAGCAAGTGTTTATTATACAATACGCACATGAATCCGTAAAATCAGTGGAAGTCAAAGTCTTGGGTTTGGACTTGAGACCTATGACTTGGCAGTCCGATGGTCACACCACTAGGTTATCACCAAATAACCTTGATAATACAATAATATCGCAGCTTATAATCTCGTCTATCATGAACAGAATATTTTGAATTCTCAAGTCCCTACCTATGATATCTAGACCATCACAACTAATCGTGTACTATAAATTACTGGATTGCACATGCAGAGGAAATTAATAGCTATAACAAATTAATACAATTTATAGTTTCTAAATTGGCCATTGGATTTGAAGTAATTCAGTCTAGAATTGAAGAGGATTATTGCTAGGAATATGAATATTTATATGAATCCAAAAAATCGTGAAATATGAAAGAGTCATTAGTCTATATTAATATTATAAAGAGGAAAGATTTTTATGTATGTTTGTAACGAATAAACTCAAAAACTACTTAACAGATCTGGATGACACTTGGCACAAAGAAAGTGTGGAATAGCATATAAGCTACGTTTTATCCCGGAAAATGTACGGTTCCCGTGGGATAATTTCCTACATACATGCGGGCGAAGCCATTGGCAAAAGCTATTGGATTGATAAAGATGGATGGGTAAAGGATGTATAAAGAAAGAGAGAGAAGAGTTGTTTATACGGAAACACATGCATACTTTATTTATTTTATTTATTTATTAGGTAGGTACAACAACAGCAGTACATACAAAAAAGAAAAAAACAATAATAAAAGTGCTGGTATGTACGCCTATTATAGGTGTACACAGCATTTACCACAATACAACTACGTTATTATCTAAAAATTTTTTTAAAATATTAATGGAAAAGAAGGAAAGAAAATAAAAACAATAAAAAAAAAAAAATAATAATAATAAAACATTAAAAACAAAATGTTACCAAACAAGGTGGAGGAACAAGAAACATGTAGGTATACAAATAGATAATTAATAATTGAATAGTAAAAAATAAAAAAACAATATAGGTAGATCTTCTTTCTCTCCCCTAGTGCACCACAAAGTACGTTTGGGACCAGTCGGTGCAGCATGCAGGATGCTCCGGACCCTGGATGCGGAGCTTCACACCTCATTGCAGCAACTACTCCAGCATGAGGGCACTAATTTCTCATTACGACCAGTGAGAACTTAATGTTTTTATAATTCTAATTCTCGTTGATGAGAAAGCCTGGGGTCGGTTCTTTCATTAATTTAATAAATAATACAAAGTTATCGGAATAGATCGGGCTATTTTGTTAAGTACCGAAAGTTACTATTCTATTCTAAGATATGTCACTTTGTATGCTGTGTGTTAGTTTAAACGTGGGACATACTTTCAGGTGCTATAGTACTCATGGTAATCATCAACTTTGTCCATGGGATCAACTCTAAAACAGGGAAAAAAAATAAGCATTTTGACTAATTAAACGAATAATATTTTTTTCATGATTTCATGTATAGCTCCATAGTCAACATTGTTCATTTTCATGAGTATAGTACCCCCAAGTGACATATCTTAGAATGTATAAAGGTTTATTCTTTACAGATTTAATTACTACTAGAAGTAATTACATCACGCGTACTGAAAAACTGCTTTAAACTCACAATGCTATAAATGGATGGAATGTGTGGTCCACCTCTGTACATTTCTATGCTTAAAGTATTAAATAAACAAGTACAATATTTTGAATAAAGGTCTGTGAGAGAAATGAAAGAAGTCATCTATTTCCTCAAGCAACCAGATTATAAACATTATTTTCCATATTCCAGAACTTTTGAGAACCATTCCTGCAACTCCTGCCCCCGCATCTGCCACTCGCTTCTCTACAACGGGTTCGTGACGGACAGACAACAATTCTACTTCTGGGACAGCTCAACCAAGATGTGGTCTATGAGTGATGATGAAGCTAGACTGCAGACGCATGTAAGGGAACACCCAAGTCTATACACACATGTAAGGGATTTCATAACTCCCAACTTCCCAAGTCTTTCGACGAAATTTAGGGATTGTCCAACCAAACAGTTCAAACTCTAGCTGCAGTGCTATTCTGTAAAAATATCCCCGTAAAAACAGAGGTGAAGTGAACTCGAAGTGCGCTGTCAGTAGTGTTAATCTCCAGCATCAGGTGGAATGACAGTTCACTTCAAGCTCACTTCACCGCAGTTATCATGGTGAAAACTTACTGAATAGACCCACTAGTCTGCAGAAAGAGTCTGTTCAGAAATATGCAACTCTTTTTTCACATGGCAAAGATAGTCTGCAGCTACACCCTTTAATCCCATACCGAATGAGCAGCCCTTGATTTACTTAGATCATACCAAAAAGATAGAAAGGTTAAAGTTCAAGTAAATGGTGTGAACTCGCTGGGGTCGGAAATGACAATGGGCGTTCCTCAAGGTTCGATATTGGGTCCATTCCTATTTTTAGTTTACATTAACGATTTACCCCAATTACTTCAAAATCAACCGAAGATGGTGTTATTTGCAGATGACACGTCATTAATTTTTAAAATTGATCGACGCTCACAAAATCTTGACGACGTGAATAACTCTATTCTTCAGGTCCAAGATTGGTTTACGGTAAATAATTTGGCACTTAATGAAAAAAAAACCAAATGCATTAGATTTAAATTACCTAGTGTTAAAAGTAGCGATTGTGACATCATATTGAACGGAGAAAAGCTAGAATTTACTAAGCAGACGGTTTTCCTGGGAATCACGCTAGACGACAAGTTACAATGGGGTCCCCACATAACAACTCTTGTGGGACGGCTAAGCTCGGCCGCATATGCTGTTAGAAAGATAAGGCAGTTGACAGACGTAGAAACCGCGCGTTTGGTCTACTTTAGATACTTCCTCAGCATTATGTCGTATGGCATTTTACTGTGGGGTCGGGCTGCTGACATTGAATCCATTTTTATTTTGCAAAAGCAAGCTATCAGAGCTATTTACAATCTACGTCGCCGCGAATCGCTTAGGGAACTATTTATAAGTATAATATTATGACGGTACCTTGCCAATTCATTTATGAAAACATTATGTATGTAAGAAAATCGACATCTTCATAACAAAATAAGTGATAGGCATAACTTTAATACTAGAAATAAAGATAAAATAGATCAACCCTTTTTTAGGTTATCAAAAGTACATACATCTTTTATGGGGTTCTGTGTCAAATGTTACAACAAAATACCTTGTGACATTCTGCAATTAAATGAAAGAAAATTTAAAACTCACATTAAAATACACTTTGTAAACAAGCATATTACAAATTAGAGGATTATATAAAGGATAAGGATGCTTGGAAACATGCTGGTCCTGCTACACAGGGCAATCTAATAATAATAATAATAATAATAAAATGTTTTATTGACATAAAAAAAGGGTTATACACTTTAGTTTGAAACCCTGACTCCTGAGCTAGGTGAGACCTGTGTTACAGGAGTCAGTGCCTTCATCCGTTCTTTAGAATTTAACAATTTATGCAATAAATCAAACAAGTAAATCACTTAAACTAAGTTTAATGCAAGCCTGCTATTGTGTGGTGTTTGTGTGTGTATGTGAGAGTGTGTGTGTGTTTGTGTGTGAATGTGTGTATGGGTGCGTGTGTGTTTGTGTGTGAATGTGTGTATGGGTGCGTGTGTGTTTGTGTGTGAATGTGTGTATGGGTGCGTGTGTGTGTTTGGGTGTGTATTATTTTGGGGTTATACATACATATATGAAGGCACAGGATCAGACGTATTGTAAAATAGAAGACGTTAGGTTAACAGTAAGAAATAGAATTATTTGATCAATGAATTTTACAGCTACTCACTTAATCAGTTTTCAGGGAATAATTAATTCAACACCTTATAATAATAGCCACGACACCTCAGTAATACAGTAACAGCTTAGTTCACACAAAATAGCAAGAATGTACAGAGAGGCAGAGTAACAATAATTAAGAGCAATACAACCTGTGCACCGGGCGACGCCTGTAGTCAGAATGCCGTTTTACCGCCGTGCGGCCCCTTTTATACGCAGTGCTACGACGTAGCGCATACTAACTCCGCCCCGTAGCAAGGAGGCGGGAGAATGATGCAGCGCGCTACGGTGCTACGGCGCCACCGCGTGTTGTTTATAATGCGACGCCGACACGGCCATGCTGACGTGCGGACGTCCTCGTACGCTTAGCTTAAAATGTCATATCTAGAACAGAAAACTGATTAGGCACCGTTTGGTCATCCTGCTATATTTTTTTTTTTTGCCCGGTCTACTTAGACCCTTCAAAGTAATCCCTTCAGAGTAATAATCTGGTCCGGTCTATCGACCCTTCAAAATTATTACTGCTTCGTCCGGTCATACATGAACCTTCAAGGCTTGTTTCTTGGTCCGGTCAACTTTTGACCCTACAAGATGAGCTCCTTTTTTTTTCTATTTTTTTTCTTTTATTTTTTTTTTTCTTTTCGTTTTTTTTTTTTTTTTTTTAATGTCCCTGGTCCGGCTACTGCCCTTCAGGTATATCCCTTCAGTTAAACTGGACCGGATCCTTTTTTTTTTTTGTATCCCTTCAGTTAAACTGGACCGGATCCTTCTTTTTTTCTTTTGTATCCCTTCAGTTAAACTGGACCGGATCCTTTTTTTTTTTTTGTATCCCTTCAGTTAAACTGGACCGGATCTTTTTTTTTTGTATCCCTTCAGTTAGACTGGACCGGATCTTTTTTTTTTTTTTTGAACTGGTAGATATAGTGTCACTTTTAGCAGACATGGTATCACTATTGACAGAGATAGTATCACTATTATCAGACTGAATATCATCATTGCTAATCTGGTGCCTAGTCTCATGAACCTCTGTGTTATTATTCGCCGACACGTCATCCTCATCATAATTTTCCGAAAAGAATGACTGACCACGTGGTACTTCTCGCAAGTTTTCGTGAGAGTATTTGTAGACTATTGTTTCCATTAATGTGTTTTAATTCGTACCTATCATTTTCCAAAATAGCGGTTATTTTAAAGGGACCTTTGTATTTACGGTCTAATTTCGTTTGGTGTCTTTCCTCGAATTTAACAAAGACAAAGTCACCTACTGAAAAAGGTTTTACTATAGCTTTACCCCTGTTAAATCGACTTATGTCATATTGGGCCAGCCTTTTTATACTAGCAGAATCATCGGATCGAATGGTTTCGAGGTTTAACCTGTCTTCATCAGGATGATGGGTAGATACTTTTGATATCCCTAATGAACTACTCTTAATACCAAACATTAATTCCAAGGGCGTGAACCCTGTTACTCTACAACGAGTACTATTGAGAGCCAATTGGATATCGCCTACATGATGTTGCCATAAGCTATCGGTATCTGTGTCAGCATACTTTTCAAGGTCCTCATGACACGCTTGACCTGGCCATTGGCCCTACTGGAACCAGTGGCTATTAAATGTAAATCAATACGATTATCTTTGCAAAAATTCTTAAATTCAGTATTGTCGTATGACCTACCACGATCTGCAACTATTCTTTTAGGAGCGCCAAACAAGTTCACTGCATTTTTAAGTGATTTAATAGCATCTGATGCATTTAGGGTTAAGGTATGTTCTAACAAGACCAATTTTGTAAAACCGTCAATAATCACGGAACAATACTCCTTACGCTCGCTTTTTCCGCTGAGTTTGCCAGTTAAATCTAAATGAATTGTATGCCATGGAACGGCCAATTTAGGGATTGGATGTAGACGGACCTTTGGAAGTTTAACAAACGACGAATGAATCTACAAATAGATCGTATAATTTATCTACTGTTTTTTTCATAACCAAGGTGTTTAATTTCGCTGTGTACGTGATTAATCATTGACTAGGTTAAAGAGTGTGGCAATATTGGTAACCATTTAGTGGTTTTATTACGTTCGATTTTACTATAAAGTACGCCCTGTTTAATATCGCATGTGTGTGACATTTCAGATGGCAAGTCATTTGAACGGAATTTAGAAATAATGTCTGATATTTCAGAATCACGTTGTTGTTCCTCAGATAACCAACTTCTCTCCAGTTCAGATAAATTTACAATTTTAGCTGGCTTATGAGTAAAAGATGGGTCAGCATGATTACGTGAAAGGAAATCTGCATGTGCCATATTTTTCCCCTCCTTATAGATGATATCAAAGATCTGTGTCAATCGAATTAATGTCAACAGGCATTTCTAATTTAGAGCTAGGACATGACATTTTGTTTTTTTTGGAAAAAGTTAAGGCATCGTTACTAACCACAACGGATATTCCTTGCCTCAAAATATCGCGACCTAATAATATGTTTTCATTGAGACATTCATCAGGCAATATGCAATGATATGTAACATCGAGAAGACAGTTTTGTACCAAGGTTGGACTTTTTATTTGGAGGGAGAAATTAACGTTATTAGAACCAACTCCCTTTAAACTTGTTAATGAAATTTTTCACCAGTAATAAGATCACAGTTACTTTCTTTCATAAGGCTACACTCGGATATGAAAGGAAATTGCATACTGGGTGTCATGTGGCGAGGTGTCATATTACCTGTTTTTTTTTTTTAATAGATTCCATACTAGCCGAAAAAAAAACGACATTTGTTCCTGCAATAAATTGCCGGCAGTCCCAGATATAGGTGGGAGTGGGTCTGATCCCACTTCTGATGAAGGCACAGGATCAGACATATTGTAAAATAGAAGACGTTAGGTTAACAGTAAGAAATAGAATTATTTGATCAATGAATTTTACAGCTACTCACTTAATCAGTTTTCAGGGAATAATTAATTCAACACCTCATAATAATAGCCACGACACCTCAGTAATACAGTAACAGCTTAGTTCACACAAAATAGCAAGAATGTACAGAGAGGCAGAGTAACAATAATTAAGAGCAATAACCTGTGCACCGGGCGACGCCTGTAGTCAGAATGCCGTTTTACCGCCGTGCGGCCCCTTTTATACGCAGTGCTACGACGTAGCGCATACTAACTCCGCCCCGTAGCAAGGAGGCGGGAGAATGATGCAGCGCGCTACGGTGCTACGGCGCCACCGCGTGTTGTTTATAATGCGACGCCGACATATACATAATTATGATAGTTACATTTTATATAATAGTATTCAATCATCATCAGTACTGTTCTTTTATTAAGTTTTCTGTCTGCAGGTAGTCCAATGTTTGAAGCCATGATTTTAGTTTAATCTTAGTTTTATATATTGTAAGAGGGTTAACGTTAAGAATATGATTTATTTTGTTATATATAAAAGTAGCCAAATATAGTCGTTGCCGTCGAGCGGCTGCAGTCTTAAATTTGATGGTGCTACATACATTACCGATAGTTCTCTTATACTTCATTGCATGATTTACTGGTGTGATTTCGTGTTGTTTTAATGTAAGGTTGAGAAGGTATAACTGTCTCACTGTACTTCGCAACTTTCATATAGATTTTTTGTGGGGAACCGGTACGGCCGGAAGGTCATCACTTTTAACAGTGATCGTTGAGCTCTCTCAAGGCGTATCATGTAGGTTTTACAAGCTCCTCCCCATGCCGTAATACAGTAACCCATTATTGACTGTGCCAGTGCTAGATAGACAGTCCGGAGAATCTTAAAGTCGGCCACTTCTCGTAGTTTTTTAAAAGCCCATATTAGTTTCCTAACACGGGAAGCGGTTTGATCAATGTGGTACCGCCAACTAAGTCTCTCATCCAGAATCACCCCTAGATACTTCACTGTATTTAATTGTGTGATTGGTAGACATGGGCAAGAATTACTATTTTTTGCGGCATCACAGGAATGCGCTTTGAGCCTTATATCTGGTGGTTTGGTTTTGGCGAAGGTAAATTGTAGGAAAGACGTTTTCGAGATGTTAAGACTTAGTAAATTAGCTTCCAGCCAGTGAACTATTCTGCGTAAGCCCGTCTCTGCAGCATCCCTTGCCGCCTCCCAGCTCTCTCCGTGAAATATTAGTACAGTGTCGTCTGCATAGCTAAAAATTTTACCATAACTAAGCGACTGCTGACATAGGTCATTTACATAGATCAAGAAAAGACTGGGGGATAGGCAGCTGCCTTGGGGTACGCCATAATTGACCTTAGCTTCATTGCTAATGACTTCTCCGATCTTTACTTTTTGCGTTCGGTCATTGAGAAAGTCTGTAAATATGCTTAGAGCCCTTCCACGTATTCCAACATGTATTAACTTGGTCACAAGGGTCGGAACACAGACGGTGTCAAACGCCTTGGTCCAAGAAAACACCCAGACATTTTTAATCTAGTGTCTAGACAAAATCAAACTGGTTGCTAAGTAAATTAGGTAATAATTTATTATTTGTAATATACTATTTTAACATGTTGAAATATCTTCTCACACATTTATTGATTTATTATTATTAACTCTTAGAATGTTTGTAAATATGTGAGCACCATGTACTTTTGACATACTTAAGTTTACCTGCCATTACTATATGTGTTTTTCTTTTCACCTTTTGTGGTGTAGTGTTTTTATTCTGGGTGCATCGTCTTCACATATAATGTTATAATTCATGTATACAAAACATTGTAATACATTTTAAAAGAGTAACGGTGAAATTCTTGCCCATTCTTCTCCACACGAAACTACCTTTTGGAAGGGGCGACTAGAATCAATTCTATTTCTTGTTCATTTTGACGTTCAAAAGTGCCTTACTTGTGCCTATTTGAAATAAATGATTTGACTTTGATTTTGCCAGCTGCATCTTACATCTTGTGTGTTTACCTGTGATCCTACTATTTTGTCCTACCCGTGGTCCTACTGGGTATGTTATTGCTGTTGGTCTCTGAAGTTTTGAAACCAAAACACTGCATACTTCTTCTTTTTATTTGTCAGAAGTCAGCAGTCTATACCACAGCAAAGCCAACGTGTCTGTACCGAATGCTTTGAATGTTCCCATATAGTAATGACGCTTTGTTGTTGAGGGTGGGAAATCATCAAATGACTCCTCCCGCTCTGGGTGGACTGGAAGGGAGTGTCAGACTCTTACTGACTAAAACTCATCCATGTTCCTTCCTTAGCCCTTTTTGTTCGCGGGTAGCGGTAACCCTTTCGGACAATCCCGCTTAATAGTAATGACGCTGGCCACATCTCTGTTCGCAGCTGTACTTATACTTCAACAGCATGATGGTGTCTGTGTACGAGGAGCGATACAACTACGACTGGAACCTGTTCGTGTCAGACCTTGGTGGGAGTATTGTAAGTACCTACTACTTTTTTAGTAGCAACGTCTAGAATTCTGGATACATTGATAACTATCATCAGTAAAAACTAAACTAGCAGTTATAGCCTTACTAGGCTATAACTGCTAGTTTAGTTTTTGGTAGTCCGACGGTCACTCTACTGAGTGACCGTCGGACTACCAAGTCATAGGTCTCGAGTACGAACCCAAGGCAAACTCCTCTGATTTTTCGGATTTATGTGCGTATTGTATGATTATAACTTGCTTAAAAATAAAAGAAAAGGCTTGAGATATAGTTCTCAACAGTATGTAAAGCTAGGTCAGAAACCCAGCTTAAAAACTCTGACACCAGGTTAGTCACTAACAACACGAAAAAGAAGAGTAAAAACTAAAGTATTAATATAGAATCTGGCATAATAAGACATAACATCTTTATAGCAGACCTTACTAAAAAGCAAATGAGTTTTTTTTTTAATATTGTTAGTGTGAGAATTAAATAGGTACAATCATAAAATCTCCCGTGGAATCCTGAATTAGAAGTCTTCAGTGCAAGTGTCGAACGATCGGCCATTGCGCATAATATGCTGTCAAATTGTCCGATACTCCACGTGATCCGACACGTATTACTAAGTCTTCATTGACCCTAATTTCTCCCTGAACCCGGAATCGCGGCTCTATCTTCAATAGACTCAAACCTAAGCTCTGCCAATCTAGATATTACACAAACATCCTCGTACTCCGATGAGATAAACATGATGCCATTGATTATGCCAGCAGCTGGCACGGTGCCATGCAGCTATTTCAAAGACTAGGTAGATTTGTGTCTTTGGAATGAAATGTTATGGTGCATACAGACTTTCAACATCATCATCTGCCTAGGCTTTTCCCAACTATGTTGGGGTCGGCTTCCAGTCTAGCCAAATGCAGCTGAATACCAGTATTTTACATGGAGCGACTGCCTTTCTGACCTCTACAACCCAGTAACTGGGCAATACGATCTCCTTCGTAAGACTGGCTGTCAGATTTTTCGGCTGTCTCGACTGTCAAAGATGCACAAATGACAGCCGGGACAAACGGCTTAACGTGCTTTCCGAGGATCAGTCTTATTCAAAGAGTAATATAATAAGACTGATCGTCTTATTATATTACTCTTTGTTTCCGAGGCACAGTGGAGTCTCGTTAGATAAAGATGGTTACCCATCCACGGCCAACTCCGGCAAGCGTAGCTTAACCTGATGGATCGACCTGTGCGGCTGTCTTATCCACTAGGTTCCTACATACAGACTTTCAACATGGTACTTAAAGATGGTGCTGCTGCAGAATTTTCGAATGCGGATATTTGTCCACGGATGCTGATGCCTCATACGAGCACGAGGGCATTATAATATCACAGTACTGAACGCTCAAAGAAATGCAACTTGAAATAACAACGCGTTTTGAAGCTTCAGAATGTAATAAAATGGACCATAAGTAAAATCGCTTGGAAACTGTTCTGATGTGTAATCACCTTGACTGTTGGATTCGGTTATTATAGAATTTGTATATTTGGAGGTCGAGTCATATCTCATATTGTTTGTTTTCATGATAAATATATTTGTGAAGTCGAAGCTAATTCCGAGACATAAGTGTACCTACGTGAATAGTAAAAATATCCGCTCAGTTAAAATCAGTATCAAGGCAACATAGTCGTAACGTTTAGGTTTTATTGGGGTCTATCCAAAATACGGATTATAGCCGCACTGTCGACCCTCGGTCGTATCATTTTACCCATGAGCTAGCTCATGGGTAAAATGATATGGGCCAGCGAAGTAAGGAGTTTTGAAAGAATACGAGATCAATTACCACTAACGCGCAGTCTATTAGAGGAGCTCATGGCTTAGTAATAACAGCCGCACAGGTCGATCAGGTTAAGCTGCGCTTACCGGGGTTGGCCGTGGATGGGTGACCATATTTATATACCGAGACTCCTCCGTGCCTCGGAAAGCATGTTAAACCGTTGGTCCCGGCTGTCATTTGTGCATCTTTGACAGTCGTTACGCCCGAAAATATGACAGCCAGTCTTGCCAAGGGGTATAGTACTATTACCCACCGATACTGGGTTGTGGAGGTGAGATAGGCAGTCGCTCCATGCAAAATACTGGTATTCTGCTGCATCCGGTTAGACTGGAAGCCGACCCTAACATAATGTAGTTGGGAAAAGGCTAGGCAGATTTTAACGCGCAGTCCATTGTACAGTCGTCAGCACATCAAGTTACCACAAACTGTCCAATTTTCTCAATCGATTTTGAACTTAACCATCAACGATTATTTGGAGAAATTTGACAGGTCGGTATAACTTGGTGCACTGGCGACCGTACATGTTAGATGATCAGTCTGATGATTGTACATGTTTACGGTCTTTCTGGAAAACACCAACAGTAAAAGAAGCAATTAATTAAATATTTTAAACCTTAAAAAGTAGTATTGGAACGAAGTTCCTTGTCGCGCGTTGCGAAAGGGGGCTAGTCGGAAAAAATTAAGACCAAAAGTTGTAACGACACTTTTTGCTGTAGTTGTAAGCCGTGCGGCGTGCGCGTGTTTATCTGTCGGTCTCTGTCTCTCTCTCTCTCTCTCATAGATAGCAAGCCAGTTATTTTCGTTTCATCTTTCTAAAATTTTATTACAATTCCTTCACTAATTAATCGAAAGGAACTTCGTTCCATCCGGGTGTCCCTTGACACCTCTCAAGTTTTATTCTTAGCAATTACTGTAAAATTATGATAGCTAAGTCAGTTAAGGACAAAAAAATCATTTTTCTATTTCAAAAGTTGTGCTGCCTTCCCAGGGTTTCCTCCTCGGCCTCTCCGTGATAGGCCTGATGCAGATCTTCGGCAAGACCTGGCGCACCTTCATAAAGCCGTTCATCCGGTGTAAGAAGAAGTCCAACACTGCTGGCAGCGTCACCTCCGGGGCTACTGTGGATGTCAAAACTGTCAGACAAGAGTACATCGAGAAGTGGAATGAAAAGAATATGGCTAATCAATAGTAGATTTGATTTTAGTTATTAAAGTAATGAGCATTTAATTATATTTTTTTTTACAATAAATAGTTGGTTGTTATATTAAATGGAAGGTGTGCAAGGCAAAAATGCAAGCATACTTACGATGCGGTGAAATAGTCTTTGTCCGGCCCGAATTTCATTGCTTTATGGGTCCAAAAATCATGATGAAATTATCGTTTCATTTCATCATGATTTTTTACTAATGATTTTTATTACGGCAGTGATATCTTTGTGGTGTGACCGTCGGACTGCCAAGTCGAACGAACCCAAGTCACGCACCTCTGATTTTACGGGTTCAAGTGCGTATTGTATAATTACTACTCGCTTCAATGAAGGAAAACATCGTGAGGAAACATTTCTCAACAGCATGTGAGGCTAAGTCACTAACCACACGAAAAGAAGATGATATCATTATAACTATTTTCTTGTAACTGTTTTCTCTTTTCTTTTACTAAGGGCTGATTTTTCAATAATCAGATAATTTTATTTGAGGAATAAATATTGCAGTGTGTCTGCTTTAGTATGGAAAATATGTCCAACTGTCATATTTATTCTTCATATAAAAGTTACCTGACTACTGAAAAATCAGCCCTTAGTCTATTAACGTCAATATACATACTGGTGATTCTGTTAATCTTAGCCAGATGTCTCTGCTTCATCCATGAATAATCAGCTGCCATATTTCTGTGCGTGACACATGTCTCGTGATTTGGTACAACAAAATATGGAGCATGTAATACATGGAATTACTGTGGGTATTATATCATAGTTTTATTCTCATACTGTTATTGTCAGGTCAAGGTCATTTTGCTCAGTTTAATACGCGTTCAGTTTACCATACATAGTTAAATCATTATACTTTTCAAAGTACCTACATAATAATTAGAAAAATGTATTAAATAAAAATTAAATGTAATTTTGATCTAAACCATGTAAAAACCAATTCACCACTCTATGTATATATTTTTACTCTAATTCAGTTTCTCATTTAACACATTATAACATCACGCCGTATTTCCCGAAAGGATAGGCAGGGGTGTACCTATAGTACACCCTCATGTAGTCAGTTATGTTTAAATGTAACGGAGGGCGAGTCCATTGCCATTAACCGGGCATAATCCAGGCTCCGAGCAGATACTGAGAAAATTCCAGACAGAAAAACCCAACAACACTGCTCGTTTCGGGAATCGAACCCAGGCTGTCATCCTCAGCAGAAGCGCTTGCGATCATTATACCAACGATTATATTAAATAACGATTTTATTATTTAGTTTCTTTCTTCAAGTTTTTTGCACACGCGTTTTAAACGCGCCGATTGCCGTTGTGTGCGTTTCGTGTGTCGAGTCGTTACCTGCTCTACTATTTACAACCGTAGTCGATGCTGTTACTTCAAGAATCATGGGTAGACTAATACTAACACTGTTTCCGTTTTCCATTTCGAAAGAATGATTTTGAAAACATTATTTTCCTGTCCGTTAGAAGAAACACTTGTAAAATAAAAGTGGTAAGTACATACATATCTAAGTACCTTTTTAAAATAAGCCCTTTCACAAGATTGTATAAACTACTTAAATCCTTTTTTTAACCGACTTCTAAAAAGGAGTAAGTTCTCAATTCGACTGTATATATGTATTTTTTTTATGTTTGTTCGCGCATAACTCCGTTGCTTGCCAACCGATTTGAAAATTTTTTTGTTGGAAAGGGTATACTTCCGAAATGGTCCCATAAAAATTTTATCGAAATCGGATAAGCGGTTTTTGAAAAATCATCAAAAATCTAAAAAAAATCCTACTTAATATATGTGGACGATGTTCTAATAAGTTCCTGTCACTGTAATTTACATACCAGGTAGTGGTATTAAAATTTTTTCTGGGTTGTGTAGGTACCACAACTAAAAAGTGAAAAATAAAAACTTTAAACTTTGTAAAAAAGTTTTTTTATAAATTACTGGATGGGGCTGCTCTTGACTACGATGTCACCTGATCTAAAACAATGAATGAGGTCTACTAGCGAACGAGCAAGTCCAGAGGATCAAATATTCAATCACTCTTTATTTGTGAATACAGGTATTACAGTACAGGTCTTATGTATACATTTTAGTCGAGCTCTATATCCTACCAATGAAATTGGTGTACAAATATATATATATATTTTTTTAAATAATATGTCGGAATGAAAGATGCCTGTTCATTCTCCATTTTAGCAGATGCAACTGCTAAATACCCACATTTTGCTGCTAAATACCACGGCCGTTTGTCGAAGGACCGATAGCCGATGGAGCAAAGGAGACCTGAAATTCGATTCTGTAAAAATCCCACCGTTATAACTTCGAAAAAGTGAGCTGTGGTTCCACCTAATGCTAAGGATTGACACTATTGACTGTATTATAATAATAAATTTATTTATTCAGATAACAGAGATCCATAGGGTTAGTAACAATAGTCTTAACCTATGTTAGTATTTCACTATATATAGTATAAAGCAAAGTCGCTTCCCGCGTCTGTTCTCTGTATGTAGGTATGCTTAGATCTTTGAAACTACACAACGGATTTTGATGCAGTTTTTTTAATAGATAGAGTGATTCAAGAAGAAGGTTTATATCTATACATGTGTAATAACATGCAATTTCCGTAATCCACGCGGGCGAAGCCGCGCGCAGAAGCTAGTAACTAATAAGACGGATAGTGTACACATGACAAGTGACTTCACCAAAATGGGCTATCATATCATGGTTGCCACGAAGCCTGTTTAGCAGCGAGTCCTTACGCTATTGACTCTAAACTCACATCACCTACATTATCACGGTGAGATTTCAGAACTTCACTACTGGAATTAATAATAATAATATTACATTTACATTTCACAAAAAGCCATATAGTCCCAAGCTAAGCAACCTATTTTTTGTTTTATTGTCACGAGATCGCTGATAAACTACTTATATACCTATTTTTTTTTGTAAATACATAGGTACACATTATTGATAGAAAAACACCCAGACCCAGAACAAATATTTGCACGTCGTATAAATATTTGTTCCGTGCGGGAATCGAACCCGCGACATGCTGCGCAGCAGTCAATCGCTCAACCGCTGCGCCAACCGTGTCGCCTGTTTTGTCGCAATTGACAAGCATAATGTAGGACGCCCTCCAGCTAGAAGGACTGATGACCTCAAAAAGATGCTGCTAGGACAGATTGGATGCGGCAAGCGAAGGACAGGGTATTATGGCGGGCCAGCGGACGGTGAGTTATGGCTAGCTCACCGTCCGATCAGGACCAGGCCCGTGCTGGACGGCGGGAGCATGTTTGAGGCATTCCCTCAAAGAGCTACCAGCAATAAAGAAGTTCCCCATTAGCCTGCCGGGTAAGCGGGATTGTCTGAATGGGTTACCGCTACCCCGGAACATAAAGGACAAAGGAATGAACATGGATGGATTTTAGTCATTAAGAGTCGGACACTCCCTTCCGCTCCACCCAGGGCAGGAGGAGTCATTTGATGATTTCCCACCCTCATAAAAAAGGGTATTACGGCTACGTCCAGTAATGGAGTGCGCTAGGCTGAGTTGATCGACTGTATTGATACTCACAACCTATTGTAAGTAAGTTAATCATTGTCCTAAGGTTATTGCTATCTATCACACTTCATCATCACACACATGACGACTGTCATAACAACGCGCACGTGATGAGTGATGCCTATTTAAATCTAGTCACACTTCGAGTGGGCTATGCAATACTTTGACCGACTGTCGTCGTGCGATGACAACGGCCCAAATGCCGCACATGCCAACTATATTAGATTAAATAAATTACATTTTAATTAATGGGTTTTAATTGTTTATTAATTGGCTAATTTCAATTGAGTGCGGTTGTGTAGGAACTTGGCTGGAGAAATTCGGATAACCGGAGTAATAAATGGGTAAATGAAACATTTCTATACTGAGGTATCTGTGATGCCTCTAGTGTTCCAGATAGCCTAGCCTCCGGTAACCACTCACCACCTGGGGCCCAAGCACCTTTGAGTTAAGCAACATGACATTGACACTCTATCGACACACTACAGACATTATGTTGCGACTGTTGCAAAGGTATTCTGCAAAATCTTCAATGGCCTTTATGTGGTGGCTCAGTAGTGTGTCGATAGTGTGGTTGTACAATAGTTTTCAGTGTTAAAATATTTACTGACTACCTTAACTTTGGCCACGATGAAATTGACACATCATAGTGGAGCAAACTACCAATTATTACTATGGTCTTACTAAGGCGTTTCATTCTTGTAGCTTTGTAATTGCTGTGGGTGTTTCGATATCAATCGTGTATATTCAGCCGCATTAACTTAGCCAGAGACGGGTTACAATCCATCTCGACCTCATCGTCACCTGCCTAACCTTTTCCCAACTATTTGGGGTCGGCTTCCAGTCTAACCAGATGCAGCTGAATACCAGTATTTTACATGGAGCGACTGCCTATCTGACCTTCACAACCCAGTAACTGGGCAACAATAAATAAATATTACGATACCCCTTGGTAATACTGGCTGTCAGATTTTGGGGCTTCTGACGACTCGTATCGACTTTCAAAGATGCACAAATGACAGCCGGGACCAACGGCTTAACGTGCTTTCCGAGGCACGGAGGAGTCTCGGTATGTAAAGATAGTCACCCATCCACGGCCAACCCCGGCAAGCGTAGCTTAACCTGATGGATCGACCTGTGCGGCTGTTAGTACTTAGCTACGAGCTCCTCAATACAAACTCGACCTATCATCAGTAATTTACCATCATTCCCTAAGACGTAATGTTTAAACACAACGCGGTATGTGAGATTGCCCATAGATTTAAGGTGATGACGTCAGCTGTAAATGTTTGAGCTCTATGCATTCACGTCATCTTCGTTACAAACAAGATTTTGGTTAAACATCTATTCTCCTAGGAGAATGAGAAGAAACCAAAGAGATGTATGTATTATATAGATGTATGTACACATAATAGGCAGACACTCAAATTTTACTTCTTCTATTTAACTCCTATAATAATATCCTTGGACATTTCACACAATGCCAACTCCTATGTAATTTCTCGGAATGTAATGTAATGCCTCGAAAGTAGTCTGGGCTGTTATTCGTGGCTCATTGATAGACGCTACGGGTCGCCAAAAGCCCGATGTCTAACAACCTGCCTTGGGTAGGGGTGCCGTGTACACCAGTAACTGGATGTGATTGTCAGGTGAGCATGTAAAATACTGGTATTCTGCTGCATCTGGTTAGACCGACGTCAAAAACTGGTCACTAGTCTTTACTCCAGGCGACTACTTATAAGTGGGAACGTCCGAAAGGGTTACCGCTACGGAAATAAAAAGCTACGCTAAGGAAAGAACATGGATGGGTTTTAGTCAGTAAAAGTCTGACACTCTCTGCCACTCCACCCAGAGCGGGTGAGTCATTTGATGATTTTGCACTTTCAAGAAAAAAAGGCAACTACGTAGAAATTACTACCATGAAAAAATCCAAATTACACGTTATTCGAACTGAGGACGGAACCCAGAGAGAAACATGTTCCCTTCCTGTACAAGTTTACCATTATTTCAGTTCTACAAACTTTGGTTTTCTAAAACTCCGACACATTGATTTACTCGTTATACACGGATAGGAGTTCCGTGTCTACGTATTTGTGCTTGCAAGATTAATGGGTATAAACATACGCACTATACCTAACCTACATACACGAAAAACCATGAGGTACTATGTATCCTGGTATTCTTTTAATAACTAACAAATATTTGCTAAAGTTCTGCAAAATACGTGTTCGCATTGTATTTGCAGAACTTGAGCGAATTTTTCTTCAGCTATTGTAATTCCGGGCTAAATCAATCAGCTAAATGAGTCAAACCGCTTATTTTATTTTATGTATTTGGGAAAACACACACACACATTACATTTCGTAGCAAGATATACAAATATAAAGCCAAATGTGTGACCAACAACATAATTCAATAAGTATTTCATATCCCTCTGGTACCTTAGAATATTCTTGATATTCATAATGTTCTTTATAGAATTCGACATTTCCCTCTAGTTGGAATGCGAGCGAACCCGGGAGTATGAACTAATGTTAGCAACAAGTGTCATGTTGAAACAAATCGAAACTGTTGGCAAATGTCGAACAATAAATGCATTGCAGGTGACGCATGCACTTGTACTGCTGTTACGTTACATAAGAGGAGCGATTTTGTTGCTGAAATAAAATTTGTGAAAATTATAAGTAAGAATTAACCCATTAGATGCTCGCCTATTAGAAGCTGTTTGTTTGTAAGAGCTTTACGATTTTTCTGTTCATATTTATTGTCGTTTCGAGAGAATTTTTCTTGGGATTCTATGAGGTTCAGACTATTATAACATTTGAGGGATTAAAGAAAGCGTCAATTTTAGTTTCACTCACGCCTTTTTTTCAGAGGGTAGGCAGAAAGTAACTCCTGAACGCCACCTGCTACTGCGCTTCTGAACTTTCTGAAGAACATCACCAATAAGGTACCTTAAATATGTCCTTCTAGAAACACATCAGCAACAGAAAAGCGCGTTTCCAAAAAAAAACCTTTTAGTAGGTTTTGCTTTAAATGGCTGCTCACAGTTTTCTCTTATAAGCGATAAATGCTTGCGAATTTCCGACCTCTTTGCTAATCTTTGCATCAAATGTTCAGCTATCACCGATATAAAACCACACGAACTGAGGACCTAGGCTGCATCAGCGAACTGTATTCGCGTTACTGAATTTTGGGCCACACATTTTTTTATTTTCGTATTATTTTTCCTATCGATAAACTAAGGAGTGCTTTATATTGTCACCGGTCAATATCGCCTCATAAAAAACCATACAACCTTTATTCAAGCAAATAAAATAGTTAATTATCTCATTTAATACCTAGTGAAAATAGTTAGTTTCCCAATCAAATGAAATGGTAAGTTGCCCGTACAAGGCCGCCTCGTCGGGCACCTTGGAAGGACGGGGCGGACCTTGCGGACTGCCAGTTTGGCTTCCGCAAGGGGCGCTCGACGGTGGACGCCATCATGCGCGTTAGAGCCCTCACGACGGGGGACGCGGTGTCCCAGGGTAGGGTCGTCGTGGCGGTGTCACTCGACATCGCCAACGCTTTCAACACCATGCCCTGGAGTTGCATTGGGGAAGCACTCCGGTATCACCGGGTGCCGACCTACCTCCGTCGAATAGTCGGGGCGTACTTGACGGACAGAGCCGTCATCTACCCCGGTCGCGATGGGGAATGGAACCGGCGAGAGATGTCGTGCGGTGTCCCGCAGGGATCGGTTCTGGGGCCGTTCCTGTGGGACATCGGTTACGACTGGGTGCTGCGGGCCGACCTCCCTGACGGCGTCAGCGTGGTTTGCTACGCTGACGACACGCTGGTCCAGGCGCAGGGGAGGTCGCATCAGGCGGCGGCCGACGCGATGACACGCGGGGTTGCGACAGTCGTTGAGAGGATCCGGCAGTTGGGTCTCGAGGTGGCTTTGCACAAATCCGAGGCCATGTCCTTTCATGGGCCTCGGAATAGGCCACCATCGGGATCCCAACTTACGGTAGGAGGGGTTCACATCGGCGTCGAGACCACGATGAAATACCTGGGTCTGGTCCTCGACAGTCGATGGAATTTCGTGGAGCATTTCCGACGTTTGGCCCCCAAGCTGGAACGGACTGGGGCCGCCCTCAAGCGGCTCTTGCCCAATTTGAGGGGGCCAAACGCCTCCTGCCGGAGGCTTTACGCGGGAGTCGTGCGGTCCATGGCCCTTTACGGGGCCCCGGTGTGGGCGCGTTCACTGCGGCGGCGAGCCGCCCATTATCTGAACGCGCCCCAAAAGGTGGTAGCCATACGGCTTATCCGGGGGTACCGCACGATCTCGGGCGAGGCGGCAAGCCTCCTTGCCGGACTGCCGCCGTGGGATCTGGAGGCGATAGTCCTCGCGCGCCTGTTCGAGTGGCGCGCGGAGTTACTAAGCCGGGGGGAAACTCCGTTTCCGCAGCAAATTGCGGTGGAGCGGACGGACCTCCGGCGCGATCTCATGGCGGCCTGGAATCAGCGACTGTCGCAACCCAGCGCAGGGCACGCCACGATAGTGGCGGTAAGGCCCCTCTTTGAGGAGTGGCTAGAGAGGTGTCACGGCGCCCTCACCTACCGCCTGACGCAGGTCCTCACCGGACATGGATGTTTCGGGAGGTTCCTGCACATCATCAGGCGGGAGGAAACGCCCGGGTGTCACCACTGCGAGGATCGCCCAGAGGACACGGTAGAGCACACGGTGCAAACCTGCCCCGCATGGGCGGAGCACCGCCGTGTCCTCGTAGAGGCGATCGGCGGCGGCGACCTCTCGCGCCCGTCCCTGGTGCAAGCCATGGTCCGGGGCGAGAGGGAGTGGGAGGCAGTCACCTCCTTCTGCGAAAAAGTCATGCTCGCGAAGGAGGTGGCGGGATGGGAGAGAGAAAGGTCCTCCCGTCCCAGCCGCCGCAGGAGACGCCCCGGGCGTCGGGAGCCACGTGACGACTCCCGGCCACCGTAGGCGCGGGCCTGCGGGCGGTGAGTAATGGGTGACTCACCGTCCGATCAGCACCAGACCCGTGCCGTACGGCGCGTATATGTTCCACGCGCGCCTCAAAGAGATGTCAGCATATGAAGGGGCCCCTCAGGGCCAAGCCTGCCGGGTAAGCGGGATTGTCCGAAAGGGTTACCGCTACCCCGGAACATAAAGGGCTACGGAAGGAACATGGATGGGTTTTAGTCAGTAAGAGTCTGACACTCCCTTCCGCTCCACCCAGAGCGGGAGCAGTCATTGGATGATTTCCCAGCCTTAAAAAAAAAAAAAAAAAAAGTTGCCCGTACAAATTTTCATCCCCAGTAGGATTATTTTCGAGACAAAATAACTTATGTCCTTCCTTAGTAGGATGCTATCTATCTAAAGCAAATAAATTATTTAAATTTATTGAAATGAAGCAATAGTATAGCAACCATTAAACATTATTTTTCGTAATGCAGTAGCAACTTTTTCTTCCGTCCCGTACACAAAATTCTGTTCTTTACCTTCTCAGCTTGGATCCGTCTTGCTTTCATTCCAAATCGCTCCGCTTATGCAGTGTATCCGGTCGCTAACCCCACGTTACTCACACCCAATCGGTGTCAATGTTCTAATTCGGTGGCCGCTCATCTAACTGATCAATCAGCTATTGAATAATATTTGATCACTAGCTTTAATAGCATAATTATCCGTGCGAAGATCTGCTACGAAATGAGCACGTTGAGTGATCGACATTACAACCGCGGTTTATAGTGGATTAGAATTATCTTAATTAGTAATAGGAATTTAACATTAAAATTGGCAGTTAAAAAGTATTGGAAAGTTTAATCGCAGTTATTTAAAGCTTTTGGGTAATTTTAGTGTTAATAAGTTTGTCTTCTATCTTCTATATAATAATCTAATATACCATTTAGTTTTTTTTATTTTGAGGGTTTGAAATCATAAAATAATCCCCAGATCGGGCAGAAGGGAGTGTCTCTTACTGACTAAAACTCATACATATTAAGGAAGGAACATGGATGGGTTTTAGCCATTCGCTTTCCCTGCGCCCCATCGCGAGCGTGAGGAAATCGGCATGCCTGAAAGATATTTCTCAACAGCATATGAAAATACAAAAACCACACGAAAAAGAAGAAACAAAGGCATCCCATCAGCCGTTTATATTCCGGGGTAGCATTAACTCTTTCGGACAATTCCGCTGAAAAATACCATTCCTGCATACGTTGTTACATGCTGCTAACCCACAACCACCGTGCTTACTGCCACCAATTAGTTCAAAATGATTCGTTTTCTCATTAACAACTGAAGGTTCACTTCAAAACTCCTGTAAAATACTGGCTCACCTATTGTTGCGATTCTCTTTCTTTTTTAGGTGGGAAATCATCAAGTAATTTCTTCAGCTCTGGACGGAGAGGGATGCAATAATTTTACTGACTAAAACCCAAAACCCACCCGTGTTCCTTCAGGTGCCTGTGCCATGGACCATGGTATTCCTTTCGAAGATAATCACGACCCTGGCAGACAGCAGGGCTTCCCTGAAGCTTGAACACTTAATGTTTAACGTCGGTAAATTACAAAGATACTGTGAATAAAAGAATTTAGGTGAAAATTACTAGTTGTCATTATAATCACTTACACCTTTTTTGAACAGAAAAGTTTCACTGTAGCAGTTTTTAAAATACAAACGACTGTACAATATCCGATGTTTGGTTCGCACCTGTGCCGCCCACGGACAGTTCACCTGTACTCCCCAAAGGGCTCTTGATCCCACGCCCTATTACATTAGTCGCCACCACGTAACTGCGAGCTTGTACCATGATTCACGCACACTCATACGGTCTCGCCAAGCTATTTAAAGTACATTATATTTGACTGTAAACAAGGATTAGCTGTCGTTTGGCAATATTAGCTGCACTGAATATACATAATTATAATTAATTACTAGCCAGGATATTGAATGCAATATTCTTGCTTAAAGGACAAAATGAATTAAACCCAATGAATATCTTAAAAGTTTGTGAATACATTACAAACATAACATGAAATCACGCCTGTCCTACAGTACACTCATCAAATTGAATTGCCATACTAAAAGCACTTGCTCGGCAAAAGCATTTTTTTATACAGAAGGGGAAAACTACAATACAATAATAATTATTATAAGATTCTCCTGATAGCCGTTTATTACCTCTCCACTCCTCATAAGCACCTCGGGACATGTTGCCCGCGGGCCTGCGGACGGTAAGTAATGGGTAGCTCACTGTCCGATCAGGACCAGCCCGGTGCCGGACGGCGCGTACGTGTTCCATGCGTGCCTCAAAGTGATTTTATCATGAAGGAAGGGGCCTGTAATGGCCGAAGCCTATCGGGTAAGCGGGATTGTCCGCAAGGGTTACCGCTACCCCGGACCATAAAGGGCTAAGGAAGGAACATGTATGGGTTTTAGTTAGTAAAAGTCTGACACTCCCTTCTGCTCCACCCAGAGCGGGAAGACTCATTTTTAATGTTTTCCCACCCTCAAAAAAAAGGGACCCAATAGTGAGTGTGCAAATCACTGACTGCCATTTTATCCATGTAGATATATCATATAACATTGATCAGGCAGGGGAAATAGTTCTGCCATAGTTTAAGGTACCCAATCCAGTATAGACACCCAAACGCATAGCGCAAAATGTTTTGTTTCTATGTTCTGCAATAGTCCTGTACCAACCGGGGGTCATCCTTGGGTGTACTTCCATACTGCATACAGGTATAATCGTCAGTCAACGCCTCTTCAACATTTAAAACTCTCTAAGGGAATTCTGCGAGTTGTATTCGGTCCCTCGTACGCCTTCCAAAAGTCCGGTACCCCAAGATCCAATAACACATATTTCTGGCTACAAGTACCATTGACCTTACCTTACTTATCTCTTAGCGAGAGGAAGTCAGTGTCACAGCAGTGGGAACATGATTATGCTATGCTATACCTTACAACCTTAACATTGAGGGACACTGAAAGCCTATAGACGTAATAACAATAAAACTTCTATTGTGGCTCGTTCAGTGTCCTCCAATGGGTTAACTCACTTTGCTCACTTGTGATGAGAGCATAAAATTCGCATGATGTTTTCATTTTCCGTAAAACTAAGCAGGATAGTGCGGACCGAAAACTACGATATGACATTGAAAAAGCTGCGTTCGCACAACGCTACTAACCCTTAACCCATAGCTTCTTGTCAAATGTTAGCCATCGGGGCGCTTACAGAATCATGTTGCAACTTATAATATGCTAGCTGCTACCCGGGGTATCCCTAATTATTTTTTCTAGCTTAAATTAATCCTTATACTCGTAGCATCAGCTATCGGTCAGTGTAAGTTCCGTCAAAATCGGTTCGGCCGTTTGGGAGATGAGCCGGAACAAACAGACAGACAGACAAATATGAAAAAAAGAATGAATTAATTAATTAATTATGTAAATGAGTCACCTTTCTGCTACTAACATAGTTATTAAGTACAGATTTACTAACATATATGGACCTTGTTGTTTGAAATAAATGAGTATTATTATTATTGTTAAATATGTTAAAAATGGTTTTTATGTTATAAGTACCGTATACTTTCCTATGCATTTAGTAAAAAACGTTGTTATATTAAATAGTTATTTTGTTATTACAAGTAGACACTTTAATTTTATTTATTTGTATGTATAGATGTAGATAAAATATGTAGGCGCCTACTGTATGCAGTGGAAGTTAACTTTCATGTAAGTTTGTACATTGTGTGTAAAAAATCAGAGGAAATAGTATGAACACGAATCAATAAATACGTTAAGGTGAATAACATATTTTCTTTATTTGCTCGTGCACATAAATCCCAGTTTAACGATTTTTTATAGTTTCTTCGCCGTTTGCTGGAGCAACTGTGACCGCAAACAAGTTTGTTTTATTGACTGTAAATCGTCAATACGCATTCATTCCCATTTCTAATTTTTAATAGTTAAGGAATATATTGTAAATGTGCCTCTTTTTTTTCTTTTGCAGGTGGGAAATCATCAAATGACTCCTTCCGCTTTGGGTGGAGCGGAAGGGTACGTCAGACTCTTATTGACTAAAACCCATCCATGTTCCTTCCTTAGCCCCTTATGTTTCGGGGCAGCGGTAACCATTTCACAATTCAAAAGTGTCTGTAATTGGTTTATTTGAAATAAAAGCTTTGAGTTTGAGCTTTCGAACAATCCCGCTTACCCGGCAGGCTTCGGCCTTAACAGGGCCCCTTCCCTATGGCTGACATCTCTTTGAGGCGCGCGTGGAACACGTACGCGCCGTCCGGACCTGGTCTTGATCGAACGGTGAGCTACCCATTACTCACCCTCCGCAGGCCCGCGCGTAAATGTGCCTCTAATGCCTCCTGCCAACCAACGCGATACACTAGTTTTTTGAAGGTAAGGTGCCTGTAGAAAACCGCCAAAAGAAGAAATTCCTTTCATCCAAGACTAGGTAAAATTGATGCGGGGAGAGCTTTTGGTACATAGGAACTAGGAACTATGATTGATTCATTTGAAGAAACATGAAGAAACATTTTAAACCTAACGGTCAGGCGTGGAAAATTACTAAGGCCGATGCTGCACTCCCATAGTGGGCGTTGCCTTTAATTCTCATGCGCCTATTTCTGTTGCACATTACACTTGCGTGCAAATAACGGTCGCTCTTGTCAACACTTCAGAATATTCTCTCTCCGCAGACTAACGACAATCTCCTGGAACCGCCTGCTCAAGCAGGTCAGAGCAATAACAACTAAATTTGGCAAGTGGCCGCTAATCCGTTTTTGTGGCAGTGGCACACGCGGGTGACGTCATGGATGGTAATTTTAGCCCGCACTGACTCACAACTGAGGGCCGGCCCGCACAGGAATTTGAGTATTACATGTCTTTTATGAATGCGCCTTACAAGGCAGCACGGAGGAATTTATGATGGCCTGTGATTGGAGATGTTTAGTGTAGATACTAGAGACCTACGGAAGGTGGTCATGTATGGCAGCAATGTAAATGGGACTTCATAAAACCATAGTTCCGCTGTGTTCTTCATCTATGGCTTACTACGATAATGATTATTTTTTAAATTATTATTTTGAGTACAAAACAATAGGTGTAATTATGAGGTATGGTAGTCTTTCCCACTACACTTTGTAGTAAAATGACACGGATGAACTTGAACCTAGAACAGCGGTTTTCAGTATTTTTACAACAGGCTGTATATCTTATTTCTGAACTCGGCAGACCGCAATATTTTGTTAAAGTTTGAGTACCATGAGTACAGTCACCTGCACATCAAGCTACCATAAAGTGTCAAATTTTCTCAATCGATTTTGAACTTAATCATTGACGAGTTAAGTTTTAAAATCATTTGAAAAAAAAATGTTAGGTTCGTATAGCCTGATGCGCTGGCGACAGTACAAAAACCGTGATAACCTTAAGATATCTTCAAAATCAAAATAGCACAATTTGTTGAACAGCTGGTGCTTTTTATGAATCATCAGATAAACAGGGCGAGGAAGTGCCTGCTTCATTATGTTGTATCGTGTAAACTTGAATTGTTTTTTTAATGCATTATATTTATGCTATGGCCACCAGTTCTGGTGGTTCAGGTTTACTTGACCTACCAACTGTACCATGATTTACCCTGCTATCCTAGTTATTATCTAATCAGGGGCCAGCCACCAACTCTTATAGCAGTATTTTAGGGTTTCGTACCAAAATGGTAAAAATAAACTCTTATGGTGTGACTCAATCTGTCTGTCCGCCTGTCACAGCTGGATATCTCAAGAACTACTAATACTATTTACTTGAGTTTTAGATAACGATTGAAGAACAAAAAATGGAGATTGAAGGATTTTCAGCACAAAATATAAAAATAAAAAATGTTTTTTTGTGCACACTGCATGTTTAAATTGTTATCCAATGTTCTGTGCAAGGTAAACTTTCTTTAATTAATTGCAGTTCTCTTTCTTCTATTTATTTCACATAAAAGAAGAGAACGTGACGTTTTAAATATTTCCCAAGAAATTCTGCCAACCCTCCTTCCTATAACAAATAACAGAGCCGATGAGCAATACTAAAAACACAATAACTCCATCTATCATTAACACAATTAAATGCCTGTTGAATGCTGATCGAAAACACCTGCTAACAAAAACCGATATTATCAAAAATAACCTTATACACGTTCTTACAATACATACACATAAATACATGCAATACATACGTACATATATAAAACATTACAGAGAATACTAGAGCTGATAATTTCATAGATTTCCCAAACGTAACAGACGTTGGTGCTAAAAATATCAAACAAACACTCATATACCCGCGCTGTGTTACATTAAAAATAAATAGAGGCTGAATTTCAGAACTGAGTAAATTGTTTCTGGAATACATTTTAGCTGCCCCAGTACTACGTGGTTTAATTAAGATAAGTATCTTTATGCAGACATGTGATGCTGAGGGGCCTAAAATGTGTGATATATTATGCAGGTGTCGTTTCTGTATGTTTAAATTGTTGAAAGTCTTATTTTAGCACTATTCAGTTGTTGATTTGAGGCAATAGGTGAAGGAAATTCTGAGTTTAATATAAATATAGGCCTGCGTGTAGTGCAAAATTAAATTTGTATGTAGAATTTTGCTGAAGAAAATAATACGATTGATTTTAACGAATTCTTTGAACTTGTTAGCGGCTATTTTGAAACTAGCGAAGCATATACTAGTTATTGCAAGTTTGTCCTAGTCAGTTTAGCATAATCAGCCTATAATGTTCCCACTGCTGGGTCGAACAGAACTCCTCTCTATGAGAGGGAGAGGGCCATAAACCATCACCAGGGCCCAGTGCGGGCAGGTGGATATCACATGTCTTCGAATTTGGTTCTAGGACATGCTGGTTTCCTCACGATGTTTTCCCACGTTTGAAAGCAGTGGTGATAAAATTAAATACACAAAGTAAAGTGGTTGTCTAGGTTCGAAGTCACGACCTACAACTCGTAAATCGAGGACGATACTATTGGGCCCTCACTGCTCACTCTTTCTTTTTCGTGTGGTTAGTGTCTCACCTGGTGTTTATGCGCCCATGGGTCTCTGACTTAGCTTCGCATGCTGTTGAGAAACATCTCTTAGGCATGCTGGTTTCCTCACGATGTTTTCCATCACAGATTTTCAAGCTACAACTGCTCACTAAGTCAGTTTAAGTGCTTAGAATTGCTATCTATCTGAAAACATTTGTGCTTGCTAATAATATGTGAGAGTTATTTTGAGTGCTCGCTATGCATCTGTGGATAGCCAACTGTTTGAAGATGTATCCAATTGAGTTGCATTCAATGCAGCTATGCAGACACTTGGATTTTCGAGTACTAGACGAATTTGATGAATGGAGAGTTTTGGAGAGGAATGAGGAGGGAAAAATCTGTCTCAAAGAGTACTCCTTATGTCTATTTGGAGATAAAATATGGTACAGGAGTAAAGGTTGTATTGATAAAGCAAAAAACCGGCCAAGTGCGAGTCGGACTCGCACACGAAGGGTTCCGTACCATTATCTATAAATACGGCTAAAAATCACATTTGTTTTTTTTTTTTTTATTTATTTATTTATCATTTATACAAATTATCATAGGATTCAAATTAAATAGCAACCAAAAACCACTAAGGTTTAAACTTGTGCTATCATGAACTCATTACATTACAATACATTTACATTTTTTCTATCTTAATATACATACAATGATGCATTTTAGTACGCGTTATTGCCGATACAATTAATATAATATTCAGTTCCGTTCTCCAGTTACAGTCATCCCTATAAAATACTTAAAAAATATTGTTTTAGTTTACATTTGACATTTTTATGTGTAATACATTTGTTTAGTTCTGAGGGTAGACCGTTAATAAGTCTCGGTATAATGTAACCGGTAGTTCGCTCGCCATACGTATTGTTGGCGCACTGTTGTTGTATGGTAGCCCCCTTAAATATTTATTTTATTCTGTTTTTTTTAGTATTTGTTGTTATAGCGGCAACAGAAATACATCAAATTTTAATTGTCTAACTATCACGGTTCATAAGATACAGCCTGGTGGCAGACAGTCGACAAACGAACGGACGGACGGCTGAGTCTTAGTCTTAGTTATAGGTTCCCCGATTTACCCTTTGGGTACGGAACTCTGAAAAAGTAAAGCTTTTAGCTTTTGCTACTCCCCTATAACTGTTGAATACATATAGCATTAGTGGGACAATGATAGGAAAATAATATAGGTATGTGCTGACAAAACTCCAAGATTTGTTAATAAAAATTGGAGAACTCTGACGGGTTTGAAACGTTGGAATCCAATAAAAGGTGAAGAAAAATCATTTCTCCACAAAACAACCAAGGAATTCATCTCAATTATCGCGCTACATCATCCACAACTTATAGACCAAACCAATTCTCCATCATCCTTACCTCGTTACCTCCAGTCCAGTCACTCGATAGTCGTACAATGAACAGGTGATGCGGTATTCACGGTGTATAAATACTGCCGGAGACGGCTTGGAGCGGTTCCAGTGGCGAACCATTCATGAACGACCTTGGGATTCGGGTAGTAAACTTGTAGTGTCGATTGTGTCACGTAATTGCTGATTTTGGGTGAGAAATATCAATGCTTGTGATGCCTCATGTTGTTTTAGAAGACATAAATTATATCTTATTTTTTTCATTAAAAATGCTTTTCAGCGCAATTTCATTTTCGCTTTACAAACGGAGAAAAAAGGAAATAGGCATTTTAAGTCAAAGTCAAATCATTTATTTAAAAAAAGCACTTTTGAACGTCAAAATGAACATGAAATAGAATTAATTCTAGTCGCCTTCCAAAAGGTAGTTTCGTATGCAGAAGAATGGGCTAGAAACTCCACCGTTACTCTTTTAACGTAACCTTTTTTATGCAGGGCGGTAGGAAACGAAACTATTTAAATTCTATGAATTCAATAGGAAAGAAGTTTCTGCCTACCCCATCTATAAAACTGAGGAGTTTGTTTGTTTGAACGCGCTAATCTCTGGAACTACTGGTCCGAATTGAAAAAATTCTTTATGTGTTGGATAGTCCATTTATCGAGGAAGGCTATAGGCTACAACAACACGCAACGACCAATAGGATCCGAGCAGCGGGTGAAACGGCGGCGCGCAGGAGGATGATGCAGGAGCAGCATCCAGCTATCCCTATAAAATGCCCACTGCTGGGACACAAGCCTCTGCTCTAAGAGAGGAAGTGGGCCATAATCCACCACGCGGGCCCAGTGCAGGTTGGCGGGTGTCACATGTCTTCGAATTTTTGGTTCTAGGGCACGCCGGTTTCCTTACGATGTTTTCTTTCTCCGTTTTGAGAGCAGTGGTGATGAAATTAAATACACAAAGTAAAGCGCCTGCTTGGGTTCTAACTCATGACCTACAAATCATAAGTCGAGGCCAATACCTATCTCATAAAGCTATCCCAAACATTCAAATATTCTAATTTGAACATGAACCTTATTATTTTGTAGTACTTAAAGTTGTAAATCTACCAAGAAATTTCATAGATTGGGGTAGCTTCATTTGCTGACCTCTGTACGTGTGAACATATATTTTAATAATAGGTTAAACACAATATTTGTGCAACAGTGAGTTTGTTTGAAAAGTTATGGAACTGAGACTTTAAAAAGATGACAGCGTAAGTTATTTGCAGTTTTTCAACGGGTAAAAAACCGTTAATTTATGTAACTTTAGTTAAAAGAGTGTAAACAGCTAAGAATTCTGTCAATCTGTAATATATTTAGGTTTACCCACATAAGGAATTAGTAAGTAAGATCATGTATAAATAAGCCTACACATCATTGTACCAGTCAGTTCGCAATATACGCTCGCTACAAGTTGACGTTCTTTTATTTATTACTCCCGACACTTCAGTGGCGACGAGGATCACTATAATAATCATCGAAGTTCGTCTGCAATTATTCGAGGAAAATGTCGGTCGGCAAAGTCGGAAAGGTTCGCGATTTTGATGTGAAGTCAGGCAACTGGACTTTGTACGAGGAGCGGTTGCAGATGTTCTTCAAGGTCAATAAGGTCGAGAAGGACATGTGGCTGCCGATGCTGATCACGGGCGTGGGTGATGAGACGTACGAATTGCTGAGCACGCTGTGCAATCCAAGGAAACCAGTGGATATAACGTACGAAGAGGCCGTTATAATGTTGAAAAATCACCTGCAACCGAAACCTGCGGTCATGGCGGAACGGTATCGGCTCAGACAAAGAAGACAGAAAGACGACGAAAGCGTAACACAATATCTGACCGAGCTAAAGAAACTCTCGAAAACTTGTGAGTTTGGTGCAAATTTGGAGGAAAATTTGCGTGACCAGTTCGTATGCGGAGTGAAGAGTGACGTCATCAGGCAAAGGTTGTTTGCGGAAGACAATTTGACGTACTCAGGAGCAGTCAGATTGGCGGTTGGGCTGGAGGCGGCCGAGCGGGATGCGGCAGTCGTGGAGCAGAAAGCGACGGCGGAGGCATCGGCAATCGTGAACACGTGGCGGGCAAAACGTGGGCGCGGTCAGTTTGCGGACCATGCAGCGGACCAACGAACGAACCACGGGCGTGGGGCGCGGGACACCGAGAAGGGCGCGGGAGGCTGCACGGCGTGCGGCTGGCGCGGACACAGCAAGGAGGAGTGCCGCTATAAGCATTTTGTTTGTAGCAAATGCAAACAAAGCGGACATTTGAGACGGGTTTGTCCGCGGATGGAGGCGAACAGTGGCAGAGGGAAGAGGCGCGGCGTGAACCACGTGGATGCCACCGCAAGCGACCAGCCGAGGGCAGGAGCGGGAGACTCCAGTTCGGACGAGCTTGAGGAAGAACTTCATCAACTATGTTTGCACGGCTACAACCCGGTGAGTTTATCATTACTGATTGATGATAAAACATTAAAAATGGAGCTAGACACAGGCTCGGCAATTTCATGCATCAGTAAGAAAACATATGATAAATATTTTAACAATAGAGTAATTAAACCATATAATTTGGTGTTAAAATTTTATGATGGTAGCAATATAAGACCACTAGGGGTTATAAGACCGAAAGTTCAATACAAAGATAAAATAAAATATCTAGAACTGTTTGTGATAGACGGGGGTACAACTTCTTTACTGGGCAGGCAGTGGTTAATAGAATTGGGCATTAAAATACCTCCATTCCAACAAGAGATTAACCATAGTGTACACAATATGTCTGATACTGTCGATTGTTTGTTGAACAGGTATAAGGAATTGTTCAGCGAGCGACTGGGGCGGTACACAGGCGGCAAGGCAACGCTCCGGTTGCGCGAGGGCGCGAGGCCGGTGTTTTGCCGCGCGCGGCCGCTGCCTTACGCTCTGAGGGGTCAAGTCGACGCGGAGCTGGACGCCATGTTGCGCGCGGGCATCATCGAGCCCGTCGAGTGCTCGGACTGGGCGACGCCTTTGGTACCGGTACGTAAAGCGGACGGAGGACTCCGTATCTGTGCTGATTACAAAATAACGTTAAATCCTGTCTTACTGGTCGATAGATATCCGTTACCCAAGATAGATGATTTGTTAGTGAGCTTAAACGGTGCTAGTCATTTCTCAAAAATTGATTTGTCCGTTGCTTACAACCAGATTGAATTGGATAATACTAAAGATTTAACTGTAATAAACACACATCGAGGTCTTTTTAAGTACAATAGACTTGTGTTTGGGTTGTCTTCTAGTCCGGGCATCTTCCAGCGTATTATGTCGAATTTACTTAGTGATATTCCGGGGGTAGAAGTATTTTTAGATGATATCATCATCGGAACGGCGGGAACACAGGATAATCACTTAGAAACGTTAGAAAAAGTGTTCAAGCGGTTACAGAGTCACGGTATGAAGCTAAAAAGGAGTAAATGTTTATTTATGGTTAGCGAAGTCAAATACTTAGGTTATGTCATATCAAAAGATGGGATTAAAGTAGATTCAGAGAAAATAAAAGCAATAACAAAAATTCCCAGGCCAAGAGATATTTCAGAGTTGCGTTCCTTTTTAGGTTTAGTTAATTTTTATGCTAAATTTGTGAAGAATTTGAGCACTATTTTGTCACCACTGTATGAACTTTTAAAAAAAGAGGCCAGTTGGAGATGGAGTGCGGAGTGCGAAAGGGCGTTTGCAAAGGTTAAAAAAATATTAGTAGGCGCAGAGGTATTAGCTCATTATGATCCAAACGAGCCGTTAGTGTTGACATGCGACGCGAGCGCGCGGGGCATAGGCGGTGTACTCACACAGCCGGGCGCCGACGGCCGCGACCGCCCGGTAGTGTATGTGTCACGCGCGTTGAATAACGCCGAGAAACATTATTCACAAATAGATCGGGAGGCGTTAGCTATCGTATTTTGTTTACAAAAATTACATCAGTATGTTTATGGACGACGTTTTGTTTTGCGAACCGACCACAAACCGTTAGTAAGTATATTTGGACCAAAACACGGGGTACCAGCGATGGCCGCGAGTAGATTACAACGCTGGGCAATTATTTTATCTGCTTATACGTACGATATTGAATACGTAAACACTAAACAAAACGGTGCGGACGGGCTGTCGAGATTACCGGTTCCGTGCAGTAGCGATGAGTCACTGCGAGTCCCCGAGCAAACGTATTTACATTTTGCACAGAATGCATTGTTATTAGATTATAATACAATTAAACAACAAACTATGGTAGATCCAATGCTAGGTAGGGTTTTAAATTATATTCGGGATATGTGGCCAACCGATAATGATATTCGAGAATTACAGCCGTATTTTAACCGTCGTAAGGAACTGTACGAGGAGCTAGGCTGCGTGATGTGGGGGCACAGGGTAGTGATTCCTGCAAGTGGTCGAGCCAGGGTACTACAGGAATTACATGAACCTCATATGGGCATAGTTAAGACGAAGGCGTCAGCAAGGAGTTATGTATGGTGGCCGGGCATAGACGAGGCGATTGAGGCTACGTGCAGGGAGTGCGCGGTGTGCGCGGGGGAGGCGGACGCGCCGCAGCGGCACGCGATCACGCCGTGGCCCTGGCCTTCTAGACCGTGGGCGAGGGTGCATCTTGATTTTTTAGGGCCTATTTTCGGAAAAATGTATTTAATTATGGTTGACGCTAGAACTAAGTGGTTAGAAGTATTTCCTGTGCCTAGTACGGCGGCTAGTTCTACGATTGAAAAGCTTACTGAAGTCTTTTCTAGATGGGGTTTACCGAGGCAAATAGTCTCAGATAACGGACCACCGTTCACGAGCAAGGAAATGGCAGACTTTTTGGCTAGTCAGGGTGTAGATCACGTTTTTTCTGCTCCGTACCACCCAGCATCGAATGGGGCTGCAGAAAATGCAGTGCGTACGGTTAAAAGAATTATAAAAAAAGCTGCTAAACAAAAAGAACACATTAATTTATTTTTAAATACCTTCCTTTTGCATTACCGTAATACGGAGCACTGTTCAACAGGGGAAAGTCCAGCCGCATTGATGCTAGGTAGGAATTTACGTACCAAATTAGATGCATTAAAACCAAATATAGAAAATAAAGTCAGGAAGGCTCAGGAACGACAACAGAAAGTAGGAACAGACGTCAAACGTTCTTTAGAGATAGGAGAGGAAGTATGGATGAGACAATATAGGGGAAATGATAAATGGAGTCCGGGGCAGGTAGTAGATAAAATGGGTACTACAGATTATAAAGTTATGGACTGTTCAGGCAAAGAAAGCCATAGACACATTGACCAGTTAAGACAGCGATCGCGAAGCTCATTGATTTGTCCAACTAGCACATCAGAACGGAGTTCTCTTGATGCGGAACGTCCCGACAATCCCGAGGTGACGAAGCCAGCGTCAGTCCCCGGAGAGACTCGGAGCCCTCGGAGCGTGAGGGAGTTCAGTCCGGTTCGAACCGCGACTACCGTTGAGTTGCCGTCTACATCTGCTTCTGGATCAGTACCTCTCAGTAATGTACCCAGTCTTGAAGAGCGGGTGATAGTTTCCCAATCCAAGGATGCTGTTCCAGAGGTAGTCCGCCCCCGTCCGGTACGGGCGTGTCGCTTAAAAAGACCGCCCCAATATTGTGATAGCTAATAAAGTTAATGTTAAGGTTTATATTTTGTTTATTTTAGTTTTATATAATTTAGGATATGCATTATTTAAGGTGGAGGATTGTAATATATTTAGGTTTACCCACATAAGGAATTAGTAAGTAAGATCATGTATAAATAAGCCTACACATCATTGTACCAGTCAGTTCGCAATATACGCTCGCTACAAGTTGACGTTCTTTTATTTATTACTCCCGACACTTCACAATCATGTTATGTGTTTTTCACGAACGGCCGACACGACATATATTTTTAGACTGCGACTCTATTGCTGTACTTTTTATGATAGTTTCAGTGCAGAAAAACAAAGTGTGATGGCTGGAAGTTTTTCAATTTGCGCAGAAATCGATAAAATCAATTATTTGGTTCAACACCAGCGGTACATACAGTAGTAACCAAAAATAAGTTAAGTCTATAAATTAACTTTTACCCTTGAGTTGCATCAATCTAAACCGAATTTAGAATAACACCTGACTCATCCTAGACAGTCAACCCCAATCTGACAAACGACCAGACAATTAATCGAAACCGAATCGATTTTGAAATCGCCACTGACTGTCGCCAATAGATCAGATGGTACAGTCAGGTATTCCCATAGGTAGCGCCACTCATCATGTCAGGCGCGAAGAAGTTGCGCTTGCGCCACGAAACTGTCGCGAGCCAAACATTCTATCCTCTGACGAGCTATTTATCAATTTTGCCACACTCAAATCAAATCTTAAGAACAATCTTACAAATCAATCAATTGTATCAAATCCAATCAATAATTTTATTTCAGACATCATCATTCTCCTGCCCTTATCCCAATTTATTTGGGGTCGGCGCAACATGTCATGCGCAATTTTATTTCAGACATCTCGATCAATGAATTGTGAAGAGCCGCTCTGCGGTTTGGTGTGAAATAATCTTAATAATGCCACCAATGCTTCTGAGCGTGCCCGCTTGCTAACTTTGGTTGAGTGAAAGTCGGGCCTCTGACTTCAGGCAGTGTAACATAGGTACTAGGCTAGGTGATCCTCCGGCTTGGTACCAGTCTACGTTTGGGTGCTCCTTGCGTGGCTCCGCATCGCTGCCAATGTGGGAAAGGTGTCGACCACCGCGGAAACTATGGTCTATCCTGCAGTAAAAGCGCAAGCTGGATAGCACGGCACACTAGCAACAATGGCATCACCTGCTGTGCACTTGCCACCATGGCTATGCACGCGACAATAAGAAGACCCAAGACGGCAAGCTCATGACGCTATGGAATGTGAGTAGAAATGCCTTTGGTGTAGAATACAACGTGTGTCGACAGCCATTCCAGCTTCCTAGCACGGTGGGCTGTGCTAAGATGGCTACAGAAAACTACAAACAGCATAGACTATACTCCAATCTTAATGGGGCTGAGGCCAAGTATTTTGGATTGAAATACTAGAGCCATAGGGCCTGCCTACCAGTGCCTACTTAGTTTTTCGAGACATCGCAAAACAGTTGGTCGTCTCTTCACGTAAATAGAAGTCTGGCCTATTATTTTGTCAAAAAATTAGCATTACCATACAACGTGTCAATACTGGCAGCCTTTTGGAACTTTTCCTGTTGACAGTGATGCAGATCGAATGGTAGAAATACTTCGCACGAGAGTAAAAGACTTTTGGCAAATACTATTTAATGCGTTGATTAGCGCTCAAATGATGCATGAACATCTTCTAATTAATCTGTAAATATAATGGGCGTTATACTCATTAATAAAGTACAGAAACTAGTTAATACTCTGGAAACATTATATTAATGTTTGGTGTAACCTTAGCGTAGATATATTAGATTTGTAGAGGAGATCAGTCATGAAATGACATTATGTTATGATGCAATCAAGATGGTTAGGACACTTTTATATCATAGCGTTGGTAAAAAAAGCGATGAATATTCTAAGTAGGTAAGTAGAAAATTAAACACATAATACAGTCGATATGGCAAGAAAGGAAATGAACTAAGATTAAGGCAGATAAAGATGTTAGAAATCAAATAAAAATGTTTTGATGTATCTAAATCAATTCTAAGAAGGGGGATGGTCATAATTTTTTCAACGGCCTTATGAGTTTTCAATGACAATGGTAATGTTTTATATGTTGAAGTGTAGCATCTAGGTACCTCAACATATTTTCTGGTGCATTTGATCAACGTTCCAGATAACCGCTCACAGTGCAATTAAAGATGTCCTTGAGTAGATCTTATTAAATATGAGTTCGAGCAACTCATCACCCCATTCAATCAAGCCCTGCTGAGTCGCTTCCAATACTGCGTAGTGACACGTTTACCGTCATGACGTAGTAACATTCTATTGACGGCTTACAGCTTGCGTTTATTTAAATAGCAAGATCGAGTTCCTCGTCACCTCGCCTGGCTATTTCAGGACCGATTATGATATAACCTTCATTGTTTTTGTGGCAAATTATTACTACACATTGTAGAACATTCCAGACATGTTCGATTACGTTCGATACACTTTATAAAATGACGTTTGGCGATACATGATTAAATTAGAACTATGCAGGAGACAGCTGCAATCAAATTCCAACTCTCCGTTTCCAAAATTAGAAAACAAATTCCCGAAGCAGAAAATTTTGGGGATCGTGCCAAGAGAAAAGGAGTTCTAGCTACTTCAATTTGAAGTTTAATTTCGTCTGGTAATGTCGTTACCTGTTATTAAGAATAGAATTGGCAGGGAACAGGTTGTGAGGTGGTTATAGGATCTCTGACGTTGGCTGGCGCTGAGTCACCGTTTGACAAGTCGGCTAACTAGACCTGTCTTCTGAAAGCGGATCTTTAATCGTATTCTCTTGGGAAAGTAATTTTTATTGTCATTCAGAAAGATTTTATGAATTGACATGAGTGAAGGCGAGATATATTCATTATATAGAGTTGATATGACAGAGGGGCATTAAATTACACTACGTATACTATACGTGTTTAGTATTAACTCGGTACGGTATAAAAATAAAAAGCACCAAAAATGAGTTTTTATTTTTTCAAACAAACTAAATAGCTTACAAATCAGAGTAAAACGCAACCACCCTTTGTAAATAAAAACTGACCTTGTAACGCAGCGGCACCGAGGCGCGTGCGCCGGAGCGCTGTTAGGAAAGATACATCGTGTTCAAACGGGGCAAAAACTTAACAAAACATTTGCTACTAAACTACTGCTCCTATTTAATTGATTTTTGGTACAGAGCTTGAAAATGGTCCCTAGTATAAGCTGTTTAAAGGAAAGCCCCTCTGTCGTATCAACTCTGTATATTATTTGTCTTAGTACCCCACTGCGGCGTATTATACATATCGCAGGTCTCAAATCATAGTATAAGTGCCATTGGATTCAACTATAAGTACCAAAAACTGTAACCATAATTTTTCTAATATTTAATTCTTACTCATGAATACTCCAACGGAAACAGTGGGGTATTATAAGTTTAACGTGTGTATCTGTGTGTATGTTTGCGGCCCTGTAGCTCCCAAACCGCTGAACCAATATTGTATTTGTTTGAAACGTGACTTAATCGACATGTTAAGCTCTGATTCAGATCTAAGATAAATGTGTTCTGCCATTTGAAGATTATCAGCTCCTGTCTATTTGATGAAGGGATGTATCTTCCACACCACAGGTCTGTAGCATCACTTGGAATTTGCAAGATATCCAACTCATCACCAAAAAGGACCAAACTTGAAAGTTAAAATTAACAAGAAAATATAATTGTTCTAGTTCCCCTTCCAAAAGGTAGTTTCGAATGGAGAAACATGGGCAAGAATCTCCACAGTTACTCTTTTAAAATGTTTAACAGTGTTCTGTGAACTCTTGAAAAGTAACGGTTTTGTACAGACGCCAGGATATCAAACTATCCCAACCCGTCTAATTTTCCCAATTGAACATGAACCTTATGCTTTTGTCATAAAGTTGAAAAATTAACAAAGAAATTAGACTGATTGGGGTAACTTGTGTGCACATAACGCCCCTATGGGTTAAGATCCGCGAAATATTTTTTACTTAAAAATTTAGGGTGCTATCTAGTTGTATGCCTATTTGTATATCTATATTCCAAATTTAATTTTCGTGTTGTTTTCTTTGATAATCTTAATATAAAATAATAATATGTTAGATTGGGATGATAAATGTGGTCGTAAATCTTTTTGAAATTCTCTTGAAGTGTCTAACACAGATCATGAAATGTAAATAAATATTTTATAGGTCAATATATATATATATTTACAACCATTGGAGGGTAATAGTCACATACGCATGGCCCAAGTACAGACGCCAGCACATAAACCTACCCTAAACTGTCAAATATTCCCAATTGAACATGAACGTTATGCCTTTGAAATAAAGTTGAAAATCTAACAAAGCAATTTGACAGATTGGGGTAGCTTGATGTGCGTCTGTACCAAAAAGTCACCTCTTCTTGTGATAGTTACGTCTCAAGTGAATACAGAAGTTCTGTCGGTCGATTTGTAAAAATCGGTTCTGTAAAAATCTCATCGTGAAAACTTAGGCGAAGTGAGCGTGAGAGAATTCTTCTTGCAGCTCATGCTTTTTTTTTTTTTTAAGGCTGGGATATCATCCAATGACTGCTCCCGCTCTGGGTGGAGCGGAAGGGAGTGACTTTTTCGCAGAAGGAGGTGACTGCCTCCCACTCCCTCTCGCCCCGGACCATGGCTTGCACCAGGGCCGGGCGCGAGAGGTCACCGCCGCCGATCGCCTCTACGAGGACACGGCGGTGCTCCGCCCAAGCGGGGCAGGTTTGCACCGTATGCTCTACCGTGTCCTCTGGGCGATCCTCGCAATGGTGACACCCAGGCGTTTCCTCCCGCCTGATGATGTGCAGGAACCTTCCGAAACATCCATGCCCGGTGAGGACCTGCGTCAGGCGGTAGGTGTGGGCGCCGTGACGCCTCTCTAGCCACTCCTCAAAGAGGGGCCTTACCTTCACTATCGTGGCGTGCCCTGCAGCTAATGCTTGGAATTGATACTATTGACAGCTCACTTTAAACTCACTTCATCTACGTTTTCACTGTTCGGTTTTTACAGAATAGCACAACAGGAATGTTCCGAATTCATGTGGATGTTCGAAAAGAATCAGCTGATTTTAAACAAACAGTTATTGTTGGCACGCGGAGCTTCGGTCTTCGTAAAGTATAATACTTTATTTTTACATGCACGTAGGAATGTCGAAAGGAAGCTCGTGGCTAAGTACTAACAGCCGCACAGGTCGATCCATCAGGTTTTTTTTTTAAGGCCGGGAAATCATCCAATGACTCCCGCTCTGGGTGGAGCGGAAGGGAGTGTCAGACTCTTACTGACTAAAACCCATCCATTTTCCTTCCTTAGCCTTTTATGTTCCGGGGTAGCGGTAACCCTTTCGGACAATCCCGCTTACCGGTTAAGCCACTCTTGCCGGGGTTGGCCGTGGATGGGTGACCATCTTTACATAACGAGACTTCTCCGTGCCTCGAAAAGCACGTTAAGCCGTTGGTCCCGGCTGTCATTTGTGCATCTTTGACAGTCGTTAAGGGTCCTCAGAAGCCCGAAAAGCTGACAGCGAGTCTTACCAAGGGGTATCGTATTGCCCAGTTACTGCGTTGTGGAGGTCAGATAGGCAGTCGCTCCATGTAAAATACTGGTATTCAGCTGCATCCAGTTAGACTGGAAGCCGACCCCAACATAGTTGGGAAAAGGCTAGGCAGATGATGATATAGGAATGTCGAAAAATCACAAAACTGAAATGGATTGTGTAGGTCAACCAGTATTTGCTTAACCTATTCCAATATCTGTGGATGACAATTTACTCCAGATTTTGGAAAAGGGAATTTCCATTTTTAAATTCGTCTATTGTAGTAAAGATTTGGGTCATTCATTTTCAAATATTTTTCGTATTTCAATTTTAAATTAAGTAAAAACAAAAAGAAAATATACTCATCAGTTACCCGTTTCTCGGTGGCTGCCAACATTCTCAGTAAATGTGTTATTGTGGTACTAACATAACTGTACCTCGTTGTCGTGTTACTGATGGCATACATTTTTAACTATATCTGTATGTATTCTGCTCGCTCCTGATCGGGCAAGAAGCGATGCATTCAATGCAAGTGGTACTTGATATTACTGTTGGCTGAAAGTTAAAATTCTATCATGTACCTATAGTCGACCCTCCAACAACATGGCCTCCACTTCCGAAACTAATATGCCGTAATCACAGACAGGATTAAAAAGCCATTGTGTCTCGCGTAGATCTGCGTTCCGGCAGTCACTGGCTTAAACTATAGTTTTTAATATTTATTTTGCTTTTAAGAAAAAAACAAAAGAAGATTAAACATACAAAAAATAAATGAAATGAAATAATCACATTGGGACTCGCCCGGATTTGAACCGTCGTCCATGAGAGCCAAAATCAAAACGACAGGGCTAAAGCGTGTTGAGCCAGTGTGGTAATCAATGATGGTGCCTTCTCTGTATGAGAAGAGGCCTTTGCCATGGAGTGGGACAGTAATAGGCTGGTATTTATTGCTATCGTAGAACAGTGCTGGCCCTGTGGTGTTGGCCATGACTTATGAATTGTTGATATACAGAGGCCAGCACATCAAGTTACCACAATCTGTCAAATTTCTTTGATAGTATTTAACCTTTATTGCAAAGACGTAAGGTTAATTTTTAATTGGGAAAATTTGACAGTTAGGGTTAGCTTGATGTGCTGGCGTCTGTACCTTAACAGGCGTTGCGCAGAAGGGGTGGTGGAGTGGTGTTTTAAGAGATAACCCCTTCTATGTGCTGATGGTGATCAAACAATGAAACATGCATTATTAATATTAGCATACTTATACATACTGGAAATGGGGGTATTGTAGCCTCAATGTTTATAAGGTGGGCAAAATGTGTATTTGATTTTTTTTATTTGACATTTGTAATTTAGACAATTCTTGATTTCGGCGCCTTTTGAAGCTTTCCTTTGTGTACATTATTTCATCTCTACTGCTCTCGAAACGGTAAAGGAAAAGATCGTGATGAAACCGGCAAACCCTACGACCAAAAATTTGAAGATATGTAACATCTACCAACACGCAATAGGTCCGTCACACATGGGACATGCATGGGATTTAGTCAGCAAGAGTCGGACACTCCCTTCCGCTCCAATCAGAGCGGGAGAGGTCATTTGATGATTTCCCACACTCGTGTTAAAGACGTTTATTAAGGGCTTTTTTTAAAAAAAATGCATTTTGACAGATTTTTAATAGAAAATATGTCAAACCGCCATCTTCATTCTTCAGATAAAAGTTTTCATTCGATTGAAAAATCGGCCCTTACTCATCTATCCATTAACAATAATTTTCATCCGAATTAGCACAAAATTAAATAATAATACTTACATTACTTTCGTCAGAGGAATGAAGACAGTCAAGAATTTAAGATCGCCAACGTAATGGTGACGTCAATGAACGGTGTGGGAATGGCACTTCACGGATCATGTCACCTTTCGACAGCTTGAATTCCCATTAACAGCACGTGTCAATTCCTTAGCAATAGCTGACAATCACACTGTACGAGAACATCGACTACGGTACGATGGTGATGACATCACATGCGAATTGAGGCAAACGCAGAAGAAACGTACAGAGGCCAGCACATCAAGCTATCCCTAAATGTCAAATTTTCTCAATTAAAAATGAACCTTGTGTCTTTGCAATAAAGTTGAAATACTATCAAAGAAATTTGACAGATTGTGGTAACTTGATGTGCTGGCCACTGTACTTATTAGTTCTTCTCATATCTAGAAGGAACGACCATTGATCAGTATGCACACTCCTAACATGTTAATGGTTGAGCTGAATGGTGCTAATTCATGCGTCATGTTGGTGAACGAGCGCCTTCAGTAGGGACTGTCGGCTTCTATAAAAAATGTCATCGTGAGCTCTTAGGTGAAGTGCGCTGTCGTTCCACCTAATTGCGAGGGATTGACAGTATTGACAGCTCAATTTTCATTTAATTTTGAATTGTTTATGATTGCTTTTCTAAATATTTTATTATGGACGCTTTTTACGTTCTGCATCGTTCTCACTCTCATATTTTGAAACTATACATTAGTTTCAAAATATTGATTCGCAAGACACGTTGCGCCATCTATTATCAAAATAAAGTTATTGTTGTTTTCCTCGTGAACTGTACTTTTTTTCCGGGATGAAATACTGTCTGACAGATCTGTAGTCCTGACAATGCATATGCGTTTGGGCATGAAAGGTAACAAACAGATAAACTTACTTTCACATTAAAATATTAGTTAGGATGTTGAGCGACCTCAAATGGTTTAACGCGCATCATTCATAACCTTTGTTAAGAAGCAGTTCATCATACTCCGTCCCCATTGCTAAGAAAACATTAGATTTAACGAGTTTTACCAATTCTGTTCTCCATTCGTTCCTCATTTATCACCTCTGGCAGCAGGTTTTAAAAACAAGACGTTTTACCAATATTTTTAGAGCGATAACCTCAACAAAAACTATTGACGTGTTGCCCACGTACATACATAGGGTAGGTATACGTATACATGCAACATTTTTATAAACATGTGTTTCTTCTAAGCGTCAACATGTTCTTACTGCCAAATATTTTTTCTAAAGAAACTTATGGTTTCGAGCACTAACAAACGCATCGCTTGATTAATCTGATAAAGAAGCATGATTCTTGCCACAGTCAAAATAGGCTTCATAGATTAGTGGCCACTGTCTTTGAACTCAGTTGCAGGGTACTTAAGCGGGTAAGCGGGATTGTCCGAAAGGGTTACCGCTACCCCGGAACATAAAGGGCTAAGGAAGGAACATGAATGGGTTTTTGTCAGTAAGAGTCTGACACTCCCTTCCGCTCCACCCAGAGCGGGAGGGGTCATTTGACGATATCCGACCCTCAAAAAAAAAAGGATATATACCCACTTTTGAGTGTTAGAGGTAAGCGCAGAGGCCAAATAGTCTAGAATCGGTCAATCCTTAGGGCAGCGGAATTTTGAAAATAGCTGCAGGTATTTATAATAAAATACCCATAATTATTCTGTTGCATTGTGTCTAGTTACACTGGGAGCTAATCCCCGCACAGTTGGCAATATTTGGAAAGACAAGCCAAACTATTAATTAATATTTATAATAAAATACCCATAATTATTCTGTTGCATTGTGTCTAGTTACACTGGGAGCCAATCCCCGCACAGTTGGGAATATTTGGAAAGACAAGCCAAATTATTAATTTATATGCATACTTTATTGTGGCGTACCGCGTATTGTAGACGTCAAAGGGGTAGCACACAACGTCAGCTACATTGCTCAAATGTCAGTTTGCACCGGAGAAATGACGCAGATAAACGGTCTGACAACATGCCTGTCAGTGTCAGTGTGCGGTAGCACAGTGACGACGTCAACGACGTCACAGTATTTACCATATTTTTTTTATGACAAGATAAAACAAGCAAATAGGGATGCGATATTGTCTTTTTAAGTTCGTAGTAAGCTTTGGTTTTCAAATCACACAATAACAGCTGTTTAAATACTGAGCGTTTTTTGGCACATTATTGTCAAACACTGCTGAAAATAAAAGATTTTCATGACGGCGGTTATAATTTATGACAGAAGTGTTCGTTAAGGAAACCGTAGCGTTACTCCTTTAACTCAATTTAACTTGAAAATGAGTTGTAAGGTATATTGCAGTGTGCCTTTTGCTAGATAAACTCTTCAACTGTTGACAGCCGTACAAACAATCAATCAACTCAGCCTATCGTAGCCCACTGCTGGACAAAGGCCTCTCCCAGGCTGACCTAGAAATGACCAGGTTGTATCCTGGGTGAGGCACCCTCTTAAGGTCATCGGTTCATCTAACTGAGGCGTTTTACACTTTACACTTGCCGATAAGAGATCTCGACTGCAGGAGTCGTCTGCTCCACCGGCGCGCGATCGTTCCTACAGATGATTGTATTTAAAGGGGTAAAGCCATTTCTGTATCCTAAAAAGCGATTTCATAATCGAAAGATATTTTGTGCTTGGCTGGTTTATTTATGTTCTCTTTTCAACCGTGTTAGAAACAAACTGAAATAAAGCATGTCTGTTTAAAGTTTGCACTGTTGCACAAACATGCACCGAATTTACCATACATATATATCGATGGAATTTATCGTTGCTACTCTAAAAAAAAACTGCCTAGCCTTTTCCCAACTTTATTGGGGTCAGCTTCCGGTCTAACCGGATGCAGCTGAATACCAGTATTTTACATGGCCTGCTTGTCTGACCTCCACAGTCAGTAACTGGTTAATACGAAACTCCTTGGTAAGACTGGCTGTCAGACTTTCGGGCTTCTGACTACCCATAACGACTGTCAAAGATGCACAAATGTCAGCCGGAAACAACGGCTTAACATGCTTTCCGAGGCACGGGGGAGTCTCGGTATCTAAAGATGGTGACCCATCCACGGCCATCCCAGGCAAGCGTAGCTTAACCTGCTAAATCAACCTGTAGGGCTGTTCTTACTTAGCCACGACCTTCTCCCGTTGCTATTCAATCATATCTAAATAAGCACCATTTTATGTAAAAAACAATTAATTCGGTTATTCCACTCCAGGTAGTTGGCAGTGCTTAGTGACAACTAGTCCAGGTGTCTTCACACTTAATATGTGGGGTAAAGCTTTAAATATTCTTACGAGAAATCGGTCGTGTGATTTTTGAATCTATTTTTGAATGTACCGCATGATTGTAGCGCGATTTTCCGTGACTTAAATATGTATTTATTTTTTTATTTATATTATTTGGAACGAAAAAGTTTTATGTGAGTTTCGCGGCTCAGACTATAAAAATGTATACCTTTTTTTTTTAAAAGTGTTAGAAAAGAAGAGAAGAAGAAGAGTTATTTCATTAAGCTACCGCAATCCGTCAAATGTCTTTGATAGATTTTCAACTCTATTTCAATAGAATACGGTTCATGTTCAATTGGAAGTAAGTGCAATATTATAATTATTTTAAAGTAGTAAGTTAGATGTAATAATACTTCTTGCGCCTAATCAGGGTGACTCCTAAGTTTTAGCCTACCTGGCTACTGTGTGTACAATGTGCAAATAAATAAAGATTATTAAATATGAGAAAGTAACCCTGTCTGTCTGTTAACTTTGACATCTTAACAGCTGACGGAAAAAGCGGGTCCCGACCCGCTCGGCCCGCTTAAACTCGACCCGAAGAATAATACCAAATGTTTTACTACCAATTCAGTCCCATTTGTACAGTCAGTTATTCATGTAATTCTGTGGTAAGTCGAGAAATACATGAAACTATATTAATTATCCACGTTGTGTTTAAAAAAACATGCTATTGATGGAGTCGACATTTCCCATCTATCTAGAAGCCCTTATTTTTGAGAGTGGAAAATCATCCAATGTCATCCAAAATCATCCCGCTCTGGGTGGAGCGGAAGGGAGTGTCAGACTCTTCCTGACTAAAATCCATCCATGTTCCTTTCTTAGCCCTTTATGTTCCGGGGTAGCGGTAACCCTTTCGGACAATCCCGCTTACCATCTAAAAGCCCTGAGAAGAAATTACGGTAGCATGGCAAACTGACTATTCTTTTGTAGCATGAACTGTCCATGTGAAAGCGTTCCATTAACCTCATGATGATAAGGTATAATGATATGTATGTATATGTAATGGTATGAAAGATATATAAGGTAAATAGGATATAAAAACTTGTAGGTACCGTTTGCTCCCAAACGTTGGACAGTGCGACCTCAATAGTCTGCGGGCGCTTCCGCGTACGCGCTGCCAACGTTCGCACAAAAATGAACGGACACTGAAAATATGGAAATAGATTGATGATTTATCAATGTATGTATGTATAGGTGGATTTTCTGTTTTGATTTTTGAATGTATTAGTTGGTTATTTCAGTTTAACACTGTAGATGTAAAAAATATTAGATCTTGGAAGACCTGATGTTTTTTTTTTTGCTAGTTAAGAAGAAATAAGCACAACACGCTCGCGCTTGCGCTTGTTTTTAAGTATAAAAATAGGTTTTTTGTGAATCCACTCCTCTGATACACCAATTATACTTAATGAACTGGACTATACATAGATAATTCCATTAAGAATGTGAAAACCAGCGACTACAAAAATAACTTTTAATGTTCAATAAAGGTATTTGTTCCCTATAACTGAATTAGTTAGCGTTGGTCGTTATTCCATAATTATCTTTAAAGAATTTCGATATGATAAATTTATAAATTGAGTAACAAAAATATTAATTGATACTAAAATAAACTAATGAAAGACTGTATGAAATTGATGTGTCCGGATATAGATGCCAGAGTTTTTCAGTGGAGATTAAATGTGAGTAGACAGTGGAAGGCAGAATGTCAATTGTGCCGTTATTCTTTTGTATCGGAAACTTTATTTTTAACCGCGGAGAGTTACCGTTATATCAGCTGTTCGCAAAGTACCTATTGAGAAAATCTTGTGTAATTTTTGTATAAAATGTTGTCACATTTCATTAAGACATGATTAGACTGACAACAAAAGTTCTATATCTTTTTGTAAAGAAAAAGCAGGCACTTCAAATATTTATTGTAACTGTTAAAAAAAAATACTGGCAGAATATAATTTAAAAAAAAAACAAGTTGTATTATGCTTTTACAATTGATCCCATGATTTGAGTACTAAAAACTTAAACCCTAGTTCACACTAACAGAAACATTGCATACATTTTTGCAACACGTATCCGATTCAGTTGTAACATCATAGCAACGACAAGGCGCCTCCGTTAGTGACAATCGTAGAACAAACGAAACGCGATCTAAATCGGTCGTGTGCCCTGACGGCTATTTCAGCTGGTCTAAATATAACACGACAAAGATCGCGGCGCGATGTGGGTCGAGATACCTTTTTCTTTCGATCCACAACCGGCATGTGCACACCTTGCATAATTCGAACGCCGACTGAAATATTAACGGACGTTTTATTAATTAAAACAAATGACAGTTCCAATTTTAAATAGAGAAGTTCAGTTCGAATTTTTAAATTAAGACTCCATTTTTGAATTTTTCTATGTGTTCGCGAGGTGTGGAAGTAGTGGCGGTGTGATGGTTGAATTTTTATATGTGTTTGTGTCGGAAAATAGCTGAACGTATAAATAAAATGAATAATTGCGTTGATATTTAGTTTTCCTGGAAATTCTGAGTGTAGAGGCTGAGAAAATGCATGTGGTTCTAGTGAGAGAGATGAAAGGAGTCTGAATGGTATGAGGAATGTGTGAAAAACTAAATGCAATCAAAGATTTTCCTTGTACCTTAAAGTGGCGATTTCTTATATAAATAATTTCTCATAGTTAGTTAAAATTCTATAACGGAGACGTAGAGATCTACTTCAATAATATTTTAGATTTAGAAACTTCAAACTTCATCGAAAGACAGATAGTACTATCGTTTCCAGTATTTCTATAAGCATGCAGTGACAAGGCCGTCTGTGTGCTAAGGTTGCTGATATAAAGATTAAACTGTGACAGACAGACGGACCGGCAGACGAATGTAACGATTACAATCTTATGAATTCTCTTGAAAAACTTCGTCTGAGCCCCATCATTCATTAGTTGTTTTCAGAATGCTGAAAAACTTACCTGTAGTTGGTTAGCTATATTTTTAAAGCTTTATCTGGAGCCATATGAAATTAATTATAACTATAAAAAAAACATAACATAACGCCTTGTTTCCACGAATGGTTAAGCAGAGGAGTACATATTGTAGGAACACCAACAATCAAAATTATAACCGGGCTCTAATTTTGGCCTTGGAACCTTCGTATCTCTGCAGGAACCCATTACTATATTGGTATATTCAGTTAAGTTGTAGAAGTCAATCTTCTTCTTTTCGTGTGGTTAGTGACTAACCTGGTGTCAGAGTTTCTTATGCTGCCCATGGGCCTCTGACTTAGCTTCACATGCTGTTGAGAAATATCTCTCAGACATGCTGGTTTCCTCACGATGTTTTCCTTCACCGATTTTTAAGCAAGTGATAATTTATACAATACGCACATGAATCCGTAAATTCAGAGGTGCGTGCCTTGGGTTCGAACTCAAGACCTATGACCTATGACTTGGCTGTCCGACGGTCACACCACTAGGCTATCACTGCTGTTAGAAGTCAATTAATACTATAATAAGCAAACCCATCTCACTCATAATCGAGACGGCACACAGAATCTATTATGTACAAATAAATAATATTAAAATGTTGTCTGTCTGCCTGTTTATTCCGGCTAAACTCCTAAACGGCTGAACCGATTTCGGCGAAATTTTGATTGACCGATAGCTGATGTTATAAGGAATAATTTAGGTTAGTTTTTATTTTAGAACAATAATTAGGAAACACGCAGGCGATGCCACGAGCAATAGCTAGTCTAACATAAAAAATGCGACAATATTGCACACTTATCAATCTGGCGAGCCTTTTCCCTACTATATATATATGCAGCTGAATAACAGTATTTTACATGGAGCGACTGCCTATCTGACCTCCACAACCCAATCACTAACTTGGTAATACGATACCCCTTGGTAAGACTGGCTGTCAGACTTTCGGGCTTCTGACTACCCGTAACAACTGGCAAAGATCCACGGATGACAGCCGGGACCAACGGCTTAACGTGCTTTCCGAGGCACGGAATATTCGCTCTTATAACGGGACAAAATATCCACATAGAATTTACAGACATGTCAATCTCATCCTCAACTCATCGGACATAACTATAATGTTACGTCAAACCATCCTTCAACAAATACCACATAACGATGCAGCATCCTCAACCGCTTACAAGGAATGGATGTCTTCCTATGCGTTACCTTGAGTGATGGTTTCCGTTTATCTGGCCACGAATATTTATGGAACGCTTCCATACAACTAACTATAGCATATGTATGTATAAGATCCAAATCTGGACAGCCAATGCGTAAATACATGGCCAAAATGGAATGTGGGTTGCTGGAATTGGAAATAGAATTGTTGATATTATCTATGGATGTATTAGCAGTATCTATAAGGTTTTAATATTAAATAGGTTAGGTTAGAAAACCAGGCGTGTTCTAGAACCAAGAATTCGAAGACATCCTCCAACCACGGCCAACTCCTTCTCAAAGAGCGGAGGCCTGTGTGCCAGCAGTGAGCTGTTTAGTTTATAGGTTAGGTATTATTATAATTGGATCATCATCTTGTCTTTCATTTAATAATATACATCGTTATATGCTAATCATAGTTAGAAAAACGTTTTTCATAATTTATTACGGCACTAAAAATTGTCGTTGTTACAATTGAAATGACTGCATCGTTGGTCTAGTGGTCGCTAACGCAACTGCTGAGCATGTCCTTTTTTTTTTTAAGGCTGGTAAATCAACCAATGACTGCTCCCGCTCTGGGTGGAGCGGAAGGGAGTGTCAGACTCTTACTGACTAAAACCCATCCATGTTCCTTCCGTAGCCCTTTATGTTCCGGGGTAGCGGTAACCCTTTCGGACAATCCCGCTTACCCGGCAGGCTTGGCCCTGAGGGGCCCCTTCATATGCTGACATCTCTTTGAGGCGCGCGTGGAACATATACGCGCCGTCCGGCACGGGTCTGGTGCTGATCGGACGGTGAGTCACCCATTACTCACCGTCCGCAGGCCCGCGCCTACGGTGGCCGGTAGTCGTCACGTGGCTCCCGACGCCCGGGGCGTCTCCTGCGGCGGCTGGGACGGGAGGACCTTTCTCTCTCCCATCCCGCCACCTCCTTCGCGAGCATGACGTTTTCGCAGAAGGTGGTGACTGCCTCCCACTCCCTCTCGCCCCGGACCATGGCTTGCACCAGGGCCGGGCGCGAGAGGTCGCCACCAATCGCCTCTACGAGGACACGGCGGTGCTCCGCCCAAGCGGGGCAGGTTTGCACCGTATGTTCTACCGTGTCCTCTGGGCGATCCTCGCAGTGGTGACACCCGGGCGTTTCCTCCCGCCTGATGATGTGCAGGAACCTCCCGAAAGATCCATGTCCGGTGAGGACCTGCGTCAGGCGGTAGGTGAGGGCGCCGTGACGCCTCTCTAGCCACTCCTCAAGGAGCAAGACCTCGGATCCAGGACATGCTCAGCAAGGCATGTCCTGGATTTGATTCCGGGGTCGAGCAAAGTGTTGTTCTGTTTTTCCGTCTGGAATTGCTCAGTAACACCGGAGTCCGTAATTGTGCCCGGTTGATGACAATGGGCTCGATAACCGGCCAAACGTAGGTGTAGTATAGGTACACATCTGCCTAGTCCTCCGGGGATTACAGGCGTGCCGTTATATTACGCCCAACCCGAGAATCAAACCCAAGATCTCATTCTCAGCAGTGATCACAAAACTGAAGTTTTTTATACCAAGTAAGGGTAAAGGCGAAAAACGATTGTATGTAGAGCCAGGTTACCGCCTCATCCAGCGACAGAAATAGCAAGAGCCTCGTTCTTCAGGTTTTATAGCGCACGTCAGATAAACAGCTGATACTTTATATATTATAGAATGCAATGTACCCATTTGTTTATATATTCCCAAACGTTAATGTTCTGATTTATTGATTTAACGTTGAACAAACATTTTGATTCAAGAATGTTGGTATGTTGTTTTTATAGAATTGCTATTTATTTTTATAATTTTTAGAACCCTCAGATTAATCATTTAATTTAGAAAACCCCAGGGTGCATGTTAAGCCCTTGAAAATAAAAGAGATTCAAATAATTAAATAACCACTAAATAATTAATATAACCAACTGGATACAGTCATGAGCAAAACCCATTGCTTTTTGCTGTTATAATTTCTACACTTAAAACAAAAATACATTTAGTAACTAGGATATTTTAAAGCTCAACATTAATATACCTGGTAACGATTTAACGACAGTTAAAGCTCAAAAATAAGATTATTAACCCAATAAAAGTCCGTTGGGACAAAATAACGATAAGAGACGCCTCAAAAACAATAAAAAACCTGGCAACAAACAATTTTATCTTTCCGTTTTACAGAAATAACATGGACGCCAGCACATCAAGGTATCCCAAACTGTCAAATTGTCCCAATTAAAAATGAACCTTATGCTCTTGTAATAAAGTTGGGATACTATAAAATAAATTTGACAGATTGGGGTAACTTTATGTGCTGGCCTCTGGCATTCTTGGCAGCGGATAGTACAGAATTCAATACACAACGAATGGTCGCACGTCAATCATACGACTAGGCATACCTTCAATATAAAGTCACGCAGAAACTACTTGTAATAAGCTAACAGCATGAAATAAATAATACAGGGTTTTCCAATAATGTTTGTGGAATTCCTAGTTCCAAAGAACGACGAGGAAGAAAACCCAGCTTTGTCCATTCCTCCAGGTTTGTTCAGTCCTTTCATGAAAAGCCCTGTAAGCGTGGTCGTGGTGTCATTTGCCTGATATTATTTGCCACTATTAACGGCATACCTTCCTCTTTATAATGAAATAAACATTCGTACATTTATGTTAAAAAAATTGCATTTTTCTTTGAATATCAAAATAACACCTCTTTTTGGAAAACCCTGTAGGTGCGTTATATGCGACGTCATAATTATTGTAACTCGCTGAAAAACATGATGCTTCCAACGATACCTCGTTTATCCAAATACGACGAGAACTTTAAGGAGCTATGAGAGAACAGATGAATTTAGCCTTTTAAAACCAAAACCCTCCTTTAGATTTGCCGAAGTTGGGTAAAATCTTTTTTCTGGGTCATGAGTAGAGATCGGATATTCGGATGCATATTTGCCTAAAGTAAATTTTTGGCCATGAAATTATGGAAGCGGCTTCTTAAAATATTTTTCTCTGACAAAACGGCTATGAAATCAGTCAAAAGTGCATTCCATAGTAGCCAATTTTCAACTTTAGGTAAATATGAATCCGATTATCCGATCTGTAGTCATGAGTTACATAATTTTGTGTTTTTTAAACAAACAAATTATCAATTTCTTTAGGATACATCGCTCAAAATACTGACTCTGATAAAGTACATACGTTCTAATGTGTGGTGGTCTCTAGAATATGAGACAAAATAAGGATAAAGTATTTTTGAATTCTATACCAAAAGTAAAACATATACAACAAAAGCTGATGGTGTGTTTGTCTGTCACATGCCTTTTGTAATTCAAATTGGTATTTTTTTCTCAGTTTTATCACTGTAAAATTTAAAATCATGTATTTATCGAAAGCTAGACTAAGATACTTACCACAAATTCTTTTTTTTTTTACATACCCGTCCTCTTAATACTCGTTTGTATATAACTAGTTTAAAAAAAAAAAAAAAAAAAAATGAAAAAGTGTGTGTGTTTTGTTTGTGTGTTTTTTAGTTTTTTTTAATAATAGATACAACAAGGTAATTCTCTGTACAACCATATTTTAATATACTTACGTATCGGTAGCATTCCGCTCACCATAATAGATTCCAAATCTGGCACAAAAGCTGTTCGCTTACAGTCATTAAATCACAATGTAACGTTTGCTTTGAACAATAAAATGATCGTCAAACGTTTAGTTTAGCAATACACAATCATTAATCAACTTATTCGAGCTGGGTGTGACGGAAACTTCAACATTAAAGCTTTGTTTGAAATAAGCTACTGGTCAGCATTTGAGATACAGTTGACCATCATACAGACTACAGCAAATCAACTGTAACTAATCAGCGGGATTGTCCGAAAGGGTTACCGCTGCCCCGGAACACAAAGGGCTAAAGAAGGAAGATGGATGGGATGGATAGGTTTTTTAGTCAGTAAGAGTCTGACACTCTCTTGCGCTCCACCCAGAGCGGAAGGTCATTCTTTGATTTCCCACCCTTAAAAAAAAACAAACAAAAAAAATATGTGTAATAAAAGGTGTAATGTGCCAATCATTTAAATTTCTAGGTAAGAAAATGCAACCTTGTCACGATAATCATGACTTTATCAAATATTTTTTATGAAAAATTAAAACAATTAAAAATAAAGATAATTGAAAAATAATTCATATGCCTAGAGTTATGCGATATAAAAAACACCTTGTATAGTAGGAACACCACCCACATACACCTCTACGTAACCTTTAAATACTGGCGTAATTTGAATGAAAATTTAAACGGAGTGAGAATTAAATTAATCGTTTTGGCAAATCAATGCTGTTCCATCCCACATTATTCACGACAAATCCTGGACAGTGGAGCACAAAGTATCTTGGTACTTGATGGCAGTACTAAACTACAATGTAAACGGTACTCGAGCGACGCGCATTTAGTAATGCGGTCACTAAAACGGGCATTGTATGTGTAAATGATGCTGGGAGCGAGCAATCTTGAAAGGAATAATGTGTTTTGTGCATGTTATGTATTTAGTTGTGTATTGCGTCAAGTGAAGATACTAATTCAGAACCAGAGCACCCTTTTTTTTTGAGGGTGGGAAATCATCCAATGACTGCTCCCACTCTGGGTGGAGCGGAAGGGATTGTCATACTCTTACTGACTAAAACCCATCCATGTTCCTTTCTTAGCCCCTTATGTTCCGGGGTAGCGGTAACCCTTTCGGAAAATCCCGCTTACCCGGCAGGATCGGCCCTGACGGGCCTCTTCATATGCTGACATCTTTTTGAGGCGCGCGCGCGGGTGGTGAGCTACATCCAGAGCACCCTGGGCAGACAATCCTTCCAGCTGATACATTACTCCCTTCGAACCCACCTATCTCGTTGCTTAAAATTTTGAACACCAGAGCATGAACGCACGCGCGTGCCCTCCACGCCAAGCTACAAATTTATTTCTTCTTGTTATCATGAATTTCTCAATATACTTTGTCTTTTAATTTGTTTCTTGTCATTCAATACGTACGACAGCTTCAATTTTTAAGATAGATCTATATAAACACACACAAAGGTAATTATTTAATTGTTTATTTCGTGTTGTAGTGTACCCGCATTATCACATATTTGTGTCGTTGGCGTACAGGGCATGCGCTTGCCTGTCGCGTATGTGACAATGGCGTTTTAAAGGTTAAGTACAAACTGGAAATCAGTAACAATATTGTTTGTTAGGTAGGACGCAGATGTGTTTTTAGGGTTCCGTACCTCAAAAGGAAAAAACGGAACCCTTATAGGATCACTTTGTTGTCCGTCCGTCCGTCTGTCAAGATCGTTTTTCTCAGGCACGCGTGGAGGTATCAAACTGAAATTTATACCTAATACTCAGGTCTACTGTCCCTTGGAGCTTCTAAGCCAAAGCAATCAAAAGATATAGCTGTTTATGCCGCAAATTTTCGAAACTCGCACGGGAATCAAAACCTACAGGGTACTTCCCGTGTACTTAGAATCTTGAAATTTGGTACAAAGTAACGTCTTCCAGTGCAGATAAAGGAAAAATTGCGAAAACCGTAAATTTTTAGATACATCATATAATACAAAAAAAATGTTTTTTTTTTCAAAATATAAAAATACCATAACTATGACTCGATTCTCGTGATGGGTGAACTTTTACTTATATACCTACAGGTTTGTACGGAACCCTCAGTGTGCGAGTCCGACTCGCACTTGGCCGGTTTTTTTTATTAATATTATTGCTTGCTTTTCAACAATACCATATTAGTTGCATAGTTATTTTCTGTAAAAGTATATGGCAAGGATAGATATACGTTCTTTATAGTCAACAATGATTAAAAATAGCACCCACCTTCCATCCTTAAAACTATAATACCAATAACTTTCATTTCATACACCTGGAAGAGCGCTGCTATTTTCAGTACAAACAGTTAGTGTTCGAGTGCCCAAATGGCCGATTAAAGGCGAATACCGAGTGAACCTTAACTGAGGAGTGGAGACCGCCTGGCGTCGCGCCAGTAGCGCTGATGTGTCATGCGGCCAGCATAGATTAGGGAGCGGAGAGGGCAGATTTGATTAGGAGATTTTAAGATAGCCGCACGAATTATGACATGTCACGATCGGAGACGCTTCCGTGGGTGAGATGTGTGAACCAAATGGCAATACAATGGTGGCGAAAAGCGAGATTTAACGGAGATGTGGTTTTGGCCTACGCTAAAATAAATATTATTTATTCAAGCAATAGTGAATTATTTTTAAGTTAGTCCAAAAATTGAAAATTTTTGTATTAACTTAAAAATAATTACTTGCCTGAATAAGCAAGTGACTTAAAATGTTCAGGAGTGCATCAGCTTTTTTATGAACGATCAATTTTTTTTTTTTTAAATCAGTGCTTTTTTCTGGCATATCCGACAGTGCGTCCAGCTTTTATTTACTTTCAGACTTCCTTTACCACACAGCACCGTTTATTAAAAACAAACAATTAAATTGCAGGTTCCTCAAAATGTGCTACGAGAGCTACGCCGTAGCCGCGTAGAGGCCCCTACCAATAAGCTCGTAGCACGTCTACGAGTCTCTACGCATAATTATGACATTTTATCGTACAACAATCTTCAATATCACATAATCTATGTCCATACATTTTAGTGTGTACGCAAATTATTACATCAAGTCTTTATTTCTCATCTGGCCAGTGACGTGTTTCATCGGATGCCGTGAGGATGAACCACTAAATGATGTTTAACTTGAGCCAAGTTGCACCGTAATGACAGGACGCCGCCTCGATTGAGTACACTTTAATGGGCTATCCCATTAATTGCATTAGATGTTTGCTAATTTTATTAGAGATATTAATGCTTCAATTAAAATGGGAATCGATTTGTTTTTGGAACGAAGTTTTTTTACGCGGCTAGCGATAGGAGTTGACTGGTGGGATTCGTCACAAGGAAAACCCGTTATGCCGCCTCCATGTGACTTGCTCTCTCTTTGTCTCTTTTCTATTATATACAAGTATATCTTTGCGTGTGGGATTTCGTTCTTGACGGGGCCCTCCGACCGCATACGTTTTTTTATATAGATGGATGCGAATTAATTTGATTGATTTATTATATTCTAGCTGCTGCCAGCGACCTAGCCCGCGTGGATGTCAAAAATGAACCCAAGGAAACGTACTACGGGAATGGGAAACATTCTATGTGTTAATCCAGGTCATAAACTACCTCTGTGCCAAATTTCATCTCGATCCGTACAGCCGTTTGAGCGTGAAGGACGGACAAACATACAAACTCACACACTCACAAACTTTCGCCTATATAATATTAGTGGGATGAATCGAGACGTACTGGAGTATTTCTCTTTCTAATAATAACAGGTGCAACAGGAAAAAAAGCTCACGACACCGCACTCAATTTAATTATGCGTCTATTTTGTTTGTGCAAAGCTGCACACAACACTTCACCAATCTTTTTTTAAATCTATACCGGTATCTCTCCAAGATATAAACAGTATTTCCTTCATTCCCGAATTAGAACGGAAATGAATAATCCTATTTATCCTCACCCAGTTTCGATTGAGTCACCTCATTCACCCAAACAGATCCACGAGAGAAGCGAATCTTAACAATAAAATAATATCATGCTTTTACTCCTGGAAGGGTTAAGCAGTGGTGAACATGCCGATTGTATACATCTACATTTCGCCAGTTTAAGGGTCATGTAATAGGGTATGTGTTTTGTCACGTAAGAAAGAAAACATGTTTATTCTGCACAAACAAAACGCACATTTCTAAAAAATAAACTTAGTAACTAAATACACCCGTGCAAAGCAGCTAGAAAACCTCGTATTCAGAGCCATTAAAACAGTTGACAATCTGTTTCTCGGCTATGGACAATGGATGCACCACAGACAAAACACGTACTGGGCACAAAACCATTCTCCAGGCTACTTAGAACTTTTGTAAAACCTAAAAACCTTTGCCCGACTTGGAAGTTGAACCCAGGACTGTACCCTTGCAACCACAGATCATCGAGGCAGTGATTGAATATTTTAAATAATCACATAACATAAAATCACGCCTTGTTTTACCAGGAAGGGTTGGGCAGAGGTGTACCAACATTAACTCACATTTCACCAGTTAAGTCCCATGTAATATTGGGCGAGCCTGTCGCCATCACCTGGGCACAAATCCAGACTCCGGGCTGCTACTGAGAAATTCGTGATTATAAAACTTAATAAAAACAATGATCAATTAACATATTTAAAGCTCCATCATTTCTCGATAATGCAAAATGTAATTTTAGCTTTTTATTGTAAGCGAATGTTCCTTAATGTTACGATCCATGCAATTATACGGTCTGCATAATAGTTTCCCATTTAGATTTTATGCCGTATGATACAAAGGGTTGGTCTTTACTGAGTAAGTATGGAATACATGGATTTCTAATTTGGTTCCTCCATACAAAAAATAGTCACGTGACAGAGAAGGGAAAGGAAAGGAAATATAAGGGGGGATAAAAAAACGTCCCAACTTCTATCTTTAACCTGCCAATAATTTAAGCGGGATTGTCCGAAAGGGTTACCGCTACCCCAGAACATAAAAGGCTATGGAAGGAACATGGAGGGGTTTTAGTCAGTAAAAGTCTGACACTCCCTTCCGCTCTAGCCAGAGCGGGAGGAGTCATTTGATGATTCCCCATCCTGATAAAAAAACCTGCCAATATATGTTCCTATATCGACACTGAACGACCCGCTTTCGGGTCGGACACAAGTTTTGTTACACTTTGTATTATCGGTATGGTGGAAGTATTTCCCTATACAATCTCCTGCACAAAGATCTATTACTGCTAGGTACTAAGATTTCAGAGACGATGCTACTTCAAAAGTCCTACTTTGTAGACCACATAGCAACAGTTAGGGGCTGTCTACACGAGCGAGAAAATCGCGGCGATATTATCGTCGTACCACGTATTTCTAAACGTGTCGCTACACGGCGACAGCGGCGCGTCATTGATTTGAAGGAACTATAGGTTAAATGCTCTAAGGAACTACGTGACTATTGTCAGTGAAGATGCCGCCGTAAACATAGAACCTCTAGCTAGCTACGAGTGCTATAAGGCTATTTTCCACTTTAGCAGTGAACCATTACGCCAATCCGATGTTTATAATCAAGGACCTGATTCATATTCGTGATTCAAGCTAGCAAAGACGAATTGTGGGATTGCTATTAAGACTGGCGACGTAAGCGAGATGTAATTATAGCCCGGCCTCGCATACCTTGGTATTTTGTCTGAATTCATTGATCTTTTTCATGTATTATTTGTGTCGGCTATCAAAAATGTTATGTTTTTAAACATAAATAGCCAAATTAATTCTAAATGACTGCGTGAAAATGTTTCATAAGAATAATTATTACCATCACTTGGATTTAACGAAGTTCACAAATCTTTCTTTCTTTCGTGTGGTTAGTGACTAACCTGGTGTCAGAAATATCTCTCAAGCCGGTTTTATTTCCTTCACCGATTTTTAAGCAAGTGATAATTAAACAATACGACGTACAGACGCCAGCACATCAAGCTATCCCTAACTGTCAAATTTTCCCTGTTAAAAATGAACCTTATGCTTTTGTAATAAAGTCGAAAATCTATCGATATATTTTTTTAAAATTAAAATAATTTTGAATTGTTTTTTTTAAACTTGTAATTATGGACGCTTTTATTAAGTTCTGCATCGTTCTCACGTGTAATTTCAACATGAATGATGTAACACAGTTTTTGTAAACATATTTTGATTTAAAAGAGTGTCCATGGAGTTTCTTGCCCGTTCTTCTCCATAGGTACCTACTGCTTTGGAATGGGCAACTAGCTTCATCTTTCTGACTGACCGACCCCTTGACAATTCAAAAGTGCCTGTAATTGGTTTATTTGAAATAAATGCTTTGAGTTTGAGTTTGAGTTTATCAAAGAAATTTGACAGATTGGGGTAACTTGATGTGCTGGCCTCTGTACATGAATCCGTAAAATCAGAGGCCTCTGATTTTACGGATTCAGGTGCGTCGTGCGTCTTGTGAGACGGTCTATGACTTGGCAGTCCGACGATCACACCACTAGGCTATCACTGTTGCCAGTCACAAATAAATCCCTAGTAATGAAACAGACCTGTTGCTATACGGTACGTATTGTTCTTTCTTTCTTAGTTATTCTTCATATTGGGAGGATAAATGAATAAATAAATACTGGAACACCGTGATATCTGAGAGTGCTAGCTGCTGCCCGCGGCTCCGCCCGCGACAATGTTGCAATTTTTCATACAAGCCTCCACCCCTTATTTCACCCAATTTACGGGGGGAGTTTCCTAAAATCCTTTCTTAGCTGACATCTCCTAGCTCTGTGCCAAATTTCGTAGGTCCAGTAGTTTATGAGATTTCGGGATTAATGAGTGAGTGAATGTAAAACTTCGGCGAAAAAGTCGGTGTCTTCGGTTTTGTATTTTCATTTTTTGCCACCGACTTCCGAAATCAAAATTATTTTTCACTTTGTAGTGTTTTTTTTGGAAGTCGATTTTATTTTTTGTAAAAAAGTTTTTATTTTTCACTTTTTAGTGGTGGTACCTACACAACCCACCCCCCCCCCCAAATTTTAATACCACTACCTGGTATGTATTGATTTTTCAAAAACCGCTTATCCGATTTTGATGTCATTTTTATGGGACTATTTGGGAAGTATACCCTTTCAAACAAAAAAAGAATTTTTCAAATCGGTTGGCAAGCAACGTAGTTATGCGCGAACAAACATAAAAAAAAATATATATACAGTCGAATTGAGAACCTCCTCCTTTTTTAGAAGTCGGTTAATAAAAGTGACCTTTTAATATGTATATGTAAGAGATTGGCCGAGGATGGAATTAAATCGCGCGCGATTGGAGCGACCCATGTCCGACTGTGGACTGGCTGTGGATTGACTTCTACGATATGCAAGCATATACGTCTTTGTGCGTTGGTTGAAGCAATAAATACCGAAAAATGCAACTTGCTCCTCTTAACCCAAATAAGCACCATAAATAATGATTTGCATATTAATAACTGGAACAAAATGTATATGACTCAGACAGAATGGCATAACTGAAGCGAAGTAATAATGCACGAAGAAGTGAGGCACCGGAACATAAAGGGCTACGGAAGGAACATGGATGGGTTTTAGTCAGTAAGAGTCTGACACTCCCTTCCGCTCCACCCAGAGCGGGAGCAGTCATTGGATGATTTCCCAGCCTTAAAAAAAAAAAAAAAAAAAGGGGGTGTTGTTATTGTATCACATTTCAGAGTGTATGTTATCGTAACACAGAAGGAAGGGGGTATGTGTTGTCGTTCCTCGCGTATAGTGTTAGTCTGAGGTGCACTTTATTCTTCATAAAAATATTAAGAGCTACAACGTCAATGGCGATAGAATTTGTCAGTGGTGCTGACGTATGGGATTCTTGCTGTATTAAAGAGATGGGAGATTGTCTGTTAGTTCGTCTTTATATCAATAAACAAAGGGCTAGTTGTGTTAATGTATAATAAAGTAACGGTGTGATTTTAAACTAGGCTATCCTAAGAAAAGGATCTAAAAGCCTCTCATTATAAAATAGGTAATATAACAGACAAAAACAAAGAATTAGTTTGATCCTACCTACACTTATGCCTAAGCCTTCGGGTAATAGGCCTGATACTTTTGTTATTGTTCTATAATAAAAACATTTATGGTTTTCAGCAAAAATCTGAATAGACAGTTGACAACACCTCCGTTTAAAAAAAACCTAATAAAAGTGCATTGCATCAAAACAAACTCTTGCGCAACGGCTGCAGCTCTGTGGTAAGAAATAAAGTGTGTGTCATACGCATTACATTCGGCGCAGATATTTATGAGAACTTCGTAGTTGGTGGTCTGGTCTGGACGTTACTGGAATGTTTGAATGAGATTAATAATGTTCTATTGCTGAGTACATAGTTCTTATCTGCAATGAGTGATTCGCTGTTACGTTGCCCGTTCGATGTTTCATTCATCTTCTGCCTAGCCTTTTCCCAACTATGTAGGGGTCGGCTTCCAGTCTAACCGGATGCAGCTGAATAACAGTTTTTTACATGGAGCGACTGACTATCTGACCTCCACAAACCAGTCAGTAACTGAGTAATACGATAACCCTTGGCTGTCAGACTTTTGAACTTCTGACTACCCGTAACGACTGTCAAAGATCCACGAATGCAGCCGGGACCAACGGCTAAACGTGCTTTCCGAGGCACGGAGGAGTCTTGATATATAAAGATGACCACCCATCCACGGACTAACCCCGGCAACAGTAGCTTAACCTGATGGATCGACCCGTTCTGCTGTTATTACTTAGCCACGAGCTTCACATTCGATGTTTTTTTGTTCATGCTTCGATGTTTCATCTAATCAATAATTCATAGGTGAGGCCTGGCAAGAGTACTAACTATTTATGATCTTCATGTCTTCCAAAATACACAACATGACATAACACCACGGCTGTTATCCCCGAAAAGTTAGGCGGAGATATACCTATTGAAACACCCACATTTCGGCAGTTATGGTTGTTGTTTGTGCCAGGTTGATAAAGGGTTGTTTGGTAAAGGGGAACTCTTCTTATAATTTAGTGCCAAATTATTTATTTATTTATTTATCCTTTATTTCAGGCATCGTAGGCCCATGAAATATAATACATGTATAAAAATAATAACTATAAACTAATACATAATTTTAAAAATAAACTTAAAAACTACTGCACTCGTGTGTCTGTGTCGTGTGTGTCTCGTGTTGTTACCATTTTTAGCACCATAAGTGAAAAACGCTCATTATTATTCCCCAAAAACTGCCATAACCCTGTTTTTTTTTAGATCTGGATTTTTTTTTTGTTTAATGGAAGCTCGCAGTTATTCGCATATAATTCTAAGGGTACAATAGCGACAATATTTTGTTCTAATTCTACAAAATATAGAATAGTATTGAATCATTCTTCGACAAGCAAAGAAAGCAGCCCTATAAGCAATGACAAAAAGAAAAGACAATCTCGGCTAAGTCAAATCGTGTCTTCCACTCCCTCCTCGCCAAGACTTACTACAAATGCTGAACGTAATAAGGACTTTATGTATTTACATCTGCAACAAAATATCTCAGCTTTACAAAAGGAGCTACAAATTGCTGAAAATGAGATAAGATCTTTAAATACACAAATACAGGATCTGAAACAATCTCTTACGACTACACAAAAACCAGACCAGATTTTAACAGCCAATACCAGTACAACAAACCCAATTGCCTCACAACCAAAAAAACACATATTCGGAAAAACTATATGGATTTTTGGTGCGCAACAATGCGTCGGTCTGGCAGCTGCCCTTATAGATTCAAGAAAGACTACACCATATGAAAAGTATGGAGTCCTCGCCCATACGATGCCAAATGCACAGAGTGACACAATAACAAAAAGCTGTACCAACATAGTCCCTCATCCAGGTGACAAAATTGTAATATCTTTAGGTGAAAATGACTATAACATGGGACATGTATTCTATCAGTTAAAAATTATTTTACAGACATTTTCTAAGAACAGTATAATAATATTAAGCGTTTCAAAAAGTAGAGATTTAGATGTCGATAAATTGAATCATCGCATCAAAAATATTTGTAAACATTTCAAAAATTGTCATTTCATGAATTCCATACACCACAACGTAACTGACATTTCTAAATCAATAAATTACATAATAGATTGTGAATATTATACCCAAAAATATTTAAATCCAGCTGAGCTCCGGAAACACCTCGCGAGTAGCAAATCAAGTTCTTTGCCAAAAAGGGAAACAAATCTACCCAAAAAAGGAACTATTCCCTTTTATTTTAGAAAGAGGAATACTAGTGAAACTGAGCAAAACGTACACTCTCATTTTCCTTCTAAAGAACACAGAAAAGGTACTTTACCTTATTATTTTCCCACACTTAAAAAGAACGATACATTTTTTCGTACCTAAGAACTCAGCACCTTCATCACACAACTTCAGAATACTCCACCAAAACATTGCAAGTGCTTTATTTAAACAGGAACTATTGGAGTTAACGTTACAGGAAATGCGTGACTTACATAATGAACCCCACGTGATTTGCCTCTCCGAAACATTTATTAAAAAAGGCCATGAGAACTATCTCAAGTTATCTGATTTTGAAATGGCAACTAATTTTTGCAGAGAAAAACACAGAGGTGGCACTTGCATTCTAGTTAAAAAGGGTCTGAAGTACAAGGAATTACAGTTTATAAAAACATACGCGTCGGTAAATACGTTCGAAGCATGTGGCATAGAATTAGAAAATAAGAAACTAATGATTATTTGCTTATACCGTACACCTCAATCCAATCCTAACGAATTTTTAACTAAGTTAGATAGTTTACTACATGACTTAAACAAGAAATATAAATCTAGAACGAGCATAGTTCTAACCGGTGACCTTAATATTAATACCTTGAAGAAAAGCAGAATCACTCAAGACTTTCAAGACTTAGCAAACAATTACAATTTAAAAATTCATATTGAGGTAGCTACTAGGAAATTATCTTGTATAGACCATATATTGAGTAATATACCTGGCGCAATTCCAGCAGTGCTACCACTCCATCTCTCTGATCACGACACAGCACAAATGCTAAGCTTTCCTTTAAGACTTCAGACAGCAAAAGCCGCAATATATCATATTTACAAAAGAGACTACAGTCCAGATAATACTCATAAATTCCGTGAATGCTTACAAAATCTATCCTGGACAGATATTTACAAGGAAAACGATGCAAATACAGCATTCAGCGCTTTCCATGAATTGATATGCTTATTTTACAATCTCTGTTTTCCAAAAGTTAGGATTAAGGTAAACTTAAACAATAAGATAAAGCGAACGTGGATAAGTAAGGGTCTAAAACAGAGCTCTAAAACGAAGCGTTTCTTACGATATCAATACTACAAGACTAAAAATATAATAAACAAGAGTAGATATACCTCATATTCAAATCTATTACAAAAGTGTATCTACAACGCTAAACGCAATGCTAACATAAAGTTCATGAATAATAATGACAACAAATGTAAAGCCGCATGGACAGTCATTAGAAACGAAATACACACGGATCCCAAAGACAATATTGAACACATTAAAATTGACAACATTAAACTTACCAAACCAGCGGAAATAGCTTCTGCCTTCAATAGTCATTTCACAAATTATATTCCCACTCAAAATTGTACAAATAGTTTCCGCAGTGATACTCTGACTGCTACCTCGATGTTCCTCACACCTATATCCGAAAATGAGGTGACGAAACATATACTATCGTTAAAAAATACAAACTCTGTAGGCTATGATGAACTTAACACCAGAATTATTAAGTCATGTGTTAATGAAATAAGTGGGGTGATGACTTATCTCATTAACCTGTCCTTTTCACAAGGAGTCTTTCCTAGCGCTTTAAAAAAATCTGTTGTCAAACCGATATTTAAAAAAGGTGAAAAATGTGACATGAATAATTATCGCCCCATAACACTGATACCCATCATGTCAAAAATCTATGAGAAATGCATGTATCAAAAATTTGTTAACTACTGTGAGAAATTTAATATTATAAAAAAAGAGCAATTCGGCTTTCAGAAACGTAAGTCCACGTCCTTAGCCATCTATTCACTTTTGAAAGAAATATTGAACAATATTAACAACAAACAGCTAACGACAGGGCTATTCTTTGATCTGTCAAAGGCATTTGATTTGGTTACACATGAAATATTATTGCAAAAACTAGAGACTATCGGTGTTAGAGGACTGCCACTTCAGTGGATTTCGTCGTATTTAACTAACAGACAACAGAGAGTCACTGTCACTAAACTTAATGAAAGTTGGGACATGACAGAATATTCGTCTGATTATATAAGTATAAAACGCGGCGTCCCCCAGGGTAGCATATTGGGCCCTATCTTATTTCTGATCTACATAAACGACATTGTTAATGTAACCAATCATAAATGCTTTCTTTTTGCCGATGACATCTCCATAATTGTGACTACCGATAAAAAATATAAATCAGTTACGGATCATGAAACGGACATAAATAAAACAATAGACAATCTAATTAACTGGTTAAATAATAATAATTTATCTATTAATCTTTACAAATCACTTTATATACAATTTAATCAATCTTATAATAATACATTTAATTTTAAAATGGACATTCCAAAAATAACACAAGCGGTACAAACTAAGTTTTTAGGAGTAGTAATTGACGAACATTTAGACTGGAAAGCACAGGTTGATACTGTATGTAATAAAATAAATAAATTTGCCTATGCTTTGAGACAAATAAAAAAAGTGACTAATATAAAAACGGCTGTGATGTCATATCGCGCATATGTTGAGTCCTCACTACGGTACGGACTAATGATGTGGGGAAATAGTACTGACCACAATAGAGCATTTGTCGCCCAAAAGAAATGTTTGCGAGCTATATACGAAGTTCCATCTGACGAATCATGTCGACCAATATTTAAAGAGCTTGGTTTGCTACCGTTACCTTCATTATATGTATATGAAGCATGCATGTTTGTTCAAAAACACAAAGAACTATTTAAAACAGCAGAGGAATTAAGCTCTCGAAGCCGGCGTGACCAACACAGACTTGTGCTGGATGTGCTGCCTCGATCAGCGAAATATAATAAAAACTCTCTGGCTATGTGTGTACGTCTCTATAATAAATTACCAAAAATGTTTAAAACATTAAATTGTAAATTATTTAAAATACAATTATATAAATGGCTCAATAATAATAATTTCTATAGCATTAATGATTATTTTATTATGAATTCAATGTAATTTATTTCAATAGCATAATGTATCTTTAGTACTTAAGTAAGTTTGCATGCTTTAGTATTAAGCAAAACATGTCCGATCGAATGTATTTAATAACACCTTGTATACCATGTTTTATGCAAATAAAAATATCTTATCTTATCTTATCTTATTCTCCAATATTCTCGGTATGCAAAGTAAATTACCTGTTGTCTTTCAGAGTCGTATAGATTAGAGTCGATGTCTCTTTGGTGCCAGATCTTACCTAATGTGTGTGTCAACACCCAATTAATTATTTCAGGTACGCACTAATATTGTTTATGGTTTCCAATTACTGAGTGTTGAAGAACCCAAATAAAACTCACTTTTAGTTGCACTTAGTTATAATTTTTAATCGACTTGCTTGGAACACGGTTAGTTACCAACTGCCTCTAAGAGCTAGCGCGCCACAAAGCTGCCAACAACAAGCGTGGGGACCGGATGTGGCGCGCCATCTCCATTGGCAAGACAATAACAATAATTAACAACTATTTTATACAATTAAAACAGTTCTACAATTCTTTTAAATATTATAATTAAATTTACATAACTTACAGGAATTAATTGATGTATATCTTTAAATATTAAATCAATGTTTAGCAAAAAAGGATGTTAAACTCTCTACAAGTAACGCCACCTAGCGGTATAAGATGACAGTTACACCCAACGTAAAAATAACTGTCATCTTACCAACATTACAATAATTAACGGATTAATACACTTCTAAAATAAATTGTGTAGCTTATTCTTAATTAAATTCTAACATTCGGCCATCCGCATAACTTACGCGTCCTCGCGTATGCGTATGAATGGTTTTTATGTACAAACAGCAACAATTATAAATACACTGATGAAAATCAACACACTTTAACTTAATGATTACAGCTGAAATCAAACGGAACAAGATTATATGAATACTAGTGGTACAAGTCGCTACTACCTTGAAACCACTAGGGCGGTACAAGTCGCTACTACCTTGAAACCACCAATATATTTACTTTACTAGTGGTACAAGTCGCTACTATCTTGAAACCACTAGGGCGGTACAAGTCGCTACTACCTTGAAACCACCAACAACTTAAACTGAAATAAATACACATTATTATTTAGTTTATTAGTGGTACAAGTCGCTACTATCTTGAAACCACTAGGGCGGTACAAGTCGCTACTACCTTGAAACCACCAACAACTTAAACTGAAATAAATACACAATATTATTTAGTTTATTAGTGGTACAAGTCGCTACTATCTTGAAACCACCACGACAAATTTGTTCAAAGGTTGAGGTTGCCCACGTACCTCTACCCCGAAATTATATATGTACTCTAAAATAGTTCACCAAATTCACTAAGTACAATCTCACAATCTTGCCACTAACAGTAGAGCTTTATTTAACTTATAACATCATCCTCTTCATTGCCCGAGGAGGAACTCGAATCGGCTCTGCTATAGTGGGCCCAGGCTTTCATTTTATCTACGGCAATGACGGAGGAGTATTTCCGATTGCCCTTTTGGGTGATCGGGGTGTCCTCGATTTGATACCTGTCATTACCTAAAACTTTTACTACTTTGTAGGGGCCTCGGTACTTTGGAATTAGCTTTTTACTTTGCCCTGTAGCGCCAATTTCACGCTCAACACTAACTAAATCACCAACGCGAAACTGAACTGCTTTAGCAGACTTTTTGTCATAATATGTTTTCTGCTTCTCTTGATAACTGGTGATATATTCATTAGTTTCATCTCGTATTTCTTTAATTTTATCTTCTGAATACGGTTCACCGTTATCAATACAAGCTTTAACCCTACCTTCCGTCATTCCGGTTAAATTAGTACCAAAAAGGACTTGGGCCGGTGTTTTACCTATGCCTTTATTGAACGTGTTATTTAGGCCCAACTGAATCTCGGGAACCTTAACATCCCATTTTCTTTCGTCCAAGTCCACGCACTTTGCAGTCAACGCCTCTAGCAAGGTACGATTATACCGTTCGACTTGACCGTTAGCGCGTGGGGTTGCTACTGCGTTCAAAATGTGCTTTACTCCTAGCTTTTCTAAATAAACTGTAAATTTGCTACTCGTGAAAGAAGAGCCACGGTCAGATATAACTCTTTTTGGTAGTCCAAATATACTAAAATAGTCTTGCATTTTCTCGACAACTATTGAAGATTTAGTACTCCGAACCGGTTTTAAGACAATGAACTTTGTATATGCATCTATGATGACAAGTAAATGAGTGTTCCCCTTTGAACTTTTGACAAAAGGCCCAACATGATCGATATGAACCGTATCAAATGGTTTCTCATCTTTTGGTATAGGATGTAACGGCGGCTTCTTCTTTGATGAAGACTTTGAGTAAGAACATTCAAGGCATGATTCCACGTATTTTTTCACAAAACGCCTCATTTTAGCGAACCAATAAGTTTCTCTGACTTTACTCAAAGTCTTATCAAAAGCAAAATGGCCCAAGTCATCATGGCATTGTTTGAGTATTTGCCAGCGCACACCCTTAGGCACAACCCATCTATCACCTTCTGAAGTTTTCCTGTATAATTTACCATGACGTATAATATAATTATTTTTAATCTCAACGACATCATCTGCTTGGGGGTCATTTAGAACCGACATTTTTCTTTGGATCTCCGAGTCTGCCAGTTGAACGGTACTCAACCAGTCCGACTCACCAATAGCCATCACAAAATGATCACTACAGTCACTACTTGCTTGCATGTCGTTACGCGGTGGATTTCGACTCAACGCGTCTACGTGGGCCATTGAAGCCCCAGGCTTGTATTCCACATTAAAATTGAACTCTTGCATAGCTATCCACCACCTAGCGACCCGCGGTATTAAGTCACGTTTGAGAAAGGTTGCCCGTAACGAATTGCAGTCGGTAATTACTGTGAATTCTATGCCGATTAGATATACGCGGAACCTTTGAAGCGACGCAATAACAGCGAGAGTTTCGAGCTCATATGCAGTCATATGCTGTTCCTCTGACGTTGTTTGGCGGCTAAAATATGCAACAGGTTTTAATAGTTTTTTATCATCACGCTGCATTAGCATACCGGCTATACCTATTTTACACGCGTCTGTATGCAACTCTGTTACTGCATTCGGGTTATATAGCGCTAAAATGGGTTTTCGCATTAATTCAGACTTTAGGTCATGAAAAGCTTTACTCTGTTCGGGACCCCAAACCCACACAGTGGTTTTCTTTAATAGTGTGGTGAGTGGTTTAGCTATTATTGCGAAATTTTTAACGAAGCGACGAAAGAAACTACATAACCCTATAAACTGCCTAACATTGTGCTGGTTAACAGGTAGGGGAAAATCCCTAAGCGACTCAATCTTTCGTGTTCCCGGTCGAATACCCTGTGCACTTAATTGAAAACCCAAATAATCTACCGTCCTCTTAAAGAAACAACACTTCGATAGCTTAAGAGTTAAGTTAGCTCGTTTGATCAACTGCAATACTTTTTCTAAACGGTCAAACCCTTCGTCAAGAGTTACTGAAGGCACAATTATATCATCCATATAAGCAGATGCAATTCTTTTAGCATTGACATTTTGTTCTTCCTGCGATGGGAAACCTAGATTATTATTTAGTACCAAGTGCATTGTACGCATAAAGGTAGACGGTGCATTTGCCAGCCCAAAGGGCATTCTATTAAACTCATATTGCCCTTCCGGCGTAACAAATGACGTTTTGTGGCGGTCAGCTTCAGTAATCGAAATTTGATAATACCCAGACGCGAGGTCCAGAGTAGTATAAAAGTTATACCCCGCAAGGTCATCAAGTTGGTCATCTATTCTAGGCAACGGATAATTCTCTTTAATGGTCTTACGGTTCAACGCTCTAAAGTCTATGCACAACCGAATGTCACCGGTCTTTTTTTTTACTAGTACTATAGGACTCGCATAGCAAGAAGTTGATGGACGAATAATACCGCACTCCAGCAACTCCTGTATCATTTCCCGTACTTTAGTTCGTTCGGTTATCGGTAGTCTATAGGGTCTGTACACTACAGGTTCATCATCTTTCAAATTAATTGACATTTCCGTAAGCTCTGTTTTTCCCAACTCTTTTAAACTAAACGCGAAACATTCTCTATATTTACTTAATAATTCTACAAGTTGTTTAAGCCTATCCTTGTCAAGGTCTGTATCGCTAATAATATCATCTTCCTGTATCGACCGTAAAGGTGCATTAAGTTCTACTCTAGTGACATCAGCCATATTACTCGTTAAACTATCCTCCTCTGCTTTCAAGCCCCTAGCTATTACGATATCTGTTTTTAATAGAAAAGGTTGGCCGGACTTGCCTTTTATCAACACAACACCAAGTCCATCTACGAAGGAGAATAGCCCTTGAACCAAACAATGTTCGCGCCCTAATTGATAACGATTATTTCCTGGAATGTACACATCCCCATTATGAACCGGTTCAGTGTGAACGTGTACAGGGGTCAATCCATCTATCATAGTATCTATTGTACACAAAAGTTTAATTTTATTGAAAACAGATTCCCTATCGTTACTAGAAAAACGTAGGTTGGTACTATCTTTCTCTACAAATATATGTGGTTGTTCAGTATAAGTCTGTCCTACAATAAGAGGTACCCGCATTACCTCGTTTGGAACAACAAGGATTTCAACTGTTGCAACTACCCCATCTAGGGCAACAGTTGCGATGCATTTTCCTAAGGGTCTAACTATCGCCTCCCCAAAGCCTTTTAGCACGGGCAACTTCTGACAAGGAACCCAATCAGCAGATATATTTTCGGCGCAAGCTAAACTCATCATAGTAGCAGAACTGCCAAAATCGATAAAACAATTAATAGGATGCTTGTTAACGAGACCTTGTTTATAATACTTAGTAGCGTCACTGTCTGAACTGACTACACTCATTACAGTTTTTGTTTGTTTATCGTCTTTTGAAGCGGGTGTTACGGGCAAACGGCATGTGTCCACGGTATGACCAAACTTGAGACAACGTGTGCACTTTACTGGGGGTTTAGTGCATTGTGATCTAAAGTGACCATCTTGCAAACAATTGTAGCATTTAATTACACGACCTTTATTGTCCTCTTTGTCTGTGCTGACAGTTTTATTATTGAAAGTCTTATTTCTCTTTTTATCAGTCGGGTGAAAATTAGTCTTAACTGCCTTTAAATATGGTAAAAGCTGATCCGGAGTGCCAAACCGAGCGGCCTCAGCTCCTAGTCTGACACTTCGGTCGTCAATCCCATGAACAATGCAGTCCACCGCGCGTTTGCCTTCAATACTACATCGGTTTAGCAACACAACTTTCTCGTAAAAGTATTCTTCTAGAGAGTCGTTAAACTTAGCGCGTTTGGACAACATCGTTTGGAGCAAGTAACCATAATTTTCATTACTAGGGAACGCTGACATTAGTTTTTCTTGCCATTTGTCCCAACTAAACAGAACAGTTGGCAAGCCCTCATACCATTTTTGGGCCATTCCCCTTAGCTTTTGGAGGGCAAAATGGGCCGTTTGTTGGTCTGACCAATTATAAATTACCGCACATTCATTGACTTTATGTATCCAGACATCAATTGTCTGCTGTTTGCGTTCCGGGTCGTATTCAGGAATGGTGTTATGATTAGATAGATTTTCCAAGCCGTTATTTCTACTGTTTGCGGCTTGCAACGCTTGGACAAGTTGTGAGACTGAAGTCGCGTCGTTTGGGGCAGAAACAGAATAATTTGGTTTTGACTCACTGCGATCTTCAGGATTTCGGTTCAGCAAACGGCGGCTGTTCCTGCGACTGCGCAGGTTGCGACTGCGTCGGCTGCGACTGCGTCGGCTGCGACTGCGTCGGCTGCGACTGCGTCGGCTGCGACTGCGTCGGCTGCGACTGCGACTGCGTCGGCTGCGACTGCGTCGGCTGCGACTGCGTCGGCTGCGACTGCGTCGGCTGCGACTGCATCGGCTGCGACTGCGTCGGCTGCGACTGCGTCGGCTGCGACTACGTCGGCTGCGACTGCGCCGGCTGCGACTGCGCCGGCTGCAACTGCGCCGGCTGCGACTGCGACTGCGCCGGCTGCGACTGCGACGGCAGTGACCGTGCCGGCTGCGACTGCGCCGGCGGCAACCGGGCTGGCTGTGACCGGGCCGGCTGCGGCTACGCTGCGTGCAGGCAAGCCCACTTGGCAGCAGTGGAGAACCAGGCCCGCTGCCGTAGGCTTCTTCAAGATTGCGTCCGGTCTTATGCTTGTCAGTTTGCCGTTCAACGGACGGCGTCCGCAAACAGTGTTCATTGCCCGGATTCATCTGGAAGTTACATTAACCGGCCGCAGAGTACATGGTCACCCAGTTTTCATTTTTAATTAATTTTGAAATAAATAAACATTATTACGTATTTTATTCAATTCCCAAGCGAGTTCAATGTTTTGCACGTCAAAAGTCGGATATTATTTTAAAGAGAAAAATATTCTAAATAAAAATCAGAGTCAAATACGCTCATGAAAGGCACTTAAAATTCAATAAAACCTCAAAACAAAATTAGAAAACAGCAAAACTTGAATTACAACGAAAAGCACACAAAAAAAAAAAAAAAACTTGCAATACAATATTGTTATATCACGGTCTGGCAGATACCAATTTGGAACCGTCAGAAGCGTTCATGTATTTTTTTTTAAGGAAATAAAATTAAATCGAGCTCTCACCGTTAAACAGTTTCAATCCAGAACGACCAAACTTACTGTTGTAGGCCTGAATATAGTCGGCCGTTATAACCAACCAACTATATCCCACTTCTGAAATGTTGAAGAACCCAAATAAAACTCACTTTTAGTTGCACTTAGTTATAATTTTTAATCGACTTGCTTGGAACACGGTTAGTTACCAACTGCCTCTAAGAGCTAGCGCGCCACAAAGCTGCCAACAACAAGCGTGGGGACCGGATGTGGCGCGCCATCTCCATTGGCAAGACAATAACAATAATTAACAACTATTTTATACAATTAAAACAGTTCTACAATTCTTTTAAATATTATAATTAAATTTACATAACTTACAGGAATTAATTGATGTATATCTTTAAATATTAAATCAATGTTTAGCAAAAAAGGATGTTAAACTCTCTACAAGTAACGCCACCTAGCGGTATAAGATGACAGTTACACCCAACGTAAAAATAACTGTCATCTTACCAACATTACAATAATTAACGGATTAATACACTTCTAAAATAAATTGTGTAGCTTATTCTTAATTAAATTCTAACATGAGTCACTGTAACTAAGTATCAAAGAAACGTTTGAGATCGTTGAATCAGTGTACAGACGCGACGGCGCACATCAAGCTATCCCAAACGGTCAAATATTCCCAATTGAAGATGAACCTTATTCTTTTGTAATAAAATTGAAAATCTATCAAAGAAATTTGGCAGATTGGGGTACCTTGATGTGCTACCCTCTATAGTTTGCAGTAGTCCATTGTGGCCGGTTTGCTCACGTATACGGGTCTGGCTTTTTGGTTAACCTGTCAATACTTCTTCACAATAAGTAACCCTGAAGGCATTGATGTGGACATTGGCCACACCAATTCAACCTAAAAACTAGTATATACTGGTTTAAAAGTTAACCAAATGTAATTCGAAGGGAAGACTAAAAACCGTGATTCACTAAACTAAAAATGAATAAATACCTGTGTATGAAGTCAACAATAAAGTCAAAAGGACTATTCATAATATTATATTGTCTTCCGGAATGTAAATTTTCAAAAATGAACTTTCTTCATTAGTATTGCAAAATAAATACTCGTAGATGCTTAGGGTGGATTCAACAATGTAACTGAACGCGATCAGCACATAAACCTTGTTTAAGGGGTGCTAGTGTCATTATTTTCTATGAGATATTGACACTGACATATCTTGAACGCGGTTCTTGCTGATAGCATTCAATTTCATTGATGAAATTGGCACTTAGACTGATTCAGGCTCCAGAAATCCTCGTGTAGTACACGATACTATCAAATCCCACTTCCAGTGTGTAACATATTTATGTCTCACTTTACTACTGGGAGCATCAAAACTAAATTATTTGACGTGTTATGACAAGAGACGGATTCTAATGAAAATATTGCTCACACGTGGTCCCCTGAATACGATAACAACTTTGATTATATGACGTTGTCCAGTAAAGTTAGGAAAGATTTTGTAAGGTAGGTCGAAACATCGTATGCATTCAAAGATTCTTAAAAACAGCGGTATCTACCTTTAGACATTGTATTTTAACTTGTAAATTAATTCATTATAAAAAGTATGTGATTTTACAACTACTGCAGTAATTAATATTTTGCCAGAAGCTTTGCAGGAAGGAAGAAAACATGGCATGGAAAACTGGAATAAGTTCCAACGGACAGGAAAATATTGCAACACACAAAGATAATTTAGGTTTATTTGAGTTACCTTTGCTTCTTTCTTTTATTTGATGTGTGCTCTAACCTGGTGTCAGAGTTTTTATACTGCCAATGGGCTTCTGAATTAGCTTCATATGCTGTTAAGAAATATCTCTCTTTTTCTTCACCGTTTTTAAGATAATAATCATACAATACGCACACGAATCTGAAAAGTCAGAGCCTTATTTTTGCTAACCGTACCCTTTGTTGTATTGAAAGCAGTCGAAAATTCAACTTTGGATTTTCAAAAACAATCAATACATTCGTCATTCATTTAAAATGGAAAAGATGGCACACTGTAGCTTCTGTGTACCTCCGTGGGAAGATGGCATAAGTTTATGAATGTATGTGTGTAAATATAAAAACAAAATAAACATACAAAATAAAAAACCATCGTCTCATGTGAATAGTATAATTTTTAGAGTTCAAAATCACGACCTTTCGCTCGTCAGAGCAACTACAAATCCATTGACGACACGGTTGGCGCAGTGGTTGAGCGATTGACTGCTGCGCACTATGTCGCGGGTTCGATTCCCGCATGGAACAAATATTTGTACGACCTGCAAGTATTTGTTACGAGTCTGGGTGTTTTTCTATCTATAATAGGTATGTATTTACAAAAAAAAAAATGTATATAAGTAGTATATCAGCCATCTCGTTACCATAACACAAGCATTAGGTTGCTTAGCTTGGGACGATATAGCGCTGTGTGAAATGTCCAAGGATGTTATTATTATATTATATTATTATTATTGCGCTTTTCCAACGTCAGGACTTCTTCAGCTAACTATTTAGACCAGACCGATGAGGTGTATCGTGGGCGTAGATTCACTGATTGTCATTAGTTTTAATTGAGCATCACCATCGACCGGCGCATGACATTATATACGTTTATTTTTAATTGGCAACGATTTACGAACGCTTTTCTTTTGTTTTTCTAATCTTAACTCGGTTGGGAATCTGATATATCAGCTGATTGGCACGAATAAGGGTCATTTGTAGAATTCCACGCAAGTTTGAAAAGAAACACGTACACAACGTAAAATAGCAGCTAAATACCAGTCAATAACATGGATCGACTGCCTATCCTGACCTCCACAACCCTATACTGGGTAACCACTTGGTGAGACTGGCTGTCACACTTTCGTGCGTATGACGATCCGTAACGACTGTCAAAGATCTAAAAATGTCAGCTGGGAGTATGCAGAAAATGTATGTAAAGATGCTCACCCATCCACGGACCAACCACGGCAAGCGTAGCTTAACCTGATCGATCAACACGTGCGACTTTTATTACTTAATTAAACTATTATTGACTAAGCTTAACTACTATTGATTAAACTTAATTTAACGAATGAATTTACTTAATAAATTAAAATAATAAATGTTTGCATGCCTAATGGTGTAATATGGTCGAGCTTTAATGTTAATGTATTACAAAACCTATGTATTACCCATATTAGCAAAAATAAATGTCTATTCTATTATTTTCTATTCCACAAACCCTCGTTATTACTGACCCACCGAAGTCTCTCGATACACAAAAAAAAGTACGCATAAAGGACTACTTCTGTTAAAGTTTCAAATTGTTACGGCATTTGAAAACCACTGTATATTGGCTAACTGCATAAAGTACACCAATTAATATTCCAATTGGAAACGATTGAACATAATACTCGTATATCCAATGTGTCGACGTACATTAACAGGTATAGAACGAAGAGTTATTACCTGACAGGCAGGGTGAATAATAGGTACTAGTTTGATATCGTAACTTAAATGCCTGGATTATGTCGAAAATCATTTGAAAAGGAACTTTCTCCACACAGCTACATTAATTTGCTTAGCCTTTTCCCAATTAGGGTCGGCTTCCAGTCTAACCGGGTGCAGCGGAATACCAGTATTTTACGTGGAACGACTGCCTATCTGACCTCCACAACCAAGTCAGAAACTGGGTATTACCCTCTAACTTTATTCATCATAAAACACGTAAAATAATTAGCGTGATTAGCGTTAGTGGTATAAGATGAATACCAATCACAGTAATGACCCAATAACTTGAACACGTGCAGAAAATTATTTTAAAACACTTGTAATGTATAAATAGGCGTGTACATCCCACTTCTGAATTATAATAAAACTGCTTCACTCAAGTTTATGTATTTATTATTTCGGTAAAACAATAATTATAACACAGCTCAGATAATCTACTAGAAGAAGACTCAAGTCGTAATAGACTAATGTGCGTCCAACCTCTGCGAGCGCATCAACCAGACAAGACCTTTTTTTGACTTGACTTTCGGGCTTCTGACTACCCGTAACGACTGTCAGAGATCAACGAATGACAGCCGGGACCAACGGCTTAACGCTCTTTCCGAGTTACGGAGAAGTCTCAGCTACATATTCAAATTATTATATATCATGGACGCACGTCTAAAAACTAAAAAACTGTATAGTTAACGTAAAATTTATTGAACATTTGTATAATATACAGTCACTCTTCACGAAGATGTTATATGTAAAACCGGTATATAAGGTAGGTAATTGCGTAGATGTAGACTAAACCGAGGAACAGGTAACAGAAACTGGGACAGACAAACAAACTCGATTGATCTTATATACTTTATTTGTTCAAGTTTATTTAGTAAACTGGGTCTTCATCTGTCAAAATATTTCAGTGTTTCCAAATATATGCATTTGTATTCTTTATTAGAGGGTATGTTATCCTTTTGAGGATGTATTTATGTTAGAAAAAGTGTTGTGGTACAACTATGAAAGACTTGGACCACAATTGGCTAGATTGATTGAAAACAGGCCATCAGGCCTATTACACCGCGTAATATGTTTTAATTGAAACACCAAAACAATCATTTACTCCATACTAAAACGCTACATCAAAGAAAAATATAATTTATTAAATAATATCTATATCGCATAACGCATTAGGGAGACACACATATTTATTTATTACATAAACACGTTCTTTACTTTGATATACCTAATTGACGTAATCACATGAGCCAATTATCGTAACTGGTCGTAAGGGTTTTATACAGTTTCCGTTCTTGGGACGATATAGACAACGTGGCGTTACCATGGTGACATTCATTTAACGCACATATACATTTTCAAATTTTCATTTCATGAAGACATTATATTTTCATTAAACGTTATTATTTACGGATTTATTTAAAATGTTAGAAAATAGCATCTTAGAGCAAACTGTACATAAATAACTGTCTCGCAGCGGTCATTTGCATCAATGAAATTAAAACGAATAAGCAATACTATTAGGATGAAACAACTGGACAAAGTAGGCGAATTTTTTTTCTTTTTTTTTCAATACCCGATTTATATCAAACTACTAGCCCTACCTGTGTTAAGCGGGATTGTCCGAAAGGGTTACCGCTACCCCGGAACATAGAAGGCTAAGGAAGGAACATGGATGGGTTTTAGTCAGTAAGAGTATGACACTCCCTTCCGCTCCACCCAGAGCGGGAGAAGTCATTGGATGATTTCCCAGCCTTAAAAAAAAAGCCCTACCCGTGTGTTAAATTAATGTCACCATTGTAGCGCCACGTTGTATAAACATCTAAAACTGTGACGAATCTAAAAGAGAAAATGAATCTCACTATTACAACACACCCTGTATTAGAATCAGCTGATCTAAACTCTTAATACGCCAGTCCAGGAGCAATGAAGATTGAAGAAATCCAAGATGATTGTTTTGTCAAACTGAATCATATCATATTCAACTTATTTAATCGCTCATAATTCTCCTGCCCTTATTCCAATTTCTTTGGGCTCCAGCGTGTCTTTTTCTTCTCTATTAGTCGCCATCTCGGTAGTCACTCCTTTTTAGCCATATTATGTTTCACACAATCCATATGTGATCATTTTTTTGATCTTTCTCTTCTTGTATGTCTACTTTACCTTACCAATTCACACTAAAACTTTCCTAACAATATTTTCCACATTCCTTCGCATAACCATGACAACCGATTTCCATACAACTTTTCAGTCACTGGTGTCACTTTCTGACTTTCTCCTAATATTACTAAAATTATGATCACTATAAAAACAATTGAATTTTACCTCCTCCACCATGGTATTACGAGACCATGAACTACCATTGCTACAACTCTTTGTTTGATGAATATTTTAATATATTTCCGTTCTTCTTCTAGTTTTAGTGTGGTTAGTGACTAACCTGGAGTCCTGGAACCTTGGTGGCGAGTTTTTATGCTGCCCATGGGCCTCTGACTTAGCTTTACATGCTGTTGAGAAATATCTTTTAGACATGCTGGTTTCCTCACTATGTTTCCCTTCACCGATTTTTAAGCAAGTGATAATTTATACAATACGCATATGAATCCGTAAATTCAGAGCTGCGTGCAACATCAACTTATGTTTATTATTTGGCGACATATGCTTTTCTGAACACATTACAGTTAATTATTATGTTAAATAACGATTTAATTGTTAAAACCGTTCCTCAGTAAATAACTAGAATATTAAATTAAAATAACTAATGCAGTGGAATATTTGGCAATAACATAACGTATGAATCTTTCGTCGAAAATGCTCGCTTGTATTTTGTCTTTCGTATTCATTAACACCTTTCTTATGCTTGGTTTCCCAAGATGTCAACCTGATCCAGCTAGTAACACTAATAAAGAATTTAGTGATCACGATAACTTCATTTTCATTATCTTCACATCTGCCCGTACTGTACCGTCGGATGCTTTTAACATTCTGCATCGTTCTCACATGCATGTATAATATTAATATGAACTATGTTACCAATATTTTGTAACCATATTTTGTTTAAAAGAGTATCCATGGAGTTTCTTGCCGTTCTTCTCCATAGGTACCTACTGCTTTGGAATGGGCAACTAGCTTCATCTCTCTGACTAACCGACACCTTGACAATACAAAAATGCCTGTAATTGGTTTATTTGAAAAAATAAATACTTTCGAGTTTGACTAACTAAAATGTAGAACACCTTGCTCAACCATGCCAAATCTTATCCAGATAATTGAAAAACGCTAAAAGGAGTAATTGATCCGTGAACAAATGAAACGAATCAGATTCTGACATCATGATGTCCTATTTGATGAAGGTAGTTGTCAAAGACAAAACTATTGAGAAAAACAATTGATGAAGGTAGTTGTCAAAGACAAAACTATTGAGAAAAACAATTTTTCATGTAAGTGCAGAGCTGTCACGTTTGATGACGCCACGAGGACAGTAAGCTCATACGGCATATAGCTGTCGCTGAAATATTTTTGAACTGAAATATGTGCTATCAGACGCCTAATAAACAATAATTATTATGAAATATTACCAAAATAACTGCAAAAAAAACTGCAAAAACAACCCAAAAGTCAATGTCACAGTAACGAGAAATATTTTATTTTATTGGATCTAATTAAATTAACGAAAAACCATTGAACCCAATCATCACTGCAGTTACCATCCCTATCAAACGTGTAAACGCTCCAATGTTTATATTGATCGGTACTTAAACACAGTATAAACTATAGGTCTGTTTTCAATTACCGCTCCATCCACCGGTCATCTGCTGGAACGCTGTTCGATAAACATAAAAACATTCATTAACAAAAATCAATAATTTATTTGAATATTTTTCTAAAGCCGGCAGCGGGAAGCGCTCCGTAGCGCGTTGCCGCCCAAGTGAAAGCTAAGCTCGTCTGAAAGTGTAGCTGAAGCCCAGGCTGGCATCCGCCTAAAATGGGGTGATCGCGCGCGGTGGTATCGTATTGCGCGTATAAAAAGCAGCGGAGCACCCCGCCGCCGGTCAGAACGGCTTCTAACGTGAGTAACGACGCACGCGCCGCGTGGTGCGACTATTAGTGGAGTGCATACCGAGTGGCCTCGCGAGTGCCTCAGTGCAAGGAGCTTCTAGTGTCGTGCAGGACCACAGCTGATCTATCGCGTGCATTGGATTGATTGTGTTCACTTGTTCAGTGGTCTCCGTGCTTTGTGCTGGTCGGTTTGTGTTCACTCGACACGTTTGGATTATTGAGGGTATATTGAAATTCAGTGCATTTATTTTTTATTTGAAATGAATTTTATGATACCTTATCGATTTGTTGTCAATGGAATAGCAATTAAATAGCTTTTTCAAATTAATGACGATAGAAATTCAACATTTATTAGTTTGAAGTGATTTTGAGAAAAAGTTTGTTGTCCTGAATGTAATAAATTATTTGGATACACAATGTTTTGATCTAGTTTAAATAAAAAGAAAATAATTTACTAATTGATGTTGAAGCTATCTTGTAAATAGCATTGACGCAAAAAGGGTCGATGAGATAGACAGAAGTAATTAACTGAAAACTGAAATCAATCAATCAATCGAATCTCATAATCGATAATAACAACGCAATCGATATCAATGATCCACCAGGTGTTGTGAACAGTGACCCATCAGCCATCACCATAAAAGACAATAAACAATCCACTGTCGGATAAATCGGTTGGCGTGCCTCCAGGCTCGCATACCTCTGTGACGTAATATCCGTGAAGGGCCGTACGGTGTAAGCTAATAAAAAACGCGAGCATAAAAGTCGGCGTTACGCAAACTAGCTAGCTGGCACCGTTCCCGCGCGGCCACTACTCGGGTTACAGCCACAAATAGCCGCACGCGCCTCTCGTCCGCTTTATCTCCGTCGATAAAGTCGTGTCGGTTCACTAACGTACCGGGTGTATTACAGGAAGGCTCCAGGGCAACGTTCTCGTGTCTCGACTAGCCCAAAAGTCTCGTTAGCCCTCCGAAAATGCCGAAGCCAATTGTCCAAGAGGGCGAGGACCCCGATCCGACTCCGTACCTGTTCGTTTCTCTGGAACAGAAGCGTATCGACCAGAGCAAGCCGTACGATGGCAAAAAGGCATGCTGGGTGCCTGACGAAAAGGAGGGCTTCTTGCAGGGCGAGATCAAGGCCACCAAGGGTGAGCTGGTGACCGTCAACCTGCCCGGTGGCGAGGTAATTATACAGTTTTGCATATCCTTGTAGACTTAGAATATGCACTGATGCAATCTAAGTGGAACTCAGACCAGTGAAATTAATTATTTCGGAATATTGATTAGGTTCGCAGAATGATGAGTCACATATACGTAGAGTTATCAATAGTGAAGTCTAAGTAAACATGATGATGACGTAATAGATTTTGAGATTTTTTTTTGTAGAAGAGTTAGATATTTTGTTTAGATAAACATGGTTTTCTAAACTTTTCCGGCAAGGGCCCTTAAAGATAAACAAACATGAAGCATTATCAAAGAGGCAGCAGACTGCATTTTTTTTTATTTTCTAATGATTAACTAAACATTACATTAAATGAGCAGGAAAAGACGATAAAAAAGGAACTTCTCTCACAAGTAAACCCGCCGAAATTCGAGAAAGTCGAGGACATGGCTGACTTGACTTATCTTAACGATGCTGCAGTACTTCACAATCTGCGACAACGATACTATGCGAAGCTAATCTATGTAAGTAGGCGCCCCAGGCGCCTTTACCATTACTTAATACTAATGTAATCATTTATCCCACAGACCAAAGACTTCAAGAAAGATCTTGTTGCTCAAGTCAACCCACCTAAGTACGAGAAATGCGAGGACATGTCCAACTTGACATACCTCAACGACGCTTCTGTTTTGTATAACTTGAAGCAGAGATATTACCATAAACTCATTTACGTAAGTCGAGGGAGCGGTCCAGAGTTCCGGCCTTGCAGTGTGCATGCACCTCACCTCTCCTATCTTTCATCACAGTAGACACATTTCTCGATAGTATTGGATTGATACCAAGTATTAAAGTGCGATGTCCATGAGCGGCGCAATTTATCTTGGATTGATGTCTCAATTTGGTATATAAATAGCAGTAGAGACATGCCAGCTGATGCTATTTCAGGATATTTTATTTAGCATCTCGATATTTCTGTCCTGATAGAAAAGTTTCTCTCTCGTTCGACGCTATTATTATGGCATCCAAAACTGATAACTGCAAAATTTTGCTGAAATAATAAATGATTTCCGTTATAATTACAAGTAAAGATTAGCAGTTATAACATTTATAAACAAAACTTAATTTAACTGGAGTGTTCTAACTGTAAAATTATACACATGGAACTAAAATATAAAGAAAAAAACTGCTGAAGCTTCCCAAAATAGATTGTTTGTAAATTAATTTCGGTAGCTTCCGCTATAGCTTTATAAACTTTATTCCTATTCACAATAGGGTTCTATATCGTAGTAAATGTGTCTACAAAGCCAAATCTTGACCCATTTTGTAACTAAAAACTTCCTGGGCCGAACTTGTTTACAAGTCTGTGCAAAAGGACTCGACAGCGTCCGGAGGATCTTCTTGTGGTTGTTTTTCTACATTTTTAGCATCTCTTTTCTTAGAATAGAGAACATTGTTGTCTAGAATAGTTTTGTGTTGTGTTTTAACTTCCGCGTCGCTGACGTTGGGAGTGCTCTGTCTTTCTTCACGTGGAGCGGAAAGGTATCATTACTGTACCCTCGCTCTGCACTTCTTCCATCATTTGTTTTACAGGACTCAGTGACGTCCCTTTAACGAAACGTGTTAGCTTTAGAAATAGCAGGATTCTCTTAAAAAATACTTACGTTTTACATATTTGTAAGAAATGTTCGTACGTTTCTTATAAACGTGAATTGCAAAATACGAAATCTATAAAGAATCCTGCATTTTCAAGGTTTTTATTTTTTCAAGAACTGAGACGTAAAGTACTTGGACAGTACCCGTCTCTGTTTTGGTGTTTTCTTTAGATTTAGCTTTATTTTACTTTTTATAACCATGTGTCATGAACTATCCCCCTATGTTTCTATATTCTACACCTATATTTTCCCATATTTATACACCTACTTTTCCTGACTATATTTTATTATTCCTTTTTTGTAAACCTGAACAATATTTCGGTTTACTGTTGCCAGGATTCCTTTAGTTGTGATTTCTTAATTACACCAATCATTATTTTACCCGGTTTACCAATCCCATTTTCCCTGGACAATAATTTCCCTTAAAATCACTTTCTTTTTACCATGACTTTCCCAGTCACACCCCCTTATCACCATGAAAAAATTGTAATTGTAACAATTTGTCCCAAAGACCCGTCTAAAACGTTTCTTTGGAATATTCTCATTTACTCCTTTTACCACATTATCCTTCCCAATGGTCCTTGTCACCAAACTCAGCCGCATCACCTTCACCTCCATCATCATCAGCATATCTAATCTTCTCACAATCACCACAGACGTACTCGGGTCTCTTCTGTGTGGCTATCAACCCCTACAAGAGATTCCCCGTGTACACCACACGATGTGCCAGGCTCTACCGTGGCAAGCGTCGTTCAGAGGTGCCCCCCCACATCTTCGCCATTTCCGACGGTGCCTACGTCAACATGTTGACCAACCACGAGAATCAATCTATGTTGATTACGTAAGTTTGATTTTACTTTCATATTAATTCTCCGGAAAAACTCCTCGCTTGTAATTTTTGCATAAATCAGAAATTATAAAGAAAAAACAAAATAAGTTGAACAAAAAAATATAAAAGCAAAAATATCAAAAGAAAAACCTCTAAACGAGGGTAAATGTCAGAGGCGTTGTTTTTCCTAAACAACTACCACAAAATGTCTTTCTCACCACGGCCACTAAGAAAAAAACCCTTTACACTAACAGCGGTGAGTCTGGTGCCGGAAAGACTGAGAACACGAAGAAGGTAATTGCGTACTTCGCCACCGTCGGTGCCTCCCAGAAGAAGGACCCCTCCATTGAGAAGAAGGGCTCCCTTGAAGACCAGGTCGTACAAACTAACCCTGTGCTTGAAGCCTTCGGTAACGCCAAGACCGTCCGTAACGACAACTCGTCTCGTTTCGTAAGTATACTGAACTTAATACTTTTCTTAAGAACAATCATGAAAAACCTACTTGTATTTTATTCACACTAACCCCTTTCTTCCTCACCCAGGGTAAATTCATCCGTATCCACTTCGGACCCTCCGGTAAACTGGCTGGAGCTGATATCGAGACCTGTAAGTATTTCCTACACTTTGGCCCCTGAGCCATTTTGTACGTGAGTCCCCATGTTCTTGGTCCTAATGTTCTTGTTTTTGCCAGATCTGCTCGAGAAGGCTCGTGTCATCTCCCAACAGGCTCTTGAGCGTTCTTACCACATCTTCTACCAGATGATGTCTGGCTCCGTGCAAGGACTTAAGGGTGCGTATGGACTCTGCTCTGAGTCAAACTCTGCAAGGATAGTCATGGGACTTTCTAATTGGCTTCAAAACTTTTATACTTGACTACAAAATTTTGGTTTTGTTGAATTTAATCGCTAATAATATTCATGAATAAATAATTATTCACGAATATCGTACTGAATAAGTAAACATGTACAATTTCCTACAATATCACCAAAGTGAAGGTCCCATGACACTAAAAATTCAAACATATTGCGAATAGTAAAAAAAACAGATATAATTTAAGAATCAAATCTATCAGAATATTTTTTTCTTGCAATTCATAATTATTATACTTGACTATCAAGATCTGAAACTATTACAATTCTAGTTCATTATCCTAGTATCGATGTTAGGATGTGTTAATTTTATTCCCCTATTCCATTTAGCAAAACTTGGGTCAGCAACACACACAATTACACATTTTCGGCATAAAAACATTTGGATGAACAACGTGTTCATATCGTGATCATTAATTTTTTTATTTGAAATTTAGACATGTGTTTGCTGTCAAACGACGTATATGACTATAACATCATATCGCAAGGAAAAACTACCATCCCCAACGTAGACGATGGCGAGGAGTGTACTTTGACCGACGTAAGTCCGGCCTCTGTATAGCAGAAGGTCGTTAGAGCGTGCCCTGTGTGCTGCCGGCCACCGGCTCGCATGTGACCGACTGCCATGGTGGCCGGCGTATCTCGCCTCAATACTACCACGAGATACCTACCTTTAGATTTTAGTTTTAGTTCCAACCAAACTCTGATACTGTGGAGTCACCCTTTCAACCTTTAGTTTGAGACACCTTTCACTTATGACTATGATTGGTGTCATTTTTAGATATCTGTTTACTATCCAACGACGTCTATGACTACAACATCGTGTCGCAAGGCAAGACTAGTATTCCTGGCCTTGACGACGGCGAGGAAATGAGGCTTACCGATGTGAGTCCAGAGCTTGACTACTGGCTCCACTCATTCTATCCTTACTATCGTGTTCATCTATGGCAGTGCTGCTTGCTTTGCTTACTT